>OX376056.1:33583062-35005836 GCA_947361185.1 Charanyca ferruginea
AGGCTGCGGAAAGGGAGAGGGAGATCTCAACCTCCCACCCTGCCCGCAGCAGGCGCACCGGGCGTCGGCGAAGGGCGGATAACGCCCTCTTCCGGCCCCCCTAAATGGGTCCAGGGGCGGCAGACTCGGGGACGTCTGTCGCCCCCCACATACACCAGGACCCGAGGTGGCGGCGCGTAGTGTTCCACGCGCGCCCCTCTAAGACGTCCGGGGGTGGAGTCTAACACCTCACTCCCCCCCCTGACCCGAGAAGTGGCCCGCTGCAGCGGGCCGGCACCAGCCGGGGGTTGCGGAAGTATCTCCAGTTCCCGCGACCCCCGACGTAGGTGTGAGATGGAACACCGGGGTGGTTTTTAGTCAGTAAGAGTCTGACAGACCCCTCCGCCCGCCCCAGGGCGGAGGACATCCATGAGGATTTTCCACCCCGTACCAAAAAAAAAAAAAAAAAAAGGTTAGGTTAGGTTAGGTTAGGTTAGGTTGGGGTGCGTGCAGAAAACCTCCTCGTGTGCCTGATTGCTGCTGGTTCCTTTCGAATACGTTCGGGGGAAAGAGCAGTGATCGGGCCGGTGCACCCTGGGTACAGTCAATATTCTCGAGAATATTGGCTGTGGCGAATTTCTGCGTGGGGGGGGGAGCTTCAGGCTCGTGGAGGTGGGGCCCAATCTGGGCCGAAAAGGGGCGTTTTTTCACGTGTCCCTCTGATTTAAGCAGAGGACACAGTGGTGAAGCATGGGCGGCGCTCGTAGTGCACTTACCCTGCCTACGGGCTGGCAGCGGGAGAACCTTTCTCCCGACTGCACCCGTCGAAATCGTAATCCGTGAAGAGCTCACATCTTGTGACTTGGAACGGGACGAGGGTCTTGGCTTAACCGCCTGGGCCGCGAGGAAGAGAACCTCTATAATAAATTCCTCTAATACCAAGTTTTGGTGCGTGGCGAGGGTATGGATGGCTGAGGAGTAGTGTCACTTGCAACTTTGTAGTTGTAGGTGGCGCATCAGTCGTTAGCGCACCCCCAGCCAGGGGCCAGTGGGACCTCGGGGTTGGGAAATAAATGACACCACTTACCTAGGGACAGGGGGTTAACTAGGTGGACTGAATAAATCCCCCACTACTCGTGGGAACAAAATGGAATTCAATATAAAAAACCAATCAACAAAAGAGGAAGAGGTGGATGCGGCATTAATGTCTGATGTCGCATCGGTGACGAGCGTGCGAAGCGCGGAGAAAGTAGACAGCAAGCGAGAAAAGGAGCTCCAGGTTAGCCTGGAGCGCCTGCGCGATGAGGAGGTGGCCACCGCCAAGAAAGCGGCGGCGGCGAGCGCTTTCAGGAAGCGCCCGCGGAGCTTGGGATCGGGACCAATGGGTCTCTCCTCCAGCGAGGAGAACCTGTCGGCCCCGAAAGTGCCAGCGGCACGTAGAGGGAGAGGTCGCGCGGTGGCGAGTGGAGCCCCCGCTCGTTTATCGGAGCGCGATGGGCGGGGCCGGTTCGTACCGGTGTCTCGGCCCGATACGCCGGCTCCGTCAGACAACGTGGAGAGCATGGCGAGCGACTCTGGGCCCTCCATCGCGGACCTAAGTGACGGCTCCTTGGGGTTGGGGTCAAACAGGGCGGAGGCGAATGCCGCAAAACGGGCCCAGCGAAAAGCTGTCGCGGAAGGCGAAGTCGCCGAGTTGTCCCGACAGGCTCGAGAGCGGCGCGAAGTTCGGCTGGCAGCCGGCGAGGGTGTTTCGGCGGTGGCGCTCAGTCGCCAAGTTCTGGACGGCGTGGGTGTCGTCCTGAAGGTTGCTACGAAATCAGGCAACCTGAAGGGCACATTCACGCGCGCCCTGAAGGAGGCGGCTGATGATATTCGGGAGGCGGTTGAGGTCCTCGTAAAACGCACGAGCACTGATGAGACGGCGAAGCTGTGGGAGGAGAACAGCCGTCTCCGCTCCGAGCTAGAGGACCTCAAGCGGCAATTTGCCGCCCAGAGAGCAGTTCCCGTCGCCGTGCCCGCTGGCGCTTCTACCGTCGCGGCCTCAGCGTCGTCACCAGCCCCATCATCAACCCGTGCTTTAGCGGATGCGGAGGTAGAGAAGATTGCCCGCATCTGCATGATGCAGTGTGGGAAGATGGTGGGGGCCCGGCTGGAGGCTTTGGAGGGCAGGCTACTCCCTCCCGAAACCCTCCGTCCACCGCTTAATGCGGACAAACGGAGGAAGGAGACGCCCGCTAAGCCGGGCTCGGTGCCCGCTAAGCCGGGCCCTGTGCCCGCAACTGCGGCCGCGGCGGCGGCTTTGCCGAAAAATACCGGAAAGGGGCCCAAAAAGCCCGCAGAAGGAACCGGCAAGCCCGCGGCGGGTACGTCCGCGCCCACTTCCCGGTCGACTGCGGCCTCTACGACCGCGCCCGCACCCACTGAGGAGACGGACGGCTGGATGGAGGCCGGTAAGAACGGCCGCCGTCGCCGAAAGAAGAAGAAAAAGAAGACACAACCACCGGCACCGGCGCCGCCAGCACCGGCACCTAAGAAGGCCCAACGGCCGCGTATGGTCAGAGCCCCACGCTCCGCGGCTGTAGTCATTACGCTGCAGCCCGGAGCCGTCGAAAGGGGCCTTTCTTATAAGGCGGTCTTACTGGAGGCAAAGGCCAAAGTCGCGTTCCCCGACCTTGGCACACCGTCCGGCTTCAAGATGAGGCCGGCGATCACGGGGGCGCGGCTGCTGGAGGTGTCGGGTGCCTCTAGCGGCGAAAAGGCGGACATCTTGGCCGCCAAGTTGAGGGAAGTCCTCAACCCGGAGGACGTCCGGGTGTCCAGGCCGACGAAGACCGCCGAGCTGCGCGTTGACGGTCTGGACGACTCGACTACTCCGGATGAGGTCGTGGCGGCCGTCGCCCGTGTCGGTGGATGTCCGCCTGCAGACGTGCGGACGGGCGAGATTCGCGTCGACGCTTCCGGGCTCGGCGCGATCTGGGTGCGGTGTCCGGTGGCGGCGGCCAACAAAGTCGCTGATGCTGGGCGTCTGTTGGTGGGGTGGGTTGCAGCGAGGGCGAAGTTGCTGCAACCCAGGGTTATGCGGTGCTTCCGCTGCCTTGACATTGGGCATGTCAAGGCTCGGTGCACCGGCCAAGTCGATCGCAGCGATCAGTGTTATCGCTGCGGTCAGCCCGGCCACAAGGCGGCCCAGTGCTCCGCGGCGCCAAACTGCAGCCTCTGTACAGCTGCAGGGAGGCCCGCTGGGCACACAGCGGGTGGAAAGGCCTGTGCGCCCCCCAGGAAGAGACGGGGCGCCAAGGCTGCTGGGGGCCCTTTACCCCCCTCGCAGGCTGGCGCCTCATCGGCCGACTCCCGGCCTAGGAATGGTGCGAACCCGGAGGGAATGGACTGCGCATAAATGGCGCTGTACCATTTCCTCCAGGGCAACATCAACCACTCTGCCAGAGCTCAGGACCTCTTCCTCCAGAGCATGGCAGAGTGGTCGATTGACGTGGCTGTGGTCGCCGAGCCGTACTTCGTCCCCCCCAGGGATAACTGGGTGGGAGACTTGGACGGCTTGGTGGCCATCATTGGCGGGGCTTTTGTCAACCCGTCCCGAGGACACGGCTGGGTAGCCGCCCTCGCGGACGGCATTGGCATAGTTGGTGCGTATTTTTCGCCCAACAAGAGCCTCGCCGACTTCGAGAGGTTCCTTGTTGAGTTGGGTGCCGTCGTAGGCCGTCTTCACCCTCGCCCGGTGCTGTTGCTGGGGGATCTCAACGCCAAGTCTGCGGCGTGGGGATCTCCGGTGACCGATGCTCGGGGTGAGGTGCTGGAGGAGTGGGCGGTCACGACTGGCTTGGCCGTTCTGAATCGGGGTGAGGTTCACACGTGCGTGCGGCAGCGGGGCGGGTCAATAGTGGACGTCTCGTTCGCTAGCCCTGCTGTCGCGAGCCGTGTCCGCGACTGGCGTGTCGCCGTGGAGGTGGAGACGTTGTCGGATCATCGTTACATCCGTTTCGACGTCTTCGCCCAGACCGCGGGCGGCCGCAGTCCATCGGCCCCACGAACGAACGGTCCGCGCTGGGCTCGTAAGCGCATGAACAGGGAACTTCTCGAGGAGGCCGCCATTGTCCAGGCCTGGTTCCGGGAGTCGGAGACGAACGGACCCGTCGACGTCGAACTGGAGGCGCTGTGGTTCCGCGGGGCGATGACGCAAATCTGCGACGCGTCCATGCCCCGGGTCCACGCACAGTCAGCAGGGCGCCAGGTGTACTGGTGGTCGGCCGAGATCGCACGTATGCGCGTTGAGTGCGTAGCGGTCAGACGCCGGTACACCCGATACCGGAGGAGACGTCGTCGGGTCCCGGACGAAGAAGCCGCGCTGTATGAGGTGTACCGCGCGGCTAAGAGGACTCTGTGTCTGGCCATCGGCGATGCGAAGACGCAAGCCAGGGAGGAGATGTTGGAGACCCTAAACCGGGATCCGTGGGGGCGCCCATATCAAGCGGTTCGAGGGAAACTTCGGTCTGCGGCGCCCCCGCTCACGGGGAGTCTCCAACCAGAGCTGCTGGAGGAGGTTGTCTCAGCCCTCTTCCCGGCACGAGCGGAGCGTACTCCACCGCCGATGGCTTTGCCCACAGACGCAGAGTCCACAGAGGGGAACGCCGTCAGCGTCCCAGAGGTGACACAGGCAGAGATGGGGGCGGCCGTGCTGCGGCTCCGGGCCAAGAATGTGGCTCCGGGGCCCGACGGGATTCACGGCCTTGCGTTGGCCCTCGCTCTGAAGGAGCTAGAGCCCCAACTTAGAGGACTGTTTACGGCGTGCCTTGAGCGGGGCCAGTTTCCCACATTGTGGAAATCTGGTCGTCTGGTCCTGCTCAGGAAGGCGGGGCGCCCTGCGGACTCTCCGTCCGCGTACCGGCCCATAGTGCTGCTAGACGAGGTGGGAAAGCTGTTTGAGCGGATAATCGCAGCCCGCCTCGTCGGCCACTTGTGCGAAGAGGGGCCGGACCTGGACGAGAGCCAGTATGGCTTTCGGCATGGGCGCTCCACCATACACGCTGTATCAAGGGTGAGAGTCCTGGCGGAGGAAGCGGTGTCCCGGGGCGGGGTAATGTTGGCGGTGTCCTTGGACATTTCCAACGCGTTCAACACCCTGCCCTGGAGTTGTGTACGGGAGGCACTGCGCTATCATCGTGTGCCTTCCTACCTCCGCCGCATAGTTGGGGCTTATTTGTCCGAGAGGTGTGTCACCTACGTGGGACGTGATGGCGAGCACCAGCGCCGCATGTCGTGCGGTGTTCCGCAGGGTTCCGTCTTAGGACCGCCCCTGTGGAACATCGGGTACGACTGGGTGCTGAGGGGCGAGCTCCAGCCGGGCGTGGACCTGACGTGTTACGCTGACGACACGCTGGTCACGGCCCGGGGGAGTTCGTACAGGGAGGCAGCGTTGCTGGCGACGGCTGCGGTATCACAGGTGGTGAGCCGCATCCGGCACCTCGGCCTGGAAGTGGCCCTCAACAAGTCGGAGGCCGTGATCTTTCACGGTCCTCGGCGGGCGCCGCCGCCGGGATCACACATCGTGGTCGGGGGGGCCAGAATAGCTGTCGAGTCCACCATGAAGTACCTTGGATTGGTGCTCGACAGCCGATGGGATTTTGGCCCTCATTTCCAGCGGCTGGCGCCCAAGTTGTTGGGCGCGGCCGGGGCGCTTTCAACGCTGCTTCCCAATCTGGGGGGCCCGAGCGCCGTCTGCAGGCGGCTCTACGTGGGGATCGTGCGATCGATGGCCCTTTATGGGGCCCCGATCTGGGCGGCAGACCTGACGGCCGGAAGCATCGCCGTGCTGCGAAAGCCGCAACGAGCGATGGCCGTCAGAGTCATCAGGGGGTATCGCACGGTCTCCTACGAGGCGGCTTGTGCACTGGCCGGATCCCCGCCCTGGGACCTGGAGGCGAAGGTACTCGCGTCAATGTTCCGGTGGCGCGAGGAAGCGCGGGCGCGGGGCGAGCGACCGATGCAGCGACACATGGAGCTGCGTCGGTCTCAGCTTCGCGAGGTCCTGGTGGCGGAATGGCGGGACAGGCTTTCACGCCCTACCGCCGGCCTCGCCATCATCGAGGCGGTCCGGCCAGTGCTCGAGCGCTGGCTCGGGAGGAGGCACGGCTCCCTGTCGTTTCGGGTGACGCAGGTGCTCTCGGGGCATGGTTGCTTCGGGAAGTACCTGTGTCGCATAAACAGGGAGCCGGACGCCCGGTGTCACCACTGCGTCGACTGCCGGGAGGACACGGCGCGGCATACGCTGGCAGAGTGTGCCGCTTGGGAGGAGCCGCGCCGTGCCCTCGTCTCAGAAGTAGGCAGTGACCTGTCGCTGTCGGCCGTGGTCGAGTCGATGGTCGACAGCGCAGAGTCCTGGGACGCGGTGGTTTCCTTCTGCGAAAGTGTCATGTCGCAGAAGGAGGCTGCGGAAAGGGAAAGGGAGATCTCAACCTCCCACCCTGCTCGCAGCAGGCGCACCGGGCGTCGGCGAAGGGCGGACAACGCCCTCTTCCGGCCCCCCTAAATGGGTCCAGGGGCGGCAGACTCGGGGACGTCTGTCGCCCCCCACATACACCAGGACCCGAGGTGGCGGCGCGTAGTGTTCCACGCGCGCCCCTCTAAGACGTCCGGGGGGGAGTCTAACACCTCACTCCCCCCCCTGACCCGAGAAGTGGCCCGCTGCAGCGGGCCGGCACCAGCCGGGGGTTGCGGAAGTATCTCCAGTTCCCGCGACCCCCGACGTAGGTGTGAGATGGAACACCGGGGTGGTTTTTAGTCAGTAAGAGTCTGACAGACCCCTCCGCCCGCCCCAGGGCGGAGGACATCCATGAGGATTTTCCACCCCGTATCAAAAAAAAAAAAAAAAAAGGGAGGCACTCGTCTATCATAGAGTGCCGAACTACCTCCGTCGCATCATTGGGGCCTATTTGACGGACAGGGCCATCATCTACCGGGGTCGGGATGGCTGGGGTCGGCGAGAGATGTCGTGCGGTGTCACCACTGCGTCGACTGCCGGGAGGACACGGCGCGGCATACGCTGGCGGAATGTGCCGCTTGGGAGGGGCCGCGTCGTGCCCTCGTCTCAGAAGTAGGCAGTGACCTGTCGCTGTCGGCCGTGGTCGAGTCGATGGTCGACAGCGCAGAGTCCTGGGACGCGGTGGTTTCCTTCTGCGAAAGTGTCATGTCGCAGAAGGAGGCTGCGGAAAGGGAGAGGGAGATCTCAACCTCCCACCCTGCCCGCAGCAGGCGCACCGGGCGTCGGCGGAGGGCGGACAACGCCCTCTTCCGGCCCCCCTAAATGGGTCCAGGGGCGGCAGACTCGGGGACGTCTGTCGCCCCCCACATACACCAGGACCCGAGGTGGCGGCGCGTAGTGTTCCACGCGCGCCCCTCTAAGACGTCCGGGGGGGAGTCTAACACCTCACTCCCCCCCTGACCCGAGAAGTGGCCCGCTGCAGCGGGCCGGCACCAGCCGGGGGTTGCGGAAGTATCTCCAGTTCCCGCGACCCCCCGACGTAGGTGTGAGATGGAACACCGGGGTGGTTTTTAGTCAGTAAGAGTCTGACAGACCCCTCCACCCGCCCCAGGGCGGAGGACATCCATGAGGATTTTTCACCCCGTACCAAAAAAAAAAAAAAAAAAAAAAAAAAAAGGGAGGCACTCGTCTATCATAGAGTGCCGAACTACCTCCGTCGCATCATTGGGGCCTATTTGACGGACAGGGCCATCATCTACCGGGGTCGGGATGGCTGGGGTCGGCGAGAGATGTCGTGCGGTGTTCCACAGGGTTCCGTCTTAGGACCGCCCCTCTGGAACATCGGCTACGACTGGGTGCTGCGTGGTGCGCTTCTCCGCGGCGTTGGTGTCATTTGTTACGCCGACGACACGCTCGTTGTAGCGCGCGGGAAGACGCACCAGCAGGCGACGATTTTGGCAACCGCTGGGGTTGCGCAGGTCGTGGGAAGGATCCGGCGATTGGGCCTAGAGGTGGCCCTCAACAAGTCCGAGGCCCTGTTCTTTCATGGGCCACGGCGAAGACCACCTCTGGGCTCTCATATCGTGGTGGGAGGCGTTCGCATCGGCGTCGAGTCGACGATGAAGTACCTAGGACTCGTCCTCGACGGTCGATGGAACTTTGGGCAGCACTTTCAGCGGCTGGCACCTAAACTCATGGGTGCGGCTGGTGCGCTGGCCCGTTTGCTGCCCAATTTAGGTGGACCCAACGCCGCCTGCCGGAGGCTCTATATGCGGATTGTGCGGAGGCTCTATATGTCTCTATGGCGCTCTACGGGGCGCCAGTATGGGCGGAGAACCTGGCGGCCCGCAATATCGCAGTGCTGCGTCGTCCGCAGCGAGCGATGGCCGTCAGAGTGGTTCGGGGATACCGCACGATCTCCTTTGAGGCAGCGAGCCTCCTTGCCGGATCTCCGCCGTGGGATCTCGAAGCGAAAGCCCTCGCTTCACTTTATGAATGGAGCGGGGAGGCGCGGGAGCGGGGTATACGACCGGTGCCGCGGGAGTACGCGCGGCGCCGCTCCGAGTTTCGCGTGATCCTAACGGCGGAATGGGAGGGACGACTTCTCAACCCCAGCGCAGGGCACGCCGTAATTTCGGCGGTAAGACCCGTCATGGAGGATTGGTTAGGGCGCCGACACGGCGCCCTCACGTTCCGGCTGACGCAGATACTGACCGGACATGGCTGTTTCGGGAAGTATCTGTATCGCATAGGCCGCGAACAATCGCCCGGGTGTGACACCCGGGCGATTGCACTGCGGAGATTGCCTGGAGGACACGGCGCAGCACACGCTGGCAGAGTGCCCAGCTTGGGCAGGGCAGCGCCGTGAACTCTCCGCAGCAGTAGGTGACCTCTCGCTCCCGAACATCGTCCTTTCGATGGTCCAGAGCGAGAGTGCGTGGGAGGATGTTGCCTCTTTTTGCGAGCATGTCATGCACGCAAAAGAGGCGGCAGAGAGGGTGAGGGAAGCAACTGCCTCGCTTCCCTCTAGGAGAAGACGCACCGGGCGCCGGAGGGCGCCTCCGGCCTCCATGAGTTGCCGGCCTGCGGGTGGTCGACTTAGGGGCAATCCACCACCCGACCAGAAGCAGGCCCGTGTAGGCGGCGCGCCGTGTTCCGCGCGCGCCACACTAGAGGATTCGGCGGCAATTAGACCGCCGAGGTCGACGGGACCCGCCTACGTTATTGGCGGGTCATAGCCTGGTGGGGGCGCGGTGCATGCGCGAGCGAATCCCGTACGTCGAGGAACACCGTGGTGGTTTTAGCCGGTACGAGTCCGGCACACCCCCCCCGTCTTCCCCGGACGGGGGATAGTCCATGAGGATTTCCCCACGATAAAAAAAAAAAAAAAGGTGTATAAATGATAATTAAGGTCTATAAATGTTATTTAAGGTTTAACTGTAAATAAAAACCATTTGATAGTAGGGACTAACTTGCCATGTAAAAAGATTAGGTGTTATAAGTTATTTTCCCTTAGATAATAAGATAATAAAGGTTAAGGGCATGGTTCTTAGCAGAAATGGGGCTCATAGATGTAACTAAGTTAAAGTAAATAGGCAAATAGAACCACGCTCCTATTGGCCGAGCGCGCGCCTCGAACCATACCCCACGCCTCCCACTACTTTATTATGTGGCTCAAACTATAAATACAGGGAGGGTCCGCGCAACTCGTCACTCATTTCTACTCCCGCGCACTCTCTCTGCCCTATACTGAAATCGTCAATAAACGTATGTACCTGAATACTTTCTGCTTTCTTTCAAACGTTACCTCTACGTCTTTAAGACCCTACAACAACATAACAACACATACAGTCCACCTTGATAGCTGGTCCGATTCGAGCCGGATAATAATCAAGATTCAAGCATGAAGACTACAAGCATTGCGGCCAAGGAAAGCGGATCGGAGTCAGGATACGACAGTCGCCGTCCCCGAACGTTCGAAGAACCCCCGAGATAACCGTCGACCATCGCGTCCGCAATCCCGCGCACCTCGCAAGGTGAGCCCGCGGCCGGGATCGTGCCCGCCGCCCCCGCGTTCGCGAACGCACCCTCCGTCACCGCCGCGACGGAGAAGGTTGCGCCGACCGTGTTCGACGGCCCGCGTGCCGCACAGGCTCCACGCCCGATGGCGAGTCGAGCCACCGCGACCGCGTGCGAACATAGGGAGTCGATCGTCACCCCGTCAGCGTCGTGTTACCCAGCGACGCCCGCCGCGATCAGGACAATGGACTCAAGAAACATGACAGCTAGGCGTGATACTTCAATAAGGGACACAGCGAGTACAATACGGTCCAGAAGATCGTAGCCAGAGTCAAGAAGGCGGAGTACGAGGCGCAGAAGAGAATCGTGGCAATAAGGCACGAGCAGCTGGAATTAGAAAAGGCGCTCGTCAACAAGCGTTTCGAGTACCAGGTATCAGTGATTGAGGCAGAAGCAGAGGCCCGAGAAGAAGGCTCAGTGCATACGGTTGAGGATAGAGTAGACGAGTGGCTCCAAAGCGTCGACCGGAGTCACCCCCATGGAGCGGACCGGCTGCAGAGGGAGCAGCCCCCGCGAACATTCGCCGAGCACGCAGCGCAAGAGGCCGACGCCCACATGGAACCTGCTACGTGTGTCAATGCCACCACACCCGCGAGACACGGACAGCAAAGACCGCGGTCGATATCACGATCGCCCACCAGAGGGGAACGCCGTGTCGGAAGAGGTACCTATCGAGCAGCTGGCCGATACCCTGGAAAAAATGATGCATGTACGCCCGCCGCCGCGACAGGTGATCGAGTTACCTACATTCACGGGAGCGGCCACCGAGTGGTTGCCGTTCAAGGCGGCATACAACGACTCGTCAATAATGTACAAGTTCTCTGCGATTGAAAACATGGCAAGATTACGGAACTGCATAAAGGGAGAAGCACGTGAAGCAGTGTCAGCGCTCCTGTACACCGCCTCGGACCCACAAGTAGTCGTGAGAACCCTTGAGCAGTATTATGGAAGGCCGGAAATACTTATGGATCGAGTCATGGAAGACTTGAAAAGGCTATCTCGGCTCACAAGCGCGGCCAGTGATCTGAATTCTTTCGCAGTGAAACTTCAAAATATAGTGTGTGTGTTATCTCAGATGGATAACAAAGGATATATATGGAACTCTATGTTAGTGCGTGACGTCATCGAAAAGCTGAGCCCGCATATAAAGTCAAGATGGTGTGACTTCGCTTCCGAAGCTATGGAGTCGTCACGCGAGCCGGAAATTATACTGTTATCCCGGTTCCTGATGCGGGAGGCGGATAGGGCGATGAAGTACGCTTTCACGTATATGACACCCGCGCCCGCGATGAAGAAAGAAGTAAGAAGTGCACCTCAAGTGAACATTAGGAAGAAGGCCGGAAAACTGTGTACGCGACTTCAAGTACGGAACGGAAGACTGAGTGTTTGTGTTGTGGTGGTGATCATGAGGTACCAAAGTGCGGAAAGTTCCTTAAGATGAACGTCAGCGAGAGGTGGGAGTGGGCGCGCACTGCAAAGGTATGTTTTAAATGTATTATAAATCGCCATCGACGTGAGCACTGCCGAGCAAAGAGGTGCGGAGAAGGACATGCAGCCGCCCCCACCACGCGCTATTGCACAAGGATCCGGATAGCAAGAACACTCAGTCAGAAGAACCAGGTAAACCAGCCGACGCCGAAAACCAACAGAAATCTGTCATGACAGTCTCCGCAACGGGCAGTGCATCGCGACGAGTGCTGCTGAAGATGTCTCCAGTGACGCTGAAAGGGCCCGGCGGACAAATAAATACGTTCGCCCTGCTGGATGAAGGCTCTACAATATCACTCGTCGACGAAGAACTAGCGCGTCAGATACGAGTCAACGGGCCGGTTTCAACTCTACGTATACAAGGTGTGACGTCACAACAAAAAGAAGAGCGAAGCCAAGAGGTTAGGCTGCAGATTTGCGGGCAGAGCGGCGAGTACCAAGAACTACGCGCGCGAACCATGAAGGACTTGCAACTGCACGGCCAGACGGTGGATAGAGCGACTTTAATTAACTATCCACACCTCCAAGACTTAAAGGCAGGCGCATTCTTCAAAGGAAGCCACACCCAAGGTGCTCATAGGCGCGGATAACTGGCACTTAATAGTGACGCGGGAACTACGCACAGGCAAGAAAAACGAACCCGCGGCTTCCTATACTCAGCTGGGCTGGGTGATACATGGGACTGCACCACGCGCGACGCTACAGGAACAAGAGGGGCAGGTGGTGCTTCACCTATACGACGTGTCTGCGGCCACGCGGACGGACGATGTACGTCGTGTAGAAGAGTTGGTGAAATCACACTACAGGATCGACGCCCTAGGAGTTTCTCTAGCCAGAAAAGTGAAACCAGAAGATCAGGAGGCGGTCGCCGTGGTCCAGAACACGCTGAAGAAGGTAGGAGGACACTTTGAAGTCGGGTTGCCGTGGCGTGACGAAGACGCCCCCATGCCAAGTAACTACAACAGTGCCCTCAGAAGACTTAGAACCATCGAGAAGAAAATGGATGCATCACCGCACTTCGCGACGCAGTACCGCGCCCTGGTTCAGAACCTGTTAGACAAGGGCTACGCTCAAGAGTGCGACGGGACTGAAGGCGATAACCATAAGGCGTGGTACCTGCCACACCTCGCGGTCACGAACCCCAACAAGCCGGGGAAGATACGCCTGGTGTTCGACGCTACGCACAGGTACAGCGGGGTGTGTCTTAACGACTGTCTACTGGAGGGACCCGATCTCCTACAGTCATTACCGGGGATCCTGTTCAGGTTCAGAGAGCGCCCAGTAGCGGTCACCGCAGATATCCAAGAGATGTTTCTTCAAATAAAAATCAGAAGTCAAGACCAGGCTGCGCAGATGTTCCTGTGGCAAGGTGAGAACCGGAGCGAGCCACCGAAGCGGTACAAGATGACGTCTATGATCTTCGGGGCGTCGTGTTCTCCATTCATCGCACACTCGGTGCGGGACGCCAACGCGGAGCTGTTCACCGATCGATGTCCGGACGCCGTACGAGCAATCACGTCCAGTCACTACATGGATGATTACGTAGACAGCTTCGCGACGAAAGGCGAGGCGATAAAGACTGCGCGTGAAGTAATAGAAGTCCACCGGAACGCACACTTCAACCTAAGGGGATGGTGTTCGAGCTGTCCTGAGGTACTGAATAACATCGCACCGAACACTCAAGTACGTGACACCGAGGTCAGACTCGGACAACGTGAAGAAAACACCGACAGAACGCTTGGCTTGCTGTGGCAGACAGGCTCAGACGAACTAGGGTTCAACACGGGCCTGAGCCGTCTGTCACCCGAGGTCAAAGCAGCAACAGGGTGCCCACAAAACGCGAGGCCCTCGGAGCAGTGATGGCGGTCTATGACCCCCTGGGTCTCATCAGCCATTTTATCATCACCGGGAAAATTATACTACAAAGTTTGTGGAAACAAGGCGTGGGGTGGGATGAAGAAATCCCAGAAGAAGACGCACAACACTTCGAAGATTGGATGCGAAGTCTAAATAGGATAACTGAACTCCGCATACCAAGGTATTAAGGCGGCGACCCGAGCGACCTCACCGACCTACACGTATTCTGTGACGCGAGCGAGCAAGCATACGCAGTGACCGCCTACTGGCGCATCCAGAAGTCGGACGGACGAATAACAATAAGGTTGGTCGCGGCAAAGGCGAGAGTGGCCCCTTTAAAGTCGGTCACCATCCCGCGATTTGAACTACAGGCAGCGGTGATCGGCGCGCGACTGGCTGACGTGATATTAAAGGAACACCGAGACAAGCCCAGGAGCGTGACATATTGGACGGACTCACAGACGGTTCTGCGATGGATTGAAAAAGACGCCGTGAAGTACACCCCGTTCGTCGCGCATCGCCTGGGTGAAATAGCGGAGCTGACCGAAGCCAGTCAGTGGAGATGGGTGCCCACCGAGCACAACGTGGCGGACGACGCAACACGTCCTGATTACGAGCTACACGCGAGACCTGAAGACAGATGGTTCATCGGCCCCGAGTTCCTGTACGAGCACGAAGAGTCCTGGCCGAGGGAAAAAGCCAAAGAACACGAAAACAAGGACGAAGTAGTGTACGCGAACGTCGAAGCAACCGGGGAACGACCGTCACATCTGCCCGACATCAAGAGGTTACCATCATATGAAAAGTTATTACGAGCAACAGCTGTACCACTTCTCTTCAGAAGAAAATGCGCGGACAGGACCAGTCAAATGAATGTCGACCTTATTGAAAGGGCCGAAAGGTCGTGGATCAAACAAGCGCAGCGCGAAGCATACAGTGAAGAAATACGAACAATTAAAAGCGGAAAACCAATACCTAAATCCAGTAGTCTAAATAAGCTAGACCCCTACATAGAAGATCACGTTCTCAGAGTCAGGGGAAGAATCGGACACGCGGCGGTCGCGGACATAAGTAAGACGCCAGTAATTCTACCCGGGAAACACCAGTTTACAAGGGTACTAGTGGAGAACGCGCATCGTAAGGCCGGTCACGCGAACAACGAGCGGGTAATCAACGACCTAAGACAGCGCTACTGGGTGGTCAACCTACGACCTACGGTACGAGCCATAGCACAGCGATGTCAACTCTGTCGTGTCAGAAAAGCGACACTAAGGAAGCCAACCACCGGAGACTTACCTACGGAGCACTAATGGCCATAAGAAGAATGGCGGCACGGCGGGGGTGGCCCCGCGTCATGTACTCGGACAACGGTACCAACTTCAGGGGCGCAGACGTCGAGCTACGGTCAGCTTATCAAGAATGGGCCAAACACTTTCCTCTATTCGGCCTCGAATACAGGATGCGGTGGAAATTCATCCCACCAGGGGCGCCGCATATGGGGGGAGCTTGGGAGCGGCTGGTACGCTCCGTTAAGACGGCGCTGGGGGCGACGTTGTACCAAAAGGCGCTGAAAGAAGAGGTGCTGCTCACACTGATGACAGAGGCCGAGCATGCCATCAACTCTCGGCCTCTCACCCACGTCTCTGTCGATCCCATGGATCCGGAGGCGCTCACACCCAATCACTTCCTCATTGGGAACTCCTCGGGCCTTCCCCAAACTGGGCCTTGCGAGGAGGCCAGCCGCAAGCAATGGCTGGCCGCCCAAGCGCTCGCCGACCACTTCTGGCGGCGCTGGGTGGGCGAGTACCTACCAACATTGGTGCCTCGGGGGGCGTCAGATGACCAGCGACGGCCGCTACAAACAGGCGACCTGGTCGTCATCGTCGACGCCTCTCTCCCACGAGGCACATTGCCCCGTGGCGTCGTGGAGGCGGTGAACCAGGGACCAGACGGCAAGGTGCGAGCGGCCGACGTCAGGACAACAGCGGGCGTTCTCCGGCGACCAGCGACGAAGCTAGCCGTCCTCGGCGGCGAAAAATAAGGCTACGGCATCCCTGCGCCGGGGGGAGGATGTTACGGACGTCTTCGCTTACTTAAAAATAAAATAAATAAATTATATTTTAGTTGTACATATGTAAGGAACAAATATGAATGTTATTTAAGGTGTATAAATGATAATTAAGGTCTATAAATGTTATTTAAGGTTTAACTATAAATAAAAGCCATTTGATAGTAGGGACTAACTTGCCATGTAAAAAGATTAGGTGTTATAAGTTATTTTCCCTTAGATAATAAGATAATAAAGGTTAAGGGCATGGTTCTTAGCAGAAATGGGGCTCATAGATGTAACTAAGTTAAAGTAAATAGGCAAAAAGAGCCACGCTCCTATTGGCCGAGCGCGCGCCTCGAAGCATACCCCACGCCTCCCACTACTTTATTATATGGCTCAAACTATAAATACAGGGAGGGTCCGCGCAACTCGTCACTCTGATTTCTACTCCCGCGCACTCTCTCTGCCCTATACTGAAATCGTCAATAAACGTATGTACCTGAATACTTTCTGCTTTCTTTCAAACGTTACCTCTACGTCTTCAAGACCCTACAACAACATAACAACACATACAGTCCACCTTGATAACAGGCGTAAGTCATGATGGGACGAATGCACGCCGTGTAAATGCGCAATTTGCACTTGAGTGACAATTTGCTGCGTGCATTCAACATGAAGTAGAGCCTACCGAGAGCGAAAGCGGCGCGCGAACGCACCGTCTTTATGTGCTCTCCGAAAGTAAGATGGTGGTCCAGAATCACACCTAGGTATTTGGCTTGCTTCTCCCAAGGGATAGGCTTACCGAACATGGTTATCGGACTGGGCAGAGAGGGGGACGAACGCGGTTTGGAAAAGAGTACTGCCTGACTCTTGATGGGGTTTACCTCGATTCTCCATTTCCGGAAATAAGCGCCTGAGGCTTTTGCCGCGGATTGGAGGGTACGAGCTATGCAGTCTGGGTTGCGACCCGAGTAATAGATGGCCGTGTCGTCAGCGAATAGAGCCAACTGGGCCTTTTTATCTTTGGGGATGTCGCTGGTGAACAGCGTGAAAATGAGGGGGGATACTACGGAGCCCTGAGGGACGCCAGCGCGTATCAGGTGGGGTGAAGAGAGCGCACCCTCGATGCGATAGCGAAAGGTGCGATTCGGCAGAAAGTCACGCAAGATGAGCACGAGACGATCTGGCATTCCGAGTTGGTAAAGCTTGTATAGTAAGCCGTTGTGCCAGACTTTGTCGAATGCCTTCGCTATGTCAAAGAAGAGCGCACCCGTCATCAAGCCACGCTGAAAACCAGCGCTTATGTGCTCGACGATGCGGTGGACTTGTTGGACGCAGCTGTGTTCGGTTCGAAAGCCAAACTGCTCGTCGGGAATGAGACTCTTTGCTTCGGCAAAGTCTTTGAGCCGCTTATAAATAAGCCTCTCGTAAATTTTGCCTAGAACATTGAGTAGACTAATGGGACGGTAACTGGTGGGATCAGACTTGGGTTTGCCTGGTTTCGGAATGCCGATGACGGTGGCCTCTTTCCATGCCTGAGGAAAAATGTTGTTGCTTAGAGCGCCATTGAAGATGGCGGTCATTAGCATTATGAGATGGGCGGGGAGGAGTTTGAACACCTTATTGGTGATACCGTCAGAGCCGGGGGCTTTCCGGGGTTTGAGCCTCTTGATAATATCGTGCACTTCGTCGGGAGTGACAGGAGGCAGAGGATAATCAGGGTCTTCAACGGGTGGGAGAGAGGCTCTACGTTCGACTTCGGCGTCGACCTCAGAAAGGTGAGCTTCGTCTACTGGTTGAGAGCTGGGGGTGCATTGAGACTCTAGGCTGTCGGCTAGACATTCAGCCTTTTCATCGTTGTCGAAGGCGACGCTACTGTCGGAACGAATGAGAGGGGGCATGGAGGCCTCGTTAGAAGAACGGAGCTTCCTCTGGAGTTCCCAGAAGGCTAGGTGGGTGGGCTCGAGTTCGCTAAGTGTCTTGTCCCAGCGGCTGGAGCGCAGCTCCTCGATGCGTTTCTTTACAGCACGCTGTAAAGAGCGCATGTGAACCTTGTTCGCATCGCAGGGGAAGGCACTGTACGCACGGACGGCCGCGTTCTTCTCGGTCAACAGATCACGCACATCGTCAGGCAGTTTCCAGCGATGATCGCTCATCGCCGGAACCTCCCTTGAACAATCGTTCAAGACGGATTGTACATGATTTGTGAACGAGTCGATCGCGCCCGTCGTGTCCGCGACTGTCACCAAGTGGTCGGGGATAGCGTCCAAGTGAGGCGACGTGGTGGATTGTAGGCTTTCGCTTACTTTCCTCCAGTCGGTAATAATTTGGGTCGGAGGGGGCTGGCTAGGGTCAGAGGGACCTGAACGGGGAGCTAGTTCTAATATCACTGGACGATGGTCGGAATTAAGCTCGTGTAGCGTCTCTATAGATTGCAAACGGAGGTTCACATTCTTGAGCAGCGCTATATCGAGGATGTCGGGAAGATGGTTGGGATCGTGGGGAAAATGAGTGGGAGTCATCGGGGCGATGACGTCGAAGTTCAGTTGGGAACAGAGGTTAA
Organism: Charanyca ferruginea; assembly: GCA_947361185.1. NCBI lineage: Eukaryota > Metazoa > Arthropoda > Insecta > Lepidoptera > Noctuidae > Charanyca > Charanyca ferruginea. The sequence continues at coordinate 33,601,075 of OX376056.1, forward strand.
ACACGATCCTACCTCTGGAAGAGGTCCTGTTACTATTCCAGGAGGGATGTTTGGCATTGAGATCGCCCGCCAGTAAGACGGAGTCACCCAGGCCAAGAAGAGCAGAAAGGTCATCCTTGAGGTGGATAGGATCATCCTCCGATGGTGATGGAGGGACGTATGCTGATATAATAGTTAACGGCTGATGACTGGTCATGCCGAGCCGACAGACAGAGACCTCGAGGCGAGCGAGGGGAGGAGGGTCCATAGGAATGCAGTACAGAGCCTTTCTATAGTATATTAGGGTACCGCCCTTGTGACAACGAGACCTATCATTGCGAACTATACGGTAGTTGGCAATATTCGGGTCACGATGATGGGGCTTAAGAAAGGTCTCCTGTATGAGGAGGATATCAAGTTGATGGTCGCGGAGGAAATTGGCGATCTCATCACGTTGGTTATTAATGCCATTGGCGTTAAAGAATCCTACCTTAAGGGATCGGGGTTTGGTAGTACACGGCCTATCCTTATCCATTGGATTAGTTAGGGTAAAGTTTATCTAGGGCTTGCGTAATCTCCGGATACGCTTTGAACACCTTAAGGATGTCGCTAATATTAGCTTTGCACGCGAGTATATCCCTAGCCATAGCTTCAGCAGCGGGGTTGCGGTAAATTTGGTAGGCGAGGTTGATGACTTCGCCTATCCTCTCAGTAGGGAGAGATGCAGGTACGCGGGAGGCTGAGGGCGCGGTTGAAACGGCGGGGGCGGCCTTAGAAGGGGCGGGGGCGGCCTTAGGAGCGGCGGCGGCGGCCTTAGGAGCGGCGGCGGCTGCCTTAGGAGCGGCGGCGGCGGCCTTAGGAGCGGCGGCGGCGGCCTTAGGAGCGGCGGGGGCGACCTTAGGTAGGCTAGGGCGTGGTCGCGGAGGCTAGGTTCGGCGCGGGGACTGGCGAATCCATCAGCGCTGGCATGGGCAGAGATTGGGAGGGCCTCAATGCAGGGAACGCTCTCTGATGATTCAGCGAGTTCCATGGGGAGGGCCTCTGAGGGCTGAGACGCTCTGGCATCTCTGAGGAGGGAATCTTAACAGAGGGGCTTTCCCTTTGTTGACGAGCGTTCGCACGCTTGGTCAACTTGGGAGAAGATAATCTAGAGGACTATATTCAAGATAAGAATGCTTGGAAACATGCTGGTCTAACTCCATAGGACGATGGACAGTCTAGACAAAATCGAACCGATTGCTAATTTAAAATACCTAATTTCATACTTAGTATAAATATGTACATATATATATTTGACTCTTTTTTTATACACTGCTCAGGCTCACATACTGATTCATTGTTTGTTAAAATATAAGGAGTGGTCGTCTACTGTTTCAACATTTGTAATAATATGTGAACACTGTGTATCTATGTACATATAACTTAGTCTGTCATTCCTTAATCTGTGATATTTTGTACACACTTTCAAATACCTAGTGTTTTTATGCAAGGTACAGTACGCAAAAGAGATAAGTATCCATGTCGTCGGGAATAGTTGAAGATTTCTTAGAAACCAATGGGGGCTTTCAAATGAAATTTTATTAAACCATTGAACTGTTTATTCTCTATAAATTGTATTTTATTTTACTCATAAAAACCTATCGGTTTCTAAGTAAACTTCAACTGTTTCCGGCGACATGGATACCTATCTCCTTTGGTGACCGTACATCGTATTCACGTATAATTATATAATTCCTGTAAATGCAAATATTGTTAACATCGTTTTTAAAAGAGTAAGTATGGAGTTTCTTGCCCATTCTTCTCCATACAAAACTACCTGTTGGAATGGGCACCTAGAATCATTTTTTTTTTCTCATTTGACGTTCAAAAGTGCCTTATAATGGTCTAATTGAAATAAATGATTTGACTTTGACTTTGAAGAGGATTTTGGGGCTTTGGGGCAGCCGCGGTAATTGGCGGGGTGACCTGATTGGCCGCATAGCACACAGCTGGGAGGTTCTGTGCACAGATTGCGGTCTTTCGGACGGGGACAGTCAGCAGTTGCGTGCTCACCCAGACACTTGACGCATCTAGGGGTCGCGTAGCAATTGCGTTGGGCATGACCGTAAAGTTGGCAGCGGTGACACTGTCCAACCGTATCGGATTTATAAGGCCTCTCGATCGAGATGCCCGACAAGTGACATACCGACTTTACTTTAAAGATCGAATGGTGGCCGTCGGTGTGATCGCACACGACAAGAACCGAGTCGTATGCAATCGCACCCCTAGCTTTGTGCAGACGATGCACAGCGGATACTGGGATTTTGCGACTGAAGGTCGGCGAGAATCTCTTCCGTTGAGATTTCTTTGGGGACGCGTCGGATTACCACACGGGTGAGTTTATCATCGGGCAGGGAATAAGTGTGGAACGAAATGTTCCTCACTTTTAACAAGGATGTAAGTTCCCTGTGGTCGTTCACCGTGGGAACTTGAACTTTGATACCCTGTTGGGTCGAGCGCGCGTTTGTGTATTTGATCTTACGATCATAACACAATTTGGACACGTCGCACAGTGTGGGAATCTCGCAATCTAGGGGGATTTAAATCGAAATATAAATTTTAATAATTGATAATATAGTTATAACTTATTTATACCTAAGACCCTATTTGTCACAGCTACATATTAGAAATTCTTGTAGGGAGCTTAAATAAATAAATAAAAAATGTTGAAGTGAGTAGATAATAATCGCTGTACCCTTACAATACGAACAACAACATTACAGTGTCATCTTCACTTGAGATTACTGATCAAATTAACGTATAGCCTTGTTTATTGGTTTTTTATTGTATTGTGTATATACTTCTTGGTAAGATAGAGTGTATTTTATTTTAGTAATAGTTAAACATTGATCTAATAACATCATTTGAAAGCACAGTTAAATTAAGCATTTTTTTAAAATGATTTGCAAATCAAAAGGTGTACAAAAAAAAATGACCTGAATATCCCGGTGTTTTTATTTTTTTAATTTATAGATTAGAGTCTTAACTTTTGAGAACGATTGATAAAACTTGCGATTTTTTGCGACCGTCATACATTTTTTTTCGGTTTTCAGAATGACTGCCAAAATTACAATTTTTTTGATATTTGGACCTCAATGCGATAAAGGAGCGAATTGATGTTAGTTTTGCTTTTAGAATAGGTAATTACTCTCAAGTACAATTTTCGGAAGGTGCTATAAATAAAATTAAGTTTTTTTTGAGGAGGTTATGTAACAAATTTAACGAAAAATAGACAGGAAGTGGTAGACATCGTGAACGCTATAAACAAGAATATAACTTGGTTGGATGAATTATTATACTAATAATATAATAAATAATATATAATTATATATAATAATATGTAATAATAATAATATAATAATAATAATTATTATTATAATAATATATAATTATATTATATATATAATAATTATTAATATATAATTATTAATTAAAAAATTTAATCAATTTTTAATACAACTTTATGATCTATCAGTATTTAAGTCTTTTTATTTATTTGAATACCAATCGATATCATTTTTAACTTGTATCTTTTATTTAATTCAATTTGGAATTAAATTCCCCTATATGGCGAGATACCCACACTGTGCGTCGGTCCACTTCGCCTTTTCCTGGATGAACAAGGGAGGCGGGGCGGGTAGTTTCTTTTTTGAAACCGAAGGATTGGGGGCAGCAGTGGACAAGGGACTAGCGGAACGGCTGCCCTCTGGACGAGAGGTAGCTTCTAGCGGCTACGGCTTTCTTGGCCTTGGTGGCCTGAGAGGAACTCTTACCCTTCTTTCTCTTGCCTCCCGGACCGACAACTTGGTAGTCGTCGTCCGAGGACGCGGAGGCAGAGTGGGCTTCCTCAGAGTCGGAGTGAGATGGCTCAGAGATAGGGACAGAAGTATCCATTGTTTCTGATAAACATGGCGACGCAGAGCGCACCTGCGTGGGAACAATGGCCGCGGGAACAATGGTCGCGGGAACATTGGGCTCGGAAACAATAGGTGTTTCCGCGTACGGGCTTGTTATCTTAATTGACAATAGGGACGGGATTTGCTGTGGCATAGAGGATGCCGCCACAGGTGTGCCTTCGTTGGCGTTATCGGGGGAGGGGCTATCACATACGTCACTGAAGTCAGCGACGCTAGTTTCGGCTGCTTTACGGGACGCGGACGAGTTCTAGTTCCTCCCAGAAGTCGAGCAGCCTTTTCAGGTTGCTGCAGACTTCCGATAGTGATACTCGAGACTGGAGAATCTGTGCCCGTTGATCCGCCACGCTCCTGCACTCCATGAGCACGTGCTGTGGCGTTTCTTCCGCCTCCATGCAGCCTCTGCACAGAGGGCTATCTGTCACACCTATGGTGCACAGGTGTTTGTTTAGGGGACAGTGTCCGGTTATCGTACCTAGTACTTTACGGATTTGCTCCCTGTTTAGTCTTGTGAGGTTGCGGGCAAGCTTCTTCGAAGCTACCGGAACAGCATTCTTTGTTTGCCTGCATCCTGCGCTGTTTCTCCATTCTGTTTGGTGGTTAGCTTCTGTTGTAAGGCGCAGCCATGCTCTGATTTGTGCCAGGGGTATAGGCAGTAGTGGTTCCGGGCCGTACACCGCCGTCCTTGAACCCCTTTTGGCCAGTTCATCGGCTGCATCATTACCCAGTGAGTTACTGTGTCCTTTAATCCATTGCAGAGTCACCCTGTTTGTGTTTGCAATGGACTGCAGTGTATTATGACACTCCAGTATTAGGACAGAGGTTATAGTGTTGCTTTGTAGAGCTTGAAGTACGGATGCACTGTCTGAGACAATTTTAATATTATGTCCTCTGACATCTCTGGCTGCAACCGCTTGTGCTGCTTTGGTTATACCTATACATTCTGCTTGAAAGATAGTGTTAAGTTTATCTAGGGTGGTTGAGATTTTAATATTTAGGTCGTTCGAGAAGACACCTGCCCCAGTACCCTGTGTGGTTTTGGAGCCATCTGTGTATATCCTAACTTCATCGATACCAGAGTTATCTTCCATTTTTGCTGTAAGTTGGATATTGTATCTTCGATCGAAAACATGATGACACAATGTTCTGTCCGTGGGCGCCTCAAGGAGTGGTATTTCCTTCAGGATTCCATTCAGTACAGTTGAGTGTGGTGTTTCTATGTTTAGCTTCCACAGTCCGTTGGCTCTCAGTCTAAGTGCGGCTGCCTGTGCCTCTTCTTTAATGACGAGATGCAGAGGTCTTAGGTTCAGCAGGTACTCAAGAGCGACTGATGGAGTAGTTCTCATGCATCCAGTTGCCGCAACACTAGCCAGGCGTTGCAGGCTTTGGAGTTTCGTTTTCACCGTAGCCAGTTGTGTTCTGGGCCACCACACAACGGATCCGTATGTTATAGACGGCCTGATAACTGAAGTGTATAGCCACAGTGTTATTTTAGGGTTGAGACCCCATTTTTTACCAACTAGTCTCTTGCACTGATAAAAAGCTATACAGGCCTTCTTTGTTTTATTTTCGATATGACTCGCCCAATTTAATTTATGATCAAGTGTGACGCCCAGGTATTTCACTTGAGTTGATAGGGAGAGTTTGGTATTTAATAAGTTTGGTAGCTTGAGTTCTGGTAACTTCCTTTTGTTGGTGAAAAGAATGAGTTCTGTTTTTCTATGATTTACTGACAACTGATGGTCGCCACACCATTGTTCCACAATACGTAAAGCAGATCGCATTACTTCGCATAAAATGCTTTTAGCGTTTCCGCTTATCAGTATTGCTAGGTCATCTGCATAATATCCAATAGTAGTGTAGCCTTGTTCGTTTAGTCTTTTTAGAAGGCTGTCCACTACTATGTTCCATAGAAGTGGTGATAGGACGCCTCCTTGTGGGCATCCCTTGATCACTTTTGCTCTTGTTGTATTGTTTACTTCTATTTGAACTGCCCTTTTGCTGACCAACTCAGTAATCCATTTTGTTATTACTGGTTCGACTTTGTAGCCTTGCAGGGCATGGATAATGCTGTTGTGCGTGGTTTTATCAAAAGCACCTTCTGTATCTATGAAGGCAGCTAGTGTTGATGATTTATTTGTAATGGCTGACTCTATCTTGTGTACTAATAAGTGCAGAGCCGATTCAGTTGATCTGCCTTTCGTGTAAGCGTGTTGTTGGGGATGTAATGGCTTTGTTTTTAGTGCTCCATCCCGTAGGTGTCGGTCAACCAGTCTTTCCAACGTTTTCAGTAGGAAAGACGTTAGGCTGATGGGTCTGAAGGATTTTGCGTGAGTATAGTACTCTTTACCTGGTTTTGGTAAGAATACTACTTTCGCTTCCCTCCATGCTGTAGGTATGTATTTGAAGGCAATGCATGCCCTGTATATTGGTACCAGGTACTTTGTTATCAGATTTATTGGCCATTGTAGTAATCCTAGGAATATTCCATCCAGCCCGGCAGATTTGAACGGATTAAAGCTTTTTAGGGCCCATGCCACCTTGTCTGCGGTTACTATCACGTTTGCAATTTCCCGTTCCTGGGATGTTGGTGTGCTATAGTGCTCGTCCCGCCACTCTGACTCTGCTGTTATTTGACAGCCGGGAAAGTGCGTTTCAAGCAATAGTGCACTGGTTTCGTCTTCTGTACTCGTGTAGGTGCCGTCAGCCTTTTTGAGGGTGCCCAAAAGTTTGAGGTCTCCCGTGGCTAGAATTTTCTTTATTCTAGCGGACTGGTTCGTTGAGTTAATACTGCTACAGAAAGTGCGCCAACCTTCTCTACTACGTAATCTAATCCGTTTTTTGTAGTGTTTCTGTGCAGTCTTATAGTTATCCCAGTCATCGTCGGCTCTGGTGTTCTTCGCTCGATTAAAAAGTGTCCTAAGTTTTTCCCGTAGACGTTTGAGTTCTGGCCCCCACCAGGAACTTTCGTTCGACACACTTTGGGTACTACTGTAGGACATGACAGTTCGTAACTTTTTAAAAGGGTTTTGGATAAAAGTTGTATGTTTGTTTCTATGTTTTCTGTACTAAGTGTCGAGTCTGTCATTTGTATGTCACTTAGTGCATTGGTAAGTAAATTTAAATATTTTGTTATATCGGTTTTACGGGGGTTGCGGTATCGGACAGGGTCTGTCGGTTTGTACTGTATTTGGAAACATATGCGGCGGTGATCCGCAAAGGATGGTTCGTTTGACACGTGCCATCCCTTTATAAGGTCCGCCGCCGCGTCTGTTGCTAAAGTAATGTCAATGATTGTTTGGTACCTTGAACTCACAAACGTAGGTTCCGTGCCCCTATTCATGATGTTTAGGTTTGTTTGAAATATGTATTCGGTTAGTAACTCACCCCTTTTGTTTATGTCCTTAGTAGTTCTCTAGCCATATCGCTAGATCGGCTTGGAACAGGGCGCTTTTAAATAAGCGGGCCTTGACGTACGCTAATATTTCAGCGTCCGACATGGTCGGAGGGTAAGCTAAGTTGGGGAGGGAATTTTGAGAGATTTAACTCTCAGGGAAGCCTAAATTAAACCTAACACCTAACTCTAACTCCCCGGGTGGAATGGCCCGGGGATGTGTAACCCTCCCTGTCGGGTGCAGACAGGGAGGTGAGTACCTATTGGTGAGCCCTTAGCTTGTAAACCTGTCGCCAGTCAGGTTGTGCGAACGGGGCCCTAGCCAGTCTAGTGCGAAGGGTGTAGACACGCCCAACCGACACTAGGTGTGTCGCTGTGGAAGGAAACCAGAGACTAGGTTTGACTAGGAGACCCCCCAAGGCCGAAACACTAGCTCCCGACTCCAATTGACTGCCTCGCCCTGAAGGGGTTTGGCGGGTGTGATTGGGGCAACACCCACTCGGCTTCGTTGGCACCGTAAGGTATCCACCGAGTACCACGAAACTGTGGTTTTGCCCTGAAGGGGCCTAGTGAAGCTACACGACTGACTCTGTTTATAGAAATAGGAATTTCAGCCGTCGTCTTGAAAAAGGCAACTTTTGAACAGTTGGTTGCAGTCGGCTGACTACAGGAATCGTTGCGGCGGGCGCAGCGAGAGCGGGTGACGAGCGTAGCGGCAGAGCGTGGAGCGGAGAGGCGACACGTCCGTGCGCGGCGAGCGAAGAGTGTGTCTCGCCATATTTACGTTTTTTTTTTTTTTTTTTTTTTTTTTTCGGATTGGCATCTCGCAGGTCAACCTAGGAGGTTGTCGGCTGCTTAACCGGACTTTCCTGTAGTGCCTTAAAAATTATTATTTTTAGGGCCTCCAGCCAGGGCATAAAAGCTTACAAACTAAGCGACTACACGCTAAGGGCACCCCCTGTGGGGTACGAGCCTCGGCTTAGGGCGTCGCTGGGAGAGGACAGCAAAGGGACAGGCTGGATCGGATTTCCATTATTTAGGGACGAATTTAAAACTACAGGCTCAGCGGCGCGGGCTGGTACGAGCAAGGGTCGGGGAGGCCATACTTACGGAGTGCACGCTCTTTTATAAGGCGATGCCCCCCACCTTGCAACCTCTCCATACAAGTCTATCAAATGGCGCACGGAAGTGTGTCACGCGTTTACTTGATACAAAACACTACAATGTACTAAATCTAATAAGATTTAATTATAAAGCAATCAAATAACACACTAATAATTGTCATGAATAAACAATAGTGATGTTATAAAGTATTCGTTTAACATTCAAAGTAACGTGTCAACAATTGTTTTGAATAAAACCATCGATAACAACTATAATAATAATAATAATAATATGTGGGGACATTTTCACACACGGCCATCTGACCCCAAACTAGGGAGACCCTGTACTATGGGTGTCAGACAGCTGATATACATACACAAATACATTTTTTTTTGTAAATACATACATATGTAGATAAACAACACCCAGACACAAGGCAAACACAAGTGCTCATCACACAAATGTTTACCCTGGGCGGGAATCGAACCCGCAACACGCTGCGCAGCAGTCGATCGCTCAGCCACTGCGAAATAAAGTAACCACAAATCAGTGTGTGCACATAATAAATCATGTTTCGAATTAATAGACAATAATTGATAGTAAAACCACATAAATTAACAATAAGAAACACAAATCATAACAAATTTAGTTAACACCCACTATTGTGATTAATAAACCGTCTCCGACATATTAATTTTCTACTTTTATTTTGTGACTTGTTACGTCTTTAACATCATGTCAACCTTTACACGTCCACTGCTGGGATATGTCTCCCCAAAGGGGGTCCAGCCGTAATCGCCATGCTTGGCCGATGCATGTTGGAGATCGCAGTAGGTGTTATAATAGTACTCACAAGGGCGCTGCTGAACATCCTCTGTTAAGTAAAAAGCTGTGTTATAAATATTTTCCTTAGTTTTTTTATTCCGAATTAAATATGGACAAAATTTTAAAATAATAACAATGATATTATATACCGTTTAAAAAAAAGAGAGGTGTAGCTCATAGGGCATCAAAAACTCGTCAACACCGCTGTCAACAGGACACGTGCCCAAAGGGCTGGCAGTATAGCTTTTAATTTTTCGTTGGCTTTATGTTTTATTTATTTATTAAGGATTGACAACATTAAATCTTAAGTTTAACTTACAATTTTATTAGTGTCGGATTTATATATTACTAGCTTTTGACGGCGACTTCGACGGCGTGAATGTCGTTTATCGCGGCGGCGGATGCAGACAGAGTCTTGGATTACAAAGTAGCATATTATGTCTTTCCTCCTTTTTATACCAAATTCCAAGAAAATCTGTTCAGCCGTTTCATCGTGAACGCGTCAGACAGAGTTACTTTCTCATTTATAATTATTATTATGCATGGATTATGTATGTCCAAGTTTCCTCACGATATTTTCTATAACCGATGTCAGTGATGTCAATGATGTACGGAAATGGATTACAGAAGTATGGATTTACAATTTGTGATATCGAATAGGCAATTTATTATAACTTATTCTAGGCAACCTAGTCACAAAAAAGCATTGCATAACAAAACTTGCAACATAAAACGGTACAAAAGAAAACTGAACTGCCTCTTAACAATTTATTACCCTTTCACCACTAACCAGGTCACTGGTATAAAAATAAATCCATTAACCCTATAATAAACAAACAAAAACGCAGCATATTTATATCCCGCGTAACAATGTAACAATAGGTAACATTAGCGGTGCTCATGAAAAGACGCCGCGATGTGTAACGCCTGTCGATACACAGTGTATGGGAATATAGTAAAATTTACAACATAAATATTCGTGAATTCACTGACGGCGGCTTCTGCCTTTGTTGGAGGTTTACAGTAGGAACTTTGATTCCGTGCAAATTGTAAGCGTTGGAGTTTAGATCAAACAGAGTGTTTGAACCAGGCCTCCCACCTGATGGACCGACGACATCGTCAAGGTCGCGAGTGGATGCAAGCGGCAGGTGGACGCTCGTTGTGACGTTCTATTGGGGAGGCCTATGTTCAACAGTGGACGTCTTTCGGCTGATGATGATGATGATGATGATTAGTGTGTTCGCGCAACACGTTCTCTCAAACTAAAGACATGGTCTATTTTAATTCTGGTACCTTCAACTTAACTTGTCAAATTTTGTTCCGTATTTTATAATTAGTTTTAATTAGGAAATAAGTGAAATTTGTGTGTAAATATTAGTTTAGTAGTAATTTAACAGCACAAAAACCCAGGATTATTGTTTTCCTGCAAATATATAAAGTAAAACACAGTGTTTGGTGTCACACCAATACCTACCGGTAACCTATAAGAAACAGCTGTTATTCTCAACAACGGATCTATACGGGGAGTATTGTTTACTTTTATTTTATTAATAGCACACAATCGTCTCATATACGCTTAGACACGTACTTTTTAGGATTTAACATAACTCCGTTTTGCCTTTTTAACTTTTTATAACACTAAGCAAAAAAAAATTAGTTAGGTCGCTTAGTTTAAAATATCTTTGTAAGTTGAATACACTCAGTATATTATAGTTAAATTCCAAGTATATACAACAACAACAAGGTTCATGATTATAATATTTCGTTTATAATATTTAAATACTAACTTAGGCACCCTACCCACAAATAAATAGAAAAAATATTGTGGGCCATAAAAGTAGATATTATTGTAGTTTAATTTAATAAATGCCCTTGAAGTAAATTCAGTAACCAGCCAACTTGCCTCATTTCTCCACATAACTACCTACACTAACTTCTCCCATTTTTCTTTTCATTTCCCATTTTTCTCTAAGTTTTTGTCTATTCTTTTGTTTCTCACACCGTTTGTTTAATTCTACTTCCAGTACCCATATCTGAAACCATGCCTGTGATGACCCGTAAGGCTACTGCTCAGGATATGGAGCTTGATTGCATTGGAATGCACGGTCAAGTGCGGACGTGTTTGCGCTGCTCGTTGCGAATATTATATTCACGTGTTGCGCGGCTATAGCCGCTGCCCGGTTTATGTCGCTATGAGTTCACAACCGCTCATAGCCAACGAGGTCTTGGCATTTATCAATCATGCCATCGACTTCATGGACGAGGTCAGCATATTGCAGATCTGCAAATCCAGTTTTAAGGAGGAGGAGATCAGCAGTGCCAAGCTGCTGCTGTACCAGTCGCTCGGCAAAGTCGAGCAGATGCAGTCCCGCCGGAGGGATGGTGGCCAGAAGTGTGTGCAGGACATCATCACATTGATGAAGAGCACCGACCCAGACGACGTGCCCGCATTTGTGGCGAAGGAGCTTCATAAGTTGCCCCCAGTCACGTTTGACCACGTCGACGTCACCAGGTTGCTGAAGGACAAAAGATCTCTCCAGGCGAGCCTGGCCGTGGTACAGTCCAAGTTGGAGGTGTCGAATAACACCATTGGTGAGCTACGTACTGAAGTAAAGTTGTTGCGCAACGCTGTTGAGGTAATTAGGCCGCCTGATGCCACCAACGAGACCGCACGTCACGCAGCGGAAAACGCTAGCGTCGGCAGTTTCGATTCAGCGAGCTCCACTGCGTCACCCGCTGCTGATATCGCATGCGTTGCAACATGCGCCGCCGCCGTCGCTGACTCAGCGCCAGTCGAGGTATTGACATGTGTAGGTACGTCGACCCCTAGACGTGCCTACGCTGATATCGCCGCCACGCACCAACCTATCGAGAAGGGGAATAAGAAGAGCTCCTGTAAACCAGACAACAGTGGTTCGAAACAGCAAGGCCCAGCAACGGGCACGTGTGACAAGGATGGCTTCGTGAAGGTGGAGAGGTAGAAGAGGAAGAAGCCACCTAGTCGGAACCAGTGTGGGACCGCGCTGGCAGGACCCATTATGCTGCGTCCGGCAATACCTACGACGCAGCTCTATGTGTCCCGGCTGCATCATACCACGAAGGTTGAGGAGATCGTGGAGTATGTCCGATCGAAGACCAGCTGGACCTTGAGGGTCGAGAAGTTGGAGTCGCGCCACAATACTAACTTCAAGTCGTTCGTGGTGCGAGTTCCGACTCAGTATATCGAGACCTGCCTTAAGAATGAGTTTTGGCCGGAGGGTGTCGTATTTCGGCGATTCCGCGGAAGGCTACGCGACACCACGCAGCGCAACACGACGCCGTCACTTCGTGTTCAATAGTTTAATTATATTTTTTTTTGTGGTTTTTATAAGTATATGTATGATAGTCTGTAAGGTATTTATGTTATGGGTCTTTGATACCCGAAATAAATGGTTTATTATTATTATTATTATTATTATTAAATTGAGAACGGCCCTCCAAGAGCTAAAAGCATCCAATGAACAATGTAAACAGCTGTTGCAGGAGAGAGATGAAAGTGAGGAGGAAGTCAAGAAGATAGTTGACAGGAACTCAAGCTTAAAACGGGAGCTAGTGGTCTTACATCAGCAATACCTGGAGGTTGTTGATGAACGGGATAAATTAAAAATGGTCACAGATGGTTTTAACAATTGTAGTAATTTGTATGAGGAGGCTCTGTGCAAAGTTAGGGACTTAGAGGATGAATTGATCCAGGCAAATGTTCAAATTTTAAAATTACAAATGGAAACGGAACATACGCAGGTCAAAGAAACTGACCACTTATATAATCTATACATATAATAAAACAGTAACAAAACTGTGTCTGTACATTGAATATATTAAAAAAATAATAATTGAGGGGGGTTTAGCAACAGTAATAGAGCACGAATCCAAAAAAAAAATTCTGTCTGTTTGTCTGTTTGTCCGTTTGTTTGTACACGCTAATCTTCGGAACTACTGGGCGGATTTGAATGATTTTTGTTTTGTTGTATAGGTCTTAAGTCTGGGCAACATATAGGCTGTAATTTATCTTGGAAACTTGAACACCTGATGCAGAACCGCAACAGACCAGCTAAACTATAAGAGATACAAAAATTGTACCATTTAGTTTACTAACATAGATATAAGTCGAATTGTTACTAACACTATGAGTTATGTTGCTCGAATAAATAATTGAATTATTATTATTATTATTATAGCAAATTTGTTCCACGTGACGAGCATTCTCTGCTGAGAGAATAAATTTGAAGATCTGGAACACCTGATGTGGAACTCCAAGAGCCCAGCTACACCATGACACATATAGGAATGACGTCTTAACAAAAGTTGTTCAGTCTGATGGGCATTTCCTGTTGACTTATAAAAATCGAAGATCAGAAACATCTGATATGAAAATCAAAGCTAATAATTAAAATAAAAGCTATCACTAATTTCACTGTATCTTATAAAATAACATAAGCTGGGAGTACCTCCACGCGGTGAAGGCAGTAACAGTTTAGGACTGATTTTTGATGACGATGGTATATCATTGAAAATTTGACTCTACTGGCCAAAATTCCCATTTTTTTTTATTTTATCGAATAAATATATGCCTTCGGGCTTATGTTATTTGGGTGTTTAATTTCCTTTTCCATTTATCTTCGTGACACGGTAGCCTACCCGGTAACGCAGGGAAGCAGTCACTTAGATTTTAATTGATCAGGTATCTTCTTTACATTAAAACTATAACGATGCCTAGAAAGAGGTCAAATCTTTCCCAATGTTCCAAAGGAGCTAAAAGATTGAGGATCATAAAATCCCAAGAATCTACCGACGAGCGTCAGGAGAGACTTGATGCTGTTCGAGAACATCAGGCTGCAACTCGCTTCGTGGAAACCTCTTCTGATGCGAAGCACGCCTGCGTTCTCAGCGTATTTACGCATCTACATCCAGGTCTCTAGAGACCAGTGAAGAGTATGATGCGCGACTGACCGCTGATCGTGAACGTCATACATTGTCTCGCGAGTCGGAGACGTTCACGGATAGAGAATTGCGCTTGAGTTCTCAGCGTATCTACGCATCTGCTGCGGAACGTGATGCGCGACTGTCCGCTGATCGTGAGCGACATGCATTGTCTCGCGAATCGGAAACGTTTACCGATACAGAATCACGCTTGAGTTCTCAGCGTATTCGCACATCTACTAACAGGTATTTTGAAACGAATGATGAACGTGATGCACGACTAACTGTTGATCGAGATTATCATACACTAGCGGCCCGACCCAGCTTCGCATTGGCCTATACCCTTCCTCGGTAAATGGACTATCCAAGACAAAAAGATTTTTTTAATTCGAACCAGTAGATCCTGAGATTAGCGCGTTCAACCAAACAAACAAACAAACTTCAGCTTTATAATATTATAGTATAGATTGTCCCGAACACGCACACAACAAAATATTCAAAATCAGTAAGAAAGTGAGAGAAAAAGAATTGCTGGAGTACGGCATGAAGAGGCAGAAGAAGAGCGCAACGAACGTTTGAATTCTGATCGACTTCGACATTCTCTGAACAGAATGTCGATATCATCTGAAGAATCGGATGTGTCTCAAGATATAGCCGTAGGTCATGGCGACCTTCCTTGGGTTGGTAAGGAACGGAGTTAATTTACGTATACTCCTATGATTGACTACGCCACATATTCCGCAATCGGAGGTATGATTCAAAATTGTACTTTTTGAACGTCTCGAATCATCTCGCGCATCCCGTTGTTTTCCCGTCCCCGGGCTCTTAGAATTCGACATCAGACGTTTCAGATCTTCGATTTTGCCGACCCCGTTGTCGCTGGCATAAGCAACAGGATCCGCGTACGAAGTCGCGGGCAGAAGCTAGTGAATTAATAAATATAAACTGTAACCCACATTCGTTAGTAACCATAGACCTTACAGAAGATTCCTAATAAATCAAAAGACTAGCTATAATGTTAGTAAAAATAAATTAAAAAAGTATGCTAAACTGAATAAAATTATTAAAAACTGTCGTAAATTCAAAAAACAACAAAAACACAATTCCAAAAATATTCAACTTAGGAAAGAACGTGTTGCTCTTATTAATAAATTGAATAATTATCAAATAAAATTAGAAGATAGTAAGAACATTTATGAAATAGACACTCAGCGCTTACAATCAGAAATAAAGGTTCTGGATGACTCACTAAAGTCTCTTTATAGTAAATATGTAATATCTGAAAACCAAATAAAGGAACACATTCTGGCCGCTAATGAGTTGGTGGATTTGTGTAACTATAATGCAGACAGAATAGACTCGCTGACTCTCAGCAACAGCCAGTGTTCTTGTCAGAGGGAGGACCCATCTCAAGCTGTGAGTACACAGGGCGGTATCCCCAACCAAGAAAGCCCTAATAGTGTAAAAGAAGTGCCACACCCAGTATCTAGTACTTGCTCCCTTAATAGTAGTCAAGCTAGTATTTCAGTGATGTTTTCAGATAGCATAGGAAGAGGTATAGGGAAATTGATTAGTAATAACCTCACCTATTACACTTTAAACCACTGTACACCTGGGTCATCGTACAAACATATAATGTCATCAATAAATAAGTATGAATATAATCCTTCTACCAATATTTCTGTATTTATAGGTAACAGTTTAAGGGTAAAAAAGGAGGATATTACTGTCAGTGTTACAGAGATTTTGAATATTAATTGTTATAAAATAATTTTATGTGCATTCCCATATTTTGAACAATTAAGTAACAGACAAAACAATTATATACACATGTTAAATAAGCATGTGCATTTTTTAGTAAGTCAACATAGTGACAAACTTTTGTTTTTTGACACCAACATTTTTGTTGAAAAATTAAAATCGACTAGGGATACTGTGTATCTACCCATTAGGTTTAGACATCAAATAGCGCGGCTATTAGCTTATAATATTAACTCAGACATAAGTAGTATACAAACTGTACGAAGGAGGGTCCATGTGTCATTATGGACCAGCCATCTATTGATGTGACTTTCACTCCGGATAATCATTTAAACTAGTTTGTAAGACAATAGAAGGTAGTAATATAGCTATACCTACAAACAACAAGGTCCCTTCTTGCTCTCAAAAAGTTAAGATGCAAGAACAGCAGAATACCTTGAAATTATTTCATCAAAATATTTAAGGTATTTCATCCAAATTATTAGAAATTGAATTGTTTTTAGAAAAAACCATGTTTGACATTGTTTGTTTTACTGAACATTGGTTGAAGGATTACCAAATGCTAATTAACTATGAAAACTATACTGTGGGCAGTTGTTTTAATCGTAAAGCTAAGTCACGTGGAGGCTCATTAATCTTAATAAAAAATTGTTTAAAATATAAACAAAGGAATGACATTGTTGGCCTATCGGTTGAACATTGCATTGAACTATCCTGTGTCGAGCTGGATAAGCATATTATAGTGTGCGTGTACAGACCCCCACGTTACCAAAACTATTCCTTATTTGAGTCGGTAATGGAAGATGTCCTAGCGAAACTCGCACCGTGTAGCAAATCCATAATTATTTGTGGTGATTTTAATATTAATATTTTAGAAAATAATTTGAATAGTAGTCAATTATTAAGCCTTTTTAAGTCATTCAATTTGTCAAATGTACTTATGGAACCTACTAGAGTAACTTCAACTACTGCTACCTGCATCGATAATATTTTTTGCGATTGTGACTATTTGGATAAAGCTATTGTTAATTATCTGCCATCGGATCATAGCGAACAAACGGTGACTTTTATGTTTAAAATGTCTATGACAAAAGTGCAAATACAATTTAGACCATTTACAACTGGTAAATTAAATAGATTCAATAGTTCCCTAAATGTTAATACAGATACTTTCAACAAGTATGTTACTACTTATTCTAAAACTTTTAGAAATACTTGCAAGGTAGCTAAAGCCCTATACATTAGCAATAAGTTGAAATCGGCAGACGATAAAATAAAGACAGTTTGGAAAGTTATAAATAACGAGACTAACAAGAAAAAAGTTCGTAACACTGAATATACATTGGAGACATCACATGGACCCATAAGCTCTAACCTAGAAGTAGCTCATGAATTTGTTAATTTCTTTACTAGCATACCAGCTAAAACCACGGAAGCTTTAAATTCCTCACCTGACGTCTCAATTGCGTTATTAAAAGCGAACGTTCCAGGCTGCCCGGTAGAATTTCAATTTAAACATATAAACCCCGTAACAGTCTTAAAAGCATTTCGGCAAATCAAAATAAAATTAACTGAAGATTTGTGGGGCATGTCTATTAAAGTTTATAAAAAAATAAAAATATAATAATATGTGGGGACATTTTCACACACGGCCATCTGACCCCAAACTAGGGAGACCCTGTACTATGGGTGTCAGGCAGCTGATATACATACACAATTTTTTTTTTTTTTTTTTGTAAATACATACATATATAGATAAACAACACCCAGACACAAGGCAAACACAAGTGCTCATCACACAAATGTTTACCCTGGGCGGGAATCGAACCCGCAACACGCTGCGCAGCAGTCGATCGCTCAGCCACTGCGCCAACCGTGTCGTCAAATATATAAGTTTGCACATCTATAATTGAAACATTAGCGCCTTATTTGGCTATAATATTTGATATGTGCATAGACCAGGGAGTTTTCCCAGATCTAATGAAATTTAGTAAGGTCATACCACTTTTCAAATCCGGGGACAGTAAAGATACCAATAATTATAGACCCGTGTCCGTGTTGCCGGTTTTCAGCAAGGTATTTGAAAAGATAATGCTAAATCAGATGCTTGTTCATTTTAACACAAATGACATTTTACACGAGCATCAGTATGGTTTCACCAAAGGACGTTGTACAGTCAACAGCAAAAGTAGATGATCAAAATCAGAAATTCAATACTAATTTACTAACACTAATTTATATAATTTATTACTAGTTTATTTATTAAAAGTATGTGATTGTCACACACATACTTTTGAATCACTTCAACGCCACACAGTTCTGACGCGAACTCCGTTCATTAGTATTGAATTTCTGATTTAGATCATCTACTTTTGCTGTTGACTGTACGACTGACGCCGGCGTCACTTTATTAAAACATATATTTACCGCGTGGGAAGAGGCGCAAGATGCCATAGGATTTTTTGTGACCTCTCCAAGGCATTTGATTGCGTAAATCACGACACGTTACTTTTGAAACTTGAGCATTACGGACTGGGTAAACTTGCGCTTAGTTTAATAAAATCTTATCTGTATGACAGACAGCAGCAAGTTCAAATAAATGGGGTGAATTCATATGGTTTAAAAGTAGAAATGGGAGTCCCACAAGGGTCAATATTAGGTCCTTTCCTCTTTTTAGTTTATATTAAGGGGGTACCGAGCAAAATCATTCAAAACAGTCGTCACTGTTAAAGTGATATAATCAATACTTTTACCATAATTGCCATAAAAAATATGTAATGAATACCACAGTGAACGTGTTAACCGATTATCGTTGGCAAAAAATAAGAATACTGTTTAATTTAATAAACAAAAATACGTCGCTTAGTTATTTTATTATTAATTTTTGTTTTAATTGACGCGCTGTTTTGAATCATACATACATACGTTGCGTATGATTCAAAACAGCGCGAAAAATGAATAATAAAATAACTAAGCGACATTTCGAAAATGTAAAAACTACAAATTGTAGTATGAATGTTAAAGATTAATATGAATTCAAGTTTGTGAAAAAAAAATACAGTTTACTAACAAAACTCAACTAAATACGAGATTTTTTTAAAGATTTTTGTACAACTTTACGTATTTTTGTTTATTAAATTAAACAGTATTCTTATTTTTTGCCAACGATAATCGGTTAACTCATTCACTGTGGTATTCATTACATATTTTTTATGGCAATTATGGTAAAAGTATTGATTATATCACTTTAACAGTGACGACTGTTTTGAATGATTTTGCTCGGTACCCCCTTAATGATCTTCCCCGTTTATTTAAAAACCAACCACAAATGGTGTTATTTGCCGATGACACCTCTTTAATTTTTAAGATAAATAGACGGGCTAATAATCTCGACAATGTAAATAACGCCTTACTTCAGGTCGAAAATTGGTTCACAGCCAATAACTTAGTATTAAATGGAAAAAAACGAAATGCATCAGATTTGCTTTACCTAATGTCAAAAGTAGTGATTGCGATATAGTATTGAATAAAGAGAAACTGGAATTCGTTGATGAAACTGTTTTCCTGGGAATCACGCTCGACTCAAGGCTACAATGGGGTCCTCATTTAACATCTCTCGCAGGACGACTAAGTTCGGCAGCATATGCTGTCAGAAAGATCCGGCAATTTGCTGATGTGGATACCGCGAGACTGGTCTATTTTAGTTACTTTCATAGTATTATGTCTTACGGTATTTTACTTTGGGGGCGAGCTGCAGACATCGAGTCTATCTTTATTCTGCAGAAAAGAGCAATCAGAGCCATTTACAATCTACGTATGCGCGATTCTCTAAGGGAACTGTTTAAGGAAATTAACATAATGACGGTACCTTGTCAATACATTTATGAAAACATTATGTACGCTAGAAAAAATCTGCATCTTTTTGGTAAAAGAAGTGACAGACATAACTATAGTACTAGAAACAGGGACCAACTAGTTCAACCAGGTTTCAGGCTGGCTAAGTAGATTCGTCTTTCATGGGGTTCTGTCTAAAGTGTTACAATAAAATACCTCCCCACATTGTTCAACTTAATGAGACAAAATTTAAGTCCTATATTAAACGCACACTATGCAGCCGAGCATATTATAAATTGGATGATTACATCACTGATAAAAATGCTTGGCTGGATGCTGGTCTAGCTCCACAGCCATAAGGGTTCATAGATTTATTGATTAGCAAGGGTGACTATTTTTTGTAGCTGCTGAAGATGTAGAACTACATTATCTTTGCATTGTATAAACTCAAACTATTAGTATTATATAATTTTGCATAGCACATACATGTGAGCACTATGTACTTTAAAGCCACCATTTACGAGATGTCTTTCGTTGACTTGAATATGCCCTGGCGGTTGAGTGTTTGTCATGCTCACTTGAATGTCTCGCTGATGGTGGCGCATGTGTTGGATCATTTGGTTCCCTTCAAAATGGTTGAACTAAATGGTGCCGATCCGTGCGTCATGTTCGTGAACGGGCGCCGTCAGTTGAGACTGGTCATCTCTTAGCTGCCTCGGTTATTTTAAATTTATTTTGAATTGTCTAATTTCATTGCCACTAGACCTCTTTTAACGTGCACAACTTGTTACATTGTTCTCACATTGTACCTCTAGATTCAAAATGAATGATGTAACCTAAATTTTTAATATTCTATTGATTTTAAAAGAGTGTTCATGGAGTTTCTTGCTCGTTCTTCTCCATAGAAACCTACTGTTTGGAACGAGCAACTAGCTGCAACTTTTTGACTGACTGACTCCTTGACAATTCAAAAGTGCCTGTAAATGGTTTATTTGAAATAAATGGTTTGAGTTTGAGTTTAACATCGTCCTTCTTGTTGTCTCTTTTTAAAGTTTTCTGGAAGTTGAAATCTTTCACAGTAATAACTATCAAGTAAGCACCTACAGGTGCGTAGCTGCTTAACACAAAATAAAACAAAAGCAGAAAAATAAGCAATCGTTACTGAGTTTCTATTTAAATCTAAAACGAAGTTTGCAAATTAAAGTAAAATCAAGACAGCGCAGTTTGCTTAAAACCTGCAAATCGCTTAAGCTCTTCCCTTGTTCCACTCAGTACGCCGAATCTCCCGCCTACCTCACCCCGCGACATTTCCCCTACAATGCCCTCCCCGCTAGAGGAAATATTTTATCTTTCTTCATAAAGGAAGCCAACAATGGTGGAGTGATGTATTTAGGAAATAAATGTCAAGCCATTACTCAGTGTTCGCTCTAAAGTAGATTTTCGGACTGTTCTTAACGGTAATACGAAATATTAACAACGCTTAAATGATAAATAAAATGGGTACTGACATCTAACCTGAACATTGTGGGAACGTCTGTCATTCTGTACATTTGGTACACATAGAGATGGAATGTTGTCAGAAGGTTAAGGGGAAAAGCAGGTACTTTTATACCGAGTCGTGTACTTTTCAAAAACTGTGAGGGATTTCTACTTTAGTATCAGAGCAGAATTATGTCTTACGCTTATTTTGCTCAATTCAGATTCTCTTTCACTTGTCCATAGGAAACATTAGTTTAGTATTGGGGATGCGTACGTATCCGTTCAACTTTCCGTGTCTAAAGGGATAGGTAGGGTACAAAACTGATGTTTTCCATAGAGGAAAGCTAAATTCAAAGTCAAGTTAATGTATTCATTGATGTACCTATTTTTCAGTATATTGGTTTTATTTGAGTGACATAGTATTTACGTATAATTATATAATTGATGTATACAAAATATAGTAAGAAATTTATATTGACTTCAAAAGTGTTAGTATGGAGTTTCTCTCCTATTCTTCTCCATACGAAACTACCTTATGAAAGGGGAACTAGATTCAATTATATTCCTAACATATCAATGACGTTCAAAAGTGGCAATAACGGTTTAATTGAAATAAATGATCTGACTTTGACTATAGAGAAAACCTATATCTAGAAGTAAAAAAATAAATGTTAAATGTTACAAATGTTAAATAATAAATACTTGACTATGAATTGGATATCGCGGAACAGCCATACTTTACCAACGCGCTCCATAATATTTTGTCAATAACTGTTGACTTGTGGTTGTTGTGGCGCTAGCCGCGATTGGTGTGTGGATGGGTGACCATCCCTTTCATACCGTGTTCCCTCCGTGCCTCGAAAAGCACGTAAAAGCCGTTGGTCCCGCCTGTCATTTGTAGATCTTTGGCAGTCGTTATGGGTAGTCACAAGCCAGAAATTCTGACAACTAGTCTTACCAAGGGGTATCGTGTTACCCAGTAACTGGGTTGTGGAGGTCCGATAGGCAGTCGCTCCATGTAAAACACTGGTATGCAGCTGCATCCGGTTAGACTGGAAGCCGACCCCACATAGTTGGGAAAAGGCTATGCAGATGATGGTGAAGTGTTGACTTGTGGTTAGTCAGTTTGAATTTCAATTTGCCCGTGGGGCATGCGGGCTAGAATACCACCTTGCAATCGGGCAGCAGCGACTTCTGTATTTCAAAATGATACGTAACTTAAAATCTCATACATGTTTTTGAAATTAAGGCAGCCCTAGCCCATTTTTAGGGTTCCGTAGCCAAATGGCAAAAAACGGAACCCTTATGGATTCGTCATGTCTGTCTGTCTGTTCGTCCGTATGTCACAGTCACTTTTTTCTGAAACTATAAGAAGTATACTGTTGAAACTTGGTAAGTAAATGTATTTTGTGATCATTAAGGTCATTAAGATTTTCACACAAAAATAGAAAAAAAAAACAATAAATTGGGGGTTGCGCATACTTAAACCAGAAACTATTTTTTTTTTCATCAAATCCATACGTGTGGTGTGTCTATGGATAGGTCTTAAAAAATGATATTGAGGTTTCTAATATTATCATTTTTTTCTAAACTGAATAGTTTGCGCGAGAGACACTTCCAAAGTGGTAAAATGAGTGTAACTTCTGAAATAAGAGAATGATAAAACTAAACAAATATATGATGTACATTATCATGTAAACTTCCACCGAAAATTGGTTTGAACGAGATCTAGTAAGTAGTTTGTTTTTAATACGTCATAAATCGTAAACAACAATTTAAAAAGACACACAACGAACAACAAGAACTTATAAATTATGTTACTTGCTGCTATGGTACCCTTCATGGGCGAGTCCGACTCGCACTTGGCCGCTTTTTTACGATGTTTTTCTACACACGCTTGTGACAAAAATTTAATAATGTTTCTTAAACTTCATATTTTAGACGAAGATTTGTCAATAATGGCGCTTGGATTTCTCAAATTGAATTTCGAACCCTGAGGGTTGCCGCCTCCGTGGTTGACTGATGAAGCTGAGCAACAGTCTGATATTTGTCCTCTAATGCGTTCCTAAACCGTTGATCCGTTTATGATAAAACTTTGCTGAATTGTTCTGCTCGGTTGTAAGCAAATGTTCTTGTGAAAATAAAGCACAGGATATGAAGTAACGGGCAGCTAGTTAAAGATAAAATCTGAATATTTTTGTAAGTAGAACACAAATTACAATATATTTACTAAAAAAAAAAAATAACATGTTTTATTAATTAAAATATTTAGATCAAATTTTACCAAACTTTTATCCACCTCAAACTATTTATTACAAATAAACCATTTACAGGCACTTTTGAATTGTTAAGGAGTCAGTCAGTTAAATGGTAGCTTTAAATTACATAGAAGTATAACATAGTTATAGGTACTGTTAAGGACAATGAGTACCTACCTGAAAACTGCGTGAACATCGACACCCACGCAAGCAAGCATCCGTGACCCATCTGGTCACGTATTGGCCCGGTTGCATACGGTGTGCGAAGAAATCACATCGAAGTATCGGAAAAATGCAAAGTCTCTTAGGCCTACCACTACTTGCGCTATAGTAGAAAACTACCTAAGCAGGTCGGTTTTGATGGGCAAGGGTACTCATTCCCTACTGCGGCGCCTACAACAAGAAGAACTACCTGAAGATCCGAAGAACTGAACGCTCAAGAACTGAGCCCCCTGAAGTAAGGCGGGACCCTACAGGACGTGAAGAGCAGGGGGTCAGTGGAAGCCTCAAGAACCGAAGAACGTCGCTAGTAACTTAGTCTTCGCACAGTGATATCGTCATATTAGTTTGAAAATAAATACGGCTTGGTGCCTTTCAACGTTCTCAAGCTTTCATTTGACCTCCAACTGTAGGCATCCCCCACAGTTGGATGGTCCTTCGCCAGCCGGATCAAGAAGTAAGTTGCCGCACAAGACGCAAGTCAACCGCTCAAGACGCAAGTCAGCCGCTCAAGACGCAAGTCAGCCGCTCAAGACGCAAGTCGGCCGCTCAAGACGCAAGTCAGCTGCTCAAGACGCAAGTCAGGTGCTGAAGACAGGCGCGCAAGAACTGTGTTCAAGTTCAATCTTTGACCCGCTGAGTTTACTCAGTCCGTATACGATTACGGCGAAGATCTCTCTGCAGGAGCTATGGCGAAGATAGGTCGGTTGGGACGAACAGCTACCCGCCGACGAAGCTATCGCGTTTCTCCAATGGATAAATGGTCTGACGAGCGTGGCGGGCCTGCGCGTCCCCCGACACTACGCGGATCACATGTATGTGGAGAGATCACTGCATGTATTCACTGACGCAAGTGAACAAGCTTACGCTGCCGCTGCATACTGGCGCTGTAGAACGAGCGACGGAGAGATAAGAGTGGTGTTGGTCGCAGGAAAAGCGAAAGTTGCACCAATGAAAGCGCAGAGTTTACCGCGCATGGAACTACAAGCGTGTCTTATAGGCAGTCGACTCGCTGCGGACATAATAAAAGAACATAGATGGACCGCCGAAGTAACCTACTGGAGCGACTCAAAGACCGCGTTACATTGGATACGTAACGACTCTGCCAGATACACGCCCTACGTTGCACATCGGCTGAGCGAGATAGCCGAGCTCACCACCGCTGAACGATGGCGCTGGGTGCCGACCGCACACAACGTGGCAGACGACGCGACCAGAGGCAACAGAACGCGTCTCTCGCAGAAAGATCGATGGTTTAGCGGCCCCGCGTTCCTCAGAGAGCCAGAGGAAGCTTGGCCGACAGAGATACAGCAACAGAGCGATGAAGAAACAGAAGTGTCAGCCCATGTAACGGCTAACGAGAGCGCGATCGACATGACGCCTTTTTTCACATATAGAAGGATGTTGCGCGCCGTAGCCTACGTGCACCTATTAGTAGACAAGTGTAGGAAACGCGCAACTACCTTAGAGTTGAAGCACATAGAAGAAGCCGAACTAACGCTTATTCGTGAGGCGCAGCGCGCTAGCTTCCCGCAAGAAGTCGAACGGCTTACGTTGGGAAGGAACCTGGAACGATCGAGTCGACTAATCAAGTTCGACCCGATCATCAGTCACGAACATGTCACGAACGGACACGCAGGTCGCGAGCACGTTGTGAACAACATACGACAACGCTACTGGGTACTACGACTACGAACCACGGTACGCGCGATACTGAACGAGTGCGTCACGTGTAAACTTAATAGAACTGCGCCGCCGACGCCAGTCAAAGGAGACCTGCCGAGCGAGCGACTCGACGCATACTCGCGGCCCTTTACACGATGCGGAGTGGATTGTTTCGGGCCCATGATAGTGGCCATAGGAAGGCGCAGAGAGAAACGATGGGGACTGCTGTTCACCTGTCTCGTCACCAGAGCGGTGCACGTTGAATTATTAGCCGGGTTAAGCACAGACTCAGCTATAATGGCTATGCGTAGAATGGCCGCACGCCGCGGATGGCCTAAGACAATAATGTCCGACAACGGCACGAACTTCCGCGGCGCTAACGTCGAAATACGAAAAGCATATGAAGAGTGGTCGCATGAGTTGAAAGACTACGCACTAACAAAAGGAGTGGAGTGGCGTTTCATTGCGCCCGGAGCGCCTAATCAAGGCGGGGCGTGGGAGAGATTAATAAGAAGCGTGAAGAGCGCCCTCGCGGTCGTGCTGAAGGAACGCGCGCCGCGGGAAGAAGTTTTGAACACAGTTATGACGGAAGTAGAGTACACGATAAACTCGAGGCCGTTAACTCACGTATCAGTGAGCCCGGACGATGATGAAGCATTAACACCGAATCATTTTTTATTAGGGTCGGCAGTAGAGCTACCGGTCACTGGAACTTGTGACGTAGGCGATAAGCGCGCGTGGAGGGCTGCGCAAGCGTTGGCAGACCGTTTCTGGGCAAGGTGGGTGAATGAATACCTACCAACGTTAACCCCGCGCGGTGACGTCAGGAAGAACGTAGAACAAATACGAACGGGCGACGTCGTTATTATAGCCGACGGCTTATTACCTCGTAACGTGTGGCCGCGGGGCCAAGTCGTGCGCGCGGCGCCGGGGCCGGACGGGGTAGTACGGAACGTGGACGTGCGGTCTCGCGGAGGTGTCTACAGGCGGCCTGTAAGAAGACTCATCGTCCTGGACCGAGAAGAAGGGGCTCGCAGCGCTACGCTGGGGGGAGGCTGTTAAGGACAATGAGTACCTACCTGAAAACTGCGTGAACATCGACACCCACGCAAGCAAGCATCCGTTACCCATCTGGTCACGTATTGGCCCGGTTGCATACGGTGTGCGAAGAAATCACATCGAAGTATCGGAAAAATGCAAAGTCTCTTAGGCCTACCACTACTTGCGCTATAGTAGAAAACTACCTAAGCAGGTCGGTTTCGATGGGCAAGGGTCCCTTCAAAACCGTTTCTTGCGAAGAATCACAGGAGCCCCTTTTTATCTTCGCAACGAGAACCTCCATCTCGATTTAAAAATACCCACCATCCAGCAGTTCATGAAACGCTCCGCCAAGCGCTTCTTCGACACTGCTGAGAAGCACTCTAACTCGTTAATCGTATCGGCCGCCCGGTACACTCCCTCCCGTATTAGTAAGACTCGACGACCGAGACATACTCTGACCGACCCTGACGATGCTATTACTCTCCTCCAGGAGAGCAATAAGGCCACCAGTACAGTTTAGAAACACAGACACAGACCGCCGTCATTCCGTCCTCGCCGCCGAGGCCCGCCGCGACCACCCCGTACGTCCCCTCCCCGACCCTTGCTCGTGCCAGCCCGCGCCGCTGAGCCTGTAGTTTTAAATTCGTCCCTAAATAATGGAAATCCGATCCAGCCTGTCCCTTTGCTGTCCTCTCCCAGCGACGCCCTAAGCCGAGGCTCGTACCCCACAGGGGGTGCCCTTAGCGTGTAGTCGCTTAGTTTGTAAGCTATTTTGCCCTGGCTGGAGGCCCTAAAAATAATAATTTTTAAGGCACCACAGGAAAGTCCGGTTAAGCAGCCGACAACCTCCTAGGTTGACCTGCGAGATGCCAATCCGAAAAAAAAAAAAAAAAAAAAAATGGGCAAGGGTACTCATTCCCTACTGCGGCGCCTACAACAAGAAGAACTACCTGAAGATCCGAAGAACTGAACGCTCAAGAACTGAGCCCCCTGAAGTAAGGCGGGACCCTACAGGACGTGAAGAGCAGGGGGTCAGTGGAAGCCTCAAGAACCGAAGAACGTCGCTAGTAACTTAGTCGTCGCACAGTGATATCGTCATATTAATTTGAAAATAAATACGGCTTGGTGCCTTTCAACGTTCTTGTTCGCGCGCGACATCTATTAGCGAATAACCTATTAAATTAGCACGGAAGCAACGCCGCGCGCGCGCCCTCTGTCAAATTAACGTCACAAGTGCATATACGTTCGTTAATTTTGTTGATTCCATTTGATTCTTCTTCCTTTATGTTAACGACACGAATAACCTACAAAACTTTGTAAAATTCTGATATAAAAACGTATTACAAATCAATATCGTCGATTTATTATCCTGGAAACAAACCTGATCCTGCACATAATTTGGACCATCGAGCCGGATTGTCGAGGCGTCTGAGACAAAAACCACTGCTTGTGGAGTTGGAAGACACGTTTGGACTAGCAGCCATTGTTCAACTTTTCAAGACACGAACGAAATACGAGTGAAACGCAGGGTCAGGTCAGGTCAGGTCTTTGTTTCCTTTTATACCCATCCTTTAAACGATTTGTGCTAACTTGTGTGTATTACGTTATAGTGCTTCGAGATTCGGGGCGCCGCGCGCCGCTGGTGCTTGCACGTGAGTACATACCACCATTATCTTTCGTAGACCATCAAAATGTCTTTAGTAAAATCCCCCGATGAAATATTATTCGAGCTTCGAAAACAAAGGGGAAACTTGAAAGGCCGGTTGACACAATTTAAAAAAGTCGTTGACTCGTTCGTAGGTGCTAGTTTAACACAAATTCAAGAAGCCGAAATGAAGTTACGAATTCAATCGACTGTTGACATTTTTGCTAAGTTTAACGCGGTTGAAAGTGAAATCGAATTACATTTTGTCTGATGCGGATATGCCTGTAAACATGGAATACGTTGAGGCTTTAGAATCATTGTATTTCACCGCGATGGCAGCTGCCAGTTGCTTAGTTCATGATGCGGATACTGGTAACAGCAGTGCAGCTCATGACAGTTCTTTTATCAATCAAGGCTCGCATAATAATAAATTACCCAATATAAAATTACCTACCTTCGATGGCAATTACGATCACTGGCTCGAGTTTAAACATTCGTACCTAACCATTATTCATAAACGTACGGATCTAGATGAGATCCAGAAATTCTACTATTTACGCTCTGCTCTGAGTGGAGGTGCCTTACAGGTGATCAGTGCTTTGGATTTTACTCCCGCCAACTACATTCACGCATGGGAGCTATTAGAAAATAGATACCAAAATGACATGTTACTCGTTAACAATCACCTCAAAGCATTGTTTGCCCTGCCTTGTTTAAAACAAGAATCTGCTACACAAATACGTAAGTTGATTGATACTGTTTTGCGTAATCTACGCGCGCTAAACTCGCTGGATGAACCCACAGACATGTGGGACACTATAATAGTTTTCTTTATTGTGTCAAAACTCGACCCGGTTACAGACCGGGAGTGGGAAAATTATAATAATAATAATAATAATATAATAATTGTATGGTCCCTTGTTAGACCATACATTACCTTTAGATGAAGGTTGATTGAAATGAAAGAAGGTAAGTACTGAAACACTACTGTATTGTCCCAATGGCACTTAAAGTTAAATGAGCTTAATGAACTGATGGTGTGGAAATGAAGTGAGTGACGCGGCCCTTGTTGGCTGTAATGAGAACGCCCGGCTGTCTTGATAGCCTAACGCGAACTGAAGTAAATGTAATGAGTTGGAATGAATGTGAGATGAATATGAAAAGATGAGTAACAAGGTGAAACTGCTGAATTGCTGATTGTGCGGTTGCACCGTACATGCTCCCGAGCGGGAAGATGAATGTGAGATGAATATGAAAAGATGAGTAACAAGGTGATGCCAATTGGTCCTTATACTAAATGATTGACAAGGTGATTCCAATTGATCCTTATTCTATGTTTAGAGTCTCTACTTGAACTCCGTTTTACGAGACATAGGCACTGTACACTTGTCTAACTTATGCACTTTTGGAATTTCACTGTAATCGGATACACACGGAATCTCACACTGATTAC
Source organism: Charanyca ferruginea (assembly GCA_947361185.1). Taxonomy (NCBI): domain Eukaryota; kingdom Metazoa; phylum Arthropoda; class Insecta; order Lepidoptera; family Noctuidae; genus Charanyca; species Charanyca ferruginea. The sequence continues at coordinate 33,630,644 of OX376056.1, forward strand.
GCGCACTAACACTATATTGAACTGTGGAAGATGAGCCCCCAGCCTCTGCCCGTGCCGGTGTAGCATGATGCGCGGTCTGTAGACTCGCCAATGCGGATGCGGATGCCACCGCGAGAGATGCGGCTCGCCTGTTACGTAGCCGCCGCACCATGACGCCTGCTCCTACCACCAACACAACTCCGGTCACCACTTAAAATACTGTGTAGTGATGGATATCGTGATAAGAAACTTGATTTGGCAAACTTTCTCTTGTTTTAAGAATGCGGAGTTGCTTCTTGATTTCGTCGAGCTCCTGGTTGCTCGACAGGAGTGTATAGTTTTGTATCAGTGGAGTTGGGATGCCTACGTTTATGATATGATTGATTGGTTCTATCTCAGGTAGCTTGAAAGGTGGTTTTATGTCTAAAGTGCTAAAACCTTCATTGCGTGAGTAAACCGTAAAACTTTCGGTTTTAATTAGGCAGTCGTGTTCGTCTCCCAATATGCCTGCTTTTACTAACTGCCCCGGCGACACACTATCGTCGCATAGAACTCTTATTTGACACTGATTACAGCAGAAAAATGCATAATTGTTTATTTTGCTAAGAGCTGTCCATTGATTCGAACAAGTAGTAATGCTGATCTTGCATTCGCTGGAATCAGTCTCTACTTCACATAATTTTTCATCATTCTTGAGATGATAAATCGGCTTCTCTATATGACATAGATAATTATCGACGTTGTCACGTAGACTTATCTGGACGTCGTATATAGACATGGGTAAATACGAGTCCTTCTTCAAATTGATTGCAATATGTTCCGCAATCGGAGTTAAAGTCGCCATGCTTGAGTTACCTACATGTTGAGGTATTGGAATTATTTTCATGATTGTAAATGTATCTCTAGATACCAGTGGCAATTTAAGGCATTAAGTCCGCCTTTGTACCTTTGTGCATGAAGTGTAAATAAATAAAATAAATAAATAAATAATTCGAAGATTAAAAATTCGTCAGTCATTCTTGCTTTGACTGTCAATAAATGATAAATGTTTCTAAAGTTAATTTGTAAGTTATTGATCGGTAACGTAAGATCCTTTGAAAGATGACTCGATATTGTATTAAGAGTCTCCTTCAGTTGTTCTGGTGACAATAAATGAAAATTGAGTCTTCCGTGATAAACATCTGTTATGGTATCTAACAAACTTGTTTGGATTGTTTTAAGTTGTCTTAAAACATTGCTCGTGGCAATTGCTCCCGTACTAAAATCGGTCATGACTCGATTTCTCTCTGATTCGTTCAATAAAACGTTCTCCATCTTATCTAACTTGATTGATAGTAAATTAAGCATCTTGTGTTGCTTATTAATTGCTTGCCCATTTCTTTTCAAAACGTTGTATTCTGCTTCAATTACCGTTGTTTGTTGTTTCAAGAGCGAAAGCAAATGATTTTCATTGTCATGTATTGACTGAATGTCTTGTTTATATTGCTCAGCAAATCTCTCATCCACCGAATAAGCCGTTTGCTAGATACCTATGCTAGATACCGTTGACAAGACCTCGCTTGCGGCGGCTCAGGTGTCGAACGTGGCGCGTGCTGGAATGCTGAGTCAGCAGCAGGTGGTTATAGTATTCAAGTTCTGAGAATTCTTGCTGCAATTGAACTTGTATGACGTCACAATGTGACGTTTCTTTATACTTGTTGCATAACTGATCCAAGTAGTTAAGGTATTTACTGCATGCTTCTGTACCTTGCCAAAATGAATTCATGTCATAGTATGTGACTATTTTCCACTCATCTCTGATTAATTGCATGTTTGCAATTTTGTCAAAATAAAGACCTTGATTGTCTTTTAATTGTGTTACATTGTATGAACAGTGAGCTGTGGTGAAAATACTCATGAAAGACAAAAGTAACATTACCAGCGATGAGAAGCTGTAGTTTACTTTTTTGTTTTGATATGGCTTGCTGTCTTTCACTTCCTTGGAACGTAATTCTTGTTTGTCGATTCTTTCATTCACAGGGAGAATAGACAGCTTGAGAATAGGCCTCTTGATCAGCCCATTCTTTGTTTTCAATGTGACCACCCTGATGTGGCCATCGGTCCGGATGCAGCTGGACGACGCGGCCAACTGCCCACTTCCCAGGAGGCAAGTTTGCATCGTTAATTGTAACAATGTCATTTAGTTAAATGTCTTCTTGAGAATGTCTCCATTAACTTCTTGCTGATAGTTGAGTAAGATATTCTGTATGCCATCGTTTCCAAATATCTTGTACTATTTTTTGAGTTAAATGCCATCTCGTCCGCATATCTGTTTCTGTTTCTAATACAGTCATGTCTTGATTTAGATTGATAAAGCTTGACGAAGAGAGAAAATCCAAGTCGTTGGGATCTTCAGTCAAAGGACACAGTGGCCTCGAGTTAAGTACTGCTTCTAACTGGGCCAGAACTGTGCTGAACTCTTTAAAGGTGAGCTTTTGCTCTCCAACTACTCTTCTTAAATGGTATTTTAAACTTTTGACCGCAGCCTCCCACAGCCCTCCTGCTGTAGGCCATGAGGGTGCATTAAAATGCCATTTGATCTCCATGCTAGTAATTTCCTTGATGAAATCTTGATCGAATGTTTCTTGTATCTGCTCTAGTTCTTCTTGTAAGATTTTGTTGGCGCCGATAAAGTTTGTACCGTTATCGCTGTACAAGTGTTTTGGCGAGCCCTTTCTTCCAGCCATTCTTCGCAAAGCTGCTATGAATGCTGATGATGTGAGGTCTGAGACCAAATCTAAATGAACAAGCTTGGTGACCATACAGACAAATACCACCACACAGCATGGCATTAAGTCCGCCTCTGTACATTGTGCTTAAAGTGTTAATAAATAAATAATAAATAATAAATAGCCCTTTGTGGTCTTGATACCACGGCCCTTGTTGGCCTTTATGAGCACGTGTCCGGTAAAATCGATGCCTGTATGTTCAAAAGGCTTTGCAACGTTACATCTCTGCGTAGGTAAATCACCCATCAACTGTGTCCTCTTGCTTGGATTGTGTTTACGACAGGTAACGCAGGTACGTATACGCTTTTTAACCGCTCGATTACCGCCTATGATCCAGTAATTCTTGCGAATGAATGCTGATGTCACCCGTGCTCCTCCATGGAAGGTAAGTTCATGTGCTTGATCTATAATTAAGTTTGTCAAGTGTCCTTCGTGAGCTATGATAATCGGATGCATCATGGCTTGATTAATGTTTGCCTTGCTTAATCTTCCTCTGACCCTGAGAAGTCCCTCGTTGTCAAGGAACGGATTTAATTGCAATAACTTGTTTTTTGCTGATAGCGGCTTGTTTTCTTGTAAGTTATGTACTTCCTGTGCAAATTCTCTCTGCTGTACATATAAAATTATTTTATGCTTAGCTTTTACTAATTCTTGTAATGTAAAATAAGTTTGCATGCGGTTTTTCTTGTTTCTCGCTTGCTTGATAAATCTTAATATTCATGCTAAAACTCTTGTTAGTTTGGCAAGTGAACTATATCTTGCTAATAATTCACCCAAAATGTTATCGCTTTCTTGCTGCGATATGTAATTAATATGATTGTTTTTTCTTGCTTCTTCGTCTGTGGTAAACACTGCTTGCTCAGATTCATGGTCAGGGTCGTAGTTCCGCAACCACGACGGTCCTTCCCACCACAGCGAATGGTTTTTCAATTGATCTATAGCCAATCCGCGGCTTGCACAGTCCGCTGGATTTTCTGCCGACTTGACGTAACGCCAGCTATTTGTAGGTATGATGCTTGATATTTGTCGTGCCCTGTTGGCGACAAAAGGCTTCCATCGTCCTGGCTCTCCTTGTAACCAGGCTAGGACTACCATTGAATCTGTCCAACAGTATATCTTGATATTATGACTGCTGAGGCTTTGTTGAACTTTTGACAACAATTTAGCCAGTAGTAGAGCACCGCTAAGCTCTAATCTTGGTAATGAAATTGATTTGTTTACTGGAGCTAATCTTGCTTTTCCTGCTACTAACGAGATTTTTGTCTTGCCGTTGTTTTTAGTCTTGCAATGAACAACGCATGCGTAGGCTTTTTTAGAAGAATCGCAGAATCCATGTAATTCTAGCGTATCGTTTTCTCCTGTACCTAATGCACAAAATCAATCAATTCGAGTTGGAGCGTTGGTCCAACTCGAATTGATTGATTTTGTGCATGTCACCTTTAATGTCTAGCCATTCTTTGCTAATTTGATCGGGTAACTTGTCATCCCATTGAGTACTTGACATCCAAACTTGCTGAAATAGCAGTTTTAGCTTGGTTGATATCGGTGACAGCCAACCAAGAGGGTCAAACAACTTTGATATGTCTGACAACATGGATCTTTTACTTGGTGTTTTATTAGATGGTTCAATTTTTGATTGAAATGTAAATGTGTCTGCTTTTGAATTCCAACGTAATCCCAAGGTTTTTAATGTCTCCATTTCCTTGAAATCGAAATTTTCACGTTTGCTACTTGCCCCGATTGTATCGTCTTGTAAGGCTGATGCGTTGGAAGACCACTTTCTTAAATTGAACCCCCCTGATTTTAACAACGTGATTAAATCTTGCTTTAGTTTTACTGCTAACTCGACAGAATGAGACCCGTGTACAACATCATCCATGTAGAATGATTGCTCCAATGCCTTGATTGCAACACTGTCGAAATTGTATCTCTCATCTTCTGCCAATTTTTTTAAAGTCATCATAGCTAAATATGGGGCGGCCTTGGTGCCGTATGTAACAGTGCATAGCTGGTATACCTGATGACGCAGGTCAATGTCATCCCTCCAAATGATTTTTTGAAATCTTTGATCCTGTTTATTTAACCAAATGTAACGAAACATTTTTTCAATGTCTGCTGTAAAAGCTATGCGATATTGTCTCCACCTTAATAGTAAAGATTGGAGGTCTTGCTGTAGATTTGGGCCTTTTAACATGACGTCATTTAGGCTTTTTCCTGTTGTTGTTTTAGTAGAAGCATTGAAAACTACGCGAAGTGCTGTCGTAGTCGAATCCGTTCGCAATACACAATGGTGCGGTAAATAATAATCCGGTTGCCTGTTACCGGACACTGGTATCATATGTCCTAAAGTTTGATATTCTTGAATAAATAATTTATATTGTTTTGCTATTTCTTCATTATTGTGAAATTTCCTTTTTTTTTTTTTTTACTATTATATAGGCTTGCGTTTGCCTGATCATTCACCTGATCGTAAGTGATAATGCGGCCTAAGTTGGAACACGCTTGCCTAAGATGAACCGGTTCACTCGTGCCTTAAAGATACTCAGATTATACTTATCAGGGAACAGAGAGGCGGGCAGGGAATTCTACAGTCTGGCAGTTCGCACAATAAATGTGGAGTCAAAGCGCTTGGTTCGAGACCGTGGAACTTCAACCATATAGCGGTGACGCTTCGCCGTATCTCTGCTCGTCCGATGATGGAACGGGGATGGGGGAATTAAATTGTGCAATTCCAAAGCACACTCTCCGAAATGTACCCGATAAAAGACCGAAAGGCTAGCAACGGTGCGGCGATGTTCAAGGCTCTGGAGCTTAGCCCTAACCAGGGAGTCGTTGTTTGTGAGCCTCTTGGCACGTCTATCGATGACTTCCAATGCCTCCAGTTGGCATTTTGCCGATCCATCCCAAAGGTGCGAACAGTACTCCATGCACGATCGAACTTGTGCTTGGTATAAGTTGAGCAGCTGTTCCGACGTGAAGTACTTTCGCACCTTTGCGAGGACTCCCAGCTTTTTGGCAGCTAGTTTGGCCTTGGATTCAATAAGTGACCCAAAGTTAAGATTTGACGTCAAAGTAACGCCAAGAAGCTCAAGCTGGTCAGTGATTGGAACGGATACATGTCGGAAAGTAGGGGCCAGATGGAAAGGCCTCTTCTTGGCAGAGAAAAGACACGCCTGGGTCTTAGCTGCATTGAAACTGACCAGATTGGCATCGCCCCAATCGGAGACTGCCTTGAGGGACAAGTTCAAGCGCTCGACCATGGACTCTCTAGAAGACTGGATTTCAACCGCACTGGCACGTGCGCTGGATGTATAACTCTCTACAATCCGTGCTGTCATCTGCGTACCCAAAGGTACCGGGTTTCAGCAGATCGTTGATATGCAGCAAAAAAAGGGTTGCAGAGAGTACTGAGCCCTGAGGAACCCCGGCATTTATTGCCATTTGATCTGACGAGCAGCCATCAATGACTACGCGAATTGATCGATCACTCAGGAAATCTGATATCCATGCACAGAAACCAGCGGGCAAGCCATATGCTGGAAGCTTGTTAATAAGGCCATCATGCCATACCCTATCAAAGGCCTTCGAGATGTCCAGGGAGACGGCAAGTGCTTCCCCATATTTCTCGATGGCCTCACTAAAGATATGAGAGGCGTACGCGAGAAGATCCCCAGTGGACCGATTTCGGCGAAAGCCATATTGACGATCACTGAGGAGGTCGTTAGCTTCAAGGTACGCCAGGAGCCTGTTATTGAGGACACGTTCCATTGTCTTGCAGATAATGGACGTGACCGAGATGGGCCTATAGTTGGTAGGATCGGCATGACTACCTTTTTTGGGCACGGGCTGCACGTTGGCAAGCTTCCATGACTTCGGCACTAATCCAGTCTCGAGAGAGAGCCGAAAGAGGCGTGTCAGTACAGGAGACAATTCAGGTGCACAGGTCCTCAGAACTATAGCCGGAATACCGTCTGGTCCATTGGCCTTGTTCACATCAAGATTGCGTAACGCTTGACGAACCTCCTTTTGACGAATGCGAGTATCAGACATTGAAGTCGTGTTGCCAGGTAAAGTCGGGGGAGTCGCGTCTCCTGCATCAAGATGTGAAGATTCTGCAAATAGAGAAGCAAATAGGTTTGCTTTCTCTTCTGCAGAGTGAGCCAGAGAACCATCAGGTTTCAGCAGTGGAAGCAGTGAGGGGTGACAGAAGTTTGACTCGACCGATTTAGCTAGGGACCAAAAAGCTTTACTACCCGCAGGGTACGAAGCAAGTTTGTTCCCTATTCGACCAATGTGGTCATGACGAGCCCTCTGTAGAACCTTCTTGCAGGACTTGGCAGCTCTAATAAAGGCTGTCTTCTTCTGGCGTAAATCCCTTGCTTTACGGTGACGAGCGTCAACCCAAGCTAGGTAAGCCTCATGCTTCTGCGCTTCTGCGCGTCTGCATTGAGAACTAAACCAGGGGCGAGCTTTGCCGGACAGAGGTACGTCGTTATATGGGATAAAAAACTCCATAGCTTGACGCAACACTTCCGTCACGGCATCCGCGCAGGTAGAGGGATCACCAGAAAAAAAACAGACCGGCAGCCAAGGGTACGACGCGAAAAAACAGCGCATCTCATCCCAGTCTGCTGACTTGTACCGCCACATCCGCCGGTAGACACTTGGGCTAGGAATGAACGGAGAGTAGACGGAAACAGATTTCACCAGACAGTGGTCGGAGCTGCCCAGAGGTGCAGAAACCGACACTGAGTAAAGGTCTGGATCAGTAGTGAGCAGAAGGTCTAAGCAATAGGCTATGTGCGACTCAACATCAGGAACCCTAGTAGCCCCTTGGACCAGTTGGGTGAGATTTAACGCTAAAGCAAGCTTTTGCGTCTCTCTCCCAGCATGGTCAGTGTCCCGGTTTGGGAATAACCACTCCTTGTGGTGGGCATTGAAATCCCCCAGTAACACTAATTGGGCAGTAGGGTACTTCTGCTGAGCCGCATCAGCCGCCTCACTGAGGTATTCCGTGAGTCTGGTTGTCTCCTGGTCTCCGCTGTGCGAACGGTAGACACAGGCATAAACCTCCTTCCTTTCCAACTGTTGAAATTGCGCCATAGCTTAGCTTAGCTTTATTTTTAGACAATCCCAACTGTGTTTCAAAGTTGTCTAAAAAACGGCAATCTTACTTCATACGTGCCATTTTCTTGTCTTGTTGTGGTTTTCGTGTAATACTCCATGCATTGTAGATCTTCTGCGGATAAATTGGAAGATTCTGTGATGTCTTCGATCTCCTAAAATCTTTTTACTTCGTCCACTTGATTCAGGACTACGTTAATGTGAAAAGTCTTGAAATTGCCGCATAAGATCCATCCTAGTCGTGTCTGTTGTGCGACCGGTAATGATAAATCCGCCCTGATAATGCCTTCTAAAATGATATGGGAATACACATCGGCTCCCAATAAGATGTCGATAGGACGGCTGACATTGTATTCTGGATCGGCTAGTTGCTTGCCGGCCAGGTGTGCCCATGTTGGCTTGGTAAATGTACATCTTGGTAATTGATTGATCAGCGTGTCCATGATTACCACATCTGTTTTAAATGTAAAATCGTTAAAATGCGAACAACATGTTATGTTCGTAACGCCCTTGCTACTGCTCTCCTGCTCTCCTATCCCGCAGATGACGGCCCTGCAATACTTTCTTGATAAAGCTAACTGTTGTGTCGCTCTGGCGGAGATAAGGGAAGCTTGAGAACCTTGATCTATTAGCGCACGCATTTTGTGGTATGACCCGTCACTTGCTTGAACTTTGATCATTGCGGTTGCCAGTAATGTTTCGAGCATGTTACTGCCTTGTTGCGAAACGTGCTTTTCTTGTAATTCTTGATTTTGTGTTCTAGTTGCAAGAACTGATGAATTGTCATTATCCGTAATTGGATTACATGACGGCTTATTGTGAAAGCTTCATGTAAAAGTGTATTATGTTTCCCACGACATTCGCGGCACCGTCTTTCTGACGTACATTCTTTATCTCCATGTGAATAAAGACAGTTATTGCACAAATGCAATCGTGTTATTGCTTGTCGCTTTGCACTTGGTGTCATATTTAAAAACTTAGTGCAATAGTATATTCCGTGCGACTCTTTACACAACGGACATGTTAATTCGATATTATTTACCGAAGTCTTACTTGCTGAATATTTATTCTTGAAATTTGATGATGATGATTTATTTTGCTTGCTTGTTGGTGGTTTGAAATTTTCGTTGTTCTTGCGCGAAGATTCCAATGCGGTGAATCTGCTCTCTAAGAAGCTTAGAAACTCCGTCAATTTTGGCAGCTCTCTGGGTTTCTTCAGAGATTCCAAATAATGATCATGCGTGTCCTCATCTAATTTTTGCAATAAAATGCGTACGATGAATGGATCCCAGCTGTCTATGTTAACGCCTAGGTTCCTTATTGAGTTTAAACATTCTAGTGTTGTATCGTGAATTTTCTTGATCTGAAGGACGTTTACTTGTTGAACTACTGGAAGATTTAGTAGGAGATCTATGTGAGATGTAAAAATCAACCATGTGTTGTTGTACCTATTGTTCAATATCTCCCAGCAAACATTGTAATTGTCAGTACTGATTTGTAAATGCTATATCAAACGTTCAGCTTCTCCCCGCACCTTGCTTTTAAGAAACTGCATCTTGTGCGCGTTTGATAAGGAGACGTTACTGTGGATGGCTTCAACAAACAAGTCCTTAAAAGACACCCAATTTTGATAATTGCCATTGAAGCACGGAATGTCAATTTTTAGTGTCCAATTTTCCTTGTGAACTACGGACCCTAGTTTCCTATTAATTGATTTTTTTAATGTATTGAAAATAGTTTCTTGCTTAGTATAAGACACCTCATATTCTTGATTCGTACCCTCCAATTCGCTGTCTAATTCCCAATGTAAGGAATCTATGATAGACCATCGAGACTGTAGAGTACGTAAGGCATCTTTCAACTCCCACTTTTCGGACATAAAGTCCAAATTTATCCCTGATACAGTGCGCTGCAGCGCCCTGAAGTTGCTTGCTTGTTTCTTTAACAGTTCATCAAGCTTGCTAGATGAACCTCTGGAGCATACCTCGACCGGCGGCGATTGACGTTCTACCGGATCTTCTTGTTCCGACCATGCAGGACCTTGTTCCTCCTCTGTAGAACCTCCCTGTTGAGCTTCTTTAGTTTTTATCAACAACGCTTGATGTTGTTGATTAATGAGAGCCTTGGTTGAGTTGTACAGCTCTTGTGTTCGTTCGTATACACGGCCACTAAAATACAGATGACACTTGCTTTCTTCCGTAAGAAGACGGTCGTGATTGTACTGGTAATCGGACCAATACTGATTTAAGTTTCCTAAACGACGCCTGAAATAGTCAGCAGTCTTACGATCAGCTGAGTCCAATTTGATATTTGTAGCCAACTTTAGGATGGCTGTGTAAAGTTCTTCTTGATTTGCATGTATGGCCTCCATGTCGAGGGCGTATTTGAAGTAAGAAAAAATGGATAAATCTTACTTGAATGTCCTTGATGACTGCTTATGGATCCTTGATGATCCGCTGAGACACCTGCTTGCCTCTGCTTTTGATGATGAAAAGTTTCCTGAGACACCTGGTAGTCCCAAAGTCCAAAATTCTTGCACTGTTCACCTGATAGTTTACGGATCCTTGATGATCTCTGAGACACTTGTTAGTCTGAAAGTTGAAAATTCTTGCACTGTTCACCTGATAGTTTACGGATCCTTGATGATCCCTGAGACACTTGTTAGTCCCAAAGTTTTATAGTCACTCAACACAACACACACTTATGAGTCACTGGATAGCTTCCCGCTACACTGCCCACTGCGCGCGAAATGGACGTATAGCGTGCGAAGTTCACTGTCGAAGGACCAAAAAGATATGTATGGTCCCTTGTTAGACCACACATTACCTTGAGATGAAGGTTGATTGAAATGAAAGAAGGTAAGTACTGAAACACTATTGTATTGTCCCAATGGCACTTAAAGTGAAATGAGCTTAATGAACTGATGGTGTGGAAATGAAGTGAGTGACGCGGCCCTTGTTGGCTGTAATGAGAACGCCCGACTGTCTTGATAGCCTAACGCGAACTGAAGTAAATGTAATGAGTTGGAATGAATGTGGCGTAAACTGCTGAATTGCTGATTGTGCGGTTGCACCGTACAATAATAATGATTTATTTTCTCACCACAATATTTAGGTACATTTACAATCATACATCAATACATAATTTATATAAGTGTACTGTGTGAGACTGGTGCCTAAACTAGACGTGAAGTCTGTATTTCAGGACACCAGGTCTCCACCCTTTGGATAGTTTACATTTAATTAGAATTATGTACTCGCACAACAACAAATGCCGTGAGCTATTTGAAGTTATTACAAAAAGTCTGATCGATTGATTGCGGGAGTGTTGGTGAGGTTAGTAGGTATGTGTATGAAGGTGTGTTTGTAGGTGTTTTGTGTGGGTGTTGTATGTGCGTGTGTGAGTATGTATGCGTATGCGGAGATATAATAAAATGGGAGGGTTGGGATGTAATAAAGAGGCTATACCGGGGCAGCAAGTAATTTTTCTGTATCATCATAGTTTAAGTTCTGGAGCCAATGGGTTACCTTAATTTTACATTTGGTCTTGGTGAGGTTATAAATTGAGAGTGTCCTGTTTATTTTATTATAGAGATACCGACCAAGGTAGCAAAAGAATCGATTAGAGGAAGCAGTCGAGAGTCGAATGTGATGGCAAACTATGGGGTTAAATCGTCTACTACCGTGGGAAAGTGAGGGGTTGAAGGTAGTAAGTCCATGCTGTTTTAGAACCGTTTGTAATATGAACAGCTGACGAACAGTTAGGACCTTTGTCTCTTTATATAACAGCGTCGTGGGGTATCGAAATGGTAGGAAGGAAGACACTTTCAGAACGGCTCTCTGCGCTCGTTCAAGCTCCAAGATTGAATATTTTGGATTATAAACGTCTTCTTTTTTGTAATTCCAACGTTAAGAACAAAATAAAGTTAGATGATTTGCTAATAATCATAATGCTAATCATCCTAATATTACATCGAAAAACATCCCACAAACTAGCGATAACAAACGTAATTCAAATCGTGTTCATAGTTATGCCGTTACGATAGGTAAAGGTAATACAAATAAGAAAGATTTTCCTAATTGTTTGTTGTGTAATGAAAGTCATGCACTTTACATGTGTATCCCATTTCTTAAGACTATTACCGATAGGTCAAAGTTTGTAAACGAGAAAAATTTGTGTCGTATCTGCTTACGAGCAGGTAATTCAATTAATGACTGTGTATTTGGTCCATGTAGGCAGTGTCAGCGAAAACATAATAAATAGTCTGTTGCATTTAGATAACAATTATCAAAGTGTTAGCAATGCGAGTGCGCGTCACGACCCGCGGGCCGAGTCGACTGCTACAAGCGCTACGAGTGCTACGGCCGCGGCTACGACGGGCGCCGCTACGTGTGCTACGTCGGGCACACTGTATACCTATACGTCTACCGTGTTGCATTCATTACCCAATTCTTATAATAATTCTACTTGTGATAAAGCGACTAGTAATTTTAAATTAATACATGCGGTTTTATTATCTACGGCGTTAGTAGAAGTGGTCGATGATAACAATGTATACCACACAGCTCGTGCGCTGCTAGATAGCGGAAGCCAGAACTGTTTCGTTACGGAGAAATGATCTAAACTAATAAATGCGAATTACATACAGTCCACAGTTCATATCTCGGGTGTGGGACAATCCGTCACACAGTCGTGCCATTCATGCGATATAACTTTGCGATCAAAAGTAAGCGATTATTATACCAAAATTCGATGTGTTGTTTTGCCGCGCATAACTGCCCGTTTGCCTACGATTGATGTTGAGTCTGGTTTTATTCGAATACCAGATAACATACAGTAAGCAGACCCTACCTTTAACGTTTCCGCAGAAATTGATTTGTTGATAGGCGCAGATAGATTCTGGGACCTATTAGATACGAATAAAATACGTTTACCCAGTGGGCCATTCCTACTAAACTCTAAGTTAGGATGGTTGTTGTCCGGTCCTGTTTTCGCTAGGAACTCGCAACCTACTCATGTTCAATGTCACTTCAGTCAGGGCGTTGATGAGCAGCTCCGGCTATTCTGGGAACTCGAGAATATACCTTCATCACCCCGTACAGTTCTAACAGAGGACGAACAGAAGTGTGAGGAATTATTCAATAATACGACGAAACGTGAAGAATGTGGCAGATTTTCGGTTCGGATACCGCTAAGAGACTCACCAGACACGCTGGGTGATTCTTATACTTTAGCGATGAAACGTTTTTTATCCCTGGAACGTAAATTTGAACGTTTACCGGAATTTAATCGAATGCACACAAATTTTATACGAGAATATTACGACTTAGGTCACATGTCGAAGTTAACGTCATGCAGTCAAACTGAGTATTATCTTCCACATCACGGTGTAGTAAGGGAAAACAGCACAACTACTAAATTACGTGTGGTATTCGACGCAAGTGCTGTTACTACCTCAAACAAATCTCTGAACGATATTCAGTTTCCAGGACCCGCGTTACAGAATGATATATTTTCTATATTAATCCGTCGTTCGACTGTCGTGGTGAATAGACGCGTACAACTTTTTTAATACCAATTTAAATAACTTATTAAAATAGTTACAAGTAAAAGTGTTTCTTCGATTATTTCTGATAGAACTCAAATCTCCGTGAACTACCTCAACATCGATTGCACTAAGTAAACTGCGAGTAAACGAGAGATCCGTCAATTGTTTACCTGCTCACTTACTTCGTATCGTGCGACGTTGACCGACAACTACGTCACCGCACCGATAAGGGATAAGGATGAGTTTACAACGAACACCGCATAGCGGTTTTACTATAAGCGGTAGCGGGAGCAGTTCGTCGCCCGATTTGCTTGCTCTTCAAACAGAAGATCAGTATGTAACTAGCAGATATAAAAGAAAACAACCTGAATCGGAGTTGGGAATCAGAGAGGAAATAACAGAATTTCGGACTGAAATTATGAAGTTCCTGAAGGATTTCAGTCTAACGCAGAGGGAATATTCGAACAAACTATGTCAAGAAATAACCGAGGTTAAAAACGAGTTAAAAACCATAAAATGCACAACAGAAACCTTGAACTCAGAACAAAATAAAATGAAAATAGAATTAGAAAACCTAAAAACTCAAAACTACAAGCTGGAAGACCAAATAAAAACCCTCGAAAGTGACCTGATCAACCTTAAAACACAACAAAACCCTACGCTTACTAATCCGCCGCACCGCGAATATGAAGTCATGGCCTTAGAATTCCAAGACCGGGCGCAGCGGCAACAGAACATTATAATTGTCGGAATACCCGAAACTAACAACAAAAACTCGGATGTAAGACGTGAGTATGACAATAAACAAATACTTACCTTGATTAAAAGCTTTTATGAGGACTGTCCCACACCTATAAAATGTATGCGGCTCGGCAAATATAACTCTGAGAAAAACCGGCATCTTAAGGTATGTTTTGAAAATAAAGGCACTGTTTTGCATATACTACGGAACAAATCGAAACTCATTAATGAAAATGTACGCATATATTCGGACCAAACACCTATGCAAATGAAACTTCTGAAAGACCTTCGTGATGAATTATCGCGTCGGAAGGAAAATGGTGAGCTAGATTTGATAATTAAGTATGATAAAGGAACACCAAAAATTACTAAGACTACATCAAAAAACTAACAATGAGTCATACTCTCCAGTCGATTAATATAGATACCTCAGAAGTTGAAAACATTACCTATCAGCATGTATATACGTACCAGGCTATACGCACGTCTGCCTCGTCTTTGAGACTATTTTATGCCAATGTTCGAAGCTTAGTTAAAACGGGCAAACTAGACGAATTGAAATGCATACTGAAGTCATTTAATCAATCAATACACATTATCTTACTTACCGAAACGTGGATAAAAAGCAAAATAGAGGCAGGACTGCTCGATATACCGAATTATACTCACGTTTACAATATTCGAACAGATGGTGTAGGCGGTGGTGTTTCTATGTATGTACACAAAAATATCAAGTTTAACATTAAAGAAGACCGCTACGTACATGGTAACAATTTTCTCTTTATTCACCTGGAAAAACTATCACTGACCGTTGGCATCATTTATAAACCACCTAATACAAACGTAAAGCTATTCCATCAAACATACACGACACTGTTAGAAAAAATGAGACAAAAAACAATTGTATTCGGCGACTTCAACATAGATTTACTGCGAAATGAGAGTAAAACCACAGACTACAGGAGCATGATACAAGAATCAGGCTACTCGATTATAAACAATAATCACGAACAGTATGCAACTCGACAAACAGAAAATACAAAAAGTATAATCGATCATGTGACTACAAATATTTACGATTCCAGTATACACATGGCATTAGCTGAATCTACTTTATCTGATCACAAGCAAATATACATAGGAATAAAGAAGCATAAACAGTCACTAATACATAAAAAACATTATCAAGCAATCAACTATAAGGAACTTGTTAACAATATACAAAAGGAAAATCTACCACAAGAGGACAATAGCTACAACACACTTGAAAAATACATCAAAAAGCAAATTGAAGATGCTAAAATTTCAAAAACCAAAATTCTTAATCTACCTCAGAAGGACTGGATTAATAAAACCATAATTAACAACATTACCGAAAGAAATCAACTATGGCACAATTACCTAATAGATCCCAGAGATGAGCAATTAAAATCAAAGTTAACAACTGCAAAAGAAAAAGTGAAAAAGACAATAGGCATAGAAAAGAAGAAATATTATTATGATGCTTTTGATAAATGCAAAAATAAACCCAAGAAGATGTGGAAGTTAATAAACACTCTTGCTAAAAATAAAATTACAAGTGACTGTGCTCCCCCAAAGTTAATTGTAAATGATACTGTCATATCAAATGGCACAGAAATCTGTAACAGTTTTAATCATTACTTTGCTACAATCGGTTCTATATTAGCTCATAAAATACAATCAAACCAACCTAACAGTAACACTACACACACAAACACTATACACAAAACTAAGGATAGTCAAGACCCCAATCTGTCAGAACTTCGCCCTTGTTCAACAGACGAAATCAAAAAAATTATAACAAAGGCTCTGAAGTGTATCGGAAATCAAATCGCTAATAATCTTGCAAACTGTATTAATGATTGCCTTGATAAAGGTGTTTTCCCAGACAGCCTTAAGATAGCCAAGGTGACCCCTATTTATAAAGCTGGAACTAAAACTGATCCCGGCAACTACCGACCTATTTCAGTATTGCCAACAATTTCAAAAATATATGAAAAGGTAATATTTACGCGCCTATTTGATTACTTAAACGAAATAGACTTTCTATATGAACACCAATACGGATTTAGACCACATTCTAATACACTCGCAGCAACAATAGATTTAGTAACTAAAATTAAAAATAACATTGATAAAAAGCAACTAGTTTTAGGTATTTTCATTGATCTTAAGAAAGCTTTTGATACAATAAGTCATTCTATACTATTAGAAAAGCTAAATAGCATTGGAATCACTGCCAAAGCTTACAAAATATTCGAATCTTATCTTGCAAATAGACATCAGATAGTAAAAATTGGTAACTTTGAAAGTACAGCTGCAAAAGTAGTATACGGGGTTCCTCAGGGATCGGTTTTGGGACCACTGCTTTTCTTGATTTATATAAATAATATAAGTAATGTTGGGTTAGCCGGACATATCTCACTGTACGCAGATGACACGTGTCTCTTTTATTTTGGTCACTCCATACTTAATGTTATTACTGAAGCACAGCATGACCTTAATATCTTAAATACGTGGTTTAAACAAAATTTACTGACTATAAATGTTAACAAAACCGCATACATAATATTTTCTCCTAAGAACAAAAAGATTCCTCCTTTCCCTCCTCTTACGGTAGATGGACAACAGTTGTTAAGATCAAACCATGAGAAATATTTAGGCCTGATCTTGGACAGTAGATTAACATTCAGGCCACACATTGATTACGTAAGAAGCAAATTGATCCCGTTGACAGGAGCTCTGCGAAATATCGCTAAATGTGTGCCATTCCAACTACGCTACACAATTTATAATACACTCATCAAACCGCACCTAGACTATCTAATACAAGTATGGGGACAGGCCGCTATTTCACATCTTCATGACCTACAAATAACGCAAAACAAAGCAATCAAAACTCTGTTTAATTACAATTACCTAGCACCTACGAAAGAACTTTACACAAAAACTAAACTATTTAACCTAAAAACATCATATATATACCACACATGCATACTAATAAAGAAAATTCTAAGTAACAAAATACACTCACAAATCACATTCAAACGCAAAACTTACCATTACTTCGCTAGGAATAGGGATAGTATAGAACTGCCTTCAGTAAGAACTTTAGACGGGAGGAGAACTATTCAGTTTGAGGGAGCGCAGCTTTATAATAAGTTACCCAAGGAAATAAGAGACTCGTCATCAATTAACATTTTTAAAAATAGGTTAAAGTTGTATTTGACCAACCAACAATAAGAAACGACTACCCACTGTATGTACGATAGATCGAACGACAACCATGTTTATTACTTAAGATATTATATTTTTTATTTGTCTTCGTTATGTTTCTCATATTTAAGTGAACTATGTATGTTCTTTTTGAGAAATAAACTTCTTCAAACCGATATTATTGCGGTTCAGACAATATAAATATGTCGCTTGTGCAGACGTGGAGAAGATGTTTCGTCAGGTTCTTCTCCAGCCTGATCAAAGATCATTACAATTAATACTGTGGCGCGATAAGCCCACAGATCCGTTAGACACATATCAATTAAATACGGTTACTTGTGGAACTGCCTCTGCTCCTTATTTAAGTATGCGATGTATTAGGCAGTTAGCGTTAGAATGTAATGATGACGAGATTGCTCGCGTCATTAATCAAAATATTTTTGTAGATGACTTAATAACTGGTGATGATGACCTTCATCACCTAATCCGAATTTGTCAGAAAACTTCTGATGTGCTACAGTCCGGATGTTTTCCTTTGCGCAAATGGACATTTAATTCAGATGTTTCTCAAAATAAATCTGCTGAATATTTCATAGGCGAACATGCGCAAACCAAAACACTCGGATTAGGGTGGCACAACACTAGTGATGAGCTGTATTATGTTACGAATGTTGAAAATAATTATAATATCGAGTCAAACTTAACTAAACGAGTAATGTTATCTGTTATATCACAAATATACGATCCCTTAGGTCTTCTTTCTCCGGCGGTAATAATTGCAAAAAATATTATTGCAAAGGTTATGGTTGAGTAAAATCGATTGGGATACTCCGGTTACATCGGATATCGTTGTAACTTGGAATCATTTTATTTCTGCATTAACTTATTTGAAGGACATTCACATTATTCGTCACGTTAAAGGTACTCATACTCAATATACGGAACTACACGTATTTACTGACGCATCCCAAAACGCCTATAGTGCATGCGCGTACGTACGTAATTATAATGATGACACGAATATTACGGTACGCTTACTTTGTGCCAAGAGTAAGGTCGCGCCATTAAAATCTATTAGCATTCCTCGCTTGGAGCTTTGTGGTGCCCTAATAGGTGCTAGACTATACAAGAAAATTGTTGAGTCTCTTCGGTTAGAATTTAGTCATATATAGGTACTTCTGGACTGATTCGACAATAGTCATGGGTTGGATTAAAATGTCACCTCATCTCCTTAAAACTTTCGTACAGAATCGAGTGACTGAAATCAATGAACTCACAGGTGATTCGGTATGGTTACACGTAAGTAGTAAGGACAACCCAGCGGACTTATTGTCGAGAGGTCATGGGTTAGACTTGTTGAAAGATTGCGACTTATGGTGGCACGGTCCGTCATATTTACATAACTTACATTATTTAGATAACATTCAATACAATAATACAGATATTCAAAACTTGCCAGATTTAAAAGGTAAACAAGTATGTTTTACGTCTATGCAATGCGATGATTTAATCAACTTCAATCAATATTCGTCATTCTCCAAGCTTAAACGAATAGGTGCATACATGCTTAGATTTATAGATAATACACGCGTAAAGACGACAGCGTCAGGCAACCGTCAAACCGGTTCCTTATCAGTAAGCGAGTTGAACGCGGCACAAAGAATGCTCATTACGTTAGTGCAAATAAAATCATTTCCAGATGTTCATAGGAATTTAGTTGACAATATACCTATTAAACGAAGTTGTAAACAATATAGTCAGGTTTCTAGCCTTAATGTTTTTTTAGATTCTGAGAACATAATTCGAGTAGGTGGAAGATTGTGTAATGCGTCTAGTTTTAGTTATAATAAAAAACATCCTGTTTTATTATGCAGTAAGCATCCTTTCACTGTTATTTTATTTAGATACGAACACTTGCGGTTATTACATGCGGGACCCCAACTTTTTTTAGCTACCGTGCGTGAATGTTGGTGGCCATTAAATGCTAGAAACCTAGCAAGGAAAATAGTGCACGAGTGCGTGATGTGCACCCGTTTTAGAGGCAAAACCCTGACGCCTATCATGGGTAACTTACCACCGGAGCGTTTAGAGCCTAGTTTCCCATTTATGCAAACAGGCGTGGATTACGCCGGGCCCGTGTTCGTGCTAAATCGAAAAGGTAGAGGATCACATCTTGTTAAAGCGTACATTTGTTTATTCGTTTGTTTCACGACACGAGCCATGCATTTGGAGCTAGTCACCAGTCTCTCTACGAACGACTATTTATTAGCATTAAAACGCTTTCTTAGTAGACGAGGTAAACCTAGTGTCACATACTCTGACAATGGTAAGAATTTTATAGGGGCCGAGAAAGAATTCCCTTTGTTTTTAAAGAAAAATTCAGAATCTATTATTAATTTTGCTACAGATTGAATTTCAATTTATACCTCCTTATTCTCCGCACTTTGGTGGTCTATGGGAAAGGGGAACACCCAAAGATTCCGAAATATTTTATTCCGAATTTGGATATTCCGATTTTCAAAAGTCCGAATTTCATAATACCTAAGAATTATAATGTCTATTATTAAAAATCGCTGCAAAACCTACTTCACGCAGTCTTGTCTGCCCTACGCCTAGAGTGTAATTTAAGCCCACGTAGGCGCGGAGGGGTGGGGCGGCCCGCGAGCTGAGGAGCAGGTGGTTTGAAGGCCCGCCGCCGCAGCTGAGGCTGGCCGGCAAAGCCGGCCAGCAAGCCGAAGCTGCGGTGGTGAGCGTTAAAGCCATCTGCGACGTTAACTCGCGTGGGGCCGCCCAAACCCCGCAGCGCCGGAGCAGTGACAGAAACAATGCTTGCTGCATGTTGCATGCCTGCTTGTATGTTGCATGCTTGCTTGCATGCTATATGTCTGCTTGCACGCTGCATGCCTGCTTGCATGCTGCAAATCCCCTGAATTACTGATGAATCACTTCGGTTAGGTTAGAATTCGGACTTTTAATAATCGGAATTCGTATTTTTGATGTTTCGAATTTTCATTATGTCGGACTTTTTGTTTTTCGATCTTTTGAAACTCGGTATTTTGAGAATAGTAATTCTAAACGTTAAGAATTTTGAAATTATAAAAATAGGATGAATGATAAATCGGAGTTGTTATATTAGGAATTTTGAACCATTCGGAGTTATGAAAATCGGTATTTTGAAATTCGTATTTCTGACTTTCGGATAAAAGTTTTTCGTATTTGTGTAGTGTACCCATGGGAAAGTGGGGTACGCTCATGCAAGCATCACCTAAAACGCATAATAGGTAATGCAAGATTAACGTATGAGGAGTTTAGCACCGCTTTAGCACAAATCGAGGCCGTCCTAAACTCAAGTCCGATTTCACCGTTGTCCGCAGATCCTTCCGATTTATCTCCTCTCACCCCCGCCCACTTCCTCATTGGCCGACCGTTGACAGCGCCATCATTTGAAGACCTCACTGATAAGCCGACGCCAGGATTGACGCGCTACGAGAGAGTCGAACAAGTTCGACAGCACTTCTGGCGCCGCTGGTCCACAGAATACGTGTCGGAGCTGCAGCTGCGAACTAAATGGAGGACAAAGCAGGATGACATCGCGTTGGGCAGTCTCGTGCTCATCAAAGACGATAATTTGCCCCCACTGAGATGGCGACTGGGCCGCATCGTTCGTTTATTCCCAGGGAAGGACAGCGTGGCACGAGTGGCGGACATTCACACGAGTACCGGGACCATTCGCAGATCGTTCTCTAAAATTTGCCCACTGCCACTGCAGCCGGCGGTCGACGACGCTGACGTTTGACATCAGGAACATTTATTGGAACCTGGAGATTCCAAGGCCGGGGGAATGTTCGCGCGCGACATCTATTAGCGAATAACCTATTAAATTAGCACGGAAGCAACGCCGCGCGCGCGCCCTCTGTCAAATTAACGTCACAAGCGCATATACGTTCGTTCATTTTGTTGATTCCATTCGATTCTTCTTCCTTTATGTTAACGACACGAATAACCTACAAAACTTTGTAAAATTCTGATATAAAAACGTATTACAAATCAATATCGTCGATTTATTATCCTGGAAACAAACCTGATCCTGCACAGTTCTCAAGCTTTCATTTGACCTCCAACTGTAGGCATCCACCACAGGTACCTAGTATATTTTATATATTAATCTGCGAATACATTCTATTGCCAGTTTTTGCATGCATCAACTGTCAGATGTCAATTTTATTCTACGGATAAAAAAATACTTTGTGAAATTTAATTTTAGTTCAATTCACTAAATATTTACATATAACAATCACAACTATTTGCTGAAATAACAAAAGTAGTCATTACCGCATTAGTAGTATTAAATGAATACCTAATTAATTTATTTAATAAAGTTTCTATAAAAATAAGAATATTTTGTCATAGAACAATGTTGGCATAAAGGCAGATTAAACTAAGTAGGAGAAAATAATGTAATATTAAAAGCATCTTTAAGTAGTCCAGGTGTTGCCAACGTGAATAAATTAGCTGAAGACAAGATGGCTGCAAGACATTATGTGTCAGTTTGTATGCTGCATTCAATTTATGGATGAAAATTCGAGTTGCGAATTTGACAGTGTTTCATAATTTTGTTTTTTATACGACAAGCCGAATCAGTTTTACTCATTGATTTGAATAAAGGTTTCAATGTGAAACGGGTATTCGCAATTTAAAAATCAAAAGATTTTGCGTTACGTTTACTCCGACCATTAAAAGTTGTGTCACACTTTAGTTTGTCGATCAAAAGTTGTGTCGCGCTATCGATTGTCTTTCAAAAGTTATGTCGCACTATCGTTTGTCGATCTAAAATTGTGTCGCACTAACGTACGTCGAACTGATGTGCTGTCACACTACTGATGGACAACTTAACGTACTTTCGCCCTATCATTTGTCGCATATTTGTTTGTCTCAAGCTTGAGGTAAGTAGACCAATCGTGCTTGCCTCTCAGATAGTGTTTAATTTAAAATATTAGTAATGGATTGAAGTCTAATTTATTAGACTGGATTTTAATTGGGGTTAACATAAAAATAGAGTTCATCTGGCGCATGCAAACACAATCGTCTATTGTTTAGATATTAAACCGTAATTGGTTGTAAGACAAGTTTATATAGATAATTAATATAAATTGTCAAAGAGCTGTAGATTTTGTGAATAATAAATAAATAAATAAGATGTAAGCAAAATTGATGCCTACGGTTGGCAGTAGTAATATAGTAGTAGGTACCTACAGCTATTATCATTGTAATTTTTAATTAAAATATTGCGCATCATATTTTCGTTACTGTGATTGTTCCATGATTTTAAAATTTATTTATTTAACAAGTACAACAACCGCTTAAATGCTAGATTATGGTATATGCTAGAATAATATCACTCAAAAATTATTAGTAATCATTTATTTATTTATTTATTGTTAATTAAAACGGCACAACATACAATACAAAAATTAAATTCAATTATATACAATTCGTGGATAAAATCCTAAAAATATTATAAATGTGAAAGTTTTGAAGATGTTTGGATGTTTGTTACTCAATCACGCGTAAACCGTTGAACAGATTTGCATAAAATTGTCACATAGATAGACCATTTCCTGGATTAACATATAGGATACTTTACATAAACTAGCATAAAACAGTGGCCCCCCTGCTTGTTGTTTCTCACAGAATACCAGACAAGCACGCATTATTTTCTTCCATTCATCAGCAAACACATCACATTCAGGGTCGGCAGTCAGGAGAGCGTTCTTTAGCATCCTTAGGATTCGACATACTGGGGATTCGGCTCTAGCAACAGATCTAGATAGCGGTAGTGCGAACACATTATGACGGCGGCTTTGACGGTGCCCTAGGTATTTGTCGGGCACAAATAGGCGGCAGAAAAGTCCGTGGAGCTCAGGGCAGTCAATACGACCACTCAGGGTTTTACAGGCAATCGTGAGCTGATCAAAGCCCCTTCTTACCTCCAACGAATTGAAACCCAATACCCCTAGAAGATAATTCGTTGGGTACATGAATGGAAAGAAATGGCACAGCCTTTAATACAAAAATCTCAGGAAGGTTTTCTGAACTTTCTCAAGCATCAGTGTCTGAGACGCAGTATGTGGATGGCAGACACAGGCGCTGGACTCGAGCTTACTCCGAACCAAAGTGGTGTATAGAAGTTTAATAATACTGGGATTGCGAAAGTCACGAGCGTTCCTCAAGACAAATCCCAGACGCCTGAATAATACATAATACTTACCTTATCATAATACTTACGTTTTATTAATATCATAAGAATTAAAATAGTTACAATATGAATTCACAGTGACCCAGCAGCGCAGCGGACAGCGCTTAGTGTGTGTGTGTATTACCCATGGGTGGTGGAGGTCAAAGAGGCAGTCGCTCTATATAAAACAGTGGTATTCCTCAGTGAATCTCTATAAAGTTCTATAAGGTATTTAAATGATGAAAAGGTTAGGCAGATAATGAATTGCAATATTAATGAAAATAGTCACATGAATTGACAAAAAGTTTAACGTTAATTGTATTAGTACTCAAAGTATATATCTACTTACGCAAATAAATGTCATATGAATTAAATTAATCAAAATAGTCATTAAAACTAAAATTAAACATTAAACGGTAGGTTTTATATCATGCTAAAAAAACCTGGAAATCATTTGTTAAGAAACATCACAATATATAACTACCTTCTAAATTAAGATGTCATCCACACTATATTCCACACGATGAAACAGCTGAAGTGATTTTGATGAAATTTGGCATGAATATACCTTGAACAGAAGCTACTTTATAACCCGCGATTTTGTCTGCATCCCCTAATTCCAGCATTTACGCGGATGAAAGACAAAAGCTAGTATTTTATAATTTCTCAATCATTATTAGGAACGAAAGCTAATAACTTGATTTACAAATCGACATAATTTCATTACTAACACACCAAAACAATAATGTTTCCAACAAATTTTTGCATCACAGTTCAAATGCAGCAACTCGACGAATATTAATAATTTATGGCTTAACTTCGAGCGTTCGTGCTTGCTTACTTTTCTCATTATCATATTTAACGTTGTCATGTAGCTTTCCACAGGCCTCCAGCAAAGACTTTATTATTTCAGCATTTTGTTACGATGTATGGTAGTACAGAACCTCAATTACATACCTTTAAGATAATTTGCTGAGGATTTGTTTATCAAGTCAAAGTCTAAGCCAAATCATTTATTACAATTAGACTATTAAAAGGCAATAAAAAAACTTGAGAGGTGTCAAGGGACACCCGGATGGAACGAAGTTCCTTTCGATTAATTAATGAAGGAATTGTAATATTTTTTTTTTTTTTTAAGTTATAATAATATTTTTATTATTATTAACAAATATAATGTAATTAAAAGACAATTTAATTAAACGTGCCCGTTTATGTATCGAGCGAAATGGACTCCATATTGAGCAGTTGCTTCGATACAGGGAAGTGTAAATTTTATACCTAATAGGTAAGTTTTTTAATTAAGCCAAAGTTGATTAAAACTGTGTTTGTGAATAGCTCTAATTTATTTAAATAGGTTACCTATAGCACCTATAGGTACCTACGCCTGCCTGCCTTTCTTTTTCTAGCAAAAGAGTACCTACTCACTTACCTACTTACAACTACAAATAATTCGCCAATGATAAAAGTAAGTACCACTACCTACCTAGGTACCCACCTAAGCTCCCACTGGCTTAATTTAAACCAAAACATTTTAATCAAATAAAAAAAAATATTATTGTCGCTAGTAAAACCTAGAGAAAAGTACTCTGTGACCTAGAGCGATAAGATGCAGTGGTTACCTACTGACGACCGCGACCGATAGAAAGCTCATGATTACCAAACCCAAACTTTCAATGGGTACCTACTAAACAAAACATAGAAGTAGGTACAGTAACTACCTACCTACCTAACCTACGTATTCTAGACTTAAAATTTACACTCGTTTTCACAATCCACACAGTCTCACAGTGAAAGGTGGACTTATCTCGTAGGTCGTTATCATCGGAATTATCACGCAATGATAATTCCGATGTCATTGAGGTAGGTACCGCCACTATTTGAGCGAATAAACTTAGGTACTAAACATATCGCCGTAGGTACCTAGTTCAAAGAGTTCGCCGCGCCGCCTTTAAATACATAAACATATTCTACGAAAAGCGAATTCGGACTTTATTTTGTAAACGTAAACGGTTAAAAATTGAAATTTTACCAAACTAGGTATGATAAAATTATTCTGAGAAACGTATAGGCTGGTGCCCGACCGGACAATAGGAGCTATGTGCAACCGAATTTCACGGTTAATGTGTAAAAATAAGGTTTTAATTCGCTCCAATATTTTCATAGAAAAGCCGCCATTCAACTAATAATGAACTCTATTTGACAGTTCCAACGATTCAATTTTTCTGTTCGAATTGTCTGCGTTTGTGAAGTAATAAAAATAGCAAAAAAGTGTCGTGACAACTTTTCGTAACAATTTTTTCCGTCTAGCCCCCTTTCACAACGCGCGATAAGGAACTTCGTTCCAAAAACAAAAATTGAATCTAGTGGCCACTTCCAAAAGGTAGATTCGTATGGAGAAAAATGGACAAGAAAAAATATATATTATTATTTAAAAATGTATAGACGATGTAACTAAAATAAAAATTACTGCAAGCACTACAATAAGTAGTTTCGACTTGAAAACCACTTTGGGAAGGAGAAATGTAAACCAAAGTAAAGGAGGAGGTAGCAGAATTAGTTGTACCTGCTCTGGTTGTTTCGCGTTTTGGACCTATTATTAAATTTTAACCCGTAGTGTTTATTAGCAATTGCACTATTCCCACTTGTAAGCACAAGCGGTGCGGCGCGGCGCAGTGGCATGTGGCTTTGCTCGCTTGTACTTTTGTATTGTTGCGTGCTTTCTGAGGCACGTAGGGGTCTTGGTATGAAATGGATAGTCACCCATCCAGGAGCAGGCCGCGGCAAGCGTAGTTTAACCATAAATTATCAATCCGACTCATACGTAGCCACGAACCTCTCTTGATGAAATCCACACGTGGGGTGAAATTTCATGTAAGCGGACTCCGCTTTTAAGCCAGCAAAGGCGAAGTGGACTTACTGTAACAAAATCGGTTGTACGAAATATTTTTTCAGGTTTATGCTGTGTTTTTTTATACTTCGATGTCAAAGATTTCACAATAAATCTTCGGGTATTAAGGTTGACGAGTCTTTCGGGTTTTGTTCGAGATTAAAAATGCGGCATCGGAACGCGTGGAAATGTTTTTGCGAACGTTTGATCATTGTTTAGGGATGTCGATTTGTAAAAAGTGAAAAAGAAAGAAAACAAAGAGATGTCAAATAATAAAAATATAATCCATTCAAGTCAGAAACCCGTTTTAAGTAGTGAAAAGGTCACCTAACTTTTTGCATGACAGCCCTTTTTTCGTAGCCGTCATTTGAAGCCGACAGGTATGATTTAGGTCTCCTCAAGTCCCCAAATCTCGACCTTTAGAATACATTTTAAGTTTTAACAACGTACATTTTAAGGTATGCGTTTTGCATCACTAGCTTATGCCCGCGACTTCGTCGGTTTCAAAGGTTAGACATTTTTACTACAATTAAATAAGTTATAAAAATAATACCAGCCTGTTATTGTCGCACTGCAGGGCAAAGGCCTCTTCTCAAACAGAAAAGGCACGAGCATTGATCACCACACTTGCTCAATGCGATTTCAAACTTATATTAATTCTTTTCTTCTTCTTCTTCTGCGAGACACTCTTGTCAGAGCGGACAAGACCAAGGTGATGATCGTAGACCGCGTCAACCAAAATTCATCTGAAATCACTAGAATCTCGAACTGCGATATAATCCAATCTTACGTCTATCTTGATGCATGGATTAGATCAAGAGATGTATCGCGATGACCAGAACTTCGATGGACAAACTGAAAATAGTCTGGAGAAATACAAAGACCTCACAAAAGCCACTAAGATTAAGCCAAGAAGAGAAAGACTAAGACCATTGAGCGTCTAGTCGTACAAGTCAGAGTGGAAGGCACCAGATAACGAGGAAGATCACCCATGCGATGGACCGACCAAATTAAATCCGCAGTGGGCGATCTATTGCATGAGTGCTCCTGGAACACCAAATGACGCGACAAATGGCGAGAAATCGAGGTGTATAACATCAGCCTCTACAAATAGCTCAAGATGACCACGTCCGCTCCGCTCTTATATTAATTATAAATCCAGGTTTCCTCACGATGTTTTCTTTCACAAATGTCAATGATGTTCAAAATAAACTTAGAAAGTTCATTCAAGTTCTATTGGTCGAAGCCTCTTTTGAACTTATTTCATATGACAAATGATTTATATGCCATTTTTCACCACACTGAAACAACATTTTACAGAATATTATTCGATTATTAAAATATATAGCCGGTTACTTTATCGCATTTTCAACTTCACGCAGTCATGTCTGCACTATCCCCAGAGTGTAATTTTAGCCCCGCGTAGGCGTGGAGGCGTGATGAAATTTTATTCCAAAATTTTGCATTCATACTTGCTCGTGCCCGTTGTGAACCCAGATTCTCGAGCATGAGAGGCCCGCCTTAACCACTGGACCATCACGACGATGTTATCGAGAGAGATTTTTACAGAATATATAGGCAGTTGTTTTTTTCGACGAAAATCTCCAGCCTGTATATTGAGCAACAGATCAAAAAGGCATTGATAAATGTTTAATTTGATTTGCTAAAGGCTTTGAAAAAAAGCACAAATTATTATTTTTAGTTGCTCTTTCGAATTTTAAATGCCAGCAAACGGTTGACCCATAAGTTTACACACCGATACCCTTCCGTGCCTCAGAGAGCACGTTAAGCCTTCGCCTCCCAGTTATCATGAATGAACAAGTGGACAATTGTCATGCTAGAAAGATTCACGGAAAAAAAAATACCAAAGAGGTGCTAACACTGACTTGTAATGTAAATTCGAATCGAATCGAATATCGAATCGAATTTTGACATATTATTTAGTGTACTAACTTCTGCCCGTGACCATGTTCCCGTGGAATTCGACTATCCCATAAAACATTTCCTATGACACTCTTCAATAGCGTAGCTTTCTATCAGTGAAATAATTTTTGTAATTGAACGACTACTTCCAGAGATTACCCTCTTGCAAACAGAACAAAAAACAACCAAAGTCTGAAGCCTTAATTCATTTCAATAGATGAAACTAAACACGACATCACTACACATCATCATCATGTCTACCTTTAGACTCCCAGTGCTGGGCATAGGTCTACCCCAAGGGGGGTATAGCCGTAATTGCACTGCTTGGCCGATGCATGTTGGCATGTTGGGTCAATATCCCTCTGTCGCCTTCTACGATACCCACGGGTAGAAATGGGGTGGTGCAATTCGCGCCGGCACCCCCCACGGCAATACAAATATTGATTCGAATATCAAATCAAATACTTTTACTTCAGCGTGCTCCTTTTAGACCTAAATTTCCCTCAAAGGTCATTGCTCACTGTAACAGCCTGTTCCGACAAAGCAATGGCTCGGCCGGCATCGGCTCTTAAAAAACAACTGCCAGATACGAACGGAATGCAAGTCGTCATTTATATTATCTTGTCATATCAACTGGAGGCATTGGAAGTTGAATCGAAAGTGGAAGTTAGAACGCAAGCCTATTAGAATAAGAAAAAAAACTGGAATTTAAAATTCGACCTTAAAGCATCGATCCGACAGAGGTAGTGACAGTAACGGTCACTAGACAATAATTTGACATAATTATACTAATATGACATAATATTATCACGGTTCAACAAACTTAAATCCATACATGAGACTAAAGGCCTGACCTTTCTGGTCTAGACGGAGACCTTTAAAGGTTATCATATTTCCTGGCCAAATAGCAGAGTATGTGAGGTCGGACTTTCACCCTTCGATGTTTTTAACACATCATGCAAAACAGCTCCAAGATCTAAGGACAGCTGACCTTCATGCTCACACACGTGGGTGGTACACGGGTAGGCACCTACTGTGTTTATTTACGGATAGCTAACCTCGACATCTTATTCATGAAGTGTACCCGAGAGCTACATAATTATATCTATATATATAAAAGGCAAAACTGATTGACTGATGTATTTATTTATTTATTTATTTATTAACACTTTAAGCATAATGTACAGAGGCGGACGTAATGCCATAGGCATTTTCTACCAGTCAACAATGCACAACGCACAGGCCAAACCCTTAAGGCTAGAAAATTATTCAACCCCCGATGGGGGTGAAATAGGGGATAAAAGTTTGTATGAATCTTTTTATATTCTTTGGATATATTTATATATAGGTAGGGTAGGGTAGGTAGATAGGGACAGGACAACGTCTGTAGAGTCAGCTAGTTGGTAATATGTACTTAACATTTTGATGACAAACCAAAATATGCTCAGCACGCCATAGACGTTTTTGCTTTTTTGACGTAGCAGTCAAAAGGTTAAAGAAGTTTTTTTGACGTGATACCGTCTTATAAATTGATGAACACCGGCTGCACGCACGAAAAAGTGTCACGTTCCGCCTGAGCCTGAGCATGTAAGCGAGAGCGCAGAACAAGCGATAGAGAGGCACGATTGGCCCAAGCAATAAGCTCCGCCAACCTCGACGGAGGTCATTATCGTCCGTAAACCGATTTTACAGACCACCATTTTTTGGAAGTTATTCTATAGCCTTAGTTTTGTAAACAGATAAGAAGACTCACAAAACCAATGTGTAAATATCGTTTATTTTTTAATCGTTTATTGTAGGCAAAATACCATGTGCGATAAAAACATATAGCTAAGTAAATCTCTATCCACACACAACTGGGCAGTTCCCGTGACCGTGCTTAAAAAAATATCGTTGTGAACATTTTATATGAACTCGTTCACACACGTCCGTCATCCGTGTCCGAACCGGCGACGGAGCTTCAGTGCCCGAACCGACGACGCCGTGACGTGCACCGTCACAGCGTCGACCCGGACACAGACAATATTTTCCAAGCACATTGCAAGTAGGTTTCGAACCCACAACCTGATGCATGAGAGGCGGGCGCCTTAACCATTGGGCCATCACGACTTTGTATGATTCTAATCTTTTGTATGTTTCTAATAAAACTAAAGGACACCAGTATCAATGTAGTAATGTCTGTATGTATTTTATTTTATATATATTCTAATAGGGTTGAACTTACCTGATCTTAAGTGATAATACGGTCTAAGGTGGAGCACCCTTGCCAAGAGCAGTTCACTCGTACCTTGAATATACCCAGATTATATTCGCGCGTTCCAAAACGTGCCCAACAAAAATGTCCTCGCATAAAATCAAAAAACAAACTCCATATAAAGCGCGTCCACATTTTTTTATCACCGTAAAACTCATTTACTTCATTAAGCTGCCGGTTATTTATAATTTGCAGTTAAGCGTAGCCTTGTTCTGGACAGATAAACAATTAAATGACAAAAGGTCTCTAATTGTCCAATTTAGATACGGAACCACGGTTGGCTTTTGTACTCGCCTTCAAAAGGGTGATTGTTGTGGCTTTAGAATTTGCGATACATTTTAAAGCTTTGGCCGCTCTTCAAAATCGTGGAGATGCCTTTTGTAATTCAAGCACTACTTCTGCGTCTAATTTTGCCAACCTATTGCTTTTGTAGAATGAAATTCATTCTACCTAAATTCTAGTAAGGTACGAACGTTATTTTAAAGACTAGTAAAATATTGTTTGAAGAGTCGTCAAAGCGCGTGTGGCACCCCTAGTAGTCTATTTTTTATATTGTTATAGGCTTGCGTTTGGCCGCAACTCACCTGGGGGCCAAGTCTGCTATTTTTATAATTTCGTCATTCCGACACAATTTATTTATTTATTTATTTACACTTCATGCACAAAGGTACAAAGGCGGACTTAATGCCTTAGGCATTCTCTACCAGTCAACCCAGGGCGGTGAAGAGATAACACGGCAGGTGCATATAAAAAATATAACAAAATAGGTAAAGTACATAAACAAAACTATATACTAATAAAATATATATCTATATAAACATATTTATGTATATATATATATATATATATATATATATATATATATATAATTATATCATAAGAAAAGTAAAGACGTTTATGAGATGGCTCTGCTTACTTGTGACGAAAGTATGTCCGCAATTTCCGTTCACAATCCCATTGTCATTTTGCTAAAAGTTCGTAATCTGCTGAATTCATAATGGTCGATCATTGGTCGGTCAAATTAAAAGCAATGATTGCACAATGACGTTCTAATGGTAGGTCACTGATCAAAGGAACTGTCAAAATTTTAGCAGATTACCACCTAAGTCAGTCATTCAGTTGTCATTTTGTACGAGATTACCATTCTATAGATATCATTTCTTTCAATGGCGTGTCAGTGGTTGACCATTGGAAAGTCATAATGACGCCATTATGTTAGTAGATTACCAAACTTGTCAAAATCAACAATGATGAAATCAATGATAGACCATTTTGACACTATTGTAATAGCAGACTTAGGCCCTGATCTTAAGTCTTTCTTCTTCCTGCCCTTATCCTATGTTACTTGAGGTAGGCGCAACATGTGTTCTTCTTCCATTTCGTCCTGTCCAACGTCATGCTTTCACTGACTCCCTTTTCATTCACATCATTCTTCACACAATCCATTTTTTCTTTGGCCTTCCTCTCCCTCTCCATCCATCTAAATTAATATTCATAACTCTTTTGGTCACATGCGTTTCATCTCTTATCTTCACATGCCCATACCAAGACAAACGATTCCCTTTCAACTTTTCTGTCACTGGCGCCACTTTTTACGGGTGTGGCATCCCTAGCAGTAATAGTTATTGTTCTATGCTACTGCCTTGGCACTAGCAAACTTACGTAAAAGTATTCGATTTAAATCGATAACACGAAAGTGAAATAAACTATTTATTAAAAAAAAAAAAAAAAGAAGGTACAATATTTACACACTTGTTAAATTATAAAACCTATTATAATAATAAAAGAATATGGCAAAAAATTAATCAAATACTTTAAATTAACAAGAAAAAAACATTGGCGTTGATTCAATACGAAGACTATCTGTATGCCATTCAAATATTTGTTTCGTGTGGAAATCGAACCAGGGACACGCAACGCAGCAGTCAGTCGGTCAACCACTGCGCCAACCGTGTCATCATTCCTACTATACAACTAAAGTTATTTTCTTGTTAACTGACTGTGTGTAATATCTATTTATATGTCACAGTCAAAACTCATAACCGGTTTGACTTCAAAAATCAGTCAACAGTACTTTTGAATGGTTTAATATTATCCTTATTAATAAAAAACCTATTAGATTGGTAGGTTTTTTTTAACCTTTTAAAATCTTTTATTTTGTAGTGATTTTCATAAGTAGGGTTAACTATACCCTGTTCACAATAAGATTAGACATTTACAAAAACCTTTTTTACAGTCCGTTCAACCGATTTTGACTTATATTGCGTTAGTGGCATGAAAAATGGCAACTGCAGTAAACAGATAGTTTTGTAACCACTTTTTTGCCTCTAATGACATCCAGCCTACGGAATAGAAGTCAAAATCGGTTGAAGGGACTGTAAAAAAGGTTTGTGTTTATGTCTAATCTTATTGTGAACAGGGTATAGGGCGTTCCGTGAAAAAGTGTTTTGTAGCGAAAATGCGTTTTATCTCAGTGAGGGTTTTAACTAAACCAGTCACAATTAGTTTTGACCGGTTACGAGTTTTGACTGTAACATATGGACTGTCTATGTCACACCACGATGTATAAGTTGAACATTGCAACTACTTGAAAGTACAGTGACAACAACATTTCTGGTTTCTGCCACAAAATGACTATAATGTGGCATTATTATTCCCTAACTGCCCCTGAAAGAGGATAACATTTTTGACGAAATGGATTAAGCTATTCGGCACGAAGATAAAATGTCTTCCGAAGAAGCACGTAGGGTACTTTTAAAAACCTTAAGCTTTCTCGTGGGCCATTGGCACAGCTAGTACAATACACCTAATAAGGTAGTAAAAAAACACTCAACTACCCAATTACCAATAAACCCTATTCCAGTATTTCAAGCCACATAACCACACTTCAACATTCAGCCCTCCGAAAATTGAAACGATTTTGAAGATGCACGTAAGTACGAAGGTAACCTTTGTTGGCTACTGAAGCCGTCCGGTTAGTTTCTTAAGACGGCGCAAATATCCATTTATTTCAATAGGGTTAAGGCGAGTACGTAATCCTTTCCACTAGCTCGAATGAATACGGGAAGCGTCGGGTCCGCTATAACGTGCCTTCATATTTTGTGCCTTCGCAATTCATGCCTTAGACAAGGATTGCATGATTATACAGGATTGTTTGTTATTTCATTCTGTTTAAAATACAAGCACGGTTTTTTGTGTTGTTTTTTTGTTAAATATCTTAAGGGGCTCCGGGGTTATTTAAAAGCTCTACGGATCGATCTGTCGATCATAATTAAGGGTGTTACTACATCAATCGATCGATCGTCGATTGATGCCATCAATCCACATCGACCGACGTTGATCGATTGGTGTGGTAGCTTTGGCTGATCGACGGATACCGTTCCACTAACTCATCGATCGATGGCATCGGTCGACGTTGATCGATTAACCCTAGCTATAATCCATCAATAATAATAATTAAGCAGGTCGATCGACGTTGACTAATAAATTCTACCATCGATCGATCGTCGATCGACGATCGATCGTTTGGTCTGGTAGATATTGTCGATCGACGTCAACTAATCCTTTCTTCCATCGATTGTTGCCGTCGATCGACAATCGATCGATTGGTCTGGTAACACCTAAAACTACGCTTTCATCGGCCGGTCTGTGAATGAGTGACCATTCATTTCATCATACTTAGACCCCTCCGTGTCTCGGAAACCACGTAAAGTCGTTGGTCCCTGCTGTCATTCGTAGATCAGAAGCCAGAATGTTGGACAACCAGTCTTGACAAGAGGTATCGTGTTACTGAGTATCTGGGTTGTGGAGGTCAGATAGGCAGTCGCTCCATGTAAAACATTGGTATTCAGATGCCTTTGGTTAGACTGGAATCTGAACCCAACATAATTGAGAAAAGGCAACGCAAATGATGATCGCAATTAAATATCTTACAGAACATAACTCATAACTCTAACATAACTCTTGGAACTCAGCCATTTGGGCTTAGTTCCTAGAGTTTCCAGACCTATGTATATCATATGTACTTAGTTAAGAAGATTTAATGTACACGTGTATAAAATTTATAAATAAACGTTAAGGAGGGCGACGTCTAGGTTTTTCTGTTGACTTAAAAAACGTTTATACAGTCATATTCTTGTGTAGTATACCTATATCATTCTCTAAATCATGAAGTAATGTTACACATTTTGATAATCCTCTTACCCACTGCGAGTATTATATACTTTCCGTGGGTGTCGAAAAAGGAAAGGTCGATTCATTCATTACTGAATATGATTTCAATGAATATTCAAATCTATTTAACTTCGTTATTTCCAATAGAATTGCGAGCGTAAATGTCACTGTCAAGTTCAATTACAAACTTCTCAAGGTAGACGGCAACGACTCTAAAAATAAATGTAATTATATTGTTGATTGAGTACCTGCTTGAAGTTCAAATACCAGGACTTTGGGTGAAATCTTTTATTTTCAACTAGTGAATATTAGTCACCCAAAGGGCAATGGAGAGGGCTATGCTCGGAGTTTCCTTGCGTGATAAAATATAATAACGCGTGATAAGAAATGAGGACATCCGCAAGAGAATCCAGGTTACCGACGTAGTCCGAAGAATCGCCAAACTTAAGTGGCAGTGGGTAAGTGGTGGTAAAGACCCCTTTTAAAGTGTTACTTAGGTCGCGTTTATGGTATGCACATGGTGCGCTAACATTGTAAGTGGTGTTTTTTAGAAATAGAATATTCCATTCGTTTCTTAGAATTTGTCGAAATATTGCTTTTGACCCGTCCCTATTTGTTTCTCTTAAAATACAGAATTTATGAGGGTTTGAGTGGCTCAAACCATGTGGTTTTTTTCAAATAAATACTACATTTTGTTATTACCCGACTGTGCGCCGCAAAGGAGTGGTAATGTGTTTATTAAATAAGTGTACGTGACAGACAGTCACATTCCCCCCTCTAAAAATCAGACGCGTGACGCAGTACAGCGGATGGGCTTTCACCATAAGTTGAACTCAGCCTCTCCTAAGGCGAGGCTTTTTTTTTTTTTTTTTTTTTTTGCTGGCCACACTGGTAGCCGGTCGTCAAAAAACGACCTCTTCGTTAAAATAATTTGTAAAATGTTTAAAAGTCCTTAATTCGCGATAAATTAGTGTAATGTAACTAGAACTAAGTAATAAGTTTGACTTAAAAGTGTTTATGCAGTGTTTTGGTCGCGAGAACTTTGCAAAATAGACATAACAAAAACCGGCTGTCAAGTCACCACTATATCGGATTTGAAATATCATCGAACCCGGGGAGTATTTTGTTTTATCTAAGTTGTATTTACATACCACTGAACATCACGAAATACTGCTCAGGGCTCTGAGCTACGTCCATCACACACTGGCTCGGTTTATGTCTCCTTTTGCTTGACAAGTTGTGGAAGCAAAATCGACGACGAAACATTCGCCCAGACAGTAAACACTTCATAATTTACTACACAAAATAGCCTTTTTTATATATTTTTTTATTTCTGTGTTATTATAAATATTTACTTTAGATAAAACTTCCAAACTTGTAATGTGCCTTAAACTTGTATACTTGTTAAGTTTAAAATAGTGTTACTAAAGTAGTGTACCTGTTCTTTACTATTCATGTTATTTTACTTATGTTTAACATTCCCTTCTATTTGTACTTAACCTTATCTTGTTGTATTATATATCTGTTAGCAACTCCTCACTTAATTTTCATTTCATTTATTTTCCCTACTACCTACCTTCTTTTACTATAAATAAAAGAACATCTCTTGCACTATTATTGAGCTGCACAATTACACATATTCCAGGTGGCTGATATTTTGAACAAAATGATGACCCGCAGTGCTACAATAAAGGAGATGGAAGCAAAACTTAGAGCAACATTAAAGGACCTCCGGGCTTCCAAAGCCTTATGTAAACAGCTGCTCCAGGAAAGAGATGACAGCGAGGTGGAGGTGAAGAACATAGTCGACAAGAACACCTTTCTCAAAAATAAGCTGGCCGAGCTGCATATTCAACATATGGACTTAACTGACCAACATACTCAACTACTCAGTAAGGTGTCATCATTTCAAGAGTGCAGTGACATCCATGAACTGGCTTTAAACAGAATTTCAGAGCTTGAACAGGAATTGTGTGATGCCCATAAGGCCCTATCTCACTCAGAGATAGTAAAAGTCAGCGAACAGGTTGCAAAGACCAATTACTTGTTTAAGGAGTTGGTAGGCAGTGGGTCAAAATCAGTGTGTGAACCAGGGGTAACAATAGATTTGACTGGTGACGATACCTTGCCATTATGTCCTGTTGTAATGAGCCACAACAAACTTAAAAAATACATTAAAATTAAGAAATTTATTAAACGGTCACAAAGATCTATTAAAAAACAAAATCTTCTAAAATTAAATCTTTCCCTTAGAAAGCAACGTGTCACCCTTTCAAAAAACCTAAATAATTGTACTATGGAATTAGATAAATATAGGGAAAAATATGACACAGATATTCAACTACTCCATAATGATTTGCTTTATAAGGAGTACTTGTTAAAGGATATTTTTGAAAAGTATGAGTTGTCACAACAACAGCTAAGTGAACGCTTGTTTGAGGCTGGGGAACTACTGGATTTGGTGAAGTACAATGCTGCGAGGTATGAGTCTTTGACTAATAATCTTTCATGCAGCAGTGCCAACCAACCACCATCTCCTCAGCCTCAGCTTGACTTGCCTTCACCGGTGTTGGCTCTTCCAGCAAACACCTGCGTTAATACACAGAAAAGTAATAAAATTATTTTATTTTCCGATGAGTTAGGTTCAGGCTTTGGGAAAATACTACACAATTACCTTAGCCATAGTTTTACTAATCATAGTTACCATAACATAAGTTTTAAACAAATTATTAAGAGAATTAAAAACACAAACCTAGACCATTACTCTACAATGGTCCTACTTTTCGGCAATAGTATTGGTATTAACAAAAAGGACATAGTGGATGGTGTGGAAGCCTTATTAAAGTTAAACATAGGAAGGCTAATGCTGTGTGCATTTCCTTATTCTGACAATTTGTCAGATGAAAAGAACAATCATATTTACAAATTGAATAGTACTATTCATATGTTGACATGTCATAGTGACAAATTATTTTATTTTGACACTAATAACTTTGTTAGTGGTTTTAAGTTAACTCACTCTGTCTGGAGAATGTAGACATTTAATTGCTATGTTGATAGCATATAATATTAACAATGTTATAGCTAATAATATAACGAACTGTAGTATAAGTGACGAATCTATGTTGTCTAGTCACACTAACAACATAGTGATTGATCTTTGTGAATCCTCATATTGAACGAAGGAGGGTCCACCTACAACACCAACATCCTTGGAGGCCGCTACCAGTCAGTTAGAGTATTCTCTTCCTGTTGGGATACATACAGACAGTTTGAACTCTTCACTTGTGGTTGTGGAGGGCACTCCGGATAACTGTTTAAACTAGTTGGTACGACAACAGAAGTTACCCCTTCAAATAATCATTTATTATTACTGAATAATAAAAAGGTATCTTCTGGCAACCTAACAAATAAAGGAAAGCAACATACGTTAAAGTTATTTAATCAAAATATTCAAGGTTGCTCTTCCAAATTACTTGAAATAGAAATGTTTTTAGAAATAACCAAATATGATATTATATGTTTAACAGAACATTGGTTAAAAGATAATCAAGTGATGTCTATTAATTATGAAAATTATTGTGTAATTAGCCATTTCAGCCGGAAACATAAGGTACACGGCGGGTCATTAATCTAAATTAAAAATTCTATTAAATGTAAAGCACGAAAAGACATTGTTAGATTATCAGTTGAACACATTATTGAATTGTCCTGTGTTGAGCTGGATAGGCATGTTATAGTATGCGTATACAGACCTCCAAATTAGCAGAATTTATCTATATTTGATTCGGTAATGGAAGATGTGTTAAAAAAAATTAGTACTAGTAGTAAATCTATCATTATATGTGGTGACTTTAATATTAATTTGTTAGAAAACAACTCCAATAGTATCAGATTATTGAGTCTTTTTAGGTCATTTAATTTGTCCAATGTTTTCATGGAACCCACTCGAGTGACAGCTTCTTCTGCCACCTGTATTGATAATATATTTTGTAATTGTGATTACTTTCATAAAGAAATTATAAATAAACTGCCATCTGATCATAGTGGACAGACAATAACGTTTTGCGCCTACATACCTTTACAAAAAATTCAAATAAGGTTTAGGCCAATCACATGTAAAAACTTAGAGAAATTTGATAATTCATTGGAAAGTAAATTGAGTGTTCAGTGCTTTGATAATATAGGTGACCCAAATGAGTTCTACGCCGAGTTTTTTTCACTATTAAACATGCAATTTAATGAAGCTTTTCCACTAAGGAATAAAAGTATTTGCACGAAGTTCTTATTTAGCGACTGGGCGACTCCAGGTATTCGTAAAAGCAGGGAAAAACTATTTGAGCTTTATGGCCTAAAGCAACATATAATTAATACAAGCTTTCATCAGTATGTTGCGAAATATTCGAAACTTTTTAAAAGTGTCTGCAAAATAGCTAAATCTCTCTATATTAAAAATAAAATTAAATTAGCTGATGACAAAATAAAAACTACTTGGCAAATAATAAATAATGAAACAGGTAGGAAGAAGCAGCGTAGTACTGAATTTAATTTAGAGACTGCACATGGTCCCATAAATTCAGATATAGAAGTAGCTCAAGAATTTGAAACCTCTTTTGGCAACATTCCCATTAGAACCACTGAAGCCTTAAATTCCTCTCCCGCTCTCTCTGCTGCCTTACTTAGGAAAAATGTTAAGAAATGCCCTTTGGAGTTTAGGTTTCAACATACAAACCCCCAGGCTGTTATAAAAGCCTTTAAAGATCTTAAAATTAAATCAACAGAAGATCTTTGGGGAATGTCTGTAAAAGTCTGTAAATCTATTATCGAAACAATTGCGCCCTATTTAGCTCTCATATTTAACACCAGTGTAAACCAAGGAGTCTTTCCGGATCTGATGAAACACAGTAAAGTAGTACCATTGTTCAAATCCGGTGATAGTAAAGACCCCAACAATTATAGGCCTGTGTCGATTCTACCAGTTCTCAGTAAGGTGTTTGAAAAGTTAATGCTCAATCAAATGTTACATCACTTTAATAAAAATTCCATCTTTCATGAACAACAATACGGTTTCACCAAAGGGCGTTGTACAACTGACGCCGGTGTCACCCTAATAAAGAACATTTTTAGCGCTTGGAAGGAATCGCAAGATGCCATTGGAATCTTTTGCGACCTCTCAAAGGCGTTCGATTGCGTTGACCACGAGACACTATTGCTGAAACTGGAGCACTACGGGATTAGTGGAGTATCTCTTGATTTACTAAGGTCATACCTGAGGGATAGACAGGCAAAAGTTCAGGTTAACAGTGTGAACTCATTGGGGTCAAAAATGACTATGGGCGTTCCTCAAGGCTCAATATTAGGTCCATTTCTATTCTTAGTCTATATAAATGATTTACCCCAATTACTTCAAAACCAACCGAAGATGGTGTTATTTGCCGATGACACTTCATTGATTTTTAAAGTAGACAGACGGTCACAACATCTTGACGACGTAAATGACGCTATTCTTCAGGTTCAAAATTGGTTTACGGTAAACAATTTGGTACTTAATGAAAAAAAAACCAAATGTATTCGATTCATTTTACCAAATGTTAGGAATAGCAATTGTGACATCATTCTAAATGGAGAGAAACTGGAATTTAATAGTCAAACGGTTTTCCTAGGAATCACGCTAGACGAGAAGTTGCAATGGGGACCTCACATAACATCTATTGCGGGGCGACTAAGCTCCGCGGCTTATGCTGTTAGAAAGATAAGACAGTTGACAGATGTAGAAACTGCGCGTATGGTCTACTTTAGCTACTTTCACAGCATTATGTCGTATGGTATTTTACTGTGGGGTCGGGCTGCCGACATTGAATCCATTTTTATCTTACAAAAAAGAGCTGTTAGAGCCATTTATAATCTACGTCGCCGCGATTCTCTTAGGGAACTATTTAAAAATATTAATATAATGACAGTGCCTTGCCAATTTATCTATGAAAATATTATGTACGTAAGAAAAAACCTACATTTATTTAATAAGGTTAGTGATAGACATAATATTAATACTAGAAACAAAGACAAAATAGCTCAACCATATTTTAGATTGTCTAAAGTTCATAAATCTTTTATGGGGTTCTGTGTTAAGTGTTATAACAAAATTCCTAGTGATATATTGCAACTAAATGAAAGAAAATTTAAAACATATATTAAAAGTACACTCTGTAACCAAGCATATTACAGTTTAGAGGATTATATCCATGATAAGAATGCTTGGAAACATGCTGGTCCGGGCTCCATAGGACAATCTACAGTCTAGACAAAGTCAAACGGATTGCTAATTAAAACTACTTAATTTATACTTAGTATATACTTTATATTTAATTCTTGCTTTGGGTCACACACTGGTTCATAGGTTCATAGTTTGTTGAAATGTATGGAGTGGTTGTCTACTTTTACAATAATTTTAAATAATAATATGTGAACACTATGTATCTATGTATACAACTTAGCTGTCATTCTTTATCTTGTAATACTTTGTACATACTTCAATATAGTGTTTTTATACAAGGTCCATCGTATTCACGTATAGTTATATAACTGAAAACTGTAAATGCAAAATATTGTACACATTTTTTTTTAAAAGAGTGAGTATGGAGTTTCTTGCCCATTCTTCTCCATACGAAGCTACCTTTTGGAATGGGCAACTAGAATCAACTTTATATTTTTTTATTATGACGTTCAAAAGTGCCTTTTTAATGGTCTAATTGAAATAAATTATTTGACTTTGACTTTGCGATAAGAGTTTTACCCGCCTAGCTGCTTTTATTCCTATATAATCCAATTAGTATTCTAGTTAGA
Organism: Charanyca ferruginea; assembly: GCA_947361185.1. Lineage (NCBI taxonomy): Eukaryota > Metazoa > Arthropoda > Insecta > Lepidoptera > Noctuidae > Charanyca > Charanyca ferruginea. Next base: position 33,672,356 of record OX376056.1, read on the forward strand.
ATAAGACTTCAATACGAATCCAATTAGTATTCTAAGAAAAGCATCTTTAATTAAAAGTCAAATTAACTCTTCCTCCTATCAATAAATAATATTACAGCGTTTTAATTCAATTCAGAAAACCTGTGCATGCTTATAATATATTTTTACATACCAGGGTCTCTTACAAGAGTATTGGTCATCTAACCACTCTACCTACGACGCTGACTCGTTCTAAACTCGACTTTTGCTAGAGTTACTGTTGGACAGAGGCCTCTCCAGTAGCGCACCCTGACGCTGAGTTACCCTCGAAAGCCGCTGATGTAATCCATGAGTTTCTGAAATAGTTCGCACATAGGCATATTAGAATGTATTCTAATTATATCTCCCCTCATTATAGCCCCCTCTAATTTAAAGAAGGAAAAGCAGTTTGAAAATCCAACAAGATTTGAAAGATAATATAAGAATATTATAATATATACCCCTCAGCTAGATTGTCTGAATAGTTATTAGCTAATTAGAATACATATTTGTCAATTCCCCCCTCCGATTATAAAATGGTTGACAACAACTCATTCACTCTAGAGTGATAGCTTTAGTGCTATTGCTCTAAATACCAATATTTAATGAGATAACAAAACCAATACTGCGTAGCAGTGGGCATTAGATGAACAGAGAAAATAAAACTTAGCTTCGCAACAGAGGTCACGCTACAGCTCAGCCGAAGTCAGTCGGTACCAGCCGACTCTGACGAAACTTCTAACCAAGCGCAATGCACAACCAATGGACTGGCTTAGATGAAGCATGATCGCTGCTACGTAAAGCTCATTTCACCTGGAATTTGAAATAAGTCCACACAAGTATCTATTCTTATAAGTATCCTAAGCTTGTAGAAATTAAGCAAAACCTGTAAATGTCCTCTTATTTAAGACAATAAAATAGTTCCAATAGTAATCTTGACACCTTTCTGTTACCAAAGGTTTTGTACCTTAGACTTTTCAAAATACATCTACTGTGTAAACATACTATTTCACATACACAAATTGTCAGACACATTTGCTGGTCGAGCAATTGCATCGTGCGGGAGTCGAACCCACAATTAAAGAGCTCTCAATTCGTGATACAGGAACCCAATCACTTATCAACAAATAAATCAAGTAGGAATTGAACCTACAGTTCATCGCTCAAGAATTAAAACTTTCAATAACCATAATGAGAGATTCCGTAGGAATCGAACCTACAGTTAATTGAAAAAAAGACTTCTGATAACAGCGGTACTATACCTTATCGTCTGTTATAACTTACTTATGCTAATTACGTTGTGTTATTTATATAGTAACCCTTTTAAATAGCTCTTTCTCGTTGCACTGACGTGACTCAGTACATTTAATGACGAGAATCCTGGTCACGGCACCACATGTGACTGTTCCTAAAATACCTTAGGCTGATAAAAAAATCGTTTTTCCTAATTGTGTTGATATTAGTGGTTTAGTTAGAGTTAAAGTACGGCTAAGGGACACGCCCCACCAAATCCGCGTAATCCTGTAGAGCTCGTCCCAGACTTGGTCACTCTTCCACCGTTTCTATGAATTTGAATTGAATTCCCAAGAAACTATACTGCCTTGTCCCGACAAGACAAGGAGGGGGACACAAAGATGTTATTATGGGAATTCACAGGGAGGACATATAAATAAACATATTATGCAATGAAGTTAACAAGACAAGAGGGTATGCAAAAGTATAATATAAAATATAAGGGGTGACAATAGGATCGCTACACTTGCGCTTTGGAAATTCATTATTCCAGATTACGTTAATTTACTTATTTACAATATACTAAAAACCCGCCCAGTGACTTACAACCGTATTCAAATGGATAGCCATTTGAATATGTTTGTGCCGTCGTACGTGCACGGCTAGACCTGCACGCATAGGACCTCTGAGGACACTGCTACGTCTTCTAGCGGAGCACGTTCCCTAGGCTCTATAGACATGCCTTACTCAATCCTAAGACAGCGGACTGCAAAGCCCAACTGCCATCGAGGAAGACAAGATTTCAGTATTTTTCCTATTCGCGTACTAATGTGATTATTCCCTTACGACAGACTACCCCTCTTACAAATTAACACAAAACTAGCACAAGTGCATCGTAGACTCAGTCTGTGGCAGAGTAAATCGCGACTGTACTTGGTATACGCCGAAATGGTATGTCGTCATTTCATATCTCTTTAATCTTCCCTAGTTAGAGGTTGCGTCGTAGCATGTTTCAGCCACTAGCGCCCAAATCACGTGTCTCGCTAAAGTGTCGAAGGCATAAACTGGCCATTACAATTAGCCGGGTGTGATTTTTTAACGAGACACAGACCCTAGCGTTCGTAGAATGACTACCAATCAAGTAGAGCTACTTAGCCGGGCCTACCCCCACTACCGAGATATGCGTACAACAAGTCCATCACAAAGTTCTCCGTGCGAGACCTTCTATAGGAAACAGTTATCATCAAAAACATTTGGTCTAATTAGAGTAGGTATAGTATTATATACCATTAACATTATTTTAGTTCGGCATTGCAGCCTAGTCTGATATAAATATTATGATTTTACTATTATAAAGACCTAATCTAACCGAGTATGTACGGTTCTGCCTTCCATATTTTGTGTGTCAGTTAAAAGTCAGTTATCGTCAGCAGTCGAGGTAGAGTTTAGCGGAAGGCCTTCCCCGTTTCCCTAAAACCAAACGCTTATGATGATTCCCTGCCGAGGTATGGATTAGGACATGGACACATAATGTACGGTTAAATTACACTAATATCAAACACTACCTTGTAATATAAAGTACCTAGAACTTAAGCCAAAGCTACTGCTCTACGCTACGCTCAATAAACTACGCAGAATGCTTCGCTGATGCACCTACGCAGATTGCTATTTTGACGAACATCATTTACAATACTAATAAACACTATCATGATATAAAGTACTCAGTAGTTGCGCCAAATCTAGGATAAATAATTAATTATTAGTCGACCCGCATCAGTATCACCTGACTGCTACCTATAAATTACAATACAAATAAACCTGCACAAGGAATAATATTTAAAGGAACTTAACTATTAAATTAAAATAAGGTTAACACTCACCAAATAACGCTTCAAGTGGATTTGGTTAAAATACTACAACTTTAATTACCAAACTTGCTTCTCGCCTCGGCCGATTTCCTCTCACGATCTTACACTCACTCCCTACTCTCTACGTGGACCTAACCTCTCCGATTTCAGCAGCCTCCTAACTTAAGTAGCTCAGCCTAAAACGAACAGCTCTTCGACGATCGCCGTCTCAAAACTCACTGTCTGCCCTCTATAGTGGTTTAAAACCGACTGCCCGTCCTCAGCCCCTCGTTCATCTTCCCACACTTTCGTGAAATCCCTTAGTACCTGACCTTTTGTTTTTGCATCCTTTCTCAATTGTTTTAAAGACCCCTTTTAAAGTGTTACTTAGGTCGCGTTTATGGTATGCACATGATGCGCTAACATTGTAAGTGGTGTTTTTTAGAAATAGAATATTCCATTCGTTTCTTAGAATTTGTTGAAATATTGCTTTCGACCCGTCCCTATTTGTTTCTCTTAAAATACAGAATTTATGAGGGTTTGAGTGGCTCAAACCATGTGGTGATTTTCAAATAAATACTACATTTTGTTATTACCCGACTGTGCGACGCAAAGGAGTGGTAATGTGTTTATTAAATAAGTGTACGTGACAGACAGTCACAGCAACATTACATGACAATAGTGTAAAGCCATAATACTGAACTAGTACATAAGTAAATAGTCAAAACTTCTTAGCTGTGCTTAGGAATCATTCCAATAACTTCAAATAATAATAGTGTCTGGTATGTTATGCACAAGACTAACCTATTTCCTAAAATGAATAGGTACCTATACATTTGGAAAAAGGGGGAGGATATGGAATTACTATGAATTTATTGGTTAGGATAGGTACTTAATAGAATATACTTAACATGGTATCTAAATATGGGATGCGGGCATACCAGTGTCATTGTTTTACTATTGTGTCTATTTTACTTGACAACGGACTAGTTACAGGAATTAACAGATCGAATTGAAGGTAAATTGAGTAGACATTCGAGTCTTATATGACAATACAAATTATAAACTGCATAAAAACTGTTAATTAGGTAATAATCACTTATTGTACTACTAGTATTGGATTAATTTGATAAACTGAAAAGTAGATGGTTAGATAACATAATACCACACAACACATAATTTAAGCTAGTATCAACCTTTAAAATTTACAAAAATTCAGGAAAATCTTAGTGCTAATCCGAATATGCTGGACATAATTCCAGACCCTATTGTACGTTCTCCGGGATTAGCCAAGGGAGTACTATCAGGGGCCATTGGAATCTATTTAATGATTTAACGATTTGCCAGCAGTCGTGAAAGAGGCGAAGTGTCTGCTGTTTGCAGATTATCTACACCTATTTTTATCAATGAAAGACGCAGAAGACTGACCGGCGCCAATCTGACATTCATGAAGTTGTAAAAATGGAATAATTGCAACAAGCTGCATAGCAATGCAAATAAGTGTTGTGTGATGAGCTACAGTTATGTATGTACACCATTACGGCATCAGTACGACATGCATACCGAGCTAACGCCGCGGATCACACAGTTAAGAGACCTGGGCGTACCTATAGAAGGTACCTGAGTTAACGTTCCATAAACACATAGTTGAGGGGTGCGGCAGAGTTTTTGAAATCTTAGATTCAGCTTGAGACAATGTAAGGACTTTAGCGATACGGCAGCAGTTAAAGTTTTATATAATGCACTTGTCAGAAACCAGCTGGAAACAAGCGCTATAATTTGAAATTCTAGCGTAATAAAGAAAAAGTACAGCCTCATGTTGGGAAAGATCCTTAATAAATATAATAGATTTTCGCAGGTATCTAAAAGGTTATAGGGTTTACCTTTTTATCCTTTAGTGTACCCGAGTCTGTTCGTCATGGGCATGGTCGGGTACACCAGGCCGGAAGTACGGAGGGACGTCGCGCTTGTTCAGTACGTGGCGAGCGTACTGCTAAGGTTGCTGCACCACCCAGAGGTGCTGGGAGTGCTACGGCTGCGAGTTCCGGACGGGTACTTGGGCGCACACCATCGCCCTGCTATGTTAGATGTCTGCTGACTGCGTTGTTGATCTCGTAATCGCGGGTGCGACTGCTGAGCGTGGAGTCCTGAGTTCGATCCCCAGGTCGGGTGGGGTGTTGTTGGGTTTTCTATTGGGAGTTTCTCGGTAGCGGCCCGGAGTTTGGAGATGATTGGTGGTGTAACACCCCCATGTCGCAGGAGGCGCGTCAGGCCGTTGGACCTGCGTCTGGTCTCTTCCCGGTCGTGACGGATTGCCGTCTCACCGGACTGTAAAATTGAGGGAAGAGGGGGTCCACCTGTGTTTATGCGCACACTTGTGCATTATGATATCTTCAGCTTGTTTGGCTGGTCTCCGTTGAGATTGGGCGCCGTGACCGGGATTCGGTCGGAAGAATTACATTTGATGTGTCAAGGGTTTACCCCTATGTCACGAGCTGCACGTCTTATTAATGCTTTATCCGTTACTGCGGATATATTTGGACAAAACCTGCCTAAAAGCTGCGCGTTTATTTAAAAAAGAACTTGTTTATCTATAAGTTATTAATCTATTTTATGTCGTTCCATCATGTTATAGCTTGGTATACCTAGTAGTTTTTTATGTTTTCAGTTGTTTAGTGTTTACTTATACCGCTTTGGTTAACTGTGAAGGTAAGCATGTGTATGTAAATAATAATAATATAAAAATGATATATTTACACCATGCACACAGACATCATATAATGACGACACGGTTGGCGCAGCAATTGACTAGCTGCGCAGCGTGTTGCGGGTTCGAATCCCGCCCAGGGTAGTAAACATTTGTGTGATGAGCACTTGTGTTAGCCCTGTGTCTGGTTGTTGTTTATCTATATAAGTATGTATTTAAAAATGTATTTGTATATCAGTTATCTGACACCCATAGTACAGGGTCTCCTTAGTTTGGGGTCAGATAGCCGTGTGTGAAATGTCCCCACATATTATTATTATTATATGACGTTCATTAAATTGAATGTATTTGACGTCCATTACATTGAATGTGTGACGTTCATTAAATTGAATGTATCTGACGTTCATTAAATTGAATGTATGTGACGTCCATTAAATTGGATGTATGTGACGTTCATTAAATTGAATGTATGTGACGTCCATTAAATTGGATGTATTTGACGTCCATTAAATTGGATGTATGTGACGTTCATTAAATTGAATGTATGTGACGTTCATTAAATTGAATGTATTTGACGTCCATTAAATTGGATGTATGTGACGTTCATTAAATTGAATGTGTGTGACGTTCATTAAATTGAATGTATTTGACGTCCATTAAATTGGATGTATGTGACGTCCATTAAATTGGATGTGTGATGTTCATTAAATTGAATGTATTTGACGTTCATTAAATTGAATGTATGTGACGTTCATTAAATTGAATGTATTTGACGTCCATTAAATTGGAAGTATGTGAAATTAATCTAATTGGATGTTCAATATCTCCTAAGTTTGAGGTATAATAGTGATACAGTTAATTTGAAAAAAAATGTACAGAAAAACAAGATAAATGACCCTGAAGAAGCACAAACAAAGACTGGGATATGACGACACTTTGGATAGTACGCAAGTTATCGCAGATGCAAGCCCAGTTGGACTTTGAGCTGTATTAGTACAAAACGACACGAATAGACCCAGGATAATAGCATATGGAAACAGAAAGCTAACAAATTGTGAACGGAGATATAGCCAGACAGAAAAGGAAGAAACCTTGTGCCCGAACTGAAAGGTGGCTGCTGAGATTGCAGGCGTACCCATACAACATAAAATACAAATCTGACTACCATCTATGACGACTCATTAATCGTTTTCTTGTCAGAATATATGAATCCATTGATAATGTGGTCTTAAAAAGTAAAAACGTGTCAACAGATTCTACCTTAAGCGATGTGCAGTGAATATAGGCACACATTATTTACAATTTGGTACTATTAACTGATTTACATTAAAAAAATAATGATTGATTTAAAAATTAAATGATAGTATGTCAGGTTAAAATAGTGACGACGTAATATAAAAAAAATACAATATAATTAAACGATCAGTAGGTACGTGTCAATTAATATCCTTTAGGTAGTTGTTGTTGGTTGGTGTATTTACAACACAGCAAATCTTTCAACTTCTTTTTTTAAAACATTTTTGATTCCTTGATTAGTTTTGGAATTTTATTATTGATTTGCGAGAGCGACAAATTAGCGATATATGTGCGTCTTAAAATTAGCCAAAGATAATACAAAAATATCAAGGAAACTCTCTATGAATATCTCATGATATATAATTCAACTCCTCATCCGGTTACTGGAATGATACATTTAGAACTGGTCTTCAAGAGAGAGAGAGAGAGAGATAAAAAAAAAACAAACAAAAAAAGAGAAAACGGGAAGGAGTATGGATATAGGAGAGAAGAGCTACTGAAGAGACTGCAGGCAGGCGATAGAGTCTATGCAAAAGAGATTGACGAGAATACGTAATTTTAAGCATACTGCACATGTGGTGGAGCAAGCCAAGGGAAGAGATGTCACTCTCAGGAGTGAGGAAAGTGGAAAGACATTAAGGCGTAACGTCGTACACCTCAAGAAGGTAGAAGGGCAGTGGCGGTCGTTACAAGATGAGGTCATACCTCAGGTAACACCGATAGCTAATGAGTTAAAAGCAACATCGTCAGTTTAGACTGTACTTAATTATTGTATACTTGATTTGTTATTACTACCTTCTGAGCAAAATAATTAAAATTAAAATGAGGAAGGGATGTAGTGTATCTATGGAAATAGATATATGCATTGTCTCATGTACACAGTGGTGGTACGGTCGCTGTCACATCTGTCAACTGGCACGGAGTAGAATGGCGGGAAGTTGACGTGAAGCTAGCCGGGACACGAACTGGGTAGTGGGTGAGCCAGTGCTAATTAAATACTAATCAGTGAACAAATAGATTATCAGCAGCGAGAAGGGAGGATTCTACACCAATACTTTCTAGAAATACTTACTTACTTTTTTTCACCACTTCTATTACTTCTCTATCTGTGTATTTTGACAGCCTGACAGCCAGTGTCAAGCCACTTCCAGCGCCTACACCCCATTGTCCACAACTAATTCCCTGTGTACAGAGTGTCGGAAATTAAATTAGAATAAACATAATTAAACAGTTGGCCCCATTCGCTTCGACTTTCAAAATTACCGTATTTAGGGGATTAAATGCCGCCCCCAATGTTAATAATACAGGATTTTAGGCCCAAAAGTATATTGTGCTTTTCGTATGTCATGGGTAATTTCACTAATTATTTCATTTGCATAGAATTAATTGTTGGTTGGAGTTCCTCGTATGCTTTGCAAAGCTCTAAATCTGTGTTTGTGACATTGTGTAACCGAATCAAGCATAAAAAAGATGTTGTTAGGGTTTTGAAAAAATAATAAAGGTTCCTCTTTTCCATTTACCTCAGATGGAAAAGCGGAACATTTATTCTTTTTTTTTTAAGTATCTGAGTAAACAAAAGCGGCCAGCTATTACCCATAACGGCCCTGCAAATCCCTAATGGGACACCGAAGCATCGTAATCCTTTTTAAATACTTAGAAAAGTTTAATTAAAAAAATGCCAATTTTTAAGTGAACCCGCAATATGGGCCGTAGAAGTTCGTTTGAAACTTACTAAAACGATCCACAAATATTCAGAGTAGGTACCCTATACCTACTTCTTTTGTTCTCTTTTGAAGATAATATTTTAGACCTTTTACAATAAAAAAATATAAAAGAATGTTTCACCCAATAACACAAACGGACGCTGACAAAGAAAATCTTTTGACTCAAAATTCACGTCGAATATTGCTAAACAAAGCGAAAAATTATTTTTCCAAATGTCGTAATCTTTACGATTGTATTGCTGTAGCTGTTTACATTGAAAATTTTGTTCGTGTAACCGAAGTTTCAGTTGTTACTGGCGCGGCAATGTTTAACAAGTGACGCGGTTTCAACAAGTAAGCTTTGCGCATGTATAGAACATAGTGCAACAAATAATTTTACCGAGAGCGACAAATTCAGTGTAGATTGTGCCGTCGTGGGGGAGCTACGCGCCTTATGTCGGCTTCATGTGAAGTTTCCTTCGCCTATCGGTGTTACGAAATTTGAAAATCGAACGCTTTTGTTTTGTAAGTGGCAGTTTTGTTTATGGACTAATGTTTCTGGGTTGTTTTTGAGGTAAGTCAATTTTATATAATTGTATTTTCTTTTTTTGTACAATTTTCTGTTTAATTTGTAGGTAGCGATTTGCGATAATAAGTTTTGCCTTGTGCATTATTACGTTCTATTATTATACCTACTTAACCATTTAAATAAGGAATAGATAATTACGTAAGATATTTTGAAACAAGAACAAAAATGCCGAAAGAAAAACAAAAAGATAACAATTTTTTTTTATATTCCTGTAATCAAATAGGTTTTTTTTTGTTGTATTTTAAATGTCAGGAATTGAAGGTATATATATGACCTCGTAATAAATAAAATAAAGGAAAATCTCCTAAAATTTAAAGTACATTACCCAGTAACCTGAAAACAGTCGCTTCAACCTGAAAACGGAATCAGTAATCTGCAGCTTAAGCCCCAAGACACATTAAGAGCCCTAGATTTATTATATAAGTAATTCCACTGGGTCGTTTGGGCCGCCGCTTGACTTAGCTTAAAGGCGGTAAAGGGGGAGCGAAATGATCTGTGTGCTAACACCTATTGTGTAAGAGTATTTTGGAATGACGCACTATGATTGGCTGTTTGAGTATTGGATCAGAATGTCTAGTGCATAACTCATCAGCTTTAAAAAGATGGGGGTATGTATAGATAGGTATGGGTAGATAGATTTTTGATTAGCCGCGTAGTGCCGGTCGCGGATAGCATAACCCCATTTCTACCCGTGGGTGTCGTAGTAGGTGACAGGGGGATATTAGTACCATAACACCTACTGCGATCGCCAACCTGCTTTGGCCAAGCATGGCGATTACGGCTGAACCCCCCTTGGGGGAGACCTATGCCCAGCAGTGGGCGTCTAAAGGTTGACATGATGATAATTATTATTATTATTAATCCTTTATTTCAGGCAACTCAGGCCCATAAAACACAATACATACATAAGCATAAAAACAATAATTATAAACTAATACATATTTTAAAACAATAAACTTAAAAACTACTGCACACGAAGAGACGGCGTCGTGTTACGCTGCGTGGTGTCACGTAGCTGACCGCGGAAACGCCGATACAGGACACCTTTCGGCCAAAACTCTTCCTTGAGGAAGGTCACCAAATGTTGAGTCGGAACGCGCACTACGAACGACTTGAAATTAGTGTTATGGCGCGCCTCCAACTTCTCCACCCTCAAGGTCCAGTTGGTCTTCACCCGTAGATACTCCATATGACGATAATGAGATCGTTTCTTTGAAAAATGATATTTCACAGTAGTAAAAGTATAAGTACCTACTTATGCTTAAGTTTTTTATGTAAGTGAATGCCATTGTAATTCTTATTAGGAATGGAGATTGTTGACCATATTTCATGCAATAAACACGGAAATGAATAAAAAAAGAAAATTGGAATAAAGGAAGGAGAATGATGGCTGTATTACTATGTAGTCTACTAGTCTAGTCAGATTATTATTTTATTGATTTTGTTTTAAAGATTTATTATTTTAATGCAGCGCACGTTGGGTATTTATTTATTCTAGTACAAATGGCAACGTTTATTTAATTTTATATGAGTTTTAACATATTTATTATTATATTATTATTAAAACGTACACATACTTCCCTTTCCTATTGTTTTAATATTCTAGTGTATGGCACTCGTGGGCTGCAGCTGAAAATCAGCGTCAGGTGGCGCACTTCGTGGTGTCATCTGACATCATGCTGAGCTGAGGCCCTTTTGGCATTATATTCACCGTTTTCTATTTTTTTAGTTTTAAGGTGTATTTTATTTTAAGTATGTAATGCCAATAAACGCATTTTTCTTTCTTTCTTCTAGTCTGTGCCATGAAAAAATACCATTCAACTTTCGACTTTTACCATAAAGGGCGTCGGTCAAAGTCAAAGCATTTATTTCAATTAAACCATTTGCAGGCACTTTTGAATAGTCAAAAAGTCAGTTAGTTAGTCAGAAAGTTGAAGCTAGTTGCTCGTTCCAAAACGTAGGGTAGGTCTCTATGGAGAAGAACGAGCAAGAAACTCCACGGACACTCTTTTCAATCAAGCTTTTACAAAATCCTGGTTACATTATTCTTGTTGCTTCTATAGGTATGTGAAAACAATGTAAGTGAAGAGAAATCCAAACATTCTAATTAAAAATAAATTAATATAAAAGTCATGGCAGTTAAGAGATGACCAATCTCAACTGACAGCGCCCGTTCACGAACATGACGCGCGGATCAGCACCACTTAGCTCAACCATTTTGAAGGGAACCGAACCGGTTTATGTCTTACAGACTAGCCAGGCCTGGAAAATACGTGTCGCTGTAATGTTGGTCTTGCGCCTGATGTTTCCAAGGTCGTGTCGGATTGCTAGACATTTAAACTATGTGAGTGAGGAAAGAGAGAATATATACGACTATGTTAGCGCATACTTGTGCACTATAATTTCTCTTGCGTACTTTGTTAGTCTTTATTGTGACTGACCGCCGCGCCGTGAGCAAATTTTGGTCACTGGAATATTATAGACAAATAATTTTGTGCTAGTGACAATGCTATCAATTATCGGTCTTTAGTTCCTATTGGCTTAAAACACATGTGACCAGAGAGTTATGCATATTAATGTGAATTGATGAACAGGGACAGGAAGGCCACAGTAAAGGTGAATGAGTCTGTGTTTCCTGATAGCTACAACCCAGGAGTCTTTAAGTCAAGAGTGAATAGGTTACTTCTAGGCAAGCGTGCTCTATCTTAGACCGCATCATCGCTTCCCATCAGGTGAGATAGTGGTCAAACGTATGCCTACCAAATGATAAAAAAGGTGGATTAATGACTGGATCGTAGATTTTTTATGGGACGATCCTGTCTCACTATTCCCGAACCGCAGCAACTTCTGTAAGGTTGAACCAACAGTAATGACCACCAGAAAAGCGCCGAGGCGATGAAGCTTGACGAATCCCGGAGAAACGTTACAACTGTTTTGAATCTCGCAACGAAATTAATAGAAAAAAACAGCGGATGAGTAAGAAATGTATGTGTTTTCTCTTCTCTTCATATTAAGCAAAAGACAGAACAGATCTAGGCCAAATTGGCACGAATTGACGTTTACAAATAGGGAAGCCTAGTTACCAAGCACCACGGATTACAATTAACATAATGAATGGATCCAAAAATGTGATATCTGATTCCAATAATAGGTATGGAAAAAATGCTTGATCGCACGGAAATAATATTTAAGAAAAGGGAGTAGGTGAAAGCATGACGGGTAACATAATGGAACGGAAGAATTATACGTATTACTCTGACCTTAAATAACGTAGGACAAGGTCCAAGAAGGTGATGATGGTTTCCATTGGCTTGGAGATTTATGTTAGGTCATTCTACCCTCAAGACCTCGTCTATCTGGTACGGTCACGACGTAAAGAATGCAGATGTATAAAATCGAATGACTTTAACTTTTTTCTGTATATTGAGCTGTAATTATTAGGTTAGGCGATACCTAATTATCTACTTTTCTGTTCTAACTTAATTCGGCGCGCTTCATCAAATATTTAGGGTGTTATGAGGATAGTTATCGATTCTTCTAGAAATACGTTTATGTTAATCCAGTGTGATGGCAATGCGTATCTATAATAAGTATCAGCTGGTGTATTCTATTAAACTCTCCGCCGTTGAATTGACATGAATTTAGAGTTAATCAAAGGCAATGGTCAGTAGGTCATCTTAGGGGCAAAATAGCAGATAACAAAAAAATCACCATATATAAAATAGTGCAAGACCTTACTTAGGCATAGATAGTAAGCAATGATTGAGGAGATCCTTCATTAACTCCAATAAGCCATTGTTACGAACACGTGGGTATAGGACGTAGTATATCAATTTGTTTTAGTTCTATCACCACCTACGTTTGTGTCATAATCAAAATGAAGTGACATTCTTGAAGATCACTTATCGGGGTCAATGTTCAAGCAATGTTTATTTTTAATATTATTTAAATTTAGAACAGAGTTATTAATTAATTCACCACATACAAATCATAAAAATAAAAAAATATATAAAAATATTTACAATTCCAAGAAAAAGGCATAAAAAAACTCGTCCACATCGCTGTCAACGGGACACGTGCCCAACAGGCTGGCATTTGGCTGGGGATTCTTTGACCCAAGAATAGACCAGCCTTCGGGTCACGTAAAGAGTCGACCAGCCGCTTGGCAATATCACGAAAAACAGTATTAGTTGGTATTTACGTTATTAATGTTTTTAAATAGTGTTATTGGATAGCGGTCGTTTTTTATACTGTGATCTGTAAATTATTCCTAGCCGGCAACCAATCAATGTTCAATGTTCAAATGAACTTAGATCTGCAATAATCTCTGTTCTGCTTACTGTCAGTCATTTTACATGTGCAGCCTGTGGGTAAATTTTACTTAGCGGGCATACAGTAACCTGCGTGTAATAAGGCACTGAGAGACTGTTGATGCTCCATGACGCTGTAGTGCGTCAGAGATGTTTGCGGACAACCATATTAATGGGTTTTCCACCATTACTAGAAAAAAGTGCACCACTCTGATGACACGTGTCTGTGGTAGCTCCAACACTATTCTCAGTGTGTTCGTAAACCAGTAGGACTCCGCGATAGTACGGAGGTAGTTGCAGCTCCACATTGAAGTTTAATTGTATTATTTTCTGTACCGTACCTTGTCTGAAACAAATTATTATTAATAACTTACCAACCCACTATCTTTATCAATTATGTTAAACTAATATGTACACCAAATGTGTTACATAATATTATTATACAGCAAATACTAGTTCAATGTACGTCCTAAACGTGTACTTATAAAAACATTTTAAATGAATCAGTGTTAAATATACAAAATCGTCACAATTGCTTTGAAAAATGGAGAAATTGACGTGTATTTGTTTCTGAACCGATTTGAATCAACGCTGATCGATCGATCTCTTGTCAATATACAAAATAATTGATTGTCTTACCGGGGCGTAGTACAATTTTTGTCAAGACGCTTCGCACCTGTAGCAAATTGGACTACATTCAAAAGGTAACTCAGGGTCATTCCACTCTTCACCTTCTACAATAACTCAAATAATTCCTGGACAGCATATTATATCGGGATAATTTTTTTCCAGTATAAAATAACACCATTTCATGCCAAGTTTCCTCCGTGCCTCGGAAAGCACGTGAAGCTTTTGGTCCCGGCTGTCATTCGTAGATCTTTGGCAGCCGATAAGGATAGTCAGAAGCCAGAAAGTCTGACAAACAGTCTTACCAAGGGGTATCGCGTCAGCCAGTACCTGGGTCGTGGAGGTCCGATAGGCAGTCGCTCCATGTAAAACATTGGAATTCAGCTGTATCCGGTTAGACTGAAAGCCGACCCCAATATAGTTGGGAAAAGGCTAGGCAGATGATGATTTATTTCGTTTGATACGCAGTGTCTGTAGCCAACGGCTATGTGCTGTACCTTTTCACATCACGTATAAATGCGTTATTGAAAACGATATCACGATCTAAAATGAAAACGAAAGCTCTATCTACTAAGCTCACAGTATGGAAGGAAACTGAATCTAAACAAATATTTGAACGACCTACATAGACGTAAACCTCAAATATGGCTGCTTGTGTAGCATCCAAAACATGAGATAGATATCAGGGCTTAATTTATGTGATGCATAATTGTAATTAAAGTATTTGAACGTTGCTTAACGATATTTTGGGGCAATATTAATGAGCAAGTGGATGATTGATTTCAGTAAGCTTTAATTTCGGTACGCTAGTAAACAACAATTTAGGGTAGGCAGTGAAGATATTGATTGTGATAGATATTTGAATATATGCTTAGTTACCCCTAAGCGTATGTGTATCGTGTTGATAAACTTATCATGTAAAGAAATAAACATCTTTATGGTCAATTTCACGAAAGTGTTTATAATCGGAATTAGCAAATCAGACATTACAAATTAACATCCACGTAATTGTATTTACGATCCATCAGAAAAAAAAACAATGACATTAAGAAATCTGTCGTTAAGTGAATGAGTCATGCGTCTTTAGCTCTTTTATCGGTCAGTTGTCAAAGGAACCATAATAAACTCTCTCCGTAAGAAGCTCCGTAAATCTTTCTAAAAAATATTTAATAACGTAATTAACGTTTATGTGTGACGATGGATGACTTTTATTGATAGGTTTCACAGGATATTATGATGAACCTTTGTTCATTATTGTCAAAGATTTGCAGTGGGTTATGATTTCTGCCAAATGCTTTAATGCTTTCTGTGCCAGCCCCGCATATGTGCGGTGTAAATGTACGTAAATACTGGTTCGATCTGGTTTTTGGCAGCAAAACGACGGCGACGATATACGCCGGCGACCTTGAGCGACCGGGGAATCGTATGCGCTGCGTCCAAAACTGTCAAAGTTTAGTCGAAAATCTTAAATAAAAGATAGTATTCTTTATCTAAAAAAAAGGCGTATACTAAAAGATAGATAATAAAATTATCTGTAAGATAGTACAAGTTTCGTTTAAATATTCCTGGTAGATTTTGTGTGATTATCAATGTTTTGTCCGCGTCAGACACAACTTCACGATTTAATTAAACTATTTAATATGAACTTAATCAAACATATTCACATACTAAATGATAAAGAGAATGTTCTAGTTTAACATATATTTTTTTCAAATCATTTACACTACACATTTTGACATAATTGTCAGTTTAACATCTGCAAAAGTCGCTTGTTAACGCCTTAAAGCTCTGATATTTAAAGCGTAAACCGGACTAAAAAGACGTAAACACATTTGAAATTCAATGAATCGTTAAAAGTAATTTTATATCTTATATCATAACTACTTCAATACACTATCAATCATACGAGGTTCCACTTCAAAAGAGACCACTTACTAGTATATTTCATAAAAAGGTCCAAATCGTATCGTATACACCTCGTAGGCCCCCAATCGTTCACTTGACTGAATCCGAGTACTATCTTGACCCTAACTTAATGAATATAGACTAGACCAGGGGTGGTGAACCACCATAGCATTTGGTTTTAGTAATATTTTTTCCTTGGTGTTTAAGAAAATTGAGGTAAGCTGAAATTAATAATTACTTACTAGTAATTATCTTGTGTAATTGATGGTTTTCAACAGGTAATAAAAAACTAGAATTAAACGCAACAATAAACAATAAACTGGTGATCTGACATCTGAAGGCCAATTCTATTAGTTGTTGAATGATGATTTACGCTATCGCTGAACAATTGACTGCTGCGCTGGTTGTCGGGAGTTCAATTCCCGCACGAAACAAATATTTGTATGACCTACAGGCAGTTGGTCCAAGTCTGCCGGGTCTGCCGTTAGTGTATGTGTGTTTATATGTTTGAAAACGCATTCAAGATACAGGTGAAATTCTTAGTGTGGGGCAACGGTACTTTTTAATAAAAGTATAGAAATAAAAGCGTTCCAAATCTAGTTGCAATCTTATCTCAGCGAAAATCAATCTTTTCAAAAATAAAGGCTGACTGGCTGACTACGAAATGCGAACATACTTAAAAGTTCGTAGAATTGCTTCCTTGATATACCTAGTCAAATATTTTAAAGGACAATGCAGTGTCTTTTATGTCATATCGTGTACCACTCTTAGCATGCGCACCACGGGTTTCCCATCCCTGGAATAAATGGTACGATAAGGTAACAGTTTGGAAGAGAGCAGGTATCAAAATTTAGGGCACGTTCTCATAACTTTTCTAACTAGGTAAGGATGTTGTAAAGTCTTAGTTTTATTAAGTTCAAGTAGTTCAAGTTGGTTAGTTTGATTTTAGGTAATTTAATTACCTACCACGCCATTTATATTCATCCTGGGGAATGATTTAATTGATAGCCGTTTCTACAAGGCCATGAACCGTAGGTTCTTTAATTAAAAACTGTCTTCGATCTATGAAGAAATCTAAAGGAGAATCTTAAGGAAAAATAATCTTGTCTAGCGTTATGACCATGGATATCATTGGTTGTGACAATTGTATGTGTTATCTACTTGTAAGAATTATGAGATGGCTAGAAGAGTAGATTTATAATTATTTTATCTTAAGAATAAAAATAAGAGATTGACCGGTTTTATACAGAATTACGTCAAACTGCGATATTAAAAGCAATAATAATTCATCTGACATTTGCCCTAAATAATACCAATGTTCTGTCATTATATAATAGGTGAACTGTAAAAAATATTTTTTAATTAATTAATTATGGACTTGGGATTGAATTTTAATAGAAATGCTCGTTCTACTTTGAACAATTTGATGAAAACGAATAAAATTGTTAATAAAAATCTATATTTATAAACTAAATAAGAAAGATTGACTTGCCACTTTGTTTTGTTTAGTATTTTTATATAATAGTCGCTCTTTAGGTCCGTAGGGCATAGGTACATAAAAGTTCCATTAAAATATGTTACCAATCCATCAGTGGACAACAGCATACGCTTTTGTGTGAAACCTATTCATACAATATATATGGTAGGTAACTTGTTCATAATGAACGGGCTCTAAAATACCAAAGGCAATTTAGACACGCTACTATGACTAAATACCTTTTCGTATATAGGTAATGCCGTGTGGTGACGGCCGCAAATATGCCATATGGTGTCATTTCTACCCGAGGGTGTCGTAGACAGAGGGATATTAACCAGAGGAGGTGTAGCAGCGTCCTTCTGAGTACCATACCACCTACTGCGATTGCCAACATGCGTCGGCCAAACATAGCGATTAAAAAGCGAAAAATAAAAAGCTTTTTTACGAAAAAAACCTAATAAACTAATATTGAAAAAAAGCTTATTTACAAAAAAGACAACCGCCTTCAAAATCTAAAAAGTGATAAATAACTTTAGCATAGAACACACATGACTTTAGTTTTGGAAGTCTGTGGCAATACAAAAAGTCAAACAGAACAAAGCCACCGCCGCCGCGCGCCGTCGTCTGGGGTCCTTCATTCTCAAGGTCCTCAAGGTCATTTCTATTATCATAGCTTTCTATTCCCAAAAGTTCACCCACACTAAAATTAGGTAAGTGTAGGGAATCTGGGTTCCTAGATCACTAGATATATGGATATATCATTATTTTAATAATTTGAATAATTATGCATACTTAATATAGTTACTGAAAATCCTTGCTTCGTAAATTATTTTTCCATTTTTGTTATGTTCTAGCAGGACAAGTCAATGATATTTCTATCACAATGAAAATTGTATGCATTGATATTTTAATTAATAAAATTGTTGTGCAAAGCGTGACTTTAAAATAAATGATAATTACGCTAAAAACACTTTCTCAAAATGAGTTTATAGGTTTTTTTTAACGTGTCTAACAGGAATATAGACCCATGATTAAATACCCATATATTTTTAATCGACGGGCCAGCTTTTATGTACTGCCCATTTTTATGGGGCAAAAGTAGGTACTCATAAATACATAATAACACTTAAAAATAAATCGGCATTTCTGCACATTTTGTTCATGTTGCAGCAAATTTTTAAGCGACATAAAAAAAATCTCTGTTTAACCCGTATGAAATGTACGTTTGTGTGTAGTAGTATAGTAAGTAAGTAAGTATCTTCGTAATTTTCTCAAAAACTTCTGATTCGGTTTGAATAGAGTTTTCACTATGGGGCTGCATATTTTTTAGGGATGATTTTAATGTATGAAATGTTGTCCTTGATTAAAACTCACCAGAGCTATACTATTATACTAAAATATAGGAGTAAGTCAGTGAAACTTCCATAAATCAGTGATGTGTTTTATAAAATTTTTGCCTTGAACTTCTTTTGTGTTTCTTTTTTTAATGGATTTATATGATAAAAAGTAAGTACTAAAAAGGAAAAAATAAAAATATATTTTTAAAAAGACAACAACCGTAAGGAACTACAAAATACATAAAAAAAATACTCTAATTTTGGAACTCGGCGGTTTTAGCTGTGTTTGTAGTTTTGTATTGCCACCGATTCAGAAAATTAAACTTGCTTTGTAGTTTTTGAAGTCTGAGTCTTTTTTTTCATATTTCGTCCTTTAAAGAGAGAGAAATGCCCAGAGAAATATTTGCCATCCGTGGTTTATGTACTTATTTCTTAGAACATAACCCATGTTAGCTGGACGTAAATCTGGGATATCCTAAGCATAAAATTTGTTGTATCCCTAGTCATTAATCTTATACGCAATTGTGTCTAATTCCTGGAGCTTCCGTTAATGTAATAAATCAACTAAGTAAGTGCGACTGGTGTTGTGGGAAGCCTTCGTTTTCGGTTTCGTCATTTAATTAACACTGGTTTATATTTAGATTTTCTTGTAATTCATGTTTATGCATAAGTATTTGTGTGCTGTTACGCTAGGTAATCAGTTTAATTAGTTTCAAACGTGGGTATTATTAAGAACGCCTAAATTATTTTGAAAAGATTCTGTGGGTATCATTCATGGGCTGACCGCGGCTCCCGTAGCTTAACCGTATCCGATCGATCCGTACGGATTTTTAACCGACTTCAAAAAGGAGGAGGTTATCAATTCGGATGTTTATATTTTTTTTATGTATGTTCGGGCATGACTCTGTCATATATAGACGGATTTGCAAAATTTTTTTGTTTGCAAACGGTTTATCCGAAATGGTCCCATATAATTTTTACCAAAATTGATCCAGGCCTTTTTGAGAAAATCAACAAAATCCCAAAAAACTTACACTTTCTTTGAAGTGTGTCGCCGTTTCTTAATAAGGATTTGGATGTTAAGGGCGCGTATTCGATTTAGCGCAACTCAAAATCTAAACGATTGCTAGAACGGCGTAGCAGCATTGACACACACTAGTACAATACAATGGTCTGTTTGTGTGCATCAGAAAAAAAAATATGCACGCAATAAGCACGAATCATTGAAATTGTTCGGCAAACGACAGCGCGTGTTAGATTTATACCGATGTAATAAATACATAACAACGTAATTAGTGTTGTAATATAAAGTAATAATTAATTTCTGATTAAATGCAGTAGAAGTATAGTAAATAACATCATTTTAAATAGAATAAAGTGTGTTTAAACTTTGGATAGCAAATAAGTATGAATCACATTTGCTTGTCATCGTTCATGAATCATACTTGTTTGTCGCCGCTTATAAAAGCGAGTGTTCCGACTTCATTGAATGACAAAACCGTTTCTTGCGAAGAATCACAGGAGCCCCTTTTTACCTTCGCAACGAGAACCTCCATCTCGATCTAAAAATACCTACCATCCAGCAGTTCATGAAACGCTCCGCCAAGCGCTTCTTCGACACTGCTGAGAAGCACTCTAACCCGTTAATCGTATCGGCCGCCCGGTACACTCCCTCCCGTATTAGTAAGACTCGACGACCGAGACATACTCTGACCGACCCTGACGATGCTATTACTCTCCTCCAGGAGAGCAATAAGGCCACCAGTACAGTTAAGAAACACAGACACAGACCGCCGTCATTCCGTCCTCGCCGCCGAGGCCCGCCGCGACGACCCCGTACGTCCCCTCCCCGACCCTTGCTCGTGCCAGCCCGCGCCGCTGAGCCTGTAGTTTTAAATTCGTCCCTAAATAATGGAAATCCGATCCAGCCTGTCCCTTTGCTGTCCTCTCCCAGCGACGCCCTAAGCCGAGGCTCGTACCCCACAGGGGGTGCCCTTAGCGTGTAGTCGCTTAGTTTGTAAGCTTTTATGCCCTGGCTGGAGGCCCTAAAAATAATAATTTTTAAGGCACCACAGGAAAGTCCGGTTAAGCAGCCGACAACCTCCTAGGTTGACCTGCGAGATGCCAATCCGAAAAAAAAAAAAAAATTCATTGAATGACTTTTGATCGAAACGTTGATCGGTACGGAGCTCCCGAAGAAAATAATAGATAAGTATAATTATGATGATAACTATGAAAGACTATGTATATGTATAATTTTAATATTAAATTATATGTACCTAGTTGTTATGACATGAATGATGTAACCTAAATTTGTAAAATATTACTGATTTTAAAAGAGTGTTCATGGAGTTTCTTGCTCGTTCTTCTCCATAGAAATCTACCGTTTGGAACGAGCAACTAGATTCAACTTTCTGACTGACTCTGACAATTCAAAAGTACCTGTAAATGGTTAAATTGAAATAAATGATTTTGAGTCTGAAATATTACAATAAAATATGTTTCCTAAACAAAGTATTTTCATTTCACTATTCTGTTCTAAAATAATAATATTGATTGAGTATATAAGTATGTGTATTTAATGAAGAGCATTTAATTGCTTTTTAATGTTGCCATTATTCCTTTTATTCTGACATCAGAAGTGGGATACCATGTGCAAAACTAAAATTACTATATTTTCAGGGTTATTGTTGCTACCGAAATGGAACCAGAGATTCACCTAAAGCTGCTTACTACTATCAAAGAAGCGTTGTCCAGTAAGAATCGGCAGGATGACGTGGCTCTCCCGATATTCGATCCCGCCACCACCGACAGCAGCACAGTGGCGTGGTGTGCAGACAGTGACAAGCTTGGAGAAGAGTTTGGTTGGAGCGACTTAATTAAAGTCGCAAAAGGCAGGTAAGGCCCCCAAGGGCTTTGCAAGGTCGATAATAGAAAAATTTCTGTGCTGAATTAACTTGAATGTACCCACACGAAAAAAAAAAAATCTCGGTTTGATTGTTTAAAGCTGTAATTTATTGTTCAGACTCGTCAACATCAGAATTTTAGTTTAGTTTTCTGCTTACGTAGAGACTAAAAAGCGACCATTAGATCAATTACCTGAGAAACGTTTTATGCCAATCCCAAAATTGGATGAGAACTCAGAAAAAGAAATTTTATACTTCCATGTGATGAAAAAAAAAAAGAAATAAAAAAATTACAGTTTATAAAAAGATACATGATGTAACAACTTGTATTTTTGAACGTGTAAATTCGACCAAACAGCAATTAAACTTTCAAAGATCAATGACTAGATGTTCGAGTCAATACTTTATGCAATGTTTTAAACTAAGCCTACTGTCGTTACCATTCGCAAAATGTCTATTGACTCTATTGTCGACACAGGAGTAAGTTGTAGCATTATACGGGAATCTATTGCCAAATGACTAAATTATATATTTTTCCATACTCAATATAAGTACGTTAGTGGAATAGGTAACGGTAAAATACATATTTTTGCAACTATCACAGAACTATATTTACATGTGGCCCGTGACCAAGATTTTCTTAGGATCTTCTTATTGGTAGGAATGTGGTTAATCATCCTGACATTCAAATAACTGTAGATTGTAAAGGGTTAGCATGGAAAGTGCTTTCTCCTGTTGGCACTGAAAAACCTGACTAATGATAATCCATATTGTGCTTTGATGAACTTCAATCTCCTATACAGAATTTAGACACGGTTACCTTACTTTGCACTCCGTCATTAATAATCACTGACCGCGGCACTAACTTTAGCCCCAATTTAGTTTGTTCGTTATTTAGAGCATTACATAGATACGAAAGATACGTCTTCACCGTAATCAATATGTTAGCTACTAGGTGTGGTAATGTGTCAGACTGGCCGAGCGTTTTGTGGAAAATCCAATTGTCCTTAAACACTACTGTACAGCAATCAACTGGCTTTTCACCTATTAAGCTGCTTATAGGCAGAAACTCGAACATCCCGTGTATACAAGCTCGATAAGATGAAGTAATACTAGATAATAATATAATTATTGACGTAACGACCGATCATCAGTTAGCACATCAACGTCTTAAAATTGTTACCGATACATTCAAAGACCGCTTTGACCAAACGCGTAGAGATAACATAAATTATAGCATAGGTGATACTGTTTATGTAAATCAAGACCATAGGCGACATAACAAACTAACAGCAAAATTTAAGGGACGTTACGAAATTATGAACATATTAGATAATGCCAGGTTCTCATTAAGGGGTATTGGAAATCAGAGAAGTATAATAGTTGCAAAAGAAAAAAAAATCGCCTATGGCCTGGATAGTGGACTGAACAAAACGCTGTAGTAGATTTATTATAATGTTAGTTTAAGATATGATTATGTAAACAAAATGTACCTTTATGTAATAAGAATATTGTGTTTGTACTTCGAGAGCGAAGTACTTGTCAGTATGGCCGTGTTAGATTTATACCGATGTAATAAATACCTACATAATAAATAAATAAATAAATAATAAATATCTTGGGACAACTCACACACGGTCATCTGGTCCCAAGCTAAGCAGAGCTTGTGTTATGGTAACCAGACAACTGATATACATAGGTACTTATATAATTTATAAATACATACATATTATAGATAAACACCCAGACACAGAACAAACAATCATGCTCATCACACAAAGTTTGTCCTGGGTGGGAATCGAACCCACGACCTCCGGCTTAGCAGTCAGGGTCAGTGACCACTAGACCAACAGGCCCGTCAACGTAATTAGTGTTGTAATATAAAGTAATAATTAATTTCTGATTAAATGCAGTAGAAGTATAGTAAATAACATCATTTTAAATAGAATAAAGTGTGTTTAAACTTTGGATAGCAAATAAGTATGAATCACATTTGCTTGTCATCGTTCATGAATCATACTTGTTTGTCGCCGCTTATAAAAGCGAGTGTTCCGACTTCATTGAATGACTTTTGATCGAAACGTTGATCGGTACGGAGCTCCCGAAGAAAATAATAGATAAGTATAATTATGATGATAACTATGAAAGACTATGTATATGTATAATTTTAATATTAAATTATATGTACCTAGTCGTTATGACATTAATGATGTAACCTAAATTTGTAAAATATTACTGATTTTAAAAGAGTGTTCATGGAGTTTCTTGCTCGTTCTTCTCCATAGAGATCTACCGTTTGGAACGAGCAACTAGATTCAACTTTCTGACTGACTCTGACAATTCAAAAGTACCTGTAAATGGTTAAATTGAAATAAATGATTTTGAGTCTGAAATATTACAATAAAATATGTTTCCTAAACAAAGTATTTTCATTTCACTATTCTGTTCTAAAATAATAATATTGTTTGAGTATATAAGTATGTGTATTTAATGAAGAGCATTTAATTGCTTTTTAATGTTGCCATTATTCCTTTTATTCTGACACGCGCGATGTTTTATAGTGCTTTTTAAAATAATTGTCTAAAATAAATGAGCTCGTATAACGGACTGAAAAATATTCTGTATATTAAGCATAATATTTACTTTCATAAAAGAAATATATCAGTTATGTTTTTATTCAAATACTGGTGAAAAAAAATTGTCAAAGTGAACCGATTTTCTACTTTTTCAACATTGTTTTTTAATACATAATAGTAATATTTTCGTAATTTTGGGTCTGTAGCTGTCTTTATGACTGTATTTCCTGTTGGAAAAACGCATAAAACAAAATATTATGGCATATTGTAATGGTTGTATTCGTCCTGAAAGTTAACTCTGACGTCTATTTTCGTAAAACGATATAAAAGAATTGTCTTCGCTTCAAAAAACCATAATTAAAAATTAAACTTTTACTCTGTAGCTGCCTAAATCAAGTCTTAATCTTTTCGAAAACTGTAATTGTCTTTAAATAATCTGCTCACATCATTACGATATTGCTTTGGGCAAAACGCGAAAACAAGAAGTTTTCGTCACGAATCGAATACACGATCTTAAGAGAATACTAAAAAGCGAAAAATATTTTTTAAATTTTAGAGCTCCTTTTCTTTCTATCTCGATCGCAAATGTTATCCTTAAATCCTTAGATAAAACTTGACGTTTTTATAGTACACAGTCTTATTAAAGCTGTGGTCATGATTGATTGCATGATGCAAAGCAATATTGTTTTCTATTTTTGACCAGCAAAGCTTGATAATTGATTGATAGTACAGGTGATTGTTAGTGAATCAGAGCGATTGTTGTTTTTCCGACTTTTACGCTAGCGGCTCGGTCACAGCTGATGGTTTTAAAATTAATCTTAAACTAAGCGTCAACGTTGCTTACCCAAAGCACAATTGTGAGGCACTAGAAAGTCTAACATTTTACTAAATCGAATCTGTTAGGTGAAACTATAGCCATAGATACATTCCGTGTTTCTCTCTCTCTCTCTGAGGGGCTCGTGGCTAAGTAAAAGCGGTACGGATCGATTGTTCATAGTTAAGCTTTGCTTGCCGCGGTCAGTCCGTGGATGGGTGACCTTATTTTTTATACTAAGACCTCTCCGTGCCTCGGAAAGCATGTAAAGCCGATAGTCTCGGCTGCCATTCGTAGATATTTGTCCTTATGGGTAGTCAGAAGTCAGAAAGTGACGAATCACCAAGGGGTATCGTACTACCCAGTTACTGGGTTGTGGAAGTCAGGCAGGCAGTCGCTCCATGTAAAACATTGGTATTCAGTTGCATGTGGTTAGACTGAAAGCCGACCCCAACATGGTTAGGAAAAGACTAGGCAAATTCATGACATGCCCCATTTCTGTAACCAGTTCTTAGAAACCAATGTGGTGATGAAAAGTTTATTTTTGCAGTTAAATTATATAGGTAATATAATAATATAATATGTGGGGACATTTCACACACGGCCATCTGACCCCAAACTAGGGAGACCCTGTACTATGGGTGTCAGACAGCTGATATACATACACAAATATATTTTAAATACATACATATATAAAAAAACAACACCCAGACACAAGGCAAACACAAGTGCTCATCACACAAATATTTACCCTGGGCGGGAATCGAACCCGCAACACGCTGCGCAGCAGTCGATCGCTCAGCCACTGCGCCAACCGTGTCGTCAAATTAATATTATTTTTTTAATTTCGTAATTATATGAGATTATTATGACAAACTGTTCCTTTTCGATGTTCCATTAAAGAACCTCTTATTTTTAAATGTGAAAGCGCTTTTGCACTTTATTTAAGTGAATTAAATTAAAATTAACATTTAATATCATTTATTAAATGTTAATTTTAATTTAATTCACTTAAATAAAGTGCAAAAGCGCTTTCACATTTAAAAATAAAATATTCAACATTGCAGTACGAGAATTTAAACAGTAACAGTAGGTACTTAACAAAACAATTAATTAAATTCATTCATACTTATCGTCATTCACTCACTATTACCTCTTTACAAAAATACCCTTTGGCATATTCGCATTCGACGAACAATTTGAAATGAGTTACATCACTATTACTTACCTAAATAGTCACGAGCTCTAGCGGACTACAAAAGGATTTGTCGAAACAATTGTTTAAACTTTGTATTATGTTTTCGGCGTAAACATGACGCATCGTGCGTAAATAATAATAATAATAATATCATTTATTTCGGGTAACAAAGGACCCATAACATATATACCTTACAGACTATCATACATATTTATAATTAAACCCACAAAAATATTTCTAAACTATTGTACACGAAGAGACGGCGTCGTGTTACGCTGCGCGGTGTCGCGTAGCCTTCCGCGGAATCGCCTATACACGACACCCTTCGGCCAAAACTCTTCCTTGAGGAAGGTCTCAAGGTAATGCGTCGGGACTCGCACCACAAATGACTTGAAATTCGTATTGTGGCGCGACTCCAACTTCTCGACCCTTAAGGTCCAGGTGGTCTTGGCTCGAACATACTCCACGATCTCCTCAACCTTCGTGGTGTGATGCAGCCGGGACACATAGAGCTGCGTCGTAGGTGTTGCCGGACGCAGCATATTGGGTCCTGCCATCGCGGTTCCGCACTGGTTTCGACTAGGAGGCTTCTTCTTCTTCTCGACCACCACGAAGCCATCCTTGTCACACGGGCCCGTTGGGCCTTGCTGTTTCGAACCCTTGTCGGCAGGTTCACAAGAGCTCTTCTTATCCCCGTTTCTGGTCTGCGACACAGGTTTGTGCGTGGCGGTGATATCAGCGTAGGCACGTTTAGGGGTCGACGTACCTACACAAGTCACGATCTCGACCGGCGTCGAGTCAGTGACGGCGGCGGCGCATTTTGCAACGCCTGTAATTTCAGCGGCGGGTGACGCAGTGGAGCTCGCCGACTCAAAACTGCCGATGGTAGCATTTCCCGCTGCGTGACGTGTGTCCACGTTGGATGCATCAGGCGACCTATTTACTTTAACAGCGTTGTGCAACAACTCTACTTCAGTACGTAGTTCACCAATGGTCTTATTTGACACCTCCAACTTGAACTGTACATCGGCCAGGCTCGCCTTCAGAGATCTAATGTCCTTCAGCAACCTGGTGACGTCGACGTGGTCAAAAGTGACTGGGGGCAACTTATGTAGCTCCCTCGCCACAAAAGCGGGCACGTCGTCCGGGTCGGTGCTCTTCATCAATGTGATGATGCACACACTTCTGGCCACCATCCCTCCGGCGGGACTGCATCTGCTCGACTTTGCCGAGCAATTGGAACAGCAGCAACTTGGCACTGCTAATCTCCTCCTCGTTGAAGCTGGACTTGCAGATCTGCAAGATGCTGACCTCATCCATGTAGTCGATGGCATGGTTGATAAATGCCAAGACCTCGTTGACTATGAGCGGTTGTGAACTCATAGCGACGTAAACCGGGCAACGGCTATAGCCGCGCAACACGTGAATAAAATATTCGTATCGAGCAGCACAAACACGACCGCACTCGACCGCGCATTGCACTGCACTAAAAGGTCCTAAACCTTATATAATAGTAATGTATGGCAGTAAATTAAACGGACTTTTCAAAACTATTGTACCCAGTTTATATACATAGTTATACTAGCTTTTGCCCGCGGCTTCGACTGGGTGAATTTTCGCTGCTACCTTCGCCAAAAACAACAAAAAAAATAAATTAATACAGCCTATTAGCAACGGGCCCAGAACGCTTACAATATAACAACGCCTTCAGGATTCTGGTGGGGCTCCCACGTTTCTGCAGCTCTTCAGGCATGTTTGCTGACGCTAGGGTCGACAATTTTTATGCCATAATGCGTAAAATAGCAGCATCTCTGATTTGTAGGATCCGGGGGAGCGCCAATGGAATTCTGAAGATGATATCAGAAAGGCCAGAGTCTGCAGTGCTGGGGATATGCTATTATTATTATTATTATTATTATTTGCTGATTATGGGGATGTGCTATTCGGCTATTTGGCTTCACGTGACGAGATGACGAAATATATTATTTTTGTCATTATTTGAATTATTATGTTGGACTCGAGAATGTAATAATAATAACATATTTTATAAGGCCTTACTAACATTATATGGACAATTTTTAATTATGTCTGAAATAAATGTATTTTATTTATTTATATTATTATTATGTCGCTGCAGAGCAAAGTTCCGTTCTCATACAGAGAAGACATAAACATTGATCACCACTTTCGCTCAAGGCGAATTGGTGATTTTACCGATGTCAGTGATGTCTAAGATAAACTTAAAATGTAGGTACATATGATATTGAAAAAAAACACATTGGTACTTGCTCGTCCCCGCTTGCGAAACAATTTCCAAACAATTCCCTTATTTTATTTGTAATGAAATGTAGCCTATAGCACTATGCAGTAACGGGATCCCTTCTTTTCGCATAATGTTCTTTTTACTAATATACTTTGCCATAACTGTTTTGGCATAAATTGTTTTGTCATAATAAAACTCTGCCATATTCTTTTTTGGCATACAGTTTATGTTGGCATAATAATCTTTAAGGCAATTTTTTGGCATACATTTATTTCGCATAATGTTACTGTGCAAATCTAATGAGCCACGCGAAAGTATTGTCTTAAAAATTCAATATGTTGTGCTATAAAAGTTGATGGCAGAAACGAATCGCTGCAAAACCGACTCCACGTAGTCTTCTCTGCCCTACCCCTAGGGTGTAATCTAAGCCCGCGTAGGCGCGGAGGGGCGAGGCGGCCCTCGAGCTGAGGAGCAGGTGGTTTTAACGCTCGCCGCCGTGGCTGAGGCTGGCCGGCCAGCAATCCGAAGCTTCGGTGGTGAGCGTAGAACACATCTGCGACGATAAGCTCGCGCGGGACCACCGGAGCCCCGTAGCGCCGGAGCCGTGACATAAACCATGCCTGCTGCATGTTGCATGTGTTAATATAAAAGGGAATAAAAGTTTTAGAACAGAA
Organism: Charanyca ferruginea; assembly: GCA_947361185.1. Lineage (NCBI taxonomy): Eukaryota > Metazoa > Arthropoda > Insecta > Lepidoptera > Noctuidae > Charanyca > Charanyca ferruginea. The sequence goes on from OX376056.1 coordinate 33,701,815, forward strand.
TAGTGAAATGAAAATACTTTGTTTAGGAAACATATATTTTATTGTAATATTTCAGACTCAAAATCATTTATTTCAATTCAACCATTTACAGGTACTTTTGAATTGTCAGAGTCAGTCAGAAAGCTGAATCTAGTCGCTCGTTCCAAAGGGTAGGTTTCTATGGATAAGAACGAGCAAGAAACTCCATGAACACTCTTTTAAAATCAGTAATATTTTACAAATTTAGGTTACATCATTCATGTCATAACAACTAGGTACATATAATTTAATATTAAAATTATACATATACATAGCCTTTCATAGTTATCATCATAATTATACTTATCTATTATTTTCTTCGGGAGCTCCGTACCGATCAACGTTTCGATCAAAAGTCATCCAATGAAGTCGGAACACTCGCTTTTATAAGCGGCGACAAGCAAGTATGATTCACATAAACGATGACAAGCAAATGTGATTCACACTTATTTGCTATCCAAAGTTTAAACACACTTTATTCTATTTAAAATGATGTTATTTACTATACTTCTACTGCATTTAATCAGAAATTAATTATTACTTTATATTACAACACGAATTACGTTGTTATATATTAATTACATCGGTATAAATCTAACACGGCCATACTGACAAGTACTTCGCTCTCGAAGTACAAACACAATATTCTTATTACATAAAGGTACATTTTGTTTACATAATATCAGTAATCGTTTTCATAATCATCATGGTATAATCAATAATCAGACCTTACTGGGTAGACCAAACACCCGCAGTCAGTGAAGCTTAATCATCCGCAGCCAGTGAATGTCATAATATACCACAGTTAAGGTTTTAATCCATCCATAATAATACAATCATGTCTTAAACTAATATTAATACAATGTATACTAATATAATTACAATATCAGTAATCGTTTCATAATCATCATTGTATAATCAATAATCAGACCTTACTGGGTAGACCAAACACCCCGCAGTCAGTGAAGCTTAATCACCCGCAGCCAGTGAATGTCATAATATACCACAGCTAAGGTTTTAATCCATCCATAATAATACAATCATGTCTTAAACTAATATTAATACAATATATACTAATATAATTACAATATCAGTAATCGTCTCATAATCATCATGGTATAATCAATAATCACACCTTACTGGGTAGACCAAACACCCCGCAGTCAGTGAAGCTTAATCACCCGCAGCCAGTGAATGTCATAATATACCACAGCTAAGGTTTTAATCCATCCATAATAATACAATCATGTCTTAAACTAATATTAATACAATATATACTAATATAATTACAATATCAGTAATCGTCTCATAATCATCATGGTATAATCAATAATCACACCTTACTGGGTAGACCAAACACCCGCAGTCAGTGAAGCTTAATCACCCGCAGCCAGTGAATGTCATAATATACCACAGCTAAGGTTTTAATCCATACATAATAATACAATCATATCTTAAACTAACATTATAATAAATCTACTACAGCGTTTTGTTCAGTCCACTATCCAGGCCATAGGCGATTTTTTTTTTCTTTTGCAACTATTATACTTCTCTGATTTCCAATACCCCTTAATGAGAACCTGGCATTATCTAATATGTTCATAATTTCGTAGGGTCCGTTAAATTTTGCTGTTAGTTTGTTATGTCGCCTATGGTCTTGATTTACATAAACAGTATCACCTACGCTATAATTTATGTTATCTCTACGCGTTTGGTCAAAGCGGTCTTTGAATGTATCGGCAACAATTTTAAGACGTTGATGTGCTAACTGACGATCGGTCGTTACGTCAATATTTATATTATTATCTTGTATTACCTCATCTAATCGAGCTTGTATACACGGGATGTTCGAGTTTCTGCTAACAAGCAGCCTAATAGGTGAAAAACCAGTTGATTGCTGTACAGTAATGTATGGACATTTGGACTTTCCACAAAACGCTCGGCCAGTCTGACACATTACCACACCTAGTAGCTAACATATTGATTACAGTTAAGACGTATCTTTTGGCATGTGATGCTCTAAATAACGAACAAACTAAATTCAGTGCCAACAGGAAAAATCTTTTTCCATGCTAGCTCTTCAGAATCTACAGTGATTTGAATGTCAGGATGATTAACCACATTCCTACCAATAAGAAGATCATAATATGGAAAGTCTTGGTCACGGGCCACATGTAAATCAAGTTGTATACAAAACATCTTCAAATTTAACTGTCACTGTGATAGTTGCAAAAATATTAATTTGCCGTGTGTGAATTGTTCCCACATATTATTATTATTATATATTTTACCGTTACCTATTCTACTAATTCTACTAACGTATATTGAGTATGGTAAGAATATATAATTTAGTCGTTTGGCAATAGATTCCCGTATAATGCTACAACTTACTCCTGTGTCGACGATAGGTCAATAGACATGTTGCGAATGGTAACGTCAGTAGGCTTAAAGTTTAAAACATTGCATAAAGTATTGACTCGAACATCTAGTCATTGATCTTTGAAAGTTTAATTGCTGTTTGGTCGAATTTACACGTTCAAAAATACAAGTTGTTACATCATGTATCTTTTTATAAACTGTAATTTTTTTTATTTCTTTTTTTTTTCATCACAAGGAAGTATAACATTTTTTTTTCTGAGTTTTCTCATTGGCATAAAACGTTTCTCAGGTAATTGATCTAATGGTCACTTTTTAGTCTCTACGTAAGCAGAAAACTAAACTAAAATTCTAATGTTGACGAGTCTCTTTCCTATTATCGACCTTCCTGGGGTTTCTAGGACTCGTACCATATTAAAGCAGAGCCCTTGGGGGCCTTACCTCCCTTTGCGACTTTAGTTAAGTCGCTCCAACCAAACTCTTCTCCAAGCTTGTCATTGTCTGCACACCACGCCACTACGCCGCTGTCAGTGGTGGCGGGATCGAATATCGGGAGAGCCACGTCATCCTGCCGATTCTTACTGGACAACGCTTCTTTGATAGTAGTAAGCAGCTTTAGTTGAATCTCTGGTTCCATTTCGGTAGCAACAATAACCCTGAAAATATAGTAAGATTAGTTTAGCACATGGTATCCCACTTCTGATGTTAATGAAAGGGAATAAAAGTTTTAGAACAGAATAGTGAAATGAAAATACTTTGTTTAGGAAACATATATTTTATTGTAATATTTCAGACTCAAAATCATTTATTTCAATTCAACCATTTACAGGTACTTTTGAATTGTCAGAGTCAGTCAGAAATCTGAATCTAGTTGCTCGTTCCAAAGGGTAGGTTTCTATGGATAAGAACGAGCAAGAAACTCCATGAACACTCTTTTAAAATCAGTAATATTTTACAAATTTAGGTTACATCATTCATGTCATAACAACTAGGTACATATAAATAAATAATTATTAAAATTATACATATACATAGCCTTTCATAGTTATCATCATAATTATACTTATCTATTATTTTCTTCGGGAGCTCCATACCGATCAACGTTTCGATCAAAAGTCATCCAATGAATTTTTTTTTTTTTTTTTTTTTTTTTTTCGGATTGGCATCTCGCAGGTCAACCTAGGAGGTTGTCGGCTGCTTAACCGGACTTTCCTGTGGTGCCTTAAAAAATTATTATTTTTAGGGCCTCCAGCCAGGGCATAAAAGCTTACAAACTAAGCGACTACACGCTAAGGGCACCCCCTGTGGGGTACGAGCCTCGGCTTAGGGCGTCGCTGGGAGAGGACAGCAAAGGGACAGGCTGGATCGGATTTCCATTATTTAGGGACGAATTTAAAACTACAGGCTCAGCGGCGCGGGCTGGCACGAGCAAGGGTCGGGGAGGGGACGTACGGGGTCATCGCGGCGGGCCTCGGCGGCGAGGACGGAATGACGGCGGTCTGTGTCTGTGTTTCTTAACTGTACTGGTGGCCTTATTGCTCTCCTGGAGGAGAGTAATAGCATCGTCAGGGTCGGTCAGAGTATGTCTCGGTCGTCGAGTCTTACTAATACGGGAGGGAGTGTACCGGGCGGCCGATACGATTAACGGGTTAGAGTGCTTCTCAGCAGTGTCGAAGAAGCGCTTGGCGGAGCGTTTCATGAACTGCTGGATGGTAGGTATTTTTAGATCGAGATGGAGGTTCTCGTTGCGAAGGTAAAAAGGGGCTCCTGTGATTCTTCGCAAGAAACGGTTTTGGAGGGTCTGCCCACCATACCGTCTCCATAGGATATGGAGACGGTATGGTTTCGCGTGTGCGAATACAGCACAGGCGTACGTCATGATGGGACGAATGCACGCCGTGTAAATGCGCAATTTGCACTTGAGTGACAATTTGCTGCGTGCATTCAACATGAAGTAGAGCCTACCGAGAGCGAAAGCGGCGCGCGAACGCACCGTCTTTATGTGCTCCCCGAAAGTAAGATGGTGGTCCAGAATCACACCTAGGTATTTGGCTTGCTTCTCCCAAGGGATAGGCTTACCGAACATGGTTATCGGACTGGGCAGAGAGGGGGACGAACGCGGTTTGGAAAAGAGTACTGCCTGACTCTTTTTTTTTTTTTTTTTTTTATTGTAATCCACAAAACTGATATACAATCACACATGCAATAAAAATAAAGTAATTAATTTACATACTTAAGATTGATATCTACTAGATGTGAATCCTGCATGCGCACTTTAGGAAGTCTTCTTAGCTAACTACAAATAAAAATATCTTAACATTAAACAAGAATAAAAAAATAGATGTAAACACACAATGAATATATATAACTATGTAATTAAGTCTCTGAGTTTAGTTTTTACTGAGGCTACAGAACCCGCAAATACATCTAATTCACTACGAATGGAGTTGGCAAGAGAAAGCATGCGGCATAAAGGTGAAAAATGGCCAATATTAGTTCGACTATGAGGTAGAATGAACGTCTTTCGGTTAATTAAGCGGCTGCTGCTACGTGGGACACTAAAATGCACTTTTTCTAAAAGCTCGGGAGAATCTAACAAACCATTGATTAATTTAAATAAAAACATGAAATCTAAAGATTTCCTACGTGCGTTTAAAGATTGCAATTTATAGTGACTCAGTCTAGAATAATATGAATTTAAAACATTACATTTATTGTCCGAGTAGCATAAGTGATACAAAAATCTTTTCTGCACCCGTTCAATTCTATCAGAGTGCACCTGATAAAACGGGCTCCATACCGTACTACAATATTCCAAAATACTTCGAATAACGCTATTGTAAATAGATATAGTCAGAATGGGTTCTTTAAAAATTTTCATTTCTCTGACTATAAAACCTGACAGTCTTGATGTTAGACTAATTATGAGATCATAGTGGTTCCTAAAATGTAAACTACTGTCCAACAAGACACCTAAATCTCTAATAGTATTAACCTCTTGAAGTGGCCTATTATTAATCGAGTAACAAGTTTCACATATTTTCCGTTTTCTGCTGAATTTAATGAAATAACATTTATTTTAGTTTAATAACATGTTGTTTTCTACACACCAGCTATACACGCTATTCAAATCCAATTGAAGTTGAACAATATCTGACTCACTGTATATAGTTCGATATATTTTTAAATCATCAGCAAAAAGTTTGTATTTCGAATCAATTACACTGCCCAAATCATTTATAAAAACTAGAAAGAATAGGGGTCCCAGGTGCGAACCTTGAGGCACTCCTGATGGTATATAATATTGTTTGGATTTAAAACCTTTTAAATATACTAACTGTGAACGATTTTTTAAGTAAGATTCACACCAACGCAACAATGACCCATGAATACCCATACTTTCCAATTTAGCGATTAGTATGTCATGATTAACCAAATCGAAGGCCTTTTTAAAGTCTGTGTATATTGCATGAATTTCTCTTCCGTCATCCAAGCCAGAAGATACATAAGAAACATATTCAACCAGATTAGTCAGTGTAGATTTTTTGGGGCGGAAACCGTGCTGGTTATCATCCAGCTCATTTTGAAAGTGAGAAAACATTTTCTTTTGAACAAGTGACTCAATGATCTTACCACACGCGGTTAAAATAGATACGGGTCTGTAATTTGCAGCATCGTGAGCACTGCCATCTTTAAAGATTGGCGTAATGTATGCTAATTTCCACTGATCAGGGAAAAGGCCCTGTGACAAAGAACAGTTAAAAATTGTAGTCAGAGGTTCAGCCAAGTTTGCCGCACATTTTCTAAGAAAGAGGGGAGGGATTGAATCAGGTCCGGGTCCCTTATCGCAATCTAGCGAACACAAGTAATCATAAACTTCTTTTACTTTAAGTATACAGTTGCTGAAAGTATTACTCTTACCAGGAATGGGTAAAGCTGTCATTGGTGGAGGTAATTTACTATTTATTGTATAGACAGATTGAAAGTGATCGCCAAACAGATCACAAATTTCCTGACCGCCTCTGGCAGACCTAGCATTACTTAATGTCATTTTGTTTGGAATGTAGTTATTACCCATACGTTTATTTTTAAAATACCTCCAGACATGCTTGGGATTGACACGGGAGATGATTTGCAATATTCTTTTTAAAATTTTTGTAGCAGTCTTTAATCAAAACACTGCATCGTAATCTCAGGCATTCATACGTGATTTTATCTCTAGGGTTCCCATATTTTTTATGTAGATTATGATATTTAGCTTTCTCTTTAATGACTTTTAGCAGAGCACGACTGTACCATACAGGATAACGTTCATCACGTGGCTTAGAAATAGGCGTATACTGTTTAATAATTGGCATTAGATTATCATAAAAAATTTGTAACATATCGTTAATATTAGTAATAGATTTCCATTTATCCGACCATATAATTGTAGTTAATGCAACGTTGACTGCTTCATAATTGCACAGATAGAAGTTTAAGTATGGAACTTTATTTTGAATGAGAGGATTGCTATGATTGGTTGCAAATAAGATTTCCAGCGCTGGATGATGAGGATCAATCGGTATAAGTGGACTCATGGCTTGAGACACCAGCACTATGTTGTTGCTACTACTAAGAACTAGATCTAAAATACGATTTGATGCGTTGACTATCCTATTGCACTGACTGAGGTTGTTAAAGGCTATCATATCTAAAAAACTATTTTCCTGATTACTACTAGTGCCTTTGGGGACCATAACACCAGAGTCCGCATTATATTCCCAATGAATACTACCCATATTAAAATCACCTATCAGTAAGTTAATAGAATTGCTTTTGTTCTTTTTGGTAATTACTTCAGTAACATTCTGAAATAGTGCGTCGATATAGTCTTGTTTGATTGGAGGTGGGATATACACTACACAAACATTAATATTAAAGCCATTTTCACACTTAATTGTTATCCACAACTCTTCACACTGAGACTCCCAACTCACCCTCCTCGAGACTTCGTATTTGTCCAAAGTAGCAACAACAACCCCCCCACCATCTTTTTTTGTTGTCGATAATATCGTGGATGCCCTATCGCGTCTGAATACCCTGTATCGGTTATCTAAAATTTCATGGTCTAACACAGTGTCATTAAGCCAACTCTCAGTGCCGATAATTATATCATAGTCAAAATTCAAGGCAGCAGTATAGAAATCATCTGTCTTGGTTCTTAAGCCTCTTACATTTTGATAATATATTTTAAACTTGAATTTAAATTTTTATCACCCTACAATCGTGCAAATTTTATTTAATTATTGTAAGTTACATTGATTCCACACATTCCATATCCTTAACTAGTTGAGATTTGGTTGTTACATCTTTTCTCACGAATATGCGACCATTTCGGACCCAAACAAAGTTGTATTTCTTTTCCTTAGCGGCAGTTCTTGTAGCTGCGTGCAGTTTTTCATTAGCCAGAGTCAAAGTTTCAGTAACAAAAATTGGTTGCTTCGGTCCACCAATGCCAATGTGACTACTGTTCAATTTCTCTGACTCGTTTTTCTTATTGAAGTTTCTGACAGCAGCTAGTAGATTGTCACGGACACGAGGACTGGCTAGCTTGACGACTATGCTGCGAGGACGATTTGTCTCTGCATTCAATTTAGCAATTCTATGAAATGACTGAATTTCATTTTCATGAAGCTCATTTCCCACAATTCTACCCAACTGTTGTACGATCGTCAACAAGTTTTCGCTTTTGTGTTCAGGAACGCATTGTATCTCGATGTTGTTTTCACGTGCCAATTGATCAATTTGTTGCATTTTAGTATCCAATTCTCTAACTTGAGCGCTCAGTATGGCATTATTCTTAAGAAGTTCGCCAATAAAGTTACCATTTTTCGCATTTAATTGCTCCTGGTCATCGTGAGCGTCAGAAAGAAACTCTACAATTTTCTTAAACTCCTCCAGGTCTTCGTACATTGAAGAAAATTTTGATGTTAAGTCCTTGATATCATTCTGAACTGTACCTAGAGTAGTCCCAAATTCTGCCAAAGAAGCCTGTTGTCTATCAAACTTTTCGTTCATTTCCTGGCGTAATTTACGAATTTTAGCAAGTATTTCGTCTTGAAGTTTGACCTCAGCTGAGCTGAGGCGCGCTACCGGAGACGTAACCGGTGGTAACTTCTCAACCGGCGTCCGCTTCAGACTAAGTACTGGTGGTTTACTTTGATTGGACGAACCCGATTTAGGAGAAACTGTTGGGGCCGGTTCAGGTGCCGCTTGATCAATTTGCACAGTCTGACCCTTAGCGTGGATTGGTGTGTTTGTATTGTCCAATTTAGGACGACTAGAGACGCAGTTAGGACAGGTCCATTTAGTTCTAGGTGTTGTCGCTTCATCGAATTTAACGCACTCCAAATGATACTGCAGGGAACATTTAGTTATACAGCATTTAATTCTCTTTTGCGTTACGAGAATATTAACGTTACAACCAGCACAAATCATTCTTGCGAGAGAAAAAAAAAATAAAAAATAAAAATAAAATGTTAACTAAAGCAGAATTCAAAACAAAAAATGCAAAAAGTATATCAAGATCCGGGATTCGAACTTAGGTGTTCATGAGCCTCAGCTGCCGTTTGACGAACACGGCTACGGAATCCTTGTGATATTAACTTGAAATTAATGTATACGTTCGTCAGAACGTTTGCCACGATTAGAGTGAAGTAGTAGTTGACGTAAAGTTTTTAACAAACACCCACTTTCACATAAAATGAAACTTGCAAATCACTCTTTTACCAAATGTTTACTTAAAGTTATTGCTAACACACAGTCACTGCTCACTCTGCAAATGATACAACGTATGCCTCGTACACTTGTTTATAGTTTTATAACAATATTTATACTGAATAATAAGTTATTTGTATATTAAAAGAAAATTGTTTACGGAGCGTCATAAACTGACTTTAACTTCTTTGAGGTGTTTTGGAGGATGCTCTTGATGGGGTTTACCTCGATTCTCCATTTCCGGAAATAAGCGCCTAAGGCTTTTGCCGCGGATTGGAGGGTACGAGCTATGCAGTCTGGGTTACGACCCGAGTAATAGATGGCCGTGTCGTCAGCGAATAGAGCCAACTGAGCCTTTTTATCTTTGGGGATGTCGCTGGTGAACAGCGTGAAAATGAGGGGGTAGGGGGATACTACGGAGCCCTGAGAGACGCCAGCGCGTATCGGGTGGGGTGAAGAGAGCGCACCCTCGATGCGATAGCGAAAGGTGCGATTCGACAAAAAGTCACGCAAGATGAGCACGAGACGATCTGGCACTCCGAGTTGGTAAAGCTTGTATAGTAAGCCGTTGTGCCAGACTTTGTCGAATGCTTTCGCTATGTCAAAGAAGAGTGCACCCGTCATCAAGCCACACTGAAAACCAGCGCTTATGTGCTCGACGATGCGGTGGACTTGTTGGACGCAGCTGTGTTCGGTTCGAAAGCCAAACTGCTCGTCGGGAATGAGACTCTTTGCTTCGGCAAAGTCTTTGAGTCGCTTATAAATAAGCCTCTCGTAGATTTTGCCTAGAACATTGAGTAGACTAATGGGACGGTAACTGGTGGGATCAGACTTGGGTTTGCCTGGTTTCGGAATGCCGATAACGGTGGCCTCTTTCCATGCCTGAGGAAAAATGTTGTTGCTTAGAGCGCCATTGAAGATGGCGGTCATTAGCATTATGAGATGGGCGGGGAGGAGTTTGAACACCTTATTGGTGATACCGTCAGAGCCGGGGGCTTTCCGGGGTTTGAGCCTCTTGATAATATCGTGCACTTCGTCGGGAGTGACAGGAGGCAGAGGATAATCAGGGTCTTCAACGGGTGGGAGAGAGGCTCTACGTTCGACTTCGGCGTCGACCTCAGAAAGGTGAGCTTCGTCTACTGGTTGAGAGCTGGGGGTGCATTGAGACTCTAGGCTGTCGGCTAGACATTCAGCCTTTTCATCGTTGTCGAAGGCGACGCTACTGTCGGAACGAATGAGAGGGGGCATGGAGGCCTCGTTAGAAGAACGGAGCTTCCTCTGGAGTTCCCAGAAGGCTAGGTGGGTGGGCTCGAGTTCGCTAAGTGTCTTTTCCCAGCGGCTGGAGCGCAGCTCCTCGATGCGTTTCTTTACAGCACGCTGTAAAGAGCGCATGTGAACCTTGTTCGCATCGCAGGGGAAGGCACTGTACGCACGGACGGCCGCGTTCTTCTCGGTCAACAGATCACGCACATCGTCAGGCAGTTTCCAGCGATGATCGCTCATCGCCGGAACCTCCCTTGAACAATCGTTCAAGACGGATTGTACATGATTTGTGAACGAGTCGATCGCGCCCGTCGTGTCCGCGACTGTCACCAAGTGGTCGGGGATAGCGTCCAAGTGAGGCGACGTGGTGGATTGTAGGCTTTCGCTTACTTTCCTCCAGTCGGTAATAATTTGGGTCGGAGGGGGCTGGCTAGGGTCAGAGGGACCTGAACGGGGAGCTAGTTCTAATATCACTGGACGATGGTCGGAATTAAGCTCGTGTAGCGTCTCTATAGATTGCAAACGGAGGTTCACATTCTTGAGCAGCGCTATATCGAGGATGTCGGGAAGATGGTTGGGATCGTGGGGGAAATGAGTGGGAGTCATCGGGGCGATGACGTCGAAGTTCAGTTGAGAACAGAGGTTAAACACGATCCTACCTCTGGAAGAGGTCCTGTTACTATTCCAGGAGGGATGTTTGGCATTGAGATCGCCCGCCAGTAAGACGGAGTCACCCAGGCCAAGAAGAGCAGAAAGGTCATCCTTGAGGAGGATAGGATCATCCTCCGATGGTGATGGAGGGACGTATGCTGATATAATAGTTAACGGCTGATGACTGGTCATGCCGAGCCGACAGACAGAGACCTCGAGGCGAGCGAGGGGAGGAGGGTCCATAGGAATGCAGTACAGAGCCTTTCTATAGTATATTAGGGTACCGCCCTTGTGACAACGAGACCTATCATTGCGAACTATACGGTAGTTGGCAATATTCGGGTCACGATGATGGGGCTTAAGAAAGGTCTCCTGTATGAGGAGGATATCAAGTTGATGGTCGCGGAGGAAATTGGCGATCTCATCACGTTGGTTAGTAATGCCATTGGCGTTAAAGAATCCTAACTTAAGGGATCGGGGTTTATTAGTACACGGCCTTTCCTTATCCATTGGATTAGCAAGGGTAAAGTTTATCTAGGGCTTGCGTAATCTCCGGATACGCTTTGAACACCTTAAGGATGTCGCTAATATTTGCTTTGCACGCGACTATATCCCTAGCCATAGCTTCAGCAGCGGGGTTGCGGTAAATTTGGTAGGCGAGGTTGATGACTTCGCCTATCCTCTCGGTAGGGAGAGATGCAGGTACGCGGGAGGCTGAGGGCGCGGTTGAAACGGCGGGGGCGGCCTTAGAAAGGGCGAGGGCGGCCTTAGGAGCGGCGGTGGCGGCTTTAGGAGCGGCGGGGGCGACCTTAGGTAGGGGGGGCGTGGTCGCGGAGGCTAGGTTCGGCGCGGGGACTGGCGAATCCATCAGCGCTGGCATGGGCAGAGATTGGGAGGGCCTCAATGCAGGGAACGCTCTCTGATGATTCAGCGAGTTCCATGGGGAGGGCCTCTGAGGGCTGAGACGCTCGGGCATCTCTGAGGAGGGAATCTTAACAGAGGGGCTTTCCCTTTGTTGACGAGCGTTCGCACGCTTGGTCAACTTGGGAGAAGAGGATTTTGGGGCTTTGGGGCAGCCGCGGTAATTGGCGGGGTGACCTGATTGGCCGCATAGCACACAGCTGGGAGGTTCTGTGCACAGATTGCGGTCTTTCGGACGGGGGCAGTCAGCAGTTGCGTGCTCACCCAGACACTTGACGCATATAGGGGTCGCGTAGCAATTGCGTTGGGCGTGACCGTAAAGTTGGCAGCGGTGACACTGTCCAACCGTATCGGATTTATAAGGCCTCTCGATAGAGATGCCCGACAAGTGACATACCGACTTTACTTTAAAGATCGGATGGTGGCCGTCGGTGTGATCGCACACGACAAGAACCGAGTCGTATGCAATCGCACCCCTAGCTTTGTGCAGACGATGCACAGCGGATACTGGGACATTTTGCGACTGTAGGTCGGCGAGAATCTCTTCCGTTGAGATTTCTTTGGGGACGCGTCGGATTACCACACGGGTGGGTTTATCATCGGGCAGGGAATAAGTGTGGAACGAAATGTTCCTCACTTTTAACAGGGATGTAAGTTCCCTGTGGTCGTTCACCGTGGGAACTTGAACTTTGATACCCTGTTGGGTCGAGCGCGCGTTTGTGTATTTGATCTTACGATCGTTACACAATTTGGACACGTCGGTCCACTTCGCCTTGTCCTGGATGAACAAGGGAGGCGGGGCGGGTAGTTTCTTTTTTGAAACCGAAGGATTGGGGGCAGCAGTGGACATGGGACTAGCGGGACGGCTGCCCTCTGGACGAGAAGTAGCTGGGACGGGGGGGGCCGAAACCGAGGGGGTGGAGGAGGGGGTGGGCGCGGCTACGGCTTTCTTGGCCTTGGTGGCCTGAGAGGGACTCTTACCCTTCTTTCTCTTGCCTCCCGGACCGACAACTTGGTAATCGTCGTCCGAGGACGCGGAGGCAGAGTGGGCTTCCTCAGAGTCGGAGTGAAATGGCTCAGAGACAGGGACAGAGGTATCCATTGTTTCTGAGAAACATGGCGACGCAGAGCGCAGCTGCGTGGGAACAATGGTCGCGGGAACAATGGTCGCGGGAACAATGGGCTTGGAAACAATGGGTTCGGAAACAATAGGTGTTTCCGCGTACGGGCTTGTTGTCTTAATTGACAATAGGGACGGGATTTGCGGTGGCATAGAGGATGCCGCCACAGGTGTGCCTTCGTTGGCGTTATCGGGAGAAAAGGGGCTATCTAATATGTCACTGAAGTCAGCGACGCTAGCTTCGGCTGCTTTTCGGGACGCGGACGAGTTCTCTAGCCATGTGTCTAGATCGGCATGGAACTTGGCGCTTTGCCATAAGCGGGCCTTGACGTACGCTAATATATCAGCGTCCGACATGGTCGGAGGGAGAGTTAAGTTGGGGAGGGAATTTTGGGAGATTTAACTCTCAGGGAAGCCTAAATTAAACCTAACACCTAACTCTAACTCCCCGGGTGGAGTGGCCCGGGGATGTGTAACCCTCCCTGTCGGGTGTAGACAGGGAGGTGAGTACCTATTGGTGAGCCCTAAGCTTGTAAACCCGTCGCCAGTCTTATTGTGCGAACGGGGCCCTAGCCAGTCTAGTGCGAAGGGTGTAGACACGCCCAACCGACACTAGGTGTGTAGCTGTGGAAGGAAACCAGAGACTAGGTTCGACTAGGAGACCCCCCAAGGCCGAAACACTAGCTCCCGACTCCAATTGACTGCCTCGCCCTGAAGGGGTTTGGCGGGTGTGATTGGGGCAACACCCACTCGGCTTCGTTGGCACCGTAAGGTATCCACCGAGTACCACGAAACTGTGGTTTTGCCCTGAAGGGGCCTATGAAGCTACACGACAGACTCTGTTATAGAAATAGGAATTTCAGCCGTCGCCTTGAAAAAGGCAACTTTTGAGCAGTTGATTGCAGTCGGCTGACTACAGGAATCGTTGCGGCGGGCGCAGCGAGAGCAGGTGACGAGCGTAGCGGCAGAGCGTGGAGCGAAGTCGCGACACGTCCGTGCGCGGCGAGCGTCGAGCGAAGAGTCCCTGTCCTCATCCAATGAATTTTTTTTTTTTTTTTTCGGATTGGCATCTCGCAGGTCAACCTAGGAGGTTGTCGGCTGCTTAACCGGACTTTCCTGTGGTGCCTTAAAAATTATTATTTTTAGGGCCTCCAGCCAGGGAGTCGGAACACTCGCTTTTATAAGCGGCGACAAACAAGTATGATTCACATAAACGATGACAAGCAAATGTGATTCACACTTATTTGCTATCCAAAGTTTAAACACACTTTATTCTATTTAAAATGATGTTATTTACTATACTTCTACTGCATTTAATCAGAAATTAATTATTACTTTATATTACAACACGAATTACGTTGTTATATATTAATTACATCGGTATAAATCTAACACATGCAGCATGCAGCAGGCATGCTTGCTTGCATGCTGCATGCTTGCTGCATGCATGATGTATGTTTGTTTGATTAGTATGGTAAAAATATATTTTAATATCATTTTATGCTTTAAAATGTTATGCTTAATTATTATTATGATTAGAGAAATTATGTTTAAACAAATTATGCGTAAGCTGTTATGCGTAAATAATATTATGCGAACATATAATTATGCGAAACAAAAGGATGCCAAGTTTTAATAGGTCTTAAAATGTTATGCAAATGGATAGGGAACCTGCAATAACCAGTAGTTTGATTCAGTAAAATTCAAACAACAACTTGCATCTCACATCGCTATTCACTCTCACTTCGCATAAGGTTAACAATGACCTTGATATATTTGACACTTTGAATCGGGTTCGAATGCGAAGTGAGCGTCGAAGTGACGGGGAAATTACCTTACAGAATGCCACTTCTTACGTCATCTCATACTTTATCTGTCAAAATCTCCCTGTCAGTTTAGTTCAACTCGCTGACAGGCTCACAAGGGTGGCGCTAGTGTAAATTTGAATTATCAACCCAGTTTTTAGAATGCCAAACAAGAAACTCACTGCGGATTCAGATTCGAAGTTTAGAATGAGGTCTTACAGAATCACACCCCAGCTTCATAATAGCCTGAGAAATTTCTGGATCGGACCAGCAGTTCTGGAGATTATCTCGAACAAACAAACAAACTCTTCAGCTTTATAATATCAGTTCAGAACAATTGTAGCCAGTTTATATAGTTATATTAGGCAATTGTGCGTGTTGGCACTAACGATAATGTATTGATGTAGCTTTAATATGAACTATCACTCTTTCAGAATGGCGCCATTCTACAGCTAATGGCATCGTTCTGTGCTCGGATCATTTAACTAAAATCTTCTGAAGAAATAATGTATATCTATGTCGAAAGTACTTAACTTACATTATATTTTTTTTTACATTTGTTCTGAGACTTAAAATCACTGTCTAGACGATTTCACTATTCGTAGGTGGTTTAAAGTAAAATTATTTGGGTCGTAGTACTGACGGCGACGATATACGCCGGCGACCTTGAGCGACCAGAGAATCGTATGCGCTGCGTCCAAAACTCTCAAAGTTTAGTCGAAAAAATTAAATAAAAGATAGTATTCTTTAACTTAAAAAAAAGGCGTATGCTAAAAGATAGATAATAAAATTGTCTGTAAGATAGTGTAAGTTTCGTTTGATTATACCTGGTAAATTTTGTGTGATTGTCAATGTTTTGTCCGCGTCAGACACAACTTCATGATTTAATTAATCTATTTAATATGAATATAATCAAAAACATTCAATGATTAAGAGAATGTTCTAGTTTAACATATATTTTTTTCAAATCATTTACACTACACATTTTGACGTGATTGTCAGTTCAAAATCTGTAAAAGTCGTTAAGCCCCTTAAGATCATGTGTTGATGTCTTATAAATACATTGCTTTTGCCTGTGACTTCGTCTGCGTGAATTGCGTTAATAGCGAATGCAGACGTCGTGGTATAAAAAAGTAGTAGCTTCCTCAGGGTTCAAGCTATTTTCCTATCAAATTTCATCAACATCGAATCAGCCGTTTGATCGTGAAAACGTAACGGACAGAGACAGAATTTCTTACGCATTTATAATTATAAGTGTAGATTAAAACTCCTTTAAGCTAATAAGTTCTTAGCGAGTACGTTTTCATTCATTAAAGAAAAGTAATAAACCTTTCTTTTCATTCAACATCGGACCAAGGTCACAAACTACAATACAGCCTCATTTCATGACAGTATTTAAACTAATCGGGGGCGTTAGAAAAACTATTGAATTATATTGAATCAGCTGTTTATTTCCCAAGCGCTTTGAAATAATAGAGTATATATCTAATAACCTAATATTTCTTGAATAAATAGGTCTCTTCTTCTTCTTCTTCGTCGTATTCTTCATTACTGAAGGTCGTGTCCCTGAAAAGCCTTCATGGCTTTAAATATTACGCTAAAAAAAAGCGAATAAATAGGTAGGGTAATAGAAAATAAATGTTACTTGTGATAGAATAATAATGTTGCCCTAGATTTTGACTACTGAGCGACAGACCCTGGGTTTTGTTCCCCCTCCTTCTACCGTCAGTTGGCTTCCACTCCTAAACGAAGGCCACCCCATATTTTTCCACATTCAGTGTCTCCCTGCAGTTTTCTTCATTTTGTTTTAAGAATGATAGCCAGTAGACTTGACTGTATGTACATGAGTCTATTCGTGGGTCACGCAGGGGACGAGTAGCTTTAGGTTGTGTGTACCTATTACTAACATTAGTTATTAGTTATTATACTACTAACAAATTGGATCCTAGTTACCTTAATTACACGTTTATTATTTATTCAGGTCGTCTGTCCACGTCGTGGGGGCCGTCCTACGCCACGTTTTCGGGTCCGCGATCGCTACTCTAGAAGCTTTCTTCCCGAACGGTTATCAGTTCGTCGAGCGATGTGTCCTGCTTTTTAACATTTTGGGCAAGGTCTTCTTGAGTTTTCCGGCGGATTAATTTTTAGATCTTCCTGATCTTCATGTTACTGGGTTATTTCAATACCAGTTTGAAAGTTGGTGGTGTGATGGCCTCGTATCTTAAAAAGCACGTAAAACCGTTGGTTCTGCGTCTGATCTGTTGCCGGTCGGGGTCTACTCTTATTCAACGAAAAACGAAGTTTCGATCGAAATTTCGCGTGTTTCCTACCACGGTGCCATTCGTTCCGAAATTTCGTTCCGAACGAAAATTGTTTGACGTTTAGAGTCTCTAAACCTACTCTTATTCATAAGTATTCCGACCGAAAATTTCATTTTGACAGATGATTGTTCGGAATTTTAACCTCAAATTGACGAAACCAAAAGTGTTACCTTTTGATTTTCGTTAGCGTACATTTGGTAAGAAAATTGCTTGAAATGGCTACAAGAGTGCTTTTGATCCAAGCTGCTGTTCGTGCAGAACGCTTAGAGCGTAAAAGAAACCGGCGCCGCCTGGACAATCAATTTAGTTTTAGGTACTTAGTTGAATTCCTGACTTAGAGTTTGTAGGAAATATATAGCCATTTTAAACTAAAAAGATTTACCTAAATGGTTATTATTAAGAGTAGCCGATACAGTGTTAGTAAAAATAAATACAATGCATTTAAATGTTATTATATTATGTTATTTAAGTAGGTACTTACAAAGTTTTAAATCCAAAACAAAACTTGTAGATTGTACTCATTATGTGTATCGCGATTGCGAAGTATGTAAAAAAGCACTTGGAAACATGATTTAATAACACAGCTCGAATATCTAAGAACACAACACTTGAGAAACAAACTTTAGAAAAGTTTTAAAATAATTCAAACAAAAATCTCAAGTTTACATGTTATGATTAGATTGCGCGTGAAGTGTGAATATACGGATATTTTTGGTTGTCATACGTTACTGCCCATCGTTGCCATCAATTATTACTCTTCAAATTAGTCGGATAACAATGACCGTGTAAGGGTATTGTAGAGTATCTCGGTGAATTTCGTAGAAACTATAAATTGTATCTGTATATTTATATTTTCTGCATGAATATAACAAAGAAATATTTAATAAACCACATTTTAAATATAAAATGCAAAAATAAAGAACATCTTATTTCTATTTCATCTTCCATTCATTCACGAAAATTGTCTATGAATCCGAACTTCATATGCGTGTCCGAAAATAAAATAGAGTAGGGACAGTAACGAAATTTCGTTTATATTTCGTTCGTTTGCGAAGTTTCGTTTCCAAGAAAGAGAGTAGACCCCCCTGACCTCAAGCTGTATAACTAGCAATAAAAAGTAGTAATAGCCCATTGTGGTTACTTCAAGGGCCTTTTATTGAAGTTCATAAAGTAATTGTAGTAGCTCAGCGAGTTTGTAAGTAGATTGGATTGTTTTAACTACCTCTTCGAACGTTTGCATACTTGGTGGTGGTACTGGTGGTGGTTACTGTAGTGTATGTAGAGATATCAATATATCACGCTACAAACCGATAACAGTATTATGACGTTGTCTCGGGCGCATACGTCGCTCGGTTATAAATACCGGTGCGAGAGGTGGGGCGGCCAGTCGTTGTCGGACTGCCGGCCTGGGCGGTGGTGCGTTGGCGAGCCAACTAGTGTGTTAGTGAGTGTGCATATTATATATTGTGAGTGTGCATATTATACATTGGCGACGAGGATAAAACCGTGAGTTTTTATATTTTATTGGAAAAAAAATGTGTAATAATGATGATTATTCATGTTTACAAGAGAAAGTAACATTTATTTTTGAAGGTCGATTGAAATAATGTTGTTTTTCTTAGAAAAAAAAACTCTTAAAAAAAATAATAGAGAAATAGAATAATGCGTAATAATGGCGCTTATTCATGTTTATAAGAAAAAGAGAAAATAACATTTATTTTTTAAGGTAGATTGAAAAAAATAGTTTTCTGAGAAAACAAAGAACTTATCTAAGAGGAACACAACTTTGTTATATTCTCTACTCTTTAAAGCAGATAAAAACAGTCTCCTACAGGTAGATAATTATTTGGAAGGAAATATACATAATATTGTTACATTTCAAAATGGATGGATGGAGAGGGAGAGGAAAGCTAAGGAAAAGATGGATGGATTGTGCGAATAATATGAATGGAAAAGGAGCCAGTGAAAGCATGAGGTTGGACAGGACGGAATACAAGACGAAGACGTGTTGTGCCAACCCCAAGTAACATGTGATAAGGGCAGAAGAAGAAGAAGAAGATTGTTGCATTACAAAATCAAATGGGAGTCAAACTGGGGACCTCAAGCTTGGTTACTTGATTTGTGCTATCTACAAGATTAGTTCTAAAACAACAAATCAAGAAGCACAAAAGCAGTAGAATATACCTACTGGTCATTAAATTGACATGTGTCGGAAACGACTGTGATAGCAGTAGATTATATCTACTGGTCATTAAATTGACATTTGTCGGAAACGACTGTAAAAGCAGTAGATTATATCTACTGGTCATTAAATTGACATGTGTCGGAAACGACTGTGATAGCAGTAGCTCATACCTACTGGTCATTAAATTGACATGTGTCGGAAACGACTGTGAAAGCAGTAGCTCATACCTACTGGTCATTAAATTGACATGTGTCGGAAACGACTGTGAAAGCAGTAGCTCATACCTACTGGTCATTAAATTGACATGTGTCGGAAACGACTGTGAAAGCAGTAGATTATATCTACTGGTCATTAAATTGACATTTGTCGAAAACGACTGTGAAAGCAGTAGATTATATCTACTGGTCATTAAATTGACATTTGTCGGAAACGACTGTGGTTGCAGTAGAATATACCTACTGGTCGTTAAATTGACAGTTTTATTAGGAAAACAGGTCAGCAGTAGTTGTTCCTGTTTATATACATACTGGACACAGTGGATGTGGTTAAGGAAAACTAAACAAAGTCAAAGTCAAATCATTCAGTCAAGTCTTATCATTCTGATAAGTCGAATATAGTGAGTTTAGATTAATTTTACCACCTCATTGTATACCTATATTCTGGCAAATAAACAATTTCAATTTCAATTTCATTTATTTCAATTAAACCATGAAAAGGCACTTTTAAACGTCATATTAAGAAAATTGAATCTAGTTACTCATTCCAAGTGGTAGTTTCGTATGGAGAAGAATGGGCAAGAAACTCCATACTTACTCTTTTAAAAAAATTAAATTAAAAATTTAAAAAACCCCCAACGCAAAACATATATGCGATTATGTAAAAAGTAAAAAATAATACTTTTGTTGAGCCATCAAATGTTTGTTCGTTGAAATGGCGCTATAATGTCGCGGCGGGGTACCGCTTAAGTAAGTCAGTCCCTTAATTTCATTTACTGTCTATCAATTTACCAGCATATCCGCCCTATATGCTTCGATATTATCAAATTTTGTTGCTAATCTAGTTGTTAATCTTGTTGCAAATCTAGTTACCATCAGTTCGCTATTTTTTTTAGCTATTTAGTTATTGCTTTGAACTTAGCGGTACCCCGCCGCGACATTATAGCGCCATTTCAACGAACAAACATTTGATGGCTCAACAAAAGTATTATTTTGTACTTTTTACATAATCGCTTTTATGTTTTGCGTTGGGGGTTTTTTTAAATTTTTAATTTAATTTTTATTTTTAATTTTTTAAATGTAATTTAGTTTGGTTTTGTATATAATCTTGCATAGTTTTATAGCAAACATGGGTGTTTCAATGGGTGGTCAGTGTGGTCACCTATAATAATATGTTTGAAAGCAAAGTAAACATCCGGTATGCGTCTAAGATCCCTACCGCAGCAAACAAAAGAGCTGATAACTTTAAAACTGCTGAACCGATTTTGATGAAACATGTCTAAGAACCATCGCTAAAGAATCTATTTTCAAATAAAAAAAACCGCATTCAAATCGGTTCACCCGTTAAAGAGCTACAGTGCCACAGACAGACACACAGACACACAGACACGTCAAACTTATAACACCCCTCTTTTTCGTCGGGGGTTAAAAAGAAAATGTTTACAATATTTTGTACGTACAGGAATTATATAATTGTACGTGAATACCTTGCATAAAAACCACTAGTAACCACAAAGTATTAAAATCTAGAAATGACAGCTAAGTTACGTATACATATACATAGTCTTCACACATTTACAAATATTGAAACAGTAAACAACCACCCCTCATATTTCAACCACAATAAATTAGTTTGTGAGCCAGAGTAATCTAGAAGTACAGTTAAGAAAATGGAATATACATACATTAAACATAAATGATAATGGGTTTATTCTGTGTCAGTATGTATTTCTATCATACGGGTAAGTCTGAAATGGCTAGTAGCCCCCATTAAATTGGAAAAACCTCCATTAAATTAGAAAGTGGTTGGAATAACCCCCATTAAGTTGGAAACTTTATGATAATTCTGTCATTTCATCATGGTAATTATTGTGGGAGCGTCATGTGTGTGTAGTCTGTATAGAAGATAGAAACAACACTTCCACTTAACTCACTGTTTATTACAGCAATTTCCTGTAGCAACATACTGTAGTATGTACAATTCTTTTGCACTCGAACGGATAAGAGAAGCTAAGATGAAAGTATAGAGCGAAGGAACGGAAGAAAATAGATGATTGGAAGAGCGATGAAAGAGATAAAAGCTCATGTGCGAGTATGAGGCGTAGCGGCATAGTGACACGCCGTTGCCACAAGTGGTAATAAAAAACCTTCATCCAATTGGAAACTCAATAGTGCACTAAATGGGAGGCTAGCTTAGCATTTATCAAGAAAAAATACGTGACGCTGATATTCTGCTGAACCCCTGCAGTGACATGCGGATATCAAGTAGATGGATGGATAGGTGTTGACAGACGTTGTAATAAAGTTTTATGCGCGGACTAAAGTTCTCCAACAAAAGATCTCAAGGAACCTTCGATTAATGTATATAATGGTTGTGGACTGGGATTCCGGAGTTCCCAGACCTGCATTATTTTAGTATATTTGAGGTTTTGAGGAAAAAACAACAAACGAAAAAGGAAAAGACAATGGAGGACAACAGCACAACACAACAAGGGACCAGCAAGGGGCAAAAAAGGAAACAAGGGGCAGGTACAAGTACTAGCTAACTTTAATATTTTCATTTCAGCAATTTCCAAGGATTTGAGGATGTTATACTATCCTGATATTTACAACAATCCATTAATGACTGAGCCCACCTATGGAAGTGACCGAGATCTAACTAAATATATAACTGGCGATATTTGTATTCAGCTGCTTTATTTACTTCAAACAATGTTACATGGTTACATGTTTGTGTTTCAGATCTGCTTACGTAGATATCTAAGCCAGTTGGTGTTTATTTGAAAAAATAGCACCATGCGGTTTGTGTATGATGTCATGCAGTTTGCGGGTTGGTTCAGTCACGGATCCCAGATGCTCTGCAAGGGATTTGGGTCTCAACGGTTTCATGGAAATCAGAGTGCTTCGTGACCATGGCTTTTTCAACACCTTCCTCAGCTTTGTATTGTCACAAATGCAAGGAACTTGGTACAAATAATCCGTCTTGGAAGTTATTGGTGCCAATTCAGTTGTGCACGAGCTGAACTCATTTTTAGCTATTTATATCTTTCTCTCCAATAAAAACAAGAAAGAGACAGATATTAATAAGACCTGTCCATTTAAGTCTATCTGGAGTGTTCATGCAATTACAGCTGTCATGTCGGGGTGTATTGATTTAAAGCACGGCGAGGATCAAGAAAAAACTGATTAACATCTCTGACTTGGTTCTTATCTGTCGCCCCCTTTTCTTCAGCTGCCTGGCGGTAGGAAATGCCATTTGTCTGGGTTGTGAACGAAGGCATTTGTGCTAGTATAACCCGATAACCTATTCTATCTCGAGTTTTATCGTACTGGTGATAGATAGGCCTATCTGTCGCTGGTTGAAACGTCCCGAAGATTTGTGAAAGATTATGGAATCATGCTGGCACGCGTTGTTTACCAACCCCATCATAGACCCCCTCTGATGATAACTATTTGTATGAAAGAGCCAAAGTACGTGTCCCAACGGCTATTTGTTTATTTGTTTGATAGAACGGTTACTAAAGACTAGATTTGGTTATCAGCCGAATTGTAGGGATACATTATATTCTAATAAAACATGTCCGACTCAAGTGAAAATAGGTACTGATTTTAGTTCGGTTAGTTATAGTAACAGAGTTATCCCCCTGGGAAAGTGCTTTAGAGGTTTAATCACATAGAACCAATAACAGAATTAAAATCGTATTTATAATATGAGTAAATTAACCTGTAATTAATTTACAAATAAACTCCATTTAAATAAATCAACAATAAGATAGTGACCCAACATAATTACTTCCTGAGTTTTAAACTGTCAATTATGTTTAATTCCTACACTCCAGCGCTACCGCTTTGCTTAGCAAAATGCAGTCAAATCTTGATGATTTACTACGTTAAACATACACAAGTTTTATAAAAATAATGATTGTTTATAGTGTCGTTAGTTGTAACAAAACGCATGGGACGGGGTATCCATTGTCCCCGTCAACGTTATTGATGACTGTGAGACAAACTGTCTATAATCAGTGGCGATCTGACGGGATGGCGGAGCGTAACGGTGCGGTGCTGTCGCGGAGGGTTGTGGGTGAACCCTGTGGTTGCGTCCAGGAAGTCCAGGCGGACACCTTGGGTCTCCGGAGGGTGATTTGATTAGGAAAATGATTTCTCAATCAATTTGTAGTAGTCGTAAGACGTCGGGTGGATGAGCAATGTATGTTTTTGGAAAAATACTGGTTGCGTCAATTAATTTGATAAAGGAGGGAGATATAGTGTATATAGGTGGGTACATACGCTGCCCGTGTCTTGTCTAGTGTCACTGAGTCGGTGTCACGAGGGCTGCCGGCGAGAGTGCGTAGTTAGGCGATTGGACAGTTGCAGTTGCTGGTCAAGTGGTAACATACAACTACGTTAAAACAAGGAAGGGATGTAGTGTATGTAAAGATATCAATATATCACGCTACAAACCGATAACAGTATTATGACGTTGTCTCGGGCGCATACGTCGCTCGGTTATAAATACCGGTGCGAGAGGTGGGGCGGCCAGTTGCCCAGTCCGATAACCATGTTCGGTAAGCCTATCCCTTGGGAGAAGCAAGCCAAATACCTAGGTGTGATTCTGGACCACTATCTTACTTTCGGAGAGCACATCAAGACGGTGCGTTCGCGCGCCGCTTTCGCTCTCGGTAGGCTCTACTTCATGTTGAATGCACGCAGCAAATTGTCACTCAAGTGCAAATTGCGCATTTACACGGCGTGCATTCGTCCCATCATGACGTACGCCTGTGCTGTATTCGCACACGCGAAACCATACCGTCTCCATAGGATGCAGACCCTCCAAAACCGTTTCTTGCGAAAAATCACAGGAGCCCCTTTTTACCTTCGCAACGAGAACCTCCATCTCGATCTAAAAATACCTACCATCCAGCAGTTCATGAAACGCGCGCCAAGCGCTTCTTCGACACTGCTGAGAAGCACTCTAACCCGTTAATCGTATCGGCCGCCCGGTACACTCCCTCCCGTATTAGTAAGACTCGACGACCGAGACATACTCTGACCGACCCTGACGATGCTATTACTCTCCTCCAGGAGAGCAATAAAGCCACCAGTACAGTTAAGAAACACAGACACAGACCGCCGTCATTCCGTCCTCGCCGCCGAGGCCCGCCGCGACGACCCCGTACGTCGGGTCCCTTGCTCGTGCCAGCCCGCGCCGCTGAGCCTGTAGTTTTAAATTCGTCCCTAAATAATGGAAATCCGATCCAGCCTGTCCCTTTGCTGTCCTCTCCCAGCGACGCCCTAAGCCGAGGCTCGTACCCCACAGGGGGTGCCCTTAGCGTGTAGTCGCTTAGTTTGTAAGCTTTTTGCCCTGGCTGGAGGCCCTAAAAATAATAATTTTTAAGGCACCACAGGAAAGTCCGGTTAAGCAGCCGACAACCTCCTAGGTTGACCTGCGAGATGCCAAACCGAAAAAAAAAAAAAAAAAAAAAAAAAAAAAAATGGGGCGGCCAGTCGTTGTCGGACTGCCGGCCTGGGCGGTGGTGCGTTGGCGAGCCAACTAGTGTGTTAGTGAGTGTGCATATTATATATTGTGAGTGTGCATATTATACAGTTACAATTATAGTTTCAATTTATGAGAAAGGTAGCTATTGAGTGGGCAGAAAAGAGTTGGTGTGTACAGAGTTTTAATGCCACGGTTGACGCAGGGTGAGCGATTTGCTGCAGCGGAACCAATGTTTGTATGGCCTTCAACTCAGATTATCAAACAAAAGGCATATAGACCGTGCGGAATACTGCGAGTGAAGCCACAAAAGCAAATACAAATTCAATAACGAATACCTACAATCTCGTGATTGTATTCGCTTTTCAATGTTTATTTGTATTAGTATTCTTTTTTTTTAATAATGCTGCGCTTCGTGCTGTGACTCGTGTTAGTACAGCGTGAAACGAATTGTAAGTATTCGTTTTTTAATTTATATGTGTTTTGTATTTGTGGCTTCACTCTCAGTGTTCCGCACGGTCTATCTGCCTTTTGTTTCATAATCTGAAGCCTACAAGTAGGTAGTAGTTCCGGATTTGGTTGTTTGTGTATTTTAGTTTGATGTTTGTAAAACGCACACACGATACGAGAGAAATACACAAAGTAGGGCAAAGTTTGAAATAAAAAAATGTGTTTTTAAGTAGGTACCTGTTTTAAAAAAGGCAAGCAGTAAGTTAGATAATTATGGAGGCGCATTTAAAAAGCTTGCGGTCATATGATTTTAATCGATGATCTATCCAGTGACGATTTACCGTCCATTATACTACAAAATTATACTACTACCGAACAAAGGGGGTGGTCGGTGACGACAATCAAATGCAATCTGCATCTCTGCATCAATATGCATCTTTAACCCTCCTGATATTATCAAATACTGCGATTGTATGTACAAGAATAATACATTTTTATTGTTAAAATTTGCATGTCATGCTAAAACTGAAATGTCTTTTTGCAGTTATTTCAACTAATCCTACTAATATTTAAATGCGAAAGTTTATGAGGATAAATGGATGGTTGTTACACCTAAACGGCTAAACGGAGTTAAAATTTGGCACACATAGATTAAGATCTTGCTTAACACATAGCTTAGTTAATTTTTTTTGTGGCTTCCCCTAGAATAATTTAGTCAGACGAAGTCGCAGGCAGAGTCTAGAACTATTATAAATGTGAAAGTTTGTGAGGTTAGATGGATGTTTAATACTCTTTCACGCCTAAACGGCTTAAAGGACCACGGGCCAAAGGACCATGGCAGTTAAGCCATGGTCCTTTTGCCCATTGTCCTTCGGCACACGTATAGATAATGATTTCTATCCTGTTTTCCTCTGGGATAACTAAGGCTTTTAGCATAATTCTTATTTCTATGCAATATGTAGTATACCACAAAAACTGTTACCAATAAAATTTGTTTTATTTATTTTCTATAATATTCAGTATACGTTAGCGATTATTTTAGGTTAGAGACTAAAAACGACGATGAAGATAAAAGCTCCTTACAGAAAAGGAACAATAATTCTTATTTTCCCTTCTCAAAGCAAATAAACCTACTTATGACCATTAACCCGTACACTCAACACTCAAGAAGTCGTATCATATCACTCAGTCAGTAGGTCGAGTAAAAGATTAACTGAAAGGATTTATGAGGCAAATGTAAGTGGAATCCCGACAGGACACCCTAGAGACACATTACCCGTTAATGATGTCCTTCAAACAATTTAATGCGTAGTTCCTACTCACGGATGATGGGAATGAAGGTATTTTGTGTTTAGTTTACCTTGGCAGTTCACTGCCGGAGTTACTTGCGAACTATGTGTTGATTGTAATACATTTGAATAGGTGTACAGGCGAACTTTGTCCTAGCGTTTATGGTCATGTATTTTATTATTATTATTAATAACCAAGTACATCATATGTGGCTATTTGAACGGTGATCCCCAAACTAGACGTTAGTCTGTATCTTGGCTCTATTTTATTCTATAGTTCAAGTATACGAAATATTATACGTGATTAAAACATTTATATACAGCCTGCTGAGCGCGGTGTCCTGGGTTCGACATCCAGGTCTGGTCAAATATTATTGGGTTTTTCCGTTGAGAGAAAGAAAGCACGTAAAGCCACTGGTCCTGCGTCTGACCACTCTCCGGTCGTGTCGGATTACCATCCCATGGGACTATGAGTCGACGGAAGATTGAGTCCTGTGTGTGCACACTTTTGTGCACTTATAATTATCTTCTGCGTACTTGGCTAGTCTTCATTGAGATTGAGAGATTGGTCCGTACCTCCGGGTCGGGAGAATTATACTTATAATAAAAAAAATAATAAAAAAAAAATTGACAACAAAGGTCCACTGGTTAGTAAAAAACTTATGAACTAAGGGTTAGTATTTAATAATAATACGACAATTTACATTTACCCCTGCCGCACGAGCAACCTGACAGCATGTTTGAATATAAATGCATCATGCTGCTTGGTTATGGCTTTCAAAATGTTGTTGCTGCTCGCCCACACTCTGCTTATAAAGGATGCGGTCTTTTTTCTTAAAATGGCGTAAAAGTCGTCAGTTCGTGCAACAGCAAACATAATAGACGCGCTGCAGAACCGAGGCAACCGCAACAGCACCCTGAAGCCATTATTATATTGCACACGCAGAGCATCTAGAGCCCTCGGCGTACAGTTTACCCACAAACTGCCCGTGTTGAACGCTTGACAATAAGCTAAAAAAAGTGATTAAAGTTACTTATAGTACGTGCCACGAAAGATGAGACTTGACACAGACTTGACTTGACTTGTGCAGTACTCGACTTGAAGGTCTCGTACCATTAAATCGAGTACTGCGCAAGTCAAATCAAGTCTGTGCCAAGTCTCATCTTTCGTGGCGCGTACTTTAAGTTTGTTTGTTTTTTTTACTTTTTTTGTAATAATCTCTGGAAATAGTATCAGGATCAATCTCCAAAACGGGCGTATTCGTGTGATCGCTCTGGTGCTTTTCAGATATTGATATTTAAGGGTAATTATGTATCTCATTAGAAAGAATGATATTCAAATGGTATAGTTTTACTATTGGCCTTCAATTTACACAAACAGTTATGGAAATATTTAATTTCAAAAAATTTCACGACCAGAGCAATCATAATTGGTGCCAGAGCGATCATAAATGGTGAAAACAGTAAAACAAAAAAAAATATTGATAAAATATTATTTATTTAAGCCATGCCAATGCATGTTAGTTCGTTCGTTCGTTCAGTATCTTGCGATAGCCGATGAGATCTTATTATTCTTCTGCTACTAACCGGTGACGCGGGTGAATCAAAATAGGTCAAATTGTCTTATTTTTGAAATGTCTCTGGAAGACAGGAAATTGTCTGAGAATGAACTTCTACACGATTAATATAATGTTAAACTCATTTTCAACGTCTTGTGTTACAGATTGCAGTATCTCTCTAGGTTTTGTTTCCTTGTTGGTGCTTGAGGTTGGAGATGATTGAGGAACATTTGAAAGAGGATCACGGTTCTCAGATAGATAGATAGGTTCTTCATTTATTGGGACCTCATCAGTTGCTGGTAACTTATCCACTTCTTTCTCTGAATAATATCGTCGAGAACTCTGCCTGCTTTTCTTCCTACGAACCTTTTGATAGCTTGGAGTTAAATCACTCATTGGTAGTACTGTGCCCCGAGCTTTTTTCCTTTGGTAACTCCCTCTTGACTTTACAAGCCATTGTGCGTATAGATCTGGAACATTTTTTATCTTGGACATTCTACGACGCTCAGCCAATTTCTTCCTAAGACGTTTTGCTTCAATACATAATTTATTTTGACGCATGATTTCAATCTGCAACAATAGTTGTCATTAAATAGAGAAGAAAGGGTTACAGTTGTGGTAGCTAACTAAATGCAATGTATCATCGGGTTTTTGGGTTTAGCTTATCCGAAGAAACTCAGAAAAGATTATAAATTAAAGGTTAATATGCATAGTTCATCGTTTGTCATTGTTTCAGTCGGGTACTACTACTTAAAATAGATTTATAACGCACAATTAATGCAAAATATCATCGCTCTGGTCTTTTTAGACAGAGCAATCAGAGCCATAGCGATCAGAAAAAGTCACAAAATCATAAATATAGCCGAATTATAAAACAATAGAAAGTTGTGATTACGTCTCATAAAAAACATCATAACGATCACTTAATTCACATAACAAACCCATTCACAAGCTTACTATTGAATTTAAATAATGTGCCATAGCAATCATAAAATTCGAGAACCAAATCCAGAGTAATCATAAACTTACCTTCGTAATGTTGGAACGCGGGAACGTGGCACACAGGTCATCCTCCTCGGCGGTTAGACCACTACTGGCGTTGCCCCACGGTAGGGGAATAGAGGGTATATAACGCGTAACTAGGGATGAGCGCGATGTTTTACCTCAGCGCAGAGCGATGAGATAAAATGCCCGGACACGATTTTAAATTAAAATTGTGGCAAAAGTATTGTTAATACAACTAAAAATATTTTATTTCTATGAAGATTAACTATTTGTGATGTAAGTTAAATAAGTTGTTTGATATGATACTTCTCATTAAAAAGTTAAAGAATATTTTTTTCATTCAATCGGGAGTTGGGTCAACCCATAGCGATCAGGATTTTAAGGTTTAAGATTTTTTTTTAAATATTTAAAATAAACTTATTCATAATATTAGCCTTGTACCACGTAGATTAGACAGCAAACTGCCTATAAAAAAATATTTTGAAAACGTTTTTCGATTTTAAAATGGGTTTCTCCCGCCCGACACGAAAAATAACGCCTCTGGAGATCGACCCATCAATAGTAGAAGTAATATATCGCGGATGCAGACGAAGTTGCAGATTAAAAAAACTTTATTACAAAAAAGACAACCGCCTTCAAAAAAGGTTTTTTATTTTTCGCTTTTTAGTACTTCCTTATCATCCAAATCGATTAAGAAATGGCAACACAGTCAAAACAGAGATTGAAAGTACAAGGTGAGAACATTACAACATCATTCATGTATATTTTTTTGGTTTCTGTCGATTTTTGCAAAAAGTGTTGAATCAATTTCGATAAAATTTCTATGGCCACCCTTGAGCCATACCCTATCCATGAATTTTCAAAATCGCTTTACATTTGCCGGAGAAATCGCGTAACAAATATACAAAAAAAAAACATACAGACAAATTGAGAACCAACCTTCTTTTTGAAGTCGGTTGAAAAGAAGCCTATGACATTCCCCAAAGTTCAAGCTATCTTCATACCAAAATTTCAACAAAATTGGTTCAGCTATTTCATCGTGAAAGTAGACAGAGTTACTTTCGCATCCATAATATTAAAATAAGAATATTAAATAAGATATTATAAGTATGAAGTATGGAAGTATGGATTTATAATATTACTATGGATTTGACATACACGCGAGCGAAGTCGCGGGCTGAAGCTAGTGCTGAATAAACTTGGGTTAAAAACAAAAGACAACCACCTATTGGAATCATTTAATGTGTGGCGTTCTTTTGTTTTCAAT
This sequence comes from Charanyca ferruginea, assembly GCA_947361185.1. Lineage (NCBI taxonomy): Eukaryota > Metazoa > Arthropoda > Insecta > Lepidoptera > Noctuidae > Charanyca > Charanyca ferruginea. Next base: position 33,732,513 of record OX376056.1, read on the forward strand.
TCTTTAAACCCAACGAAAACAGAGGGTTTTTTCAACCGACTTCAAATGGAATTTAGTGCTTCCCGTGTGGTCCCATTTTTTTTTGGTCCAGTTCTGACCATCCATGAGAAACCCGTATAAGTCTTAAATTTACATTAAGTATGTGCGCGATTTGTTACGCGATTTCTCAGGCAAACGTAAACCGATTTTGAAAATTCTTTTTTTTATAGATAGGGTATGCTTCAGGGGTGGTCCCATATAAATTTTATCGAAATTGATTCAGCACTTTTTGAAAAATCAACAAATACCCAAAAATTTTACATAGACGACGTTTTAGTTTCATCAACCTTTGTAGTAGTTAACTTTCAATTTCTTCTTAATAGATTTGAATGAGAAGGAGGTACTAAAAAGCGGAAAATAAAAAGCTTTTTACAAAAAAGACAACCGCCTTCAAAAAGTGAAAAATAACTTTAGCACAGAACACACATTGACTTTAGTTTCGGAAGTCGGTGGCAATACAAAACAACAAACAGAACAAAGCCACTGAATTTCGAAACTAAAGTCAATGTGTGTTCTGTGCTAAAGTTATTTTTCACTTTTTGAAGGCGGTTGTCTTTTTTGTAAAAAGCTTTTATAAGTTTAACGTGTGTTTCTGTGAGTCTGTCACATTATAGCTACCGAATGGATGGACCGATTTGGGCGCGGCTTTTAATAGCTAAAGGTTCTTAGCTATGTACGATGATGATCGGATAAGCCAATTCAAAGATGAAGCAAGTTCTAATCGCGTCATTATTTAAAGTTCTATTAAAAACAGTAATTTCTTTGTTATATGAGTTCAGATGATATCTTTAGTAGTACAATTTCTTGGATTTCTATCTCATTCAACTATGATCTTCATAGACATAAAGATGTTACAAAAAACCAAAACGTGTTGTTCGTAAAAGAGATAAGTATCCATGTCGTCGGGAATAGTTGAAGATTTCTTAGAAACCAATGGGGGCTTTCAAATGAAATTTTATTAAATCATTGAACTGTTTATTCTCTATATATAGTATTTTATTTTATTCATAAAAACCTATCGGTTTCTGAGTAAACTTCAACTGTTTCCGGCGACATGGATACTTATCTCCTTTGGTGACCGTACATAAATAAATAATCTATCAGTGGATCATAACAGGCTACAACGGGGCAACTAATTTTTTTATTAAATAAAAGAGTTGGGAAAAGATTGGATGAATCAGCTACGAAAAATAAACAAAACGTCAAAAACGAAAAATATACTAAAACCTAGAGCTAAAAAACCTAGACACCAATACTGGTACTTTTTTTAATTCGGTCCCTGGATATTCGAATGGATGGTAACTTTATTTTATACAGTACTCTCTTCTGTCCGCGCTTTCACTCGCGTCATTTAGAATTTGACAACCAATTCGGGTTGTACTCTGCTTGTAATAATACAATTATTATTCAATCATGATTTGAAAGACACGTGGCGCCATGTATTAGGTTGTACGTTGTTTTAAAGACAATAGTTTTATAGAATTTCGTTTCACATAAAATTGTTCTCATAATTTCGTTTCACAGTATAATCAATACACAGAATACTTACTTAGAAGATTTTTAATTAATTGATTTTTGTTTCACATAAAGTTTAATGTTATATTAATCACATCATAGAATAACAAATCAAATATTCTTTATACATATATTGTTTATTTAATATAAAACTTATTACCAAGAATGGGGGTCTCAGTTCTAACTAAACCTACTGCGCGTGCGTGCAAGCACGCATGCAGCGTTCGAAATTCTATGAACTTTCTGTCTGCAAAACAAGGGGACACCCATGTAAGACAAAAAGAAATATTTTCCCGAGGAAAACAACAGTAACGTGTCCCTCGGGAAAATATTTTTTTTTGTGGGAAAATAAAGAAAGAAAATGAAGAAAACACGTTTACTGACACAGACCATGTGCACACAAGAATAATAATAAAAGATTACTTACTTAAAAAAAACATTAATATGAGCCCCTATTAAAAAAACATAAATAACATTAGGTATTGTGTGCCCCACGGTTGCGCCAAACAGGCCCAGTTCAGCAAAAATGCCAGACCACTCGTGCCTGACGCTGGTTTTCAACTGGGCTTCAAGTCTGCTATTACAATAGTGTCAGAATGGTCTATAATTTCTTTCATAATTGTTGATTTTGACAAGTTTGGTAATCTACTAATATACTCGTAATGGCGTCATTATGAAAATCAATGATAGACCATTCTGACACTGTTGTAATAGCAGACTTGAGGCCCTGGGGTGTGATTCTGTAAGACCTCATTCTAAACTTCGAATCTGAATCCGCTGTGAGTTTCTTGATTGACATTCTAAAAACTCGGTTGATAATTCGAATTTACACTAGCGCCACCCTTGCGAGCGTGTCAGCGAGTTGAACTAAATTGACAGGGAGATTTTGACAGATAAAGTATGAGATGACGTAAGAAGTGGCATTCTGTAAGGTAATTTCCCCGTCACTTCGATGCTCACTTCGCACTCGAACCCGATTCAAAGAGTCAAATATATCAAGGTCATTTTGAACCTTATGCGAAGTGAGAGTGAATAGCGATGTGAGATGCGAGTTGTTGTTCGAATTTTACAGAATTGACCTACTGGACCTTTGTGTGTGAAGTGATACGGATGTAAACCAGTTTTACTATGAAACATAGGTGGATAATTAAATAAAAAAGAAACGTGTAGTATAGAGTGTGTGAATGAAAGGTACCCACCCTATGTCCGGATCTGTACACATGATAACGTATATGCAAAGTTTCTGGATGATCGGTTAAACGTAACAAACAAACGAACACGATGCATTTTGTAGGCTATCATGTAAATATCAGTGTCAGTCGTTACGGCCAGACAGAAACCTGAAAGCCTGTTAGGTTTTCAGTTAATTTACAAGTTGAGTTTTAGAGAAGTTAGATACCTGTAAGATGAGCCGATTGTTTCGTTATATGTTTTCAGCCACATCTGGTTGGTACGAGGTGTACCTATAACTTTTAACGGCCCTTAGCCGGAACAAACAGACAGACATTTTTTTTTATATGTTTTTTATGTTAGTATATACCGTATATACTTTCATATCATCATTTCAGCCGAAAGACGTCCACTGCTGGACATAGGCCTCCCCAAAGGGGGGGTTTTGCCATAATCGCCACGCTTGGCAGGCGGGTTGGCGATCGCAGTATGGGTGTTACAAGAGAACGCTGCTGCCCATTCTCTGGTACGTCCCTTAGTCGCCTCTTACGATACCCACGGGAAGATATGGGATGGTGCTATTCTTTACGTCCGACACCATACGGATACTTTCATATGCATTTAGTAAAAAGCTGTTTTTTTTACACTACAAACAGACAATTTGATTTTATTTATTTATAAAGACTAAGCTAATTAGTAGGGACCTACTAAACAATGGGTGGAACAAAATTATCGATTATAGCCACCCGACCCGGCTTCGCATGGGCCTATAGCCTTCCTCGGTAAATGGACTATCCAACACAAAAAGATTTTTTTAATTCGAACCAGTAGATCCTGAGATTAGCTCGTTCAACCAAACAAACAAACAAACAAACTCTTCAGCTTTATAATATTAGTATTGAAGTATAGATGACAAAATTAGTATTAGTTTTGATTAGTCGGGGAGGTATATATGAATATGGCTTCTAATATGATCATTACGAAAGGAACCAGAAATTTCCATCAATCTCGAACCGTTTTGAAATTTAGTCAATCAATTAATCATGATGTATTAGTAGTTTACCTATTTTTGTAAGTGTATATCTTTTTCATTTATAATTATTTTTAAAAGGGTCCCACAATGTTATCTCCTCACTACCCTTGGTTGACTGGTAGAGAATGCCTTTAGAAGAGAGAAGGAGAGAGAAGGCATTAAGCCCGCCTTTGTACCCATGTGTATGAATAATAAAGAAATAATCAATAAATCGCGTCTAAATTATTTTTTTAAATAAAATCATTTCTTCTTCTTTTTAATGAGATGATTATATATAGGGATATACCTAGCTATCGTGTTGGCTTTTTGTGGTATAGCCATTTTTTAAAATCCATAGTGCGATAGATTCCCAGGAATCGGTAATGAGATGAGTGTACGAAATATAATAAACTAAGACCTTGCAGAGGCGCTAAACTTACGTCATTATACGACTCCAATACTTGGTATTTTTTCGGGTATCATGTTTAAAACATACCTAACTCATTAACGTTCAAGGCAGACAACTGGTTTACAAGATATTTTTAAAAATCATTACTAACCGTTATTCGTTATTGTCAAAACGTTTTCGTGGGTTATTACTTCAGCTAGACGGTTTGAAATAGATTTGAAACGCCTCTCTTAAGTTGTAGCCCACAAAAATAATGAATAATAATTATGTACTGATTAATCTTGCAATTTACAAATATTTCAATATTGGACATTACATTAACCATATTTTTAATAAACAATTATCCAAATTAATATTCCAAAAGTGGCTAAATATTATGTTCAAAATATTATGTTCGTTATTGTAAATAATAAACCATTAAAACAGTACACACTTTCGAGCAAAACATCGACAAATAAACGACAAACAATACATCAACATCAAAACATAATTAGTGAAGCGCAACTTTGCTAAATTATGGGCATTAGCTATCAAAATGCTGAGCAATGCCCGAAAACGGAGCGTGCCAAAGGGCCTTTACCTACCACCACGTAATATGCAAAGTAGACCCACAGTGGACATTAAATATTTACCATACACTGTGAGAGGACGTCTTAAGAATTTAGACATGACACACAAGCTTGCTTAAGTTTTTGCTGAAAACACAAGGCTATGTGGTTACTTTGTGTTGCAACAAGCGTGTTATCTCGATCTGTAACTTGTAAAAGAGGTTTGAAGTAGTGGGGAGACAAAAGGGATGGGATTATTTGAGTGGAGTGGATTGGCCGTTGTGTTGGACCATTAGTAGTAATAGCTGGACAAATGAATAGCTTTCATATAACGTGTTACTACGTGATGACGATTCTTAAGATCTTGTGATTTTGTGATCCATTCTAAAATGCTCCCGTTTTCTCGGTTAAATAAGTGAATCGATTTTGATGAGTCTTGGTCAAAGTCACAGCATTTATTTCAATATTAAACTATTTACAAGAAACTTTTCAATTGTCAAGGATTCAGTTAGTTAGTCAGAAAGTTGAAGCTAGTTGCTCGTTCTAAAACGTAGGTCGGTCTCTATGGAGAAGAACGAGCTAGAAACTCCATGGATACTCTTTTAAATCAAGTTTTTACAAAATATTATTTGTTACATTATTCTTGTTGCTTTTGCCTATAAATGAAAACAATATAGATAGCAATACAAAACATTTTAAAACGAAGTCGCAGGTAAAATGTTATAAATGAGATAGATGATAGATACAGTTTATTATAATTGTTTTATATATAAAAAAAATTAACTTGTAACAAAAAGTTCGGCTAAAATATACCTCTAATTGTAGGTTTAATTGGAAGCAAGCAATATAACATGTACAAATGAATATTTAAGCGTTTGGTACGTTGTATTAGTTTGCGATCAAATCATATGATAACATATATTTGTTCGACACCGTAGTCGACTAGTAATTTAAGTAATAAAAGTAAGTAATTAAAGTTGATTATAATCGAATCCAGTCAAGGCGTTGTTTGGTAAGTCTAAACCTTATTTTAATTTAATAGTAAAGTTCCTTTAAATATTATTCCTGGTGCAGGTTTATTTGTATTGTAATTTATAGGTAGCAGTCAGGTGATACTGATGCGGGTCGACTAATAATTAATTGTTTATCCTAGATTAGGCGCATCTACTGAGTACTTTATATCATGATAGTGTTTACTAGTATTGTAAATGATGTTCGTCATAATAGCAATCTGCGTAGGTGCATCAGCGAAGCATTCTGCGTAGTTTATTAAGCGTAGCGTAGAGCAGTAGCTTTGGCTTAAGTTCTAGGTACTTTATATTACAAGGTAGTGTTTGATATTAGTGTAATCTAACCGTACATTATGTGTTCATGTCCTAATCCATACCTTGGCAGGGAATCATCATAAGCGTTTGGTTTTAGGGAAATGGGGAAGGCCTTCCGCTAAACTCTACCTCGACTGCTGACGATAATTGACTTTTGACTGATATTCAAATATGGAAGGCAGAACCGTACATGCTCAATTCTTTTAGATCTTTATAATAGTAGCCTCACGTCAATATCAAGCTAGGCTAAAATGCCGAACTAAAACAATGCTAGTGGTATATAATATTATACCTATTCTAATAAGACCAAATGTTTTTGATGGTAACTGCTTCCTAAAGAAGGTCTTGCTCGGAATACTTTGCGCTGGGTTTGTTGTACGCACATTTCAAGGGAGAGGGGTAGGCGCCCGTGTTACTTCCTACTTAATTGGTAGCCGTTCTAAGGACGCTAGGGCCCGTGTCTCGTTAAACTCACACCCGGCTATGAACTAAAGCCATATTTCTAAATCGACACTATTTAGCGAGACACGTGATTTGGACGCTAGTGGCTGAAATATGCTGCGACGCCACCTCAAACCAGGGTTCGATTAATGAAATGTGAAGTGACGACATTCCACTTCGGCGTATACCAAGAACAGCTGCAATGAGTTCTGCTACAGACTGAGTCTACGATGCACTTGTGCTAGTTTTGTATTCATCTTGTAAAAGGGATAGACTGTCGTAAGGGAATAATTACATTAGTACGCGAATAGGTAAAATACTGAAATCTTGTCTTCCTCGATGGCAGTTGAGCTTTGCAGTCCGCTGTCTTAGGATTGAGTAAGGCATGTCTATAGAGCCTAGGGAACGTGCTCCGCTAGAAGACGTAGCAGTGTCCTCAGAGGTCCTATGCGTGCAGGTCTAGCCGTGCGCGTACGACGGCACAAACATATTCAAATGGCTATCCATTTGAATATGGTTGTAAGTCACTGGGGCGGGTCTTTAGTATATTGTAAATAAGTAAATTAAGGTAATCTGGAATAATGAATTTCCAAAGCGCAAGTGTAGCGATCCTATTGTCACCCCTTATATTTTATATTATAGTTTTGCATACCCTCTTGTCTTATTAACTTCATTACATAATATGTTTATTTATATGTTCCCCCTGAGAATTCCCATACTAACATCTTTGTGTCCCCCTCCTTGTCTTGTCGGGACAAGGCAGTATAGTTTCATGGGAATTCAATTCAAATTCATAGAAACGGTGGAAGAGCGACCAGTCTGGGACGAGCTCTACAGGATTACGCGGATCGGTGGGGCGTATCCCTTAGCCGTACTTTAACACTAACTAAATCACTAATATCAGCACAATTAGGAAAAACGAAATTTTTATCAGCCTAGGGTATTTTAGGAACAGTCACAGCATCATGGGGATCCAGTCTAAATCGACGCTCGCCGCGCACGGACGTGTCGCCGCTTCGCTCCACGCTCTGCCGCTACGCTCGTCACCTGCTCTCGCTGCGCCTGCCGCAACGATTCCTGTAGTCAGCCGACTGCAACCAACTGTTCAAAAGTTGCCTTTTTCAAGGCGACGGCTGAAATCCCTATTTCTATAAACAGAGTCTGTCGTGTAGCTTCACTAGGCCCCTTCAGGGCAAAACCACAGTTTCGTGGTACTCGGTGGATACCTTACGGTGCCAACGATGCCGAGTGGGTGTTGCCCCAATCACACCCGCCAAACCCCTTCAGGGCGAGGCAGTCAATTGGAGTCGGGAGCTAGTGTTTCGGCCTTGGGGGGTCTCCTAGTCGAACCTAGTCTCTGGTTTCCCTCCACAGCGACACACCTAGTGTCGGTTGGGCGTGTCTACACCCTTCGCACTAGACTGGCTAGGGCCCTGTTCGCACAATAAGACTGGCGACGGGTTTACAAGCTTAGGGCTCACCAATACGTACTCACCTCCCTGTCTACACCCGACAGGGAGGGTTACACATCCCCGGGCCACTCCACCCGGGGAGTTAGAGTTAGGTGTTAGGTTTAATTTAGGCTTCCCTGAGAGTTAAATCTCTCAAAATTCCCTCCCCAACTTAACTTTCCCTCCGACCATGTCGGACGCTGAAATATTAGCGTACGTCAAGGCCCGCTTATTTAAAAGCGCCCTATTCCAAGCCGATCTAGCGATATGGCTAGAGAACTCGTCCGCGTCCCGTAAAGCAACCGAAACTAGCGTCGCTGACTTCAGTGACGTATTTGATAGCCCCTTTTCCCCCGATAACGCCAACGAAGGCACACCTGTGGCGGCATCCTCTATGCCACCGCAAATCCCGTCCCTATTGTCGATTAAGACAACAAGCCCGTACGCGGAAACACCTATTGTTTCCGAGCCCATTGTTTCCGAGCCCATTATTCCCGCGACCATTGTTCCCGCGGCCATTGTTCCCACGCAGCTGCGCTCTGCGTCGCCATGTTTCTCAGAAACAATGGATACTTCTGTCCCTGTCTCTGAGCCATCTCACTCCGACTCTGAGGAAGCCCACTCTGCCTCCGCGTCCTCGGACGACGACTACCAAGTTGTCGGTCCGGGAGGCAAGAGAAAGAAGGGTAAGAGTCCCTCTCAGGCCACCAAGGCCAAGAAAGCCGTAGCCGCCCCCCCTCCCCCACCCCCTCGGTTTCGGCCCCCTCCGTCTCAGCTACCTCTCGTCCAGAGAGCAGCCGTCCCGCTAGTCCCTTGTCCACTGCTGCCCCCAATCCTTCAGTTTCAAAAAAGAAACTACCCGCCCCGCCTCCCTTGTTCATCCAGGACAAGGCGAAGTGGACCGACGTGTCCAAATTGTGTAACGATCGTAAGATCAAATACACAAACGCGCGCTCGACCCAACAGGGTATCAAAGTTCAAGTTCCCACGGTGAACGACCACGGGGAACTTACATCCTTGTTAAAAGTAAGGAACATATCGTTCCACACTTATTCCCTGCCCGATGATAAACCCACCCGTGTGGTAATCCGACGCGTCCCCAAAGAAATCTCAACGGAAGAGATTCTCGCCTACCTTCAGTCGCAAAATGTCCCAGTATCCGCTGTGCATCGTCTGCACAAAGCTAGGGGTGCGATTGCATACGACTCGGTTCTTGTCGTGTGCGATCACACCGACGGCCACCATCCGATCTTTAAACTAAAGTCGGTACCCCCCGCCAATTACCGCGGCTGCCCCAAAGCCCCAAAATCCTCTTCTCCCAAGTTGACCAAGCGTGCGAACGCTCGTCAACAAAGGGAAAGCCCCTCTGTTAAGATTCCCTCCTCAGAGATGCCCGAGCGTCTCAGCCCTCAGAGGCCCTCCCCATGGAACTCGCTGAATCATCAGAGAGCGTTCCCTGCATTGAGGCCCTCCCAATCTCTGCCCATGCCAGCGCTGATGGATTCGCCAGTCCCCGCGCCGAACCTAGCCTCCGCGACCACGCCCCCCCTACCTAAGGTCGCCCCCGCCGCTCCTAAGGCCGCCGCCGCCGCTCCTAAGGCCGCCGCCGCCGCTCCTAAGGCAGCCGCCGCCGCTCCTAAGGCCGCCGCCGCCGCTCCTAAGGCCGCCCCCGCCCCTTCTAAGGCCGCCCCCGCCGTTTCAACCGCGCCCTCAGCCTCCCGCGTACCTGCATCTCTCCCTACCGAGAGGATAGGCGAAGTCATCAACCTCGCCTACCAAATTTACCGCAACCCCGCTGCTGAAGCTATGGCTAGGGATATACTCGCGTGCAAAGCATTGCAAAGCAAATATTAGCGACATCCTTAAGGTGTTCAAAGCGTATCCGGAGATTACGCAAGCCCTAGATAAACTTTACCCTAACTAATCCAATGGATAAGGAAAGTGTACTAATAAACCCCGATCCCTTAAATTAGGATTCTTTAACGCCAATGGCATTATTAACCAACGTGATGAGATCGCCAATTTCCTCCGCGACCATCAACTTGATATCCTCCTCATACAGGAGACCTTTCTTAAGCCCCATCATCGTGACCCGAATATTGCCAACTACCGTATAGTTCGCAATGATAGGTCTCGTTGTCACAAGGGCGGTACCCTAATATACTATAGAAAGGCTCTGTACTGCATTCCTATGGACCCTCCTCCCCTCGCTCGCCTTGAGGTCTCTGTCTGTCGGCTCGGCATGACCGGTCATCAGCCGTTAACTATTATATCAGCATACGTCCCTCCATCACCATCGGAAGATGATCCTATCCTCCTCAAGGATGACCTTTCTGCTCTTCTTGGCCTGGGTGACTCCGTCTTACTGGCGGGCGATCTCAATGCCAAACATCCCTCCTGGAATAGTAACAGGACCTCTTCCAGAGGTAGGATCGTGTTTAACCTCTGTTCCCAACTGAACTTCGACGTCATCGCCCCGATGACTCCCACTCATTTTCCCCACGATCCCAACCATCTTCCCGACATCCTCGATATAGCGCTGCTCAAGAATGTGAACCGCCGTTTGCAATCTATAGAGACGCTACACGAGCTTAATTCCGACCATCGTCCAGTGATACTAGAACTAGCTCCCCGTTCAGGTCCCTCTGACCCTAGCCAGCCCCCTCCGACCCAAATTATTACCGACTGGAGGAAAGTAAGCGAAAGCCTACAATCCACCACGTCGCCTCACTTGGACGCTATCCCCGACCACTTGGTGACAGTCGCAGACTCGACGGGCGCGATCGACTCGTTCACAAATCATGTACAATCCGTCTTGAACGATTGTTCAAGGGAGGTTCCGGCGATGAGCGATCATCGCTGGAAACTGCCTGACGATGTGCGTGATCTGTTGACCCAGAAGAACGCGGCTGTCCGTGCGTACAGTGCCTTCCCCTGCGATGCGAACAAGGCTCACATGCGCTCTTTACAGCGTGCTGTAAAGAAACGCATCGAGGAGCTGCGCTCCAGCCGCTGGGACAAGACACTTAGCGAACTCGAGCCCACCCACCTAGCCTTCTGGGAACTCCAGAGGAAGCTCCGTTCTTCTAACGAGGCCTCCATGCCCCCTCTCATTCGTTCCGACAGTAGCGTCGCCTTCGACAACGATGAAAAGGCTGAATGTCTAGCCGACAGCCTAGAGTCTCAATGCACCCCCAGCTCTCAACCAGTAGACGAAGCTCACCTTTCTGAGGTCGACGCCGAAGTCGAACGTAGAGCTTCTCTCCCACCCGTTGAAGACCCTGATTATCCTCTGCCTCCTGTCACTCCCGACGAAGTGCACGATATTATCAAGAGGCTCAAACCCCGGAAAGCCCCCGGCTCTGACGGTATCACCAATAAGGTGTTCAAACTCCTCCCCGCCCATCTCATAATGCTAATGACCGCCATCTTCAATGGCGCTCTAAGCAACAACATTTTTCCTCAGGCATGGAAAGAGGCCACCGTTATCGGCATTCCGAAACCAGGCAAACCCAAGTCTGATCCCACCAGTTACCATCCCATTAGTCTACTCAATGTTCTAGGCAAAATCTACGAGAGGCTTATTTATAAGCGGCTCAAAGACTTTGCCGAAGCAAAGAGTCTCATTCCCGACGAGCAGTTTGGCTTTCGAACCGAACACAGCTGCGTCCAACAAGTCCACCGCATCGTCGAGCACATAAGCGCTGGTTTTCAGCGTGGCTTGATGACGGGTGCGCTCTTCTTTGACATAGCGAAGGCATTCGACAAAGTCTGGCACAACGGCTTACTATACAAGCTTTACCAACTCGGAATGCCAGATCGTCTCGTGCTCATCTTGCGTGACTTTCTGCCGAATCGCACCTTTCGCTATCGCATCGAGGGTGCGCTCTCTTCACCCCACCTGATACGCGCTGGCGTCCCTCAGGGCTCCGTAGTATCCCCCCTCATTTTCACGCTGTTCACCAGCGACATCCCCAAAGATAAAAAGGCCCAGTTGGCTCTATTCGCTGACGACACGGCCATCTATTACTCGGGTCGCAACCCAGACTGCATAGCTCGTACCCTCCAATCCGCGGCAAAAGCCTTAGGCGCTTATTTCCGGAAATGGAGAATCGAGGTAAACCCCATCAAGAGTCAGGCAGTACTCTTTTCCAAACCGCGTTCGTCCCCCTCTCTGCCCAGTCCGATAACCATGTTCGGTAAGCCTATCCCTTGGGAGAAGCAAGCCAAATACCTAGGTGTGATTCTGGACCACCATCTTACTTTCGGAGAGCACATAAAGACGGTGCGTTCGCGCGCCGCTTTCGCTCTCGGTAGGCTCTACTTCATGTTGAATGCACGCAGCAAATTGTCACTCAAGTGCAAATTGCGCATTTACACGGCGTGCATTACGCGACGCACGACGTACGCCTGTGCTGTATTCGCACACGCGAAACCATACAGTCTCCATAGGATGCAGACCCTCCAAAACCGTTTCTTGCGAAGAATCACAGGAGCCCCTTTTTACCTTCGCAACGAGAACCTCCATCTCGATCTAAAAATACCCACCATCCAGCAGTTCATGAAACGCTCCGCCAAGCGCTTCTTCGACACTGCTGAGAAGCACTCTAACCCGTTAATCGTATCGGCCGCCCGGTACACTTCCTCCCATATTAGTAAGACTCGACGACCGAGACATACTCTGACCGACCCTGACGATGCTATTACTCTCCTCCAGGAGAGCAATAAGGCCACCAGTACAGTTAAGAAACACAGACACAGACCGCCGTCATTCCGTCCTCGCCGCCGAGGCCCGCCGCGACGACCCCGTACGTCCCCTCCCCGACCCTTGCTCGTGCCAGCCCGTGCCGCTGAGCCTGTAGTTTTAAATTCGTCCCTAAATAATGGAAATCCGATCCAGCCTGTCCCTTTGCTGTCCTCTCCCAGCGACGCCCTAAGCCGAGGCTCGTACCCCACAGGGGGTGCCCTTAGCGTGTAGTCGCTTAGTTTGTAAGCTTTTATGCCCTGGCTGGAGGCCCTAAAAATAATATTTTTTAAGGCACCACAGGAAAGTCCGGTTAAGCAGCCGACAACCTCCTAGGTTGACCTGCGAGATGCCAATCCGAAAAAAAAAACTACGCATCATTTTGTTTTAAAACATTAAGCTAAGTAATTGTTTCAGTCAGTAATTTCGCCTGAAAGCTACTTACATTTAAAATAGCAATTCAGGATTTGCTTTAGGTACTTACAGTTCCAAAGTAGGTATACCGCAGATTAGGTAGTATATTTCTATGTATATAGCCGTGTGGCGCCGTACGCGAATAGCACCACCCCATTTCTACCCGTGGGTGTCGTTGAAGGCGACAGAGGAATATTGACCAGAATCAGAATCAGAATTCATTTACTTTTCTAGTTTTACACAGTGGCATGTCACTTAAATACATCTTATTTTAAATAGGTACTTGTTCCATTTTGTCCGCAGAGTGGGAGCTTTTGAAACCTATCCTGATTGTTTCCTCATATTACTAGTGTTTATATAAATTAAGTTGAGGATACGAAGAAGCAGGAATAATGACTAGAGTGTGGGCAGCAGCGCCCTTCTGAATACCATAACACCTACTGCGTTCGCCAACATGTATCAGCCATGGCGATTACGACTGAACCCGCCCTTCGAGGAGACCTATGCCCAGCAGTGGGCGTCTAAGGGTTCACATGATGATGATGAATGCGTTTGGTTTACTTAAGCAGCGGTCGTACCTCAACGTTCTCATAAATTGTTTTCTTCGACAGGCGTGTATGACTTAACGCAATGAAAATAACCGACGAAAAAAATACAGTAGACAGAGAAGGATTTTAAGAAAATTTTAGCCGAATAGAATAGTAAAAACAAAATTTGTTATTCTTTTTAAAAAAAGTAGTTATTGCTTCATAAAATAAACTTTGGCGTCGAATATCTTTGAATTTTCAGCTACACAATTTTTGTTAAGAAATTCAAGAAGCAAAATTATTTTCCATTCGCAGATTAATCAAACACACAATTCTTTCAATTTTCAACCTTATTCACGCAGTTGTGTAAGTGCAATAATTGTAGCCCTCAGTACAAACTTCCGGGCTAATCGTTGCCTACCTACTCGCTACAGTAGCGTTTAAAATAATAGACAGTCCGCGCCATAAGGAAAAAAAAATATTTTTAGCTCGTACTGTCCCACTGCTGGGCAAAGGCTTCCCTCCATTCCTTTCAGCGGTCTCGACTTTGCGCTTCGTCTTGCCAATCCTTAAGGAAGCCATCCAAGTAGTCCTGCGAAGAAAAAATAACCTTTAAAATAAGCTTTCGACTTCGCCCGTGTGAATGTCGGTTATTATCAAAGTAGCCTTTTTTTTTCTTGGGGATCAAGTTTGGTCTGTACCTACCATATTTCATCTAAATCGGTTCAGTAGTGGAAACGTAACAGGCAAACTCACTTTTGCATGTTTACTATTAGTATGGATTGATCATATTTCAAAATAATAGAATTCTAATCAGTGTCATTGAAAAAGGGCAAATTAATAATTCAACACACACAAACAGGCCGTGACGGGCGTGTTGTTTCATCTTAAAACGATGCTGTGTTTTAGGAGAAAAGGTTATGCGGCCTGTCAAAAACTTTATTATTTATTTATCCGCGGCGCATTCATAATTAACCTAAAAAACACGACCCCGGGCCAGCTGCGTATAAAGTCACGTAGAATATCGTCAACAGCTGTCAAGAATAGAGTTTATAATAAACGGGGTATGGCTAAGGGTCGCCATCCCTTATTTTAATTAAGTTCTCAAGTAATGTAATATAATTAAAGTCGTAAATAAACAAGTATAGTTAACGAACAATATATGAGTAGTTTGGTTATGAATTTAAGGAGCCAACGTTACCTTGATCCCTCGAGCGGAATTTTCATTTAATTTCGAGCCAGCGAACGTTGACGGAATTTTGATTTTTTCGCGAAATACCTTTTTTGTTCTTTACGTTTCATCAATTTGTCTGTCAAAATAAATAAACAGGTTGTCAGGGTGATATGGTTTATCAAGCTTTCCTACAAATTTAACACAAAATAATCGTCTTTTCAATAAAGCTTTTAATAATATTTCTTTATATTAACTTGCTGACTAACTATCCGACTCTTTGATAATTCAAAAGTGTATGTAAATGGTTTTATTGTATATTTCAATAAAACCATTTACATACACTTTTGAATGCTTTGACTTTGTATTTTATGACCGGCCTAAATAAAGTCGGCATGGAGTAAATATTTTGTGCGTTCTAACTTGTCCAAACACAAATAAATATAATAATAATAATAATTCATTTATTTATTTGACAACATGGGTCCACTTGTTAGTAAAAAAAAAAACAAATATAAAAATTACGGGTTAGTAACTTAATCTAAAAAACGAGACACAACTACATTACGAACGACAAGGTTGCCCTTGTCGCACCAGTACATTAATGAAATGCCTCAGCATTGGGGCATCCTGCTGTTCGGCTAGGGCCTGCAGAATGCTATTGGAACTGCCACGCACTCTTGTAAGTAATGAAGCGGTCTTTTTTCTTCTAATTGCATGAAAGTCATCAATGCGCGCTTCCGCGAACATAGTAGAAGCACTACAGTAACGTGGCAGCCCCAACAGCACCCTGAAAGCATTATTGTATTGTACTCGTAGGACGTCTAGAGCTTTACGCGTGTAGTTGACCCATAGGCTGCCCGTGTAGAAGTTCTGACAGTAAGCTGTAAACAGCGTGATTTTAGCTTCTATACTACAGCGGGCAAACCTATGAGCCAACATGTTACACCTCGCAGCTAACGTCCTACGCTCACGTTCCATATCTACCTGATCTTTAAGGTCCTCCGTAACATAGTGGCCAAGATATTTAAATTGAGACACTCTTTTTAGCGGCTCACCATTGAGAGTCAGCACAGGCTCATATAACATTGGCTTCCCAGGAACCTTAAAAATCAGGTATTCACTCTTTTTGACATTATACACTAGGCCATGTCTAGCTGCATACCTTTCGCATGTGTCTAACATCTCCCTGATTGAGCCAGCTGTTGGACCCAGCAGGACCATGTCATCCGCGTAGCTTAAGTTATTGACACTAACCTTATCAATTTTGCATCCAACTGGTTTGCTACTGAGTCCAGCAATTAGCTCATTCATGTACAGGTTGAAGAGCTTGGGCGAGGTTATACCCCCCTGCCTTACCCCACACTCCAACCTGTACGATTCAGAGAGACCATCACCCCACCGTACATTGTTTACTTGATTTGAGTACCAGTATTGGAACAGGCACAGCAACTCCTGAGGCACACCCGCCCTCCCGAGCTTATCCCAAAGGACTTTATATGACACTAGGTCAAAAGCCCTTGAGAGATCGAGGAAACAGGCATAAACTGGAGTGCACCTATCCTTATAGTATTGAACGGTCTGCTTCAGGCTGAGTATAGCGGTCTCCGTTGACAGCTCGGGTCGAAACCCGAACTGTGCGTCGTGAATATTGAGCCACTTATCTAACTGCTTATCAAGCAGACCGTCCAACACCTTCGCAATGACAGTTGCTAGGGAAATGGGCCTGTAGTTCACCTGATCCGATATGTCACCAGTTTTGTTTTTCAGGATCGGCACCACCAATGTTCTTAGCATTTCTGGGGGGAGATATGAGTGACTGACACTTAGTGAAAAGAACGTAGCCAGTACCCTAGGCAGATGAATCCCAGCATTGCGGAGGTGCTCGATGCTTAGACCATCATGACCAGGAGATTTACCTCTAGCCATGTTCAGAATAAGTGCTTTGACTTCCTTGGCTGAGAATCGAATTGGCTCCTGATTACAACAGGTACCAACATCGATCACACTCTCGCTCGGACCCAGTGGTGATGAGACCTTAAACTGTTCCTTGAACAGGTTCGCTATCTGCTCAGGTGATCCACATTCCCCTACACTAACAGGGCGACTCGGCCTAACATTCAACTTGTTAGTTGATTTCCAGAACTTACCAAAATCTTTTGAGGATCTATGTGAGGCTATAATATCCATTTTTATTTGATCCTGGTGATTTTGGCACCATTTTAATCTGCCTCTGAAAATCTTTTGGCTAGCTCGCATCTCTTCCCAAAATTTACCTGAGCTAGGTTTATTGTAAGCTAACCAAGCTTCATATTTAAGCCGAGCCTCCCTGTAAACGCTACGTACATGCCTGTTCCATCCTATGACTCGCCTCACGCTGTGGGGCGACTTCTCATCACAGGTCTGCTCCGCCGCTTCGGTCAAAACAGTTACAATTTCCCCATACATGCAGTCCAGAGCACGCCTATGATCCTCGATTTGACACATTTTATCCGGGGTCCGGCTACCTGTAGCAGCTGTAGCTATGCATGTGTTGCTGTCAGCCGGTACGATGTTCGCTACCGGCGAGCCGTTGACATGACCTTGAGCATTACATTCATTAACACTTTTTTCTTTGTTTGGCGTATTTTGCACGTATGATATTTGTTCACTTATACTGCAATCTATAGTATTATTTGACTCACTTGTAATATGTTGTAGCCCTATGGGACCACTATCACAAACATAGCTATTCAGCAAACATGCCCCTCTTTTGTTATTGACGGGGTTAAACTCCTTCCGTGTCGGGTGATATCCTTCAAGACATTCATTAAGCTGCTGATGCGTCACACATTCCTTTTTAAGGCCATCCATCTCTTCATGTAGATTCATAAGTTTGGATTGTACTAATAACAAATCCCTGAGAATGCGGGTCGCATCCAAATGGTCAAAAGTCACAGGAGGCAATTTATGTAAGTCCTTAGCCACAAACAAGGGTAGTCTCTCAGGATCTGTAGCATCGATATGTTTCAACAAATCTATTATGTCTTCTAAATCTTTGCGCGATTTGTCATCCTTTTTTCTACTCACCATTTTCTTTAACGGCACAGCTTCAAAAAGTAACCGTTTGGCACTCATAATCTCATCGGGTTCAAATGCCGTAACACAAATTCTCAATAAGCTGATTTCATCCATCACATTTATTTTATTACACATAAATGCAAGCACTTCATTAATTACAATATTGCATGTAGCACACTTTACAACGTTCGATGACATTATTCACGAATAACAACAGCTGAGGCGGCGTGTCAATGACCTCGCGCTCGAGCGGTCAGCTGATGACTGTAATTACTTTTATTGAAATGTAATTACTTTTTTTTTTATTATTCTAATCATTAGATGATACTGCCAGTGAAAGTCACAATCGGTCCAGCCGTTTTAAATCAGCTGGAACAAACAGACAGACAGACAAAAAAAGATGTTTTTTTTTATATAGGTATGTACCGTACATGTATACTTTCATATGCACATAATAAAAAGCTGTTATTTTGACATTACAAACAGACATTTCAATTTTATTTAGTTGTATGTATATGTAATTATATGTAGAGGTTATTACGCTAACGTATTGATCAATGCTTACGTATTTCTTCCTCTAAATGACACGAAAATACCCCTTTTACCTAAACTGGGTCAGTAACAGGCTGACATTATTATTATTATTGAGTTAGGTACTCGTACTACTTCTAACATAATATTGTGAAGCGATTGATTCACTTAGGTATGTGTGCGTGCAGCCCTGTATATGAAGACTTGTCAATGTCCAATTTTCCTTCGTGTGACATGCGTCTTCCTCCTACACAGACACTAAAGACATTGTGTGTGTATATAAACGCACACACATTGGAGATAATATTGACGAGGAATATTTTTCTAAGATAATATTTCCTTACCAAGAATATTTTCTTAAAATCGAACAAGTTATTTTAAAGTATAAAAGTATTAAGGTTGTATAGTCTTTGGCACAAAAGTATGCTTCCTTTCTTCATTAATGTCATTAATATAATTACTGTTATTTGTTTTTGTGTTCTATGAACTCTAATTTAATTTTGAATCCTCATTACTACCTACGCAATCGTTCTAGAATATCATTTTATAAATGGGACAAACAAGAACTGTTCGGAATTTAAACAAGAAGTTGTACAAGCACCGACCTACATCTACAGTAAAAGTAAGTTTAAAGGGGCCTTCCCTTTTTAGTAGCCATAAACAAAAGGCTGGCCCCCGATAAAGTATTCGATATTTAAAATCGAATGGTACTTCTTGCGCTGTTGTGCATTGGCTAAATAGTGACCAGAATTTTATGTTCACAATCTACCTCGTGTGTGTGTTAAAAAATACTGTAAAACTTTTGTTAGTAATTGATACAAAGATAGAGCAAAAGCAATGTCGTATGGTTTCAAAAATTGTGATTCTGAAACAAAAAAAAAATTCTTGACCGACACAAGCGGATGTGAATTGTTAAAATCAACTTGCGTTACCAGTTTCCTTATTTTTCCCTTTGGAAATACAGTGTCCACAATATTTTTTTCATCGTTTCAAACGCGTACTCCTACGATCGCAGGAATTTTGGACAGCTTTAGAAACCCGGATCACACTATCGGA
The DNA here is from genome assembly GCA_947361185.1 of Charanyca ferruginea. NCBI lineage: Eukaryota > Metazoa > Arthropoda > Insecta > Lepidoptera > Noctuidae > Charanyca > Charanyca ferruginea. The sequence goes on from OX376056.1 coordinate 33,751,926, forward strand.
AAAGCCAATCAGAAAAAAAGGGCTCGGTCGAAATAATGGAAAAAAATCCTTTTTGTAACGCGCGAAAAATCCGCCAATGTTTTGACGGGACGAGTTTATTAAAAAGTAAGTTGACGTAACGCCTCTACTGGAAGCATTTTGGTCCCAACTGATAGAGGCGGCATATATCTGATCAGAATGGATAAATAATAAATTGCACTAGATATGATTGCTAGCAGATCTATCTAACCTAAATCAAAATTCTGGCCACGATGGAATTGATTCTCTGGTTCCCTTTTGGATAGAATCCAAACATCAACTTGAGAGATTGTCTTAATATTTCTGTGATTTTCATAAATTTATTTTGAAAGAAATTGTTATTTATTAATTTATTATTAAGGTTTGCCAACAGCGGTTGTATACATTGAATCTAAGGTAAAATACATAGTAAGTCACGGACTTATACAATTATTAGTAAAATACCTTTTGTATCTGATACCGAAAGCCGAATTAACGTTACGAAAGTAGGTATGTATGTCGTTTGTTGTAGTTTTATTATCAGTTATTCCCAGCTCATTTTACTGCCGGTATTGTTTCGTATCGAAATATTTTAACTTTAATGATTACTTTTCCTTTATTGCAACCAACAAATTTTGATCTCAAAAACCCTTTATTTTAGACACGAAAGTCTTAATAAACAGACAACTACAACTACCTCCAGACAAAATCTCATCTTAAAAAATAAAGTTATCTCAAAAAAGACACTTGGAGGCAAAGATTATCCCTCTAAACCTAGTTATCCTTGAGATAAGCCCAGAAATCCTGAGAGTTAGTAAATAAACAGCGTGATAACTTATATAGGGGATAAGGTGCTAATAATGTCGGCGAGAGGGCTCACCGTGACGTCATCAGCGTTTATCTCGGGGGATAGCTCGGGGGATGTCGACTAGTTACAAGTTGCAGAATGTTGAGTGGGGGGTGGGATGGAGGGCTGAAGACAGCGTATTGAGAATTGAATGGTTAATAGTTTAGTTTAACGCAAAAACTAGCGATATTGGAAAATTGGAAATAAGGAGCTCTTAGCTAAGTAAAAGCCATACAGATTCAACGTTCATGATGGTTAAGTTTTGCTTGACGCGGTCGGTCCGGAGATGGGTAACCATCCATTTGATACATATATCCCTCCGTGCCTCGGAAAGCACGTTAATCGGTTGGTCCCTGCTGTTTATAGATCTTTGACAATCGATAAAAGAAGTCAGAAGCTAGAATATCTGACAACCAGTCTTACTAAGAAGGGGTATCGCGTTACCCAGCAACTGGGTTGTGGAGGTCAGGCAGGTAGTCACTCTATGTAAAACACTGGTATTCAACTGCATATATCAACCAATCGATCTGCATAAACCGTAACCATTTTGACTAGAAGCCAACCCTAGCATAGTTAGGTAATGGCTAGGTAGATAATGATTTGACAATTGGATATACATATTTGTTATTTAGTCAGTTGGTCCATAACCCAGGTTGAGTGGTGTTATTGGGTTTTTCATTGGGAATTTCTGAGAAGCAGCCTGGAGTTTGAAAGTTGGTCATGTCATAATCTTTTTTAGTGTTGTGATACCGTACTTCGGAAAGCACGTTAAGTCGTTGATCCTATGCCTGATCCCTCCCCGGGTTGAGTGCTGTCTTATCGAACTATGAGAGTAAGCTTGTAAGGTATTCTTCTTCCGACCGGATTTCGGTCACGACAGCCATCTCAATGGAGATCAGCCAAGTACGCAGAAGATATTATAGTGCACAAGTGTGTGCGCAAACACAGATGCACTCCCTCTTCCTTCACTCTCATAGTCCGGTGGGACGACAATCCGACACGACCGGAGAGAGATCACGGCTTTACGTGCTTTCCGAGGCACGGGGGTGTTACACCGCCAACTTCCAAACTCCGGTCTGTTAAACTGAGAAATTCTTAATAGAAAAACCCAAAAACACTTTGCCCGACCTGGGAATCGAACCCAGGACCCCACGCTCAGCAGTCGCGCTTGCAACCACGAGACCAACGGGGCAGTTACGAGTCGAGAGTAAGCTTAAGGAAGAAGGTGTGCATCTGAATTTTTGAGCACAATATATAGTTCCAGCGTAGGTACTACGTGACCAAAATTGGATCGAGAGATTTTTTTTATCGACGGATTTGGTAGACACGATTCTCTTTGCACATTACATAGTGGTATTTTTTATGTAGATAGATACAGAGTGTCTGTAATTATGCAAATCTTGAATATTGTTGTAATCCTGATTTTACCGCAGTTGCTCCTGCACGGTTGCCTAGGATGAACCGGTTCACTCGTGCCTTGCAGATACCCAGGTTATAGTTACTTATAGGGGAACAGAGAGGCGGGCGGTGAATTACAAAGTCTGGCAGTTCGCACAATTAATGTGGAAGCAAAGCGCTTGGTTCGAGGTCGTGGAACTTCAACCATATAGCGGTGAAACTCACAAGATGGATAGATGGGACATCGAGGCGCAACCTGTATATAAGGGTTGCGAACATGATTGTAGACACCCAGCATATAACTTTTTGGAGGCTGATTTAAAAAAAAAACAGCGACAACTAATTTCATCACTCTCGTGTTGAAATCATGAACTGAATTTAGGGCAAAAGTTTGCCCATCGCTGTCCCTTTCATCCTGTATATTATATAAAGATAAAGGTAAAGACTCATTTATTTGCAAAAACATGTGTAGATAATATACTAATATAATTTTTACTACACACAGCAAGCTTGGACAACGAACAAATTTTTAATAACCAATCAAAGTTTCGACTGCTAACTGTATGGTGTGTTGATTGATCCAACTTTTGACCCAATGTTTGTGCAAACTTCCCCGTCTACGGTCACAACTTGCGCCGCAGTCCGTCATGTCTGTTCTCTGTGCGGGTCGGTCTCAGCGCTGGGAACGCCCTGTTCGGGTCGTATATTCATTATTCATTTCATCGACGTTCCGTTAAACGCGTTACTCGTTTGCGATGCTACCGTTTGGATGGTACCACTAAATAGGTTGGACAGAAGGGTTAATATATTTAGCCTCCTATATAACAGCAACTGTCTACCTATGTTTAAGTTGGATGCCGTTGATGTTACCTAGAGAACATTTTATGCTTCCTCGTCTTTGAAATTGTAATCCGTACCTACATAGATTATTACGCCATATATTTCTGGTTCTGTATAAAGCAAATAAAGCCCTATACAAGTAGCTCTATTCTCATTCGTCGACCTATCCTTCTATCAAAGGACTATCTTTTGAATCGTAATAGGTAGATACTTTCGAATTGCACAGAGATATATAATTATGTCCGCTATCAATAAATCTATACCAAAAAAAAAACTTAAAAGTTATTTGTTTGAAAGTTTGAACGCGTGAATCTTCGGAACTGCTGGCCCAATTCTGAAAATTATTTCGCCAATTGGAAGCTACATTATCACTGAATACTATAATTATGCTAAAATATATAATAAAAAAGTAGGGATCACAAAAATCACGCGAACGAAGTCGCGGGGAAAATGCTAGTTATTCTATACAAGAAATGTGTTTTTTTCCGGCGTTTTTTGCTAGATCAAAATATTGTACGGTGTTACAGAACCCTTCACGTCCCAGTCAGACTAGAAATTGGTTTGTCTTTTTTAGTCCAGGGGTGTGATTCTGCAAGACCTCATTCTAAACTTCGTATCTGAATCCGCTGTGAGTTTCTTGATTGGCATTCTAAAAACTCGGTTGATAATTCGAATTTACACTAACGCCACCCTTGCGAGCGTGTCAGCGAGTTGAACTAAATTGACTGGGAGATTTTGACAGATAAAGTAAGAGATGACGTAAGAAGTGGCATTCTGTAAGGTAATTTCCCCATCCCTTTGACGTTCACTTCGCACTCGAAACCGAGTCAAAGTGTCAAATATATCAAGGTCCTATTGAACCTTATGCGAAGTGAGAGTGTATAGCGATGTGAGATGCGAGTTGTTGTTTGAATTTTACAGAATCAACCTACAGGAGGTACCATGCCTATTGCGTTCTCTGTCCTTTGTAATGTTACAATATTAATACCAGCCTATAATTGTCCTACTGCAGAGCAAAGACCTCTGCTCGTACAGAGAAGGCACGAGCATTGATCACCACGTGCGCTCAAGGCGGATTGGCGATTTCAGACTTATATCAATTATAAGTCCAGGTTTCCTCACGATGTTTTCCTTCACCGATGTCAGTAATATTCAAGGGGTCCATATTGGCTCACCTAAAGTTCTTTACCCGAAATTGTACTTCCTAAGGATTTGTAATCCGAATGATCACTCTTCCTAAAATTTTTCATCCTAAAGTTTTTATTCATACTATTTGTAGTGCTACCGGCGATGTTCATAACACTCATGTTTCTGAAAATTGTTATTAATAATATCATTAATGTAAATATATTTAAACTCCTACTGTTTTTTTATCATAACGCTTCTGTCCCTAAACATAATTACCATAATATTTTCACTCATACTCGGAAAGAAACATTTACCAAGTGTAATAAAAAATATATGTGGGTAGAAGATGATATTTATAGTTTTAATTTGAGGGTATGATTATTATTTGGGGGTATGCTTAACATAACGTATTGAGTTGTGGCTATTGCTAAGTTCAAACCTACTGCGCGTGCGTGAAAGCAAGCATGCAGCAGGCAAGCAAGCATGCAGCATACAAGCAAGCACGCAGCATACAAGCAAGCATGCAGCGCGCAAGCAACCATGCAGCATGCAGCGTGCAAGCAAGCATGCAGCGTGCAAGCAAGCATGCAGCATGCAAGCAAGCATGCAGCATGCAAGCAAGCATGCAGCGTGCCAGCAAACATGCAGCGTGCAAACAAGCATGCATCATGCAAGCAAGCATGCAACATGCAAGCGAGCATGCAACATGCAGCAGGCATGATTTCTGTCACGGCTCCGGCGTTGCGGGGCTCCGGCGGTCCCACGCGAGCTTATCGTCGCAGATGGTATTCACGCTCACCACCGCAGCTTCGGCTTGCTGGCCGGCTTCGCCGGCCAGCTTCAGCCGTGGCGGCGGGCGTTAAAACCACCTGCTCCTCAGCTCGCGGGCCGCCTCGCCCCTCTGCGCCTACGCGGATTTAAATTACACTCTAGGGGTAGGGCAGACAAGACTACGTGGAGTCGGTTTCGCAGCGATTCGTTTCTGTCATTAACTTTTGTAGCACAACATATTCACTTTTTAAGACAATATTTTAGTTATTGTCTATTTATATATATTTTCGTTGAAGTAAATTCCATGGAAAAATACACTGAACAAACAATATTGGTTAAAAAATAATTCTACTGTTTGATAAGTTTGTTAAACAAAAAAATGTGAATAAAAATTCATTGAATTGTGTTTCTGTGAAATATGTTTCATTGAAGTAAATAGTCTTTGAAACAATAATAGTCGAAATAAAATTACAAGAACTAAATATGATATGAAACATTTTCTGGAAAACGAAATTCTATGAAATTGAAAAAAAAAAAATGCCTGCGAAACAAGGGGACATGTTATGTTTAGGGGACACGTTATACATGTTATGTGAAAATAAAGTTACGCAAAATTAATGTATATAGTACTGATTATTATGAATAAAAAGAAATCTAAACAAAAAAGATATGACTTTGAATAATAGTGTAAAAGATGGTTATGTTGAGAAAATATAGGAAAACAAATAAAAGTATAATAGATGTTTATTGCTACTGACATTATGAAGTTGAATGCTTCGGATTATGAACATTAGCGACAGAGTAATTAGGAATTGTGATTGTTAGGATGAAAAATGTTAGGAAGAACATTTTCGGATTTGCAATTATTAGAGAGTTAAAAATTTAGGTGAACTTTGGCGCACCCATATTCAAGATATACCTTCATCATTCATCATCATTTCAGCCGAAAGACGTCCACTACTGGACATAGGTCTCCCTAAAGGTGGGGCTTTGCCATAATCGCCACGCTTGGAAGGCGGGTTGGCGATCGCAGTATGGTTGTTACAAAGGCACAGAGAACGCTGCTGCCCATTCTCTGGTGAGTCCCTTAGTCGCCTCTTACGACACCCACGGGAAGATATGGGATGGTGGGTGCGCCAAAGTTCACCTAAATTTTTAACTCCGATAATTGAAAATCCGAAAATGTTCTTCCTAACATTTTTCATTCTAACAATCACAATTCCTAACTACTCTGTCTTTAATGTTCATATTCCGAAGCATTCAACTTCATAATGTCAGTAGCAATAAACATCTATTATACTTTTATTTGTTTTCCTATATTTTCTAAACATAACCATCTTTTACACTATTATTCAAAGTCATATCTTTTTTGTTTAGATTTCTTTTTATTCATAATAATCAATACTATATACAATAATATTGCGTAACTTTATTTTCCCCTTGTTTCGCAGACAGAAATTTCCTAGAATTTCGTTTTCCAGAAAATGTTTCATATAATATTTGGTTCTTGTAATTTTATACGACTATTATTGTTTCAAAGACTATTTACTTCAATGAAACATATTTCACAGAAACACAATTCAATGAATTTTTATTCTCATTTTTTTGTTTAACAAACTTATCAAACAGTAGAATTATATTTTAACGAATATTGTTTGTTCAGTGTATTTTCCATGGAATTTCAACGAATATACTTATATATATAAATAGACAATAACTAAAATATTGTCTTAAAAAGTTAATATGTTGTGCTACAAAAGTTAATGACAGAAACGAATCGCTGCGAAACCGACTCCACGTAGTCTTGTCTGCCTTACCCCTAGAGTGTAATTTGAATCCGCGTAGGCGCGGAGGGGCGAGGCGGCCCGCGAGCTGAGGAGCAGGTGGTTTTAACGCCCGCCGCCGCGGCTGAGGCTGGCCGGCGTAGCCGGCCAGCAAGCCGAAGCTGCGGTGGTGAGCGTGAATACCATCTGCGACGATAAGCTAACGTGGGACCGCCAGAGCCCCGCAACGCCGGGGCCGTGACAGAAATCATGCCTGCTGCATGTTGCATGCTCGCTTGCATGTTGCATGCTTGCTTGCATGATGCATGCTTGTTTGCACGCTGCATCCTTGCTTGCACGCTGCATGCTTGCTTCCATGCTGCATGCTTGCTTGCACGCTGCATGCTTGCTTGCTTGCATGCTGCATGGTTGCTTGCGCGCTGCATGCTTGCTTGTATGCTGCATGCTTGGTTGTATGCTGCATGCTTGCTTGCCTGCTGCATGCTTGCTTGCACGCACGCGCAGTAGGTTTGAACTTAGCAATAGACACAACTCAGTACGTTATGTAAAGCATACCCCCAAATAATAATCATACCCTCAAATTAAAACTATAAATATCATCTTCTACCAACATATATTTTTTATTACACTTGGTAAATGTTTCTTTCCGAGTATGAGTGAAAATATTATGGTAATTATGTTTAGGGATAAAAGCGTTATGATAAAAAATAGTAGGAGTTTAAATATATTTACATTAATGATATTATTAATAACAATTTTCGGAAACATGAGTGTTATGAACATCGCCGGTAGAACTACAAATAGTATGAATAAAAACTTTAGGATGAAAAATTTTAGGAAGAGTGATCATTCGGATTACAAATCTTTAGGAAGTACAATTTCGGGTAAAGAACTTTAGGTGAGCCAATATGGACCCGGGATGGTGCTATTCTTTACGTCCGACACCACACGGACAAGATAGAGCACAAGATATACCTTAAAAAGCTTTTAAATAAAAAATGTGACTGGTGGCTTTGTTCTGTTTGATGTTTCGTATTGCCACCGACTTCCGAAACTAAAGTCATGTGTGTTCTGTGCTAAAGTTATTTGTCGCTTTTTAGATTTTGAAGGCGGTTGTCTTTTTTGTTAAAAACTTTTTATTTTTCGCTTTTTAGTACCTCCTTATCATCCAAATCCATTAAGAAACGGCAACACAAAACAGAGATTAAAAGTACAAGGTTGGATAAACTTTAAACATCCATGTATATATTTTTTGCTTTCTGTCGATTTTTTCAACAAGTGCTGACTCAATTTCGATAAAATTTAAGTGGGGCCACCACCTATCCATCAAAAAAAGAATTTTGAATTGAGAAGGAACCTTTTTCTTTTTGAAGTCGGTTGAAAAGTACATAAGACAAAAAATGTAACATTGGTGCTTACTCGCACGAGGTCGTTCATGAGAGACTTAACCACTGGGCCATCACCACACATTTGTAAAGTTGTAAGAACAATAAATATTTAAGACTTCTGCATTTCTCTCCATCTTGTGAAAGCACGTCCCGTGTCACGGTAGCAACTTATTGCATCCTGACGTCAGATGTCATTGAGAAAAATGGCCACAGCTGGCCAAGATATTGCGGAAGTAAAGTGACACCGGCTCCTGCATGCAAATGAGAATAGTTTGTTTAGTGTATTTTTATCCTACTTAAAAAGGAGGTTATCAATGCAAGGAGGTTCTCAATGCAAGGAGGTTCTCAATGCAAGGAGGTTCTCAATGCAAGGAGGTTCGCAATGCAAGTAGGTTATCATGCAAGGACTCCTGTTTTTTTTTAACAGAACGATCAAACATATAACTGTGTAACACGATACCCCTCGTAAGGCTGGTTGCCAGACTTGTTGACTTCTATAACGACGTCTAACTAACGACGTCGATCTAAGAATAAGAGCCTGAACCGACGGCTAAGGAAACGGTTACGTTTTTAATTTTTTTGAAATTTTATGTTGGTTGATATACCTTAGCATTTATCCCTCCTTCCAAAATAACATAATTATGTTTACCATCTATACTTATATTATAAAGAGGTAATTTTTGTAAGTTTAGACGTAGTAAGTACTTAATCTCCCAAACTGCTCAACCTATGTAAAAAAAAAATCTCCAAAAGAAAGCTACACTTACGCTTGCGCTTTGTCTAAGTGGACAAAGACGAAGGCAGAAGCTAATAATTAATAATTTTCTTGTTTAAAATGGTCCATTTAATTTACCTCCGCTTTATTTATCTGTGAACTTAATTAACATACAGTTAATTCGTATTTTACTGAAGCGAGAGCACAGCTATATCAGCAATTCAGTGTGAATTGACCCTAATTGACATACATTACGTCGCTGCTACGGACGGATACAAGCAACGTAGCTAGACAATGTTGTATGTATTACAAAGCTCTACTGAACCCACAGGGGATCTGCCCTGAAAACTCGGAAAGAAACGTGAAGTATATGTGACATTGAAAGGTAATTTAATACAGGCTAATAAAATGCGATAGTCTGTCTATCTGTGTAGACTTACGTTTTTGTTTGCGTAAATGTTTCTACAGTCAACCACAATTCTAAGTGTTGTATTTCCCTTTAGAATAGGGGCCACAAAATAAAGTAAACTATACCTACTTAATTGATTGTGTTCAAATATAGCACCTACCTCTTTTGTCAACTTACAAAGCCACGACTTTATTCAAGTACTCCTAGGCACTTAAATATGAATTCTATTCAAAAGTTTAATTTATTATGTTTACAAAGACATCGATATTTCAATCACCAAACATTGACGTAAGACTTAACAGAAAACTCATAGCCTCACTTCTAACATTATTTTCCTTTATAACAAATATGAAAAGCAAAACAATCCGTTGCTTCAAAATACGGCATGATCGATCATTCTCTTTGTAACCTCAAAGTTCAGATAGTTGCCCTCGGACCAAGTAATGGTCTCTGAGGAAATTTAATTTCAATCAAAAATTCTGGAGAAGTTAGTAAATAAACGACTGAAGCACTACTTGGAAACTCACAAACTTCTGTCCGGTAATCAGTTTGGGTTTAGGGAAAACATTTCCACCACTGATGCATTACATAAGTTAACTACTACTATATATTGTCGAAAACCTGGATAAAGGCCAAAAAACTCTAGGAATATTCCTAGATCTAGCGAAGGCCTTCGACACCGTCTCTATTCCCATCCTCTTACGCAAACTCGAAAAACTAGGAATTCGAGGAATTCCACTGCAACTCTTTCGGGATTACTTGTCCAATCGAAAACAAGTTGTAAAAATTAATGACAACCTAAGCAGCGAGGAAAATGTTTCCTTCGGTGTACCCCAGGGCAGTGTGATGGGGCCTACTCTGTTCTTAATTTACATTAACCTCTTGAACGTCCGTACGGTCAACAGCGTAACCGTAAGAGAAAACGCTCGAAATGTCGCGTGGGCACATGTAGGACCATAAGGATCGTTCCTTATTGGCAGCCCATTTTTATAAGCAATATCGCATTTTGCTACAGATTATGTCTATATTTCCAATAACCGATAACTATTTAACCGATTTTAGTAACATTTTTGGTGTCACACCCTAATTCCGTGCCATAAAGAAAAAAATAAAAATGATCTGCCATTTTGCGCTGAGACTCGCCGCCATAGGCTGTTTGTGTGTCTGAACGGAATTGTTTCAGAAATGATTAACCGAAGAAAATGGTGATTATTGTTATAATAAATTATGTAGAATTACTGAGAAATAAGTGTAGATTCCGTATTGAGTTGTAGTTTTTCGAAAAGTGATAGATATATCAGTGAAAAAGTGACGAAACTTTTGGAATGTACTAATTTCGTGCATGATGGCGGGCGGCTTACGCAATAATTTTACAATAAATTTTCGTTTATATAGTATTGAATACACATAAGTTGCTAGTTTATTTATCTATGAACATATTTAGGCCTCGAGATCATAATATTGTTGCGTATTGACATCGTAATCGTTTTTCAAAGTGAATAAGTCACCGCCAGGTACTTATAAGTACAAGTACAAGTACGTGCTACACTTATTTCTCAGTAATTCTACATAATTTATTATAACAATAATCACCGTTTTATGTCTGCGCTGACTGTACTACCGCTGTGACGGCGCGGTGACGAAAATGGCGCGCCGCGCAAGCGATGCGCGTGTTCGAATTGTTACCTTTTTTTCTGCAAGTAGTATGTTTGGAAGTGAACTACGGTGTTATATGAGTGCCTAAACATATGTGTTGTCGTGTTATAGTGTTATTTAGGTGAATATGTTTGTGAATTCGGTGTATTGTGATCAAGTTTGAAGGTCATGTGAAGGTGTTGTGAAGGAAAAATATCAAAATGAAAATATTTCACGCCGCTGTGTGGTCAGGTTAGTGGGAATTTCTTAGATACATATACCAATAGATAGGTAAACTCATAACGAACCCACGAAGGTATATGTTATATTGTGTAATTATCTGTATAATGGCGAAATCTTGATTTTTCTGAAGGTCTACCTTAAATAATTTTATACCTACAAAATGCTCCGACGTTATAGGCAGGTTTTAGGCAATGTTCGCGGACGCGTGACGGGTTAATGGCCTTTGCAATTTGCATCTACCGAAAGGACAAGTAATAACATTTGCTGATGACACGGTTCTACTTTTTAACTCTGACACCTGGAATGACGTAAGTGAAGCAGCAAATGAAGGTTTTGCTTTGGTAACTTCGTGGCTAGACAATCACTTACTAACGCTCAATACAGACAAAACTAAATTCATCACATTTACTATAAACGCCAAAACCCAACCAACCCCAGATTCCATTACAATTCAAACACACACTTGTGACAAGACGAATACATGCCATTGCAGTTCAATCACCAGAGTAAGCGGCATCAAGTACCTTGGTGTGATGGTGGACCAAAACTTAAACTGGAAAAAACACATTGCTAACATAAGTAATCGTGCCAGAAAACTAATTTATATATTTAAGACCCTTAGGAACTCATGTGATATTAAGACACTACTGAATGTATGTTTTGCCCTAGGTCAATCTACACTAACATACGGATTGAATATTTGGGGTGGTACTTCTAAAAATAGTATGTTACTAGTGGAAAGAGCTCAACGCATGATCCTTAAAGTATTGTCACGTAAAAAATATACCTATCCGACACATTTACTATATTCAGAACTAGATGTTCTTACAGTACGGAAACTATTCATAAAACTACAGATTATCTCTCAATTATATTGAGAGATTGAGAGATTGAGAGCCTTGATGTAAAGTGTGGCTTGACCCTATGTCAAGCCACGCTTTACATTAAGGCGACGCGTAGATATAGTATATAAAGTACCTAAATATAGAACGTCTTTTGCACAAAGATTTCGCAATTATCTCGGGCCTAGTTTATACAACAAAGTAAGCAGAAAGTTAAAGCTAATAGATCTCACTATCCATAAATGCAAGTTAGCTATAGATACATTTCTTAAATCGTTGGACTACAATATTACTGAAGACCTTCTGAAAGTTGGCACATAAAATAACTACCAAAAACACACTCGTTACACACACAGAAACGTATAGCCACCTGCTCACACCCGACCGTACACATACAAATACATAATTATAATAACAGAACAACAACCGCCATAGATTTGTTTAATATTGTTAAAAAAAAAAAAAAAACTAAAAGTCAGAGAATTTATTTTATACGAACCATTTATAATTTTATGAGGACTTGTGAGTATTGTGCTGATCTGACGACGAGGAACACTAACCGCTCGTGATACAGTTTTTACTAGTACGAGGGGTTAGGGCAAATTAGTCTAATGACAGCCGATGCCTACATTGCATCTCGTAACAAAATATAACTTAATTGTAAAATATATTGTAAAGATTGTTAATTTTAAATTTAATTCTTGTATGGTTGTCTCTTGGATAAGCAATAAAGATTATTATTATTATTAATTTTTGCGAACATTCCCTATTCCTACACAATTTAATAACCAATGAGGGCAGAGTTCGGGAATGACGTCACAATACATGGCCTTAACTAACAAGGTTTTGTCTGAAAGCAAAGACAAGCACGGCACCCCCTAGCCAAATAACTTATCGATAACTCGCTCTGTGAGCGAGCGTAATATCGATACATTATCGATGAAACAGGTTCGCGTACTTAGCATTAATTTGTAAACATTCAGCGACGGCAGAAATGAGTTTCATACCTGCTCTCGATTTCAGGTACCGCTTTCGAAATTCAGGTTCTAAATAGTTAATTTAAACGTTTCTTATAAACGTGGCAACCACAAGACGCAAATCGATTACTTCCTCGTCAGACGCCGTAACATAAAGTACGTCCAAGATTTAATCCCACAGCACAGACTCCTGGTTATGGTGGCAGTTTTAAAGATACAATGTCTGAAGCACAAAGAGCGTCCCCCCCAAAAATTTGATGGCATATGTAAGAGAAAAAGGATTGTGCGAAGAAGTTTAGAGAGCGAGTGGCAGATAAAATGATAGAGATGGGAGACATGAATGATCGGAGTGTGAATGAAAGCTGGAATGAAATGGCTGAGTGTATTCGGTGTGCAGCGAAAGATATTTTGGGAGAGACGAAGGGAAGGGGCACGATAGATAGGGATACGTGGTGGTGGTCGAATGAAATTCAAGATGCATTGAAGGAAAAAAAGGGGAGTTTCAAGAAATGGCAGAGGGTTGAAGAGGAGAATGTTAGTTTGAAAGCTGAAAAGAAGAAAGTATGATGTATTAAAGAAAAAAGCCAAGAAAGCTGTGGCCATAGCGAGAGCAAAAGTCCATGAAAAATTATATGAGGCACTGGATAGTCCAGCAGGCCAAAAAGACCTGTACCGGCTGGCTAGAGCTAGAGAGAAAAAAGCGAGGGATGTAAGTCAGATACGATGTATAAGAAATGAAGCTGGAATGGTTCTTTCGAATGATGAGGAAATTAAGGATAGGTAGAAGGGCTATTTTGAAAGACTGATGAATGAGGAGAATAACTGGAGTGGTATGCTTCAAAATAAACCAGCAAATGAGGGGTTAGTGAGACTGGTGAGTATGGATGAAGTGGGAATAGCAGTAAGTGGAATGAAGAATGGCAAGGCTTTAGGTCCAGATGGAATCCCAGTGGAAGCGTGGAAGTTATTGAGGGTTGATGGATGGATGTGGTTAGCTTTATTCTTCAATAAGTTGTTAATGGAAGAAGCCATACCTGATAAATGGTGCAACAGTTCACTGGTGCCCATCTTTAAAAACAAAGGTGATGTGCTGGAGTGCAACAACTATAGAGGGATAAAGCTAATGTCACATAGTATGAAAGTTATTGAAAGGCGGTTGAGAGAAGAGAGTGAAATTTCACAAAACCAATTCGGTTTTATGCCTGGTCGAGGCACAGCGGACGCCATTTTTGCTATCCGCCAGTTGTGTGAAAAATAAAGAAGTGTGCATAAGAACTTGCACATGGTGTTCGTTGACCTCGAAAAGGCATACGACCGGGTGCCTCGGGAAGTGTTGTGGTGGGCCTTGCAGGAGAAAAGTGTGCCTGGGAAGTATGTGCGGTTGATTCGAGCAATGTACAGTCGATGCAGTACCCAAGTCCGGTCTACTGTGGGCACTACTGGCAGCTTCAATGTGGCCGTCGGCTTGCACCAAGGGTCGGCTCTCAGCCCTTACCTCTTTCTGGTTATAATGGACGCTTTGACGTCGGACATCCAGGAAGAGGCACCCTGGTGTATGCTGTTCGCCGATGACATTGTGCTGGTAGCCGAAAGTGGCCTAGAGGTCCAGAGCAGATTGGAGGTGTGGTGGCAAAGACTAGAGAGTGTTGGCAAAGACTAGAGAGTGTTGGCCTGAAATTGAGCAGAACCAAAACGAAGTACTTGTTTTGCAATTTCGGCGATCTCTCTAGTCCTGTGCCCATGTCTCTAGACGGAACGCCCATACCGACCTGCTCCGACTTTCGGTACCTCGGGTCGCTGGTCCAAGGGGATGGCGATGTAGACCGAGACGTAACGCACCGGATCAACGCAGGATGGATGAAATGGCGACAGGTCACTGAAACAACTTGTGACCCACGGATGCCCCTCAAGTTAAAGGGGAAAATCTACAAGTCCGTGATAAGACCTGTCGTACTGTATGGATCGGAATGTTGGGCCGTGAAGAAGATGGATGAAAAACGATTGCACGTAGCGGAGATGAGAATGTTGAGATGGATGTGTGGAGTTACCAGAATGGATAAGGTGAGAAATGAATATATTAGAGGAAGTTTGAAAGTGGCGCCAGTGACAGAAAAGTTGAAAGGGAATCGTTTGTCTTGGTATGGGCATGTGAAGAGAAGAGACGAAACTCATGTGACCAAAAGAGCTATGAATATTAGTTTGGATGGATGGAGAGGGAGAGGAAGGCCAAAGAAAAGATGGATTGATTGTGTGAAGAATGATATGAATGAAAAGGGAGTCAATGAAAGCATGACGTTGGACAGGACGGAATGGAACAAGAAAACATGTTGCGCCGACCCCAAGTAACATGGGATAAGGGCAGGAAAAAGGAGAAGAAGAAGAAACATACAATGTGTTTCGATAAAGTTGTTACTGCGTTACAACAGTATTTGAACGAAGCTACGTAATCATCTTTTAAATTAAAGCCAGCTCGTTACCGGTTCGGATATCCAGACGTAGCGAACCTCCAATCGATAGTTACATCATCGATAAACCTAACTCTATACCGCACATCGGAGACAATTTCGAGTAGATTGGCAAATCGGTCACGTTCACGATATAACAGCTTTTAATGCATGACAAGGAGTAATGAAGCGTTGAAGCAATCTCTAGCTCGTACAGCATCTTCTATTGATCATTATCCCCTTTACAAGATGGATTTACTCGAACGAAGTATGCTAATGCTGTGATAAATAATCGCTTGCTTAGAATTGGAAAACGCTTTAAGTACTTTGAGCCTCTAAGACGATTTCGATAAATCGAGTTCGATTAATCGGATGGAAAATCGAATAAACAAACTTGAGTGATAATTATGTCGGTTAGAGGATCTGTAATTAATGTTCTGACTTAAAATAGGCTGACTTGGTTTTGCTTACCGATTGGGCTTTAATATTTTTTAATCTGAAATTAGATTTCAGACGAGCTTACAGTTATCCGAGGATTTAGTAAAAACCTTTTGATTAATTTTTTTCTAAACATTTCATTTTAAATGCAAAAGTAAATTACAAGGGCACTTCGTAAATTGAAAATATTATGCAATTACTTAACTTATACATTTAAAAGAAAATGCCATATAAAAACGATGTTTATTCTACAAACACGACATAGGGCCTAATACGAATTTATTTTCTGATTTATTCTGTCCCAGAGTCTCGTTGATATTGAATAAGTTGCTTGACATAAAGTCTTGGTGAACGCTTCGGCAAAAAATATTAATAACAAAAAATACGATGCGGGACCTCTGACTAAGTTCCCACAGCACTCACCTATATGAAATATATGAAGAAAGTTTGTGATATTGAGCAAAAATTTATAGCGCGCGCCTTAAAAACTCTCCAAAGTGATAAATTGAGAAAATATTGCTTTTCATATACAAATAAGCGAGGGGAACCTAGCTTGGGTTCACTTAACGAGGTCCTTGTTTATATGCTTATACGTATAATGTAAAAAGTATTTTATCTTTCATGTATAAAGGTTCAGCATCTCTGTGAAGATTGGAAGCGTTATGAATGCATTACAAGTGAATACTGGTGTAATGAAACAGTGAAAACCCGTTAGTGAATTGGCATTTATTCAGGGCTCCCGAGTCGTCAGACCGTCAGAGATACAGCAATTAAGACCAGACTAATTAAAGCGACACATTAGATATTCTAATCGATACTAACGGAGGCTAATAATGCTAGAAATTATTATTTAATAGCTGCTGGTAGAATTTGAATAGGGCTTCGAATGTATATCGAATGTATATCCCTCCGAAATATAGTTCGGTGTATCCCACATAGATTGCGTCACACCATCTATAACGCCTTAGTTAAACCACACCTACTATACTTGGTTGAGATTTGGGGCAGTGTGGCCAAGACGAAACTGGCAAATCTTCAAGTTGCACAAAACAAAATAATATTTTTTTTTTTTTCTACCCTTATTTAACACCAACAAGCACCATTTATGAAGAAACGAAAATAATGAACATAAGACAGTTATATATTTACCAAACATGTATTTTTATCCGGAAAGTTCTCAGCAAAAGTATACAGACCACTTTATCATTCATTAAAGTAAAACAAGTTACTCAACGTAGTATTCGCCGAGCCAGTTTTATAATTTTACCAAGAATGAGAACTAAGTTTGGCAAAAAACAATTGACATCTGAAGGAGCACAGTTGTACAACAAAATACCTGCTTGTATAAAAAGTTTACACTCACTCAATGCATTCAAGACTCAGTTAGCTAAATATTTAACAGCAGATAATACCCTTCCCAAAAACTGAAGGCATTGGATGGGTGTATCATGAACAATGTCCAATGCAATGACGAACTTATAAGTAATATTAGCATAAGGTTCTCTGTTCTCATGTAAGTGACTAAACACCCATATACGAAGTTCTAACCTCGAAAGCTCCTCGACTCACAACTTAATCGAGGAGCCTTCAAGGCGTGCCTCGATAGCCCCTCAAAATTCGTATTCATAGTTGACAGATTAAGGAAACTATGAGATTCCTCGAATGAAAGTGAGTCGAGGGGATACGTCACGAATACGTCATTATTTGGAGGAATATTTCGTTGTTATATTGGCTAAACTCATTTGGAGAGCAGTCTGTGAGCGCGCTATTGTGGTTATCAACTTGAAGTGTCACATTTGTTAAACAAAAGTAGAACATTTTAAATAAACAAAACCTAATAAATATATCCACTTGAACAATGTCCCGAGCAAAAAATATGGCGATACTTGATAAGTAGATAGCTTGGGATCACAAATCTTTAGTCAGTGTTTCACTATTACCAGTGTTGTGTTGTCGTCCAATTGTGTTTACTTGCTCAAAATGACTGGGTATGAAAGACAGTTTTTAAAAATGCGAAAAGATTTCTTCAATAGTGCATAACAAAATACAAATTAAACTCGTTGGCCACAACTATGGGGAGCTCAGCAGCTAAAAAAAACTGCATGAGCTAACCTAACGGAGGAATACAATACCATCGAAACAAATTCAAAAGTAAGTACTAGTGCAGATTAAAGTTATTTCTTTCATTCAACTTAATTTTGTACATACAATGAATCAGCTTTATTTCTACTAGTCAAGACCAAGTGCTGGTTTGCTCTCGCTGAGCAAACTGATGTTGAGTTATTAGAAGTTATTGATAGTAATAACACACCTTCGGTACCTACATCAATCATTAAGTAAATTAAACTCGGGTACCTACTAGGTACATGCTACTAGGTCCAACAAACTTTTACTGATTTTTTTTATGTTATTTTTCTTTTAACAGAATGTGAAATGAAAATCAAACAGATTTAAAATGTCGCACCTCAGAAATTATTTAATGAGAACACAATATATTAAATATCAAAAATTTATAATAAAAAAATATATCTACATATTATATTCAAATTGTTTTGTAAAATGATTATGTTCTATACCATATAGGTTCCTTAATATGGTTTTTATTTGTTACATTACAAAATCCAGAAATATATGGAATTGAGTGATTCAAGAGGAATTTTCTATAAAAAGAGAAGAGGAGCTACACAAACTAAAAATAACCTAGAAATAACAGATGGTAAAGGCAGCAGAGGAGAACTACTTGAAAGTTAAAGTTGAGAGGCAAGCTGCCCAGGAACTTCATCACTGTGATAGCTAAGAGAGAAGAGGCTGAATTGCAATTGCCAATATTTAGAAATAAAACTTTAAACATTAATATTGAATTTATTTACATGTCTTGCCTAACCAGCCACCTACTTATATCTACGTATTTGTCTAAACTATTAAATAAATAGGTGAAATAGGTATATTGAAAATACAGCTAAGTACTTATTTCTATTACAGTTACCTATTTAATAGTACCTAACAAAAATAAAAAATAAAACTAAACATTTAAGTACAAATGTTTCACATGTAACATGTACCTATTTTACCTTGTTAGACAATCATTTTTTTCCCTTGTTAGGCAATCATTCAAAACCCTTATCAATCTGCAATTAATAAAAATTAATGTATTATAAAAAGAATATGGTAGGTACTTTTAAAAAAGGGTGTAAATAAGAATTTAAAACTGACGCATATAAGTAGTTAAATATTAAAACTCAATCTATTAAATTAAAAGTAACACACACGTATACACTACACTTTATTGTATGATATTGTAGCTATTAATTACAATGCCATGCAATCAATGCACCCCTAGTAAAGGTACCACGTAAACTATTTCTAATGTGAGAGACTGGAACAGAATCAATATTCGTGATGGGTTCAGGCATTTCTTGTTGATATTTCCTGTTGCATAAAGTCGTAAAGCGGTTAACACTTGCTCGTTAGCAAGTGTTAACCGCTTTACGACATCATGAGTGGAATTAGCCATCCACGTCTGTTACCACCAATATTTTCAAACAACAAAAAGGCAAGGCAAGGGCAACAAAAAGTTTACCACAATATTTCTAGAAAAATTAAATCTAATTTTAAATTCATTTTCATCATCACACTTCAATTGTATTTTCTGCATCTCGTGTACCATATATCATACAAATAGACAAAAAACTCTTCAAAATATATTAAAAAATCGAATAATATACGCGTTAGTTCTATGATTCCTTCCTCAAGGTAGATCGCGACGTACCTTATATTTGACAGTTGGTTCCTCAACTCAAACTCACCTCGACTGAGGAAACTGTTTGAGATGAGGAGTAAAATGACAACTATGAATACCAAACCACCTAAGTGAGGTTGAGTCGAGTCGAGGAAATCATGAGTTTTTGACTTAGAATATGGGTGTAGATTCTAGCTTTTGCCCACGACTTTGTCCGCGTGAATATTGGTTATCGCGGATTTAGATGAAGTCGCGGATTAAAAAGTAGCCTCCCTAGGGTTTCAAGCTATTTTCATTCCAATTTTCATCAAAATCAGTTCAGCCGTTTCATCGTGAAAGCTTAGCAGACACAGTTACTTTCCCATTTATGATATTAATATGGATAGCATGGATGGATGTTACCCGCAGATACTGTAGCTTTCTAAAAGAGTTTTTCTTTTAGTTTATTAATTACGAACAAACATGCAGACAATCTAGTCTTTTCTCTCCATAATATTAGTTTACATTATATTAATACAGGGTATAGAAAAACGAATACAACGAAAATTCAACTGTCTACTTAACACGATTAAAACGTTACAGTGCTGTGATAGACAGACAGCCAGCGTGCGTTTAGTAAAAGTCCGTTTGGGTTCGTAGCCTAAAAGAAAACATTACCTAATTTGTTTTATTGGGTTGTAATTTTATTTCGTGATAAAAAATACTTTTAAATACATATTATTATATTAAGTTAGCAAATAACGCATAGAATAGACTAGAGTTTAAAGTAATTTTAAAAATGTTTTGTCGTTGGTTGTTCGTGTAGTTCTCTATTTGACCCATAATATAGGTATATAATGTATGTCTGTGACGTAAGGATATCCGCAAGAGAACCAAGGTTACCGACATAGCCCGAAGAATTGCCAAACTTAAGTGGCAGTGGGCAGGGCACATTGCTCGCAGAACAGATGGCCGATGGGGCCGAAAAGTTCTAGAGTGGCGACCGCGTACCGGAAGACGTTGCGTTGGAAGAGTTCCCACTAGGTGGACCGATGACCTGGTAAAGGTTGCGATGACCGGTCAATGTGGCGCCACTTGGGGGGAGGCATATGTCCAGCAGTGGACCTCTTTCGGCTGAAATGATGATGATGATGTAAGCCGTGTAGTGCCGGCCTCCCCGACCCGTGGGTGTCGTAGAAAGTGACAGAGGGATATTGACCAGATGATGGGCAGCCGCGTCCTTTTGATTACCATAACACCTACTGCGATCGCCAACATGCATCGGCCAAGCATGGCGATTACGGCTAAACCCCCCTTGGGGGAGAGCTATGCCCAGCAGTGGGCGTGTAAAGGTTGACATGCCGATGATGATGATTGTGATTTTCTCAAATCTAATGAGCCGATTTCAATAGGCTTTCTCTATCTGACTGCAAATTTTTCTGGGAAGGTTCTATTGTATAAAATGTTGTCCGACATTAAAGACCCTAGAGCTTAGGCTATAAGATAGAAATAAATCAGCAAAATTTCCATTTAAGGGGCTATTAAACGACTTTTACAGATTTTAAACTGACAATCACGTCAAAATGTGCAGTTTAAATGATTTGAAAAAAATATATGTTAAACTAGAACATTCTCTTAATCACTAAACATTGACAATCACACAAAATCTACCAGGTATAATTAAACGAAACTTACACCATCTTACAGACAGTTTCCGTACTCATCTGGCTTGTTTTGCCGACGATACAGCATCGTACACAAGCGATGATGACATCGACATTATCATAGGTAGACTTCAGTTGTCGCTTGAGCTACTTCAAACTTATTTCAACAAATGGAAGCTGAAGTTGAACGAATCTAAGACTGAGGCGATACTTTTCACACGCCAACGTACCGTGTGTATCAGAATGGCTGGTTGCCTGTGGCTTTGGTCTATGAGAGTTGATTAGAAAATTGCTACATAATTGCTTATATTTGCTACATTTAATAAATAATTGCTACATACTATATATATTTAGAAATAACATTTTTTTTTGTACAGCCATCCTGACGTTTGGTTGGCTGGTCGCCTCCTAGTTTAAAGCCAAGCATGCAGAGTTTCCCGAAATGTATTGCGTCAATAATTGCTACATATTTGCTTCATTTATCTAATTTAGTTGTATGTTCAAACATATGTTAAATAAAGGATGTAGCAATTATTTTAATTATCCCAAGGTAAAGTGCCTGATAAAACAGTACAGTACTGAAGACACACTGCAACTATTTGCCTTTATTGTTTTATCAGGCACTTTACCTTGGGATAATTAAAACAATTGCTACATCCTTTATTTAACATATGTTTGAACATACAACTAAATTAGATATTTTTTTTTTTTTTTATATTGTTATAGGCTTGCGTTTGACCGCAACTCACCTGATCTTAAGTGATGATGCGGCCTAAGGTGGAGCACGCTTGCCTAGAATAAACCGGTTCACTCGTGCCTTGAAGATACCCAGATTATATGTATCGGGGAATAGAGAGGCGGGCAGTGAATTCCACAGTCTGGCAGTTCGCACAATAAATGTGGAGTCAAAGCGCTTGGTTCGAGACCGTGGAACTTCCACCGTATAGCGGTGACGCTTCGCCGTATCCCTGCTCGTCCGGTGATGGAATGGGGATGGGGGAATTAAGTTGTGCAATTCCAAAGCACACTCTCCGAAATGTACCCGATAAAAGACCGATAGGCTGGCAACGGCGCGGCGGTGTTCAAGGCTTTGGAGCTTAGCCTTAACCAGGAAGTCGTTGTCTATAAGCCTCTTGGCACGTCTTTCAATAACTTCCAACGCCTCCAGCTGGTACTTGGCAGATCCATCCCAGAGGTGCGAACAGTACTCCATGCACGATCGAACTTGTGCTTGGTATAGGTTCAGCATCTGTTCCGACGTGAAGTACTTTAGCACCTTTCCGAGGACTCCTAGCTTTAAATGAAGCAAATATGTAGCAATTATTGACGCAATACATTTCGGGAAACTCTGCATGCTTGGCTTTAAACTAGGAGGCGACCAGCCAACCAAACGTCAGGATGGCTGTACAAAAAAAAATGTTATTTCTAAATATATATAGTATGTAGCAATTATTTATTAAATGTAGCAAATATAAGCAATTATGTAGCAATTTTCTAATCAACTCTCATAGACCAAAGCCACAGGCAACCAGCCATTCTGACACACACAACGTACCACCCCTAAAAAGAAAATTAAAAATCACTGGGCAATTGATTCCGTGGGCCACAGAAGTTCGCTATCTAGGAGTTACGTTGGATAAAAAGCTCAACTGGACAAAGCATGTCAACAAATTACGCGTTAAAGGAGCCCAAGCCCTCGGTTCTCTTAGTCCTTACTTAACCGAAAAAGTAAGCTCAGCGCAAGCACCAAACTTAGGTTATACACCACTCTAGTTAGACCTTGTATCACCTACGCCTGTCCGGTGTGGAGTAGCAACTGTCAATCTTATTATAACCAGTTACAAATCATTCAAAATAAAGCAGTTAAAATTGCTTATAATACTCCATTTAAAACAAACCTTAAAGTACTACATACAAATATAAAGTTACCTAGCATTACAAAAATTATTTTAAAATTAACTCGTAAATTTTACAACAAAAATAAATGTCATCAAAATACATTGATTGCTAACATAGGAAAAACTAAGTTGAAAGACTTGCGACATTATATCGATGGATACGGTACATACAAGCTTCCCCATCACTACGTATTGTTCGCGCACAATACTGATAACTCGTCGTAACTAGGCCCGTACGATGCGCCAGCGCTTCCCCGCTCTCACCGTATATAGGCGAGTGCGCTGGAGGCGCGGTAGCTCGTGCGTCGCTGGTGGCCACGCGCGATCACCTGAGTGACCGCTAATACCGGTCGCACTTACGCTGAGCGCGTAATTATTTGCTTCTACCCCCTTATTTCATAAATGAGATTAAAACAATAATCTCATACGATAATGATAAATGTTTAATTAATAAATACATCATGTTGTGATAAGTTTGTAAGCATCATTATTATATACTTATAAAGGTGCTCCTAGCCTGTAAAAGTGTTTGATAATATTAGTGTTACTGTTGCTTTATTTTTAAGTTCAGAGTTATGTATATTTCTATGTTAATAAAGAATTTTTCAAAACAAACAAAACAGACAATTTTATTATCTATCTTTTAGTATACGCCTTTTTTTTTATTTTGAAAGAATACTACTTTTTTTTAATTTTTTCGACTAAACTTTGAGAGTTTTGGACGCAAAACTGATGCAGATATTATAGCCAGGCTTGCCGCACATCGAATGGATTATTGTTAAAAACTATACTTTGTTTTACAATCTTAGTATTTCGTTAATCGCGATACTTAAGGGGCTATTAAACGACTTTTACAGATTTTAAACTGACAATCACGTCAAAATGTGCAGTGTAAATGATTTGAAAAAAATATATGTTAAACTAGAACATTTTGAAAGAATACTACTTTTATTTAATTTTTTCGACTAAATTTTTAAAGTTTTGGACGCAAAACTGATGCAGAACGGACGCAGTCTGCGTCCAAAACTTTCAAAATTTAGTCGAAAAAATTAAATAAAAGTAGTATTCTTTCAAAATTAAAAAAAAGGCGTATACTAAAAGATAGATAATAAAATTGTCTGTAAAATAGTGTAAGTTTCGGATAATTACACCTGGTAGATTTTGTGTGATTGTCAATGTTTTGTCCGCGTCAGACACAACTTCACGTATTAATTAAACTATACTGGGCGTTAGGGACAGCTTGGCAAAAACGAAAAATATAAATCAAAAATAATATTGTAAATATTTTCCAAGTGAAATATTTTCCCGGAAATGCTATGCAAAAGTTTTTCAATTTTCAATTTTAATTCGAGCGCGCAATGTAAAGCGCACTGCGTTCAAGAGTACCTAAACCTACTCTCGAGTGAGCACGACGTACCTAATCGTTAAAAATAAATAATGAAATACCTACCCAAGCTTTGACTTAATGAATAAATAAACCTGTCAAATAAATAATGATGTTAAACTAAAACTTACCTAAAATCTCTCGGGCCGTATAAGAAACGGCTCGAAGTGATTGCCTCCAAGCTGGATGGATTCCCTGGATGGCGATCGTTCGGATGCCTTTGTACGTAAATACGTAAGGCCAATGACGCATTCCCTCGCGCTTCTCCCAAACACATCAACATTTGGCCGTATTCTCGAGCACTAAACGGTTCATTTCTTCTACTCATTATAACCACCAGTTAAACACTCAAACAACACAACACAAACGTACGAAACAGTCACAAATCTTAAAAATAATACGTAAAACGCGAAAATACTGCGAACTTCAAACGCGAAACGAACTAACCAGCGGTCTCTTCACTATCGACTCCGGCGCCGGTCGGTCTGGAGCACTAGAGAAACCCACGCAGAAAAATGTAAGTCTCAGTCGATCATGTTTTATTTTATTTTGATAGTCATAAGACTATGACAATAAAATAATAGCTTAATCTTGGTTGTCGATGCAATGTTTGACTTCTACTATTATTGTTCCTCTTAACCAAACAAAATACTTCACTTTAAATAAAATAACACAGGACAAGTACTCAATCTGCAGGTTTCCTTGCAATTTTCAGAAGAAAAAAAATATTTATGTGGTAAAACAAGTATTTGATCGATTATTAAAAGGTTTTCACTTTACTAAAATGAAACGCATTTTATTCAAACCTGTGTAAATAAGTAATCTTACAATTTAACAATCAGGTACATTGTAAGGTATTTTATTTAAAAGATGCGTAATAAATCACATGTTGACAATAAATAAATGACTAGTTTTTAAAGTTTCGTTCGGTACAGCTCTAGCAGAGGACATCGCACCGATGCGGCGACGCCGGGCGGCGCGTGTTATTTGTGCCTAAACCTACATAGCTTAAATGTAGGTACCTAGAATTATTTTTGTTGTGTTTACATTGCCGAGTTAAGTTTTTTTTTTTTTTTTTCATTAGATTTATGTTTAGAGGCCTGGACTTGGTACTTACATATCAATATATCACGAATCAAGTGAAAAATCGGTCGAAAATTTTGAGAATTTTCCGGAGAAAAATTCCAACGATTTTCAATCACAAATCGTGGTCTGAAACTACAGTTTCAGTTTTTGCCAACCTGTCACTAACGCCGTGTATAATATGAATATGATTAAAAATATTCACTTACTAAGTTATTAAGAGAATGTTCTAGTTTAACATATATTTTTTTCAAATCATTTACACTGCACATTTTGACGTGATTGTCAGTTTAAAATCTGTAAAAGTCGTTTAATAGCCCCTTAAGTATCGCGATTAACGAAATGCTAAGATTGTAAAACAAAGTATAGTTTTTAACAATAATCCATTCGATGTGCGGCAAGCCTGGCTATAATATACTGGACGCTGATAAAACGCGATGTTGATCTATCATGATAACTTCAAGTTCGTGTCGATATTATTTTACCTTAGGTAGAAACTAAACTTTGTCGTCTGTAAGTTTATTTATATATTTATTTATTTATTTATTAGGGATAAAACACAGTAGTACAATATTATACACTGTAATAGACTTAAAATAATAGCACTTATTGTACAACCAACGCACTGATCACTAGCTTATGATAAAAGATTAATGCTAAATGGATGAAATACATTAAAAAACAAAGAAAAAAATAACTCAAAAAAATATATATGTAGGATCGTCAGTGGGCGATCGAGGAGGAGCGCCGAGTGGTATAGTACATCGTCAGGAGTATGGGCGTTCCCATTATCCCATTATCGATAAACAAGACCTGTAAAAACAATTACACACTATTAGTAAAGAAAACACAATGCAAATGGTAATCAGTAACAAGAATAAAGTAAGTTCAAGGTACAGCAACAATACAGTTAATCGAACAGACCATTAAGGTCCCACAGTTCGTACAGTGGCGAAGCCACCCAATGATAAACGAACAAACCCTTAAGGTTTATAGTTCGTACAGCAGCCTAAGCCACCCAATGATAAACGAACAAACCCTTAAGGTTCATAGTTCGTACAGTAGCATAAGCCACCCAAATACAAAGTGTATCGCTCGCTAGCAGCAAGCCTATACAGCTATGTGAATATACAGCAGCGCTGTACCAGGTAAACCGACAGAATTGTCGGGAGCAGGAACTCTTTACTGAGTCGAATCCGAGGATCGACTGCCATACTTACGGAGTGCACGCTCTTTTATAAGGCGATGCCCCCCACCTTGCAACCTCTCCATACAAGTCTGCCCATGCGCACGGAAGTGCGTCACGCGTTTACTTGATACAAAACACTAAAATGTGCTGAATCTAATAAGATCTGTAATCAAATAACACAATAATAATTGTCATGAATAAACAATAGTGATTTCATAAAGTAATTCGTTTTACATTTAAAGTAACGTGTCAACAATTGTTTTGAATAAAACCATCGATAACAATTATCGAAATAAAGTAACCACAAATCAGTGTGCACACACAATTAATCATGTTTCGAATTAATAGACAATAATTGATAGTAAAATCACATAAATTAACAATAAGAAACACAAATCATAACAAATTTAGTTAACACCCACAATGTGATTAATAAACTGTCTCCGACACGGCCAGACTGACATTCTACACGTCCTCGTGTAGTTATAAAGTTCTTGGTAAATATCGATCGGCCTTTCTGACAAAAAGCTTTAATTAGCAAAAGGTATGTTGCAAAGAAAAATCCTGAATTAGTCCTGAAGTAAAATCATTAGCAAAATTTGCATCATAACCAGTCAAAATAACCATACTGTTACAGATAATACATAGCTCAATAAATCAGCCGAAATCACACCATGGGATTCGACAAGTAACTTGAAGTTGAATAGACAACCCGCATAGGCGTCAACATAGACAACCCGCATAAGCGTCAAGTTCAACATTCAAATCCAGGAGTCAACATAGACATCCGAATAAAAGTAGAGACATAGTCTCCCAGCCGAATTCACACCATGGGAATCGACAAGTAGCTTGAAGTCGAATAGACAACCAACATAGGCGTCAAGTTCAACAAACAAACCCAGGAGTCAACATAGACATCCAAATAAAAGTAGAGACATAGTCTCCCAGCCGAATTCACACCATGGGAATCGACAAGTAGCTTGAAGTCGAATAGACAACCAACATAGGCGTCATGTTCAACAAACAAACCCAGGAGTCAACATAGACATCCAAACAAAAGTAGAGACATAGTCTCCCAGCCGAATTCACACCATGGGAATCGACAAGTAGCTTGAAGTCGAATAGACAACCAACATAGGCGTCATGTTCAACAAACAAACCCAGGAGTCAACATAGACATCCAAACAAAAGTAGAGACATAGTCTCCCAGCCGAATTCACACCATGGGAATCGACAAGTAGTTTGTAGCTGAATAGACAACCAACATAGGCGTCAAGTTCAACAAACAAACCCAGGAGTCAACATAGACATCCAAACAAGAGTCAACATAGACATCTTGTCAATTAAGCTATGGTATGTCAGCAGCAGATGATTATTATCAGTGTCAACATTGACATCGTTAAAATTGAATGGACATTCAGGCATTTTTCATACATGATCAAGACTAAATTTTACTGGCACTCAAAGATTTCAACCAATATCATATTGGATCTGCAAGAAGTACGAAGTTTCCAACGAAGTCTCCAACTTTAACCTTCGGCACCCAGGGCTGCTTGTTTTCTTGCACGGGACCGATTTACTTCTATCTCCACACTGTCAACAGGTGAAACAATTGTTAAACTATTAAACAGTTGTATTATGAAAGAAATACAGCATTGGTCAATAACATTAACTCGTGTAATGATAGCACTATTTTTTCGGTCATATTAACTGCAAAAAATGAAATTAAAAATCTCACAGCATACTATGATTGATCCAGTATCACATGAAAGCTCTAAACCCTAGCAACCTACTATTTCTACTTCTCTTAGAATTTGTTCGTTACATATTATCCCATCAAA
Source organism: Charanyca ferruginea (assembly GCA_947361185.1). NCBI lineage: Eukaryota > Metazoa > Arthropoda > Insecta > Lepidoptera > Noctuidae > Charanyca > Charanyca ferruginea. The sequence goes on from OX376056.1 coordinate 33,780,559, forward strand.
GTCACAGAATTCATTTCAATTAAACCATCTACAGGCACTGTTGTATTGTCCAAGAGTCAGTTAACCATAGTTCATCACAATTATTAACCGTACAAGAATACGTTTGCCAGTACACTTTTCAGCAAATGTCTCAGCATTGTGAGAATATTCCCAATGATTTAAAAAATAACAATAAACCATAACCCTCAAAATTAACTGATTTTCATTACTAAATCACGCCACGCGCTGTTACGGTCGTCTTGCATCTTCACACGTCCTTGGGTGAATAGTTTATCGCATCATCTGTAAACAATCAGAAAAGAGCTCAAGTAAACAGCTTAACGTTCGGTCATTCTGATCAATTTAAATCAAACACTACAGACCTGGTAACACAAAACAAGTTTAGTATCTTACCACACATGTAATTACCTTATTACCACACATGTCATGTCATTACCTTATTACCTCACAACACATGTCATTACCTTATTACCTCACAACACATGTAATTACCTTACCTCACAACACATGTCATTACCTTACCTCACAACACATGTCATTACCTTACCCCACAACACATGTCATTACCTTATTACCACACATGTCATGTCATTACCTTATTACCACACATGTCATGTCATTACCTTATTACCACACATGTCATGTCATTACCTTATTACCACACATGTCATGTCATTACCTTATTACCACACATGTCATGTCATTACCTTATTACCACACATGTCATGTCATTACCTTATTACCACACATGTCATGTCATTACCTTATTACCACACATGTCGTGTCATTACCTTATTACCACACATGTCATGTCATTACCTTATTACCACACATGTCATGTCATTACCTTATTACCACACATGTCATGTCATTACCTTACCTCACAACACATGTCATTACCTTACCTCACAACACATGTCATTACCTTACCTCACAACACATGTCATTACCTTACCTCACAACACATGTCATTACCTTACCTCACAACACATGTCATTACCTTACCACAGAATACATGTCATTACCTTACCACAGAACACATGTCATTACCTTACCACAGAACACATGTAATTACCTTACCACAGAACACATGTAATTACCTTACCACAGAACACATGTCATTACCTTACCTCACAACACATGTCATTACCTTACCACAGAACACATGTAATTACCTTACCACAGAACACATGTAATTACCTTACCACAGAACACAGGTCAACAATCAGGGGGTACACAGTTACTTTTCAGATAATTTAATCTCTCATGGCATAATAATTATGATACTATGATTTGAATAAGCATTCAGTATTACATGAAACTTCACTTTATATTGACCATACAAGTAAGTTTGCCACACATGTATCAGTAATGAAAGTAGGTACATTCAAACCCAGAGTTATAACAAAATGGAAGCGTCTCACCAGATAGTTGTAGAACATCAGTGGTGGGTACATCACACTTATCTTATCACGGACTTCAACTTATCACGGATGATTAGTTGCTCGAAAACTGACTCACAGTATCTTCACTCGAACCTCCCGGCTGTTCTCCGGTAGTCACTAAAGTGACATACTATTGTACCTGGTTTGAACCTAAGAGGGTTGAGAAGAATCGTGTAGGTCAGAGGAAAATGAGACTTTCTTAAGCATGGGCCAGTATAGTACAAACAGCAATTTGTTTGACACTTAGGTAGGTTAATAAGGGTAGCGGTAACTGTTGAAGTATGTAAAATCAAACAATGAAATTAATGTGGGTAGGTGATTTATGAATGCCATTAAAACAGCCTTAGCTCTGCGCTAGGTAATCCTAAGAGAGGAAGCTGTCATAACAAGAGTGGCAAAGACATACGATAATTAGGGAACCCATGCGGAATCATTAAGAGGCTATCCCACTTCTGATGTAGGATCGTCAGTGGGCGATCGAGGAGGAGCGCCGAGTGGTATAGTACATCGTCAGGAGTATGGGCGTTCCCATTATCCCATTATCGATAAACAAGACCTGTAAAAACAATTACACACTATTAGTAAAGAAAACACAATGCAAATGGTAATCAGTAACAAGAATAAAGTAAGTTCAAGGTACAGCAACAATACAGTTAATCGAACAGACCATTAAGGTCCCACAGTTCGTACAGTGGCGAAGCCACCCAATGATAAACGAACAAACCCTTAAGGTTTATAGTTCGTACAGCAGCCTAAGCCACCCAATGATAAACGAACAAACCCTTAAGGTTCATAGTTCGTACAGTAGCATAAGCCACCCAAATACAAAGTGTATCGCTCGCTAGCAGCAAGCCTATACAGCTATGTGAATATACAGCAGCGCTGTACCAGGTAAACCGACAGAATTGTCGGGAGCAGGAACTCTTTACTGAGTCGAATCCGAGGATCGACTGCCATACTTACGGAGTGCACGCTCTTTTATAAGGCGATGCCCCCCACCTTGCAACCTCTCCATACAAGTCTGCCCATGCGCACGGAAGTGCGTCACGCGTTTACTTGATACAAAACACTAAAATGTGCTGAATCTAATAAGATCTGTAATCAAATAACACAATAATAATTGTCATGAATAAACAATAGTGATTTCATAAAGTAATTCGTTTTACATTTAAAGTAACGTGTCAACAATTGTTTTGAATAAAACCATCGATAACAATTATCGAAATAAAGTAACCACAAATCAGTGTGCACACACAATTAATCATGTTTCGAATTAATAGACAATAATTGATAGTAAAATCACATAAATTAACAATAAGAAACACAAATCATAACAAATTTAGTTAACACCCACAATGTGATTAATAAACTGTCTCCGACATATATATGTCGGATCGTCAGGTGCGATCGAGGAGGAGTGCCGAGCGGTATAGTACATGGTCAGGACTATAGGCGTTCCCATTATCCCATTAGGGATACACAAGACCTGTAAAAACAATTACACACTATTAGTAAAGGAAACACAATACAAATGGTAATCAGTACCAAGAATAAGGTAAGTTAAAGGTACAGCAACAATACAGTTAATCGAATAGACCATTAAGGTCCCACAGTTCTTACAGTGGCCAAGCCACCCAATGATAAACGAACAAAAACTTCAGGTTTACAGTTCGTACAGCAGCCTAAGCCACCCAATGATAAACGAACAAACCCGCAAGGTTTATAGTTCGTACAGCAGCCTAAGCCACCCAATGATAAACGAACAAACCCTTAAGGTTTATAGTTCGTACAGTAGCATAAGCCACCCAAATACAAAGTGTATCGCTCGCTAGCAGCAAGGTTATACAGCTATGTGAATATACAGCAGCGCTGTACCAGGTAAACCGACAGTATTGTCGGGAGCAGGAACTCTTTACTGATTCGAATCCGAGGATCGAGCCGTTTGTAGTCGCTACGTCCCCGCCAGGGGGCGCGGCAGGCGGGTTACGGACATCGCCCTTATCCCGCGGTATCATTCGGTGCCCGTCAATACGGGCACACCCATTGGGTGGCCGTTTAGGCCTGGCCTGGGGCAGGTGCGTTGGTGGCGTAACATGCCAATGTGTGTAGATGCATTGGTAATCAGCAGGAGCGCCACGGTACTTTACTACAGTACCGCGTTCTTCACGTCACCTCGGCGGTCTGTCTCCGCCAGGTGGGACCTCCGGTTCTCCGGAGGAGGCCCAGCGGAAGACGACCAGCGACAGAGGCGACGACTCACGGCGCTCCCCGCTGAGGATGTGGGCCCCCGTCTGCACACGCTTCCAGGTCGAGCCGGTCACGCGAGCTGACTAAGGGGCCGTTGTGTGTGTGTGAGCGGCAATGTGTTGTGTTACACCGTTCATGTTAGCGATAGAACTGCGAGCCCGCGCCGCACATTCAACGCGTGAGTTTATGCGCTTGTGGAGTTGCGAATGTATGGAGTTCAGTGCACGTCATGCCTATATTAACTTAGAACACGACGCACACTGGGTGCATGGTACGTGTGTGGAGTGTTATTGTGGGAGTAAGCCGCGTGTAAGTGAAGGCGGCTTACTCAGGCGTCAGTCCGGTGGGTTGGAGTCGTCAGCGTCCGGCAATAGGTCGCGAGGTAGGCGCCTCCTGTCAGGTGGGCGCGCATGCCAGGGCGCCAAATGCTTGACATGAGGCCAAGCAGATGCGTCGGCACGCGCAAACATTGTTGACACGAGGCGCCTGCAGTGGTCGTCCAGGCTCTCGATCCTAAGATCCCGCTGGATTACGCTATTCCTCACGTAGCGAGGGGCAGCGGTGATTTTCCGCAGCGTTTGGTTCTGCGCGCGGAGGAGCTTTTTGTTAGACTCGCTAGTGAGGGCGAGCCAAGCTGGGGCAGCGTACGTGAGTATCAGGCGAATATACGTCTTGTATACACCCAACTTGGCACGCAGCGGGAGGCGGGACGAGAGGACCGGGTGGAGCAGAGCGCGGGCTGCTCTGCCCTTTGAGAAGTCACGTCCGCAAGGTCGCCCTTGCGGACGTGACTTCTCATGGTGAGCCGACGATCGATGGTGACTCCTAGGTACTTGGCCTGTGGTGACCACGCGATGTCGGCTCCTTGTAGCTGTAAGGGTGGTGGGAGGTGGGCGCCTCCAGCGAGCAGCGCCTGTGTCTTACTCACGTTTACCGACAAACGCCACTTCGACAGCCAGTGGGGAAGCAAGTTGAGGACGCGCTGCATTTTGACGGCCGCGTGTCTCGCTTTAATAGAAGTTGCGATGTACGCGGCGTCGTCAGCATACAGCGCGAGCGTGGTGTCCTGCGTCGTGGGGATGTCGTCGGTATACCATGAGTAGCACAGCGGCGAGACACAACTGCCCTGCGGTACCCATGCCGCTATCTGGCGCACGCCTGACAGCGCACCGTCGACCACCACCCTGAAGGTCCTGTGGGAAAGGAAGGAGGAGACCACCATTACGACGCGACGGGGCGCGTCTGACTTCGACATTTTGAAAAGCAGACCGGCGTGCCAAAAGCGATCAAAAGCTTTTTCCATGTCGAGGAATACTGCAACTGCGTGTTCTTTCTTATTCAGTGACGCCGTAAGTAAGTGCAGTACCCTCGAGAGCTGGAGAGTCGTACTAAGTTCCGAGCGGAACCCGAACTGTTCCGGGCGAGGCGTCAAGTGAGGTGTTAGATGTCGCAGCAGGAGTTGTTCAAACACCTTGGATAATGTTGACAGCAGAGTGATTGGCCGATAGCTCCCAGGCTTCAGCACATCTTTGTTCGCCTTGGGCAGCATTATGACGCGCCCTTCCTTCCAGCTGGTCGGGAAGACCCCCGTGCGCAGTATCCCCGTGTACAGGCGCGCCAGTGCCGCTACCGTACGGTATAGCAGGTGGCGCAGCACTGTGTTGGTGATACCGTCTGCTCCAGGGGCCTTTCTTGGCTTGGTCTTCAGTATGACGCGTCTGACTGCGCAAGGCGAGAAGAAAATGGGGTCTTCCTCTGGGGCTATCGGCGAGGCGAAGTATTCCTCAAGGTGCCTCTCGACTGCTGCGACATGCTCGTTGTCGTCGGTCGGGTTCGGCTGGAATTGACGCTCCAGGTGTTCAGCAAAGATCTCCGCACGGTCTGCTGCGATAAATAGTTCGAGAGCTGCCTGCACAGTCTGTGTATAGAAGGCCAGTCTCCTTCAACAGCGTCGATATGTGACTCCCAGCTCTCGGCGTTGAAGTCCTGCAACTTGGCCCTTACTCTCTCCGCGAGACGGTTGAGTTCGGACTTCATAGTCGGGCATCCAGTAGTTTGCCACCATTTGCGTAGGCGCCTCTTCTTGGCGATCAACTCTTTTAGGTGGTTGGGCAGGGGTTTATATAGAGACCCCTGCGGCTGCGTCACTATTGTTGTCGCCAGTTCGTAGGCGCGTTGGATGCAAACGGTGGTCTCTTCTGCCAGTCCATCAACGTCTGCGGCGGTGACGATGGGCCAAGTTGGTGTGGTAGTCTCCATCACTTCCTTAAACCTATTCCAGTCCGTTTTTCGACGTGGCGCTGGAGGAGAGAGTTGGGTCGGCATTTCTGATATGACGACGAGAACTGGTTGGTGGTCGGACTGCATCTCGTCGTCTATCACCTGTTGGGTGATCTGGCAGCTCAGGCCTCTGTGGATCACGATATCCAGCACGTCCGGTGAATGGGCCCGTGTGTCTGGGTAGTGGGTGGGTGTCTCAGGGCCAGACACCGTGTTCCCACAGGCTTCCGCGTCTGCGAAGAGCCGTCTCCCCCCGGGATTCGTGGTGTGGCTGTTCCACGCCGGGTGCTTGCAGTTCATGTCGCCGGCGAGGACCGTCGGGTGTGGCGACCGATGCAGGAGCGCCTGCAGCTCCACTAAGTCAAGCGGTGCTGCGGGCGGGCAGTAGCACGCGTAGATATCGACGTCCTCGCCAGCCAAGTGCTGCTGGACTCCCAGCGCATAGAAAGTTGCCAACGACGTCAGAGGGAGAGCTTGATGTACGACTCTTTGCTTCACCAATACCGCCAGACCGCGGTAGATGTGGCCGAGTGCCGACTTCTCATCCTTCCTGTAGAGCAGGTAGCCTGGAAACCTGATTTGGTCCGCTGGTCCCAGGAGAGTTTCGCTGATTAGCGCCACGTCGATCTTCTGTTCCATGAGGAGGAGGCGGAGGGGTGCGACCTTGCTCCGAAGGCCACGGGCGTTCCAATGTAGAATCCTCAACGGCCTAGCCATGGCAGAGCGTGAGTAAAGCGGCCAGGCCGTCGAGGATGACCAATTCCGCGTCTTGCCCCTCTCTGATGGCCTTAATTAGGTCCATCAGTAACTGGATAGCGCAGGCGGTAAATTCCTTGTGACGCTCCTGTCTTAAAGCGCCAGTCTGTGGTGGTGCGCAGCGCCGCTGCTGATCGCGGGCGGCGTTGGAGCCTACAGCTTTGTTTTGTGCCGCCTCTGGGGCAGCCTGAGGCTTTGGTGCCGGTTGGTCCTTTTTCCCATCAGAAGCGCCAGAGGTGTGTGTCGTCGCCTGCGCTATAGTAGGAGCATGGTCCGGTCGTGGAAGCTGATTGGCGGGGGGCTGAGGCTTCTTCTTTTTCTTGCCCCCGCGCTTTTTCTTCCTCCGCCCCGAGGACGAGGGAGGGGCTTCCCTGTTTGTGGGCCCGTTTGCTGCAGCCATCAGCAACGCACTGGGGGCCTCATGGCCCTCTGTGTCGGGCTTCTGGGTAGTGCCGGCCGGGCGGCGTTGTTACCGCGAGATGGCGACAGTGCCCGTACGCTTGTTTTGTATCTCTTGCTGAAATACGGGGCATCTTATGTTGCACGCCGGGTGATCCCCCGCGCAGTTGGCGCAGGTGGCCGGTTCCGTCCTTGGGCGCGGGCAGTCACGGGCGGCGTGTTCTTCCCCGCATCTCACGCAAGCGAGCGGGCGGTGGCAGTGGTGCGAACTGTGCCGGAACTTTTGGCAGCGGTGGCACTGAGCGGGCCCACGCTTGCCCCTCCATGCCTCGATCTTGACACCACGCATGTATAGAAAAACCGTGGTGTCGTAGATCCTCCTGATGTCAGGCGTCTTCTTAAGGACTGCATGGAATATGCAGCCGGGCCTCCCCTCGCGCGCCTTTATGTGGCGCACGTATTCCGGCTGATATCCCAGCAGTCGGAGTTCCTCTTCGATGTCAGCGGGGTCAGTGTCTGCCGGCAGACCCCTGATGGCCACTTTCAGGTTGCGCTCGGCTGGTAAAGAGTAAGCGAACCAAGACAGGCCGCTCGACTTTTCCAGGTCGGTGAGGTACCTCTGGACGACTCTGTACTCGTCCGCACTCTCGGGTAAGAAGCGAATGCCGCCTTGGTAGGGGCGGGCATTCGGTGGGTGGCCCAGTTTAGCACTCACGGCCCTAAAATGAGTCGCCCAATCTGGCAGCTTCTCCACTACCTACGGAGGGTAGCGTGGCTTCTTTTGTTTGGCTGCGTTTGTGCCTTGTGCGGGGGGTGCAGCAGAGGATGTCGGGTCCGGGGTGGAGCCTCTAGGTTGTGGTGAGCGGCGCGCAGCTTCGGTGAAAGACGGTGATCCGGCCCCGGTTCGACAGCGCGATTCGCGCTGCGGAAGTGGCGGGTCGGTGCAGTAGCGTTTCGCCTCTTCAGCAGCCTCGTCGTCCGGGCTTCTGGGTCGGCGCTGGGCTCTGGCGATGGTATCGAGTTGTGCCTCTAACTCGAGGCTCGGGGCATCACTTGGGGCGACAGAGCCGGTTCGCACGGGCGTATCTTCTGATACGTCTCGGCAACCGGTATCGGAGCCCCCAGATGCCACCGAGAGGTCAGACCCTTCTCGTGATGAGCATGCTGAGAGCATCGCGGGGGAGTCCTGGACGGAGCTTCTGGGTGGGGGCGGCGACTGCGGCACGCCCGTTGTTGTCGCGGCTCGGTCCGCGGTGGAGGTCGCCGGTTGTGCGGAACGCGGTGGCGCAGAGTGCACGGGTGCGCACGCGGCGGGGCGCATTGGCTGCACGGGGGGTCGGGCGGGAGGGCACGCAGGCAGAGCAGCGTTACGCGCGTTACGGAGTGCACGCTCTTTTATAAGGCAATGCCCCCCACCTTGCAACCTCTCCATACAAGTCTATCCAATGGCGCACGGAAGTGCGTCACGCGTTTACTTGATACAAAACACTACAATGTACTAAATCTAAAAAGATTTAATTATAAAGCAATCAAATACCACACTAATAATTGTCATGAATAAACAATAGTGATTTCATAAAGTAATTCGTTTTACATTCAAAGTAACGTGTAAACAATTGTTTTGAATAAAACCATCGATAACAATTATCGAAATAAAGTAACCACAAATCAGTGTACATACAGTGAGTACTCAATAAATCATGTTTCGAATTAATAGACGATAATTGATAATAAAATCACTTAAATTGATAATAAGAGAAACAAATCATAACAAATTTAGTTGACTACCCACAATAATAATTGAGATTAAAAACCATCTCCGACATATATATATGTCGGCGTCAGGTATGGCTGAGCGGTAGCGCCGACATCGTTTGGGTTCGGTAGTATCGGGTTCATTGTAGAATAACAATATTCAATGCAGTACTAACTACCTTACTTTATTAAATGTGATCGTACAAAACAATTCAAATAGGTAAACCGACAGTTTCGTACTAGATGAGTGTCCTGCTTGGTGTCTCGAGCAAAAGTGAGCTTGGCACGGTCCCCACTCTCCAACACGACTCTGTCCACATGGCGCCATTTTAACCGATAGCTGACGTCACGGCGTTTACCATTTCTTCTGTAGGTACTACAATAATCAATTTGAATCCTCTTTATCGCTAAATTATCGCTTGCTGCGACACGGCCATACTGACTCGTCACACGACCTCGTGTGTACCTGTGAACAATGTAACTAAATGTGAGGTATCACAGCGATCTCGGCCAACCTGACCATAAGTTATCAAGAAGAACATCATCATCTTAATAATTCAAAAACAAATGGTTCCTCTAAGCCTTGAAATTAATCAAATTTTAGTATTGACACAATAAGATCACATACAACGCTCATGGCTCGGCTACCGCAGCAGCTAGTAGCACTAATGCCACCCATATCGTCATCACCTCAAGTGATACGACCACACAACTTCATATAGAGTCTACGACTCCCAGGTCATTACAAGACCAACATAATTGTTAACACAATAATCAGAAACCTTGTGAAGTTCAACATAGTCTAAATCAATTTTAAATTCAACAACATTGACATTATGATTCGCGCTTGCTTTAGTGGCCCAGTTGCACCATGCAACTAACAGATCACTGTCTGTTCACCAAAATAGACTCTCAAAGTCCCAGGTCTATCCAGACCAATAGCCATAAGGCCCAAGTCACGTCCATGTGACTAATAGTCTCTTACGAGACCCAGGTCCCCACCACACCACAAGCTACTCATCACGCCCTGAACGACAACGTACGCAGTTGCGACTGCGTCTTGTGGAGGCAGATTGACCAAATAGCCAACAAGCGCCATCATAATATGTCTGTCGAGGTTTCTTCGCCCTCAGAAATATCGTCTATTACATACTCTGTTGGGACTTCACAGGTTGGCATCTTACGAACACGGTCATGTGCGTACTTGTAAGTACGATTGCCGGTCAATGACTTTAAAACGTATCGGTCACCATCAAGCAATTTTACAATTTTGAACGGTGGGTACTTTGTATTTAAGATCTTAGTTGGTCTGATTTATTTCCTTACCTTGAATCAAAACCAAGTCACCAAATTAAATTTTACTAGTTTAACTTTATCGCTATCGAATCTAGATTTGTTGTAAAATGTTATCAAGGATTTCACATTATCACCATTTTCTGTCTAATGAAATAGCAGTGTCAATGCAATTAAAATCATTTTTATGTAAGAGGTAACCATTACTCGAATTGCAAACATTTACTTACAATCTTGTCCTTTGACAAAGAAAACTCAGTTGTGGTCATACTAACTCGAAAACCGTTACAAAAAATCTCTTGACCCAAATAAATATCACTAAATACGTAACGTAGGTAGTCGTGAAATAATATCTTCGTCAAAATCATTATTTACTACAAGCTGGCACAGCAATTTATTGCAAAGTACTACATATTAACATTATTATTTCATAGCCACTAAAAATACCACATCATTTACTCTTCGACATCTTAATTTGCAAGAAATACTATCCTACATTAAAGAACATTCAGCATCAGAATCAAAATCAAATTTGGAACACTCACTTTCATATTCGTTGCCGCTTGCTCTCTTATCTTATTAATGCCAAAAGGTTTAATGGCCTAGTTACGCATCATATCAAAAACCTAAATAGAGCTTGCCCTTAGTACACGAAATAGACACGTTAATTGTAAAACTAAGTTTTAAAATAAGTCCGCTAATCATCACATTATATTTCAAACAATAACCGAGTAACACATGAAATAAAAATCGTAAAAGATTACCACCAATTAATACGTCACAAAGAATTTGTTCAGTAGGTACAGTCTCCTTTAGCAAAACCTTACCCTGAACAAGCAAATGTAGGTATGTTTACCTACGAAATTACGGCTAACAGATTGCTTAACAAAAGAGCATTCGGCACCAGAAACAAAATAAAAATAATACGACTCACCAGATTCGGTAGATAATAGATCAGTAGCTGGCTTAACGGTACAGCTATCCGCTCGTTTTTCAACTTGACTTTTAACGGAGTCAGCCTCCTTCTTTGGACATCGTGTTGCGATGTGCCCTAACTCACCACAGAAGAAACAGGTCATCGTCGGGATCATGCTTTCTTAAAAAGCTGTCTTTGACCCGTTGCGATCCACTGTTTCCTGAAAACTGAGATTGATAGTTAGCAGAAGAATCACGGTAGCTTTTATTCGAACATTCATTTGTCATATGACCCAGATTGCCACAGTTGTAACAACGCCTTGACTTTGGTTTTTTGACATCTGCAGGTGCATGCCAGGTTATTCCAGGAAAAGCGTTGCTGCTTTTCGAATAAAATTTTCAAACAGTTTTTCACTTGATAATAAATCAACACTCTGACCTTTAGATTGTTCCTGCGACGTTCCGTTAGATGCTATGTGATTTTTGAGATAGTTCACCGCCTTATGCGCCGGTTTACCCGCAGTTGATTGAGTTTTGATGTTTCGATCACTCTAAGACTACCCACTGACCCACTTGCATCATATTCCTTAGCTGCATCTCGAATATTGTGTGCGAGTGGGTTTCAGATCTCGCTTCTGATGTCGGCGTCAGGTATGGCTGAGCGGGAGCGCCGACATCGTTTGGGTTCGGTGGTATCGGGTTCATTGTAGAATAACAATATTCAATACAGTACTAACTACCTTACTTTATTAAATGTGATCGTACAAAACAATTCAAATAGGTAAACCGACAGTTTCGTACTAGATGAGTGTCCTGTTTGGTGTCTCGAGCAAAAGTGAGCTTGGCACGGTCCCCACTCTCCAACACGACTCTGTCCACATGGCGCCATTTTAACCGATAGCTGACGTCACGGCGTTTACCATTTCTTCTGTAGGTACTACAATAATCAATTTGAATCCTCTTTATCGCTAAATTATCGCTTGCTGCGACATATAAGTGATTACGGACGTCCAAGTCCACCCTCAACTTATGTATGTTTTGGATGGGTTCCCAGTCTAACTAGATGCTGTTGAATGATGCATCACATAAGACATGCCTGTAAACTTGCATCGACGATACCAATCTATAGGACTCACACACTTATGGACGTTTCTTAAGTATTAAATATATAAAAATCTCACACTCGGAAGTATAGTAAGTTAGTAAGATTAAGTCGTATTTGTTACCTTAGCGATTATTTTCACTTTATTGTTCCTATTCTTTTGTTTATCTGTGTACAGCGTTGTGGGCTGCAATATTGTCTTTTCGTTTTGTTTATTTATTGTTCCTATTTTTTATATTGTTGCTGTTTGTTGTACCTCTTGAATAAAAATAAAAATAAAAAGGTGATTATTATGTAGTATTTATTTATTTAAACTTCATGCACAAAGGTACAAAGGCGGACTTAATGCCAAAGGCATTCTCTACCAGTCAACCAAGGGTGGTGAAGAGATAACATGGCAGGTGCATATGAAAAAAAATATATTAAAAAAGTTAAAAAGAGATAAACTTACGAATATATAAACTACACATACATAATTTAATATTTGGTATATAACATACCTATATAAAATATATATAAACATATAATATATATAAATATAAATAAAGGAACAAAGTATTATGAGATGACTCTGTTTATTTGTGCTGAAAATAAGTTCGCTGGTTCGGTGGTAGTTCGCTGAGTATTCACCATGTCTGAACACTACACAGTGTGTGTCACTGTCAAATGTGTGTGTGTATAAATCCACTCTGCATTCAGGTCGGCCGCAGCAAAGAGAATGTTCACAGGTGGGGGTTCTCAAATGATGCTAACCTTCAGTGTCTATGCGGCGTCTATCCACAGACTATGGGCTACCTACTATCTTGCACCGGATACCCTTAAAAAAAAATACCCTGTCACCTGTTCATGTGAGGACCTAATGAATGCGTCAACGGATAGCGTTGCCGTGGCTTAGAACAAACACAATACACACACACGAACCTACATACACACACACTCACTCACACACAATACATAACAGTGCTTGACATCGAAACGCTAAGAAAAGGAAGACTACATAGCGTTCTAAGCCTGCCATTCATTATATTTCTCTGACTGACCTTCTTTTATCCCTAATTCCATAGGAAATTTATTCAACCAAGTTCACCAACAGCATAATATAACATTGGATTACAGTAGTACCTTTCATGTAAATGACTTCTAATGTATGTAACACTAATATAAAATATAAAACATAAAAATCACACATAAAAACTTTGACCAATGAAAGTTTGTGATGATGCATAACTGTGTGAAAGAGCTACATGTCTAAGTGTAGGTAAGTGAGAGCGATGACGTATGCTAAAGACTGGACCTGGCCTGGAGCCTGGGCCTGGGGGAAGAAGAGAATAATTGGGATTGACTGATGATGGACAGAAAAAATAAGTAAGACGAGAAGACACAAAATTAAACACGATATTTTTAGGTACAATTTTTTTAAGAAGAATTAACTAATACAATTATACTAGATATGTTTCCTTAAATAAACTAAAAGCAAAAAATGTAAAATATGATGATGCCTACGCACGCAGCGTGAACGCGACGGTAACGCCGCGTCAACGCGACGTATTTTTGATACAATCACATCGACGCTATATAGCCTCTCTAAACAGGACTTACGCTCAATGCAGTCTGTGAGAAATTACTTAATAATATAAATAGCTTCCTAAATCTATAGAAATTTACTCATTCAATCACGTCATCGTTCGATAAATTTTACCTGTCGGCTTCTATAAATAATACGATAGCAAAATAAAGTAAGGTATTTTCTAAGAACGATGAGATAAGGCCAGCTTCAGTTGGGCATGGTGTTAAGAAACATTAAATCTTTATTATTATTTGCGTGATCATCTTTCGTGATTGAGATTTCAGAAACGCAAAAGTTACGTCACTTTAATATGGCGGAAATGTAGAGGATAGATAGAGAAAAAGTATAAAGGGTTATGAAGAACTCTGACTGGTTTCAAGAAATACGACCTTATTTGCATTGGTTTGGATTATAAGATAAACTCTTTTAATATTTGAAAGGACGTGACGTCCGTCGCGTGGGCCGTCAGGTCGAACTATAAATTTAAAATTTATCAAATTATAGATAAAGATTCAATATAGAAGTAAACGCGCGCGCTTGGTTGGCGCTGCGATCGTCAATCCGCCTGCCAAGCGTGGTGATTATGGCAAGCCCCCCCCCCCCCCCCCTTTGGCAGGCCTACCTACCGCTATATGAGATTGAGTTTCCACGGCCTCGAAACAATTGTATTGGTCTCACATTTATTGTGCGAACTGCCAGACTGTGCAATTCACTGCCTGCCTCTCTGTTCCACGATTAGCATAATCTGGGTATCTTCAAAACACGAGGTGACCGATTCAACCTAGGCAAGCGTGCTCCACCTTATGCCGCATCATCACTTAAGATCAGGTGAGTTGCAGCCAAACGCAACCCTATTACATTTTAAGAGTTCCGTAAGTTAAAACCATATACTTAGCTCCACGGTCCCTTGAAGCTGTGAAAAAATCAAACTTCTAAGTTAAAATTTAAAAAAAAGATACGGCCGTTTATGTCGCAAAAAACGCGTATTTCGAGACTCTCAATGTAATCAAAATTTATAGGGTACTTTCCGTTGACCTAGAACTATGAAATGTGGCAACTAATATCGTCTTATACTATAAATACAGGAAAAAGTCTGAAAACTATACATTTTAATTAAATAATTAAAAATATATTATTTATTTATAACGAGCTTTTGTCCGCGATTTGGTCCGTGTGAATGTTGGTTATAGCGAATGCAGACAAACTCTCGGATTAAAAAGTAGCCTATGTACTTTCCTAGTGTGTAGTTTCGAAAGTCGGTGGCAATACAAAACATCAAACAGAATAAAGCAACCGACTTCCGTAACTAAAGTCATGTGTGTTCTGTGCTAAAGATAGTTATCACTTTTTTGATTTTGAAGGTAGTTGTCTTTTTTGTTAAAGGCTTTATTTGAATAACAAAAATGCACCCAGGAATATCATAGTTTCTTATCAGCGAAAGAATTTACAAAATGAGACTAGGATTTTCTTAGATTAGAACAAACACAAACTCAATTTTAACTTATAATATGTGGTGATACTCAAGCATTGATCAACTAATTCTTAAACTACATTTTAGAATATCGTTTCAAACACAAAGCTTAGTAAATAAAACAACACGTAAATAGCAGTAGCTAAACGAGCGACAAAAAACGCCCCACGTCACAACAGTCTGTACATACCCTAATAAACAAAAACAGCTGCCTTGTATCAGCGTATGTTTCGTAACATGCAAAAGTACGCCTCGTCGGCGTCGCCTCGTCGAGGCTCGGAGAGGAGACTAAAGGATTACGTCGGAGAGATGGCTAGCATCCGGCTATTAACTAATAACATTATACGCGGTCAGCACACTGCCTGTCAAGCGTGGCGAATATGACCGAATTTTCCCTATATGAACCGCCATCTTGGATCTCTAGAACTAATGTGATCAAGCGGTTTTTGCTATGAATTTTCGGTGTCTCTGGTTTTGGTTTCGACGTTTGGTGATGTCGAATAGTTGAAATAAATTATTAAAATATTTTAGCGATCATTTTCACATATTTATAGAAGCAACAACAATGAGGTAACCAGTATTTTTTTAAACTTCATTTAAAAAAGAGAGTCCGTGGAGTTTCTTGCTGGTTCTTCTCCATAGAGACCTACCTACGTTTTGGAATGAGCAACTACTTAGCTTTAACTTTATGACTAACTGTCCGACTCCTTGACAGTTAAAAAGTACCTGTGCATCGTTTTATTGAAATAAATGCTTTGACTTTGACTTTATTATTTGTTTGATTAAAAAGTCTGTCTTTTAATTTACTGTGCGTCTTTCAGGGAGAATACAAACAGGTGTGGGGGTAACGGTGGAGAGAAATAATAGACGCGTGTTCCTGTGTCGACGGCCCATTTATTACTGTTAAACAATATGGAACTTGTCGTACTACTTAACATAGAACTATACATATGTACTTAGCCTACTTCATCTACCGGGTAATAAAGAAAAAAAGAGAAATCTTATGGTTTTATTTTTTTTACAACATTTTTTTATTTTTTTTACAAGCATTTTATTGATAACATAACATCAGTGTTTACAGTTTCGATTGTATATAGCTAGATCATTACAGTTACATATGGTTTGGTTCTAGTCTTATGCACAATGTCAACTTTATTTCCTCGTATTATTTTAAATCCTCAATCACTACATAAGGACCATTATATAGGCTGTCTAACTTGCCTGCTGTTTCATTTTTTAAAAGTAACAAATCTCGTTCTTATAGTTTACAGCGTTTACATTTTTGTCATACATTTGTTTTCTTTTTTGTTTGTTTTCTAAATCCTCAATCACTACATAAGGGCCATTATATAGGCTGTCTAACTTGCCTGCTGTTTCATTTTTTAAAAGTAACAAATCTCGTTCTTATAGTTTACAGCGTTTACATTTTTGTCATACATTTGTTTTCTTTTTTGTTTACATTTGATTAGATTGTTATGAGCATCTTCATGCGCCATTTGTAGTCTATATCTTAACTCTAAGGTATAATTATCGGAATTGTACAATGGTTCTACAATATTAGCTGTAGTGTATATAGGTGGGTATATACGCTGCCCGTATCTTGTCTAGTGTCACTGAGTCGGTGTCACGAGGGCTGCCGGCGAGAGTGCGTAGTTAGGCGATTGGACAGTTGCAGGTGCTGGTCAAGTGGTAACATACAACTACGTTAAAACAAGGAAGGGATGTAGTGTATGTAGATATCAATATATCACGCTACAAACTGATAACAGTATTATGATGTTGTCTCGGGCGCATACGTCGCTCGGTTATAAATACCGATGCGATAGGTGACAAATCCGATCCAGCCTGTCCCTTTGCTGTCCTCTCCCAGCGACGCCCTAAGCCGAGGCTCGTACCCCACAGGGGGTGCCCTTAGCGTGTAGTCGCTTAGTTTGTAAGCTCTTTTGCCCTGGCTGGAGGCCCTAAAAATAATAATTTTTAAGGCACCACAGGAAAGTCCGGTTAAGCAGCCGACAACCTCCTAGGTTGACCTGCGAGATGCCAATCCGAAAAAAAAAAAAAAAAAAAAAATGGGGCGGTCAGTTGTTGTCGGACTGCCGGCCTGGGCGGTGGTGCGTTGACGAGCCAACTAGTGTGTTAGTGAGTGTGCATATTATATATTGTGAGTGTGCATATTATACATTGGCGACGAGGATAAAACTGTGAGTTTTATATTTTATTATAAAACAAATGTGTAATAATGATGATTATTCATGTTTACAAGAGAAAGTAACATTTATTTTTGAAGGTCGATTGAAATAATGTTGTTTTTCTTAGAAAACAAAACTGTTAAAAAAATAAAGAAATAGAATAGTGCGTAATAATGGCGTTTATTCATGTTTATAAGAAAAAGAGAAAATAACATTTATTTTTAAGGTAGATTGAAAAAAAAATGGTTTTCTGAGAAAACAAAGAACTTATCTAAGAGGAACACAGCTTTGTTATATTCTCTACTCTTTAATGCAGATAAAAACAGTATCCTACAGGTAGATAATTATTCGGAAGGAAATATACATAATATTGTTTCATTTCGAAATGGATGGATGGAGAGGGACAGCCAGTGAAAGCATGAGGTTGGACAGGACGGAATACAAGACGAAGACGTGTTGTGCCAACCCCAAGTAACATGTGATAAGGGCAGAAGAAGAAGAAGATTGTTGCATTACAAAATCAAATGGGAGTCAAACTAGGGACCTCAATCTTGGTTACTTGATTTGTGCTACCTAAAAGATTAGTTCTAAAACAACAAATCAAGAAGCACAAAATCAGTAGAATATACCTACTGGTCATTAAACTGACATGTGTCGGAAACGACTGTGATAGCAGTAGATTATATCTACTGGTCATTAAATTGACATGTGTCGGAAACGACTGTAAAAGCAGTAGATTAAATCTACTGGTCATTAAATTGACATGTGGCGGAAACGACTGTGATAGCAGTAGCTCATACCTACTGGTCATTAAATTGACATGTGTCGGAAACGACTGTGAAAGCAGCAGCTCATACCTACTGGTCATTAAATTGACATGTGTCAGAAACGACTGTGAAAGCAGTAGCTCATACCTACTGGTCATTAAATTGACATGTGTCGGAAACGACTGTGAAAGCAGTAGATTATATCTACTGGTCATTAAATTGTCATTTGTCGGAAACGACTGTGAAAGCAGTAGATTATATCTACTGGTCATTAAATTGACATTTGTCGGAAACGACTGTGCTTGCAGTAGAATATACCTACTGGTCATTCAATTCACGGTTTTATAAGGAAAACAGGTCAGCAGTAGTTGTTCCTGTTTATATACATACTGGAGACACTATGACGACACGGTTGGCGCAGTGGCTGAGCGATCGACTGCTGCGCAGCGTGTTGCGGGTTCTTTTCCCGCCGAGGGTAAACATTTGTGTGATGAGCACTTGTGTTTGGCTTGTGTCTGGGTGTTGTTTATCTATATATGTATGTATTTACAAAAAAAAATGTATTTGTGTATGTATATCAGCTGTCTGACACCCATAGTACAGGGTCTCCCTAGTTTGGGGTCAGATGGCCGTGTGTGAAAATGTCCCCACATATTTAAAAAAAAAAAAAAAAAAACACTGGATGTGGTTAAGGAAAACTAAACAAAGTCAAAGTCAAATCATTTATTTCAATTAAACCATGAAAAGGCACTTTTAAACGTCATATTAACAAAATTGAATCTAGCTACCCATTCCAAGTGGTAGTTTCGTATGGAGAAGAATGGGCAAGAAACTCCATACTTACTCTTTTAAAAAGAAAATGTTTACAATATTTTGTACGTACAGAAATTATATAATTGTACGTGGATACCTTGCATAAAAACCACTAGTAAACACAAAGTATTAAAATCTAGAAATGACAGCTAAGTTATATAGACATATATATGTAAATGCGCGCTCGCACGCGATCAGTGCAGACGTGTTTTTCGTTTTTTTACCTAAATTATGGAGCATTAATAATATAATAACATGCAATATTGATTCATCATGTGTATTGACAATAAAGTGTTGTAAGTGCTATAGTGGAGTGAACTACATTACATTATTGTGATCGCGCAGTTCGTCAACGCGGAGGTAGCTCTTCCTCACCTCGAGTGAAAGAGACGGGCTGCGAAAAGTCAATAATTCGTCTCTATCGCACTACAGTGATCGGCGCCGAGTACAGCAGTTACGCCTGCGATTTGAATTTTGGGTAACAAAGCAAAAATGCCCAATAATTGCGGCGCGTGTTGTTCAATAATTACAAACTGTTTTATGGAATGTTCAAGTGCAAAATGCAAAAAGCAATACCACTTGACTTGTCTTAAAATCAATTCCATTGCGTTTGAGACATTTACGCAAGCATATAAGGAAAAATGGGTATGCCCGGAATGTGTAAGCTCAAAGCCTAAAAGAGGGAACAACGAAACACCAGTTCGAGGGAATAATTTACCCACCACCACTATCACCTCTCCCACGAATTATGTAAATACTCAGAGGGGAAGTAAGGCTTGTAGTATGGATACCGATACTATTCTGCTGGAAGAACTGAGAGAGTTTCGAGTCGATATGATGGCTCGTATGGATAGCCAAGCAAATACAATAGCACTCTTGTTGGAGCAATTTTCTCAAACGAAAGCCGATTTAGATACCGTTGTGAAAATAATGAGGGTACTCGAAGAAAAAGTCGATGCTAATTCGACCCAGGAGAGACGAACTCAACATATTACGGACGAAATAGTCGGGAATCTATCCACTTTTGCTGAAGTCGTCAGTCAACAAAACAAATCTAGCGAAGATATGTCTAAAAAGTCACCTACATTACAACAGATACGACGTACCAACACCAAATCGCAAAAGGTAAACAAAGGTGGGGCCACAAAATCTGTTGAGTTGCCGGCAACGACCACGGCTATTACCAATCTAGAAGCAGGTAACGTTGAGGTGGAAAATGATAAATCTGTCTGGACGACTGTACAGTATAAAAAAGTCAACCGACAGCCAAAGGATGTCAAAGTGGGAACAAATACCGAGTTGAAAGCATTGCAAGCCACAGAACGGAAAAAACACTTGCATGTGTGGCGATTACACCCAGAAACCACGCTTGAATCAATGGCTAATCACGTGAAAAGTGTATGTGGGCCGGATGTACCTATAAAAGTAGATAAAATAAAACATAAAACCGAGCGAGATTACTCTTCATTTGTTATTGGAGTGCCAAAACAATGGTTTGATAAATTGAACCAAACTGAAGTATGGCCCAAAAACGCTGAATTCAACGAGTGGATTTGGTTTCGGAGGCATACCAAAAATCCAGCATAGTAGTACCTTTGAAATTTTTTACCAAAACGTTAGGGGTCTCCGAACGAAGTTAGACAATTTCAGGAACAACATAGATTCTTTAAATTCGGACTTGTTTGCAATTACTGAATCGGGTTGTAATGATTCCATTCAAGATTCTGAAATTGTACCACCGGGATACAATATTCTTCGGAGCGACCAAGCAGATGGGCGGAAGCAGGGAGGCGCGTTTCTTGTGGCCACACACCGATTCGAGCTGCGGCGAGTACTTGTGCCCGACGTCTCGAATCTATAGACAACTGCGTGTTTGAAATGGTTTGTGCGACAGTACATTTAAATAGTAGATTTTTATTTCTGTGTTCTGTTATTTATATTCCTCCGGGTAGTTCTGAAAATGATTACATGATTCTGTTTGCAGTAATAGAAAAACTATGTTCAAGATATAAAAAAAATATTGTGTTAGGTGATTTTAATTTACATTCGTGCCCTACAAATGTGACTAATTATTATGAATGTTTCTTGTCCTTTTGCGAATTCACTCAGAGAAATAAGGTGCCCAATTGTTTAGGTCGACAATTAGATCTGGTGCTGACTTCAGGGTTTCGAGGGCAGGTGTCAGTGGTTGCGGCGGACGAGCCACTCGTGCCCGTCGACGTGCATCACCCGCCGCTCGAAGTGAGCGTTGCTCTCGAGCCCGCGCGCGCCCTCCACCCCGCCGACGTTGTCCCCGCTACCTCGCCGGCGGCGGCCGTATCCGCTACCGACTCGCGCGCTAGTGCATGCGTACTCAGTAATAGACCGCAATGGAACTTTTATAAGGCCGATTATCAATTGCTTTATTCTTTGATAATTTCAACGGAATGGAATAATATGTACGAGATGCACGACCTAGACGATATACTAAACTTCTTTTACAGTAAAATTAACAGCATTTTAGATGAATGTGTTCCCAAGAAAAATCGTAGGGCGAAGTCGCGGTACACTTATCCTAATTGGTACACGGCCGAAATAATACGGGATTTAAAAATCAAAGCTAGACTTCATAAAACATTTAAGGAATCAAAGGATTTAAGTGCTTATGGCGAGTATTCTAAATACCGAGCACGTATTAAAAGTAATATTTATACTGCACATAAACAACATCAAAATAAGATAAATAAATAAATAAATAAAATAAATATCTTGGGACAACTCACACACGGTCATCTGGTCCCAAGCTAAGCAGAGCTTGTGTTATGGTAACCAGACAACTGATATACATACTTATATAATTTATAAATACATACATATTATAGATAAACACCCAGACACAGAACAAACAATCATGCTCATCACACAAAGTTTGTCCTGGGTGGGAATCGAACCCACGACCTCCGGCTTAGCAGTCAGGGTCAGTGACCACTAGACCAACAGGCCCGTCATAAGATAATAAGATACATTGTCAGTTTGCGAAAGATCCAAAGTCATTCTGGCAATACATACGATCTAAGACCAGCACAGCTAACAGACAAACTATTATTAAGGATGGTCAACACCTTACGGATCATGAATGTGCCAAGCAATTTGCGATGTTTTTCCAGTCGGTCTACGGTAGTGAGCCTCCACATCTTGACCCACAAGCGGCCGCGGCGTCGGCGGCGGGGGCCATGAGTGGATCGCACGTGCAAGTAAACTCGCTGAGTCTTAAGGACGTTACAGAGGCACTCGAGCGCCTAAAACCGAAGCGTTCGGCGGGTCCGGATGGTATACCAGCCTTCCTATTCAGGGATTGTAGTAGGGTATTAGCGGAACCCTTGCACTTTATATTTAATATTTGTCTACAAAAAGCGACGTTTCCATCTCGATGGAAGATAACGCGTGTTATTCCAGTCCCCAAAGGTAAGGCAGGATCGGACATCAGCGGGTATAGACCGGTGGCCGTGTTGTCGACGCCAGCCAAGGTTTTCGAGTCCGCCATCCAGCGCAACATACAGGAGCAGGTCGGCGCTCAACTATCGGATGCGCAGCACGGGTTTCGGCCGGGGCGCAGCACTGCCACCAATCTCCTTAATTTTATGGCACAGGTGGTGCCAGCAGTGGATACTGGTGTGCAGGTTGACGCTGCTTATTTTGATTTCAAAAAAGCATTTGACACCGTCGATAATGACATATTACTACGTAAGCTAGCAGAAATCGGATGCACGCCACATCTATTGCAGTTCTTAGCCAGCTATATGCAAGGCAGACAGCAGTATGTGGACTATAACGGCTGTGAATCCGATCCATATTACACTTGGTCCGGGGTAAGTCAAGGCAGCAACGTGGGGCCTCTGGAATTTATAATAATGATTAACAATCTACCAGAAGTCGTCAAAAATGGATCTTGTTTGTTATTCGCAGATGACCTCAAGTTGCTGTTGGAGGTAAGGACGGAGTCGGATTGCAGACGTTTGCAGGATGACATTGATCGGATAGTGGAATGGAGTCATGAGAACAGGCTCTACTTCAACGTTTCCAAGTGCTCGGTGATAAGTTTCACCCGCGCACGTGCACCTCTACTCTACGAGTACGTAGTAGATGCAGTACCGATGCAACGAGTCACGCAGGTACGTGATTTAGGGGTTGTTCTCACTCCTGAACTGTCGTTTCGAGATCATATAACTAAGATCTGCAAAAAGGCATTTAGAAACTTGGGCTTTGTTCTGAGGCAGACGCGAGACTTTACCAGCATCACAGCCATCAGAGTCTTGTATGACGCATTAGTCAGGAGTCATCTGGAATATAATGCTGTCATATGGGCTCCACATGAGGCTAAGTACACAGTGATGTTGGAGCGAGTCCAGAACAAATTCACGCGCCACCTGTACAGAAAACTTTATGGTGTATACCCATTTTACCCTTTGATGTACCCCACTCTATTTGTACTGGGTATGGTGGGGTACAATCAACTCGGAGTGCGACGGGAGTTTGCACTAGTGTCGTACGTGGTAAAACTGCTCCGAGGCATTGAGCACAACCCGTGGGTGCTACAGCGGTTGCACTTGTACGTGCCCGACCGCTATGTGTGGAGGCGAAGACCCCCGCAACTACTGGTCGTACCTTCAGCCAGGACCAATTTGCTGGCCAAAACCCCTCTGACTCGAGCAATTCGCACCATCAACTTGATTCATGTAGAAATGGATATATTCACATGTCACTGGAGTGAACTCGCAAAAAGACTATTGTTTACGCTTTGCTACAAACAATGTTTGTTAGGATCTTGAACGTATTTTGTGTGTTTAATTTTAATTGTGTGTGACTTGACTATCGCCTTAGGTTAAGACCTGTAAGGATAGTTTTAAGGAATTTAAATAAATAAATATACATAGTGTTCACATATTAACAAATATTGAAACAGTAAACAACCACCCCTCATATTTCAACCACAATAAATTAGTTTGTGAGCCAGAGTAATCTAGAAGTACAGTAAAGAATGAAATATACATATATTAAACATAAATGATAATAATAATAATAATAATAATAATATGTGGGGACATTTTCACACACGGCCATCTGACCCCAAACTAGGGAGACCCTGTACTATGGGTGTCAGACAGCTGATATACATACACAAATACATTTTTTTTTTGTAAATACATACATATATAGATAAGCAACACCCAGACACAAGGCAAATACAAGTGCTCATCACACAAATATTACCCTGGGCGGGAATCGAACCCGCAACACGGTTTATTCTGTGTCAGTATGTATTTCTATCATACGGGTAAGTCTGAAATGACTAGTAGCCCCCATTATATTGGAAAAGGGTTGAAAAAACCTCCATTAAATTAGAAAGTGGTTGGAATAACCCCCATTAAGTTGGAAACTTTATGATAATTCTGTCATTTCATCATGGTAATTATTGTGGGAGCGTCATGTGTGTGTAGTCTGTATAGAAGATAGAAACAACACTTCCACTTAACTCACTGTTTATTACAGCAATTTCCTGTAGCAACATACTGTAGTATGTATAATTCTTTTGCACTCGAACGGATAAGAGAAGCTAAGATGAAAGTACAGAGCGAAGGAACGGAAGAAAATAGATGATTGGAAGAGCGATGAAAGAGATAAAAGATTATGCGCGAGTATGAGGCGGAGCGGCATAGTGACACGCCATTGCCACAAGTGGTAATAAAAAACCTTTATCCAATTGGAAACTCAATAGTGCAATAAATGGGAGGCTAGCTTAGCATTTATCAAGAAAAAATACGTGACGCTGATATTCTGCTGAACCCCTGCAGTGACATGCGGACATCAAGTAGATGGATGGATTGGTGTTGACAGACGTTGTAACAAAGTTTTATGCGCGGACTAAAGTTCTGTAAGTATACCCGCAATTACAATTATATTATATATTCTACAAAATTTGTATTGAAAAATGTTCTTGATGTGTAAATTGTGTTTAATCACTTGATTATTGATATTAAATATATGAGTGTATAATATTTAAATGCCTTTTATAATTGTAGTGGCGTAAGTGCGAATAAAATAAACGATTTCGCCAGACTTGAAAATGTTTAAAATAAATAATATAGGTTAACGTTATAGCCAACAAAAGATCTCAAGGAACCTTCGATTAATGTATATAATGGTTGTGGACTGGGATTCCGGAGTTCCCAGGCCTGCATTATTTTAGTATATTTGAGGTTTTGAGGAATAGACAATGGAGGACAACAGCACAACACAACAAGGGACCAGCAAGGGGCAACAAAGAAACAAGGGACAGGTACAAGTACTAGCTAACTTTAATATTTTCATTTCAGCAATTTCCAAGGATTTGAGGAAGTTACACTATCCTAATATTTACAACAATCCATTAATGACTGAGCACACCTATGGAAGTGACCGAGATCTAACTAAATAACTGGCGATATTTGTATTCAGCTGCTTTATTTACTTCAAACAATGTTACATGGTTACATGTTTGTGTTTCAAATCTGCTTACGTAGATATCTAAGCCGGTTGGTGTTTATTTGAAAAAATACCACCATGCGGTTTGTGTATGATGTCATGCAGTTGGCGGGTTGGTTCAGTCACGGATCCCAGATGCTCTACAAGGGATTTGGGTCTCAACGGTTTCATGGAAATCGGAGTGCTTCGTGACCATGGCTTTTTCAACACCTTCCTCAGCTTTGTATTGTCACAAATGCAAGGAACTTGGTACAAATAATCCGGCTTGGAAGTTATTGGTGCCAATTCAGTTGTGCACGAGCTGAACTCATTTTTAGCTATTTATATCTTTCTCTCCAATAAAAACAAGAAAGAGACAGATATTAATAAGACCTGTCCATTTAAGTCTATCTGGAGTGTTCATGCAATTACAGCTGTCATGTCGGGGTGTATTGATTGAAAACACGGCGAGGTTCAAGAAAAAACTGATTAACATCTCTGACTTGGTTCTTATCTGTCGCCCCCTTTTCTTCAGCTGCCTGGCGGTAGGAGATGCCATTTGTCTGGGTTGTAAACGAAGGCATTTGTGCTAGTATCATATCAACAGCTCTTCGCAGTTACGGTCAAACCGGATAACCTATTCTATCTCGAGTTTTATCGTACTGGTGATAGATGGGCCTATCTGTCGCTGGTTGAAACGTCCCGAAGATTTGTGAAAGATTATGGAATCATGCTGGCACGCGTTGTTTACCAACGGGGGGTCTATGATGATAACTATTTGTATGAAAGAGTCAAAGTACGTGTCCCAACGGCTATTTGTTTATTTGTTTGATAGAACGGTTTAATTAATTTGATAAAGGAGGGAGATGTAGTGTATATAGGTGGGTATATACGCTGCCCGTATCTTGTCTAGTGTCACTGCGTCGGTGTCACGAGGGCTGCCGGCGAGAGTGCGTAGTTAGACGATTGGACAGTTGCAGGTGCTGGTCAAGTGGTAACATACCACTACGTTAAAACAAGGAAGGGATGTAGTGTATGTAGATATCAATATATCACGCTACAAACTGATAACAGTATTATGATGTTGTCTCGGGCGCATACGTCGCTCGGTTATAAATACCGGTGCGATAGGTGGGGCGGTCAGTCGTTGTCGGACTGCCGGCCTGGGCGGTGGTGCGTTGACGAGCCAACTAGTGTGTTAGTGAGTGTGCATATTATATATTGTGAGTGTGCATATTATACATTAGTCATTCTGCTTGGTATTTCACAATGTTTACCGAATACAAGTTCAAACGGTGCATATTTGGTACTGGTGTGTACTGTGTTATTATATGTAAAGCACCAAAAT
Source organism: Charanyca ferruginea (assembly GCA_947361185.1). NCBI lineage: Eukaryota > Metazoa > Arthropoda > Insecta > Lepidoptera > Noctuidae > Charanyca > Charanyca ferruginea. The sequence goes on from OX376056.1 coordinate 33,807,386, forward strand.
GGTAGCCAGTGGCTCCATGTATCAGGGTGGTTTTCACATTGTATACGCAAAAATGAACCTAGATTTTTGTGTGCGTTTTCCAATGATCCAATTGTTTGGTGATGATAGGCTGTTGACTGTAATTTTTGTATTCCTAGCAATTTACATACCTCTTTCATTGTTGAAGATATGAATTCGGTTTCACGATCTGTAGCAATTACCTTCGGCACCCCGAATCTTAAAATAAAATTATTTACAAAAGCTCTGGCTATACTTACTGTTTCCTTATTTCTAAGAGGATAAGCCTCAACAAACTTACTTAATTCACAATGTATTGTCAATATGTACGTTTTATCATCTATGTCCCGGTCGAGAGGACCTACTACATCTAGAAAAACTTTTTCCATCGCTGAAGAAGCCGTTGTCGTTATTACCATTGGTTCCTTGATATAGCGTGAATGCTTCATTTTTTGGCATTTTTCACACTTATGAATAAATTGTTTGACGTCATTTTCTATCTCTGGCCAGTAATATTTACGTTTTATATTATTAATCATCCTGCGTACCCTCGCATGTCTGCTGGTTGGTAGCAAATGATAGTCGTTTAAAATAAAATCTTTTTTTCGTCGCTATCTATTCTTTGTACTCCTCGCAATATGCATATACGTGGCCCGGGCCATGGGTTCGTATTTTGAATCTCTTCTAATATGTCTTTGATGAATAACGCGTTTTCTTAATTTTAAATTATACATATTTCTTCTATTTTTATTTTTTCACAAAAATCACCTAATTTTTTCACAAAAATCACTTAATTTTTTCACAAAAACGCTTTGCGTGTAGTGTGACTTATAATCGAGATTGAAATATATTATATTTTTATTTGCTATAAATGCGAAACATTCCGATTCTGCACTTATGCTATTATTCCGTTTCATTCTCTCTATTTCGTTTCCCTTCACTAATATCATTTCAACTGCTCTATCTGGTATTTTAAGTATTTCTACAACCTTCGGTTGATCAGGCCGTTGGTTCGTATAATTACTTGATTTATCATTATTATTATTTCGCAAGTCAGAAAAGGCTTTTTCTCTGGCTTGTGCTCTTGTCATTACTGTCATAACTTTTGTGTTTAAATCTTTCAAATATATCGATGTTATACATTTAACGTGATAGTGCATCCGCTACTACATTTTCTTTACCTTTCACATATATAATTTTAAAATCATATTCTTCTAAAGCTAAACGAAATTTTAATAGTCTACTAGATGGATCTTTCATTCCAAATAAATATATTAGTGGTTTATGGTCTGTCATGATAGTAAATGTTCGACCGTATAGGTATGGTCTGAAATATTTAACTCCCCACACAATGGCAGTTAATTCCTTCTGGATTGTGGGATAGTTTTGTTCGGCTTTATTTAAAGGTCTACTAGCATAAGCTACTGGTTTCATATTTTTGTTACAAAGTACTGCGCCTCTGTTTGTAAACCTATTATTTTGATAGTTATAACTATAATTAAACTTACCTCTAGCAGTCATAATTGTATTAGACGTTGAGGGCTGTGCAAGCTCCTCGTCCTCAGCCGCACGTACTGCATCCTTTAGGGCTGTATAGTTGCGTGCTGTAATGATAGTACTTAATCGTCTATTTCTAAGTCCGTTGGCGAATTTTTTCACCGCTAATTGCTCATTTATTGGCCTCATAACCTCGTAGGTTTTTTCGTTATAGTTTGCTTGTGAGATTGTGAGGTCAACAAAGAGTTCTTCGATTTGCTTTGAATAGTCTGATAATGACTTTTCCTTTTGAGAGACATTATTTAATTGTGTTAATAAGGAACACGCTGACTTTCTTGTCAACAAATTAAGTTTTATGTCCTGAATTAAAGATTTGCAGTCCGTATATTCCGACTTAAGTTTGAGCCGAGCCGTCTTATCAAGTCTCGTTTTTAACACAAAAGAAATAAGCTTTTGACGTGACAACGTCTTATAATTCGATAGAGCCGGCTGCACGCACGAAAAAACATGACTCATGCGGCGTTACGGCGTTACGGCGTTACCTCGCTCTGAGGTAACGCCGTAACGACGACGACGACGACGTAAAATTTTCTTTTGAAAAATGCTACCATTCCATCAGTATTTTCTTAAGGCTGCGCCGAGCAAAATCATTCAAAACAGTCGTCACTGTTAAAGTGATATAATCAATACTTTTACCATAATTGCCATAAAAAATATGTAATGAATACCACAGTGAATGTGTTATCCGATTATCGTTGGCAAAAAATAAGAATACTGTTTAATTTAATAAACAAAAATACGTAAAGTTGTACAAAAATCTTTAAAAAAATCTCGTATTTAGTTGAGTTTTGTTAGTAAACTGTATTTTTTTTTCACAAACTTGAATTCATATTAATCTTTAACATTCATACTACAATTTGTAGTTTTTACATTTTCGAAATGTCGCTTAGTTATTTTATTATTAATTTTTCGCGCTGTTTTGAATCATACGCAACGTATGTATGTATGATTCAAAACAGCGCGTCAATTAAAACAAAAATTAATAACAAAATAACTAAACGACATTTCGAAAATGTAAAAACTACAAATTGTAGTATGAATGTTAAAGATTAATATGAATTCAAGTTTGTGAAAAAAAAATACAGTTTACTAACAAAACTCAACTAAATACGAGATTTTTTTAAAGATTTTTGTACAACTTTACGTATTTTTGTTTATTAAATTAAACAGTATTCTTATTTTTTGCCAACGATAATCGGATAACACATTCACTGTGGTATTCATTACATATTTTTTATGGCAATTATGGTAAAAGTATTGATTATATCACTTTAACAGTGACGACTGTTTTGAATGATTTTGCTCGGCGCAGCCTTAAGACGTTGTCACGTTCAACTATCGTCAGTAAACCGACTTTACAGACAACCAATTTTTTAATGCTATCGGTTCCCTCAAGACAACTTTCATACATTTCAACACTTTGAATTATTTTTTCAATGGTGTTTTCAATTCCGTCCATAACCGGAATCAAACATGCTGCCGTTTTTAAGCTGAATTCCTCCATTTTTGAACTATTTCGGTCCCTGCTAGCAGAATAACTAATTATTTTCTTAAATGTTAACACAATCTTATCCGCTAAGGTTTCTAAAATATATTCTGATAGTTCTGGTTTTAGCTCTTTAGCACTTAATACATTAATTATTTTATTCGCACAGTTATAATATTCTTCGGATTTTAATATTTTGATTTTAAAATTTTCCTTATATTTTATTCTTTTATCTGGACCTAATTTCCTTAAACTTATTTGAATATTTTTTAACTCTTGATATATTTCATTTAACTCACTAAGATCCATCAAACAAAACTTATAAACTTATGTTAGATAAGTACTAGGCCAATCCAATAAGTAGTAACATTACAATTTCCCTAACACTATACACTGAATAAATTGGATGTTTAAGAAAATATACCTAAATTATGTTACTTCTTAGCATTTATATATCTACCGCTGCTAATAACAAACAAATTATAATAGTTCAGAAACAAGTACCTACGTAATGACGCTTTACACATTTTAAACTTTAGTAATAACTAGCTTCTGCCCGCGACTTCGTACGCGGATCCTGTTGCTTGGACAGCGACAACGGGGTCGGCAAAATCGAAGATCTGAAATGTCTGATGTCGAATTCTAAGAGCCCGGGGACGGGAAAACAACGGGATGCGCGATTCTCTCCTGACGCTCTTCGGTAGATTCTTGGGAGCTTATGATCCTCAATCTTTTAGCTCCTTTGGAACATTGGGAAAGATTTGACCTCTTTCTAGGCATGGTTATAGTTTTATTGTAAAGAAGATACCTGATCAATTAAAATCTAAGTGACTGCTCCCCTGCGTTACCGGGTAGGCTACCGTGTCACGAAGAAAAAACGAAAATGAAATTAAATACCCAAATAACATAAGCCCGAAGGCATATTTATTCGATAAAATAAAAAAAATATATGGGAATTTTGGCCAGTAGAGTCAAATTTTCAATGATATACCATCGTCATCAAAAATCAGTCTTAAACTGTTACCGCCTTCACCGCGTGGAGGTACTCCCAGCTTATGTTATTTTAAAAGATACAGTGAAATTAGTGATAGCTTTGATTTTCACATCAGATGTTTCTGATCTTCGATTTTTATAAGTCAACAGGAAATGCCCATCAGACCGAACAACTTTTGCTAAGACGTCATTCCTATATGTATCATGGTGTAGCTGGGCTCTTGGAGTTCCACATCAGGTGTTCCAGATCTTCAAATTTATTCTCTCATCAGAGAAAGAGAATGCTCGTCACGTGGAACAATTTTTGCTATGGTACCATTTTTGTATCTCTTATAGTTTAGCTGGTCTGTTGCGGTTCTGCATCAGGTGTTCAAGTTTCCAAGATAAATTAGAGCCTATATGTTGCCCAGACTTAATACCTATACAACAAAAGAAAAATCATTCAAATCCGCCCAGTAGTTCCGAAGATTAGCGTGTACAAACAAACAGACAAACAGACAAACAGACATAATTTTTTTTTTGGATTCGTGCTCTATTACTGTTCCTAAACCTCCCTCAATTTTTTTTTTTTTATATATTCAATGTACAGACACGGTTTTGTTACTGTTTTATTATATGTATATAGATAGACGCAGCACTCACGATGTTTACGATTTACTCACGATTTTCACGGTTTACACCTGGTTTTCTTCTTCATCGGCTGCTGCCTTTTTACGACCTGATAGGCGATACCGGAGACGCTGCATGGCATCGGAGCTTACTCCTTCTGAATCCATCTTCCATGACATTTTCAGTATTGTTTCGGTTGTTTTGGTATTGTTAGGACCGCAAGACCCATGATGTTAAATGTGATAATGAGGATATGTGCACGTAATGTTCATGGTTATCAATTTAAATTCTTCACTACTTCAATGTGTTTAAGTTTATTGTGGGTTTTTAGTCACTGGTATTGTCACTTTCACAACGAATTGCAATAAGTAAGTTCCCGCACATCATAGTTCAGTAATGTTACATATTCACTTATAATACGCTGACTTAGCGAAACCCAACGCCTTGGCCTCGACGCGGCGCACCGGTACGGCGCCCGCGCATGGCAGGGTCGCCATGAGGTGTGGGGGTAACGGTGGAGAGAAATGATAGACGCGTGTTCCTGTGTCGACGGCCCATTTATTACTGTTAAACAATATGGAACTTATCGTACTACTTAACATAGAACTATACATATGTACTTAGCCTACTTCAAAACAACTTTTACCATGAAACAAACTCTGAGTTACAAAAGTAAATTATTTAACAGAATATTTTATTATTTGTTTGATTATACAGAGTGTTCTTTAATTTTATTTACTGCGCGTCTTTTAGGGGGTAAAAGTCCCTACTCATGCATACAAACATATTTTCCTATGGGACCAACTCTGAGATATTATGATATGATAAAAATGAATTTACAAAATCTTGTTAGAATATAGAAGATGGCTACTTTTATTCACCTTTTCGAAGGGGTGGGGGGGGCGGGGTGGGAACAACTTTCACTATGGGACCAAATTTTTATTAATTTTCATCATTCTGCATTCTTGATCTTTGTCCAAGAAGTCTAGACCATCCTGCTAAAATATATGATCTAATAGAGTGGTGGTGTTATAATACAGTGTAGGTACCTAGTTCTAATACTTTTGTAATACCATAAAAACATGTACATACTTATGCTACAAATAAATGATATGATTTGATTTAATGTAACAAAAAATCTGCTGTTTCTTGCACTCTGCTACGATCCAAATATATTTTCTTTTCATATTTCAGATTTGGTCCCATTATAAAAATTGTTCCTACTTATGAGTACTGTCACTACCTCAAAAACACATTTAAAAAAATGCAGCCTTTAGAAATATTCATATCCATCCAAATTATTAGACTTTGGTGCCAATTTAGTTGTGTAGGAGCTAAAATTATTTTAAGCTATTTATATCTTAATTAAAAGAAGAAAGATACAGATATTAATAAGAGCTGTCAATTCAAGTTGGTCTAAATTGTTCATACTATTATATTGTTGTCACTTCAGAAAGTATTGATTAAAAACAAATCCAAGGAAAAAACTAATTTGACATCTCTTACATAGATTTTATCTGTCGCCGTCTTTTTCTTCAGCTGCCTGGGGTAGTAAGAGATGCCAATCGTCTAATTTTAGTTTAGTTAGGTCCAAACCCAAACCCAATTACCTATTCTATCTCCAATTTTGACATACTGGTAATAGAAAAACCTATCTGTCTGTGGTTATAACGTCCCAATTATTTGTTAGAGAGTAAGAAATCTTACCGGCCCACGATATCTATCGATGAGAGGGTCTGTGGCTTACTACGGATAACTATTTGTATGAAAATGCCAAAGTATGTGTCCCAATGACGTGTTGACAACTATTAGTTTGATAGGACAGTAACTTAAGGGTAACAGACTTGTTTATCCGCCGAATTCTAGGGATAAATGGTTGGTTTTTAAAATATACTTTATTTATAATCTCATGAAACATGTCCGACTCAAGTAAAAGTACTGATTTTGAAATAGTACCAGAGTTATCCCACTTGGAAAATGCTTTTGAGGTCCAATCTCATAGAACCAATAACAAACAATCGATCAATTGAGCAAATTAGCTTGTAACGAATTTACATGTAGATTCCATTTAAATAAATCCACAGCAAGTTATTTAGATTCACTCAACGAAATAATTACAAAAAAAAAAAATCTTGAGTTTTAAACTGTCAATTAGGTACGTTTAATTCCTACTCTCCAGCGTTACCGCTTTGTTTAGCAAAATGCAGTCAAATTTTGTATAATTGTTAATTGTAATTGTAGTTTTATAATTTATGTAAACTAAAACTATATCCAGTCATTTAATAATTTAAACATACAGAAGTTCTTTATAAAAATCACATTGTTTATGGTGATGTTGGTTGTAACGAAACGCACGGGAGGGCCACCCCAATCTATTGTTTCCGTCACATGGATAACCGTTATTGATGAATGTGAGACACCTTTCAAAAATAGATAGAAGCATATTGTCTTCCAGCAGTAGTGATCTACATTTCAGTGAAGGTAGGTAATTGGGTTTAGCCGTAAGTAAGCACTTATCTACATATTATGTACTAGGTACCTTTCCCTGCACTACCTCGAACTTAGAACAAGCCCTAACAGTACTAGCTTTAATTAAATTATTAATCAACTCCGTATTTCGAGCATAAATATTTATGCTCATAGATTCCTCCTGTTCATGAAACTGTATTCTTGAGCATACCACTAAATATTTGTATAACCTTCCGCTTCCACAATAATTAATTAAAGTGCTTCAAATCTAGATATTGGATAACGTTGTACCCATAATATTTGTTTTCATTTACTTCAAGAATATTTATAAAGTCGTTTGTTCTGAAATAGAAGCTGAAACTCAATTCCATTATAGTGTTTAAAGTACAGTCATGAGCATAAATATGTCACAATTACGCAAAGCTCAAAAGCAATTTTCTCCTAAAGTTATTTATTTCTTTATTTAGGTAGCCAATGGTTAATTTATAAGATAATTTAGATGGATATGTAGTTTCTTGCCCATTCTTCTTAATACAAATCTACCTTTTCAAAGGGGCAACTTTACCTGTATAGCTTAGGATAAGTTTAAAATTGTGTCGCTATTTAATTGATCATAGAACTAAATTATAGTTATTTTTGATATTTGTCTTTTTTGTGAAAATCTTTTTTTATTATTTGTGTTTTGAGTTTTGGTTTAGTACAGTTAAATGAATACATTTGAGGGAAATCTGTGTCATAAATAATGATTATGTAAGATTATGAGTATTTTCGAAAACACAATTAAACCAAATAGGTCTCCACTCAAAGTTGCAAACATTAGAGAAAAATTTCAAGAGAAAAATTTTGTGTACCTAACAATTGTAACATAGTTACGCAGATGACTGTACAAAAATATTACGTAGGTAACCAACGAAGCCCTTTTTTCAATCGATTTGTTTCATTTGGGCTACGCTACATTTGGAATGAAAACTTAGATGGTAGAAAACGTAAAAAATGTTTCTCCGTACCGAAACAGGTTGGGGTACTATTAATAAGCTTTAGTTGGTCAATGACCGAGGGGGTCTTAAATAAATTAAGGTTATATCGCAGGTTCGAAACACATTCATCTCTCATGGGACGTCGCTTGTTCCGTAATTCGTGTATTAGTTTGCCGAGTCAGAGAAGGTGATTTGCTAAACTCGTCTAAACGCGTTGGACCAGTCACCTACTTACCTAATTTTGACTTTTTAGGTGAATAGGCAAAAAGCGAATCCAAGCTTTTTCTTTTTTTAAATTACTTTAAATGGACTTAATAAGAAGATAGTCACAAATTTTCTGTCAACGTCTGGTGTCTTAACATAGCATTACCTATGCCTTTGTGGTCTAGTGGTAGCAAGCAAAGCAATTTTGTTTTTCGATCACGAATTTCGTAGTATCAGCCAGGAATTATGCACGGTTGATGGCAATGGGCTTACCTTATTTAGGTACGATCATCAAAAGGCATAAGTAATCCGGTTGTCGAATATAGTTCTACTTTACTTAGAAACCTAATTAAATGATTGAACTATTTATTTTTTATTCATTGAATTAAATTTTACTCGAAATGATCTTGGGATGGGACCTAAAGATAAGTTGTGAAATTGTGGATACAATCTCTTCCTAACCCTTTGAGAAAAGCAGTCATTATTTTGTTTTGTTATAATAATATTAATTAATTCATTTATTTAGACAACTAAAATTGAAGAAAGAAATAATCATGGCGAGATCCATGCATTCATTTGTATGAAAAAAAAAAATAATTTAGAGGGCTCAAAATATTTTCAAATGTGAAGAATATATTACCAGCACGCGTAGCATGACCACGCTATGTCTACGGAAGAATAGACATACTGACAGGAAGAATAGACAAACTGTACTGACTTGTCTATTCTTGCTGTCAGTATGTCTATTCTTCCGTAGACATAACGTGGTCATGCTACGCGTGCAGGAGTAGATTGATATACTTACCATATTTTTCAACCCCGCATAATTAAAATATAACGAAATGAAAATAACACTGTTTCGTTTTATGTTGATGCCCATTTGGTGTTTAGAAAAAAAAAGAAAGTTACAAGCGACGTCAACGGACCTATCAAATTGGGAGACAAGTGATGAGACAAGTGTGTGTAAAAAAAATAATCATTATTTGTGATATTATTTCCCATAAAACGATGCAATTTCAGTGTAAGAACAGCGAAACAGCGGCTCTTAGTGTCGCTGTTACTGTCAGTCGCCATTTCGTTCTGAAATAATGAATTTTTCGTTAAACTTTTCACTTTCTTTTTTTTCGCGGGGTCTTAAAAATATTGTAAATGCTTGAAGATACTCTTTAGGTACCCAAGAATATAAAAATTTGAATTTCAACTTCTCTAAACGTCTTTTTTTTGTACAAATCCTGCCATGATTCTTTGTGAATTCCAAAGATCAACTAAGTGCTAATTACAAGTGTTTGAGACTTTTAACATTACTTAGTCGTAGTTTGGAGTTAGAATAATTACAGATAAGGTGTTACGGGAAATCTATGCCCGATTTTTATTTAAATCCAAACGTATTTTAAACACTTGTTCACATTTTATTCAAGTTAAATTAAACACTAAAAACAGTTCTGTAAGGTCTACTTCGAGTCAGGCCTCTTCCATTGCACGCCACTCATTAACAGCTATCTCGTTTTTAAACTAAAATCATGGTTCCACTTAGCGTGACGGGTAAGGGTAAATAAATAATAATATGCTGCCTCTTATGTTACATATCCACTGGCTGGATACCATATCTACTAAATCCCGGGGTCGCTGACATGCTGGGGTCGCTGACTTGTATCACCTGATTTCATCGGACTTTGTAATAGCTACAAGGCGCCGTGTCAGCACAACGTTCACATGACGTCAATGCCGCGAATTCTGTAAAGATACCTTTTTTCCACACACTTATTGTTCTAACATCGAATGATAGGGTACTAACCTTAAGCTTAGGAATTAATTGTAATTTCAGTAATTAAATATAACTAGTTTTATTTTAAATCATTTTTGGTTTTCTTTGACTCCTCCGGCCGTAGCCTACGTAATTGGCGCAGTCGGTAGGATACTCGAGTATATTAGGTTTCAATTCGAGTCGCGACAAGATTTCCTCTAAAATCGGACCGAAGTCCCGTGCGTGAGACTAACCGATTTCGAGTACCCTGAATCTACGAGCGCTACCAGCAGGGGGTGTATCCAGCCATCGATACGCAGAGAGAACCAAAATGTAGGTATATGTGAGTACCTTAGAATCGCTCTATGGTTGCTTTCCCTTAATTTCCTAAGTTTCCCCAATATTCACCAAAATTTTCCATCCAAGGAAATCTGGTATCCCTAGGTTAGATAGTACTAGTATTGTACGAGCACGCTCGACATTTTAATGCTGATGCGCACTATTGTTTATACTTACTTTCCTTACGTTTATAACATATGCACATTAGTTCAATAAAGCTGTTCGGTGTATAGAGACGTCGGTGTTTCTCTTACACACAACACATAAAGATTCCCGATACACAGGCGCCGCAGCTACGGAACCATACATTTTTTGGTCCTTCGACACTACTAAGTGAATTTGAGAATTTCTTTACCAGTAGCGAATCGGCTTAGCTGGCCTCCCACAAGCGGGTCTCACCAGCTGAGTTGAGAAGTCGTACATATTGGGAAGGATACTTCCGCACACGGAACTAACAGACCATTGGACTTACAGTCTTCTACAAACACATCTGGACAGTTACAGTGAGTGTTACAGTGAGTGATACATACAGTTTAGCTTTTCCTGACTACTTCTACAATGGAAGGATTGCTACAACGTCAACAGATCATCGCTGAAGCTGTGCACAAAATATCAACAAATATCAAAAGGGACTCAGCAAGTTGGAAAACCGCTGACTATGCGAAAAAACGCTTGGAGTCACTTGAAGCCCTATGGGATGAGTTTGAACAAAATCACTCTAAACTTACATCTATAGGTGACAGAAAACATGAGTATTTCCAGTCTGGTGCTTACCTTTCTGTGAAAGAACTCTACACGGCTACGTATGCTCTGCTGATAGACATATTACATTCTGGAGCCAAATCACAACCAGGAACAAGTAGCCAAGATGAGGATCAACGTAACCCTAACACGGAAGAAAAAGGTATGTTCTCCAAGACAGATGAGCTGATCAACCAGCAAAGAACAAACTTTCGAGCTTTTTCACGAGTCGTAAAAGGCATCGACATTAACAGTATTACCGAAAAATGGGAATTACAGAACAAACTTGACATGGTCCAGACACGCTGGAAAACGGTTGATGAGTTACACTGGAAAATAGATAATTTACTAATTGGAACAGAAGTGGATTATGAACAAGAATATGCGAATTGTGAACGAATTTATGAAGCTACGAAGAGACAACTCAATCAAAAATTGAGCCACACATCCCACCAACAACAAACAATGCCAAAGGTGGAAATTCCGGTCTTCAGTGGTAACTACGCTCAATGGCCAACCTTCATGGACTTGTATTCTGAAGCTATTCACAACAATCCTTTGATAAGCAAGACCCAAAAAATGCAACACCTCAAGGGCAAGCTCACGGGTGAGGCAGAGCGGCTGGTACAGCATCTTAATATCTCTGCTGACAACTATGACACCTGCTGGGACATCTTAACCAGAAGATATAACAACATACAGTTGCTGTTTACAAAACAAATTCAAATATTTTTAAGCCAGCCGACAGTGCATAAATATGCAGCACACGAATTGAAACGTCTTCATGATACGACTTTGGAAACGATTCACGCTATCCATAATCTTGGAATCGATACCACTACATGGGATCAAATTTTAGTACATATACTTACCGAAAAAATGGATTCAGAGACATACAGCTCATACATGGAATCAAGAAAGGCTCCAAGAGAATTGCCAACGTTTGATGAAATCATTGCATTTTTGGAGGCCAAGTTTACAGCCTTGGAACCTGTCAATAGGAAAGGCAAGCATCCCAACCCTAAAACAGAGGTCAAGGAGAGCACCGAAACAAAAGAATTTTCAACGAAATATCCATCGAAGAAGTACCACTACAAACAATTCAGTCCGAAAACATATTATGTCAGATCAGAAAGAAAATGTCCATTATGCAAATCGGACCATATTCTAATACATTGTAAAATATTTCAAAGTATGGAACCCGAGGCAAAGATAAACACAATTTCGCAATTGAATATTTGTGAGAATTGTTTGTATTGCCATAATGATAAACAATGCAATTCCGTGAAAACATGTAAGGTGTGCAATTGCAAGCATCATACGACACTACATGAGGCTATACAACAAAAGCCGCAACATACGATGCCAGCTAATAACTCGACACCTAAAGGCAAGCCGACAAGTTCCCAGCACAAAGCAAATCACGTCACTGGGGATTATAATGAAGTACTTTTTGCAACTGTGGAATTGAATGTCATGACAATGAATGGAATGTTTATAAAACTTAGAGCATTAGTAGACCAAGGATCTCAAATTAACTTGATTACAGAATCGGCTGCACAACGATTGGGCCTTCAAAGGCATAAACAAGATGCAATCGTGTCGGGAGTTGGTATCTCAAATAACAAAAGCCATGGAATAGTGCAACTTAATTGCGAGTCAATTTATCAGAACTACAATTTTACTATGGAAGCACTTATCATGACAAAACTTTTAAACAACTTACCGAACTACTCATTTGAAAGGCAAAATTGGCCGCACCTAGAAAACATCAACCTCGCTGATCCGAATTATAACATTTCCAGACCAGTAAACATCCTACTGGACGCAGGAGTTTATGCTCAAATCATTATGGGAGGTATTCTGAGAGGCCCCATACACACACCAATAGCCCAGCAAACAAAGATGGGTTGGATTCTTTTGGGCAACACTAAAACATTTCAATGCCACGCCGTACTTAATAACCTTGAAGATATTTCCATGTTCTGGGAAACCGAAGAAATCACAGAACAAACTACGACAATCACGCCAGCGGAGCAATATTGTGAAGACTTCTATACCACCACGACAAAGAGAACAGCAGACGGAAGATATGAAGTTCGGCTGCCCATGAAACAGGGTTTCGAAACACAGTTGGGATCTTCAAGGTCACAGGCAATGGCTCAGTACAAACAATTGGAGAGCAGATTATCCAAGAAGGAGGCTATGGCAGAAGGCTACAAGCAGTTTATGGACGACTACCCTCGCCTCAATCACATGAAACAAAGTACCATTCCTCTAGAACCGAGTTGCTATCTACCGCATCACGGTGTCTTCAAGTTAGACTCAACCACGACCAAACTCAGGGTAGTTTTTAATGCGTCGTGTAGAACTAGTTCGGGACACAGCTTAAACGAGTTGATGGAATGTGGACCCAGCCTCCAACAAGACTTACAAGCCTTGATTCTTCGCTGGAGAGGATTTCAATATGTTTATTCAGCAGACATAGAAAAATTTTACAGACAAGTCGGAATACAAGAGCAAGATCAACATCTTCAAAAAATCCTTTGGAGAAATACACGAGATGAACAGATAAAAGATTATCAGTTTTGTACTGTTACATACGGTACTAAGGCGGCACCTTTCTTAGCCATGCGCACAATTTAACAGTTAATTAAGGATGATGGTGAACAATATCCGCTTGCAGCAGAAATATTAGAAGGCCAACTCTATGTCAATGATCTTCTCGGCGGGAGCAACGACCTTCAAATAGCAAAAATTACTCAACGCCAACTGATTGACCTACTGAAACAAGGAGGCTTTAACATTCGCAAGTGGACGAGCAACGTTTTACTTATACTAGACGATCTTTCACACGAACAAATAAGTCAAAACATATTTGACTTTAAGCACGCTGAAACAAACAAAACCTTAGGAGTGATGTGGAATCCCTGTACAGATCAATTTACCTTTCATCATCAAGTTGAAGTGAAAAACACAAGCGGTGTCATTACAAAGCGATTGTTGCTTTCAGAAATATCTAAATTATACGATCCGTTAGGATGGCTATCACCTGCAACAATAAAAGCCAAAATCATTTTCCAAGAAGTCTGGAGCACCAATACAAACTGGGATGATCCTATACCACACGACACACAAACACAATGGGAACTATTTCGAGATGATCTAAAATACATAGATCAGATTTCGTTACCGCGTTGGTTGGGAGACACCCAAAAACCAATCGAGCTTCATGGTTTCTGCGATGCATCGGAAAGAGCATATTCATGTGTGATTTACTGTCGAAGCATCAAGGAAAATGGCCAATACATGACACGAGTAATTGCAGCGAAAACAAAACTTGCGCCGACAAAGAAAATGATGACGCTACCAAGACTTGAACTGTGCGGCGCATACCTACTATCAATACTTATGAAAAAGGTCACAGAGTCGTTGAGAAAACATATAGTGAAAACGATTCATGGGTGGACTGACTCTATGGTCGTTTTAGGCTGGCTACATGGCGATGTATCTCGATGGAAAACATTTGTAGCAAACAGAGTTACAAAAATCACAAACATCATGCCATCGTTGTGCTGGAAACATGTGAAATCAGATGAAAATCCCGCGGACTGCGCTAGTCGTGGCTTACTTCCGTCACAACTTATAAAACACGATCTTTGGTGGAATGCACCTAAATGGCTGACAGAAAACCATATTCCTGATGTCCCAAGGGAATATGAAGTGCCAACAATAGAACACAAGGCCAAAAAACAAGTCTGCGCATCTCAAACATCGGCACAAGTCATCGAAGAACTTCTATGCAATTACGACTCTATTACAAGAGTTGTAAGAATTCTCAGTTGGATTTTACGTATGAAGAAAAACAAAGGCGAAACACGCCCGATGTACTTGACAACAAGGGAACTGGAGAACGCATACAATGCAGTTGTGAAGTATGTGCAAAATAAACACTTTGCCGACAACATCACACAATTACAGAAAGTTGGCAAAGTACATTTAAAAAGCTCGTTATTGAGTTTAAATCCATTTTTGGACCAACAAGGCCTTTTGAGAGTTGGAGGACGACTAACAGAATCGGACTTGAAGATCTCACAAAAACATCCTATTATTTTACCACACAAGGATCGATTCACCGAACTTTTAATAACATTGTCTCATATATCAACATTACATGGAGGATCGAGACTAACATTGACACATTTGAGAAACAAATACTGGATACTCAGAGGAGTAAAAACAGTAAAAGGCCATATTGTAAAGTGTGTCAAATGTCATCGGTTCAAAACTACTACGAACAAACAGCTGATGGGAAACTTGATAAAACCACGAGTCACGTCATCGCGTCCTTTTACGCATACAGGAGTGGATTTTACGGGACAAGTGGAAGTCAAGGCGAATAAAGGCAGAGGAATCAAAACAACCAAAGCCTATGTATCCATCTTTGTCTGCCTAACAACCAAGGCCGTTCATTTAGAATTGGTCTCGGACCTTAGTACCGCAGCTTTTCTTTGTGCCTTCAAGCGGTTTTGCGCCCGAAGAGGTACACCAAAATATATGTACTCGGACAACGGTACAAACTTTGTAGGCGCAGCCAAAAGGCTTAATCAGGAACATAAGGAGGCATTAAAATATTACATTACAGAAGAGCTTGTGAGTGACTTATCGAACCTTGGGATCGAGTGGAAGTTTAATGCGCCTGTATGGCCGTCAGCCGGAGGACTGTGGGAGGCTGCGGTCAAAAGCATGAAATATCACCTGAAGCGCATCATAGGTGAACAAAAGCTCACATTTGAAGAGTTTTCGACACTAATGGAAGCCTGTCTCAACTCGAGACCTTTAATTCCGCTGACAAACGACATTGACGATTTGGATTGTCTGACTCCTGCTCATTTCCTGGTGGGAGGACCGATGCTATCAAACCCACTATCACCCGATGAAGACATTTGGAACATAAAAACTCGATGGCAATTAGTAGAAAAAATGCACAAAGACTTTTGGAAGAGATGGTCTGATCTGAATACTTACAAACACTTCAAGCCCGTAGCAAGTGGTACTTCCCTACAAAGAATTTGGTAATCAACGATATTGTGCTAATTAAAGAAGACCACTTGCCGCCATCTAAATGGCTTTTAGGAAGAGTTACTGAGACGCATCCTGGCAAGGATGGACTTGTACGGGTTGTGACAATAAAAACAAAAAATGGCACCATAAAACGCCCTATCATCAAACTATCTCGATTACCTATCGAACAAAAGGGAATCGAACAGGATGAAAATAACTTGGAGGGTGGAGAAGGTCAAGCTACGACTCCTAAACCATCAACTACTAAAGGAACAAGACGAAAAACACCCGCCAAAAAACCTCTAAGTAGCTACGTTTGTACATTGTTCCTACTCGTTTGCTGTTTGTCTACATCACTACAACATTCGATGGTCAATATCACTAAACTGTCAGCAGCAAAATACATCTACTTCGATAAAATTGCAGATATGCAAATAAAACAGGATGACTGGAAAATGGTGGTGTATTACAATATGACAACATATTGGCGAAACCTACAAACCGTTGAAAGTTATGTCAATACGTTGAATAGCAAGTTCAACCAAGAGACCGCCTTGACCTCTATTGCATCTCAATTAGAACATGAGATCAGAGAGATACAGCACTACAATCATGTTCTACAGTCAGAACATGGATATCGCACAAAAAGAGCTCTGATAAATGGAATTGGCTATGCGGCAAACTACCTATTCGGAGTGCTTGACGAACACTTTGCTGAAAAATATGACCAGGACATTAATCTCATACAGAGTAACGAAAATCATTTATTAAGTCTATACAAGGAACAAACATCCATAGTGGAAGGAGAATACAACATTTTAAAAGGAAACGAAGAGATAATGAATAAACAATTTACACTTATAAATAACCGATTTCAAGAAATGAATGCGCGCGTACAATTGGAACGCAACAATGTACTCGATGTGATGACTTTAGCATTAACTGCGAGTTTAATTATTTCCAACATAAGAAGAGTTCAACAGTTACTGCTCGACTTAGTTACAGACGTAAAGGACGGACATGTGGATGCGCATCTTCTGAAGCCAGATCAGCTACAAGAACAGTTGAACATTATATCTGGTCAGTTGCCTAGCGAGTTGTCGTTACCGTGCACGAACAGTCACCAGTGCATTCGACAAATGTATAGGTTGTCGCGTGTAAACGTCAAATTAACCAGAGACTTCTTTACTTTTGGAAGTTAAACTACCGCTAGTGACTAGCGAACACTTTGAGCTAAATCGCATCATACCTATCCCTTACGTGCAAGGACAAAAGGAGAATCATATTGTACCAACATCGGAATATCTGGCAATCCATCTGGAGAAGGACATGATGATCTTGCCGACTCATCATGATCTGAGTACCTGTGTTCAATTGAAAGGACACCTGTTAATGTGTGCACTCGATCTCCCAATATACGACATAAAACAAACTACTGCGATATGCGAGGCGCAAATTATAAACAATGAGAACTTATCAGCGTGCCCCACCACTGTATCAAGTTGCAGCGACAAGTGGATCCAGTTACACGATGATGGCACGTGGCTCTACTCTTGTTGTAAACAATGCACAACTCGTATTTTTTGCACATCTGGCACTTTCTCACAACAATTAAGTGCCGCGGGAATTATTACCTTAAGTCCTGGATGCATGTTAAAGGGAGACAACATAATTGTCCGCTCACACAACAAGTTCCATAGTGAGATAAACGTGGCTGAAGAAGAGTTTTACGTACGACAGTCAAACATAAATCACTTTATCTCAAACAACAATTACACTTTTGAAGTCGAAAACCATGAAATAATGATGAAAACCTTGAAAAACAAGATTGACCTGGTGAAGAAGCATCAACAGACATTAAACGAAGTGACATCATCTCACGACACACACCGGTATATCTTGTACAGTTTCATCTTCATTGTTATTACCGGAGCTTTGGCATGGGTTATCCATAAACTGAGAACGCGCTACAACACTGAAGTTCGAATTACCACCAAGTCATTCAACCAGGATCAGGACCACGCCATCGAACTCCAACTGCCGGAGAGCCAGGCGACTTGCAGTGCAGATAAGGTGACCAGAGCTACCTCGCCGGCAAGATTTTAGACAATAAGATTCAGTATACCATTTTTGTTTGAAATTTTACTTTCTTTGTTTCTTTTGTAATTTGGCAGCATGTACGAGCACGCTCGACATTTTAATGCTGATGCGCACTATTGTTTATACTTACTTTCCTTACGTTTATAACATATGCACATTAGTTCAATAAAGCTGTTCGGTGTATACAGACGTCGGTGTTTCTCTTACACACAACACATAAAGATTCCCGATACACAGGCGCCGCAGCTACCATACAAGTATTAATAGGAATAATTTGCTAGACGCAAACAGAGATATAGATTCCAGTAGTTCTAGCTCTATAAATAATATGTCTGAAGTTGAGACAGTGTACAAGGCCCTCATTGGCGGGGCTCTGGTCAACCCGTCCCGAGGTCACGGCTGGGTAGCCGCCTTCGCGGACGGCATTGGCATAGTTGGTGCGTATTTTTCGCCCAACAAGAGCCTCGCTGACTTCGAGAGGTTCCTTGTCGAGTTGGATGCCGTAGTAGGCCGTCTTCACCCTCGCCCGGTGCTGTTGCTGGGGGATCTCAACGCCAAGTCTGCGGCGTGGGGATCTCCGGTGACCGATGCTCGGGGTGAGGTGCTGGAGGAGTGGGCGGTCGCGACTGGCTTGGCCGTTCTGAATCGGGGCTCGGTCCACACGTGCGTGCGGCAGCGGGGCGGGTCAATAGTGGACGTCTCGTTCGCTAGCCCTGCTGTCGCAAGCCGTGTCCGCGACTGGCGTGTCGCCGTGGAGGTGGAGACGTTGTCGGATCATCGTTACATCCGTTTCGACGTCTCCGCCCAGACCGCGGGCGGCCGCAGTCCATCGGCCCCGCGAACGAACGGTCCGCGCTGGGCTCGTAAGCGCATGAGCAGGGAACTTCTCGAGGAGGCCGCCATTGTCCAGGCCTGGTTCCGGGAGTCGGAGACGAACGGACCCATCGACGTCGAACTGGAGGCGCTGTGGTTCCGCGGGGCAATGACGCAAATCTGCGACGCGTCCATGCCCCGAGTCCACGCACAGTCAGCAGCGCGCCAGGTGTACTGGTGGTCGGCCGTGATCGCACGTATGCGCATTGAGTGCGTAGCGGTCAGACGCCGGTACACCCGATAGCGGAGGAGACGTCGTCGGGTCCCGGACGAAGAAGCCGCGCTGTATGAGGTGTACCGCGCGGCTAAGAGGACTCTGTGTCTGGACATCGGCGATGCGAAGACGCAAGCCAGGGAGGAGATGTTGGAGACTCTAAACGGGGATCCGTGGGGGCGCCCATATCAAGCGGTTCGAGGGAAACTTCGGTCTGCGGCGCCCCCACTCACGGGGAGTCTCCAACCAGAGCTGCTGGAGGAGGTTGTCTCAGCCCTCTTCCCGGCACGAGCGGAGCGTACTCCACCGCCGATGGCTTTGCCTACAGACGCAGAGTCCACAGAGGAGAACGCCATCAGCGTCCCAGAGGTGACACAGGCAGAGATGGGGGTGGCCGTGCTCCGGCTCCGGGCCAAGAACGTAGCTCCGGGGCCCGACGGGATTCACGACCTAGCTTTGGTCCTCGCTCTGAAGGAGCTAGAGCCCCAACTAAGAGGACTATTTACAGCATGCCTTGAGCGGGGCCGGTTTCCCACATTGTGGAAATCTGGTCGTCTGGTCCTGCTCAAGAAGGCGGGGCGCCCTGCGGACTCTCCGTCCGCGTACCGGCCCATAGTGCTGCTGGACGAGGTGGGAAAGCTGTTTGAGCGGATAATCGCAGCCCGCCTCGTCAGCCACTTGTGCGAAGAGGGGCCGGACCTAGACGAGAGCCAGTATGGCTTTCGGCATGGGCGCTCCACCATACACGCTGTATCGCGGGTTAGAGTCCTGGCGGAGGAAGCGGTGTCCCGGGGCGGGGTGATGTTGGCGGTGTCCCTGGACATCTCCAACGCCTTCAACACCCTGCCCTGGAGTTGTGTACGGGAGGCACTCCGGTATCATCGTGTGCCTTCCTACCTCCGCCGCATAATTGGGGCTTATCTGTCCGAGAGGTGTGTCATCTACGTGGGACGTGATGGCGAACACCAGCGCCGCATGTCGTGCGGTGTTCCGCAGGGTTCCGTCTTAGGACCGCCCCTGTGGAACATCAGGTACGACTGGGTGCTGAGGGGCGAGCTCCAGCCAGGCGTGGACCTGACGTGTTACGCTGACGACACGCTGGTCACGGCCCGGGGGAGCTCGTACAGGGAGGCAGCGTTGCTGGCGACGGCTGCGGTCTCACAGGTGGTGAGCCGCATCCGGCGCCTCGGCCTGGAAGTGGCCCTAAACAAGTCGGAGGCCGTGATCTTTCACGGTCCCCGGCGGGTGCCGCCGCCAGAATCACACATCGTGGTCGGGGGGGCCCGAATAGCTGTCGAGTCCACCATGAAGTACCTGGGATTGGTGCTCAACAGCCGGTGGGATTTTGGCCCCCACTTCCAGCGGCTGGTGCCCAAGTTGTTGGGCGCGGCTGGGGCGCTATCAACTAAAGATGTGTAGGTCCGGATGGATACGGTACCTCGGATCTGTTTCCATTGAGTTGTTGCGTGTTGCATATCCGACTTGAGGTCGGATACGTATCACCGGACACGTAACAACGTCGCGCCCCACTCACAACCCGCCGCCCGCGTCTCGCAGATGGATTTGTAACGAAATGCGGTCCCGCTCGTTTCCGAACGATAGAGTGGGAGGTGAAGAGAAGAGATTTCGTGCGCTTTTCGAGATTCGTGTCATCATAGATAATACACGTGTCATTTCATTACACGAATTATTAAGGTTAGGTTGCTAAAACGCAGTGATTATCTATCTATAATAATAAGTGTTAATGCTGTGCAGTGAGATTGTGTCGTAGTTCCGTTGAAAGGTAAGTTTTTAGTCGCTTTTGTTATCTATTATCCGTATAGAATAGATAAAAAGATACATGCTTTACTTGCATAATGAATGACCATTTTGTGTACAATTCAGCTGCTAAAAGGCGCTGTTTGTCAATCAGCCAAGTATGTTGATCTAATTTTGTTTAATTCTATGGCTTTTTTTTATGGTACCTACCGGTGTAGGTAGTGTAGGGAGTGTTTTATGTTAATGCTTGAGGCTGGGCTGGAAGGATATGAATCGTGGTTAGTGTTGTGTGGCGTGTTTGGCTGATTTTGTTATAGTTTTTTTTAAGCACCTATTGAAAAGATCTTTTTCTTACGCTTGTTATTGTGTGCGTGCATGTGGGGCTGGGTGTTAAGAATGGCTTTTTTTGTTTTTGCTTTTGCGGTGGCATGATTATTCATGCCACCGCAAAAGACCAGTGAAGTGTGGAATCACTTCACAATTGTGGCCGGTAAGTCTAAATGTCGATATTGTTCTGCAAGTCTTGCTCACAATCCAAAAAGCGGGACGGGAAATCTAGTTCGACATATGAATAGAAAACACAAGAATATTCCTGTATTCCGTGAATCAAACATACCTAACACTGATATAAACACCACTAGCGGGATCAATGCCGCTGATACGAATTCTGCTGAACTTGGTGATTTAAATAGTACGTCAGAGAATTTACAGCCCACTTCAACAGCATTACGACCACCAATAGTACCCCAAGAAACACGCACAATAAACAAAGGATCAATGTCCAATTTAATTACAAATTATACAGCTAGATCGATCGGCAAGACCCTTGCCGATCCATCGTTCCAAACAAATTGATAATCAATTAATGAAAATGATTGTGAAAGAGTACCATCCATTTAAAATTGTCGAAGATCCCGAGTTCCGTAATTTAATTAATTTACTTTGCCCGGCGTATAAGATACCAACCAGAAAAACAGTTTCTGACAGTTTATTGGTAGCCACCTATAATGAATTGAAAGAAAAAATCAAAGCTTTGTTAAAGCCAGATACAGCCGTGTGTTTAACAGCTGATGGATGGACTTCACAAAATAACCAAAGCCACTTTTTTTTTTTTTTTTTTTTTTTATCTATTGATAGGCATACGTTTGACCACTATCTCACCTGATGGGAAGCGATGATGCGGTCTAAGATGGAGCACGCTTGCCTAGAAGTAACCTATTCACTCTTGCCTTAAAGACTCCCAGGTTGTAGCTATCAGGAAACACAGACTCAGGCAGGGAATTCCACTCCTTAGCAGTACGCACAATGAATGTATTCCCAAAACGTTTCGTGCGTGTGGGTGGGATGTCCACCGTGTGCCGGTGGCGCATCGCCGTACGTCTTGTGGTCCGATGATGGAACGGGCTCGGCGGAATTAAATTATGCAATTCCGTCGCACACTCCCCAAAATGCAACCGATAGAAAACCGACAGGCCAGCAACTCGGCGTCGATGCTCAAGACTTTGGAGCTTTGATTTTATGCCATCACAGCTCATTTTATTGATGAAAACATTTCATTGCAAAGTATTCTTCTGGATAGCATTCACTACCAAGATCGACACACAGCTGACAATTTAGCTAATATGCTCAGAGACGTAGTATCGGAATGGGGTCTACAAAATAATATAACTGCCATAGTTACGGACAACGCCAGCAATATGTTAAAAGCTGTAAGAACCTTGGGGTGGAGGCAAGTCAGGTGCATGGCACACTCCTTAAACTTGGCAGTAAATAATGGTCTACAGCAGGAAGAAATTAAAACAGTCATCGTAAAAGTTAAAAGCACTGTCGAGTATTTCAAGCGAAGTTCGTATGCCTTATCAAAGCTTGAGGATAATGAAAAAAAATTGAACCTATATTGAAACTGAAGCAAGATTGTCCAACTCGATGGAACTCAACATATGACATGCTTGTTAGATTCAATACCCTTAAAAATGCTATAATAACTACTCTAGCCATTGAAAACCCGCAATTAAATAATCTGACTATTCACGAGTGGGATATTGTTTCAAAATGCAAAGAATTATTACACATTTTTCAAGTTGTTACAGAATCTCTTAGCACAGAAAAACATGTTTCATTATCAAAAGTGCCCATTTATATTTCTTCCGTGCTTGACAAATTAAATGAAACAGGTCAAGCAGAAGAAGGTATAAGTTGTATACGGGAAATACGCGATATCATTAGGAACGAGATTATCACAAGATTTGGTGATATTGAATCACAGGAACTAATTGCTCAAGCGACATTACTAGATCCGAGGATCAAATCCCATGGCCTGTCACCCAGAAATGCAGAAAAAGCCATAGCTGACTTGAAGCAGATGTGTGCAAGAATAAAGATGAATAGTGATGAAAACCATAATGATGTAAATAGAAATAATGATGTGCCTCACGCGGGTATACACACAGTCAACCAATCTACAGACCAGTCAAATTTGCTTTGGGGCAAATTCGACCAAAAAGTTAAGAGTTTACTCGCCCCACAAAATGCAGTAGCAGCAAGCATAATAGAAGTAGACAAATATTTAAATGAAATATTACTAGAGAGGACTCAAAATCCACTTTTATGGTGGAAGGAAAGACAGCACATTTATCCACGTCTTTTTAAAGTTATGAAGAAACGGCTTTGTATCACTGCAACATCTGTTCCGTGTGAACGTATTTTCTCAAAGATGGGTCAAATAATTAACGATCGACGAAGCAGACTAAAACCTGAAAAAACTTCGAAAATAATATTTCTTGCACATAATTTGAAATAATTTAATAATTGTCAAGGTTCAAAAATTTTACAGTACCTATTAATATATATAAGTACCTAAGTAATAAGTAATTTCTATTGTGACATGTTACTTTTTTTTTAGATAAAATTAAACAAGATTTTTCCTCAATTATTTTATTTCATAAAATCAAGTATACCTAATAATATGTATGTATATATATATTTAATTAAGAGTTAAATAGAAATATTGTCTTGTCTACTGACTGACTGTAGGTAATACTACTACTACTACACAGGACTATAGGCATCTTGGATGTCTACTGACCGTAGACAAGACAATATTTCGATTTAACTATTAAGTCAAACAAATTCATGGTGAACATGTATTCGACATCCGTAATGAAGTTCCTTTAAGCAGAGGAGCTGCCCTAGGTTCAACAGGACTGGCGGATTCGCAGTTTGAGCATGACCCATACAGGTCCGGTGGATATGAATCCTGGATACGTTTCCGCAGAGCTGGATCTGCATCCGGATCCGACTCCATTAAAATCGCGGATCTACCCATCTCTACTATCAACGCTGCTTCCCAATCTGGGGGGCCCTAGCGCCGTCTGTAGGCGGCTTTACGTGGGGATCGTGCGATCGATGGCCCTGTATGGGGCCCCGATCTGGGCGGCAGACCTGACGGCCGGAAGCATCGCCGTGCTGCGAAAGCCGCAGCGAGCGATGGCCGTCAGAGTCATCAGGGGGTATCGCACGATCTCCGACAAGGCGGCTTGTGCACTGGCCGGATCCCCGCCCTGGGACCTGGAGGCGAAGGTACTCGCGTCACTGTTCCGGTGGCGCGAGGAAGCGCGGGCGCGGGGCGAGCAACCGATGCAGCGACACATGGAGCTGCGTCGGTCTCAGCTTCGCGAGGTCCTGGTGGCGGAATGGCGGGACAGGCTTTCACGCCCTACCGCCGGCCTCGCCATCATCGAGGCGGTCCGGCCAGTGCTCGAGCGCTGGCTCGGGAGAAGGCACGGCTCCCTGTCGTTTCGAGTGACGCAGGTGCTCTCGGGGCATGGTTGCTTCGGGAAGTACCTGTGTCGCATAAACAGGGAGCCGGACGCCCGGTGTCACCACTGCGTCGACTGCCGGGAGGACACGGCGCGGCATACGCTGGCAGAGTGTGCCGCTTGGGAGGAGCCGCGCCGTGCCCTCGTCTCAGAAGTAGGCAGTGACCTGTCGCTGTCGGCCGTGGTCGAGTCGATGGTCGACAGCGCAGAGTCCTGGGACGCGGTGGTTTCCTTCTGCGAAAGTGTCATGTCGCAGAAGGAGGCTGCGGAAAGGGAGAGGGAGATCTCAACCTCCCACCCTGCCCGCAGCAGGCGCACCGGGCGTTGGCGGAGGGCGGACAACGCCCTCTTCCGGCCCCCCTAAATGGGTCCAGGGGCGGCAGACTCGGGGACGTCTGTCGCTCCCGACATACATCAGGACCCGAGGTGGCGGCGCGTAGTGTTCCACGCGCGCCCCTATAAGACGTCCGGGGGGGAGTCTAACACCTCACTCCCCCCCCTGACCCGAGAAGTGGCCCACTGCAGCGGGCCGGCACCAGCTGGGGGTTGCGGAAGTGAAGTATCTCCGGTTCCCGCGATCCCCGACGTAGGTGTGAGATGGAACACCGGGGTGGTTTTTAGTCAGTAAGAGTCTGACAGACTCCTCCGCCCGCTCCAGGGCGGGGGACATCCATGAGGATTTTCCACCCCGTACCAAAAAAAAAAAAAAAGTGTACAAGGCCCTTCGCCTAGTCCCTGAATTTGACGGAAATTCTAACGTTCTCACCCGATTTATTAAAATATGTGACGAATTAGTTAAAAAGTTTATTAGTAGCGCACCGGGATGTGAATTAGGTAACCTTGCATTAATAAATGGAATTTTGAACAAAGTAACTGGACCCGCAGCTCGATTGATTAAT
Source organism: Charanyca ferruginea (assembly GCA_947361185.1). NCBI lineage: Eukaryota > Metazoa > Arthropoda > Insecta > Lepidoptera > Noctuidae > Charanyca > Charanyca ferruginea. The sequence goes on from OX376056.1 coordinate 33,833,228, forward strand.
TCTAATGGGATACCTGACAGTTGGGAAGGTATTCGTAGTGCCCTAATTAATAGTTTCGCGGATCAACGCGATAAAACGTCCTTATAACGATTTAGCGCTTTTAACTCAGGGATCATCATCACCGCAAGAATTTTATGAGAAATGCCAGAATTTATTTAGCACTATCATGACCTACATTAGTTTGCACGAAACCTTGGGAAGTACAGTCGAGGCTACACGTACTCTATTTAAAAAATTAACCCTTCAGGCCTTTTTACGTGGTCTCAAGGATCCACTTGGGTCACGCATCCGATGCATGCGACCGGATACTATCGAGAAGGCACTCGAATTTGTGCACGAGGAAGTTAATACTTTGTACTTGCAACAAAGAAATGATAATCTTAGTGTAAAGAAAAATAACCTCCCTCATGGACAGATTAGCCACGCCTATCAGGGAAGTTCTCCGCGATCGCCTATGTTAAATATGCCAGGTCCCTCACGACAGTTCGTGCCGCAGCTACCTCAAAGATTCCCAATGTGGAGGCCTCCGCAGAATAACCAGTACAGAGGTCCCAGCCATACTCAGCAGGTATTCGGTGCCCAGTTGCCTAGTCATTTTTATAAACCTACCAGTAATTTCATTAGGCTGCCACAACGTGATCCGCCGTCTAACGGGAATAATGGCCCAAAGCCAATGAGCGGGGTAAGCCATTATGTCCAAAAACCCATGTCAGTTCGGGGTCACGATTGGTCAAAATTCGGTAATCCGCCACCAAATGATTATTTTAAAACTAGAGAAGTTAATTTTGATGACGAACGCAATTTCAGCAATCTAGACTATTATTACGGTTCGTGCGTGTCAGATTACATTGCTCACCCATACGAATATTATAACTGCGAACCAGAAGTATATTATCATGAGCCTATTTCTAGTATCATCGTAGAGGAATGTTCAGAAGAACCGTCGTGCAACCCATCATCTTCGCGCGAGAAATCCCCTCAGGATTTTCAGAAAGACCCCACATTAGAAAAGTTCAAATAGAGATCAACTTACAGACCCAGCGACAATTGCCTTACATAGTTATAGATAATCCACCTCTTAAATTATTGATCGATACACGTGCCAATTCATCTTTTATTAGTCCTGAAATCGTTAGGAAATATTTTGCGCACATAGAATTAAATTATGAACCTTTTGAAATATCCAATTATCATGGCACGAGTCGCCACGAGTATTCGATTACATTACCTTGCTTCCGCGAGTTCAGCGAAAACGATAGCATAAAATTATACATTTATAAATTCCATAATTTTGACGGACTTATTGGCAATGATTCATTACAAAATTGGGAATCGAATATAGATTCGAAAAGTAGAATTTTAAATACTAGAAACGCGCAAAATACCATTCACATGCATAACTCACGAAATAGTAACTATTACGAGGACATAATACCAGCTAAGTCTTCTAAAATTATTAAAGTTCCAATCAATTTCCAGGACGGACAAGCATTAATTCCGGAACAAGTTAGTTGTAACTGTATCATAAATGAATGTATAACCGAAATTAGCAATAGCCAAGGCTATTTAGAGATATTTAATCCGACTCAGAACGACATAGTGTTTTCAATGGATCGCCCTGTAAGCGCGGAGTTATTTAATACTGAGTGCATGTGCACCGAACAACGCATATCGCAGTCGCAAGTTAAGGCGGTGCTCTCGCGTTTAAGGACCGATCATTTGAATCCTGAGGAACGTGCTAACTTAGAAACGTTATGTGCTCAGTATGCTGATGTATTTTATATAGAAGGAGAACCCCTTACTTTCACTAACTAATAAAGTTAAGCATTGCATTCGAACCACTGATGAAATCCCAATTTATACCAAAAGTTACAGATATCCTTACATTCACAGAAAAGAGGTAAAAGATCAAATTTCAAAAATGCTAGAGCAGGGAATTATTCGACCCCTGAATCCGCATGGAGCTCGCTATCTGGGTGGTTCCAAAGAAAATCGACGCCACCGGGAAACAAAAATGGCGGTTAGTCATAGACTTTAGAAAACTAAATGAAAAGACAATTGATGATAAATATCCTATTTCCAACATTTCGGATATCTTAGACAAGCTCGGAAACTGTAATTATTTTACTACTCTAGACCCCGCAAGTGGATTTTATCAGTGCCAAATGTTAGAAAACGACATCCACAAGACAGCTTTTACCGTAGAGCACGGACACTTCGAGTTTTTGCGTATGCCGATGGGACTTAAGAATTCTCCATCAACTTTTCAGCGAGTTATGGACAATGTGCTTAAGGACCTTCAAAATAAAATATGCGTAGTGTATCTAGATGACATTATAGTCTTCAGTGTATCATTACAGGAACACATGATAAATTTGGAAAAAATATTTAACAGACTTAGAGAATCAAATTTTAAAATACAATTAGATAAGTCCGAATTTCTGAAGTTAGAAACATCTTATTCAGATTCAGACATGTAATCAGCAGGGATGGTATCAAACCCAACCCCGATAAAGTAATTGCTATTCAGAAATTTCCGCTGCCAAAAACTGCAACAGACATAAAACGGTTTCTAGGATTATTAGGATATTATCAAAGTCAATGTCAAAGTCAAAGTCAAAAGTCAAAGTCAGAAGTTTATTTGTGAAACATAGGTATAAAAAGGTCACACATATAGAATAGTACGCTATGTTTTGCCATAAGCAAAACACCACCCCCCCCCAAAACCAAACCCTGATTTCGCCAAAATAACTAAACCTATGACTCATTGCCTTAAGAAAGGGTCAAAAATTAACATCCACGATTCTAATTATTTGAACTGTTTCGAAAAATGTAAAACCTTATTAATTAACGACCCAATACTAAAATACACCAACCCAATATAAAATACGGACGCATCAAATGTCGCTTTAGGTGCCATATTATCACAAGGTCCTTTGGGTTCAGATAAACCAATAGCTTATGCGTCCAGAACGTTAAATACTAGCGAAACCAATTATAGTACAATCGAGAAGGAGCTTTTAACTATCGTATGGGGAACCAAATATTTTCGACCTTACTTGTTCGGAAGGAAATTTAAAATAAACCCCTTCAATGGGTGATGAATTTAAAGGAGCCAAATTCAAGGTTAACCCGTTGGAAGCTAAAATTAAGCGAATATAATTTTACTGTGGTATACAAGCAGGGTAAAACCAATACCAATGTCGACGCTTTGTCGCGCGTACAAATCAATAACGAAGAAGTCAGTTCCATAGCAGTAAACTCCTCAGAAAAGGCGCCTTCCGCTACCGGTTCTACCACAATTACAGCCCATACGAGTGCCGAAAACCCAATACTGGAGATTCCCTTATCTGATGAGCCGCTTAATAAATTTAACAGACAGATTCGCTTCGTGATTGTAGGTGATATTAAGAAACGGCCAACCGTCACCAAGCCGTTCGAAACACATACTCGTACTACCATCCAGTTGTCGGAGTCGTCTCTGGAACAGGACGTTATAAATGCAATTAAGGAATTTGTAAATCCAAAGGTAAAAACTGGTTTAATCATTCATCCTACATTGGCTATGTACAAAATTATCCCAATTATTCAATATGAATTTAAAGGGTCTGCAATGAATTTAATTTTAACAAAAACTGAAGTAGAGAATATAAAAGAGTACTTACGTCAGCAAGAAATTGTTCAGAAATATCACGAAGGAAAAACGAACCACCGCGGTATCACTGAATGTTATCTCGCCCTATCTCAAAAATACTATTGGCCTAAAATGAAAGATCACATTGCAAAATACATCAACGAATGCAATATATGTGGGCAGGCTAAGTATGACTGGAACCCTGTTAAACAAAGGTTCTGTATAGTACTTCCACCTACTAAACCTTTTGAGATAGTTCACGTAGATCTCTTCACGGCGCAGAGCGAAAAATATATTACTATCTTAGATGCGTTCTCAAAATATGCGCAAGCATATTATTTAAGAGATGGCACCGCCTTAAGCGTAGTGCAAGCTCTATTACAGTTTTTCACTCATCATGGCGTACCTATAACGATTGTTACAGACCAAGGTCCGGAATTCACGAATCAAATATTTTTAGAATTTACGAAGGTTCACAAAGTTCAACATCATAAAATTCTTGCTCATAGTCCAAATGATAACGGCATGGTAGAATGTTTCCACTCAACCATTCTGGAACATTTAAGAATATTAAAATTAGAACATCGTAACGAATCAGTCGTAAATCTCATGCCATATGCTGTGTTAGGATATAATAGCTCCATACATAGCTTTACAAAATGTAGGCCTATAGAGTTGATAACTGGTCATTTCGACCCACGAGACCCATTCGATATTAACTTGTCAGAGCATTTACTCCAACAATACATACAGGATCATAGGAAAAAGTTAGCCAAAGTTTATGACATTATAAATGAGTCTTCGTTTCACAACCGAACCCAACTCACCGAAAGTAGGAATAAGGATCGGGAACCAGAACAAGAGTACCTACCTGATCAGCAGGTTTTCGTGCGTAATCCTTTGGCAAATCGTCAGAAGTTAGCGCCGCGCTATACGCAGGACACTGTCCTTGCGGACCTGCCTATTCATATATACACTAGGAAGAAACGTGGCCCAGTGGCTAAGTCTCGTCTGAAAAGAGCCCCTAAGAATCCTTTATTGTTACAGGATACTTCTAATACTGCAACTACTTCAACTGACGAGCGCGCAAGATGTAACGATTGACTCGTAACAGGACGGCCCCGGCCTTCTACCTTTCAAGTTAGGTCGAGCTAAAATAATATCCCACTACCACTCCTTTCTGCAATACGTCAACCTCAATGATATTAACTCCCAAATTACATCAGTAAAACTGCAGCTATCGGAATTAAACCCTTTACTAAACAATAGAACGTCATCTCTATTCGATCCCCATGTCCGTTACTTAGAGAGTAATTTCAACACCTTGTCAGACAGGTTAGAAACGTTCGAATCGCATCGTAGTAAACGGGGACTAATAGACGGCATAGGTTCAGTGATTAAAAGTATATCAGGCAACCTTGATTATACGGACGCCTTGAAATATGATAGCGCGATCCGAACTCTGCAAAGTAATGAAAATTCATTAGAATCCGAACTTAATAACCATGTTAGCTTGACAAAGGAATGGATGTCAGAACATTCTAACATTTTAGATAACATTGTAGACAATCAGAATAAAATCTCCAAGGCACTAAATTCTTTATTAGAAAATAATACCAATAGGGATAAGGAACTAATCAAATTTGCCCACCTGGCACAACATTTCTTAATTTTAAGTGATAATTTAGAAAGTCTCTCCGACGAGATATATAAGGTAGAAAATGCCCTGACATTCATCCGTGCATCGAACACATGTCATTCGATACTTAGGTTAGAGTCGCTTAAAGACATATTAGATAAAATAAGAACTTTATATAGCAAGGAACAAATCCTTGACATAGACCTTAGGGATTATTACGATATAATAAAATTAGGTTATTTTTATCTTGACCAGCAAGTAGTTATAGTTTATAAAGTATCAATCATCCTAACCCTTACCTATGATTTTTACAAACTTTCAGTTGTCCCCAACAAAAATAATCTCACCCTAATACCCACCTTACCCAATATAGCAATCCATAGCACCGAATCTATGTACATGGAGGCTGAATGCCCGAAGGCAAATTCTTGGTTTCTCTGCGAGGACAAGTTCCATCGAAGTCAAGGTCATCCATACTGCGTTCACCAACTCATCACCCAACAACATCTCGATGCATCGTGCAAATCAACGAATCATCAATCATCAATCATACTCACCAGAGCTGCACTTGAAGAACTCGACGAGATGCACTACACCATCAGCTTTCCGGAGGCAACCAAAATTAAAATTTCATGCGGACAGGAACAGTATAGAACATTACAAGGAGGTTTTCTAGCCATCATTCCACAAGGGTGTTCTCTCTCAGCGCCTGACTTCGCCATCTTCAATACGAATAACAACATCAGAGGACGAGCCTTGAAGATATTGGACTTACCATCCATGAAAGACAGCTGGAAAAACGAAGACGCAGTCATACAACTGAATACTGTGAATCTTGAAAATCTGCACCGCACAAACATGAAGATATCCTTGCAGAAACCTGTAAAAATAAACCAGATTATGGACTACTCTATCTACCATACTACCATTCCAGTCTATATTATACTATTCTGTGTAAGCGCACTAGGTATTGGATTACTGTACAGACGATTACGAACAAAAAGCCTAAAGAAACAGGAAACCAACAGCGCCGATAACAATCCAACCCATGATACCTATACTGAAGTGCTTGAAGATAAAAAGATTCATCCCAGGCAGATCAGAATTGATTCTGGAAACATCTCAGCAACTTTCTCGACAAATTCCTCACATAGTTGCTGATTTACGGGGGGAGGTGTTACATATCCACTGGCTGGATACCATATCTACTGAATCCCGGGGTCGCTGACATGCTGGGGTCGCTGACTTGTATCACCTGATTTCATCGGACTTTGTAATAGCTACAAGGCACCGTGTCAGCACAACGTTCACATGACGTCAATGCCGCGAATTCTGTAAAGATACCTTTTTTTCCACACACTTATTGTTCTAACATCGAATGATAGGGTACTAACCTTAGGCTTAGGAATTAATTGTAATTTCAGTAATTAAATATAACTAGTTTTATTTTAAATCATTTTTGGTTTTCTTTGACTCCTCCGGCCGTAGCCTACGTAATTCTTATCTAAACAAATATTATAAAGAGGTGAAATGTGTTTGTTTATAATTATGTTTGTAACAAAGTATCTCTGGATGTTCTGGTCATCATCTGCCTAGTCTTTTCCCAACTATACCCTGTTCACAATAAGATTAGACATTTACACAAACCTTTTTTACAGTCCGTTCAACCGATTTTGACTTATATTGCGTTGGTAGCACGACAAATGGCAACAGCAGTAAACAGTTGTTATTGTAACCACTTTTTTGCCTCTAATGTCATCCTTAAGCCTACGGAATAAAAGTCAAAATCGGTTGAAGGGACTGTAAAAAACGTTTGTGTTTATGTCTAATCTTATTGTGAACAGGGTATAAATTGGGGTCGACTTTCAGTCTATTCAGATGCAGCTGAATACCAGTGTTTTACATGGTGTGACTGCCTATCTGACCTTCACAACCTGGTTACTGGATATACCTACCCCTTGGTATGACTGGTTGTCAGGCTTTCTGGCTTCTGACTACCTAATAACGACTGCCAATGATCTAGGAATGAGTGCCGGGACCAACAACTTTACGTCCTTTCCAAGACACGGAGGAAACTGGGTATGAAACGGATGGCTACCCATCCTCGAATCGACCGCTTCAAGCGTAGCGTTCGGCTTTTACTCAGCCACGAGCTAGTCCTCTGGGAAGGACGTTCTCAATTCTTCTGTACGTTGCTTTATTTTCTTGGTATATTTGTTACGCGATTTCTCTGGCAAGCGTAAAGCGATTTATATGGAAAAAATTTTTTTTTTTATGGATAGGGTATGCCTCAGGGGTGGTCCCACATATTTTTTATCGAAATATATTCAGCACATTTTGAAAAAAATTACAGAAAGCAAAAAAAATATACATGGATGATGTTTTAAGTTTCTCCAATCTTGTACTTTCAATCTCTGTTCTGACTGTGTTGCCGTTTCTTAATGGATTTGGATGATAAGGAGGTATTAAAAGCGAAAAATACAAAGCTTATCAACAAAAATGACAACCGCCTTCAAAATCTAAAAAGTGATAAATAATTACTTTAGCACAGAACCCACAGTTTCGGAAGTCGGTGGCAATACAAAACATCAAACAGAACAAAGCCACCGACTTCCGAAACTAAAGTCATGTGTGTTCTGTGCTAAAGTTATTTATCACTTTAAAGATTTTGAAGGCGGTTGTCTTTTTTGTAAAACGCTTTTTTTGTTTTATCGTATACCACGCGGACGAAGTCTCGGGTAGATGTTAATTATAAATAAGATAAAATATAATATCCTTGGGTATTGCCTGGGAACTAAACTAAAGTACGTAAATGTTAGATACTTTTGGTCCATTCCGCTGTAAAACCCCGTTCTACTGTAATCTAGATTGGCTCGAAACCTACATTTTGAACATTAAGTCAGACTCTAAAACACTTTTGTTCAAATGGGGTTTTAGGTACTGACTTCAATTTGTAAAATACGTTCCTGCCTACGTGCTCTTCCAAGTTTGAATATTGCAAAGGAGATAATACATAACTGACTGTATTAGTTTTAAAAATAAGGTCTAAATTAATAAGTAAGCCTTAAAAACCGTTCTATCTAGTCGCAGTATTAGCTCAGCGACAACTAATGTCAAAAAATAAATAAATAAATAAATAAAAGCTTTTTACAAAAAAGACAACCGCCTTCAAAAACTAAAAAGTGAAAAATAACTTTAGCACTGAACACACATTGACTTTAGTTTCGAAAGTCGGTGGCTTTGTTCTGTTTCTAGTTATTTTGTATTGCCACCGACTTTCGAAACTAAAGTCAATGTGTGTTCAGTGCTAAAGTTATTTTTCACTTTTTAGTTTTTGAAGGCGGTTGTCTTTTTTATAAAAAGCTTTTTATTTTCCGCTTTTTAGTACCTCCTTCTCATCCTAATCTATTAAGAAACGGAAACACGGTTAAAACAGAGTTTGAAACTTAACTACTCCAAAGATTGAAGAAACTAAAACGTCGTCTATGTAATTTTTTTTTATATTTGTTGATTTTTCAAAAAGTGCTGAATCAATTTCGATAAAATTTATATGAGACCACCTCTGAGGCATACCATATCCATAAAAAGAAGAATTTTCAAAATCTCGCACATACTTAATGCAAATTTGAGACTTCTATGGTTTCCTATGAATGTCAGAACTGGACCAAATTAAAATGGGACCACACGGAAAGCACCAGCTTTCATATAAAAAAAGAATCATCAAAATCGGTTCACCCAGTCCAAAGTTCTCAAGTAACAAACATAAAAAAAATACAGACGAATTGATAACCTCCTCCTTTTTTGAAGTCGGTTTAAAAAAACAAAAACGTAGACTTTATCAGACTGACTTTATTAGAATGTGCACCTTCCAAAAGTTATAATAATAATAATAATCGTTTATTTCAGGTATTAACCCATAAAAATATAACAAAAATTACAATACATTGTTAAATTAAAATGAGATTAATACCGCATAAATAGATAAAAAACCCCCATCAAACCTTGTCGGCAATCGGCACGGGATAGGTCAATAGGAATAAGTCATGTATAGGAATGTGAACTGTGTAAAATGTAGAGCAAACTACACTCTATAAGTAGGTACCTAAGAATTTATTGTAGCGAATATTAGAACACATTTGCACCTTTGAATAAGAAATCGTATTTTTGCCCTTTCCCTTGTTTATTAAGTCTAGTTTTAAAATTTACGTAAGATAACAAACGGCGTGTTTACCTAGGATTTAGTTCGCTGGGCCTGGATGTACCACAATGGTCACGTAATATTTTCTATTATGTTGTCATGAAAACGACAATTTTTTTTAGAAGAAGATGCGTGGCGTGGGGTTATTGTTCTTACTCTTGCCACGTTTTTTATCGACACAAGTGGGTAAATTCCTAGAGGGGGTAATAATAATAAAAAAATAAATATATTACGGCGTCATATAAGGACAGCGACAGTGACGGTATAACTACAATTTTTAATCTGTTGTTTTCTCCTTGTTCTAAACAACAGTTGGCAGCAAAAGCTTTATAAATAGCAAAAGAAAAAAAAACAACTTTCCGCATCGACCTTCGCTTTTTCCATCAATCAATTAGTTCGCACCCGGTTCCATACCTACCAAAAACAAGTACATAGTTCATATCAATCGTTAGGTTTATTAGGTGAAGTTCGGCTGGTCGCTTTTCGTGAACGCTAAGGACAAAAATGTCACGTAACTCCTGAAAATAATCCTAATACGACATTTTCCAAGTATTTTACGTAAAGGTACCACATTATTTACGTGGACCCAAGGTAGGTTGATACGGGTTGCCGTGGTTGCTCAGAGCGACAGGTTGACGTTCGCCACGTTCGGTAACCACTCGGGAGCGATTACGTGTCTCCCGACATAACCGTTTATTTTATAAACGCTTTATTCTTTATCTTTTGGGAATTAGCCTTTTGGGCGGTTTGGGTTAATATTAACGATAATTACTTGGCAGTAATTATGCTTAACTGTTACCGTTATTGTCTGGGGGCCGTGGCCGAAATGTCGATAGAGATCGTTTTTAGCGGTCAGGAAGCCATTTTTGTATGGCTACATGGGTAATAATAATAATTAATTAAACTGCGTTCCTGGATAACATTTATTTATTCTAATAAAACGATTAAAAGGCACTTTGAAACTTCGTTTACATGAGAAAGGAAATCTAGTTGCCCCTTCCAAAAGGTAGTTTCGTATAAAGAAGAATGAGCGAAATACTCCATATTACATTTTATATATTTTTAGCATAAGTTCAAGAATTATATAATTACCTATGTGAATACGAAATGTCTTGCATAAAAACCATTAGTTTGGTGTTTGTACAAAGTATTACTTGAAGTTAAGAAAATACATAATATAGCCGGGAGACATGACAGCCCGTTGCTGAGGTCACTTGTTATACTGTCTGTGTCATTAGTTAAGTACTAACTAAATGAAGTCTATTTGTTACTAACCCAATGGATCTTTGTTGTCTGAATAAATGAAATTATTATTATTATTAAGTTCTACTGATACATAACTCGGGTCATAAAAAGGCCCGCTTTTGCCAGGCACGGTTATCTTATTAAATCGCTGCTAACACGGTCCATTATGTTTAACATAAATTGTTATTGAACCTCGTGTTAACAACTTACTTTAAGTTATTTTTTGCGGTAGTGGGCCAAGTACATAATGACCTTCATGCGTAGCATTGCTAAGAATTTACGTTAGACGCATTCTGAACCAGTTAGTCCCTCTATCACCATGTTGAATAACTTATACCATCGTCTGCCTAGCCTTATCCCATCTATGTTGGCTTCCAGTCAAACTAGATGCAGCTGAACACCAGTGCTTTAAATGGAATGGCTGTCTACCTGACATCCACAACTCAGTCACTAGGTAACACCATACCCCTTGGTAAGACTGGTCGGCAGAATTTCTGGCTTCTGACTACCCATGTCAAACCGACAAGGTCGACTGTCGACAGTCCACTGTCGAGATTTACAAATGACAGCTGGGACCAATGGCTTTATATGCTGTCCGAGCCACGGAGGGGTTTCGGTGACCACTGACAAACCGCGGCAATCGAAGCTTAAGCGTGACCTCTCCGATCTGTCCAAGATCTCCGATAGCACACCAACCAGTCTTGCCAATCTTCCAAATCTTCCAAAGTCTTGAGAATCTTGTTACCTGATTTGCGGAGGACTGATAGGAAGTCGCTCCATGTAAAATACTTGATTAGACTAGACCTAATGGAAGCCTGCCCCTATATAGTTGGGAAAAGACTAGACATTCCCATTCTATCATTGGACGAACAGAGATACGGCAAAGCGTCACTGCTACCTACCGCACCGGTTTCACATTTATTGTGCGAACTGCCAGACTGGAATTCACTGCCCGCCTCTCTGTTCCTTGATAAGTATAATCTGGGTATCTTCAAGGCACGAGTGAACCGGTTTATTCTAGGCAAGCGCTGGTCCACCTTAGGCCACATCATCACTTAAGATCAGGTGAGTTGCGACCAAACGCAAGCCTAGTCCATTCATACATTCTAATATTATAAATGCGAAAGTAACTCTGTCTGTTACGCTTTCACGATGAATCGGCTGAACCCATTTTGATGAAATTAAGTACGAAACTAGCTTGAAACCTGGAGAAGGACATACGCTACTTTTTAATTCGCGACTTCGTCTGCATCCGCGATAACCGACATTCACGCGGACGAAGTCGCGGGCAAAAGCTAGAAGAATATAAAAACAAAACAAAGAGATGATGATGCCAAAGATTCTAAAATTGATTGATCTATCACACCGTACTAGTAGAAATTAATTACTCGTAGGCTTTTTTACTATACATATACTAGGAGTTATGACAACCTTAGCAAAGTTGAGAAAAGGCCAGATGATGATGATGATGATGAGTTATTCTGATGTAGAACTAAAACCACAAGTTGTATGAAAATTGTTAATGACGCGATGAAAAGATTACCTCGCACCACTAAAATAGTGTTAATCTAGGAAGGATTTCATAAATATCAAAGTTTAATGTGTAGGAACACCTAAAACAGGTATAATGCCTGTAACCTTATTAAAATCGTGTCAGATAACACCTACGTTGTTTGTTGGAAAAGATTTATTTTCGAAGTTTTGAAACTCATCTATCCTTGTAAGAACTTTGGGATAAGACTTTGTTTATAAATGTACCTATTATCATGTTTGGTATCATCTTTTATTTAAAGAGGAATACTTGTCAAATTGAGCACCTCCTCCTTTTGATGGACTCTGCGTCAGGGATGTTTGTGCCGGCGCGTGTAGACTGTTTTATGTTACAATGCGAAAGCGCACGGCATCGCTGGTAGCATGTCACGGCCAGCCCCAACAGGGTTCCAAATATGATAGCTGACAGAGTGGACTGTCCATAAATAGTTCACTGCTGTAACCTACATGCACCGTCCTTTATAGCATTACTTACTAACACTTAGGTCTTAGCCGTGTGGTGCCGGCCGCGAATAGCACCACCCCATGTCTACCCGTGGGTGTCGTAGAAAGTCGACAGAGGGATATTGACCAGAGGATGGGCAAAAGCGTCTTTCTGAGTAACATAAGACCTACTGCGATTGCCAACATGCATCGGCCAAGCATGGCGATTACGGCTGAACCCTCCCTTGGGGAAGACCTATGCCCAGCAGTGGTCGTCTAAAGGTTGACATGATGATGATGATGGTGACTTAGGTCTAGGAATACTTTTAATAACCATATATGAGTATTGCCTTGAAATAAAGATTTTATTTTTATTATTATACTCATAGTCGTTCTTTTTATAAAATAAGACAAAATAATAGCACACATTTTTATATTCTCTCTAGAATACTAGACGAGGCAAGCAGGCATCCTATTTCTCTCATATAGAAATTAACATAGAATGAGCATGTAGCGCTGTTGCTAATTTGCGAGCGTGTTGATTAGATACTGTGCTCATTCCGTTCACTCTGCTGTATTACAAGTCTGAAGCTACGAGCTGTATGGTACGAATCAAATTACCAAGAGAAATAAGGGTAGCGTCAAAGTAAACATACAGTTTTCTTTTTTCCAAATGGCTAATGTTGGCACCGGAAAACACACTAGCCAGTATTGCGAATGAATATTTGGATCAGTAATACGGTTTATTATTTTACAACTTAAATTGAAATATATGAGCAGCGGGATCAGCATTTCCATTCAAAGTGGCAATACCGACAGTCTTTTAGACACGCGTCCCATTGACAGCGATGCTGACGAGTATTGAGGCCCCATGAGCTCTCTCTCTCTCTTTAAAAATTGTGCATAGTAATTTTATGAATTTAAATAATTCAAGAATCTTCTTATACGTAAGACTTTCAGCCACTGCTGGACGTAAAACTCACTTAAGTATCGACCCTAGTAATCTCAGCCTATTACTATTGCACTGCAAGAACCTCTAAATACCTCTTATCATATATTATAGAAAAACAACGAGCATAGATTATTACCACGCTTGCTCAAAGCGGATTGGCGATTTCAGACCCATGGTTATTATAAGTTCGAATTTCCTCATCACGTTTTCTTTAACCGATGACAGTGATGTCTCAGATAGGCTTAGAAAGTTCTTACATGTGAATTTAAATTATCTCATTCGAACTTGCGTGGTATCGCAAACCGCAACCTCACACTCTCACAACACGATTTACACTAAATAATTATTCAATAACTTGACTACGATCAGAGAAACCGATTTTATATACATTCATATTACAACTACGTGTCTGAATGTCTCGTTGGTCTCGTGGTTGCAAGCGCGACTGCTATGCATGGGGTTCTGGGTTAAATTCTCGGGTCGGGTTTCGTGTTATTGAGTTTTCATCCCTTCTATTCGAAAAGTGTCCTTTTGTTCCTCTATAAGCGGGAGCAAAGTAGCTCTTTTCTCCACTAAACTTTTTAGCGGGCAGTAATGAGATTTGAATTTGGAACATGAATCATTCAATGAAATCGAACGCAAATTGTATAAATTACTGGCTGTAAGTGTTGGCTGTACGGCGAGGGGAGGCGCGGTAAAAATATAAACATAAATTTGACCTTTTTACATTCATGTAATTTTTTTAAATTAAAATTATTCATTAATTACTTAAAATTGTCTCTTATTTTTTTTCTCACAGAACAAGATGAAAAGTAGAGTATATGAGTCGGCAGCAAAGATATTTTTCCCTTAGGCAATGTACTTTGAATTCCTCGCCGTAAATTAGTAGAATGTTATACAAGGAGCTAAAATGACCCATTATATACGAGGTAGTTTTACAGTGAGGAGTAAATAGAAACCGAGTTTTAATGGGTTTTAGCGCCGTGTGTTACACTATACTTTTCACTACGATTGCGAGAAAATAAAACAGTCCAATACAATATGAAATATATAGTTTATTTTATTAAAAATTAAATGTACAATTTGTACAATTCTGGATATTTAACGAGATGTTTTTTCCCGGTAACTCCTCGGTAATCCCTCTTTTGGCATGTTGCTAAATTTATTTTTGCCTATAACTTGCCTTGTGCATTTTCCGTTTTGATAGTTGAGAAAAAATCTCGGCGTGCCCACTCCACTTGGCCGTAAGTCTTGGTAGGAACAACAACAATGTTTAGAAATTCTCCACTTATAACGAATTTCCTCTCCTTATTTGTCTTTGTATTGGGCAGATTTATGGCTTGAAGATGGGTATCAGTTTCGACATCTTCCACTGTTATGTTAGCCAGTTCTATCCCTCTGCAGGCACCGCTGATCCCAAAAATTAAAGCAACCTGTAAAACAAAAAATAAGTGTGTTAGAATTGTATTTTGGTTGGTACCTCTAACTAGCAATTTAGTTTGATGAAAATAATAGAAAACAAACGCAACTATAACCTACCTTTGTTGCTAAGTATTTTTCATTTGGTGCCTTATTTATGAAATTCTCGATATCTGTCCTCGTAAAAACTTTGGATTTCTTGGCCTTGTAGCCGGTGGATAATTTCTGGAGAAAAGCCATCAAATTTACATATTTCCTTATATTTACATTATGTCTTATCTGTATGGTTGTTCGTAACATTGAATATGTGCTCCAAAGCGTTGAACTTTGATATTTTTTGGAAAGTTCATCGAAATACGTAAGAAAAACTCCTTCCGTAAGAGAATACACTCGTTTTTCTGTCCTCCACTTCATAAACTTTTCGTAAGTATTTAAATAAATGCTTTGTGACCTTGACGGCAACAGATTGAAAATTATTTCTATTCCTTTCTCTTCTATTTGTAAATAGAAGAGACCTCCAGAGAGTCTCCATTCTCACTAGATGATGACATTTTCACTATTGTAAAATTAATTACGGTCACTACCAATTCAATTTACAATTAGAGAAAAATTATAAAGATTTCGCGCCAATGTCTTTTTTTTGTTTCTTCTGTAGCCGCAACACATTGCATGCATTCTACCAGAGATCGCCGATTTTAGTTTCATTTTCAAAATTAGAATGAGGTTCTTTTTTATGAAACAGTAATAGTGTTGTTTATCTATATGTCGGATCGTCAGGTGCGATCGATAAGGAGCGCCGAGCGGTATAGTACATCGTCAGGACTATAGGCGTTCCCATTTTCCCAGTAGGGATAAACAAGACCTGTAAAAACAATTACACACTATTAGTAAAGAAAACACAATACAAATGGTAATCAGTAACAAGAATAAAGTAAGTTAAAGGTACAGCAACAATACAGTTAATCGAACAGACCATTAAGGTCCCACAGTTCGTACAGTGGCCAAGCCACCCAATGATAAACGAACAAACCCTTAAGGTTTACAATTCGTACAGTAGCCTAAGCCACCCAATGATAAACGAACAAACCCTTAAGGTTTACAGTTCGTACAGCAGCCTAAGCCACCCAATGATAAACGAACAAACCTTTAAGGTTTATAGTTCGTACAGTAGCATAAGCCACCCAAATACAAAGTGTATCGCTCGCTAGCAGCAAGCCTATACAGCTATGTGAATATACAGCAGCGCTGTACCAGGTAAACCAGGAACTCTTTACTGAGTCGAATCCGAGGATCGACTGCCATACTTACGGAGTGTACTTATGTAATATATATGTATGTATTTAAAAATGTATTTGTGTATGTGTATCAGCTGTCTGACACCCATAGTACAGGGTCTCCCTAGTTTGGGGTCAGATGGCCGTGTGTGAAATGTCCCCACATATTATTATTATTATTATTAATAAGTCGAGTTTTTATTCATGATTATTCTACTTATGACTAAAGACTTTTTCGTTTTTGTAGGCTCATTATCATATTTGACACACAAAAATTAAAAAAAAAAAACTTTTTCCCCTGGGGGATGAAATGCTATTTTATCCCCGCTCTGGTATGCTACAATGACGGCCTTTTTGAGCAAGAGAAGTGAAAATATTATTTTGCTCCCTTGTCATACAATCTACTATTTCCTATTAGGAATTTTCCCAGTAGCAGCCCGGAATTTGGAACTTGACGGCGTAACACCCCCGTGCCTGAAAAAGACTGGACATTGGTCCAGTGTCGGATCTCTCTCCGGTCGTGTCGGATTGCTGTCTCATCGAGATGAGAGTAAAGAAGGTGCACCTGTGATTGCACACACATTTGTGCACTATAATTATCTTCTGCGTACTTAGCTAATCTTCACTACCAGACCGAACGAATTGAACATATTACAAGAAGGTGCTTGAAACTATGTACAAATACTGGCAAACGATACACAAATTTGAAACCGCATGCTTCTAAACTAGGTTATAACTTGTATTTTAGGAGTCAGTGTTCCTTCATAGGCTGTAACTGTCGCAAATATACATTAAATATTACTTATAACATGTTGTTTTTAATGCACAGTAGACATAAATAAGGTATTTAATTTTAGTTTTAAACTATTTAGGGTTGAGTGAAACTTGGGTTAAAGTGTGTACGTATGTATGTGGTATATTTGTGGTGTGTGTGTGTTATGTGTGGGGGTGTGTGTCTTGTGTGTGGTGCGGGTTTTCGTTGGTTTATTTTTGTACGTGAGAATATTCTGAATGGCTTATAGTTGTATTAGTTAATTATTATTACAGTCTCTCAACTTAGAAAATAATTTATAAATCTCCAGTGATAATGAGTATAAGTACCTACTAAGACATTGGTAGCCATCTTTACCCCTTTGTACATCTTTTGGGAAGTTAAGAGGTGATGTCATACATAAATCAAGGAGTTATCATTATCATCATAAAGCGCCGCACGTTTTCATTGCGAGTTTTTTTTTATCTGACTTCAAACGGTTTGTGCATTCAGTCAAAGTTTTATTTTAGTCAAAGAATACAGACACAGGGAAACGAATTATATATTTAAAGCTTTTTTGAAAAAAGAGAACCGCCTTCGAAAAAAAACTGGAAAGTGATAAATAACTTTAGCACAGAACACACATGACTTTAGTTTCGGTAGTCGGTGCTACCGAAACACTTTTGTGCCTCCTTATCACCCAAATCCATTAAGGAATGGCAACACAGTTAAAACAGAGATTGAAAGTCCTCAAAAGATGGAAGAAACGAAAACGTCTTCTCGGTTTTTGTTGTTTTTTTCAGAAAGCACTAAATAAATTTATGTTTGTTGTATACTAAAACCTTCTCCAGAATGTAACAAACACTTTTCTGAAAACCGCATCAAAATCGGTTTAGCCAAACCGGAGATAATCGCGGACAAACATACATACATACAAACATACGGGTCGAACTGAGAACCTTCTTTTTTAATTGAAGTCGGTTAAAAAATGTGACGGAATTTAAAATAGGATTGATTTTAAAATTTAAAAGCTTAGCGATAAATTTTGGATTTACTGTCCCCTGTGCACGAATGAAAGTATTCGATTGTATTTTCGAATAGGAAATACAACTATCCTGAAGAATTGTTGAATTTTATGCAACTACCTACAATTAATAGGTACCATCCATTGATATGAACAAAACCTAAATCAAATCAAAATCATTTATTATGAATCATAGGTTCATAAGATGTTGTGTATGGGTATAGACAGTTCAGCTATGTCCCGCCATTGAGGCATACAAAATTCATATTAAATATAGGTAGATACAGTTGTCATGCACTAAAAAAATATGATTAATATAGATAATATTAAAATAAATGATGATTTAGGTCAAAAATTTAAATTAAATTAGTACATGTCATATTAGATATTAGTCAATACCTCAATAATTACCTATAAACGGAATAAATATTATTATGTACCTACGAAACTGGAATTCCCATTTTCAAGATTTTTCCTTAAACCCTTAAAATCAATATAATTTACAATAGGTTTGCTATGCGCGCGGAATGAACACAATGATTATACTCTTTACATTCTTCAGATCGTACTCACCCACACTCACCCCCTTCTCACGCTCTCGTTCTTAACATTGCTCCACAGATTCCAGCTATGCGTCCAAGTATGCGTCAAACAATCAGCGATTGACCTTTTGAACTTCTTGCAAAACTTTTGTCGACTAAGCGTATTGGAATATATTAGATTTCTTGAGAAGTTCACAACGACTGCAGTTAGAAGACAAGACATTCAGTGTTTTAATAATGAGGATTCTTTGAACTAGTTATCATGGATTATGTGGTGAGTACTTACTCAACTGTTAAGATAGGATTAGAATTTTGCAAACATATAGGATATTAACACGCGACTTCGTTCACGAGAATGTCGGTTATCGCGAATGCAGACGAAGTCGTGGATTAGGGCACGGACTGACTACGATTTTAAATGCTACAATTGCACTCACACAACTGGGTGAATACTAAGGTTGAAAATTTAAACAGAATTTGTGTCCACGATGTGATTAATCTGCTAATGGGAACAGGTTTCCTTTATATTCTCCAGAATAAACACAACAAAATAATTATTTTTTTGTGGTTAAAGTTTAAAAAATAATCCTAATTCTATTGGCTTCTACAAAAAAAAAAGATTGTGATTTTCGCTGAAAATACAAAGATATTCGTCCCTAAAGTTAATTTTTGTGAAGCAGCTTCTACATCTTTAATTGCGTTACATCAAACTGAAACTAATTTATAAGAATATTGAGGTACGACCGCGCCAGGATTTACGCTATCTTCATATGAAATTTAATCAAAATCAGTTGTAAATATTTGGTAGCTCTGAGAGTAGGTCGTAGGCATTGTTATTATTTTTAGGGTTCCGTACCTCAAAAGGAAAAAACAGAACCCTTATAGGATCACTTTGTTGTCCGTCTGGCTGTCTGTCTATCTGTCTGTCTGTCTGTCAAGACCCTTTATCTCGGGAACGCGTTGAAATTAAAACCATATTCTCAAGTTTACGGTCCCTTGATGCTGTAAAAAAATCAACCCTCTATGTTAACGTGAAAAAAGATACGGCCGTTTATGTCGCAAAAAACACATTAATTAGTATAGATTAAGTATGGATATGTACCTACAAATATGTACGGAACCCGTGGCCGAGTCCGACTCGCACTTGTCCGGTTTTTTTATTTGGCGATACAAATAATCCCGGTTCAGCAGGCTAGTAAATATAAATTTTCTTCTTAGTCAAAGTGTGACTCGGACTCAACCACCGAGGGTTCCGTTCAAACTCCGTGATTTGGTCACCGGTACCGCGCATACCTCTATGATTGATTTGTACTACTGTTATCATTTAATTACAAATAAATAGTTTTCAGACTTTTGCCTGTACTTGTAGTACAGGCAAAACGCAGGCAGGCGTGTGTGTCTTGTAGACGATATTACTTTCAAAATTTGTTCTAGGTCAACGGGAAGTACCCTATAAATTTTAATTCCCTTGAGAGTGTCGAAATATACGTTTTTTGCGGCATGAACGGCCGTATCTTTTTTTCACGTTAACTTAGAAGTTTGATTTTTTTACAGCATCAAGGGACCGTAAACTTGAGAATATGGTTTTAATTTCAACGCGTTCCCGAGATAAAGGGTCTTGACAGACAGACAGACAGATAGACAGACAGCCAGACGGACAACAAAGTGATCCTATAAGGGTTTTGTTTTTTCCTTTTGAGGTACGGAACCCTAAAATTCGATCAAATATACGTTACGTTTACTCCGCGCGGTTGCGCTAAGCCATCAGTTGTCTGCTATACCCATTTGTCCGCAACTGCTGCGGCAAACCACAAGCACAAATCCTTATGTGTAAATCGAAACGCGAACCATTTAGAAAGATAAAAACGAAACGTTCCGAATCAAATAGTATTATTATTTTCACGACCGAAATTTGGTCACGGCGGCTATAGAGACCAGAGGTGCGATTCTGTAAGACCTCATTCTAAACTTCGAATCTGAATCCACTGTGAGTTTCTTGATTGGCATTCTAAAAACTCGATGAATAATTCGAATTTACACTGGCTCAACTCGCTGACATGCCCAGAGCCTGTCAGCGAGTGGAACTAAATTGACAGGGAGATTTTCACAGATAAAGTATGAGATGACGCAACAAGTGGTAAATCGCATTCTGTAAGGTAATTTCCCCGTTACTTCAAAGCTCACTTCGCACTCGAATCCGATCCAAAGTGTCAAATATATCAAGGTCATTTTGATCCTTATGCGAAGTGAGAGTGAATAGCTATGTGAGATGCGAGTTGTTGTTTGAATTCTACAGAATGGACCTACAGTCAAGTACGCAGGAGATATTATAAGGCACATGTAGGTATTGTGCGCAAACACAGGTGCATTCGCTCTTCCCTCAGTCTCTCGATGGGTCGGCAATCTTAAACGGCGGGAGAGATTTGGTGCGCGGTGGAAATCCTCATAGACTTCCTCCATCGTGGGGATGACGGGCATGCCGGATTCTCACCGGCTAAAACCTCCGAGGTTTTCCACCTCTGCCTATGTCCAGGAGTGCGGGATTCGCATAGATGTCATCATCATCATCATCATCATCATCATCATCATCATCATCATCATCATGTCAACCTTTACACGCCCACTGCTGGGCATAGGGCTCCTCCAAGGGGGGTTCAGCCGTAATCGCCATGCTTGGCCGAAGCATGTTGGCGATCGCAGTAAGTGTTATGGTACTCAGAAGGACGCTGCTGCCCATTCTCTGGTCAATATCCCTCTGTCGCCTTCTACTACACCCACGGATGGAAATGGGGTGGAGCTATTCGCGACCGGCACCACACGGCTAAACGCTAACGCTAAAATGGCTAACGCATAGATGTCGATGTAATTTATTATTATTTTATTTATTTTTCTTATCGAATTTATTATACTTTACATATTTATATTTGTTTTATCGTTTTATCGTTTACACATTATTTTTATTTTTATAGAATCCGAATCTGACCGTGGCATCACTTTGGCCCCTATCAGAATATCAGCGCTTTGATGTTTTTTTTTTAATATTACAGCAACATGCTGAGATTTGCGCCGAGCGAGAGCCTATTGGCCTCGTACAGGACCAATTTTGGTTTCTTTTTTTTAAATAATGTTATTTTTGTGTGTTTTTGTCCTGGGGGGCGAATAAACGCTTTTTCTTTATTTCTTTCATAAGCATTCTCCGGTCCAAACTTGAATTGACCTGGAAATCGTACCCAGAACCGTCTTAGCGGTCGTGCTCGCAACCTCGACACCAACGGGTCAACAAAAAAACAATAAAACACACTATACCAAACAAACCCGAACGAAACTCAAAATCATAGCTAGAGGGCCATCAGAGGATCATATTACGTTTGTAACTAAACAAGACCCGCTGGCAACAAGCCGTAACACCACATGAAACAAAGGTTCTGTGTTATTTCAACGTTTCAGATGAATGTTCGTATAAACGTGAAATAGAAAGCACTAAGTAGGTGTATAGCTTTCTCTATGTTTTCACAGGAATATGATTATTTGTAGTAAGGAAATGTGCAAACAACTTTGGTTGGCATTGTTTTGGTAATAGTAAACCAAAGTGAAAATTATTCTTGGCTTACCCAATTGTACGAAAAAGGTGTTGTTATACGATTTCTCCGTCAAATGTAAAGCGATTTTATCTTTTTTTTTATATGGGGTAGGGTGTGACTCAGAGGTGGTCCCATATAAATTTTATCGAAATTGATTCAGTATTTTTTGAAAAAATCGACAGAAGGCAAAAAATTATACATAGATGATGTTTTAGGTTTCTCCAACCTTGTACTTTCAATATCTGTTTTGACTGTGTTGCCGGATTTGGATGATAAGGAGGTACTAAAAAGTGAAAAATACCCAACCCAAAAAAAGCTTTTTAACAAAAAAGACAACCGCCTTCAAAAACAAACAGAACAAAGCCACCGACTTCCGAAACTAAAGGCACTTTTTAGATTTTGAACTAAAGGCACGTTTTTTTTGTCTTTTTGTTAAAAAGCTTTTTTTGGGTTAACATAAGATTGATTAAATCAGTTCTTGAGTTAATCAGTGGATTTTAACAGTATACTGCGTAAAGTTTTCTGACCTAGTCAACACTTTAGGTAAACGAAACTGTCAAAACTATTTTCCTTACCCATATCGACTATATAGACTGGTACAAGAACAGCACCAATTTCGTCCCACATTTCGAATACATCTTGTATGATAAAGGCTGTCAGGCACAAGTTTCTAGGTGAACAATCTGTGATTGAAAGCGAGAGAGTTAGAAGGGAAATTGGAGCTTGGCTTCATCAATACCTCTGAATGTACATATTGTTTAACCTTCCTATACCTGCGTCAAATAAATAAGTACTCGCGCACGGTCTCCAGGGCCGAAAATGAAAGCCTGTGTATTATGATTTATTTAAATCGTAATTTTAATAGTATTTTCAATTAGGTAGGTACTCATGTTGGCAATTCAATTAGTTCTTTATTTATTTCAATTTAATTTAATATTTATTGTTAATTAGGTAGATTGAAAACATTAGCTTTATTTTCAATCATTAATTGCGATTTCTTCACTAAATAGTTTTGAGACCACTACTAACAAAATTTGGACATTATGATCACAAAATATAAAGGGTACAGAAGGACCGCTCCCGCCATCTTCAAAAATAATTACCTAAACTTGCCAGACTCACTAGGGCTGCTACTGTATTGACCCTGTAGGTTTTATTTGTGACAATATGACATTTTATTGACACTGGTTGAAACTCTTTGCAATTTTTTTATAACCAAATTTTCTTGTTCGTCGTGAAATGTCAATTACATCATTTATTCATTTTGACAACACGTGACAGTCGAGACTGAAGTCTGCTTGAAACTGCTTGAGAATGCCTATAAACATGATATCAATGTGTGCGTGCTAAAAATAGCGGTTTGTTCTTAATGGTCTCTCTGCTCGGGCGCGACGCAACCTTACGTACTTTGTGTTATTATACTTACTCTGGCTATAAATACTGTTACAATTAAAAATAAGAAAGATATTACATTTTAATTTGGAATCTGTCATTTTTATACGATTTTTGTGTTCATTGAGTTTTCTAATTTTGGCGCCAATACATTGTACAGTATTTTGCGATATTAAAATGGAGTGGGGTCAGAAAGAGAACCGAATCGCTGTGATTGCATTACACAAAGTTGATATAGAGCCAAATGCAATTATTAAAACTTTCCATACGCTTTGGTATTAGTCAAATGTTTGTGTACCGGGCTATTAATAGGTGCAATGAGACCTCCTCTGTTTGTGACAGAAAAAGATCTGACCGTCCACGTAGTGTTCGTACGAAAAAGGTGGTCAAAGCAGTAAGGGAAAGAATTTGAAGAAATCCTGTCCGAAAGCAAAAGATTTTGTCTCGGGAGATGAAAATAGCACCCAGAACCAGTCGCGTATTACGGATGAGAAAATCTTTACAATTGAGCAACATTTCAACAAACAAAATGACCGTATTTATGCTCAAAGCTCTAAGGAAGCTTCCCAATTAGTCGACAGAGTGCAACGTGGGCATTATCCGACTTCAGTGATGGTTTGGTGGGGTGTTAGCTATGAAGGAGTGACTGAGCCATATTTTTGTGAAAAAGGTATCAAAACATCGGCACAACTGTATAAAGATACCATTATTGAGAAGGTAGTTAAGCCCCTTAACAACACCATGTTCAATAACCAAGTATGCTCCTTCCAACCAGACTCGGCGCCGGGTCATAAAGCTCGGTCCACGCAGTCTTGGTTGGAAGTGAATGCCGAAACATTCACTTCATCAGAGCTGAAAACTGGCCGTCGTCTAGTCCCGATGTTAATCCGCTGGATTATGATTTATGGTCAGTTTTAGAGAGTACGGCGTGCTCTAAACGCCATGATAATTTGGCGTCCCTAAAACAATCCATACGATTGGCAGTGAAGAATTTTCTCATGGAAAGAGTGCGTGTTTCTATTGATAACGGGCCTCAACGTTTAAAGGACTGTATTGCAGCCAATGGAGACCACTTCGAATAAGCTTTTTATATATTTTTTTTTTATTTATGTATAAAACTAACACACTGTAAAAGTCATAAATATTATTTACAATAAAACAATTTTTTTTTTCTTCGTGACAATATTTATGGCAAGACTAGATAGAGTCTGATTTATTTACCATTTTATTTATAATACTTGTGATTTTTATAGTATTAAAGTAAATATACAAATTTAATAGTAAGTATGTTGAAATAAAAATCTATAACCTAATGGTTTTTATTTATTTAATCAGTAATTAGTCGACCCTTGGAAAAGTAAATCAAAAGTTATTAAGAAAATTTAATCAAAGTTCACTAAATTGTATTAGGTACTGCAAAATATAATTATTTATTACGTTTGGGTACAATTAATATAATTGTATTTTTGTTCAAACTAACTGGTACTGCACTTTCTGTACAAAAACAAAAAAAAACTTGAGAGGTGTCAAGGGACACCCGGATGGAACGAAGTTCCTTTCGATTAATTAGTGAAGGAATTGTAATAAAATTTTATTTTTTTTAAGTTATAATAATATTTTTTTTATTATTAACAAATATAATGTAATTAAAAGACAATTTAATTAAACGTGCCCGTTTATGTATCGAGCGAAATGGACTCCATATTGAGCAGTTGCTTCGATACAGGGAAGTGTAAATTTTATACCTAATAGGTAAGTTTTTTAATTAAGCCAAAGTTGATTAAAACTGTGTTTGTGAATAGCTCTAATTTATTTAAATAGGTTACCTATAGCACCTATAGGTACCTACGCCTGCCTGCCTTTCTTTTTCTAGCAAAAGAGTACCTACTCACTTACCTACTTACAACTACAAATAATTCGCCAATGATAAAAGTAAGTACCACTACCTACCTAGGTACCCACCTAAGCTCCCACTGGCTTAATTTAAACCAAAACATCTACGAAAAGCGAATTCGGACTTTATTTTGTAAACGTAAACGGTTAAAAATTGAAATTTTACCAAACTAGGTATGATAAAATTATTCTGAGAAACGTATAGGCTGGTGCCCGACCGGACAATAGGAGCTATGTGCAACCGAATTTCACGGTTAATGTGTAAAAATAAGGTTTTAATTCGCTCCAATATTTTCATAGAAAAGCGAATTAAAACCTTATTTTTACACATTAACCGTGAAATTCGGTTGCACATAGCTCCTATTGTCCGGTCGGGCTAATAAAAATAGCAAAAATAAGGTTTTAATTCGCTCCAATATTTTCATAGAAAAGCCGCCATTCAACTAATAATGAACTCTATTTGACAGTTCCAACGATTCAATTTAGCTTATTATATAGTATGTCGTGACAAACTTTTCGTAAGAATTTTTTCCGTCTAGCCCCCTTTCACAACGCGCGATAAGGAACTTCGTTCCAATAATTATTTGTGTACTCGCACCGATCTCATGGACCGATTAACAATGAGTTCTGATACATGCACGTATGATAGGATTGCTTACAATACACTAATATAAGTCCATCAAACAATCATGCAACTAGTAAACTCTGTTGCTATTATTGACTTTAAAAGAGTGTTCATAGAGTTTCTTGCTCGTTATTAACCTGCTGTTAATAACGAGCGAGCTTCAAGTTTTTGATTGACTGACTCCTTGACAATTCAAAAGAATCTGTTAATAATTAACGTTTATCTTTACATAGTATAAAATAAATTCGCGTGTCAGTGAATTGTACTAAATTGACAGGGAGATTTTGACAGATAAAGTATGAGATGACGTAAGAAGTGGCATTCTCTAAGGTAATTTCCCCGACACTTCGACGCTCACTTCGCACTCGAACCCAATTCAAAGTGTCAAATATATCAAGGTCATTTTGAACCTTATGCGAAGTGAGAGTGAATAGCGATGTGAGATGCGAGTTGTTGTTTGAATTTTACAGAATCGACCTACTGCTGTCTGTACGCTCAGATTTTTTAAAATACGCAACAGATTTTAATGCAGTTTCCAGCAATAGATAGAGTAATTCAAGAGAAAGGTTTATACGTATAGTCTGATCTATATTGCACCCGTGCAAAGCAGGGGCAGGTCGCTAGTTTGACTATTATGGTTTTGTGTTTGCCTTTGTTCAAACATTTACAGTTAAAAAAAAGTATTTTCCTGACCCCTTATTCACAACCATTCGATACGTTTCCGTGTCGGTAAGGAACCGTATTCGACAATCTCACTTCCGACTTCAGTCTTCGTATCGAATTTGAACTGTCAAAATTATTCGGTTTCGTATTTGTGAATTGCGTTTGAAGGACATCTTCGATATCTTTTGACTTTCGATTCGGTACGGAAACGTATAGAATGGTTGTGAATAAGGGGCCTAGTCTGGCAGACCAATGCCCAAAGATTTTTCCAAATCATATTTACAAAGTAATCATGACACACGTGTTTATTGTTGGGAAATAAGGCACAATAATATTTCGGCAATAAACCTGTTATAGATCTGTACGGAAAAAACTATTTACATTTTATTTGGGTAAGTTGCAAATACCGTGTTATTGGCGTAAATAATTTTCATGAAGTTTTTGGTAAACTTGTTTATGAGTTTATTGTTGAATTAATTTTAAAATACGTATTCCGTAATACGCACTAACAATGTTATTTAAGATTGGTGTTTGCTCATTAATGTACGTAATATTTTAATACGGTAAATTTATTTCAAATTTCAATACACCTAGCTCTGTTCTGGATATTACTGTTTTAGTCTAGCCGCGCAATAGTTTGCAAAGCGCAAGTGTCTCTTTCTTTTGATAGCTAATAGACAGTAATAGATATATGCCACGCCCCCAATAAGTGTCCTTGATCGTCGGCCCGGAGCGTAAAGTTTGTTTACGTAAACAGTTGCATTCAGACCTCTGGGTATTTTGCACGCAGATATTTGCGTCACGCTTAATATTATTTAAGTTTTAGTGCGTAGTTATTGAGTTCAATTTATATAATGAGTTTTAGAAGAAATAGACCGTTAAAAAATGAACGTGTGAAACGAATGCTTCAAATGGTGGAGGACACAAATGACACAACTATTACAAGTAAGTACCTACTATTACTTAGTACCATTAATGGTTGAGGACACAAATGACTCAATAATTACAGGTAAGTACCTACTATAACTTAGTACCGTTTATTTAAGTTGTTTATGATTGTGTGACTGCCTCGATGGTCTAGTGGTCGCAAAGCGCGACTGCTGAGCATGAGGTCTTGGGTTCGATTCCCGGGTCGGGCAAAGTGTTATTGGGTTTTCCGTCAGGAATTTCTCAGTAGCAGCCTCGGAGTCTGGATTTGTGCCCGGTTGATGGCAATAGGCTCGCCCCCTATTACATGGGACTTAAACATAACTGGCGAAATGTGGATGTACTAATGGGTACACCTCTGCCTAACCCTTCGTGGATAACAGGCGTGATGTTATGATTGTGTATTTTGTAACATTTTTGTTTACTATTTGATAGGTGCTGATCAAGAGGTAGAATGTTCAGAAATATCTACCAGTGCAAAGTCTAACGTCCAAGCATCATCAAAAGGTTTATTGATTTTTATAATACCTAATTAGTAATTACTCACTACTACTCAAGAATAATAAGATGTATTGTAACTGTGACATGGTTGTAAATTTCATTCGTGAATTCGTCTTTATTTCGGGTCGTGCTATCTAAGTCAAGTGTAATGGATTTTTGAATTTTTTTTTTTCTTCAAAAAGCAGAGGTTTTCAATTTTTATACTGTAGTTTTACACGATACATCAATATCTACCTTCCATTCATATAAAATGAGTCTTAAATGTAACGAATAGGTACATAAATGCAGGGTTATGTAGGTATCTATGTGCAAGCTGATATTTTTAGGGGCGGTTTTAGTTTTTTTTGAAAATTTTAATCTTTATCATTTCAGATATAGATTGCGATTTTATTGCAGTTGATACCGAACGTAGTGTAAATGAAACTTTACCTAATCAAGTTCTGTCACGATATGAGTTACGAGGTATGTATTAGAACCTAATCGTAGATAAGTTGAATCATTACAATTTTTATTTTCATCAATGCGTAACACAATGTTCAATTTATTTCATAATTCCTGATGAATTAACAACTAAATAGTAACGCAGGTAATTTTATTGATTACAGACAGAATGAAAAAAAAATACGTTGATGCTGATCAGGAATCCAATGAAGATTTTTCGCCAGACGTCTCGGAATATGCTCCGAGTCCAAGCCCAAACATGTTGGAAAGTCCTTTAAGTAGCGTTTCAAATCTAAGCGGAGACTCTGCATGTATTAATAAAATTATAGCACTTCCAGAAATGATTAGCACTCCATCAACAATTTCTAATCTATCTTTGTATTTAACCAACGCTGATTTCGTGGCTTCCTCATCAGAAATATATATAGCAACCTTAGATTTATCTCAACCGAATAATAAAAAGGAAAACCAACCAAGACCAAACATAACAAGAACAATAAGTAGCCAAGAAGATGTAGATGACACGATAAAACCAGATGAAACTTCAGAAATTAATCACAATGAAACATTGTCCGGTACAACTTTAAATGATTGCTTACATGCCAAGGAAGTTGTAACCGGCAATGAGGATAGTCTAAGCATAATACGGGAAATTACTAGCGAAGAAGAAAATAATGAAACTTTAACACCAGAAGAGCAGTCAGAAAGTAACAATGACACAACATTGACCGGTAGAACTTTAAATGACTGCTCGAGTGCTACGGAAGTTGTAACCAACAATGAGGATGGTCCAAGCTCAATACGGGGAATTAGTAGCGAAACAGAAAGCAATGAAACTTTAAGACCAGAAGAGCAGTCAGAAAGTAACAATGACACAACAATGAGCGGTAGAACTTCAAGTGATTGCTTACATGTGGAGGCAGTAGAAAGCGAAAAAAAACTGACTAGGAAACGCAAGCAGAACAGAACTGAGTGGCGAAGTAAGAAAAATAAAATCCTCAAAAATTCTGGCAAAGATTACGAAGGGTGCAATTCAAAAAAAAAATATCCTGAAAAAACTATAGGCTCCCCATGTGCGTGTAAAAAGGGTTGTAGCCAAAAATTCAGTCCGGCAGAAAGACAAGCTATATTTGACAAATTTTATAGTCTGGCTGATCGTGAACATCAGTGGTTGTATATCAGTAGATATGTCCAAGCACACACTATTAAACGAATGACGTTAGACCGTAAAAACAACCGCACACAAACTTTGAATTATTTTTTCTCTAATTCAAACGATGTAAAAATTCCTGTATGTAAAAATTTTTTTTTGAATACGTTACAAATCGGAGAATATGTGGTTTATACAGCAATGGAAAAAGTTATGAAAGCAGACGAAGGACTTCAAGATAAACGGGGAAAACATGATAATAGGCCTAACAAAATGAATGCTATGACAGAAACCACTATTAAAACGCACATTGAATTATTTCCTAAAGTACAGTCGCACTATACGAGAGCGACTTCAAACAGAGAATATCTTTCAGAAAACTTGAATATTTCAAAAATGTACCGCTTTTATACTACCTGGTTTACAGAACAAAATTACACTGATATTGTAATGGCAACAAAACGACAATACGAAACAGTTTTTAACTCCCAATATAACTACTCATTTTTCAAACCCAAAAAAGACCAGTGCCTTTCATGCTCCATTTATGAACAATCAGACGACACGATGAAAGCCACCCTTGAGGAAAAACAAAGACTCCATTTACAGAGAAAAGAAAAAGTAAGATCAATAAAAAAAGAAGAAATAGAGACAGCTGACAGAAGTAATATGACAGTAGCAATATTTGATTTGCAAAAAGTATTGAGTGTGCCTCAATCTGAAGTAGGCGTATTTCATTACAAAAGAAAATATCCATGCTACAATTTTACCGTTTTTGATGCAGTACGAAAAATAGGATATTGTTATGTATGGCACTACCAAATCGCTAAAAGAGGTAGTTCCGAAATAGGAAGCGCTTTGTTATCTTTTTTTAAAACTGAACGTGAGAAAGGCATAACAAAATTTTCACTATATTCGGATGGATGTTATGGACAGAACAAAAATCGATATATTTTTGCCCTTTATGTATATGCTTCTAAACTTTTTGGTATTACCATAACCCACCGTTTTTTTGAAACTGGACATAGTCAAAATGAAGGAGATTCCATGCATGCATGCATAGAGAAAAACTTAAAAAATAAAGTTTTATATACCCCTGACCAAATTTATAGCATTATTTTAAATTCAAAGGTAACTGGCGAAAAATATCGTATGAAAGAATTAGAGCAGTCCGAAATTTACGATTTAAAACAACTCGTAGTAGACAAGTATTGGCGGTGTGATAAAGACGGAAATGTAATCCGCTGGGCTGACGTCATGGAGGTAACCGTCGTAGATTCACAAGTAAATAAGTTGCTTTTCAAATATAATTTTGAAGACACTTATTCAGAGCTTGATATAAACATCACTCCCTCTACCTCAGCTAGACGAAGAGGACGAAAGCGTACGAGTACTCAAGACGCAGCTGTATATATGGATAATGTGCAGTTGCAACGTGCATACCTCCAACGTATACCGATAAGCAAAGCTTTGCACACAGACCTTTTGAGTTTATGTAGAAGTGGAGCCATTCCACAGAGTTATCATTCTTTTTACCAATCCTTATCCTGTTCTGAAGTGGAAAACGAAAATATCTCCGAAGAAGAGCAACTTTGATGAGTTTATGTAGCTCAAAGTTGATTGCAGGATTTGATTTATTGAATTCTTTTTATTAATAAATTTTAGCATAAAATTAAAGTGTCAAATTTCATTCTGTTGTTTAATAAATATTACTAATAATCGAAATTATTGTATTTCTTTCGTTTATTACCTTCTAATATTACATTTAAATATAACGAAAAAAATCGGTATTGACTCGTAACGATAACACTGGTTTGCTAATTTTTATCGTAATAATAATGTTATTTATCAATACCGTTTACAAAATTATTTGAAATCACCACAATAACTACGTAAAAACACGTTACTTAGCAGCCCTACAATAAAAAATAACGCCGTAGAAGTCCATAACATAATGTTATGAAATATTTTATTCGACTTTCCGGCAATAATCCCGTAATTACTATTACTGTAATATTTGATGTAAACAATTTTAGGTATTATTTGTTTTCATAAATTACTAGGTTTTGACTAAACAGGATTCCATAATAATGGTACAGTTATATTAAGCAAAAAAATACCTTTCATTTAATACATCAATGACTCCAATAGTCCCACTTGTTGAAAAGATATTTGATAAAATCAGTAAATCTTTTCTCCTGTAAAATTTTGATTTTTCGATTACCGGGTTATTGCTTGGGAGCGTCGAATTAAAATTAATAAAAGCCTCTTATCTCTAATCAGCTTTTTGTCTTAATCCTGAGTTAAGCTTGTTTAGTACCTTTTAAAAAGTCTCATTATCTTAATCTTTATTCTGGGTAAGATTTTATTCTTGTTCCTTTTTTTTAATTTAATCTAGAAAAGGGAAAATTCAAAAGTTCTTTGTCTAGGTTGGTACTAAATTCGTCCTAAAATGAGTTGATTTAAATTTTTAACTCAATGTCCCAAGGCGGCCTTCTACTGGACCCGTACATTATAATTATAGTACTTGTAGATATATCGTATGAACGAAATTTAGAAGGAAATAAAAGTGTCAAACAGCAAACTCTACTTTTCACAAAGATCACAGAACAATCACTACAGAAATATTTTCATTTAAACGCATATGCACATTTTAGTTATACAAAAAAATACATTGTTTTACTATTTCTGTCTGTCGGTCTGTCTGGTCCGGCTAATCTCTGAAACGGCTAGTCCAGAACTTACACGAGTAGAAAGCCGATGTTATAAAGAGTAACATTTCTTTTCGACAAAGATATAGCAATCCGCACAAAAAAAATAAGATTCCGCAGATAAGTGACATTCACGCGGTCGAAATCGCAGGCATCAGCTATTTGACAATAAAACAATATCGGCCAACTGCTAGTAGAACTCGCGTGGAGTGGGTTCCATACACGGATATCCATACAATGCCAAAGTCAAAATATGTTTTTTTGAATCTTTATTAACCCCCGACGAAAAAGAGGGGTGTTATAAGTTTGACGTGTCTGTGTGTCTGTGTGTCTGTGTGTCTGTGTGTCTGTCTGTGGCACTGTAGCTCTTTAACGGGTGAACCGATTTGAATGCGGTTTTTTTTATTTGAAAGTAGATTCTCTAGCGATGGTTCTTAGACATGTTTCATCAAAATCGGTTCAGCAGTTTTAAAGTTATCAGCTCTTTTGTTTGCTGCGGTAGGGATCTTAGACGCATACCGGATGTTTACTTTGCGTTCAAACATATTATTATAGGTGACCACACTGACCACACAAAACCAAACTAAATTACATTTAAAAAATTTAAAATAAAAATTAAATTAAAAATTTAAAAAAACCCCCAACGCAAAACATAAAAGCGATTATGTAAAAAGTAAAAAATAATACTTTTGTTGAGCCATCAAATGTTTGTTCGTTGAAATGGCGCTATAATGTCGCGGCGGGGTACCGCTAAGTTTAAAGCAATAACTAAATATCTAAAATAGCGAACTGATGGTAACTAGATTTGCAACAAGATTAACAACTAGATTAGCAACAAAAATTTGATAATATCGAAGCAAATTGGTAGGAAATGCTGGTAAATTGAGGGACTGACTTACTTAAGCGGTACCCCGCCGCGACATTATAGCGCCATTTCAACGAACAAACATTTGATGGCTCAACAAAAGTATTATTTTTTACTTTTTACATAATCGCTTTTATGTTTTGCGTTGGGGGTTTTTTTAAATTTTTAATTTAATTTTTTTTTTAGTTGATAGAATTCTTATAGGTTTTCCTGTAATCTACAACTAATAAACTATTTTTTGTATTTTTTTCAAAATTTTAGTCTTAATAGTTTCGGAAATCAGGGGAGAATGGTAAATTTTCGTCTTCTTTCATGAATGAAATCAAAACTATTTGTTTTACAATTATAACAAAAATATATTTGAGATCCCCATAACAAGCCCTTTCATTTTGATATATTGTGACTCAGTAAGGTTTGCCAAACTTTTTTTTAAATTTCCTAATTCATCCCCCGAAAATAACCCTTATTGAAAAAAATAACATTTATTTACTTTGCACATCTGTGTTTGGGTCATAGGATTACACCATCCTATCAAATTTCACCGGATTTGGTCCAATAGATTCGGAGCAAATTGGTTGTGACAGACGGACGGACAGACAGACGCACGAGTGATCCTATAAGGGTTCCGTTCTTAGGGTTCCGTACCTCAGAAGGAAAAACGGAACATCTCGGGAACACGTAGAGGTATCGAGTTGTAATTAAACCCATATACTCAAGTTTACGGTCCTTTAATGCTGTAAAAAAATCAACCCTCTATGTTAACGTGAAAAAAGATACGGCCGTTTATGTCGCATAAAACGCATTTATAATATTAAGTTGATTTAAGTATGGATTAGTATAGAAGCATGGATATGTACCTACAAATATGTACGGAACCCTCGGTGGGCGAGTCCGACTCGCACTTGTCCGGTTTTTTTTTGTACGGAACCTTAAGACTACTTATAATTTACTAGCTTCTGTCTTCTCCGTTTGGAAATCAAGTAGGTATGCCGTAAATTGTGTGTGGTATGGTGGGTCTAAAACTATAGTACTAAGAAAATCGTTTGGGTTAGATTAGAAACAGCGCGAAGGCGAGCGGTGCCACGGTAGCGGCTGCCGAGCGCCAGATCCCCTCTATTGTTGGTGAATCATTTGGGTTAGGTTAGGTGAGTCGGGAAAGTCCATGAGGATACCCCAGGTGGTAGGATGGCCAGTGATATGGTAGGTTCACAATGCCATGAATCATAACCTATGGCAATCGGCAATAGTTAGAGATTACAAACAAAAATACAAACATACTCTTATCATCATCGTCATCATTTCAGCCGAATGACGTCCACTGCTGGACATAGGCCTCCCCCAAGTGGCGCCACATTGACCGGTCCCGTGCGACTCGCATCCAGCGGATCCCCGCAAACTTTACCAAGTCATCGGTCCACCTAGTAGGAAGCCTTCCAACGCAACGTCTTCCGGTTTGCGGTCGTCACTCCAGAACTTTTAGCCCCATCGGCCATCCGTTCTGCGAGCAATGTGCCCTGCCCACTGCCACATAAGTTTGGCAATTCTTCGGGCTACGTCGGTAACCTTGGTTCTCTTGCGGATGTCTTCATTTCTGATTTTATCATGCAAGGAAACTCCGAGCATAGCCCTCTCCATTGCTCTTTGGGTGACTTTAAGCCTTCTGATGAGGCCCATTGTGAGCGACCACCAAACTACCAAACATACTCTACCTCTTTACAATATTAGTAGGTATAGCTTGGTTTCAAAATTGACCAAATTAAGGCCCTTAGTCTCGTTCAGTACTGCGAAACGGTTACTTTCTAAAGCCTATACCTCAAAAACGGCTTACCTAAAAAATTTGAAAAAAATATATGTTGAATATCGATATATGCATATCATGTTCTAGTTGCGACGTTTTCGTATGACTAATATTTTTGCCTTAAAAAAATACTGAACAACACGATATTTTTTGGCTAAAATTCCTTTCAGCTCCTAAATGGCTGTGATATTTGGAAATATTTTTACACTGAAGTATTGACTATTAAAGAGGCTACAGATTCAATTTAAAATAAATGTAAATCTGTCGACATTTTGCAAAGAAATTCACAAATATTCAGATTCCGTAAGTTAGAGGCTCAGCGCGGGCGCAACGCTAGTCGTGCGACAGCACTGAGACGGGAAGGCTGTATCACTCGTGTGCGTAAATAGGCGTTCAAAGAGTAGCTAGCTGACTAGGAACAATTTGTTTGCTTTGTGCGCGGGAACACTATTGTTGGTGCTTTATAGAATTATTTTATATTTGATTGTTGTTTATCATGACATTAGAAAATAGTAAACACCTAAATTGTTTTTATGGTTAATTAATTTAAAAAAAACGAATATTTTTTTCTTTTATTAAGTACCTAAGTGAAAATTCAACACAAGAAATTTTAATAATTTTAATTTTTTCTAGCTTAATAAATAAATGAATAAATGACACTACTGGCGCAGTGGTTGAGCGATTAACTGCTGCGCTACGTGACACGAGTTCGATTCCCGCACGGAATACATTTTTGTATAACCTACAGATCTTTGTGCAGCGGTCTGGCTGTTTGTGTATGTATGTGGTGTATGTGAGTTTATATGCTTGCACCCACGATACCAGAGAAATAACTAGTTTAACGTATTTTATGGGAAAAAAAATATTCAACACGACAGGATTTTTGATCTTCGGCCAAAGAATGAGGTTCATCGCGAAGCAAGCTTCTTAGGGTCAAGACACACCGGAATGGCAGCGCAACGGCCGGCAGTTTTGATGGCAAACCATTTTGAACTTTATCTCTAAACGTCAAGACATAGTATCGCTTAAAGATTTGTGTGAGTCGAGCGGCAGCTCGTGCCGCGCCGGGCGGCTCTGCAAGCCGGTGACCGCCGAAGCGATACTATGCTTTGAGATTTGGAGATAAAGTTGAAAATGGTTTGGCAGCAAAACTGCCGGCCGCTGCGCTGCAATTCCGATGTGTTTTGACCCTTAGGGTGTTCATGCATCACATGCATGATATGGGAAACTGCTTTTGATCAGTAATAATCATCACAACAAGATTATACGATCTTGTAAATTTAACGAAAGCGCTGATGCCGAAAATGAGTTCGAAATCAAATCCAAGATGGCGGCTATAATAGTTTACGAAATATACTTTATGGGTGTCGTTTCCATGGTTTTCGGGGCGCTGATGCCGAAAATGAGGTCGAATTCAAAATCCAAGATGGCGGCTATAATAATTTACGAAATATACTTTATGGGTGTCGTTTCCATGGTTTTTAGGGGGCGCTGATGCCGAAAATGAGGTCGAATTCAAAATCCAAGATGGCGGCTATAATAATTTACTAAATATACTTTATGGGTGTCGTTTCCATGGTTTTCGGGGGCGCTGATGCCGAAAATGAGGTCGAATTCAAAATCCAAGATGGCGGCTATAATAGTTTACGAAATATACATTATGGGTGTCGTTTCCGTGGTTTTCGGGGGCGCTAATGCCAAAAATGAGGTCGAATTCAAAATCGAAGATGGCGACTATAATAGTTTACGAAATATACGTCATGGGTATCATTTCCATGGTTTTTGGGGGTGCTGATGCCGAAAATGAAGTGAATGTGTGTGAATGAACCCATGACGTATATTTCATAAACTGAAACAAATAGAAAACTTATAAGTACTGACTGAAAACCAAACATAATTACTGGATAGTTAAATACCTATTTATGGTCAACTAACAGACTCTACTCCTCATAGAAAAACATATAAAGGAAAAGGATACCGTCTGGAAGATAGAAACAAATTTGCTAGTTAGGTTATTAATATTTACTTTCACCATTTCTTAGCGGATTTGGATGAAAGGAAGTAGGTGCTAGAAAAATAACCGCCTTCAAAATCTAAAAAGTGATAGGTAAATACCTTTAGCACAAAACGCTTGACTTTAGTTTCGAAAGTCGGTGGCAATACAAAACAACAAACGAAACAAAAGCCGTCGACTATGTTTTCTGAAGTTTTTTTTTTTCCTCTTTATTTTTTTTTGGGTTTTTATCTAAACAGACATGCCAACCCCATCGCGCCTCTTAAAATGATATAAACTTAACACTTTAAATATTTAACTATACTAATCAGTTGAACAATATGTAAGACACTTGGTGATAAATATGGGAGTCATAGGTCAAGGACTGTTATTAAACGGCATAATTTTTTGGCACCTTCTAAAGTGGGTCGAGATAAAATTGATTGAATTAATCCCACGTTAAACTTTTTCAAATCTAATTCTCTCAACAATTACTCCCTTTCGCGGCTGTTCCGGACACATTCCATCAGCTAATATTGCACGTCTTCAATCTGATTACATTCACTGCAATTCGGCGAGTCAGCTTCTTTCATAAGGAATGCAAACTTCGCCGATGGAAAGTGTCCAGAGCGAAGTCTTAAAATTAATTTTACATAATTCCTACTAAGTTGATCATCATCAAATCAATGCACATGAGAAGGCTCGCTTTGTATGGTTCTATAT
Organism: Charanyca ferruginea; assembly: GCA_947361185.1. Taxonomy (NCBI): domain Eukaryota; kingdom Metazoa; phylum Arthropoda; class Insecta; order Lepidoptera; family Noctuidae; genus Charanyca; species Charanyca ferruginea. The sequence goes on from OX376056.1 coordinate 33,871,143, forward strand.
TATAGACCTTTTTGTTGACTAATATTAACAAAGTGTTGTTTCCAGGAGTTATAGCAAATTACTTTAAATTTAGATATGTATTCCCAATAATCAAGTAAGTAGTCAATTGTTGTATTTTTGTTTACTGAAGTTATTTATCACTTTTTAGTTTTTTATAAAGCGGTTGTATTTTTTTGCAAAAAAGTTTATTTGTCGTAAGAATTTGTGATTAGTGGAATATCATAACTAATATAATGGTGGCACTTCACATGGCGTATTTGTGCAAATATTTAGTGTTGAAGATATTAATGAAATATGACTCGCTTTATAACAAATAATTTAATTAACGTGAATTTCGGTTACAATATAATAATTTTAAAGGATCGCACGGTACGTCTGCCGATGACCGAATTTGTAGGCGAGTAATGGTGGCGCGGCCGTTGACCCGATCAGCTGTGTGGCCCCTCCGCCCGCGCTCCCCCTGCCGCTGCTAGTGCACGCGTATGATGCGTGGACATCCTCCGGCGCGTTGAAAGCCTTGGCTTTCAAGACGAGGTAGGGAGCCTGGAAGCGGCCCTCTCTGCTTGGTTGTCATCAGTGGATTCTGAAGTTGGCAAAAGGCATAATTTATTTACGGCCCTTCGTATAATGCCCCTTGAAGTAGGTAGTGACGTCAGCTACCCTGCTGACGCCGTCGGCTCCTAGATAGAGGCGACACACGCGCCCCAGTCGCCATTGTAATGGCGGTAAGTTGTCTTCCTTTAGCACAACTACGTCCTCGCTGGTGAGTCCTGGTTGTCCAGTGCGCCATTTCGTGCGCTGCTGCAGCTCAGAGATGTACTTCCGGCTCCACCTCTCCCAGAAGTGCTGCCTTATCTTCTCGAGGAGCTCGTGTCTATTGGGTCTGGTAGCGGTGATTTGCTTCGTTGGAATAGACATAAGTGGTCTCCCAATAAGGAAGTGGCCTGGGGTCAAAGGAGAAGGATCAGTACAATTGGACGAGAGAGGAGTCAGCGGACGTGAATTTAGAATAGCTTCAATCTGTGTGAACAGCGTTGCTAACTCCTCAAACGTCAAAGCAGCCTTTCCAGCTACACGTTTTAAATGGAATTTAGCTGATTTAATTCCAGCCTCGAATATTCCACCAAAGTGGGGAGAATAAGCGGGGCTAAATACAAATTTGATTGCCTCAGAAGTGGCGTAATCACTGACAGTCCGACGGCTGGATCCAAGTAGCTTACCTAATTCATTGTTGGCACCTACAAAATTCCTGCCGTTGTCGCAAAAGATCTCATGACATTTTCCTCTGCGTGCCACGAATCGTCTTAGGCATAGAATAAAAGCCTGAGCACTCAGTTCACTCACAAGTTCTAAGTGGACTGCCTTTGTACTTAGGCATACAAATAAACATAGGTAACATTTACTAATTCGGTTACCACGACCTTTACGGCTACTTATTATAAATGGTCCAGCAAAGTCAACTCCACACGAGTAGAAAGGGAAACAAGCATTAGTACGCGCTTCAGGTAAAAGACCCATTATTGGTTGCACCGTATTCGCTCGCAGACGAACGCAAATAATACATTGTCTAACTACTTGCCGCGCTAAGCATCGCCCTCCAATAGGCCAGTACTTATCACGCACTGATGCTAACAACAGCTATTGACCTGCATGGAACAAACGTATACGTTCATTGATCATTATTAATTTGGTTAAACGATGTTTAGAATCTAGTAATATTGGGTGTTTCTTTTCATAGTTATAATTTGAGTTTTCTAAACGACCACCCACCCGAACAATGACATTTAAACCAATAAATGGAGTTAACTGTAATAACTTATTTTTCTTTGGTAATGTTTTTCCTTGTTTAAGTAAACTAATTTCGAATGAAAATGATTGTAATTGACCAAATTTAATTAATAGCATAACCGAATTATTTATTTCATCTGAATTTATAGGGCCTGAGTACCTTTGTTTATTTTTATTACAGTTGTTAATAAAACGTAACACATACGCAAATATTCTACTTAATTTATTGTAATTGGAATACTTATCGAAGTCTATAAATAAACTGTTGTCAACAGAATTGTTTGCTGCAGATATTAATGAATGTACTTTTAACTCGGGTAGTTTTTGAGCTACGCATGAATTCTGTGGCCATTCTACACGTTCCTTCTTTAGGAAAGAAGGACCTTCCCACCACAAAGAAGAAGATGATAGGTCCTGGGGTTCAACTCCCCTTGAGGCCAAGTCAGCTGGGTTCATATTCGTAGGTACATGTCTGTGTTCAAAACCATCAGTTAACTCGTTAATTTCATTAACCCTGTTGCAGACGAACATTTTAAGATTTCTTACATCCGTTTTCAGCCATCCTAAAACCACTGTTGAATCAGTCCAAATGGTTTTACAACTTATATTAAATCGTAATGACTGTAAAACTTTATTACTTAATCTAGCTCCCAGCAAAATACCAAGTAATTCCAATTTTGGTATGGTGATAGGTTTTAAGGGTGCAACTCTTGCCTTTGCGCATAAAAGTTTTACCGTAACCTCATTTTTGTCATTTTTAGAACGTAAGTATACACATGAGGCATACGCTTTCTGTGACGCATCGACAAAACAATGCAATTCTATGGATATAGGTAAGTTACAAAAAACATTTCTGCTGATTTTAATATTAGAAAGGTAGTGTAAGTTAGAAATGAATTTTAACCATGTATTTAATAAGTTTTGTGGTATAGGCTCCTCCCAATTTAACTTAATAACCCATAACTGCTGTAAAAAGATTTTTGTCTTAATAATGCATGCACAAATTAATCCTAAAGGATCGAATATTTTGCAAATAGTAGCTATAACTACCTTTTTCGTAATAATTTGTGTTGGTGGTTAGACCTTTGAGGGGAACCCAATAATATCTAGCTTTGGAGAATAATTCAAACCTAGCACGCTGGATTTTTTAGTCAAATCTACCGGGTCGAACATAGTATCATCACCAGAAAATGCCTGTAAACAGTTAGTATGAATCTTTCTTAACGGAAAGCATGCTGAATCTAGAATCTTCTTAACATTTATATAAATACGATGTAATTCACTTTCACTATCCGCTCCCGTATTCAAGTCATCTATGTAAAAGTCGTTCTTGATAATGTTCGCGATAGTGTCGTCTTTGCATTCTTTAGATAACTGTAATAAACATCTGGTACTTAAAAACGGTGCGCTGGCCAACCCATATGTTACTGTATTTAATTGCAAAATTTTTAAATGATTATTGTTATCGGGTTCCGTAGAAGATGAATCTCTCCACAGAATTAACTGAAGGTGACGCTGAGAATTATGCAAGGCCGTTTGTCGGTACATTTTCTCAATGTCTCCTAAGAGAACAAATCTATGCCCGCGAAAACGTAACAAAATCTATACATATAATAAAACAGTAACAAAACTGTGTCTGTACATTGAATATATTAATCTATACATATAATAAAACAGTAACAAAACTGTGTCTGTACATTGAATATATTAAAAAAATAATAATTGAGGGGGGTTTAGGAACAGTAATAGAGCACGAATCCAAAAAAAAATTCTGTCTGTTTGTCTGTTTGTCTGTTTGTTTGTACACGCTAATCTTCGGAACTACTGGGCGGATTTGAATGATTTTTCTTTTGTTGTATAGGTATTAAGTCTGGGCAACATATAGGCTATAATTTATCTTGGAAACTTGAACACCTGATGCAGAACCGCAACAGACCAGCTAAACTATAAGAGATACAAAAATGTTACCATAGCAAAAATTGTTCCACGTGATGAGCATTTTCTGCTGAGAGAATAAATTTGAAGATCTGGAACACCTGATGTGGAACTCCAAGAGCCCAGCTACACCATGACACATATAGGAATGACGTCTAAGCAAAAGTTGTTCGGTCTGATGGGCATTTCCTGTTGACTTATAAAAATCGAAGATCAGAAACATCTGATGTGAAAATCAAAGCTATCACTAATTTCACTGTATCTTATAAAATAACATAAGCTGGGAGTACCTCCACGCGGTGAAGGCGGTAACAGTTTAGGACTGATTTTTGATGACGATGGTATATCATTGAAAATTTTACTCTACTGGCCAAAATTCCCATTCATTTTTTTATTTTATCGAATAAATATGCCTTCGGGCTTATGTTATTTGGGTGTTTAATTTCCTTTTCCATTTATCTTCGTGACACGGTAGCCTACCCGGTAACGCAGGGGAGCAGTCACTTAGATTTTAATTGATCAGGTATCTTCTTTACAATAAAACTATAACCATGCCTAGAAAGAGGTCAAATCTTTCCCAATGTTCCAAAGGAGCTAAAAGATTGAGGATCATAATTAAGATCCCAAGAATTTACCGAAGAGCGTCAGGAGAGACTTGATGCTGTTCGAGAACATCAGGCTGCAACTCGCTCCGTGGAAACCTCTTCAGATCGCGAAGCACGCCTGCGTTCTCAGCGTATTTACGCATCTACATCCAGGTCTCTAGAGACCAGTGAAGAGTATGATGCGCGACTGACCGCTGATCGTGAACGTCATACATTGTCCCGCGAGTCGGAGACGTTCACGGATAGAGAATTGCGCTTGAGTTCTCAGTGTATCTACGCATCTGCTGCAGAACGTGATGCGCGACTGTCCGCTGATCATGAGCGACATGCATTGTCTCGCGAATCGGAAACGTTTACCGATACAGAATCACGCTTTAGTTCTCAGCGTATTCGCACATCTACTAACAGGTCTTTTAAACCGAATGATGAACGTGATGCACGACTAACCGCTGATCGAGATTATCATACACTAGCGACCCGACCCAGTTTCGCATTGGCATATAGCCTTCCTCGGTAAATGGACTATCCAACACAAAAAGATTTTTTTAATTCGAACCGAATTCGAAGTAGATCTTGAGATTAGCGCGTTCAACCAAACAAACTTCAGCTTTATAATATTATAGTATAGATTGTCCCGAACACGCGCATAATAAAATATTCATAATCAGTTAGAAAGTGAGAGAAAAAGTACGGCATGAAGAGACAGAAGAAGAGCGCAACGAACGTTTGAATCCTGGTCGACTTCGACATTCTCTGAACAGAATGTCGATATCATCTGAAGAATCGGATGTGTCTCAAGATATAGCCGTAGGTCATGGCGACCTTCCTTGGGTTGGTAAGGAACGGAGTTCATTTACGTATACTCCTATGATTGACTACGCCACATATTCCGCCGTCTCGAATCATCTCGCGCATCCCGTTGTTTTCCCGTCCCAGGGCTCTTAGAATTTGACATCAGACGTTTCAGATCTTCGATTTTGCCGACCCCGTTGTCGCTGGTATAAGCAACAGGATCCGCGTACGAAGTCGCGGGCAGAAGCTAGTTGAAAATAAGTCGGACTGCACAACTGGACCCACAGCCTGTATGTCATTTAATGACTTACCAGTGGTAGTTTTAGCTGAGGCGTCGAATACCACTCGCAATTTCGTCGTTTCACTCTTCTCGCGAATTACACAGTGATGCGGAAGGACCAAATACTGGGCGGTCTACTTCACTTAAATGGCCTAGCTCTTTGTATTCTTCTACAAATTTAGTGTATGACTCTTTTAGTTCCGGATTTTTATTTAATTTTAACTCTAAATTCATAAAACGCTTTTTAGCCAGATAATATGAATCGCCAAGACTAGTTTCGGGTTCTTTTAACGGCATACGAACACAGAACCGATCGTCAGGTAAGCGGCTCGTGTTTTCAATAAAGTTATTTTCGCAAAACTGTTCTTTTAATGAAAATGTTTTTGTCTCTGCAGGTAGTTCATCTATCTCCCAAAATTTCTTGAAGGAAATTATCAATATTTAAAAAATGATTGACATAACAATTGACCTTAGGCTGGGGTTGACTGATACCGACTGGACCGGCTATCAACCATCCCAATTGTGATTCTTGTAAAGTGGGCTTATTAGACCCTAGCTTAATTTGATTTGTCCCAATAATGTTCCAAAATATGTCAGCCCCTAACAGCACATCTATAGAGGATGGCTGGAAAAACTTTGGATCCGCAAGCTGTATACCGCACGGAATATTTAAACGACGACGACGACGACGTCTATTTCGACGCTGGGTAAAATACCTGTTATCGTAGGCACCAGTAAACAGGAGGCTCGAGTACTGTATGTAGTTGTATAAGAATTAATTTTCACGACACACTTCCCTAAAATGTTAGTCTTAATATTATTAAACCCACAAACATTTATAGTTTCACTGGAGTTCTTGTTTAACCCTAATTTCTCTCGCATAACATCTGTTAAAAATGACGATTGACTATGTACCAGTGTCTAATAATGCTCGAGCCGTAACCTTTTTTTTGTTTAACTCATTAACGATTTCTACCTGCGCCGTGCATAGCAACGTATGAGTCATCGTCGTAGCCGATAACGTAACTGGTTCATTTAATGGACTTGGTGTACTTTGTTCTACGCAGGTATTAGTGTCATTTTTGTGTATCAGAGTGTTATGCTTCCCTTTACATGTGTGACACGAACCCTTCAAGCGACACTGATAACTATTATGCCCACTACGTAAGCATTTAGTGCATAGTTTTGACTTATTTACTTCGCTAATTCTATCGTCGTAGTTCATTTGCTTGAACTTCGAACATTCGTGAACGAAATGATTCTGATTACAAATTGCGCATTGGTATTTTTTTGTGTTAGACTCTGAAGCAGCTAAGAGAGATCTCACCTGTTTGTTATTTTGGGTATTTGACTTATTATGTTCCTGTTTATCAGACCTATTATAGTGGGTAGTTTCTAAGATGTCCGCTCTGTTGCGTAAAAATGAGTAAAACTTCTCCAACGACGGTAAATCCGATAAACTATTCTTATATTCCTCCCATTTCATACTAGTGGTGGAATCTAACTTTGCTGAGACTATGAATATTAATAAAACATCCCACTGCTCTGTAGGCAGTCCTAGGCTGTTCAAAGAAGTCAAGTTTTTAGACATGTGGTCAATTAAAAAACGCAATGCTTTATACGATTCTCTCGTAATAGGATCGATACTTAATAATGACTTAAGATGGTTATTTATTAAAATGTTCTTACTATTATAACGGTCACATAGAATTTGCCATGCCTTTTCGTAATTGTCAGCGGTAAACTCAATTGATCTTATAACGACCGCGCCACTATTTTCTAAACTTGATCTGAGATAATGATATTTATTAATTAATGGTATCGAGTCGTTTTTATTAACAAGGGAATCGTAAGTATCCCTGAACTCTAACCATTTTAAATAGTTCCCATCAAACTTTGGCAAATTGATTGTAGGTAATTTTACAGAAGTCATTGAATGTGAACATTGGCTCGACATACTTTCATCATTTACCGATCGCTTTTCTGAATTAGCACATTCAATCAATTCTTTAGCCGTGGAAAGAAGAGAAAAGAATTGTGACTCAATAAAATCCCGCTCAATTAACTGCTCATCTTCATTTGAAGAGAGTAATTCTATGTTCGATTGTATCGCGTTGAATTCTGATAATAATTCTTGGAATTTATCAATCCTTAAAGATAATTCTTTGACCTGTATACTAGTCACTTTATTCGCGCCCACCTGGTTTAAGACATTCACATAATCTTTAAATTTTGTTAATCTACCCTTTATTATGCTACGTTTTTTAACGAGCTCCTTGAAACTCTCCCTTCCTTCCATAACTAATTATTGGGAACAATGAAATTGAACAATGAACTAGGCAAGAGACTGAATTGATCAAACCAGTTACAACGGTTCCGTCGCACTTCGATCCAGCCGCCCTCTTGCAGTCGCGCTCGATGGGATCGCCAATCTCACGCAAAGCACTGGGCACAGCGGAATGGAAAGTTCTAGTCACGACGTTAGGCAGTTCCTTTAGTTATAAATCTGGAAATTTGCATAAATGCGTAAAGTTAATCACAAATCGTAATGTGAGGGAAGAGGGGAAAAATCGTTAACGGAAAAATTACTAGGGATATTTTTATTAAATGAATTTATGCTCTTAGACAGCTAGGGATGGAACTCGTTTATTCAATGTATAGGTGAATATTTAAACTATAAGCTGAAACCCTATTTGTATTAGTAAAATGGATTTTTATATTTTAGGAAAAGAAATTAGATTGCAGTAGGTATACGCAAGCTCTCGCAATAGCCGAAGCGTGATTATAAGATAGTACGTGCACACGAAATGCTATCTCATTGACGTTTTCGGAGCGGCAAGCTACACACAAATTGAAGGGAAAAATGAGAATTAGTGGATAGGATTGTAATGTCTCGAGAGCCAATAAAACACTGCTTTTAGACACTCGGATAGATATACAGTATGCGGAGTCCAGAAGACGTTTGCACTCGCCTACTGCCAGTAAGCGACTGCCTCGACATTGCGTCTGCGCATACACTACATCTCTCCTTTATTTTTATTGAATTGAAATGTTTTAAAATACAATTAAGGTAATTAATGTCCTAACTTAAACTTCTATAACATGGGGGTTAACTAATCAAATCTCTTAAATATTATTATTACAAATCTCCCGCAAACTTTAACAGAACAGCCTTGATTTTACTTAATTTTAAATCTGTGTAACATTCATAAAGACGTTGTTGACAACTTACAGTAGACAACAATATAACTATCAATCAACAAGACAACAACAAAACAATGACATTATTTTCATTACTACTAGATACTATTTTAATTAACCTCGCGACCACTCACGTCCGTTACTGTAAGTATGGATTTAAATTGGAGGTAATCATCTTTGATTACATTTTTCACCAATACTTTTTCCTCTATTCTCTTGTTGATAACTGTCGCTTTCCGTACACTCCTTCCCTTTGTTCTACATTTGCAGATCACTGCCTCGCACTTCGTCTATTGTTTTGTACTCCAGGTCTGTTGCTGCCGGGATCTTGTCTGTAATCTATGTTTTAAACAATAATTCGGGAACGGGAACCAATGATGATCCAGCCTCGATTTGAAGAGAGCAATTGTACTACAACTGTAAAGTAGGTTTTAATGATACAATTAAACAGCAATATGAATCAATGTGGTTTAAAGATCACTAACACAGAGCAAGCGACACATTGAAAACTATTGTAGCTAACCCGTGATATAATAGACGTCATGGTGGCTGTAATACTTTAAATGCCATATGTAAAAATTCGTTAAACCGAGGCTAAATATATAATAATTAGACTTTTATCCATACTCAAAAAATTTAGTGAGGCATTGTATCTCATTTTATCAGCTTTGACTGTAGGTAAGTCAATTTAAAGGTCGATATGATCCTTTGTTATTCGAAATAAACATTGAATTATTATTGTTATTATGCAGTACCGACTCATATATAAAAGATGCATATTATGTAGGTATATATTCACAAGAACACCTCACATAATCTCCCATGCCCTATTTATGAATTTCTGTCATTAAATGAATGCAAACATTAAAGGCCTTTTATTTTAGTGAGTTTCGAAACCTCACATAATCTCCCATGCCTTATTTATGAATTTCTATCATTAAATGAATGTAAACATTAAAGGCCTTTTATTTTAGTGAGTTTCGAAAGTGGTTCCATACTAAACAAAAACAATATTGTCTTAGAAACAGTACTCACTGTACTCTTTGTTGAAGATATGAGCAGGAAGAGAATAGCTACACCCTTGACGTCAAAATATTTCGCATGTATTAATTTAATAATTTTCTTATTCTCAATTATAAAATGAATGCTTAAGTTTGGCCCAGGAATGCGTCAATTTACAAAACCTTTTTCAGATAGGATGAACATAAGTTTATCTCGATGGCTACTTCATTTTATTAAGTTTCTTAAATTGGTCTTTATTTTACCGTCAACATTATAACTTCCATTTTTCCACGTACGAAAGACTGGAAATATAATTACTTTTACATATTAAGAAAACCTTACCTGCTTTTTACCCGTTCATTTACCTGTTTCTGAGGGACCCTAAACATTGTTATGGTTGCAAGATCGTTTGAGTAACAGAATCGTAACTCTAATTTGTTGAATCTAAATCTCTAATAAAATCATTTTTAGTTGATACACAAAACAGTATACTAGGTGATTTTTTATTCACGTTCCAAATTTCTCAGGGTGATAGTACCCATGAAATTGAATAACTTTCTCCAAAAAACATGGGTCGAAATATTAAAAAAAAAATCGGACTTCCCATACAAAATCGATCAGCTGACTATTGATTTTGTATGGGAAGTCCGATTTTTTTTTTAATATTTCGACCCATGTTTTTTGGAGAAAGTTATTCAATTTCATGGGTACTATCACCCTGAGAAATTTGGAACGTGAATAAAAAATCACCCAGTATATTATACTACAAATTTATCAACAAAATTGCAAGCTTAAGTGTAGTTGAGTTATTAATGATAATATACACTCTACTACTACACTTTTACAGGTATATAATGAAATGGAGTAACTAGATTACTGTGGAATTTTATTATTTTACATTGCAGCACGATTCATCATGTCCAGCCTTACCCAACTGGTTGGTTAAAGTAGCCAATCAATCTCTACATTACCTATATAATTTCATTCTCCTTTATTCTTTTCTTTTTTAACGTTGCTCTCCACACTAGGATTTTTACAAATATTTAAAGTCACATACACGAACAGCAAGACTCGAAACAACTAGATATTTGTAAACCATACAAATATTTGTTCCGTGCGGGAATCGAACCCGCGACACGTAGCGCAGCAGTCAATCACTCAACAACTGCGCCAACCGTGTCGTCAGTATGTATATTAGGTACATGGACTTAAAATGGGTTTTAAATTCTACTGCTTGTCATATGATTTTACCATTTTAATCTCCCACAGCTAGGTAACTATTGAAGAGTAATTATCGTCAGCATTTCGATGATATCCTCTACCTTATACTTATTCACACTATTGCGTGATACAAAGAGCAACTACCATCAACTTTTCTGACTAACTAACAGACTCCTTAACAATGAATTTGAAATCTTTTCTGTGTAACAACTCTATTCAGTAGAAAATAAACAAAGCTTTGAGTCGACACGTCGCAACATCATAACCCGCATGCAGGGTTATTTGTAAAATACTAATAACCTCACAGGATTATATTACTAACATAATTACAACAAGTTTAGTTCTATGACTTAATAACTCACTATACTCATTATACTTTTCTATAATAGTAGGTATAAATTGTAGGCAAATGTCTGAATGTGAACAACAACAATTTGGTCATCATCATTTGATCATGATTATATCCATTCTTTTCCCAACTAGTAGTCAGCAATTAACAGTCTGACCCCCAAAACCCAGCTACCGGGCAACACGACACCCCCCGGCAAGACTAGTTGTCAGACCTTCTAGTTTATGACTATGTTAACGACTGTCAAACATCCACGAATGACAACCGGAAATGACAGTCGGAAACAACAGCTTCACCTACGTGCCTTCCGACGCACGGAAGGGTCCCGGTACGAAAGGATGGACCCATTCACGGAGCGACCGCGGCGAGCACAGCTCACCCACGACCGATGAATTCGTTGGCAGATTACTTTATGAAGGATTAATATAAATAGGTGACTAATCACAAAATATTAGATGTCAATACAAGTCGTACTAGTTTGATTTACTATAGTCAGTAACTAAGCGACCTTAGCTATTGCATGGGTCATATTAGGACAACCTGCTACAGGAAGTTTTGACTCGTATGGCATTGTAACAGTTACACGACTGCATAGCCGTAGGATATTATAATTGGCGTGCTCATTAAAAGCGTTTGGCGTGCTCAATACAAGCGTTTGGCGTGCTCATTACAAGCTTCTGGCGTGCTCATTATAAGCATTGGGCGTGCTCATTACAAGCATTGGGCGTGCTCATTACAAGCGTTGGGCGTGCTCATTACAAGCGTTGGGCGTGCTCATTACAAGCGTTGGGCGTGCTCATTACAAGCGTTGGGCGTGCTCATTACAAGCGTTGGGCGTGCTCATTACAAGCGTTGGGCGTGCTCATTACAAGCGTTGGGCGTGCTCATTACAAGCGTTGTGCGTGCTCATTACGAGGCTTGGGCGTGCTTATTACAAGCGTTGGGCGTGCTCATTACGAGCGTTTTATAATTGGCGTGCTCATTTCAAGCGTTCGGCGTGCTCCTTGACGTATGTATGGCTATTAACAATATGATGCATTTATTATAATATTGGCATTGACGAGTAAAATATTCGTCAAAACTGGTGGTTCGCCATTTGGTGTATCGTCATCTCCACATTTTAAAATATTTAGTAACTGATATACCTACAAGCGTGAATATTAGTTAAGGGTTACTTCCATTCTTCTTTAAGTCTAATTTTATTGAAATAATTATTTTAAGTTTTCTTTTATTTCAACAATAACATAATGCCTCACTGTTCGGATTGCATGTACCTACTTATGAATGGCCATTCTATCATATTGCTTTAGAGAACTGAAGATTAGCTTAGCTTAAAGTTTGTTTTTATAGTAGGCTTATTAAGCAATTAATAAATACATCCAAGGACTTCTACGCTTTTTGTGCATACGTAAAGAGTGTGCGCTTGCGTTAGGGTCTTTCATCAAAATGATGTTATAGTGGCGTGCAGGTTATATTAGCATGACCGTAATACTTTTATGTCAAAATGCAAACAAAGAAGTAAAACATAGTTTACATACAATCTTTCTGGTACACTGGAAAATAGTATGGTAATGATGAATACTAACCAGCGAGTGCCGACAGATGTCTGATTGCCTTCGCAATCAAAATGGTCAAGTTGGGATGTGTGGATGATGCATGAGTAATTTTTTGGGCAGCCAGCAATAAAATATGCTCATTGACTCTTATTTTTGCGTCACTTTTACTGAAAATCCGTACCAGTATTAGAACTGCATAGCCCTATTGTATTTTGTAAGTACTTATTGCGTGGACCTGTACATATTTTTGTGATATGTTATTTAAACATACAGTCCCTTAAAAATTGTTACGTAATTAATCTGCATGGTCCTTTGTTGTTTACTCATTGCGTGGCCTTTAAGTGAACCTTTATTATAACTATGACTCTCAGAATATATTGTGCAAGCATACGAATAGATAAGTGCCTAATTTAAATGTTATGATGTAATTGTTGTTCATAATAAAATAGTAAAAGTTAATATAAACACAATACACATACTTTCTATCGCGTCCAAACACAATTGTATTATTATTCAAGCTGTCATTATTTAAAGCTCTGTTTAATAGTAGATACAACATGTAAAACAAATTTTAAAATATAAGTAGGTATAATATCTTTAACCGAACTGCAATATAGGCTAGTCAACATTTTGTAAATGTATAGATATTCCTCATTATATCGATCATACATCACATTATATTGGTTAAACTTTTTAACTAATAATATTGTGGGTAGGTACCGTTAGGTTACTTGCAAACGTGTACAATTTACATAATTTTTTGTAGTATTGTTTAAACCATAGTTTTGCATGGCCTTATTTTCTTTCCATCTGAAATGATGCATGGCACTTAGCAATGAACGATAATGGCATGAATTTGCATATCAGTAAGAATTGTATAGGTACGTGTTGACTTGGTTCATAAGTGGTTTTGATTTAGGTTACATAACTCATCGTGTGATGAGTATTCATTTGCTTAAACCAAAATTTATAATTTCTATTATAATACCAACCATTTGTTATAAGCTATTTGGAACGAAGCTACACGCAAACAACTAATAAGCAATAACCAATAATTACTTATTCTTTCCTTATTTTTTTATTTTTAGTGTTAGCGTGTACAGTCGAACAAGCTAATTGGTTTACAGGCAAAAATATTAATCTTTCTACTGCACTCACAATATTTAATTTTATTCCATTTTCTCATCTCGAGCACGTAAGTATCCCTGGTACCTACGTAATAAATATAAAAAAAATTAAATAAATAAATAAAATGTCAGTTTTATCCTCGTCGCCACTTGTAATGTCTCGAGAGCCAATAAAACACTGCTTTTAGACACTCGGATAGATATACAGTATGCGGAGTCCAGAAGACGTTTGCACTCGCCTACCGCCAGTAAGCGACTGCCTCCACATTGCGTCTGCGCATACACTACAAGGATTATAAAGGCCAACTTCCCTTGAGTATCCAGCCAGACGTCCAGCAGTCCTCAGCAAAGTTCTTCACTCCACCAGGGCAGAAGGCAGCATAAGCAGCAATCCAATCCAATCTCCTTTTCGGTTAAATTTCAAATTCGAGTAGCGGTTATCCGTTGTTACTCTTGATCCGTTAAAATGCAGTATTCTGTTTTTATCGAAGACGGTCGCCAATTGTTAAAGATATTAATGTGATATGACTCGCTTTATAACAAATAATTTAATTAACGTGAATTTCGGTTACAATACAAAAATTTTAAAGGATCGCACGGTACGTCCGCCGATGACCGAATTTGTAGGCGAGTAATGGTGGCGCGGCCGTGGACCCGATCAGCTGTGTGGCCCCTCCGCCCGCGCTCCCCCTGCCGCTGCTGGTGCACGCGTATGATGCGTGGACATTTAGCATATTTGGATAATACAAAATCGACTTTATTTCAATAAGTTTAGGGTACATTTTGTATTATCCAAATAAGGCGAATATTTGCACAAATATGCCATGTGAAGTGCCAGCATAACAAAAGTTCAACTATAGCAAGATTTTAGTGTTTTTTTTTTACTTTAAATTCGTAGTTTCATACTCAAAATAGCAACATTTAATCTGAATATTTATTGGTCATAATTACTCTATTCCTATTTATTTTGAAATATACAAGTATCTACTTCCGTATTGTTTCATTATTACCTACAGTGAAACTATCCATTTCTAAATAAATGAATTAAATATTTTCCAAACGTAGGCAGCAACGTACGTAAGGTCGGGCGTGCGTGTCTGTTGTCCGCATATATTCTGTGATCGGAGTAAGCGGGACAGGGATGCGTACTATTGCGTAGGTAGCAAGCGCTGGTGTGTGAGTAAACCGCGCTAGAACTCCAAGGCCATTGACGAGTCTAATCGCCTTAACAAATATTAGCTTTGTTTTCACATTAGTGGCGTATTTCCCGAGGCGTATCGACCGACCTCATTAGTAGCTCAAATTCGAAACTAATACAACTTTATAAATAATAAAATAATAATCCATTTATTTTCAGGCTGCATAGGCCCATAGATAAATACCTTAACCTAAACATACATATTTTATAATTTGTAACTTTTGTTAGTAGTAAAGACTTAAGACTATTGTTAGTAGCACTTCACTTTGCACTAAATTGATTGAATTATGTTACCTACCTATCATATTGTAGGTAGGCACAATATAGGTAATAGTGTAACAAAATCTAAGCTCGAGTAGGTACGCTTTTCGTTGGTATTAATAAGTGAAAGTTGGCAACATCACCTGCTATCTTAAACCACTTGTAGGAGCCACTCATCATCAGCCTAGCCTTTTCTCAACTATGTTGGGGTCGGTTTTCAGTCTCAACGGATGCAGCTTATTAGCAGTGTTTTACATGAACCATATCTGACCTTCACAGCCCAGTTACTGGGTAACACAATAACTCTTAGTAAGATTAGCTGTCAAATTTTCTAGCTTCTGACTACTTTAACGATTGTCAATGATCTGAATGACAGCCGAGGTCAACGGCTTAACGTGCTTTCCGAGATTACCCAATACAAACAAACAAACAATTTTACTTCTTTATAATATTAGTATAGAATTGTAAGACTACTTGTATCTTTATGGTAAACTGGGCCTTAGAGAACTTTGACATTAAATTTCTGCTTGAAAATAAATATTTCTTTGAAAAGTATGCCTGTATAAAAGATTCACATTCGACATTTTATTAGTATCAAAAAGCTTTATACTTTATACTTCAGTACACATTAAAAAACCAAGCCCCCGGCGTGTCTGTCTGTCTCTATGTATGCTTAGATCTTTGAAACTACGCAACGGATTTTGATGTGGGTTTTTTAATAGATAAAGTGATTCAAGAGGAAGGTTTTAGTATAATATATATAATTTAATGTTTTAGTATTTAATCTCTGTCTATTACGCTTTCGCGATGAAACGGCTAAACCGATTTTGATGAAATTTTGCATAAAAATAGCTTGGACCCTCGGGAAGGACATAGGCTACTTTTTTAATCGCATCGTTGTCCCCACAAAAAGTTATAGGCACCGCAAATTCATGCGTTCCTTCCAATAAATTAATTACCCTGAAGCAAACGCAATAGTAACAACATAAATCACAAAGAAGAAACACGCAAGAACAGAGAAAATAGCGCTCAATATTACTGTCATACGAGTCATAAGAAGTTATTAATGTGTTTAAAAGAAGACACGTAAATACCACTGTTTGGTTACAGATATTTTGGACAAACAAAAGCAAAGATTATCCCTTAGGTATAACTTTTTATTTGACTTGTTCGCGGAATGAAACAAAGATAATGGAAAAGATCCCTTGTTAGTATTCAGTACGTGTTTCATTCGGAATCAACTTTTAAAGTATTCTTAGCGAGATCTAAAACCCCGGTCACACAAATCCGATTTTAACGAAACACAAAAATAGAAGATAAAAAACTTTCATCCGCGTTAAAAATGCATTTTAAAACCGGGGGAGCACTACTTTTAATCCGCTTGCGAAACTTTAACCAAAAGCAACTTTATAGTTTTAAAATCCTAAAAGCTGAAGGCTGACAAAACTCGTAGAGACATTCACGAATACTCTGTGTTATAACATTATTAGCAGCCTAAAGTAGCCTTCGCTTTTAATTAGGTTAAAACTGTTAATGGAAGACATTTTTTTGTCGTGACGTGACTTGGCAATGTGTGAAACCGAATATTTAGGGTTATTTATGAGGGTCATATATCAAAGGGTGACCTGGCTCTTCGTGGGATGCCTATATTGTTATATGAAAAAGAATATTTTGCGTTTATCTGCGCCACGGCTCCTGTACATGTAATTACACTGTATCGCAATATATCCTGTTAATGGTATCGAATCGATATTAATACGAGTCGTGTTTATTACCTTCAATTTTATTTGTTCGAAACATGTTTTTATTTTGTGCGATGAACAAACAATGTGTATTGTCTCGATTTATATTCACAGTGTGTTTAGGCCCTCCTGTTGAGAGCCTAATAGCAACGTGTACCTACCAAATACGCGCATTGCCCTACGTTTTCTGCAAGGCGCTAATATCGTGGCGGTGTTAGTGAAAACTATAAGTGTCAAAAGTGTGAAAAGTGACTTTCAAACTTACCAACCGTGCGAGCGGTCGAAGTATTTTTACTGTCCATGTAGAATTTCAAAAATAAATGTAATTATCTAAAATTCATAGTATAATCATTGAAGAAACTAAATTCCCAGTGATTAGTCCTTTATGTCGTAATAGACATAAAAATTGGCGACCGTGACAGGACGAAATCTAAATCATCAAAAGTAGTTCGTTGAGTCCGGCACGTGGCTTGATCATCGCGACCACAAAGGGCCGAGTTCTCGTCAAGAAGCCGAAACCTGCGAACATCCTGAAACCTTAGCATCGATGCAGCTAAAGTATCGACACAGGCGTACGGAAGAATTACAGAACAATCGTGTGAACTGGATCACATAAGTTAAGTGCCCTTCCTTCCTCATTCTTACCTACCTATTATCTAAATCACATCATCACCTATCCTAAATTCCATTGTGAAGGAGGTGAAAAACGTGCCGATCATTTGTGCAATAATTTCAAGTAGGTAATTAATGAGATATTGAAGAATCATTCAAGGTCAAAATTTTACTTGACCAAACTTAATTGTAATCCACTTAATACACTTCAATATCAGCGTATTTCATTAAAGCCTAGAATCAGTAAACCATTTAAGCAAAACTTATCCAATTAATCATTCTAAATGACAATTTTAAAATATTTTTCAAAGTTTTTTTCGTCTACCACCTACATTGTGTAATTCTCAGTCCCTTATAGGAAAATACAAAAAATAGGTTCCCAATCAGTTTTTAATATTGTTGGCCGAACTTTCTAGATACCTCGGAACATCACGCTAGCACCATTGGTACGAGCAGAGCTTGTATTCCGTGCTCGGCAGCGTGAATCCGGCTTCCTGATCGGCGGGTGACGTCGGATCGAGGGGCGTGAGATTACTTTATTTAACTTAAAAAAATATTGTTTTTTATGCTGAAACTTATTTGATTGAGTTACTCTGCTTGATAGTCACCTATACTTAGCATATTTGCTTTGACTAAATTATATTTTCAAAAAAATGACGCACGAATTCGATTTAACTAAATTACGTGAGTTGACTGTCAGGCGTAGCTCAATCAAGGGTCAAATTACCAAGTTTAAAAACTTTTTGGAAAAATTATCGTCCTTGGACTCATTAACGAATGTGGAAATAGCTGAATTCAAAATAAAGCTTGGTAGATTTGAACAATTATCAGCTAAGTTCGATGAGTTGCAAAATCAGATTGAAGTCGTAAACAGTGGGGGCCTGTCATTAGAGCTTGAGGAGCGGGACAAAATTGAGAATGATATGGTTAGTGCACTTGCCTTTGCAAAAGGTTTGTTGGACAGCTGTATGCAATCATGCAGTCATGACTGTCAGGAATCCCGATCTGAACCTCGTGACTCTGGTATCAGGCTGCCACAAATACAAAATGCAAAATTTGACGGTGCATACTTTAGGTGGCTCGAGTTCAGAAATTCTTTTTTGAACTTAGTTGATCGTAATAAGCAGCTCTCACCGGTACATAAATTTCATTATCTATTATCTTACCTTGATAGAGACGCGGCACTCATAATTTCCAATCTTGAAGTATCATCTGAAAATTACAAAGAAGCTTGGAAACTGTTGTGTGACCGGTACGATAACAAAATACTTCTAATTGATCACCACATGAATTCATTGTTTAACATACCTCCATTTAGCAAGGAAACTGTGAAATCATTACGATTTCTAGTTGACCACGTTACAAAAAACTTAAGAGCTTATAGGCCTATTCATACCTAAGCGGTATTCGCTACCGTCTGCGGCAGAGAAAACCCAGTGGGTATGCGGTAATATTACTGTTCAGACCTAAGCGGTATTGAGTTGTGAGGGGCGGGATGCATGCCGCTGCTCCCGCGCGGTATGTACCTCTACCCACAGCGGCAGCGAATATCGCTCAGGTCGCTCTAGCCGCGGTACTTGATACTTAAGGCCTATTCAGACCTAAGCGGTATTCGCTACCGTCTGCGGCAGAGAAAACCCAGTGGGTATGCGGTAATATTACTGTTCAGACCTAAGCGGTATTCGCTACCGTCTGCGGCAGAAAAAACTCAGTGGGTATGCGGTAATATTACTGTTCACACCAAAACGGATTTCGCTATCCTCGTGGGTAGAATAACGCGCGGTAGTCGAGTTTCGCTCAGAGAGGTAAGAAATTTTCGCCAGTTAGTCATTTCTGAGTCGCCAAAGAATATACACGTCAGTCACGTTGTAATTTCTGCAGAGCATCAGAATCTGGTAACTGTTGTCATGTTAACCCCGCTTGCGGAGTGAGGGGCGGGATGCATGCCGCTGCTCGCGCGCGGTATGTACCTCTACCCACAGCGGCAGCGAATATCGCTCAGGTCGCTCTAGCCGCGGTACTTGATACTAAATACCTGAGCGAAACCCGCGCGGTATGTACCCCTACCCACAGCGGCAGCGAATATCGCTCAGGTCGCTCTAGCCGCGGTACTTAATACTAAATACTTGAGCGAAACCCGCGCGGTATGTACCTCTACCCACAGCGGCAGCGAATATCGCTCAGGTTTGAATAGGCCTTAAATACCTGAGCGAAACCCGCGCGGTATGTACCTCTACCCACAGCGGCAGCGAATATCGCTCAGGTTTGAATAGGCCTTTATCTAGTCTAGGAATGCCCACAGATAATTGGGATGTGTGTGTCATATTTAATTTAACCTCAAAATTAGACAATAATACGCATCTAAAGTGGGAGGAATTCAGAAACCAGCTTGGCAATAATATTCCCACCTTAGAAAACTTTAAACAAGTTTTGATAGATCGCGCTGATGTACTTGAAGCCTTGGATAGGAATAAAACAGACAACAACCACCAAAAGGTTTCACCGGTTCAAAATAATCAAACTCGTTCGAACAGCAACACACAAAATAATTATAATTACAAAAGAGATAAATATCAAAAATGTTTTATTAAGGCAGCAACCGCTACTAATAAAGACACGTTACATTCATTTGTATGTATAATTTGCAGTCAAAATCATGAAATATATGAGTGTCCTAGTTTCAAAAATAAAACAATACAAGAAAAATGGGCAGATGTAAATAAATATAAACTTTGTTCTAATTGCCATAAACAGGGTCATCCAGCAAAGGCTTGTGAATTCGGACCATGTCCTGAGTGTAAACAAAGACATAATCGTCTCTTGCATAACCCTGGTCAGGCAATTAATAGTAATCATGTACATTCAATGCCGGAATCTATAAACGTTAACTCATCGGAATATCAATTCAATCACGTTCTTTTATCTACCGCTTTAATTGAAGTTCATAATCCAAATAACAATAAATATGAAACAGTGCGTGCATTGCTTGACTGTGGCAGTCAAGGTAGCTTCATTACAAAATCTTTACGAGATAAATTGTCTCTTGATTCCATTCCAATTTTTTTTTTTTTTTTTGTCTATCTCTGCTCCATGGCAATCTGTTGCACACAACAATAAGCCACTGTTTTGACCGATATCCTCATCTGGTTAAGGCTTTTAGCTTGGAGAGACACTTCTCAGACGAGTGTCTCATTCCATCCTGACGAATCTATTCTGCAGAGTTGGTACACTATGTCTCTTTAGTCTTTGATATTGGAGACCCTGGTCTCCACTCAGTCTGACAGCAAGCTCATTTTTGTGTTTTGCTAGTCTTTTCTGGTAAGCGTCGCTATATTTTGCTATCTCCTGTTTGACAGTTGGTAGTTTTATATCAAGGTATATGATCTTGTTACTGATGTATTGAGGGATGTTAAAGATAGCCCTCAAAGTTTTTGTCTGAAATCTTTCCAGTATCTCTATGTTACTGTTGCTGGCTGTACCCCAGAGCTGTATGCCATAAGTCCATATTGGTTTCAAGATGGCTTTGTATACTAACAAATTGCTATGTCTGCTCATTTGAGAGTGTCATCCGATTAGCCAGTACATATTGCGCATTTTGATGTCTAGTTGCTTCCTCTTTGTCCAAATGTGTTTTTGCCATGTCATCCTTCTGTCCAAGTGCATGCCCAAGTATTTAACAGCAGCATCTAACGGGATTTTCTCATTATTAAGTGTAACTGGTGGATATGTGTCTCTCCTGAGAGTGAAAGTTACGTGTGTTGACTTACTTTGATTTGCGCGAATTCTCCAAGTTTTAAGCCAGTCCTCTATTTTCTTAATGTGATGTTGTAGGTGTTCTGATGCTATTATTGGATTTGTGTGTGTGGATAGTAAAGCTGTATCGTCTGCGTATGTTGCGACCATTGTCCTGTCTGTTGTTGGTAGGTCAGCAGTAAATATGATGTAGAGAATTGGGCCCAGTAAACTTCCCTGTGGTACTCCTGATTTAATCTCATACAAGTCTGAAAGTTCATCATGCTGCTTTACTTCAAAACATCGTTTGCTGAGATAGGACTTTATTATGCGAAAAAATGAGTGATGGAGCATTTTTTTAACTTTGTATAACAGGCCCTAATGCCATACTTTGTCAAAGGCCTGGCTAATATCCAAAAATACTGCTGAACAGTATTTCTTTTCCTCCAGTGCTCTACTTATAACGTCGACGATTCGGTGTACTTGCTCAATTGTTCCATGATTCTCCCGGAACCCAAATTGGTGATTTGGAATAATATCATTCAGATGTACCTTCATCCTATTAATTATGATCTTCTCGAGAAGTTTACCTAGTAAAGGTAGAAGACTTATAGGTCGATATGAGGCTACTTCATTAGGTGGTTTATTCGGTTTAGGTATCATTATGACCTGCGCTATCTTCCATTGTCCTGGAAAGTGGTTAAGTCTTAGGCAGGCATTGAAGATGTTAACCATTGCTACTATACCCTTTTTAGGCAGATGTTTCAACAGAACGCTGTCTATACTGTCGTATCCTGGCGATTTTCCATCCTTGAGGTGTTTTATTTCACGTGCTACTACAGTAGGACTCGTGTGTTTCAATGGGAGACACATTTGCTCTGCACTTTCCAGATAGCTTTTTATTTCAGCGTTGTGCTCAGGCCTTAATTCCGGAAATGGTTGAAATACGCGATTTAGGTGTTCAGCGAATAAAGTAGCCTTCTCCTTGTTGGATCTTGCCCAGTTCCCATTTGTTTTCTGGATGGGGGGTATTTGATTACTGGGACGTTTTAATTTTTGAGTTGCCTTCCAAAGCGAATAGTTAGTATCTGAACTTGGGGTTAAGTTTGACAGGAAAGCTCGGTGGTTTTGGTTGGTAAAACTTTTGGTAAGGTCTTTTAGTTCATTAGAAGATCTGTTGAACGCTGTTTTGTCTACCGGATATCTAGTTCTGTGCCATATTTTTCTTAAATCACGACGTTCCTGTATTTTATCTCTGATGGTTTTTGGATATTCATTAAAGTGTTTGAGGTATCTTTTTTCGCACTTTTGTGGAGATAGTAGCTGCTTCATGAATGACTTTATTTAGGTTTTCAATAGTCTCTTCTATGTCTTCAACTGTTTTTAATGTGCTTACGGGCTTGATTCTCATTGTGATTTCGTCCTGATACATCTTCCAGTTAGTATTTTTGTTGTATAGTCTTTCTACCGGTTGTACTAAGACCACTGTTGTGCTTACGTTCAATATAACTGGGGTGTGGTCAGATGACAGATCCGTACAGGTTTCAATTGTCATGTAGTTTCGACTTATATTTTTAGTAATGTAGAAGTCGAGCAGATCAGGAATTTTAAAATTAATGCTATGTCAATTTTTTCTATTTGGAGAAATGTTTGAAATTCTTGACGACGTTCTGTCAAGCCGTTGGCGTTCCAGGTGACAATTCGGAGGGTATTAATCATTTGGCTACTAGGCTTGTGACAAGCTGGATCATACGGTCCATCATTTTGTCCATCATGCTCATCATGATTTGTTGAAATTTGGCGAACATTAGTTCAAGTCTGTCTGGAATGTTATCCGGATCGGGTAAATTTTGAATTATTATTTTTTTTTGTTACATCTGCATAGCTTCTTTTTTCTTTGAGGTTAATCTGCCTTGGGTTTGATTTAATTGTTTCTTCTGCTGTTTGGATGTCTTTTACATACTGAGTTTGTTTTCGTGTATCGTTCGATTTGGTTTTTAATATTCTTTCCTTATATTCTTTGTATTTTGTACAACCTTTGTAGCTTGCGGGATGTCTTTCTTGACAGTTTGCACATGTCGCATCTGTTTCTGGTGTTTTGGTGCACGAAGAGGTAGGATGATCGTTGCCACATTTTACACACCTAAATGGCCTAAAACACTGATTTTTGGTATGTCCAAACCTCTGACATCTTTTGCATTGCATTATTTCTTTTTTTTTTATACGGAGCTTCAAATGTCACTCTCATTTGGCTTAAATATCTTATATTGAATATTTCTTTATTGTTCTTGTTTGGTTCTAAGTCCACAAAGAAGACTGGTAATGGTTCTTTGGTCGACTTGTGTAAAACGTTTACTATTTGTCTAACTTCATGTCCTTGTTCTTTTAGTTCTTGCTTTATTAGAGTAGTATCTTCGGTAGAGTGTAGCCCCCGTAATACAACTCTGTATGCTCTATCACATTTTAATTTATAGGTATAATGTGATATATTGTTTGCCATAAACTGCTCTCTGATAGTTTTGTAAGTTTGGATATCATTTGGCATTAGCTTGATGATGTGGCCAGATCTTAAAGTTGTCATTTTATATAATTTGTTGTCAACAATTTTATTTAGTGTAGCTTTTAATGCTATAACATCCAAGACTCCTGTCACAAAAATTGGTTCAGGCTTTGGTATGTACTCATTACTGTTAACAGGTTCTTCTGTTTCTTCGCTGTTCAGGATGTCATATTTGTTGTGTGTCGCTACAGTGTAGTTTGGTGCATTCTTGGATTTCTTTGTATTGTCACTTTGTATCGGACTTGTTTCCTTTCTCTTCTGTCGTTTAGGAGGTACTTTGTCGTTTTGCCACGGAGTTAAATAGTTTTCCGCATTGTTTTCAGGGTCTGTGTCCTTGCTTTCAGTTTGTTTGTCGCTGGCTTTACTTGCTGCGACTGATGGTAGACTGTTACTACGGTGTCTGATGAACAAAGTTTTGTTCAATTGCTGTTGGATCATATTTTTTGGATTATTTGGAGTTTTATTGATTTCATTCATTCTGTTCCCACGAGTAAGGACGATATCAATTGTCCCTTGAAGGGTGACGCCTATTCCCTCAAGAAGGCTCAATACAACAACGTTAGCCGGGTCCGTTGAGGTTGGCGCTAGTAACTTGCTACCTGCAAGCCATTCATCCTCTGGCGCGTTTCCCACCTTAGGATTAGGGTGAATTTTTAGAGAGGCTTTCTACCTCATGACACGGGCGGTGAAGCCAGTGCCCCCGATTCCAAAATTTGACCATGGAGTTGCGAGTTGTGGAGGTTATTTCCTACCCCCAACAAGACTTGTTTGTTACGCAAGCTGAGTCGGGTTAGTATCCGCCGCCCGAGACTCGGCGTTGTTGCTCGTTTAGCACCACCCGGGGGAGACGTGTAGGGTGGATCTAGGAAAAGATGGTAAGTCCTACGGACGCGAGCAACTTCCCTCCCCCTAACCTCCATTCCAATAACAAGTATTAATATGATTGGCATCGGAAACCACTTGTCTGATAGGGTAGAGAAAAGCTGCATAGTTAAATTGCAATCTATTTACAAACAGTTTGATGTTACTTATAATATGCTTGTCATGAACGAGTTAACTGGTTATTTACCAAAACAACACTATAATGTTAAATTCAAAATACCTAAACACATAAAATTAGCTGATCCTAATTTTAATGAACCCTCTCAAGTTGATATCTTGAACAAATTCAAATAGGTCCAGACAATTTAAAGTTACGAAATTCCAAACTGGGCTGGTTAATAGCCGGTCCGATAAACAAAAATTATTTGAATAGCATATATTGCAACAATAGCTTAATTGCTAAGAATAGCAAGATTCAAGAGTCTTGCATTGATAAATTACTTACAAAATTCTGGGAGATTGAAGAACTCCCAAACAAACCCATTCTCAGCGAAAGGGAAAGGGCTTGTGAAAGGCATTTTTTGCAAAATACGATCCGTTTAAGCGACGGACGATTTAATGTTAAATTATCTCTAAATAGTTCTCCAATTAACTTGGGTGAATCCTATAATACTGCAAAAAAAAGATTGTTTAATTTAGAATCACGTTTTAAAAAAAATCCTACTCTAAAATTACAATACGTTGATTTTATGAAAGAATATGAAGAGCTAGGACACATGTCTATAGCACCTAAAAGTAAACCATTTCCCTCATACTTCTTATGCCACCATGCTGTATTTAAGGACAATAGCGAATCTACCAAGGTCCGTGTCGTGTTTGATGGATCCGTCCCCACATCCTCAGGGATATCTGTTAACGACATTCTAATGGTGGGCCCAAATATACAGGATTTTCTTTTCTCCATACTCATAAGAGCACGTCAATACAAATATTTAATTACTGGTGACATTGAAAAAATGTACAGACAATTGAGAGTTGATGAATCCTGTAGAAACTTGCAATTAATTCTATGGAGAGAAGATGAGTCTTTGCCCATCAGAACGATGCAAATGAATACTCTTACTTATGGCACCACAAGTGCGAGCTATTTAAGCACTCGCTGTCTGTGGCAGGTAGGCGAGGAGTGTGGGGACGAAACTATCAAAAACATAATACAACACGACTTTTATGTCGACGATTTAATTACTGGTTGTGATGATGAAAAACAATTAACTTATATTCAAAATTCCTTGGCCTCCGCTCTAAAGTCAGCCTGTTTTAATTTACGCAAATATAAAACTAATTCTAAAAACCTATTTAAAAATTCATTTCTAAATACTCAAGACAAATTAACTATAAGTCAATCATCAAGCACTCTGGGTTTAGGGTGGCAGCCAAAAACTGATAATTTAAACTTTCCTGTACATCCATATCACAATCATAACATAACAAAAAGACACATATTATCAAATACATTTAAGATTTTTGATCCTTTAGGGCTACTAAGTCCATTAATAATTACAGCAAAAATGATGTTACAAAATTTATGGCAAAAAATAGACTGGGACCAAGCTGTTCCTCAAGAAATAGAGGAAAGGTGGTTAGAATTTACGAGTCATTTGAACTGTTTATTGAATTTACAAGTACCTAGAAGAGTGTTATGCGATTCACCGGAATTAATAGAATTTCATTCATTCAGTGACGCCTCACAGAAAGCATACGGAGCATGTGTGTACGTGAGAAGCACGGAAAATAATCGTGACTTTACGGTACGACTATTAGCTGCTAAATCTAAAGTAGCTAGTATAAATCCTATGAAAATACCGCGATTGGAACTTTGTGTTGCTTTGTTGGCTGCTAAACTATGCAAAAGTGTCCTTGAGTCGATTCGTTACAAGCCGTCACGAATCGTTCATTGGTGCGATTCAAGCGTAGTGCTGGCATGGCTCGGGGATGATCCGACCAAACTCCAAACATTTGTCGCGAATAGGGTGGTTGAAATAACAGAGCTCACTGACGCATCTTCATGGCGATATGTTCCCACGGCAATGTACCCAGCCGATCTCATTTCTAGGGGTATTTAATAAATGCTAATCAAATAATGAATAATAGGCTGTGGTGGTCAGGTCCAACTTATTTAATAAATAGTGAAACAGACTGGCCGGTTCTAAAGTCCATTGACATCAATAATGTACCTGAAACTAAAAATATATCTAAATCTAAAAATACTTCTAAAATTAAAAATAAAATAAAATACTCACCCAAGACCGTCCCAATTACTCCGCTCGTTCCCGCTTTGATACCGTCGAAGCAAGCAAGCCAATCAGCATCTGAAACAAAAACTCATAAAACACAAACACCATTAATTACACTTAATAACTTATCTGATCAAAACGAAATAAATACTTACCATAACACTGGCACACTGCAAACTATAATCGATGTAGAAAAATATAGCAAACTAAATAAACTTATAAGAATAATCGCATGGGTAAAAAGATTTTGTTTTAACATTCGTAACTTGAATAACAAACAGGTTTTAACTCTCAGCGTTAATGAGTTAGATGACTCATTTCGTTATCTATGTCGTGTTGCGCAATTGAAGTGTTTTCCTAATGAATACAAAGCGTTATCTAAAACCTTACCTTTAAATATTAAATCCAAATTACTATCTTTGTCACCTTTTTTAGACGACAACAATTAAATTAGAGTTGGAGGACGAATAAGTTGTTCGTCTTATAGTTTTGATAAAAATCATCCAATACTACTGGATGCGTCTCATCATTTAACCAAACTTTTATTCGAGAGAGAACATCTGCGGCACATGCATGCTGGCCCGCAGCTGTTGTTATCACTGATAAGGGAGTCAGTATGGCCGCTAAATGGCAGAAGGTTAGCTCGGCGCACAGTTCACAATTGTGTGCGTTGTTGTCGTGTCCGAGGCAAAACTCTTTGTCCTAAAATGGGTGATTTGCCATCACAACGGGTGAGCGCTGATTTCCCTTTCATTTCAGTAGGCATAGATTTCGCTGGGCCTTTTTACATAATTAATCGTAAAGGTAAAGGTGCAAGGGTAAACAAATGTTATCTTTGCATATTTGTGTGCTTGCGTTTTAAGTGCGTTCACTTGGAAGCGGTCTGTGATCTTACCAAGGACGCATTTATAATGACATTACGCAGATTTATTGCCCGTCGTGGTAAACCCAATGAAATATTTTGTGACAACGGGGGTAACTTTGTGGCTGCTGCTAAAGACATAGGTTCTTTTCTTAAATTACACAATAGGGACTTGGCTGAATTTGCAACTCATGAACATATAAAATTTGTGTTCTCACCGGCTCACGCTCCTCATTTCGGCGGCATCTGGGAAGCCGGAGTAAAATCCGCAAAATTTCATATAAAAAGAGTTATGGGAAATACCCATCTTACCTTCGAAGAAATATCTACACTTTTTGCACAAGAGGAGGCCGTTTTGAACAGTCGCCCCTTGTGTCCTTTGTCCTCATCTCCCGATGACTACCTTCCCTTGTCCCCAGGGCACTTCCTTATTGGAAGACCGCTGAAGGCACTGCCTGAGCCTAACTTGGAAAACTTAAAAGAAAATCAACTGCTACGATACGCTAGACTGCAGCAAATTCAACAACATTTCTGGTCACGCTGGCAACGTGAATATATCCATGAGCTCCAACAACGACTCAAGTAGAAGACGAACGCAAAACCACTAAACATTGGAGACCTCGTACTCATCCAGGAAGACCATGTACCTCCATTGTGTTGGCGCCTTGGACGGATTGCTAAATTATTCCCTGGTCCGGATGGAGTTTCCGGAGTGGCGGATTTGACAACTTCTAGAGGCGTCTTGCGTCGGCCTATTATAAAATTATGCCCACTACCCACTGCTGAGGATCTTAAGTTGAAAGACAAGCCTTTCAACGGGTGGGAGGATGTTTAGGCCCTCCTGTTGAGAGCCTAATAGCAACGTGTACCTACCAAATACGCGCATTGCCCTACGTTTTCTGCAAGGCGCTAATATCGTGGCGGTGTTAGTGAAAACTATAAGTGTCAAAAGTGTCAAAAGTGACTTTCAAACTTACCAACCGCGCGAGCGGTCGAAGTATTTTTACTGTCCATGTAGAATTTCAAAAATAAATGTAATTATCTAAAATTCATAGTATAATCATTGAAGATATAATCATTGAAGAAACTAAATTCCCAGTGATTAGTCCTTTATGTCGTAATAGACACAGTGTGTTGTCTTTCAGTAAATTTATCATCTCTTAAATACCTACTTTTTATTTTATAAGGACGTTTTGTATACGTATTTTATCCTCCTATTTTATTCTCTCTGGTGTCGTTTATATTTTACTTTTTTGTGAATTATTTTTTCTATACTGTATAACATGTGTATAATATGCACACTCACAATATATAATATGGACACTCACTAACACACTAGTTGGCTCGCCAACGCACCAACGCCCAGGCCGGCAGTCCGACAACGACTGACCGCCCCACCTATCGCACCAGTATTTATAACCGAGCGACGTATGCGCCCGAGACAACGTCATAATACTGTTATCGGTTTGTAGCGTGATATATTGATATCTCTACATACACTACATCCCTTCCTTGTTTTAACGTAGTTGTATGTTACCACTTGACCAGCACCTGCAACTGTCCAATCGCCTAACTACGCACTCTCGCCGGCAGCCCTCGTGACACCGACTCAGTGACACTAGACAAGACACGGGCAGCGTATGTACCCACCTATGTACACTACATCTCCCTCCTTTATCAAATTAATTGACGCAACCAGTATTTTTCCAAAAACATACATTGCTCATCCACCCGACGTCTTACGACTACTACAAATTGATTGAGTAATCATTTTCCTAATCAAATCACCCTCCGGAGACCCAAGGTGTCCGCCTGGACTTCCTGGACGCAACCACAGGATTCACCCTCAACCCTCCGCGACAGCACCGCACCGTTGCGCTCCGCCATCCCGGCAGATCGCCACTGATTATAGACAGTTTGTCTCACAGTCATCAATAACGTTGACGGAGACAATGGATACCCCGTCCCATGCGTTTTGTTACAACCAACGACACTATAAACAATCATTATTTTTATAAAACTTGTGTATGTTTAAAGTAGTAAATCATTATACAAGATTTGACTGCATTTTGCTAAGCAAAGCGGTAGCGCTGGAGTATAGGAATTAAACATAATTGTCAGTTTAAAACTCAGGAAGTAATTTTGTTGAGTCACTATCTTATTGTTGATTTATTTAAATGGAGTTTGTTTGTAAATAATTACAGGTTAATTTACTCATATTATACTATTTTAATTCTGTTATTGGTTCTATGTGATTAAACCTCTAAAGCACTTCTCAGGGGGATAACTCTGTTACTATAACTAACCTAACTAAAATCAGTACATATCTTCACTTGAGTCGGACATGTTTTATTAGAATATAATGTATCCCTACAATTCGGCTGATAACCAAATCTAGTCTTTAGTAACCGTTCTATCAAACAAATAAACAAATAGCCGTTGGGACACGTACTTTGGCTCTTTCATACAAATAGTTATCATCATAGACCCCCCCGTTGGTAAACAACGCGTGCCAGCATGATTCCATAATCTTTCACAAATCTTCGGGACGTTTCAACCAGCGACAGATAGGCCTATCTATCACCAGTACGATAAAACTCGAGATAGAATAGGTTATCGGGTTTGACCGTAACTGCGAAGAGCTGTTGATATGATACTAGCACAAATGCCTTCGTTCACAACCCAGACAAATGGCATCTCCTACCGCCAGGCAGCCACCAGGCAAACACCAACTGGCTTAGATATCTACGTAAGCAGATCTGAAACACAAACATGTAACCATGTAACATTGTTTGAAGTAAATAAAGCAGCTGAATACAAATATCGCCCGTTATTTAGTTAGATCTCGGTCACTTCCATAGGTGTGCTCAGTCATTAATGGATTGTTGTAAATATCAGGATAGTGTAACTTCCTCAAATCCTTGGAAATTGCTGAAATGAATATATTAAAGTTGTTTCCTTGTTGCCCCTTGCTGGCCCCTTGTTGTGTTGTGCTGTTGTCCTCCATTGTCTATTCCTCAAAACCTCAAATATACTTAAATAATGCAGGCCTGGGAACTCCGGAATCCCAGTCCACAACCATTATATACATTAATCGAAGGTTCCTTGAGATCTTTTGTTGGAGAACTTTAGTCCGCGCATAAAACTTTGTTACAACGTCTGTCAACACCAATCCATCCATCTACTTCATGTCCGCATGTCACTGCAGGGGTTCAGCAGAATATCAGCGTCACGTATTTATCTTGATAAATGCTAAGCTAGCCTCCCATTTAGTGCACTATTGAGTTTCCAATTGGATGAAGGTTTTTTATTACCACTTG
The DNA here is from genome assembly GCA_947361185.1 of Charanyca ferruginea. Lineage (NCBI taxonomy): Eukaryota > Metazoa > Arthropoda > Insecta > Lepidoptera > Noctuidae > Charanyca > Charanyca ferruginea. Next base: position 33,902,402 of record OX376056.1, read on the forward strand.
TGGCAACAGCGTGTCACTATGCCGCTACGCCTCATACTCGCGCATAATCTTTTATCTCTTTCATCGCTCTGTACTTTCATCTTAGCTTCTCTTATCCGTTCGAGTGCAAAAGAATTGTTCATACTACAGTATGTTGCTACAGGAAATTGCTGTAATAAACAGTGAGTTAAGTGGAAGTGTTGGTTCTATCTTCTATACAGACTACACACACATGACGCTCCCACAATAATTACCATGATGAAATGACAGAATTATTATAAAGTTTCCAACTTAATGGGGGTTATTCCAACCACTTTCTAATTTAATGGAGGTTTTTCCAATTTAATGGGGGCTACTAGCCATTTCAGACTTACCCGTATGATAGAAATACATACTGACACAGAATAAACCCATTATCATTTATGTTCAATATATGTATATTCCATTCTTTACTGTACTTCTAGATTACTCTGGCTCACAAACTAATTTATTGTGGTTGAAATATGAGGGGTGGTTGTTTACTGTTTCAATATTTGTAAATATGTGAACACTATGTATATGTATATGAAGGCACGGGATCAGACATATTGAAATAAAAGAGGTTCTTTAACAGAATTAGAATTTCTTATTTACAGAGCTTATTTAATAATTTGGACAGAAAATTACGGTCAATCAGTTCTTCATGTTTTAAAGAGATAATTAACATGACACCTTATAATAATAGCAATGACACCCAATAAAACAGTAACACATTAGTTCCAATAATACAGTAACACCTTAGTTCAGAAAAGGAGAGATAAAGTACAGAGAAGCGGAGTAACAACAATTAAGAGCAATACAACCTGTGTACCGGGCCACGCCTGAAGACAGACTGTCCTTTTGCTTTTTTTTTTTTTTTTTTTCGGATTGGCATCTCGCAGGTCAACCTAGAAGGTTGTCGGCTGCTTAACCGGACTGTCCTGTGGTGCCTTAAAAAATATTATTTTTAGGGCCTCCAGTCAGGGCAAAATAGCTTACAAACTAAACGACTACACGCTAAGCCTGTGGGGTACGAGCCTCGGCTTAGGGCGTCGCTGGGAGAGGACAGCAAAGGATCGGATTTCCATTATTTAGGGACGAATTTAAAACTACAGGCTCAGCGGCGCGGGCTGGCACGAGCAAGGGTCGGGGAGGGGACGTACGGGGTCGTCGCGGCGGGCCTCGGCGGCGAGGACGGAATAACGGCGGTCTGTGTCTGTGTTTCTTAACTGTACTGGTGGCTTTATTGCTCTCCTGGAGCAGAGTAATAGCATCGTCAGGGTCGGTCAGAGTATGTCTCGGTCGTCGAGTCTTACTAATACGGGAGGGAGTGTACCGGGCGGCCGATACGATTAACGGGTTAGAGTGCTTCTCAGCAGAGTCGAAGAAGCGCTTGGCGGAGCGTTTAATGAACTGCTGGATAGTAGGTATTTTTAGAACGAGATGGAGGTTCTCGTTGCGAAGGTAAAAAGGGGCTCCTGTGATTCTTCGCAAGAAACGGTTTTGGAGGGTCTGCATCCTATGGAGACGGTATGGTTTCGCGTGTGCGAATACAGCACAGGCGTACGTCATGATGGGACGAATGCACGCCGTGTAAATGCGCAATTTGCACTTGAGTGATAATTTGCTGCGTGCATTCAACATGAAGTAGAGCCTACCGAGAGCGAAAGCGGCGCGCGAACGCACCGTCTTTATGTGCTCTCCGAAAGTAAGATGGTGGTCCAGAATCACACCTAGGTATTTGGCTTGCTTCTTCCAAGGGATAGGCTTACCGAACATGGTTATCGGACTGGGCAGAGAGGGGGACGAACGCGGTTTGGAAAAGAGTACTGCCTGACTCTTGATGGGGTTTACCTCGATTCTCCATTTCCGGAAATAAGCGCCTAAGGCTTTTGCCGCGGATTGGAGGGTACGAGCCATGCAGTCTTGGTTGCGACCCGAGTAATAGATGGCCGTGTCGTCAGCGAATAGGGCCAACTGGGCCTTTTTATCTTTGGGGATGTCGCTGGTGAACAGCGTGAAAATGAGGGGGGATACTACGGAGCCCTGAGGGACGCCAGCGCGTATTGGGTGGGGTGAAGAGAGCGCACCCTCGATGCGATAGCGAAAGGTGCGATTCGACAAAAAGTCACGCAAGATGAGCACGAGACGATCTGGCACTCCGAGTTGGTAAAGCTTGTATAGTAAGCCGTTGTGCCAGACTTTGTCGAATGCTTTCGCTATGCCAAAGAAGAGCGCACCCGTCATCAAGCCACGCTGGAAACCAGCGCTTATGTGCGCGACGATGCGGTGGACTTGTTGGACGCAGCTGTGTTCGGTTCGAAAGCCAAACTGCTCGTCGGGAATGAGACTCTTTGCTTCGGCAAAGTCTTTGAGCCGCTTATAAATAAGCCTCTCGTAGATTTTGCCTAGAACATTGAGTAGACTAATGGGATGGTAACTGGTGGGATCAGACTTGGGTTTGCCTGGTTTCGGAATGCCGATAACGGTGGCCTCTTTCCATGCCTGAGGAAAAATGTTGTTGCTTAGAGCGCCATTGAAGATGGCGGTCATTAGCATTATGAGATGGGCGGGGAGGAGTTTGAACACCTTATTGGTGATACCGTCAGAGCCGGGGGCTTTCCGGGGTTTGAGCCTCTTGATAATATCGTGCACTTCGTCGAGAGTGACAGGAGGCAGAGGATAATCAGGGTCTTCAACGGGTGGGAGAGAGGCTCTACGTTCGACTTCGGCGTCGACCTCAGAAAGGTGAGCTTCGTCTACTGGTTGAGAGCTGGGGGTGCATTGAGACTCTAGGCTGTCGGCTAGACATTCAGCCTTTTCATCGTTGTCGAAGGCGACGCTACTGTCGGAACGAATGAGAGGGGGCATGGAGGCCTCGTTAGAAGAACGGAGCTTCCTCTGGAGTTCCCAAAAGGCTAGGTGGGTGGGCTCAAGTTCGCTAAGTGTCTTGTCCCAGCGGCTGGAGCGCAGCTCCTCGATGCGTTTCTTTACAGCACGCTGTAAAGAGCGCATGTGAGCCTTGTTTGCATCGCAGGGGAAGGCACTGATCGCACGGACGGCCGCGTTCTTCTCAGTCAACAGATCACGCACATCGTCAGGCAGTTTCCAGCGATGATCGCTCATCGCCGGAACCTCCCTTGAACAATCGTTCAAGACGGATTGTACATAATTTGTGAACGAGTCGATCGCGCCCGTCGTGTCTGCGACTGTCACCAAGTGGTCGGGGATAGCGTCCAAGTGAGGCGACGTGGTGGATTGTAGGCTTTCGCTTACTTTCCTCCAGTCGGTAATAATTTGGGTCGGAGGGGGCTGGCTTGGGTCAGAGGGACCTGCTATGTTATTCTGTAAGAACTCACTTCAGATCTCACTTCTGATTCCGCGGTGAAAACTGTTTTAGGTAGTCTGTAACTCGATGAAAACTACGCTAGCGCTACTAAGTGCTGGCATAGGTGAAGTGAACTATTATTTCGTTACTATTTAATCGAAAACCAAATACTTTTCACTTCTAGTAAGTGAAATCGGAAATGAGATAGGATTCGGATTTGCGAGTGAATTCTTACAGAATTGCCCTCCAGAACGGGGAGCTAGTTCTAATATCACTGGACGATGGTCGGAATTAAGCTCGTGTAGCGTCTCTATAGATTGCAAACGGAAGTTCACATTCTTGAGCAGTGCTATATCGAGGATGTCGGGAAGATGGTTGGGATCGTGGGGGAAATGAGTGGGAGTCATCGGGGCGATGACGTCGAAGTTCAGTTGGGAACAGAGATTAAACACGATCCTACCTCTGGAAGAGGTCCTGTTACTATTCCAGGAGGGATGTTTGGCATTGAGATCGCCCGCCAGTAAGACGGAGTCGCCCAGGCCAAGAAGAGCAGAAAGGTCATCCTTGAGGAGGATAGGATCATCCTCCGATGGTGATGGAGGGACGTATGTTGATATAATAGTTAACGGCTGATGACCGGTCATGCCGAGCCGACAGACAGAGACCTCGAGGCGAGCGAGGGGAGGAGGGTCCATAGGAATGCAGTACAGAGCCTTTCTATAGTATATTAGGGTACCGCCCTTGTGACAACGAGACCTATCATTGCGAACTATACGGTAGTTGGCAATATTCGGGTCACGATGATGGGGCTTAAGAAAGGTCTCCTGTATGAGGAGGATATCAAGTTGATAGTCGCGGAGGAAATTGGCGATCTCATCACGTTGGTTAATAATGCCATTGGCGTTAAAGAATCCTAATTCAAGGGATCGGGGTTTATTAGTACACTTTACTTATCCATTGGATTAGTTAGGGTAAAGTTTATCTAGGGCTTGCGTAATCTCCGGATACGCTTTGAACACCTTAAGAATGTCGCTAATACTTGCTTTGCAATGCTTTGCACGCGAGTATATATCCCTAGCCATAGCTTCAGCAGCAGGGTTGCGGTAAATTTGGTAGGCGAGGTTGATGACTTCGCCTATCCTCTCGGTAGGGAGAGATGCAGGTACGCGGGAGGCTGAGGGCGCGGTTGAAACGGCGGGGGCGGCCTTAGAAGGGGCGGGGGCGGCCTTAGGAGCTGCGGCGGCGGGCTTAGGAGCGGCGGGGGCGTTCTTAGATAGGGGGGGCGTAGTCACGGAGGCTAGGTTCGGCGCGGGGACTGGCGAATCCATCAGCGCTGGCATGGGCAGAGATTGGGAGGGCCTCAATGCAGGGAACGCTCTCTGATGATTCAGCGAGTTCCATGGGGAGGGCCTCTGAGGGCTGAGACGCTCGGGCATCTCTGAGGAGGGAATCTTAACAGAGGGGCTTTCCCTTTGTTGACGAGCGTTCGCACGCTTGGTCAATTTGGGAGAAGAGGATTTTGGGGCTTTGGGGCAGCCGCGGTAATTGGCGGGGTGACCTGATTAGCCGCATAGCGCACAGCTGGGAGGTTCTGTGCACAGATTGCGGTGTTTCGGACGGGGACAGTCAGCAGTTGCGTGCTCACCCAGACACTTGACGCATCTAGGGGTCGCGTAGCAATTGCGTTGGGCGTGACCGTAAAGTTGGCTGTCCTTTTGCCGCTGTGCGGCCCCTTTTATACGCTAGTTTTAGAAGGGAGGTAACGACGTAGCACACTACGACGTAGCGCGCGCTAACTCCGCCCCACAGCGAGGAGGTGGGAGAACGACGTAGCGCGCTACGCCGTAACGCACACTCAGCCGCACCTCGAATGGCGTAGCGCGCTACCGGGTGGCTCGATGCACGTGTAGTTTACAATGCGATGCCGACATATACATAACTTAGCTGTCATTTCTAGAGTTTAATACTTTGTGTTTACGAGTGGTTTTTATGCGAGGTATTCACGTACAATTATATAATTTCTGTACGTTTTCCAACATTTTCAACAAACATTTTCTTTTTAAAAGAGTAAGTATCGAGTTTCTTGCCCATTCTTCTCCATACGAAACTACCACTTGGAATGGGTAACTAGATTTAATTTTCTTAATATGACGTTTAAAAGTGCCTTTTCATGGTTTAATTGAAATAAATAATTTGACTTTGACTTTGTTTAGTTTTCCTTAACCACATCCAGTGTGTCCAGTATGTATATAAACAGGAACAACTACTGCTGACCTGTTTTCCTTATAAAACTGTCAATTTAATGACCAGTAGGTATGAGCTACTGCTTTCACAGTCGTTTCCGACACATGTCAATTTAATGACCAGTAGGTATGAGCTACTGCTATCACAGTCGTTTCCGACACATGTCAATTTAATGACCAGTAGATATAATCTACTGCTTTTACAGTCGTTTCCGACACATGTCAATTTAATGACCAGTAGATATAATCTACTGCTATCACAGTCGTTTCCGACACATGTCAATTTAATGACCAGTGGGTATATTTTACTGCTTTTGTGCTTCTTGATTTGTTGTTTTAGCACTAATCTTGTAGATAGCACAAATCAAGTAACCAAGCTTGAGGTCCCCAGTTTGACTCCCATTTGATTTTGTAATGCAACAATCTTCTTCTTCTTCTGCCCTTATCACATGTTACTTGGGGTCGGCACAACACGTCTTCGTCTTGTATTCCGTCCTGACCAACCTCATGCTTTCACTGGCTCCTTTTCCATTCATATTATTCGCACAATCCATCCATCTTTTCCTTGGCTTTCCTCTCCCTCTCCATCCATCCATTTTGAAATGTAACAATATTGTGTATATTTCCTTCCAAATAATTATCTACCTGTAGGAAACTGTTTTTATCTGCATTAAAGAGTAGAGAATATAACAAAGTTGTGTTCCTCTTAGATAAGTTCTTTGTTTTCTCAGAAAACAATTTTAGATAGAAAACAATTTTAGATAGAAAAATTTTTTCAATCTACCTTAAAAAATAAATGTTATTTTCTCTTTTTCTTATAAACATGAATAAGCGCCATTATTACGCATTATTCTATTTCTCTATTTTTTTTTTTTTAAGAGTTTTGTTTTCTAAGAAAAACAACATTATTTTAATCGACCTTCAAAAATAAATGTTACTTTCTCTTGTAAACATGAATAATCATCATTATTACACATTTTTTGACATTAAAATATAAAAACTCACAGTTTTATCCTCGTCGCCAATGTATAATATGCAGACTCACAATATATAATATGGACACTCACTAACACACTAGTTGGCTCGCCAACGCACCACCGCCCAGGCCGGCAGTCCGACAACGACTGACCGCCCCATTTTTCATCTCGCAGGTCAACCTAGGAGGTTGTCGGATGCTTAACCGGACTTTCCTGTGGTGCCTTAAAAATTATTATTTTTAGGGCCTCCAGCCAGGGCAAAATAGCTTACAAACTAAGCGACTACACGCTAAGGGCACCCCCTGTGGGGTACGAGCCTCGACTTAGGGCGTCGCTGGGAGAGGACAGCAAAGGGACAGGCTGGATCGGATTTCCATTATTTAGGGACGAATTTAAAACTACAGGCTCAGCGGCGCGGGCTGGCACGAGCAAGGTTCGGGGAGGGGACGTACGGGGTCGTCGCGGCGGGCCTCGGCGGCGAGGACGGAATGACGGCGGTCTGTGTCTGTGTTTCTTAACTGTACTGGTGGCCTTATTGCTCTCCTGGAGGAGAGTAATAGCATCGTCAGGGTCGGTCAGAGTATGTCTCGGTCGTCGAGTCTTACTAATACGGGAGGGAGTGTACCGGGCGGCCGATACGATTAACGGGTTAGAGTGCTTCTCAGCAGTGTCGAAGAAGCGCTTGGCGGAGCGTTTCATGAACTGCTGGATGGTGGGTATTTTTAAATCGAGATGGAGGTTCTCGTTGCGAAGGTAAAAAGGGGCTCCTGTGATTCTTCGTAAGAAACGGTTTTGGAGGGTCTGCATCCTATGGAGACGGTATGGTTTCGCGTGTGCGAATACAGCACAGGCGTACGCGTAGCAGCGACGTGGTGGATTGTAGGCTTTCGCTTACTTTCCTCCAGTCGGTAATAATTTGAGTCGGAGGGGGCCGGCTAGGGTCAGAGGGACCTGAACGGGGAGCTAGTTCTAATATCACTGGACGATGGTCGGAATTAAGCTCGTGTAGCGTCTCTATAGATTGCAAACGGAGGTTCACATTCTTGAGCAGCGCTATATCGAGGATGTCGGGAAGATGGTTGGGATCGTGGGGGAAATGAGTGGGAGTCATCGGGGCGATGACGTCGAAGTTCAGTTGGGAACAGAGATTAAACACGATCCTACCTCTGGAAGAGGTCCTGTTACTATTCCAGGAGGGATGTTTGGCATTGAGATCGCCTGCCAGTAAGACGGAGTCACCTAGGCCAAGAAGAGCAGAAAGGTCATCCTTGAGGAGGATAGGATCATCCTCCGATGGTGATGGAGGGACGTATGCTGATATAATAGTTAACGGCTGATGACCGGTCATGCCGAGCCGACAGACAGAGACCTCGAGGCGAGCGAGGGGAGGAGGGTCCATAGGAATGCAGTACAGAGCCTTTCTATAGTAAATTAGGGTACCGCCCTTGTGACAACGAGACCTATCGTTGCGAACTATACGGTAGTTGGCAATATTCGGGTAACGATAATGGGGCTTAAGAAAGGTCTCCTGTATGAGGAGACTGACCGCCCCACCTATCGCACCGGTATTTATAACCGAGCGACGTATGCGCCCGAGACAACGTCATAGTACTGTTATCGGTTTGTAGCATGATAAATTGATATCTCTACATACACTACAACATGAAAGGCTTGTAAATCTTGGTCTACTTCTATTATAATTTTCGCCCATTTCCTTAGGCTTTCAAGATTTATGTGAAAAGATTTCTGATAGTATTTTTTTCAAACATTTTCTAACCGTATGGAAGTGAGTTCAGCTACTATAAAATTTGTTATAGACTATCATTTCTTATCGGAACCTATTAAACTAAAGTAGTTAAGAAAGCTTTTAGAACACTATTATTAACTTCATAATATCCTATCTTAGTAATATATAACACAGAATGGCTCTTCCAATAATGTCTGAATAATTTTCTATGCAAAACTTTTATCGCAATCGAAGTGGAAAGTTGTGAACTAGATGACGGTAAACGATTTCGAAATAAACGATTCGTGATCTCAAAGACTTTTTCCATTGTTCCAGATTTTTTTACAACAACAATGGAGCAAATCACCAAATACGTGATCATCATCGCATCACTAATGACTGTCAAGTTCACAGTGACGGGAAGCACAAATGAAGACACTCAACCAAAAATGGAAAGACTTTATTATTCACCTGTCTTTATCAACGTTTGCGACATCGTCGACCGGCGGTCTAAAGTGCACTGTTATTGTGACAGTAACAAACTAAAAATAGCTACTAGGGCGGACTGTTGGGTATTTGGCGGAGGAATAACAGGAGAAGACCTCATTTGGCCCAGTTTTTCATCGCAGTCAGAAATTGAACACTTAATGTTTAACGTTCGGTCTGACGACGCTCTGACATTCATTCCAGCAAAGGCAATAGTAAGACTGGACAAACTGAAACATATCTCTATACAATTTGGAACGATCAAAAGAATTCCACCGTACGCATTCACGAACTCATCGACTGTCAGACAAATCGTCTTGAAATCGAACAAGATCACCACATTAGAGAAGCACTCATTCTCACAAATGATGCTGCTATCAAACTTAAGCCTGGACGAAAATCAAATATCAGAATTAAAGAGGGACGTGTTTTTTGGATTACCAAACCTTCACGTTTTACATTTATCGAATAACAATCTGAGTTTGATATACGAAGGTTGTTTTAAACACTTGAATAATTTAATAGAACTCAATTTGGACTACAATTACATATCAGTAGTAACTAGGGAAATGTTGGAGGGACTTGAAAATCTGTCTCGATTATATTTGAGAAATAATAAACTGACGATGGTTGGAAATTTGGCTTTTAGTGAACTATGGGGGTTGAAAGAGCTGATGTTAGATAATAACGCGATAGAATACATATCAGAAAGAGCGTTTGGTGGTCTCACGCAGTTGAGAAAACTGACGTTGTCCGGTAACAAGCTGAAAACATTATATGAAGATATATTGGAGGATATACGGAGCCTCGTCGTGTTAGATTTGAGATACAATATGTTGGAAGTGATATCGTACGAAACTGTTCGGCCAGTGGTGGAGAATGACAAATCTGCTTCAACTGCAGTTTATTTGGAAGGTGAGTTAGAACTTTTGTTATTTATGGCCTTAATACCGACTATTAAACCGAATATACGGGCGGCAACATCACAAATGACTTTCCATTCGTGAACACCCGGCCCGTATGGGGTTTTGAATATTTTATTGAATACCGTCTAATGTTAAATCCGATTACTTTGCTACCTTTACCTTTGTTTTTGCTTAAATCTCCTTGTGAATAAGAAAATATAGAAGTAGGTTTTTGTATATTAAGTATCTAAAAATGCGGTTTCTATTACGTCAAATAATACGAGCATCCTGTGAGTGGGAGCCGTCACGTGCGGGTAATTTATATTGTCACGTTGAAACAATACACCGCGTGTCACATATTGTGTGAATATTTCAACCATATGGATAATTTAAGTCTTTATCATTAGTCACATCAATGTTCCGTGATATTAAATCAATCGTATGTCCTACAAAAAAAAAACCATCATAATAACGGTCATGAATCCATTACCCACCATTTTCTATACTCGAACCAAACAAATGTTTGTAAATAATAATTGAAAACCTTTAAGCAATCGGTTGATAGCTGTAACGTTAGTGATTTATCTATAGTAGTTTAGGCAGTTCCAAGGAATTCTATCGATAACACCAACGCACATCTACACTACTAATACTATACAGAGGAAAGATTTGTATTTTTGTATGTATGTAACGAATAAACTAGAAATAACTGGTCCGATTTCAAAAATTCTTTCACCAATCGATAGCTGCATTAAAGTCAAAGTCAAAGTCAAATCATTTATTTCAATTAGACCATTATAAGGCACTTTTGAACGTCAAATGAGAAAAAAAAATTGATTCTAGGTGCCCATTCCAAAAGGTAGTTTTGTATGGAGAAGAATGGGCAAGAAACTCCATACTTACTCTTTTAAAAACGCATTGCATTTACAGGAATTATATAATTATACGTGAATACGATGTACCTTGCATAAAAACACTAGGTATTTGAAAGTGTGTACAAAGTACCACAGATTAAGGAATGACAGACTAAGTTATATGTACATAGATACACAGTGTTCACATATTAATACAAATGTATTTTTTTTTTTTTCTCTCTCTTTATTTATTATTAGGGACTTTTACACGAACGTGTATGCCAGTCCCATCGTACCTTATAACAATACCTTATTAACTAAAACGTAACATAACAAACTTAAATACTTTGATGGCAGCTTCCGAATTAGGTGTTGACAATATATGATGGAATATACCCACATCATATTTATTTAACTTCAATTGTTTAATTAAGACTTCTCTATCAGAATGAAATCTGGCACATTCCGCTAATAAATGCGAGACATCTTCCGGCGTTGCACACACCTCACAGTTTGGTGTACCCATTTTTTTCATAAAAAATCCAAATTTATTGAGCGGCATGTGCCCAGACCGCAGTCTGTGAGCGATCACAACAAGCCGTCTGCTTAACCCAGTGTTACAAAACCATGGAATGTGAGGAGGCTCCGATACTATAGATCTATACCATAAATACAAATATTGAAACAGTAGACGACCACTCCTTATATTTTAACAAACAATGAATCAGTATGTGAGCCTGAGCAGTGTATAAAAAAGAGTCAAATATTTATATATGTACATATTTATACTAAGTATGAAATTAGGTATTTTAAATTAGCAATCGGTTCGACTTTGTCTAGACTGTCGATCGTCCTATGGAGCTAGACCAGCATGTTTCCAAGCATTCTTATCTTGAATATAGTCCTCTAAATTATAATAAGCTTTTTTACAGAGTGTACTTTTAATATATGATTTAAATTTTGTTTCACTTAGCTGTAATATATCACTAGGAATTTTGTTGTAGCACTTAACACAGTACCCCATAAAAGATGTATGGACTTTAGACAATCTAAAATATGGTTGAGCTATTTTGTCCTTGTTTCTAGTATTAAAGTCATGTCTATCACTTACTTTATTAAACATATGTAAGTTTTTTCTTACATACATAATATTTTCATAAATAAATTGGCAAGGCACTGTCATTATATTAATATTTTTAAATTGTTCCCTAAGAGATTCGCGGCGACGTAGATTATAAATGGCTCTGACAGCTCTTTTTTGTAAAATAAAAACGGATTCAATGTCAGCAGCCCGACCCCACAGTAAAATACCATACGACATAATGCTGTGAAAGTAGCCAAAATAGACCAAACGCGCAGTTTCTACATCTGTCAACTGTCTTATCTTTCTAACAGCATAAGCCGCGGAGCTTAGTCGCCCCGCAATAGATGTTATATGAGGTCCCCACTGTAATTTCTCGTCTAGCATGATTCCTAGGAAAACCGTTTGACTAGTAAATTCCAGTTTCTCTCCATTAAGTATGATGTCACATTTGCTATTCCTAACATTTGGTAAAATGAATCGAATACATTTGGTTTTTTTTTCATTAAGTACCATATTGTTTACCGTAAACCAATTTTGAACCTGAAGAATAGCGTCATTTACGTCGTCTAGATTTTGTGACCTTCTGTCTATTTTAAAAATCAATGATGTGTCATCGGCAAATAACACCATTTTTGGTTGATTTTGAAACAATTGGGGTAAATCATTTATATAAACTAAGAATAGAAATGGACCCAATATTGAACCTTGAGGAAAGCCCATAGTCGTTTCAGACCCCAATGAGTTCACGCCGTTAACCTGTACTTTTACCCGTCTATCCCTCAGGTATGACCTTAGTCAATCAAGAGATGTTTTACTAACCCCGTAGTGCTCCAGTTTCAGCAAAAGTGTCTCATGGTCAACGCAATCGAATGCTTTTGAGAGGTCGCAAAAGATTCCAATGGCATCTTGTGATTCCTCCCAGGCGCTAAAAATGTTCTTTATCAGGGTGACACCGGCGTCAGTTGTACAACGCCCTTTGGTGAAACCATACTGTTGTTCATGAAAGATGGAATTTGTATTAAAATGACGCAACATTTGATTGAGCATTAACTTTTCAAACACCTTGCTGAGAACTGGCAGAATCGACACAGGCCCATAATTGTTGGGGTCTTTACTATCACCGGATTTGGGGCCATGTGCAGTCTCTAAATTAAATTCAGTATTACGCTGTTTTTCCTACCTGTTTCATTATTTATTATTTGCCAAGTAGTTTTTATTTTGTCATCAGCTATTTTTATCTAATATAAAGGGATTTGGCTATTTTGCAGACAATTTTAAAAAGTTTTGAATATTTCGCAACATACTGATGAAAGCTTGTATTCATTACATGTTGCTTTAGACCATAAAGTTCAAATAGTTTTTCCCTGCTTTTACGAATACATGGAGTCGCCCAATCGCTAAATAAGAACTTTGTGCAAATAGTGTTAGTCTTTAGTGGAAATGTGTCATTAAATTGCGTGTTTATTAGTGAAAAAAACTCAGCGTAGAACTCATTTGGATCATCTATATTATTAAAGCACTGAACACTTAGTTTACTTTCCAATTAACTATTAAATTTAATAATTAATTAATAATTAATTAAATTTATTTACATGTAATTTTTTGTAAAGGAATGTAGGCGCAAAACGTTATTGTCTGTCCACTATGATCAGATAGCAGCTTATTTATAATTTCTTTATGTAAATAATCACAATTACAAAATATATTATCAATACAAGTGGCAGAAGAAGCTGTCACTCTGGTTGGTTCCATAAAAACATTTGACAAATTAAATGACCTAAAAAGACTCAATAATCTGATACTACTGGAGTTGTTTTCTAACAAATTAATATTAAAGTCACCACATATGATGATTGATTTACTACTAGTACTATTTTTTTTTAACACATCTTCCATTACAGAATCAAATGTAGATAAATTCTGGTAACTGGGGGGTCTGTATACACATACTATAATATGCTTATCCAGCTCAACACAGGACAATTCAACAGTATGTTCAACTGATAATCCAACGATGTCTTTTCGTTCTTTACACTTAATAGAATTTTTAATTAATATTAATGACCCACCATGTATCATATGTTTTCGGCTAAAATGACTAATTACACAATAATTTTCATAATTAATAGACATCACTTGATTATCTTTTAGCCAATGTTCTGTTAAACAAATAATATCATATTTGGTTATTTCTAAGAACATTTCTATTTCAAGTAATTTGGAAAAGCAACCTTGAATATTTTGATTAAATAATTTTAAAGTATGTTGCTTTCCTTTATTTGTTAGGTTGCCAGAAGTTACCTTTTTATTATTCAATAATAATAAATGATTATTTGAAGGTGTAACTTCTGTTGTCTCACAACTTATTTTAAAGTGTTATCCGGAGTGACCTCCACAACTATATTTGAAGAGTTCAAAGTCCCTGTTTGTGTTCCAGCAGGAAGAGAATACCCTATCTGACTGGTTGTGGCATCTAAGGATGTTGGCATTGTAGATGGACCCTCCTTCGTACTATATGAAGATTCACAAAAATGTATCCCTATGTTGTTAGTGCAACTAGACAACATAAGTTTGTCACTTAACCTAAAATTTGTTATATTAGCTATAAAATTGTTAATATTATATGCTATCAACATAACAATTACATGTCTACATTCTCCAGATAGAGATAAAGTTCTCTGAGTTAACTTAAAACCACTAATAAAGTTATTAGTGTCAAAATATAACAATTTGTCACTATGACAACATGTCAACATATATGAATAGTACTATTCAATATATAAATGTGATTGTTTTCTGCTTCTGATAAAGTATCAGAGTAAGGAAAGGCACACAGCATGAGCTTTCCTATGTTTAACTTTAATAAGGTGTTCACACCATCCACTATGTCTTTTTTAGTAATACCAGTACTATTACCTAAAAGTAGAACCATTGTACAGTAATGGTCTATGTTTGTATTTACAATTCTCTTAATTATTAGTTTAAAACTAATGTTATGGTAACTATGATTGGTAAAACTATGACTAAGGTAATTGTGTAGTATTTTCCCAAAGCCTGAACCTAATTCACCACAAAATAAAATAGTTTTATTAGTTTCCTGTGTATTGACACAGGTGTTTGCTGGAAGAGCCAATACCGGTGAAACCATGTCAACCTGAGGCTGAGGAGATGGTGGTTGGTTGGCACTACTGCAGGAAAGATTATTAGTCAAATTCTCGTACTTCTCAGGATTGTCCTTCAACAGGTCCAGTAGTTCCCCAGCCTCAAACAAGCGTTCACTTAGTTGATGTTGTGACGATTCATACTTTTCAAAAATATCCTTCAGCATGTGTTCTTTGTGTAATAAATCATTATAAAGGAGTTGAATATCCGTGTCATATTTTTTCCTACATTTATCTAGTTCAACAGTACAAATATTTAAGTTTTTTGATAGGGTGACACGTTGCTTTCTAAGGGAAAGATTTAATTTTAAAAGATTTTGTTTTTTGATTGATTTTTGTGACCGTTTAATGAATTTCTTGACTTTAATATATTTCTTTAGTTTTTTGTGACTCATAACAACGGGACATAATGGCATGGTATCATCACCAGTCAAATCTATGGTTACCGCTGGCTCACACACTGCTTTTGACCTACTGCCTACCAACTCCTTGAACAGGTTATCGGTGTTATTATTCCTGAGTGACATACTTAATTAGGCTATATTGCATTATTAAAATAACTAGCACTTCGCCCGCGACTTCGTCCGCGTGTATTTCGAAAATACAGATAATGTATTTTTTATCCATAAGATAATGTAGCTTTCTATAGGAGAAAGAATTTAATAAAATTTAGGTTAGGTAGGTAGGTAGCTAAATAAATTAAATTGGTATTTAATTTTTCTGTATTCTCTGTTTAAGGTTGTTTTATTTTCCGGTAACAAAATAATCTGGTTGTAGGGTGATCCAATTGCCCATGGGTACAACATTATTTTTTTGGGTCAAACCCAACCAAAGAGAAGCTTGTCCCTAGGACTTGTTAATAAAAATTAGGGCAATTTTTTTTTACGGAATACTGGAGTCGCTTGAAGGATCTATGCAGGTCTGTGGTAATCATTGGAATTATCGGGATCTGCTTCGACTGACCAGCTCCTGGTCCAATAAGAATGGTCGCTACAATTAAGTTATCTTTTGAATCTTTTATGAGTAGCCTTGTGCTATTGCACAGGTGAGGTGTGTTGAAATTTTTTAAAAGCATTTCACGCATCCCGATTTTCAATAGCAGTTCATAAGGTGGCATGCCAGATGAATTTACGAGAGTTCACAAATTCTGGCGGATAGTGGACTGCATCCTTGATATTACACACTGTATCAATGGACTTGTAGATTTTGACTTGGTCGGGGCTTTTTGTAAAATAAGATTATTGATTTCATTGACTGTATCATTCATGTGTGGGATGATAGCTCTTGAATAAAGCCAACGAATGTCTCTATCTAGTAAATATTTAAGGTAAAAACTTGTGACAACTGACCAAGGGGCTTTTTGCGTATTGAACATACCGACTGTTGCTCCAATGAAAATGTCAATGGGAGGTTGAAGGTAGAATATGCAGTTTTACCGTCGACTACTAACTACGTCGTCGTAACTGCAATCCCTGATGGAGCTACTGCCAGAGCAATTTTTCAGGATTGCATAACATGTGTTGATATTAAATTAGCGAGAAATAAATATTTTGCCTGTATTGTTCGTTATGCTGTCAATAATTGCATCTAAACCTGCTTTTGATCTGTGACTAACTTCAGCAAATTTTCATTCACAAAAGTAGCCAATTCACTGATACGGATTTACCAACATTGTGTCTATTGCATCATTTCCTGCACATTGCACGAAGCTTATTTTCTATTTGTATTAAACTTTAATTGTACATAATTGTCATCATTAAAAGGCGTGTTATAGTCCTGATTTTGCTGTCGAACTCCGTGTCTGATGTCTTCACAAAAATCGTCTTTGAAGATATCCCTTATGAAATCCATCCGAATGTAATAAAAGCGTGTTAACATATAATGAAATAAATCGTTGTTCGTTAGTCTCGGTAAAACTCGAGAACGGCTAAACGGATTTCGCTTAAGCGGTGAGAAAATTGTGGTAGGTAGGATATGTAAGTAGGTAGGGTATGGTAGGTAGCTAGGGTAGGTAGGTAGGTTGGTGGGTAGATATGTATGGTAGGGTAGGTAGGTAGGTTGGTAAGCTAGGTAGGTACGTAGGTAGGGTAGGTAGGTTGGTAGGGTCGGTAGGTAGGTCGGTAAGGTTGATAGGGGCAGGACAACGTCTGTCGGGTCAGCTAGTAACTTAGTAACTTTCATTGAACCAAGGGCGTCGCTAAGGGTCACGGAAATTCATCGGTATTTCCGAATTTCAAAAACGCCATCAACGTGGCGATCATCGTTTTTCCTGGTGTACTATAGGTAAACGAATAAAATAGGGGAGAGTGTGCATGAAAGAGCCAGGCTTTGAAAGAGCCGATGTGATTTTTCATTACTTATCGATATTCTACCAAAGTTTAATTTTACTCCTTAAATGGCAACACTGGATAGCTGTCACCCACAAACATTTGACAGTTCTACGACAACAAATGGCCTCACAGGACTGTTACGAAAATTCGGAAGCCAAAAAGTAAGTTTCTTTGTGTTTCTTTCATCTTTTTTTAAAAAAAGGGTATTGCATGAGTTGACAAAACTGATATACAGTATTGGCGTCTATATATTTGCCCTTGTTTTGCATAAATAATATCAGATCAGCGTTCTGGTATAGTGCCTTTTTATTGAGGTTATATTTTTAAAAGCGTCGTGTTTTGAAAGAGCCAGTTATCTATGCTTTGAAAGAGCCGGCTCTTTCATGACACGAAAACTGGCTCATTCAATTCATCGTTTAGTTTTAATTAACCCCCGACGAAAAAAGAGGGGTGTTATAAGTTTGACGTGTGTGTCTGTCTCTGTGTATGTGTGTGTGTGTGTCTATGGCCACGTAGCTCCTAAACCAATGGACTAATTCTGATGGTTCTTTTTTTTTGTTTGATAACTGATGTGCTAGCTATAATTTATTTATTTATTTAATCTTTATTGCACAAAATACAAAGAAATGTGTACTATGTACAAAAGGCGGACTTAATGCCTAATGGCATTCTCTATCAGTCATATTTATGGAGATCGGGGGTGTCCAAAATTTTTAATTTTAGTTATTTCTTTATATGATATAATTATGTTTCAGAATAGAAAGATATGTCTTCGCAAGCGTCAACAACTAAAAAACGGGTAAGGCCCACAACTGCTGCAATAGAAGAGGCTGTAAAAGAAGTGCTTGCTGGAATAATTTTCGCCAAATAGGCCCTTGGGCCTATTTGGCGAAAATTATTAAGAAGGCTAAAAATAATGAGGAGGAGTACGTGCATTGCCCAAATATTGGTAACAAACGCATTTTCTCTAAGGATCAAGAAGATTTATTGGTGTCATATCTAAAAACTACGTCAAAAATGTGCCACGGTTTGACAAAAAAACAAACAAGAGAACTTGCTTTTCAGTATGCAGAGGCAAATGATATCTGTCCAGAAAAATGGTCTGTTCACAAAATAGCATCTGTGGAATGGCTTCGTGGGTTCATGAGCAGACATAAAGATTTATCAGTTAGAAAACCTGAAAGCACTTCGCTGTCCAGGGCGACTAGTTTTAACAAAACGAATGTTGGCGCTTTTTTCGAAAAACTTACCGGCCTGTACGAAAAGTACAACTTTTCACCACACATGATATTCAATACTGATGAAACAGGGTGCAGTACCGTATCAGCTCCTCCTAAAATTATAGCTGAAAAGGGTTCGAAACAAATTGGACAGGTAACTTCAGCAGAACGTGGTACGCTTGTGACTACTCTTTTTTTTATTAATGCTGCAGGTGGCACTATACCCCCTGTTTTCGTTTTTCCACGAGTAAATTATAAGGACCACATGTTAAATAATGGACCTTCTGGAGCATTGGGCTTGGCACATATCTCTGGCTGGATGACTGAAAATAATTTCGTAAAGGCAATGGAACATTTCGTAAGCCACGTAAAACCAACTGAGGAAAACCCAGCTCTTCTCATTTTGGATAATCATGCGTCCCATGTTAATCTTCGTGTGGTAGAATTGGCTCGAAATAATTTTATAAAAATTCTGACTTTTCCGCCACATTGTAGTCACAGGCTACAGCCCCTAGACGTTACAGTTTATGGACCATTTAAAACCAGATACCGAATAGCCATGAATGAGTGGATGCTCTCTAATCCTGGCAAAACTGTCACCATTTATCAAGTTGCGCAGTTTGCTAGAGATGCTTATTTAGCAGCTTTTAGCATGCCAAATGTTACGCAAGGATTTATAAAAACTGGTATTTATCCTTTAAATTCTAAAATATTTTCCGAAGATGATTTTCTGACATCATACGTGACTGATAAACCTGATCCAACACTGTCAGAAGCTGCTATCCCAGAAAATGTGAGACCCAGAACACCACAACCCAGCACGACCCATATTAACGCTTCAGACGCTCCTAAAAGTCCAAATGTCCAACCTACACCATCAACATCGTCACAGCAAATTGTTAGTCCTGAAATGGTAAGACCATTTCTAAAATCAGGCCCAAGGAAGAATTCGAAACCCAACACTCGTAAAATGGTATCAGCTATTATCACAGATACTCCAGAAAAGGATAAAATACAGGAAAAAGAAACTAAAAGCAAATCAAAAAAATCTGTAACTAGGAAGATGAAAACAAAACAAAATATTAGGCAGTTAAATACAAAAAAACAGTGTGATACTAGCGACTCTAATGATGATTCATCATTGACAAGTTCAGATGATGACGTTAACTTAATAGAATTAAAAAAAAGGAATGTCAGTTCAAATGAAAGTCATAACTTTTGTGTTGTGTGCAATGAGAATTTTAATTCTACTAAAGAAGTATGGTACAAGTGCAAGATATGTAACGGGTGGGCAAATGAATCGT
Organism: Charanyca ferruginea; assembly: GCA_947361185.1. Taxonomy (NCBI): domain Eukaryota; kingdom Metazoa; phylum Arthropoda; class Insecta; order Lepidoptera; family Noctuidae; genus Charanyca; species Charanyca ferruginea. The sequence goes on from OX376056.1 coordinate 33,922,017, forward strand.
GTGGCCACAAAGGACTGATTAATTTCTTCTGCCAAAAATGTTTTTAATTTTAAATTGTTTTTATATTGTTTTTATTTTTTAAGATAGAGAGTATACGAAAAAGGGCTCGATTTTATGTTTTTAGATATTTTTTTATTAATTATTTAATTATTGATTAGGACAAAGTTCAAAAGTTTTAATTGTTGATTAAGACAATGTTTAATTATTACTGAGACTGTTTAAAAATTGTGATTTTCATAGAATTACCAAAGTAAGCTTAGTATTAATCTGATTTTAAATACTTAACATAATTTTAATTGATAAAAAACCATTTAGTACCTCAAAAGTAGGTATCGGCTCTTTCATAACACATGGTAGCTCTTTCATTGACCTGCTGCTATGAAAGAGCCGATTTCTTTTTTTTTTTTAACTATTTATATAAGAGATTATCAGCGTTGTTATCCTCTTTATTTTTATTTTATAACATTGCCAATTAAAGTGATTATAAGAAAACCTAGTTTCATTTGAAAATAATATAATAAAAGTGGGTTTTTTTTATACTATTCAAAACTGGCTCTTTCATCCACACTCTCCCCTATCCGTACAAAGCATGTTCTACTTAATGCGGTGCGTGAATATTGGACGGAATTTTGTAATTTAGTAATTTTGTATTATCTTCGAAACTGCTTAACCAATTGGCATACTTTAAAGGGCAAATCTTATCTCTATGATGTCCTTGTGATCATAATGTTATTATTTTTGATAAGGTTTATTATTTCGGTGTTTAAAAAATCGTCCAAACGTTATTAGGTTGAAAAATCTTTTTTTTAAACATAAAAGCTACAATGTCTGCTAAAATATAAAAGATAGAAGTATGGTGTCGCGGACTTTACTATAGTACCATTTAAGACAGACCAAGTTGCCAAACATTGTTTACAATTATATAAAACTTTTTAGGCAGCGCATGCTAAAAACTTCGTTTTAAAAGGTAATTCTTTCCGCCTGGCTAGACAAAAATTGTGATAGCTCAGCTAATAAGCATGATATCAATATAATTTATAGCCTATAGCACTCCGGGATAACGTAGCTCTCTATTGGTAAAATAATTTTTGAAATCGGATATGCAGTTTCGAACATTACCCCCTACATACAAACTTACAAAAAAATGATGTTGAGTCTAAGAAATAAACGTGCTTCCAATATGATTTTTTATCGCATTTTAAAAGGATAAATGGTGGCGAAAATGAGGAATCATTGTAACCTATAAATTTCACTGTCGCAAAAAGGAAGTAAACTCAATATGAATACTTTGATCTAGGTTAACGGTTGAATGGAAAAAAAAAATGTCATTTATAAATCCATGCTATCCATACTTAATATTATAAATGCAAAAGTAACTCTGTCTGTTACACTTTCACGACAAAAAGACTGAACCGATTTTGATGAAATTTGGTAGAAGATAGTGCATATTTATATTAGTAAAAGCGTTGTATGACCTCTTTCCTTTGATTTAGATTAATTGGTAACGTCGTTTTCATTTATCAGTGTTAGATAAACTATTCCTTTTTCAGTAATTCTTTTCTACCAAAGTTTTCGTAAAAGAAAAGTCTGTTTTCTTTGAGTAAATTCAAGAGTAGTCTTGTACTTATGCACAAAAATAAGACGTTGAAATATATATTTAGTCATTTTCGTGAGTGTTTCTTGCGAATATTGTAAAAGCTTGCTGTTGCTACATGTGTAAGATATAGCAGAACGAAGGAAATGACGAATCTAGATTTTTCGCTTCGAGATAAATTCGGTTTGTTATTGAAACGGAACGGTGGCGTTCGGCAAGTTATTTTTTTGTATTTTTTTATTTACGCGGACACAATTATAGCATCTTAACAGTAACCAACACGATGCTATAACTAAACACTACACCAAGATATAAAACAATAAAAAAAGACTGAATGGTAAATATAAAAATAAAAATCAATTCGATAACAAGTTTCATGAGCCCAGAAATCGTTCAACTTTTTATTCTCAAAGCAGAACTAGAAATAAACAAAGTCAAAGTCAAAGCATTTATTTCAATTAAACCATTTACAGGCACTTTTGAATTGTCAAGGAGTCGGTCAGTTAGACAGAAAGTTGAAGCTAGTTGCTCGTTCCAAAACGTAGGTAGGTCTCTATGGAGAAGAACGAGCAAGAAACTCCACGGACACTCTTTTAAACTCAGGTTTTTACAAAATACTGCTACATTATTCTTGTTGCTTCTATATGTGAAAACAATGAAGGTAATCTAGAAATACAAAATATAAAAAATAATCAAGATAAAAACCATGGCAGTTAAGAGTTGACCAATCTCTACTGACAGCGCCCGTTCACGAACATGACGCGTGAATCAGCACCATTCAGCTCAACCATTTTAGAGGGAGCCGAATGACCCAACACACGCGCCACCACCAGCGAGACATTTGAGTGAGCATGACAATTCTCTCAACCGCCATGCTCAAACACATAATAATTTACTTAAAATATGGCTCCATGGTACTCACATTTACAAAATTGAAATAATGCTGCTAAATTATACAAAACTAAGGTTTCCAATGTTTCTAAAATGTCGAAAAAGTAATTAAAATATATATTTGTGTATAATAATAACGATACTCGTTACTCATGTCAATAAAAAAAAGGGGTAGGAAACAACATTCCTCCAATTAGGAAATTCCCTAAACTGCCTGTGGAGCAGGACCAGCATTTAGCCAAGCATTTTTATCATTGATGTAGTCTTCTAATTTATAATATGCTTGTCTACACAGTGTGCGTTTAATACAATTTAAATTGTCTTTCATTTAGTTGTAGAATATCAAGAGGTATTTTATTATAAAATTTTACACAGTACCCCATAAAAGAAGTATGAACTTTTGACAATCTGAATCTTGGCTGATCTAATTTGTTCCTATTTCTAGTATAAACACTATGTCTGTCACTTACTTTATTAAAAAGATGAAGGTTTTTTCGAACATGCATAATGTTTTCATATATGTATTGACAAGGTACCGTCAAGATGTTAATCTGTTTAAACAATTCTCTTAGAGACTCGCGACTGCTGAGATTATAATATATGGCTCTGACAGCCCGCTTTTGCAGAATAAAAATAGAATCAATATCTGCAGCCCGCCCCCAAAGCAAGATACCGTAGAACATGATGCTATGAAAATAACTAAAATATACTAGCCTAGCGGTATCCACGTCTGTCAAATGCCGGATTTTTCTGACAGCGTAAGCGGCCGAACTCAACCGCCCTGCAAGAGATGTTAAGTGAGGACCCCATTGCAGCTTTGAGTCAAGCGTAATCCCTAGGAAAACAGTCTTTTCGACGAATTCAAGTATATCCTTATTCAATACAACGTTACATTCACTACTTTTAACATTCGGTAAAGCGAATCTTATGCATTTAGTTTTCTTCTCATTTAATACTAAATTATTTACAGTAAACCAATTATGAACCTTAAGCATAGCGTCATTTACGTCGTTATGGTGCTGTGCCCGTCTATTAACTCTAAATATCAAGGAAGTATCATCAGCAAATAACACCATTTGTGGTTGATTTTTTAGCAAATAAGGTAAATCGTTTATATAAACTAAAAAGAGGAACGGACCCAATATTGAGCCCTGCGGTACCCCCATTTTTACTTTTAAGCCTGATGAATTTACACCGTTTACTTGAACTTGTTGCAGTCTATCAGTCAAATATGATTTTACTAAGCTAAGCGCTAGTTTACCCAATCCGTAATGCTCAAGCTTTAAGAGTAGTGTATCGTGATTCACGCAATCAAATGCTTTGGAGAGGTCGCAAAAGATACCAATAGCATCTTGAGAATCCTCCCAAGCCTTAAATATATGCTTGATTAAGGTGACACCGGCGTCAGTAGTGCAACGTCCTTTGGTGAAACCATACTGTTGATCATGTAAAATTTTGTGACAGTTAAAATGACTGAGCATTTGATCAAGCATTACTTTTTCAAACACTTTGCTAAAAACCGGCAAAACTGAAACGGGTCTGTAATTATTAGAGTCTTTGCAGTCGCCGGATTTAAAAAGTGGTATAACTTTGCTGAACTTCATTAGATCCGGGAAAACCCCTTGGTCTACACACAAATTAAAAATGAAAGCTAAATAGGGCGCCACTGTCTCAATAATTGATTTACAAACATTAGTATACATCCCCCATAAATCTTCAGTACCCTTGATCTTGAGTTGTTTAAAAGCTTTAATAACGATTGCAGGGTTTATATGTTTAAATTTAAATTCCGTGGGACATGCTGAAACATTCGAACTTAGTAAGTTTAAAGCAAGTGAGGGCGAAGAATCTAAAGTTTCAGTAGTTTTAATAGGAATATCGGTAAAGAATGTTGCAAATTCCTGAGCAACTTCTTTATTAGTACTTAGAGACCACGGGAAGTCTCCAGAGTGTAATCAGTATTATGTTTTTTGTTCCTGTTTGTTTCATTATTAATTATTTTCCAAACAGTCTTAATTTTATCATCAGCTGATTTAACTTTGTTGCTAATGTATAAGGCTTTAGCTGCTTTACAAGCAATTTTAAAAGTTTTAGAATAAGTCGAAACATACTTATTTAATGTTTCGGTGTTAATGTAAGGCTTAAGGCCATACAACTCAAAAAGCCTTTCTCTACTTTTCCTGATACCTTTAGTTGCCCAGTCACTAAATAAAAACTTAGGGCAAATAGTTTTCGTTTTTTTCTTAAAAATATTATCAAACTCTGTTTGCACAACTGAAAAAAAATCTTACAAAATATTACCATTATTCATATTAAGTTCCTGAACGGGTAACTTACTAATTAAAGTCTTATTAAATTTATCTAAATTACTAGATGTTATTGGTCTTGACTGTATCTGTATTTTTTGCAAGGGTGTGTTGGACTCCAAAGCAATGGTTTGACCGCTGTGATCTGAAGGGAGATAATTTACAATAGCTTTATCTAAATAGTCTAAATCTAAAAACTTCTACGGAATTGAGAAATCAATTTCTTAGCAATCCACTAATGATGATGGACATTACAATCGACCGTTGAAATGATAAAGCCGTCCAGCTCCAAATATAAAGCAATACCTTTGTTCGTTCACCAATATTTTGATATCTATTTAGTGTAGGTACGTGTGGCCGTGGTAACTTATAACTACCAATTCAATTTCGTAAGGGTCGGCCTGATCTGCCTTGTCATCGAAAACGTGTAAGCTCTAGAGGCCAAGTCGGCGCCGCAAACGATTTGAATCGATTATTGATTCAATTCTATATTGCTAAATGCGGGATTTTCTAAGGAAATATAAATAGAAGGTTCCTTCGGGTGTTGCATGAAATTTAAATAATCAAATAAGTAGCGTTAGTAGAAATGGCCTACATTGATTTTTGGTGTTTCCTTCAGATAGTTCTTATTGGAGCTAAAACTAAGTTGCGGTCGTAAGCAAAGAATACAGGTGTTAAAAGTCGTACGTGTTTTCGCCAAGTACTTGTATGCCTCGGTAAATTAAGAGCTCGCATTTACACGTGACATGTTGGAACCTTTTTCTAAGTTTCAGACACAGAAAAAAGATTACATTCCACGAACTTGTGCTCTTAAAACGTGTTATAGGTCAGAACAATCCACTATGAGCATAATAGAATTGTCGTGAAATACTTAGCATCGCAAAGAGAATCAATAATGGTAACAACGTGTGCACAGCGCTCGGAGCGTCAGCGACGCCAAATATATCGGCTACTAGCAAACGACACTTATATCTCAATCGCATTTTGATACACAATTTCGGCTCCGAAAAATACACAAATCCTTTTATTTCTTGCGTTTCATAGACATCGTGTACGTAAATCACCTTTCTACCGTTGGCAGGATTGCACCTATATTTCGCCGAGCGACCCGATAAATTTGGCCCGTCCCACCATCGGGAAATAGCTTTTTATTCTCAAACCCGTTTGTTTATTACGTGTTTTGTGTGTTGTATCGGATACAGGTCGCTTATTTTATTATTCACGAGTGGGTTTTGTGACTTATTTGTTTATTTTTTATATTACTTTTCTCGTTCCGCTAGCGAGTTTTATATTCTTCTTACTATGAATAATAAGTTGCGAATGGTACATTCAAATTTTTGGGACTTACGCCGTCGTAAAGAGGGAAAAGTTTTCCGTGGATGTTTTATTTCTTTTGTAATAATACGAGTTTATATTCGATGCGAAATTTTCTTAATTTATTTTACTTGTAGGGTTTCAATAATAAAACAAGAAAATATTACGCGTTCAGAAATCTCGAAGGTAATTTTCTTTTATAACCCATTGTCTTCTGAACATAAAATAGAAAAAAAATTGCTTAGTTTCAGTGGACTGATAAAAGGGTTTGTTAGAAGAATATTTTTACTGATTGACCCAACGGTAAATTTTATTAAATTAACTGCATCAAAGAAACATTTAATTCTAATAACTCACCTTCAAAACAATTTTACAAATTCGCTTCCGAGAAAACGTTCCTCCGTCGAGTTTCATTTTCTCAATTAAATTTTGGGAATTAGAGTAATGGAACTTGGGTATTTCTTAACTAACTGCGGAATAGGGGGCTAACCCGTTTGCCAGCAGTCGGTTAACGTAAGCGGCTATCGTAGGATTATTGTGGAAACGAATGCTCGAAGAACAATTTCGAGAACAGTTTTTCATTTCAAGTAATCTGAGCTTTCAGCATTCGTTCTGGCTCATCGATGTAGATCTAACTTAGTTTCGGTTCGCCGATGTTCGTAAAGTGTTGGGTGTAACAAGAACCTTTATGGAAGAAAAATCTCTTATAAATTGAGATTATAATAATATGCTTTTAAAAAGGCGACTAGAAAAAAAAGAAGAACTCGAAAGTGAAGCACCCTAAGAAAGCCAGACCATTTGTACAAACATGCCTCAAGCACATCATAGTCACGGACTAGACAAAAAAGAATTGCGCGCCACGCATATCGAAAGTACCGACCGTACCTACCTACCGATCTATGTGTGCGCGTCGGTCCGGCACTTTAGGTGCTTCACTTTTGAAATGCGTGGCGAGGAGTCCTTCTTTTTTTTATAGTCTGTGCCCTACCTACTTTTATTTGTCACACACTTTACTTATTCTGATTCTTTCATTTCTCGAGTTGCCGTTTGTGACCTTTGTCATTTACTTCAAACAACCCATCAAACCATTCATATTTGGTTAGCTAAACCAGCTGGGTAAACAAACTTCCCTTATGTAATTATAAGCGGATGTAATATTACGGTATCGTGACGTTGAAGATGAAAATAGGGAACGAGAGGCACTCTCGGTACTTCTAGACCCCCATTAAGTTCCATCTCGGCTTGACGGAAACTGTACGGATAGTGATACAGGCACGTCACTTTGATAAACTAATTTGGCCTGATTGTACACGTAGCTTTATGTAATGGGTTCGTGTTAAGACGGATAACACATTGTATCGGCTTCCAAAACTAGGCTTAGGTACTTAGGATCTTTATTTTTATTTTTTACTAGCAGCTGCCCGCGACTTCGTTTCCGGTGGTTACTTGTGAGAGCCATTAGGCCTCCTTAAGGGGCCATTAAACGACTTTTACAGATTTTAAACTGACAATCACGTCAAAAGTGCAGTGTAAATGATTTGAAAAAAATATATGTTAAACTAGAACATTCTCTTAATCACTTAGTAAGTGAATATTTTTAATTATATTCATATTATATAGTTTAATTAATATGTGAAGTTGTGTCTGACGCGGACAAAACATTGACAATCACACAAAATCTACCAGGTATAATTAAACGAAACTTACACCATCTCACAGACAATTTTATTATCTATCTTTTAGTATACGCCTTTTTTTTAATTTTGAAAGAATACTACTTTTATTTAATTTTTTCGACTAAACTTTGAGAGTTTTGGACGCAAAACTGATGCAAAACGGACGCTGTCTGTGTCCAAAACTTTCAAAATTTAGTCGAAAAAATTAAATAAAAGTAGTATTCTTTCAAAATTAAAAAAAAGGCGTATACTAAAAGATAGATAATAAAATTGTCTGTAAGATAGTGTAAGTTTCGGATAATTATACCTGGTAGATTTTGTGTGATTGTCAATGTTTTGTCCGCGTCAGACACAACTTCACGAGTTAATTAAACTATTTAATATGAACTTAATCAAAAATATTCACTTTCTATATGATTAAGAGAATGTTCTAGTTTAACAAATATTTTTTTCAAATCATTTAAACTGCACATTTTGACGTGATTGTCAGTTTAAAATCAATAAAAGTCGTATATCGTCGCCTTAATCCGGCCCTGTCGCAAAATCCGTTCTTGGCGGACGTCTACTAATTATAAACTAAGTCAAGTCAACCGGTTTTTGATATTTCGTGATGAGTGAGTGAGTGAGTGAGCTTTCGCTTTTATATATTTAGATAGATTATTTTGAAAGGAATGGAGAAAGAAAAACCTTTGCCCCACCTTAGCATTTTTCCTACATCGTGTGTGGTGCGTTTACACACATAAACTCACATACACAAACAGCCAGACCCGGAACAACGATCTGTAGGCCATACAAATATTTTTGTTCCGTATGGGATTAATCATTTAATCAGTTATATGTATGATTTTTGTATAGTTTTTTGATTTGAGTATGTATACGAGCGCTTCTAGTCATCAAACTGCCAAGTTTGGCAAGATACAATTTTGTAAAATAAAATTAAATAAAGAAAGAAAAATCAGTAAGCAGTTTTGACGTAATTGCATGAAAACTAACCGAAAGTCTTATTTGTATTCTAATCAAGATACATTTTCATAACTTTCATCTCATAAATAAAACTCAAAAGTTCTTTTGATTTATCTGATAACTTTAATGGGTGTCGAAAATAATCCATGGAGTTATAGAAAGAAATTAATTAATGAATTGTGCCTAGCTTTAAGCTATTATTATTCACACCTTTAAACATTGTGGAATGCAATAAATCATAATTATGAGTATAAATTCATAATTACCCATACTTATATTATAAATGCGAAACTAGAGTTACTTTCGCATTGAAAATATTAGTATGTTGCGAAAGTAGAGTTACTTTCGCATTTATAGTATTAGTATGTACTGTACTGTAGTAGTCCGTTACGGTTTCACGATAAAAAGGCCGAACCAATTTTGATGAAATTTGGTACGAAAATAGATTGAACCCTGGGAAAGGACATTTCCTACTTTTTAATCCGCGACTTTGTCTGCATCCGTGATAAACGAAATTAACGCGGACGAAGTCGCGAGCCAAAGCTAAGTAATACTTAATATTTATACATAATACTAATATTATAAATGCGAAAGTAACTCTGTCTGTTACGTTTTCACGTCGAAACGGGTGAACCAATTTTGATGAAATTTGGTATGAAAATAGCTTAAACCCTGGGGAAGGACATAGGCTACTTTTTAACCCGCGATGACAGTCGCATGCGGACGAAGTCGCGGGCAAAAGCTAGTTTATTATAATTATGAGCATTACCTATACTGGTTTTCTTAACAAATATAAGCACCAAATAACTTTTTCTATTAGTAATACAGGCATACATTTCTCAAGTTCGTTCACTTACTTCACCAATCGACTTGGTAGCGACTATTTGTCCAGAATACCCCTCCAGTGGGGCGTGCCATTCCGATCGCCATTTTTCTTCCGCCAGCTATCTGGTGTAGGCAGGGCGCTGCGTCGGCTACTCTGATAAATCCTCTACGGAATGCAAATAAAATAGATCACTGACACAAATAAAATTATTTTCTGAATAAAAGGTTCAAATAATTATTCTGTTTGTTTTCTATCCGTACCAACGGTGAGTTTTTAAACTTTTTTGTGAATGTATTGTATTTTGGGTCCAGGAAAGGTGTTAATTGGAAATTATGGAGCTTGAATAGTTACTGGGGGACATTATAAATTAGAAACTTTTTCGTTTTTTGTCGGGCTGGTTCGTTTATTTTCTGTGTGGGTTTCATGTGCCATAAATCACATTGTAGCGTAGGTACGTAGTTAGTTATAGAGTTAAATAGAAAACACTTTTTCATCCCTTCTATTCGAAAAGTGTCGTTTTGTTCCTCTATAAGCGGGAGCAAAGTAGCTCTTTTCTCCACTAGACTTTTTAGCGGGCAGTAATGAGATTTAAATTTGGAACATGAATCGTTCATTGAAATCGATCGCAAAATTGTATAAATTACTGGCTGTATGTGTTGGCTGTACGGTGCGGAAAGGCGCGGTACTTCGAAGGCGACTTTGTGCTAACGGTTAGTAGATATATTCTGTACTCAATACTTTTTTTTTTTTACTGAACACTCAATATGTAATCTTTATTTCGTTTGCTTATGCTTTTCCACTGCTGGGTCTGCTGGGTCTTCCCCAAGTCTTACCAGGAGCTTTTATTGTAAGTGCAGTACAGGTCATCTCGCCTCTACTTTCTGGGCCATACTCAGCGACGTAGTCCATCTTCCGGCACCCTTTGCGTGGAGACTTATGCCCACCAATGACGATTTATGGCAAACTTGATTTTTAATAAAAAAAACATAACATAGTTTAAATTGCAATGAAACTGTACCGTACCTAATTTTTTTTATACCGATACATCTCCCTGACATATTATTATAATTGCCTAACCGAACGTATAAATAAAATATTGATCACGCGCATAAATTCCAACTTTGTAATTTTTGACAGTAAATCCATCCATATCTAAAAAAAGTGCTCAATTTACCACAAGTGCGGCATAAAAAACGACTGGCAATATTTGTTTTTCTTTTTTCGGTACTGCCGTAAAATATAGGGATCATAGAGAAATTTTTTTTTTCAATGCTGTCAGTGATAGCCTAGTAGTGTGGTATTTTAAATTGCTCGTAACTCAATAGATACTGTTTCAGCGAAATATCGGTTTTGTTAAATTGGATACCAATCTTGTTATTCAACGTAAAGGATTTTTTAATTTGTATGTAAATTTTCCTACTACCTAACTATTTATTTAACAAGTTTTGTGTATTTTGATCGAGAAATAGTGTTTATTTATTTATTTATACTTCATGCACAAAGGTACAAAGGCGGACTTAATGCCTTAGGCATTCTCTACCAGTCAACCAAGGGTGGTGAAGAGATAACATGGCAGGTGCATATGAAAAAAAAATATATATTAAAAAAGTTAAAAAGATATAAACTTACGAATATATAAACTATACATACATAATTTAATGTTTGGTATATAACATACCTATATAGAATATATATAAACATATAATATATATATATTATATATATAAATAAAGGAACAAAGTATTATGAGATGACTCTGCTTATTTGTGCTGAAAATAAGTTCGCAATTTCCGCTTAAATGCATACTGGCTGGTAGCCGTTCTGATATCGAGAGGAAGCGCATTCCAGAGAAGAATGACCTGGATATGAAAGGAAGAATGAACAAAATCAGAAGGGCAAAGTAAGTGAAGGTTGTTAGAAGATCGCAGATTTCAGAAGAACATAGATATTGAAAGTGGGACATTAGATAAGAAGGGGGGGAGAGAGAGTTGAGTAGGGAGAAAAGCGTTGTCAGTGCACGCAAACTTCTTCTCTGGCGAATGGGCAACCATTTCAACTCAGATCTGTAGTTTGATACATGGTCATATTTCCTCAAGTTATAGATAAACCTGATACAGTTATTAAGGACCCTATCAAGCTTATCAAGCAAGACTGCGTTTAAGTCAAAGTAGCACACGTCACCATAGTCAATAATAGGGAAAATTAAAGTCTGCACAAGCATAGTCTTCGTCTTAGCAGGCAAAAAGTTCCTCAGACGATACAAGGATCGCAAAGTTCCGTTGGCTCTTTGACTGACACTAGAAACCTGACTTTGCCAACCAAGTGTCGAGTCAAGATGCAAACCGAGATCTTTCACGCTAGGGCTAATGGGAATGACAGTACCATTGAACATAATCGGAGGAAGAGAGCAAACCGCCACTCTAGCCATCATACGCGAGCTTCCAATTATAATGGCCTGACATTTTGAGGGGTTTACGGACACCCCAAATCTATCAGACCAGTCTTTGATAGCGTCCAAGTCTCGGTTCACATCCTCTATAGCGTCCGATAAACCTTCCACCCGCGTAGCTGAATACAATTGAAGATCATCGGCATAAAGATGATACGAACACCGAAGACAGTGAGTAATAAAATTAATGAAGATAGAAAATAGTAATGGACAAAGAATACCGCCTTGTGGAACCCCAGCATCCAGACCATGCCAACTCGATGAACTCTCGTCAACGCGGACCGACTGCTGACGTCCCCGAAGATAAGAAGAGAACCATTCCAGCGCCTCACAGGAAACCATCAGATGTGAGAGGATGGATAAGAGAATATCATGACTTACGGCATTAAAGGCATTGGTGAAATCAATTAAAACCAACACAGTAACCTTGGTATCACCCATTGCTTCTCTAATGTCACCAGTCACTTTAAGGAGAGCGGAGGTTGTGCTGTGTCCAGGCCTGAACCTCGACTGGAATGAGCTTACGAGGCTGTTCCGATGGACAAACTCTGAAAGCTGTTTGTGCACGCGGGCCTCAAGCACTTTAGACAGGAAAGGGAGAATGGAAATAGGTCGAAAATGGCTAGGAAGTGAGGGACTAGAAACTTTAGGAAGTGGACGGACATAAGCCATACGCCACTGGGAAGGGAATTGTCCGGAATCAAGAGAAAAGTTGATGATGTGGGTAATTGGTGGAAGAAGAAAGTCAAGGATCAAGCTGACCATATGACGACTGATCCCGTCATGGCCCACCGCCTTAGATTTAATAGATAGAATGGTCTTTTTAACTTCATCCAAGGAGACTGGAGAAAAGCGAAATGGCTCTATAATGGGACCAGGTAGTCCAGAAATGAAATCAACCGTCTGAGACATCATATTGGCATCCAAATGACAAGTGGTTGTAAAGTGACGGTTGATATCATCCAGGCCAATTGTTTTCGGGAAATCCACATGACGTGGCCTACCAATACCCAGAGTTCCGAGGAATTTCCAGATAATAATATCAGCAGGAGAAAAAGATGAAATGTTTTCGAGAATATGGCGGCGTTTGGCGTTACGTATCATCTGATTACACCGGTTTCTTGCAGCTTTATAGAAAAAAGTGTTGTTGTATTTTTAAAGACATAAGCACCAAACAAAAAATAAAGGCACAATTTGTAATATCAGCCTATTGTTAATCCATTTATACATTTTCTAAAACAGAAAGGGGAATAGCAGTAGTGGAGACTTATTCACAGCGGGTATGAACACACTCAATCTTTTCCCTTTTTCTTGCTTACCAAATAATTTTTAGACAAAGAATTAACGTTGCTAAACATCGTGGCAATGCTGCTAACCATCTGGGGGCCTACCACCAGCTGTTATAACAGTATTATAATAATCTTACATTGACTTTTCGTACCATGACGTCCTTAAAATAAGCCTAATATGATGATTAAAACAATATTACTTTCTTAGCGGTTTTGGTGACGTAACCATATAAAAGTTCATTCAATTCATACCACGACGTGACTTTTGACAATCAGCAAGATTGTTTTAAACGTCAAATTTTGCAATCATAAAAAAGTTCCTCCGACTCGACGGAAGTATTATTTTTTTTGCAAATATCTATTTAAAATAACATTTTCGTGTCATTTAAAGTAAGTAAAATGTATTTATTTACGTTAACTTGCCGAATGAATGATGTATCTAGAGATTTTAGTACATGGGTAGTTAATTTCTTGTTTGTTTCTAGATGGCGAATGCATACGAAGTATTTGAGTTTTTGGAAGCTGATAACGCAGAAGTTAACAGTACAAGAAAGAGGCGTCATATGCAGTTACGTAAGGAATGCGATTATGCGACCCCTTCAATTTAGATGAAGTGGAATTAATTTGTTAAGCGGTACCAACTCACAAAAGATCTAGCACATAACCTGTGCGACGAGTTGAGGCCACTGACGAAGAACCCTACAAGATCTACAGACTTGTCTGTAGAGACGAAGGTAAAAACCCTTATTTCTACCGCGAATAACACTAAAGTAGGTACCTGTTGTGTGCCAAATACCACTTTAATGTACCTTTACATACTAAGTTTGATTCCTTTTGTCTAGGTGTTAATTGCATTATCATTTTATGCAACTGGTTCAGTTCACCAACGTCCAGTAGGCAGTAGCGAAGGTCATTTTGTGGCTCAGCAGACTGTTTCATCCATCATCGCACAGGTTACTGCGTGTATTAATTCACTACAGATAAGACAGAAGTACGTTAAATTTCCAGTGTATGATCAAGAACGCAACAGGATTAAAATGAAGCATGTATCTTTTTTATTACAATATTATGTTTAGTCCTTGTTTAAGTGCAGAATACCTACTTTGCAAAATGGTAACAAATATATAATGTAAAATTAAATAAAACAATTGTATCGCATGTTTAAATTCACTGTGGCATATATTTTGAAGTGACTTCTATAACCCAGCAGTTGATTATAAAAAGCTGATGTAATAAAGAGTTAAATATCATATGAATGGTTATTTTAAATTCTTTATTTTGTTTATTAGGTACTAAGTATATTCAGGTCGGGTCGGATCGGTCGGTCGGGTCGGATCGGTTTTTGTTATCTATTGCAGATTTTACAGTAAATTTCGGCTTCCCGGGGTTCTAGGGTGTATAGATTGTACCCAAGTAGCTATAGTACGCTCAGTACTATATGAGGAGCGCTACTTCTGTTGCAAGCATTACCATTCTATGAATGTTCAATTGGTAATTGTTCTCGCTACATGCCTGCGTCTGGGCGCTCCATGCGGGGCTCCACATCGTTGCCAGTGTGGTGAAGCAGTCGACTGCCTCGGACATCATGGCCTATCCTGCAGTAGAAGCGCAGGCCGAATGGCACGACACGCCAGCATCAATGACATCCTCCGTCGTGCTCTTGCCACCGCCGGGGTGCCTGCTATTTTAGAACCCAATGGCTTGGCACGCGACGATGGGAAGAGACCAGATGGGATGACCATAATGCCTTGGAAGTTGGGTAGGCCTTTGGTGTGGGACGCAACATGTGTCGACACCCTTGCGCCATCTCATCTTCCTAGCACTACGTGTTGTGCTGGGGCGGCTGCTGCAGGTGCCGAAAACCTCAAACGGCGCAAATATAATAACCTTCTTGGAAGCTATATATTTGAGCCGTTTGGGGTGGAAACTCTAGGGCCATGGGGTCCGAGTGCCCATATTGTTTTTCGTGACATCGCCAAGCGGCTGGTCGACTCTTCACGTGATCCGAAGGCTGGTCTATTCTTAGGTCAAAGAATCAGCATTGCCATACAACGTGGCAATGCTGCCAGCCTGTTGGGCACGTTTCCCGTTGACAACGATGTGGACGAGTTTTTTGATGCCCTTTGAGCTCCCTGCCTTTTTCTTACAATTGTACATAATATTATTAATTAGATTTAAGTTTTGTATATATATTCCTAGGTATTAAGTTATTGGTAAGTGTTCATTTGGTGTCCAGTAGAAGTAAAGTAAAGAAGTAGGTAGCAATTAAAGTATTGAAAACTAGCACTTTGCCCATGACTTCGCTCGCGTGAATTTTCTCATAGATCAATTTTTTTTTGATAATGCGATATAGCTTATAGCACTTAGGGATAATGTATCTTTCTATTGGTAAAATTAATTTTGAAATTGGATAAACAGTTTCAGAGATTACCCCCTAAAAACAAACTAACAAATCAATTTTACCTCTTTATAACATTACTAGCACTTTGCCCTCAACTTCGACCGCGTGATTTTTCCCAAGGATCTCTATTTTTTTGATAATCCTTACTAATATTATAAATGCGAAAGTAACTCTGTCTGTTACGCTTTCACGATGAAACGGCTGAACCGATTTTGATGAAATTTGGTATGAAGATTGCTTGAACCCTGGGGAAGGACATAGGCTGTAACCGACATTCACGCGGACGAAGTCGCGGGCAAAAGCTAGTACAATATATAGCATGGGATAACGTAGCTTCCTATTAGTGAAAGAATTTTTGAAATCTGATGAGTAGTTCCGGAGATTACCCCCTACTTACAAACATACAAACAAATTTTACCTCTCTATAATATTAGTATAGTATAGATAAGTAAAAGTAAAAAACAAGAAATAAGTTCAAACAAATAATATTAGGTCCTTACATATGAAATTGCCGATACTTAATACTGGCAACTTTGAAATCAAATATTTTGTGTTTGAATAGGAATTCCAAATTCAAAATTATTTCAAATTATAGACCAAAGAATATTGTTCTAAAATTCGTGTTTCATTTGTTTTCACGTCATTTGTTTGGGCTTGAAAATTGCTATAGCAACAACAATGGAGAAATTAAAAATTCGCGGTATCTACGAATATGAGTTCCACCGTGGCACCAGTGCAGCAGAAACGGCTCGAAGGATTAACGACGTGTACGGGCCAAGCACCGCTAACGAACGAACGGTGCGTTTTTAGTTTCAACGTTTCCGTTCTGGAAATTTTGATTTACAAAATGAGCCTCGTGGACGACCGGATACTCAAGTAAATAATGAAGAATTAAAGGCGATAGTGGAAGCGGGTCCATCTCAAAACACTGAATTAGCAGCAGCCTTTGGAGTAAGTGACAAAACAATCATTATCCATTTGCGTCAAATTGGAAAAGTAAAAAAGCTCGAAAAGTGGGTACCGTACGAATTGACTGAAGCACACCAACAAACACGCATCGGTTGCTGCGCTTCTTTGCTCCATCGTCACAATAATGAGGGAATTTTAAATCGTATTGTCACTTGTGATGAGAAGTGGATCGTGTACGATAATCGCAAGCGATCATCACAATGGCTTAACCCTGGAGAACCGGCAAAACCTTGCCCCAAGCGAAAACTGACCAAAAAGAAGATTCTAGTTAGTGTTTGGTGGTCCTGTGCTGGTGTCATCCACTACAACTTCTTGAGATCAGGTCAGACGATTACTGCAGACATGTATTGTCAACAGTTGCAAACAATGATGGAAAAGCTCACCATTAAACAACCGAGACTGGTAAATTGCTCTAGCCCATTGCTCCTTCAGGATAACGCTCGACCACATACTGCACATCAGACCGTCGCCAAGTTAGAGGAGCTGCGACTGGAAACTCTGCGTCACCCACCATACTCTCCAGATCTTGCCCCAACCGATTACCACTTATTCCGAAATTTGGACAACTTTTTACAAGGATAAAAATTCAATTCTGATGAGGCAGTTAAAACAGCCTTCAAGCAGTTCATCGATTCTCGCTCCTAGGATTTTTTTACCAAAGGGATCAATGAGCTCCCGATAAAATGGCGGAAGTATATCGATAACAATGGTGCATACTTCGATTGACTAAATATATAATTTGTTTAAAAAAAAGTTATTTTTAATTTTTTGATACCGAGCGGCAATTTCATATGTAAAGACCTAATATAATCACTTACTAGTAGAGAGCATGCATACAATTCTTAAGTTTTACTATAAATATGACACTTTACAGTCTTTCAGATATTAATCTAAACATTTTCAGATATGTGATGCAGACACGCAAATAATCAGTGTAGATGCAAGTCATGGTGGTGCAACTCATTACACACCCTTATGATCTTTGTTAAAAAAAATTGTATTAATTCAACTCACCCTTATGATCTTTGTTAAAAAAAATTTATTTAAATTCAACTTGTAACTGGTCAATAATAATATAATTAACTTTGTTATAGGAGATTCTGGATACCCTTTTAGAAAGAGCATGATGGCACCAATACTGGATGCAGCACCTGATTCACCAGAAGCACACTACACTGATTTACATATCCATGCAAGAAACATTATATTAAGAGCGCATTATTGGGCTTCTCAAAGCACGTTTTCGTTGCTTAGTTGTTCACAGAGTCTTGCACTACTCAGCAGAAGTAGCTGGTTCTATTATAAATGCTTGTGTTATAATACACAACATTTGCAATAGGGCTAACATAAGTACCTGTGCAACAATTAACAATGAACATATGATTTGGGAAGTCCAATTACAGACACAAAACTATGCGAGTGAACAGACATGTAGTAATAATGTCGCGTTGCAGCCGGGTTTAGCTACTCGTGAAGGTCTTGTTCAGTGGCTGTGGGAAAGGCGGCATTTAAAATCCTGAAACAAAATATACGCAATTTTATTTTTATTTATGTTTTTAAATTAAGTAACCTTTGTTTATTGCAATTTTTTTTATAATGTAATTTAATGAAACTTAAGTAATTGTTATTTTAATATTTTTGTTATGCCTTTATAAAAGAAAAACCGAAGATTTATTCTAGTAACTAGCTTTTGCACGCGACTTCGTCCGCGTGAATGTCTGCTATCTACAAATTATCTATATTATATTAAATAGTAGTCTTTGTCCATTCTTGGGGTTCAAGCTATCTTCATACCAAATTTCATCAAAATCGATTCAGTAGTTGTGAAAGCATAACAGACAAAAGTACTTTTGCATTTATAATAAGTATGATTTTAAAAATTAACGCTCGCATGATGGGAATACTGGATAACACTTATAGACCGTGAACATATTTGCCTTTTTTGTACCTTTCTATCTTCTCCAAGGCTTCAGCACTCCTCACAGCAGCCTCAGAGTGCATTTGAGTAGAATGGACGAGCGCACGTCTTGCAGCTTCCTGCGACATAGGTGGCCGGTGTCGCTGGGAGCGGGTTGCAGATGTAGTTGCATGATGTGGAGTAGTAGGAGTTCTGCTGGGGGAGCGGGCTAGTGGATCTTGGATCAGGGGTTCCAGAAGAGGGTTTTGAGGCAGTGGCTCTAATACAGGCTCTAAAAGTGAGTCTTGGATAAGGATAAGGATCGTTGGATCAACGGGAAAATGCAGGGGATTCATGCACATCCACATCTACCGACGCAGTGCCAATCTCTGGAGGCTACAAAGAGATAAAGGACAATGCCAGAAACTCTATAGAACTTTGCCCCACTCAATAAAAGTCATGTGCAATATGTAGCATCTTACAGTTTATTTATTGCTGATAACTACACATTAGTCTTAGTGACTGTAGAACTTGCGGTTTCCGTTTAAATCTAAAAACAATAATGACATTGATTAAAGGTTAAATTGTATTTTAGGTAAAATGAGTTTGTATTTTTTGGGTAGGTATTTCGTAATCCGCAAGTTCTAAAGAAAAACAATTTAGTATAGAACGGTTCTATATTCATTACAATTATTTTCATTAATTTACTTTTTCTGTACATGGGTGGGGCAGGATCTGGCATTGTCATTTATGTGCTTAATATTATAAATAACAATTACATTTATGTTTAATTATTTAAGTTTTTTTTCTTACCAGTTCCACCTGAATGCCTGGCAAACCCTGGCCAAAATCTTGCCCCAGTATTTGGAGGAAATTTTTGTTCCGTTTCAGTCAAGGGCTTCTCAGTGGAAGGCCCTCCCCCAGTCCGCCCATGAGAAGCCCGTAAGACAGCAACCCGCTTGTTGAACTTGGCTTTATAATCTACCCAGTACTGAAAAAAATATTGCATAAATTAACATCAATATAAGTAATAGACATAATTTATTCAAAATGACAATATAAAAGTTACAAGTAGTTACTTTAGTCCAGTCTGCCCAATCTTTATGAGCACCATCACCTTGCGCGTTCAAAATTTTTGCAACCTCTTGCCACTTTCTTCGTGAGTAGGTACTACTTGGCTTGCAGAGAGCGATTGTAGGCAGTAGCAATCGATTTGTTGGCATTTAAAAATTCCCAGAGGATCTCTAGCTGCCGCCAGGAAACCCGATTAACTCTTCCGCTGCAAATATTATAACAAAACACTAATCACTGAGTGACCACTAATTGTATGGAATTATCTTTGTAAAAACATTACAGAAAAATAGTTCTTTGTTATAAAACTTATTAATTGAATTACCGTGTTTAACCTTACCTTGATTCCATGTTTGTTCCTTGAAACAACTGACTACAAAATGCTGGCGACGCACAGGGATCGTAAGCAATTAAGATACCTACTTAAAATAACTTCAAACACTTAGAAAACCACATAAAAAACTTCTGCATATTACATCGGGTTTCAAATTTCGTTCGAGTTATAAAAACAGCTGATAAGAACTAAGAACCCAGTTTGTTCCGATTCTTATCAAGTGACAAATTAGCCACAGCTTATTTTTAATTTTTTCAATTGTTTTTCTCATTTTTTAAAGTAAAATCTTTTAGTATGTGTTAATTTCATGAAAATGAATCATAATAATTAGATTCTTATGCAAAGTAATCTTTTTAAGTAAATAATACTTTTTTTTTGTTCAAAGACTATACTTCATATTTGGGATTCGGACCGACGTGTGAAAGGAATAGCGTTATGGAGTTCATATAGCGCTGTTTCTTTTTTTCTATTATAGCAGGCCATAGATAAATCTGACAAATTGTTCGTTATTTCCCAGCACTAAGCAGGAATACAAAAATATTTAACGATGAAGGTCATGGTACGAATATGAGTAAGGTTGTTGTAAACTTGAAACAAAACTCTCTTGAAATAGGACTGTTTTGTAAAAGCTAGTGGTTGGCCTCGGGCTCTTAACCCATTGACAGCAAAGCGTATGAACACAGATATAGATAGACCTAGATAACGCAAGAGCAACTACTTCGCTTGCCTAGTTTCGTGCCTAGCTTACGTACAAAAATTGTAAGTAAAAAAATAAAGTAAACGTTTCCTTCCATCGGTAAGTCATTTTGTGATTAATATTATGCGTAATTAATTTAAAATACAATTACTTTTAATCTAATACCCTCAGTAATACCTGGTAATACCAAATTTAGGAAAAACAAAACATTCGTATTACTTTGTGACGTCCAAAAAATGGCACGCTAGGTTTTCATACAGATCGTGATACTTGCGTTATCTAGGTCTATCCATATCTGTGCGTAAGAATTTATTTTTATTATATTTTATTTATTAATGACAATAAACAGTTACATGCAGAAAAATACAGAGAAATTATGAAATATATTGGTGGCAAATGAGCTCTTCCCCTCTTTTTTATGATGTATGTACAGAAGCCAGCACATCAAGATACAACAATCTGTTAAATTTCCTGAATAGATTATCAACTTTAATTCAAAAATATTAGGTTCATATTCAATTGGGATGGCTATGCAGATTTGCTGGCGTCTACATATTATTATTACGTTTATTTGTATACCTACATTAAATGTCATTTTTAACTGACTTCAAAAAGGAGGAGGTTATCAATTAGGATGTTTGTTTTTTTTTTATGTATGTTCGGGTATAACTCCGTCATTTATAAACGTATTTGCAAAATTCTTGTTTTGTTCGAAACGGGTTTATTCCGAAATGGTGCCGTATACATTTTATCGAAATTGATTCAGCGCTTTTTGAAAAAATCAACATAATCCCATAAAAATTAGATGACGTTGTGATGGATTTGGATGTTTAGGTGATACTAAAAAGCGGAAAATAAAAACTTTTTCAAAAAAAAAAAACAACCGCGTTACATAACAACAAACAGAACTATGCCATCGCCACCGACTTCCGAAACTAAGGTAATGTGTGTTCTGTGCTAAAGTTATTTATCACTTTTTAGTTTTTGAAGGCGGTTGATTTTTTTAGATTATTTTTTTAATATTAGTATAAAAATAAAAACATTTAATAATATAAAAATAGTAGCCCACCGGGCGGCGCGGCGTGGCATCGAGCACAGGGAATAATTAATACTATTTTAAGTCTGTGTTACCTTATAAATTATGTAGGTACGTATAGTAAATAATTACGTTTAGCTCCAGTCGTGTCCTTAATTTCGGCAAGGGTAGGTAGGTATGTGTCCTATCGTGTCTCGGCAGTTTGCTAAATACGGGTTTAAATCCGATTTGGGTGGAGAGCGTACCGTACGTAGCGTTATTTATCTACACATAGGTTCCATGTGATGGTACCTAAAGCTTGGTATTACATACAAAAAATAAGTAGCTAGACTTGTGATAGAGGTTGGTTGGCCACATATTAATAGTTATATTTACTGATGCAGTTTTAAAGGTTAAATAATTATTACACTAGGTACTACTATTACATTATACAAAGGCCGATTTTACCAAACATACTCAAGAATAGCTATTTTAGATTAAAATTACTCTTAACATTTACTCTTCGATAATAAAGATTTTGTTTTACCTTGCCACATTCTAGAATAATACTGCTCTCGCATGTCATTGAATGAGTGAAAGAACGGAAGTACCTATTAACTGACAAAATGGTACCACCGTACCTTGTTTGCATTTATAAATAAAGTTGTTTTCATATTTGGTGGTATTATACCAACTGTCAGGATGATAATAATTTACGTTCTTTGTGTCATTATTTCAACGCACCGCAGCTTTACTCCGGGTTTATCGTCAGTATAGTGATTTACTTGATAGTTTATACCTCAATGACAATAAATTGTAAAAAGAAAAAATCGTATGCTCGTGAGTAAATGACAATTATAGGTACCTACTCTAGAGTAAAAGTTATACCTACTTGCTTAGTGAAATCGGCTCTTACTTAGTAGGTAAAAGGTTTGAAACCTATGAGTAAGTTGTTTTTGTATAAAATAATATTTTACTAATAATTCGGGACACTTTTATAATAAAACAAAACTGTATGTAAGTACTTAACCATTGCAACAACCAGTGAAAACAAAAAGTAAAACCATAAACCTTGTTTGTTGTCTTTTAATAAAAACTTATTATAATAAGTTTCCGTGAAAACACAACAAACGACCTAAGCTTTATATAAATTTCCGAGAAATAATCCATTCATTGGCTAAGACAAACAGCACGTAATTATATCTACATCCACAGCAAAATATTTGAATTACCTTCCCTGTTACCACGGACGAAATTAACAATTACAAAATGGCCTATCCCGAGCCAAAAGGTAAATTAAAGAATATTACATAACCATAAGCAATTAACCATGAAATTTGTTATTATACCTCAACAAACTGTTTCCATAATCCCTTAAAAATTACTTTCATAATAATATTCTATGGAATGGAGAGGCTCATCAAATATAGCATTATAGCCAGGATATTACGTTACAAATTGGATACAAGTCAGTGTACACTGCGCTAGATTACTTAAATAAAATTTAAGCACTACAAAACTACGTCGTAAAGGTTTACGTGGCTAGGAGGCCAGCCCTTGAAATTGCGGCTCGTTCTTACTAGGCGAGAAATGGGTGGTTAAATGCCTAGCACGGTGGTAGGCTACTGGTATTAAGTTACATAGCTGGACAAGTACGGGCTTGATGAGCAAATCACGTCACTGTACTCCATTAAAGCACTAGCTGATGCCCGCGACTTCGTCCACGTGAATTGCGGTTATCTGTTTCGCACGAAACCCCAATTCTTTTTCTAAAATTAAAGTTAGTAGCCTATGTTACTCCTGGTCAAAATCGGACCAACCGTTCCGAAGACTAGCCGGAAGAAACAGAGAGACAAAAAGTAAAAAAAAAAAACCGCCTCCAAAAACTAAAATGTGTTAAATAACTTTAGCACAGAACTTACTTTTCACTTTTTAGTATTGCCTTAACATCCAAATCCATTAAGAAGCGGCGACACACTTAAAAGAGATTGCCAAAGATTGAAGAAACTAAAACGGCATCTAAGTATTTTTGTTTGGGATTTTGTTGATTTTCTCAAAAAGGGCTAGATCAATTTTGGTAAAATTATGTATATAATTAATATGGGACCATTTCGAAATAAACCCTTTTGAATAAAAAAAGAATTTTGCAAATCCGTCTAGACAGAGTTATGCCCGAACATACATAAAAAAAGGAAGTTTTTTAAAGTCGCTTACAAATTTTTAAAAATGTTTTTTGTTTATATTAGTACCGTATGCATTTAAGCTGTTTTTTACCATTACAAACAGACGCTTCAATTTTATTTATTTGTATAGATTAGACCCAAATCTGCCAAATAAAAATAGTGATTAGGTTATAATGTTGAAATAACTGCATTTTATAGTGATATTTTTTAATGTTAATGGCAAATAGTTGACATTGTTTTGTATTTATCTTAAAATAAAAGACCTTATTACATGTTACTTACAACTTAACTTATGATAAATGGTGTATAGAATGGCTGTTACGTAACAGAATTAGACTAATTTCTCATCTGACGAGTTTCTTGCCCATTCTTCTCCATACGAATCTACCTTTTGGAATGGGCAACTAGAATCAACTTTATATTTTTTTATTATGACGTTCAAAAGTGCCTTTTTAATGGTCTAATTGAAATAAATGATTTGAATTTGACTTTGACTTTTGACTTTGACGATTGCACCATTGACCTTTCATAAAACATAAAAAGTTGACAATGGTGCCAATTATGTTGTGCACGAACTAAATTAATTTTAAGCTATTTACATCTCTTTCTCTTCAATAAAACAAGAAAGAGACATACATTAATAAGAGCTGTCAATTTAAGTTCATCTAAAATGTTCATACAATAGTTGTCATTTCAGAACGTATTGATTGAAAACACTGCGAAGTTCAAAAGAAAAACTAATTTGACATCTCTAACTTAGTCCTTGTCTGTGGCCGTCCTTTTCTTCAGCTGCCTAGTAGTAAGAGATGCCAAATGCCTAATTTTAATTTAGTTTGTGAACAAGGGAATCGGCACCAATTTAATTAGTTGTAAAACGCAGAGAGAAACCGTTACGGTTCAATAAAACTTAAAAAAAAATACAGGGAATTTGAAAAAATACCCCAAACCTCTTAATCTGGACTTCGTATCATCACCCTGAATAACATTTGTTGTACGACTTTGACCTCAACTAAATAACGTAGCCAAAAACAATTTGTTTTCGTTTATTTGAAGTCTGTAAAATTTACGTATACTACGCGCGCGCGCACCCATATGACAGCGAATATGATGTAGGTAGTAGGTAGGCTAATTGTAATGGCCCGAGCGGTGGCGTTGTCGATAGGTGTGTGGGAGAACACTAGATTGAGACACGATTTAGTAAACTGAACTTTACTTTATGTCACACGAGGGTTACAAGTAATATAAATAACTTTAATGCTGACTTGACAGTTGAATGCTGACTGACTTCTAACTTCTGACTTCTGACTGACTGACTGACTGAAGGGAAGAGCGGTGGTGACTATTTATACATAAAATCATTAGTAGAAGGGGTAGATAAGTACCACGACCCTTGTTCCTTCATTAATTATCTAACAAACAATATTAGTCACAATTAGTTACAATAATATTCTTAATGCTCTTCTAATGACATACAAACATCATAAGTCTTATGAGAATAGATAATATAAACAATCAATAACTTCCTTGAGAAAGGTAAACAATATGATATGTCCATTACACCTCCCCCCTTAAAATGGGAATAATTTGAAAAATTATTCACATCAATATTTATAATTGCTTATTTAGATTTAATTTGGGCAATTATTCTTGATGAACGTCTCAAAGGAGCGCGTTCTTGAGATTGTTCTGGAATTTGTTCTTGAACTTCTTCCATCTCAATGTCATTGTTACCATTATTAGTATTTTTATTCAATTTTTTACAACAATTATCATTAATAATATCGAAATCTGGAAGTACAGACATATGGTTTGACATCATATCTTGATTCGATGAATGTAACATAATATTAGGAGAATATAATTTACAATTTCTTTGTAATTTTAGGATACCTGTAGATTTTAATTCTAGATCGTAAGGTTCTTCGTTTTTACATGAAACAGTTGAAATAACTTTATTAGGTATTACAAATAACCAACTATTTTCATTTTCTAATCTATACCATTGCTCTGATTGTATTAAACCAATCCTTGTATCACAAGATGAAGGAATTTGATTTTTAGTACCTAAGAATAATGTTAATTCACAATTATCTTTAGCATATACTGAATATAAAGGTTTTTCTAATTCACAAATACGATTATAATTATGAGATAATTTCTTACAACTATTAATATTTTCTATAGTAGTATAATGAATTTTATTTTCAGAGATCAGAAAATATTTCTCTGTAGGCAATATAAAGACATATGTATTATTCTTAGTTACAATTGGTACAGGAACTAAATTATATACATCATAAGTTTGTTGAATAATCAAAGGAGTCTTAATTATAAATACAATTTTTTCATTCATATAATATGAAATAATGCTAACTAACGATAGTAGTTCTGAAGCGTTATCCACATTCAAATCTAAAGGATATTGTGTATGAGTCGGAATATGTGATATAGTTTTCTTTAATTCATAAATATATTGTTCAGGAGTAATGATAATTGGATGTAGATTATTATTTTTAGCGAATAATATGGCATCAATAACCATAGAAATTTCATTATTTACTTCGCTGGTAACCAATGTTAAAAAAGATAAATGTTCATCTATGTTTTGTTTCATATTAATATTGAAAATTTTATGATTAGTATCTCTTGTATAATTAGCTAAAGTTTCTAAATTTTTATTAAAAATATTTTCACTTTTCCTAAGATCAGTTATCGTATTATTAAAATTATGAATAGTAGTTTTTACAATTTGTGATTGAGATTTCAATAATGTGATTAATTCATGTTCATTTTTATCTAAATTATTGATAGCGTTGTCATAACGTTTCGCGTCTTCTACGTCTAATGTTCCAAATGAAACCTTAAATATTGTTCCTACGCCATCGATTACAGAACGTTTCGAACGATGATTTGCAAAAGAATGTCCGATTATTTCTTTAAGGACAATTTCTTGATTTTTTAAATGAGGATATAATTGTTCTAAGATTAACATAGACGTTTGGCATAATGAAAATTTGTTAAACGTATCATGGTTACAAAGGTTTCTTGTTTCAATTAGAGTATTTTCGATAAGTTCTAATTTCTTGTGCCAGCTAGAAATATCAAGATATGTAACTAAATTCCACTCACTATCAAACTGATTTGCCTTTCCTACATGTTCAAAATAAATTCCACCCTTATTTAATGGTGTTATATTATAAAGTTCGCCTTGACTTGATGTGAAGGTAAACCTGGAACAATAAAATTACCTTATTACTTATTTAGCTGATTTTAAACGATTTACATGTACCTTAACTTTCTTCCTCTTGTTATTGTATTGTTATTGTTACGTTTACTGGTGAATTTATTTCTATAATTTCGTATGGACCGGTAAACTGTGGAGAAAGTTTCTTTGATCTTCCTGGTTTACTACTCTCATTCGTAATATACACCTTATCACCTATTTTATAATTTTCTATTTTACATTTTTTATCGTAATATTCCTTATTTTTATTTTTTGAATCGATTAAATTATTTCTCGCTAATTCTCTAGATTTTCTTAATTTTAATATTAAATCATCAATATAATCATCATAAGAATATTTAAATTCTGGTTGCGCGGTTATAGATGAAGGTAAGCTTGGCTTATTTCCAAATAATAATTCATGTGGTGAAAAATTGGTCGATGTATGAATAGCAGTGTTATAAGAGAACATCGCGAAATCTATCCATTTATCCCAATCGTTTTGATCTTCTCTAATAAAATGTCTTAAATATTCTGCTAGAGTAGCATGACTACGTTCTAGGCTACCGTTTGTCTGCGGGTGATATGCAGTTGTGGTCAATTGTTTGATTTTAAATAATTTTGAAACTTCTTTTAAAAGTCTTGATGTAAAGTCGGCACCTTGATCTGTTAGAATACTTTTGGGAATACCAAATTTACACACGAATTCTCTAACAAAAACGTCGGCTATTGTTTCTGCAGTATGTTCGGGTAAAGCGTATGCCTGTGAATACTTAGTTAAGTCGTCTTGAAGAGTTAAAATATATTTATTTCCATTGAGAGTCAATGGGAAAGGTCCTACAATATCTAAACTAACTCTTTCAAATGCTTCGCTTGCCGTTGATGTTATAATCATAGGTTCCCTATGTTTTTTCCGAACGAGTTTGTTTTGTTGGCATGACTCACACTGTGATATAAAATCTTTTATGTCTTTTTTCATATTATGCCATTTATAAATATGTTTTATCCTTTTGTAAGTCTTGTGAAAACCTGCATGACCTGCCATGAGACTACTGTGCATCTCTTTTAAAATATCTGGAATTTGACTTGGAGAAGGAATAATTAAAGTATTATTATATATATTTATTTTAATATTTGTTTTCATGAATACGAATCTTAACATCATTCTTGACTTTTTATAATTAAATCTGTCATATTTATCTCCGAGACGAGTTAAGTGTAACTCACTTTCTTTTTCTTTAATTAAATATTCTTTGACTTTATTTAATAAATCGAAATAAATTTCATAATTAGATTTATCCCAGTAGTTTTGTTTTGTACAAGCATAAATAAATGTTGATTCATTTTCATTAAATACAGCAAACTCATTTATTTTAATATTATTAATTTTATTTAAATGATCATACTCACTAACTAGATTTTTTAAGCTTTCATCGTTAATTTGTTTGTCCGCTGATATGGGTATAAAAATATTTTTCTTTTTCGCGTTTAATTCATCGTTAATTTCGTATAAATTATCATTTATTATTATAGATTTTTGCACCGTTTCTAGAAATGATTTATAATTTTCGCATATTTTTGACGTTGTTGTCATTAATTCTTTATTTTCAATAGTTGGAACTGCTCTGCTTAACGCGTCTGCATTGGTGTTTAATTTGCCTGGTTTATAAATTGGAGTAAATTCATATTCTTCAAGAGATAATCGCCATCTGAAAATTCTAGCGCCATCATTTTTTGAATTGAATAGGTATGTCAAAGGTTTATGATCTGTGATCATATTAAATTTACGGCCATATAAGTATGGACGAAAATGTTTAACACACCATACGATTGCTAAAAGTTCTCTTTCAGTAGTTGAATAATTTTGTTCGGCCTTATTTAATGTCCTACTAGCGTAAGCAATTGGCAAATCCTGCCCAATTGGCCCTTGTGGTAGTACTCCTCCTATGGCATAATTACTAGCGTCTGTGGTAAGATTAAAGGGTTGATTGAAATCTGGATATATTAAAATTGGAGATTCACAAAGTTTCCTCTTAAGGGTTTCAAATGCATGTTGCTGTAGACTTGTCCAATTGAAGGGACATCCTTTTTTAAGAGTTTAGTTAAAGGTTGTGACAAGCAACTGAAATCAGGTATAAACCTTCTATAATATCCTGCTAACCCTAAGAATGCTTTTATATCTTTTACATTTTTAGGTATGGGGTAATTTTTGATTGATGAAATCTTGTTTGGATCTGGTTTAACTCCATCTTCCGTGATCAAATGACCTAAATACATAACTTCACGTTTTAAAAATTCGCATTTGTCAGGCTGCAATTTTAAATTATTGATAGAGAATCTTTCAAAAACTTCTTTTAACTTTCGATTGTGGTTTTCGAGATTATCAGCATGAATAACGACATCATCTAAATAAACAAAGCAACGATTGCCTTGTAATCCGGTTAGAACACTATTCATTAATCGTTGAAACGTTGCGGGAGCGTTTTTTAATCCAAATGGCATTCTATTATACTCGAAATGTCCTTGAGGGACGGTGAACGCCGTTTTTGGTGAGTCCTTAGGATGCATTTTAATTTGATGGAAGCCTGAGGCTAGATCAAGTGTTGTAAAATATTTTGAATGACCTAATTGATCTAATATTTCCGTTATTTGAGGCAAGGGATAAGAGTCCCCGATGCTGACCTCGTTTAACTTCCTATAATCTACAACAACTCGCCATTTC
The DNA here is from genome assembly GCA_947361185.1 of Charanyca ferruginea. NCBI lineage: Eukaryota > Metazoa > Arthropoda > Insecta > Lepidoptera > Noctuidae > Charanyca > Charanyca ferruginea. The sequence goes on from OX376056.1 coordinate 33,951,837, forward strand.
TTTTGACCCGAAGCGTCAATTTTCTTAGGGACCACCCAGATGGGTGAATTCCAAGGACTATTTGATGGTTTTATGACGTCATCTTTTAACATTTTATTAATTTGTTTATCAACTTCCCCCTTTAAGGCTTCTGGATACCTATAACTTTTTGTATTAATGGGAGCTTCCGTTTTCGTATGTATTTCATGCATAACCACATCTGTGCAGCTTAGTTTATCCCCATCTAAATGAAATATATGATTATATTCTTTACATAATTCAATTAAAGATTCTTTTTCTTCTTTATTTAAATGATCTGTCCGTAGACAATTTTCAAGTTTTTCAAGTCGATTACTTCCATAATTTTCATTATTAGAAACATTTTCTAAGCTATTCTTATCTAACTGTAATATATTTCCATTTAAAATATTTATATTTTCTAAATTAATATTAGGTATAGGGAAGGTCACATCCTCATCAGTTGAGTTAAGTACGGTCGTAATGCCTTTGTTATTATTAACTGTGATAATACTAGGGCATAAAAGTACTCCCGGGGCTAACTCTGTTCGTGGAACAATCCCATGTTGAACCTCTTCATTATTTGTTATTTTAATAGGAATAACACATTCGGTTCTTGCTTTGACCGTCAAAGTTAATTCCATGATTTTTTTATTAGATTCGACTTGATCATTTATTTTTTCATAACATAAATTAAATTGATTTTCCGCGAGTTTTAAGGTCTTGGTGCTATAATCAATCATTCCTTTATATTTATTTAACATATCGCCTCCAATAATGCCATTAGCACTAATAGGGAAATTATCATCTACAATATGGAGTATTAAATTTAAATTTCCTTTAAACTCCAATTCGACATAACCTAAAGTCCTTGTAGGATTGTCTACTTTATCGATCCCTTTTAAATCAGCTAAAATATCATGATGAATTTCAGCGTCCTTTGGTACAGCACTTTTCTTTATGAGGCTAATTGTTGCACCAGTGTCTATTAGAAAATCTATATTTCTTGAATTATCTTTTAATATCAACAAAGCAAAATAACAATTATTATTTATCGCGGTTATGAGCCCTTCTATAAATCTGTTACCCTTAGGTCGGCTCTCACCATCGGGATTTATTCGTTTTTTTGATTGGACATAGAGTTATTATTATTATAGTTTTTATTCGAATAACGATTATTACTAGGTTTAGAGTCAGTTCTATTGGGAGAATTTTTATTTTTTAGGTGATAGCATTCATCTTTAATATGACCCTTTTTCTTACAATAATTGCAAAATTTTGGGTTTTGATTTGGTCCCGAAAATGATCGAACTCTGCAATTTACGACTGTATGGCCTGGTTTATTACATTTATAACAGTGTTTAGTGTTACTTATGTTTAAGTTTTGGAATTTAGATATCTCGTTTTTACTTTTGAGCTGTTGCTCTTCAACTACTGCCATAGAAATAGCATCTTCGAGTGTTTTCGGTTGAAGTGCTTTTAAAATTAAGTTTAAGTCTTTATTTAAGCCGGTAATGAATACACTTAAAGCTTGTGATTTAAGTAACTCAACGCATGCTTGACGGGCTTCTTGAGTTTGATTAGTCGAGTCTAAAGAATTTATTAGTTTTACATAGCAATTCTCGACTTTATTCGCATATGCTAAAACACTTTCATTATAATTTTGTTTGCAACTATTTAGCTCTAATTGCCATTGACCAATTGTTCGTTTTTCGGTGTATGTATCTAATAGATAATTTTTTAAGTCTTCCCATATTTGAAATTCGCGATTTCTAATCATTGACCTAGCGTTATCCGTGATTTTTGTTATAATTATTTGCAGCAATATTTTCCTAAGATTTGGATTAATTAAATTATTAACTGTGTCGCAATTGTCTAAGAATTCATGGATACGCGCCTTACTGCCATCAAATTTAGTTAGCATTCTTTCAGCCATTTCTAATGAAATATAATGATTATGTGTATTTGTCGATGTAGATACACCGGGGCTTGCGTCTTGAGGCATGATTAATACACTAACACTTATAACTACACTCACTTTTCACTATTAACACTTTCAATGACTGGCAGATGATTCCGTACAGGAAATATCCTTTATAACGGTGATTAATAAAAAAAATTGGCGGCGTACTCACAGTAATAAAATTACTTGGAAATATCCCGTTGACATTGTAGTTGACGTTGACGTGATGAGCAGGAGACTGGGCGGCCTAAGCGGTTGATTTCAATCTTCGGACCGCTGATGGTACGTTTCGTCCAATTCCGTTGATCTCGTTCTCGTCGTTGCTCAGGATCGTTGTTGCAGGAGAATCGGAGGTTAAGGACTCCGACGAAGGTCTCGTACAATCGAAAAGATTATCTCAATCTATCCCTCACTTCTGACACCAATTTGTAATGGCCCGAGCGGTGGCGTTGTCGATAGGTGTGTGGGAGAACACTAGATTGAGACACGATTTAGTATACTGAACTTTACTTTATGTCACACGAGGGTTACAAGTAATATAAATAACTTTAATGCTGACTTGACAGTTGAATGCTGACTGACTTCTAACTTCTGACTTCTGACTGACTGACTGACTGAAGGGAAGAGCGGTGGTGACTATTTATACATAAAATCATTAGTAGAAGGGGTAGATAAGTACCACGACCCTTGTTCCTTCATTAATTATCTAACAAACAATATTAGTCACAATTAGTTACAATAATATTCTTAATGCTCTTCTAATGACATACAAACATCATAAGTCTTATGAGAATAGATAATATAAACAATCAATAACTTCCTTGAGAAAGGTAAACAATATGATATGTCCATTACATAATGTACAGGCACAGAATACTTAATAGTACTACATACAGAAGGGACACTCCCTTCCCCGCGCTATATCAGATACCGCACCCTCACCCCGCACTTGGAGGGGCTAACCGCCGACTCTTTAACCAGGGCGCTCAAAATCGTAAGAACTGCAGCGCTGTAGGTACTGCTGACACAAACACACAATTTTGCGATTTATTTTGTTTTAAGTTTTATTTATTAGTTTTAATCTCGATGATTCATTTATTTTCCAAGTTTTCGTCGTTTTATAATAATACAATTAAAACTTCCGTAATAATAACATACCAACATTACCAGCTATTAATATTGCTCTCTCTCTTTATTAAAAATAATAATAATAATAATGTGGGGATATTGTCTTAGTTATGTACTTATGTCCCTTTCTTTCACGTTCTATTCATTCTTGGAATTGAAAAGTAGTACCCTACGCACTAACCTTGTCGCGTCGCCCCATCGTAATTATTGTTATTGTAATAATTTAATTAATTCTTAATTTTTATTTTTAATACTTTTGAACTTAACATGTACGGACATGGACTGGTTCCGAAATAAATGAAAAAACAAAAAATTGCGTTGCCGCGTAATGGTACGGGGCGATCGTGAATTCCATATTTTGTAATTAGGTAGGTAGGTACCTTAATTTACCACTATTGATGAATAAATAAACCTCTTTACATAATAAATATTATAATATTACTTTTATGTCATTACAAATCCGAGTATTCAAAATCAAATATCATTTATTTTATTTCTTTAAGAAATAAATAATTGAACGCTCGGACAAGATCACTTCATAATAATGCTCGAAACGTTCGGGTAGTTCCGTCGTCGTTTGGTTCACCCGACGCAAAGCGCTGCACTTTTCGCGCCATTTTGTACGCCACGACATTCAACTGATTCAACCCTACTAAAATTCACGCACACGTTTGCACGTGTACAGACGTCATTTGGTTTTATAGTAGTAATAGGTAATTATTTTGCAAGTTTTGTATGAAGTGTCCGAGGTGTGGTACAGGCACAGCTGATTGCAGGCCTTTCGTCGGCCGTGTCAGAAAAAAATTATTATGTAAAATTTAAAGTGTGTTTATATTTTTTGTATGGAATAAAAATGTTTCGAATTTTTAAAAGTCGTAGAACAAATGTTGTTCAGGGTGATTATACGATGTAAGGATTAAGTGGTTTTGGGTATTTTATCAATTACCCTGTATAGTAGATACAGGTTTGATAAATTGTAAAAAGCAAAGTGAAACCGTAATTCATTTCGCGATAACCTAATTTATTCTGTCGGGCGGCCAATGACTATTTACGGCTTAGCAACGAAAAAGGTTAAAATTCGACTCAGACTACCATTTCATTCGTTGACAACGCAACTTAGTACACTGACACCAATTTTAATCCACAAGCTACGTAATATTTTCCGACCATTTGTACACAGCTTCAAACTAGTTTGAGTTTGTTACATACCAGTCAGTGTAATTAAAACCTTATAGTAGTAGTTATAAAAGTCACATATTGAGACTTGCAACGGCGGTAGCCCGCGGCCGTCTCATGAGTTAACTTGATTGTTTTAAGCTTGTGTAGCATCGTGTGAAATAATGCAACGGCGTGTTATGTAACACGGACTTTTGTGATCAATTGAGGTACTGTCGGCGAAAGAATTTAGTAGCCAGCTCACGCCATTTTGATAGTGGTTCACCTATTCACGTTTTTTTTTGTTGCCATACCACATTCACAAACTAACCTTGTGTGCCTAAGCTTTGTTGCGTAGACTTTGGTTTGATAGCTTGTAATTTATAAACATTACTAAACTTAATTTTGCCAAAAAAGACAATTTAATAACTAATGTTCAAACAAAACTAGAATTGTCACTTAGATTATTGTCTGACACCCATAGTACAGGGTCTCCCTAGTTTGGGGTCAGATGGCCGTGTGTGAAAATGTCCCCACATATTATATTACTAGCTTCTGCCCGCGACTTCGTACGCGGATCCTGTTGCTTATGCCAGCGACAACGGGGTCGGCAAAATCGAAGATCTGAAACGTCTGATGTCGAATTCTAAGAGCCCGGGGACGGGAAAACAACGGGATGCGCGAGATGATTCGAGACGTTCAAAAAGTATAATTTTGAATCATACCCCCGATGACGGAATATGTGGCGGAGTCAATCATAGGAGTATACGTAAATGAACTCCGTTCCTTACCAACCCAAGGAAGGTCGCCATGACCTACGGCTATATCTTGAGACACATCCGATTCTTCAGATGATATCGACATTCTGTTCAGAGAATGTCGAAGTCGATCAGAATTCAAACGTTCGTTGCGCTCTTCTTCTGTCTCTTCATGCCGTACTCCAGCAATTCTTTTTCTCTCACTTTCTAACTGATTATGAATATTTTGTTGTGTGCGTGTTCGGGACAATCTATACTATAATATTATGAAGCTGAAGTTTGTTTGTTTGTTTGGTTGAACGCGCTAATCTCAGGATCTACTGGTTCGAATTAAAAAAATATTTTTGTGTTGGATAGTCCATTTACCGAGGAAGGCTATAGGCCAATGCGAAGCTGGGTCGGGTCGCTAGTGTATGATAATCTCGATCAGCAGTTAGTCGTGCATCACGTTCATCATTCGGTTCAAAAGACCTGTTAGTAGATGTGTGAATACGCTGAGAACTCAAGCGTGATTCTGTATCGGTAAACGTTTCCGATTCGCGAGACAATGCATGTCGCTCACGATCAGCGGACAGTCGCGCATCACGTTCCGCAGCACATGCGTAGATACGCTGAGAACTCAAGCGCAATTCTCTATACGTGAACGTCTCCGACTCGCGAGTCAATGTATGACGTTCACGATCAGCGATCAGTCGCGCATCATACTCTTCACTGGTCTCTAGAGACCTGGATGTAGATGCGTAAATACGCTGAGAACGCAGGCGTGCTTCGCGATCTGAAGAGGTTTCCACGGAGCGAGTTGCAGCCTGATGTTCTCGAACAGCATCAAGTCTCTCCTGACGCTCTTCGGTAGATTCTTGGGATCTTATGATCCTCAATCTTTTAGCTCCTTTGGAACATTGGGAAATATTTGACCTCTTTCTAGGCATGGTTATAGTTTTATTGTAACGAAGATACCTGATCAATTAAAATCTAAGTGACTGCTCCCCTGCGTTACCGGGTCGGCTACCGTGTCACGAAGATAAATGGAAAAGGAAATTAAACACCCAAATAACATAAGCCCGAAGGCATATTTATTCGATAAAATAAAAAAAGAAATGGGAATTTTGCCAGTAGAGTCAAATTTTCAATGATATACCATCGTCATCAAAAATTAGTCCTAAACTGTTACTGCCTTCACCGCGTGGAGGTACTCCCAGCTTATGTTATTTTATAAGATACCGTGAAATTAGTGATAGCTTTGATTTTCACATCAGACGTTTCTGATCTTCGATTTTTATAAGTCAACAGGAAATGCCCATCAGACCGAACAACTTTTGCTAAGACGTCATTCCTATATGTGTCATGGTGTAGCTGGGCTCTTGGAGTTCCACATCAGGTGTTCCAGATCTTCAAATTTATTCTCTCAGCAGAAAATGCTCATCACGTGGAACAATTTTTGCTATGGGACCATTTTTGTATCTCTTATAGTTTAGCTGGTCTGTTGCGGTTCTGCATCAGGTGTTCAAGTTTCCAAGATAAATTATAGCCTATATGTTGCCCAGACTTAATACCTATACAACAAAAGAAAAATCATTCAAATCCGTCCAGTAGTTCCAAAGATTAGCGTGTACAAACAAACAGACAAACAGACAGAATTTTTTTTTTGGATTCGTGCTCTATTACTGTTCCTAAACCCCCCTCAATTTTTTTTTTTTAATATATTCAATGTACAGACACAGTTTTGTTACTGTTTTATTATATGTATAGATATTATATATTATATTATTATTCATTAATGAATACTTTAAGTTTATTCATATTAATCTCGACTATTTTTTTTTTTAATGTCAATCAATTATTGCACTCACGATACCTATTACCCACTACTTGATTAAAATTAGTTAGACCGATACTCACACGGTAACATTCGAACATTGCCGTCGTAGTACAGATATACAATTTTCAGCGTCCACACCTAACTTATTTGCTATGTGTACTTCATCATAATATTTTCTCGACCTATTGCCACAGTTTCCTTTACTGAAAAGAACTGGGTCCCTCCCTTTTCTACGCACAACGTAGTTAGACCTCTACCAACATATATAGAAACTAGATTTATATTCGGTTTTATTAATAAATAATAATAATTAATTAATTAAAAACCCTTCTTTTATGAAATTATTTGATACGGAAATTAAGATTATGTTTGCCATTAAATTGGGACCCTTTTCTGTTTTGCTCCATATAGCTTCTATTTTTATTAGGTTATGAAAGTGAAAATGATTAGGGTTTTCATACGTTTACACAGGTAATGTTATTAGTAATATTTAATCTTCTTTTGATGTATATACAAGTACCTTTAGCGTATAGTATGGTAGGTATTTGAAAAAAGATGTAAGTTTGTGGGTACTTAGGTACTTTTCATTCCGGTAAAATCTAAATCTTTTCTCTGCGTGAGTGACAAATCTAGAAACGTACGTCAATGCAAAGGTGACGACCGACGAAGGCACGAATAAAAGTAAATGTATTCGATTCGAATCGATTTTCGAATTGGAAAAAGGACCATCTTATAGCTTTTACTTTAATTTTCTAAGAAAAGCACAATTAGTATTACCAATTGATATGAACAAAGCTATCAAATCAAATAAATATTATGTGCAAAAAGGGTATTACCATTTTAAAATACGTTTACTTCGCACGGCCGTGCAAGGCCCTTTGAAATCTGGTCACCATAGTGTTTATTTTAGTAATAAGAGCTTTTCTTGGTGAAAGCGACAAAACTTAATATTTAATAAATTTAATATTGCAGTATGTTTATAACGATAACCACGATAGTATATTTCCTTATGTGTAATACAAACGAGCTCATTAATTGTCTATAATTATAGCTAGGGGAAATTTTTACGTCATGCATTAGTACATTATAGATATAACTAATACCTCTTAACCATATTAGTCCCCGCCTTTCAATAAATCTATAACTTTTGATGAGTCATTTTAATGTACTTTTAACATGCCATACGCACACGGCAATCCCCAAAATATACTGTACTTTGCAATCTTCAAGCATATTTGCGAATTACCGTTAAACCATCCTTTCAATATGGACTGAGCCCACAACCATTTCCATCGAATTTGAAAACAAATGAGCCCTTTATATTCAAAACGACGTATAAAATCATATGAGAAAATAAACGTATTCGTAAAACAAACATGATAACAGGCTCTCTTCTTACAGGTAACCCACTCAGCTGTAATTGCCGCCTCTCATGGATCTACGCCTTGCGCAACGAAACGCGAGACAACACACTGAGGAACGCCCTCGAAAAAGTGTCATGTGTCACCGACCTAACCGCCAACAGACACTTGAACGACCAAGAAGATAACGAAAACGTCAAAGATAATGCTTTACCCGACGACACTTATGACTATTACGATAAAAACGAGGACTATGCCGAAAGAAAATTCACGAAAAAGGCAACCAAACTTACTGATATTCCCTTAGAAACGCTTCCGTGTCCCAAGGAGCTGTTGCAAACTGAGGAATACGGACACCCAGTACAAAACGAAATCAGACTTAAAGCTTTCTCCAATGTTGATAAGATATCTCCGTGTTTAGTTTTAGTTTTATTCATGCTGTTGTGTTAAGTTTAAGTATGAGACAAAGGTATTTGTGATATTAGGCATTAATTAGGTAGTGTATTTCTCGTGTACAGATTTATGTTTGTTGTTCTGGATGTATTTGTTGTAGTTGGCATGTTATATTTTTGTAGCGTGTGGTGGATGCCCTTAATTCTTGAACGTAGTTTTAATGTGGTTTTAATTAATAATAATTTATTCTGTTTATTGTCTGTTGTGTGTTACGACATGGCACAAGTGAGTACTTCCAACCCATTAACCTTATTAGTTTTGCTCGTAAAAAGCTACGATGGATTTTCCATTTAGGTATCGTTGTTTATTTAAAAGTCTAATGGAATTATAACTATACTATGAATGTGAACATGAGTTTTGAAAAGTCTTGAATGTAGCTTAGCTACATTCAAGACTTTTGCAATAACTTTTTGTGTTCTATTTATCTAAAAGCTTTTAGTATTTCGTTTATGTATAATCGAGAAAGCGAGTATATATTTTTACATCAATGATATTTCGTGTCCAGATTTTTTGCCAAGCAATTTTGAACTTGATTTTGGAGGACGTTTTAATTATACCTGCCTATGCCACCCCGATGAGTGTCAATAATTATTAGCCAATATTTAGGACCGCCACCACACGCCTATTTTTTACATAAAACGCGTATTTTCTATCTGTGAAAACTTTTAATTGGCTTTATCGTTGTCACTATTTCTGTCTTATTTTTGTACCTAGCTCTAAGTTTTCCAAATAAAAATAAAATAAAATAAAGTAAAATAAATAAATAATTTAAATTAAAAAATAAAATGATCTTTTTTTTTGTAAAGGGTGTCGCGTTTCATAGAGTGTACCTACATGAAAAAAAAATCTTCCCGTTAAAGGAGACTCCCTGAGGGATTAACCCGATGTGTGATTCGGGTAACATTTGGAATGCGCGCTTTGTAAGCCGGGACGCTTAAAATTATCTAGGTTTCGGAAATTTTAGCAAGGGTTGTTCTGTTAGGTACGTATATACTTTTAGAGCGAAATGGAGGCTTCGCCCTCAATTTAAGCTGGTTTGATGTAAATAGTTAACTTTATTGTTCGTTGAGTTCCAGAAATGCTGGTATTGATTTAATACAAATGGTTACAGTGTTTTGTTTCAGATAAAAAAAAAATCTGTTTGGAATATAAAATGTTGAGCAATACATAGTGCTCTTTATTGTATTTAATTTATGAAACATGCATCATTTAGGGGATAAGTCTGAATGACTGGCTGCTATTGTCCGTAGTGTATGTCTGTGAAATGACTTATCTAGGCAACAAAGACGAGCGGACTGTTGTTTTGGGTCAAGCAATATACTAGTAACAATACCTCACCATTTGACATCATTGTGTCAACGAAAGCTGTCGCTAAATTAAGCGCTGTAGCGCTACTTTGAGCATATGCCACAGGGTTATGTTGAGCGCTGACATTCTCAATATTATAGTAGTGCTTTTCTTTAGTTTGTAAATGTGTAAAACGAATTGATGCTGATACAATATAAACACTCGAAAAGCTTATAGCTATAGAGTAGAATCTTGTTTGAACACATTCAATTAGTCTAGCAAATGAATCCGATGGTTCAACAAGCTCTTCAAAGCAGTGAGTGTTGTCGATGAGTAAAAAGCGGTTAGCTTTCCACAGACTGTTTAGGAATTACCCATTGACTATTGAATGACTACAGATCAATTAATGTTTGATTATTATTTAGCCTTAGTAAATATGTGGTAGCTTTTGAACATCACCACTCAGTCTGCATACCTAGAGCGATTAGTTCAATATATGAGTAAGTAATTTATGTTATTGATTCATATGTATTAAGAAACGAAATAGTCATTGAATGAACTCGAAGCAGACCTTGGCAGGGTCGCTATATGTTGAAGATTATTATTTAGTCTTAGTAAATATGTGGTAGCTTTTGAACATCACCACTCATCTGCATACCTAGAGCGGTTAGTTCAATATATGAGTAAGTAATTTATGTTATTGATTCATATGTATTAAGAAACGAAATAGTCATTGAATGAACTCGAAGCAGACCTTGGCAGGGTCGCTATATGTTGAAGGACGTATTGAATGAAACACAGTTTTGATTTCACTGACTATATTTAAGATAGAAATGTCTAATATATTATTTCTCATACTGCAGACCACTGTCAAAATAAACTAGGTAACCTGTTTGATAATTTCAAAAGTGATATTTAACGCTGCTTAGGCCTCAACATCACTTAAGATCAGGTGAGTTGTGGTCAATCGCAAGCCTACCGGAATATTAAAAAAACTGGTTGCCTGTAAAGTCGGTTTACGGACGATAGTTTTACGTGATAACGTCGTGAACAAACAATGGCTAACATATATAATATAAGCAAATAATGACTTCTGTCGAGGTTGGCGGAGCTTATTGCTTGGGCCGGTCGTGCCTCTCTATCGTATGTTCCGCGCTCTCGCTTGCATGCTCAGACTCAGGAGGAACGTGACACTTTTTCGTGCGTGCAACTAGTATCGATTTATAAGACGTTATCACGTCAAAAAACATTATTACACATTATTCATATCGAATTCGTTTGATGTAATTCATTGAAACATTTTTGCGTTATAGGAATGAACTCTGATAGAAATGTCGCTGCTACAAAAAAATTTTACCCAACCTCTACAAATTTTTATGCCTGCCATAATATGTACCACTAATGGTTCATAATTATAGTCCATTAGGAATGCAAGTCATATTAATTGTGTTACATTAATAGTGGTATCATGAATAAATAATTTAATATAGATTTGGTATCAATTTGGCTACAGAATAATTATTTGTGATGTACCAATTTCTGATAATTTTATTACGGTACAAAATAAAACCGCATCGTTTATGACTATTTAGAGGCAAATTAAAATTGAGTTCAGTACCTACCTTAAAAGGAATAAGTAAGTAAAGACGGTTAAGACATTTCAGTTTAAATAATAATAACTCTATACATACCAAATTTTGACCTTGTAGGCCACTTTTGGATGGAACAACTGATTTTATTGAAGCGTTTATTTTATCGTGTACGATAAAAGCAATATTGACGCTTCAATAAAAACAGTTAAAAATCGTATAAAAAGTGCAACACTCATACCTGCAGCAATAGGCCAGGCAGTTTACGCATGCTATGATTGGCTTACCCAGGCAAACAATAACTATTCATACACTATGAAAAGTGTGCAGACCAATGTGTGATCTATGTAGCCAGAAATACAATCGAAGTATGTTTGCTTATTATTTTTACCTAGTAGTATTAGACAATTATACGACGTGTAAAAAGACATTATATAGCCGTTAAACTGCGCATACTATGCATCATCATCAAACTAAGTTACACAGCAAACATATTGCTGCGAAACGACTTTAATTTTTGATGTGAAAACTATTTATAGTAGAATAAGTCGCAATTTGAAGCAAAACATTGTAATTTCGAGGACATTCGACATCACAAAAGTCGAAGCGAAATTGAAAGTTAAGCTAGGTCATTTAAAATTTGTTTTCGTTAAAACGAAGAATAAGTTGAAACTTTGACATTCAAAACCTCCCGACGGTTTCCAGGTCCAGGACGGCTCAGAACAAAAAAAACCGCATTCATGGGAAAAACATTTAATTTTTCCTTTCGACTTCATTAGGTATCTTTTTACACACATTATTGATTCGTTCATGAAGTAGGCAGAGCTGATTGCTGAGCTCCGTAGTTCGGAAAGGCACCAAATAAAAGAAAGAAAAATGCGTTTACTGGCATTACAGTAAAAATAAAATACACCTTAAAACTATAACAAACAGAAAACAATGATTATAATGCCAAAAGGGCCTCAGCCCTTCATAACGTCAGATGACAATACCAAAAACGCAGATTTTTTGCTGCCACTAGAAGACGAGTTCATTTGTAAGGTGTACTTAGCAATAACAAGTTTTGGGCATGGCAGTCTAGTACCTATGTAAGCGCAAAGCTTACAAAGACAATAGAATAGGTAGGCACTAATAATGTTCTTCCCCTCAGTCACAGAATACTTAATAGTACTGCCTCAGTACAAAATAACACAAAATTATAATTAGACGACTCGTACAAAAGCAAGTCTAATTTAAGTTTGATCCCGCGTAACGATACTAGCATCTTTATCAAGATTATAGCCCATTTTATCCTTTAATTATACATGAGTCTAACGCTACTGAGGCAAACAAAATGACCGCCCAATTTTATTAAATATTTTGTAAGTAACGTGAACTGAATTTTTATTGTACCCTTCTATTGCTGAGGTCGCCTCATAACTACCCACTTTAACTCTTTTATAAAAAATGTACCGCGAGTGTGTCTTTGTATTTTTGTTTTTATATTGTAAGTGGTACAATTTGGCCTGAGTATTTCTTGTATATGTCATGTCCTATTGCCTCTTTTTCTGTGTTATTTATAAAACAATGGCGGGTGTAAACTTGAAACATATTTCTTCTCATTATAATGCCAGTTCTTTTTTTAGTCCAAACTTAAACCTTCAACTCAGTTATCAACCTTTTTTTTTTTTAATCTTAATTTATTTACGGGGTTTTTTCTAAACAGAATATGTCACCCCGATGATTTAAAACAAATTATTTATAAGTAGGTAAATCTTACTATACACTAGTCTACCCGCAACCCTATACCTATTATAATAATACGATAAAGCGTCCTAGCTTCATCTGATAACGGCGAGGCCAGAACGCTGTTATAGAAGCCTACATTAAAACTATGGACAAAAGCTTGCCGCCTTTGGACCCAAATACGAACACACTCCGTTAGAATATGATGCACGTCTTCTATAACTCCACAGACAACACAGTTGGGAGATTCAACTTTGCGCATCATGAATCCGAACTATTGAGTGGTATGTGGCCGGAACGGAGTCTCAAAGCCGTCACAACCTCCTGTCTTTTCATCCCTTCCTCGCTGAACCAAAGCATCCGTGGAAGAGTTAGCTGAATCGTCTTATACCAAATACCTTTCGTTAAAGACCTTTTATCAAAATATTCTGCCCAAGATTCAATACTTCTGTCTCTAAGTAAGGGTAAGAGCTCGGTGTGCCAAGGAGTACACGGATAAATTTCCCCATCTGACCCGGCTTCATTTGCCAAGCGATCAACCACCTCATTACCTTCTAATCCAACGTGAGAGGGGATCCATTGCAATACAACTGTTTTATGTTTGGCTACCAAATCAGTAATAGTTCTTAATATAATATAAGCTAGTGGAAGCCCTCTAGCTGATGAAGTAGACGTACAGTCAACAGCAAAAGTAGATGATCAAAATCAGAAATTCAATACTAATGAACGGAGTTTGCGTCAGAACTGTATAGCGTCGAAGTGATTCAAAAGTATGTTTGTGACAATCACATACTTTTAATAAATAAACTAGTAATAAATATATAAATTAGTGTTAGTAAATTAGTATTGAATTTCTGATTTTGATCATCTACTTTTGCTGTTGACTGTACATCTCAACAGATGTAGGAGAGCACTTTTCGAATCAGTGAAGATAACGAAACGCTCACCGTCCAATGAATCGATGTAAGCCAAAGCTTCAGAAATAGCGATTAGCTCTAAGTGCATTATTGACACTTTAGATAAAATCTGAAATTTGAAAAAGGTACCTATATGAGACTCAAAAAAGGCTGTGCCACAAAAATTCTCATGCCTAGAACCGTCAGTAAACGTCAGTAAAAGTCAGAATATAGTGAATTTAGAGACTTACAACATATTGATTTTAAATTGTGTACATTATAACAATGCTTAGGTTTATCTACAGAATCTAAATTGGGCTTTACTGTACCTGATAAGTCTATATTGCTGACCCAAGTAGACATGGAGAACGTGTCAATTTTATTACTGCAGTAGGTACAAATGTTCTTGCTTAAGCTCCTCGTGAGACAAAACTAACAGTGGTTTTTTCTTTTTTCTCCAATATGCATTATTGTAGCAAAAATCATGTAGCTTATCCAGTATCGCCATTACGCTCCTAGTTTTATTAATTTGCAAAATGTGTAAAAGTCTGTAATTTACGTGAATTAGTGTTATATAACTAAAATTAAGTGATAAGTTATACGTACAGTACATATGCAGTGTTTTTGTCGCGAAAACTTCGCACAATAAGCATAACAAAAACGGGCTGTCAAGTCACCACTATAACGGGTGAAGGATTTGAAATATCATCGAACCCGGGGAGTATTTTGTTTTATCTAAGTTGTATTAACATACCACTGAACATCACAAAATACTGCTCAGGTCTCTGAGCTACGTCCATCACACACTGGCTCGGTTTATGTCTCCTTTTGCTTGACAAGTTGTGGAAGCAAAATCGACGACGAAACATTCGCCCAGACAGTAAACACTTCATAGTGTTGTGGCACCTTCGTCAGCCGGCCGATGTGTTTACCTCGCCGCCTGCGCCCGCGCTCCTGCTACGCCCGCACGCCCCACGCAGCGCTGTGATTTTAAACCGCGATCGCTCGGTCATCCGCGCCAGTCGATAGCCTACTCCGACGGCGGATGCGCGCGCTAATCGTTCCCAAACTATAATTACGTTTCGCAACCTTAAATATTTAAAATCTTAGTTTTCCTTTTAATTCTTATTTCTGTATCTTCCTAGTGCTTGTTTCTTCTTATAATTCGAACTGTAAACTTTAACTATCCTATTGAATCTTCTATCTTCGACTTGAAAAACGCTTGTCATTTCTACACACACCCTCAGAGCAACTACAAATTGGTGACCCCGACGTGATCAAGATGACGGACCCGAAAGGTGATGGATGCGGCCCTGAAACCCTGCGTGTGGGAGTACGTACTCCCCCGCTACAGTGTACTACACATAATAGGCTTATTATTATTTGTATGTAATTGTAATTATAAACCTTAGATAAAACTTGCAAACTTGTAAT
Source organism: Charanyca ferruginea (assembly GCA_947361185.1). Taxonomy (NCBI): domain Eukaryota; kingdom Metazoa; phylum Arthropoda; class Insecta; order Lepidoptera; family Noctuidae; genus Charanyca; species Charanyca ferruginea. The sequence goes on from OX376056.1 coordinate 33,967,402, forward strand.
GTGCCCTAAACTTGTAGAAACTTAAAATTTAACTTTAAAGTGTTACTATTGTAGGTATTGTACCCACCTATTCATCTTACTTTATCTATGTTTAACATTCCCTTCAATTCTAACAGCCTCATCTAATTGTATTATCTTTCTGTTCCCAACTCAATACTTAATTCATTTAAAACATTTTTTTTTTCCTACCACCTACCTCCTATTAATATAAACAAGAAACATTTTCTTTTTCACTATCATTTAGCTGCACTTTATTACACACATTCCAGGTGACTGATATTTTAAAGAAAATGATGACCCGCAGTGCTACAACCAAAGAGATGGAAGCAAAACTTAGAGCTACACTAAAGGACCTCGAGGCTTCTAAAGCTTTATGTAAACAGTTGCTCCAGGAAAGAGATGACAGCGAGGTGGAAGTGAAGAATATAGTAGACAAAAACACCTTCCTTAAGAATAAACTGGCTGAGCTACATACATAACACATGGACTTAGCTGACCAACACACTCAATTACAGTTAAGGTTAACAACATTTCAAGAGTGCAGTGACACCCACGAACTAGCTTTAAACCGAATTACAGAACTTCAACATGAATTGTGTGATGCCCATAAGGCCCTATCTCACTCAGAATCGGTCAAAGTCAGGCAACAAGCTGTGAACACCGATAACCTGTTCAAGGAGTTGGTAGGCAGTAGGTCAAAATCTTTCCCTTAGAAAGCAACGTGTCACCCTATCAAAAGACTTAAATATTTGTACTGTTGAACTAGATAAATGTAGGAAAAAATATGATACGGATATTCAACTCCTTTATAATGATTTATTACACAAAGAACACATGCTGAAGGATATTTTTGAAAAGTATGAATCGTCACAACATCAACTAAGTGAACGCTTGTTTGAGGCTGGGGAACTACTGGACCTGGTGAAGGACAATGCTGAGAAGTACGAGAATTTGACTAATAATCTTTCGTGCAGTAGTGCCAACCAACCACCATCTCATCAGCCTCAGCTTGACATGGTTTCACCGGTGTTGGCTCTTCCAGCAAACACCTGTGTCAATACACAGGAAACTAATAAAACTATTTTATTTTGTGATGAATTAGGTTCAGGCTTTGGGAAAATACTACACAATTACCTTAGTCATAGTTACCATAACATTAGTTTTAAACAAATAATTAAGAGAATTGTAAATACAAACATAGACCATTACTGTACAATGGTTCTACTTTTAGGCAATAGTACTGGTATTACTAAAAAAGACATAGTGGATGGTGTAAACACCTTATTAAAGTTAAACATAGGAAAGGTCATGCTGTGTGCCTTTCCTTACTCTGATACTTTATCAGAAGTAGAAAACAATCACATTTATATATTGAATAGTACTATTCATATGTTGACATGTTGTCATAGTGACAAATTATTATATTTTGACACTAATAACTTTATTAGTGGTTTTAAGTTAACTCAGAGAACTTTATCTCTGTCTGGAGAATGTAGACATGTAATTGCTATGTTGATAGCATATAATATTAACAATGTTATAGCTAATAATAATATAACAAACTGTAGGTTAAGTGACAAACTTATGTTGTCTAGTTGCACTAACAACATAAGGATAAATTTTTGTGAATCTTCATATAGTACGAAGGAGGGTCCACCTACAATGCCAACATCCTTAGATGCCACAACCAGTCAGATAGGGTATTCTCTTCCTGCTGGATCACAAACAGGGACTATGAACTCTTCAAATGTAGTTGTGGAGGTCACTCCGGATAACACTTTAAACTAAGTTGTGAGACAACAGAAGTTACACCTTCAAATAATCATTTATTATTATTGAATAATAAAAAGGTAACTTCTGGCCACCTAACAAATAAAGGAAAGCAACATACTTTAAAATTATTTAATCAAAATATTCAAGGTTGCTTTTCCAAATTACTTGAAATAGAAATGTTCTTAGAAATAACCAAATATGATATTATTTGTTTAACAGAACATTGGCTAACAGATAATCAAGTGATGTCTATTAATTATAAAAATTATTGTGTAATTAGCCATTTTAGCCGAAAACATATGATACATGGTGGGTCATTAATATTAATTAAAAATTCTATAAAGTGTAAAGAACGAAAAGACATCGTTGGATTATCAGTAGAACATACTGTTGAATTGTCCTGTGTTGAGCTGGATAAGCGTATTATAGTATGTGTATACAGACCCCCCAGTTACCAGAATTTATCTACATTTGATTCTGTAATGGAAGAGGTGTTGAAAAAAATTAGTACTAGTAGTAAATCAATCATCATATGTGGTGACTTTAATATTAATTTGTTAGAAAACAACTCCAGTAGTATCAGATTATTGAGTCTTTTTAGGTCATTTAATTTGTCAAATGTTTTTATGGAACCAACCAGAGTGACAGCTTCTTCTGCCACTTGTATTGATAATATATTTTGTAATTGTGATTATTTACATAAAGAAATTATAAATAAGCTGCCATCTGATCATAGTGGACAGACAATAACGTTTTGCGCCTACATTCCTTTACAAAAAATTCAAATAAGGTTTAGGCCAATTACATGTAAAAACTTAGATAAATTTAATAGTTCATTGGAAAGTAAATTAAGTGTTCAGTGCTTTAATAATATAGATGACCCAAATGAGTTCTACGCTGAGTTTTTTTCACTAATAAACACGCAATTTAATGACACATTTCCACTAAAGACTAACACTATTTGCACAAAGTTCTTATTTAGCGATTGGGCGACTCCATGTATTCGTAAAAGCAGGGAAAAACTATTTGAACTTTATGGTCTAAAGCAACATGTAATGAATACAAGCTTTCATCAGTATGTTGCGAAATATTCAAAACTTTTTAAAAGTGTCTGCAAAATAGCCAAATCCCTTTATATTAGATAAAATTAGCTGATGACAAAATAAAAACTACTTGGCAAATAATAAATAATGAAACAGGTAGGAAAAAACAGCGTAATACTGAATTAAATTTAGAGACTGCACATGGCCCCATAAATTCAGATATAGAAGTAGCTCAGGAATCCGAAACATTTTTTGGAAATATTCCCATTAAAACTACTGAAGCTTTAAATTCCTCTCCCGCGCTCTGCTGCCTTACTTAGAAAGAATGTTAAGGCATGCCGTTCGGAGTTTAGGTTTGAACATACAAACCCCCAGGCTGTTATAAGAGCCTTTAAAGATCTTAAAATTAAATCAACAGAAGATCTCTGGGGAATGTCTGTAAAAGTCTGTAGATCTATTATCGAAACGATTGCGCCCTATTTAGCTCTTATATTTAACACCAGTGTAGACCAAGGAGTCTTTCCGGATCTGATGAAACACAGTAAAGTAGTACCGTTGTTCAAATCCGGTGATAGTAAAGACCCCAACAATTATAGGCCTGTGTCGATTCTGCCAGTTCTCAGCAAGGTGTTTGAAAAGTTAATGCTCAATCAAACAACTGACGCCGGTGTCACCCTAATAAAGAACATTTTTAGCGCCTGGGAGGAATCACAAGATGCCATTGGAATCTTTTGCGACCTCTCAAAGGCGTTCGATTGCGTTGACCATGAAACACTTTTGCTGAAACTGGAGCACTACGGGGTTAGTAAAACATCTCTTAATTTACTAAGGTCATACCTGAGGGATAGACGGGTAAAAGTACAGGTTAACGGCGTGAACTCATTGGGGTCTGAAACGACTATGGGCGTTCCTCAAGGTTCAATATTGGGTCCATTTCTATTCTTAGTTTATATAAATGATTTACTCCAATTGTTTCAAAATCAACCAAAAATGGTGTTATTTGCCGATGACACATCATTGATTTTTAAAATAAACAGACGGTCACAAAATCTAGACGACGTAAATGACGCTATTCTTCAGGTTCAAAATTGGTTTAGGGTAAACAAGTTGGTACTTAATGAAAAAAAACCAAATGTATTCGATTCATTTTACCAAATGTTAGGAATAGTAAATGTGACATCATACTTAATGGAGAGAAACTGGAATTTACTAGTCAAACGGTTTTCCTAGGAATCACGCTAGACGAGAAATTACAATGGGGACCTCATATAACATCTATTACGGGGCGACTAAGCTCCGCGGCTTATGCTGTTAGAAAGATAAGACAGTTAACAGATGTAGAAACTGCGCGTTTGGTCTATTTTGGCTACTTTCACAGCATTATGTCGTATGGTATTTTACTGTGGGGTCGGGCTGCTGACATTGAATCCGTTTTTATTTTACAAAAAAGAGCTGTCAGAGCCATTTATAATCTACGTCGCCGCGAATCTCTTAGGGAACTATTTAAAAATATTAATATAATGACAGTGCCTTGCCAATTTATTTATGAAAATATTATGTATGTAAGAAAAAACTTACATATGTTTAATAAAGTAAGTGATAGACATGACTTTAATACTAGAAACAAGGACAAAATAGCTCAACCATATTTTAGATTGTCTAAAGTCCATACATCTTTTATAGGGTACTGTGTTAAGTGCTACAACAAAATTCCTAGTGATATATTACAACTAAGTGAAACAAAATTTAAATCATATATTAAAAGTACACTCTGTAAAAAAGCTTATTATAATCTAGAGGACTATATTCAAGATAAGAATGCTTGGAAACATGCTGGTCTAGCTCCATAGGACGATCGAAAGTCTAGACAAAATCGAACCGATTGCTAATTTAAAATACCAAATTTCATACTTAGTATAAATATGTACATTTATATATATTTGACTCTTTTTTATACACTGCTCAGGCTCACATACTGATTCATTGTTTGTTAAAATATAAGGAGTGGTCGTCTACTGTTTCAACATTTGTAATAATATGTGAACACTGTGCATCTATGTACATATAACTTAGTCTGTCATTCCTTAATCTGTGATACTTTGTACACACTTTCAAATACCTAGTGTTTTTATGCAAGGTACATCGTATTCACGTATAATTATATAATTCCTGTAAATGCAAATATTGTTAACATCGTTTTTAAAAGAGTAAGTATGGAGTTTCTTGCCCATTCTTCGCCATACAAAACTACCTTTTGGAATGGGCACCCAGAATCTTTTTTTTTTTTTCCTCATTTGACGTTCAAAAGTGCCTTATAATGGTCTAATTGAAATAAATGATTTGACTTTGACTTTGACTTTGACAAGAAAATCAAAACATTTAGATTTTAAGTAAAATTTACCAGCTAAGTACCGCCGGCGAATGAAAAGAGGAGGTACCATTAATTCGGATTCCATCACGTGAATAGGAGTGCTTTTGATAAACCCACCTATTAAACGCAGACAAATGTTTTGTAATCTGTCCAACTGGACAATAGCGCCGACACACATTTAACTAAACTTAGTTAAATGTGTGTCGGCGCTATTGTCTAATAAAAAACTACCAAAGTCTATACGGCTACGGATAAGGGAGATATACAGTCGTCTTAAGTGGTTAGGGTGAATACCCCACCCAGGTCCCACCAAAACCTTAAAAATATTAATCAATTTAAGTACACGTTCACGAACCTCATTGATATGTTTCTTCCATCGAAGACCCTTATCCAACCACAGTCCTAAATACTTGACATGGTCTACTAACTCTAACATGGTCCCGTTTAAACGTATTTCTATAACTGGCCTACGGAAACCTCTACTAAATAAACAGATTTTACTTTTGGCAGGAGAGATATCTAAACCTACGTGCGTTAACATGCTGTTGATTATATCAAGAATAGACTGGATTTTGGATTGCCCGTCACTAACAGAGGAACACTGTACATAAATAGCGAAGTCATCTGCGTACTGGGATATGCAAGTGTAGTTCTGCAAACGTTTACAAATGTCCGAAGTTATTATCTATACATATAATAAAACAGTAACAAAACTGTGTCTGTACATTGAATATATTAAAAAAAAAATAATTGAGGGGGGTTTAGGAACAGTAATAGAGCAAGAATCGAAAAAAAAAAATTCTGTCTGTTTGTCTGTTTGTTTGTACACGCTAATCTTCGGAACTACTGGGCGGATTTTAATGATTTTTTTTTTGTTGTATAGGTATTAAGTTTGGGCAACATATAGGCTATAATTTATCTTGGAAACTTGAACACCTGATGCAGAACCGCAACAGACCAGCTAAACTATAAGAGATACAAAAATGGTACCATAGCAAAAATTGTTCCACGTGATGAGCATTTTCTGTTGAGAGAATAAATTTGAAGATCTGGAATACCTGATGTGGAACTCCAAGAGCCCAGCTACACCATGATACATATAGGAATGACGTCTTAGCAAAAGTTGTTCGGTCTGATGGGCATTTCCTGTTGACTTATAAAAATCGAAGATCAGAAACATCTGATGTGAAAATCAAAGCTATCACTAATTTCACTGTATCTTATGAAATAACATAAGCTGGGAGTACCTCCACGCGGTGAAAGCGGTAACAGTTTAGGACTGATTTTTGATGGCGATGGTATATCATTGAAAATTTGACTCTACTGGCCAAAATTCCCATTTTTATTTTTATTTTATCGAATTAATATGCCTTCGGGCTTATGTTATTTGGGTGTTTAATTTCCTTTTCCATTTATCTTCGTGACACGGTAGCCTAACCGGTAACGCAGGGGATCAGTCACTTAGATTTTAATTGATCAGGTATCTTTACAATAAAACTATAACCATGCCTAGAAAGAGGTCAAATCTTTCCCAATGTTCCAAAGGAGCTAAAAGATTGAGGATCATAAGATCCCAAGAATCTACCGAAGAGCGTCAGGAGAGACTTGATGCTGTTCGAGAACATCAGGCTGCAACTCGCTCCGTGGAAACCTCTTCAGATCGCGAAGCACGCCTGCGTTCTCAGCGTATTTACGCATCTACATCCAGATCTCATCACCAACCATCAAGTTGTACGTGTAACCGTTGTTTGTTATTGCTCAACAAAATAAAATCAAGAAACTGTGCAAAAAGTGTTTGGAGGTGCTGTTATAAGTGTAGTTCGCATTGACATACTCTGAACTATATGTTTGCATTAAAAATTGGGTGTTCTAGTGCGTACTTTATAATATCTGGACGAAATTAATTAGAAAAAGAATCCGACCTACCGTCAGTCGCGATCGAACGGTGCGCAGCGGCAAATCGCGTAAGTGCCCGGTATTGCATGGCGCTTACGACGTTCTTCTCGCGAACTCGCTGTGTCAAGCCATTTACGCTGACGACAACTACCGCGGGCCTTTTTTAGTGTGCGCTTTTGTCTCAAGATCCCGGACCGCAATTGCGAGGGCCTTTGTTTGTGTGCAGAAGTTATTAAAATAAAATTATAAAAACATAATGACTTCGACAATACGGCCGTGGGGATGCTGTGATGAAAAAAATTATTGTGAAGATAACAAAGACCTCATTAAATGCATAAGATGCAATAAGTCTTTCCATTTTGCGTGTTTGTCTATCCCGGGAATTTCTGCTGATTCCGAAACCTATCGTAAATGGAAATGTTCGGGTTGTATTCCAAATACCTCTAAAACTGAGGGCATACCTAACCGGAACGTGTCAACAACAAGAGGAAACAAGAGACCAGCCTTGACCTCTCCCCCTCAAGTGACACCAGTAACCACTGAGGAGGTACGCACCATCGTTCAAGAAGTTATGAAGGCTGAATTTGCTTCCATGCTTCAGCAAATCAATAACACCATACTGAACGTCGTAAACAAGGAACTCGAACCTATAAAGCATGATATTAAAGAGCTGACAACTTCATTGAACTTTCACACTAAGGAGTTTGAAGACTTCCAATCCGAGCATAATACAGTGAAAAATACTACGAAAAACTTAATGGAAGAAAATAATAACCTTAAAAGATCAATGGCGGAGCTAGATCACCGCTTGAATTACTTGGAACAACAAACTCGTTCGAACAATCTGGAGCTCCAATGCCTGCCCGAAAATAAACAGGAGAATCTTTATACGGTCGTCAAGCAGTTGGGATCGGTTGTCGGATGTGTGCTTAGCGATAACGACATTCTTCACTGTACCCGTGTAGCCAAACTCCAAGCAACTAACCCCCGACCGCGATCAGTCGTTATCCAGCTGGCCTCCTCAAGAATTCGCGACAACCTCTTGGCCTCGGCTATTGATTACAATAAAGGAAAGAAAAACAATACCGATAAACTGAACAGTGCAGACCTTGGGATCGCTGGCGACAAAAAACCGGTATATGTGCTTGAACATTTATCTCCATCCAATAAAGCGCTCCATGCTGCCACCAGACTAAGGGCAAAAGATATGGGGTACAAATTTGTCTGGGTAAGAAACGGCAGAATTTTTGTCAGGAAGACCACTTAAGCCGACCATATTCTTATAAAGAACCTGGACTCTTTAGATAAGTTGATTTAACCTTATACGCCTTGTTTAAATTGTATTTTTTTTCTTTTCTAAACTAATAATACAAGTTATTGTGAAACACTTTGTTTAAAAATTCAACAGTCTGCAAATATTATATCAAAACTGTAGAGGTTTGCGAACAAAAACGCATCAGGTTTATCGCAATGTTTGTTGTAACAACTACGATGTTATAATTCTCTCGGAGACGTGGCTTAATAGTTCCGTCCAAAGCAGCGAGCTATTCGATGACAGATACGTGGTTTACAGAAGGGATAGAGAAAGTTCTTGTCTACATAGTGGTAAAGAGGGTGGGGGCGTATTAATAGCTGTTCATAAAAAAATCTACTCTAAACGCGCTGTTCATTTTGAAAGTAATTGTGAGGACCTTTGGGTTACCCTTGATGTTCCGGTGGCTAAGTCTTTTCGTCGAATGGCTTTATGTGCGGTATACCTGCCACCTCCTGTGCGCATTTCGCAGTTGGAACATTTTTTAGATAAATGTAATGCTGCCTTTGAACAACTTAATGATTCATGCGTATGTATCACAGGCGATTTTAACTTGGGTAATATTGATTGGAGAGTGATCAGTAATTTGAAAAACAGCCTTAAGCTAACTAATACTTGCGAAGCTTTGTTGGATTTTACCCATGTTAACATGCTAACCCAATGTAACAACATAAACAATACTTCAGGTCGGATACTTGAGCTTGTCTTGTGTAATCACCCATTGTGTAACGTAAGTCAAAGTACTGGTTCACTGTGTAACATTGATCAGCACCATCCCCCCCTAGATATTATCATCTCTTTAAAAAAGGAAGCCAAACTTCCATATTGTATTGTCAAAGGATTGCCTAACTTTCGAAAATCAAATTACATACCGATTCGTAAATACCTAAAGGAACTTAACTGGGAGGAATTGTTTGAGGGATCGCATGACGTCAATGAGATGGTGCAGGTATTTTACGATATTATTAACACAGCTATAAAAAGATTTATTTCTACTACAGTACCCAAGAATAGAAAATTCCCACCTTGGTTTAGCCGAAGTCTTATAAAAATGTTAAACTCAAAAAATAAAATCAGAAAACGCTACAATATTTACAAGAACCCGTTAGATAAAATTGAATTAAACATAATTAGTAAACGCTGTGATAACCTTGCTTCGGTTTGTTACAATAACTACACAAAAAAATTGGAAAGCGAACTCACAAAAAACCCTAAATTGTTTTGGACTTATATGAAGGCTAAACGGGGAGGGTCTAGCGTATACCCTATGTCGATGACAGATGGTGCTAATACGTCATCTGACGGAACGGAGATTTGCGAGTTGTTTGCAACTTACTTTTCTTCTGTTTATAGCCCTGCTTCGGATGATGGCGATCTCCATAACAATAAATACCTACATACCCTTCAAAATCATAGTTTATGTTTATCAAATCTATTAGTTGATTGTGAGACGTTATACAAGAAGTTAAGAACCCTGGACACCAATAAAGGCGCAGGACCAGATGGAATACCACCTATTTTTATTTACGAGTGTGCGGCCGAGTTGGTTATGCCCTTGTCACTTATTTTCAATAAGTCTCTGAGTTCTGGAGTTTTTCCTTCAAAATGGAAGGTAGCAAAGGTTGTTCCCATACACAAGTCAGATAGTGACGACATGGTTTCTAACTATAGACCCATATCAATTTTATCTGCCTTTGCAAAAATTTTTGAGTCTCTGATCTGCCCCCACATTCAGAATCACTTAAAGCTGTACCTAAGTGACGACCAACACGGCTTTGTGGAATCCAGATCCACAACTACCAACCTGATACTGTTTACTGAATTATTAGCAGAGGCAATAGACTCAGGACACCAAGCTAATGTCATATACACAGATTTCAGTAAAGCTTTCGATAAGGTTTCACATGGAATATTGATTACCAAATTGCGAGCATATGGCATCACCGGATCGTTACTCTCATGGTTGAGTTCGTATCTCGTGGATAGATCTTTCTATGTGGTCATCAACGGTTTCCAGTCTGCCCCACGATACATCTCGTCTGGTGTGCCTCAGGGGTCTCATTTGGGGCCCGTCTTATTTAATTTCTTCATTAACGATATTCCCAGCTGTTTTCAATATTCTGTTATCTTTATGTACGCTGACGATTTAAAATTTGTTAGAATCGTTAAATCAAAAGATGATGCCTCCGCGCTACAGAGCGATTTAGAAAGACTTGTGCGATGGTGCCAAACTAACAAGATGCATCTAAATCCACGTAAATGTCATCATATTAAATTCACCCGGAAACATTGTCAAATAGACCATGACTATTACATCGAAGGAGTAAAAATTGCTGAACTGGACACAATAAAGGACCTTGGCGTTGTGTTCGATCGGAAGTTGACTTTTATTCCACAGATAGACAACATAATAAAAAAATCCTCAAAAATGCTGGGGTTTGTTATAAGAAACTCCAAACAATTTAAATGTTGTAAAACCAAAATTATGCTTTACAATTGCTTAATTCGAAGCATATTAGAATATTGTAGCGTTATCTGGCGTCCACACTATGCCACACACTCGTTGCGTCTAGAACGCGTTCAAAAACGTATTCTATGGCACCTGGCGTTTTCTAGCGGAATAACTAAGAAAGTCCGTTCGTACAGTAATCGACTGAATCACTTAAAAATGGTTTCGCTAGACAATCGCCGACTTGTTAGTGACGCAACGTTTGTGTGCAAAGTAATGCACCACAAAATTGACTGCCCTAAAATATTGCGTACCTTTAATTTCCGTGCATCCTCAAGAATTCCTCGAAGTGCAATAACACCACTCTGTCCGCCTCAGAGAAGAACGGTTCTAGGCGCCAATTCGCCCTATGCAAGGTTAAGCAAGGTTGTAAACAGCTACAGTGATCAAATTGATTTGCACTTTGATAGTTTGGGCAAATTGAAAGCCAATCTTCATAAGTATCTTCCTACCTGAATACACCACCATAATCTTGCTTAAAATGAATGCTCTTTTTAGGTTCTTTTGTTATATAAACCGGATTAATTTAATAAAACTAGATTAGTCAACTCGGTGGATTTCGACATTTTACTAGGTATCCTCAAATCTTTAAATGTCTCGTCTTCTGCTTTAGCCTGGTTTAATTCTTATCTTCGGGGGCGCTCTCAGTGTGTTCGCCTTGATGAGGTTTTCTCTGATTGGTGTTGCCTCACCGAGGGTGTTCCTCAGGGTAGCGTTCTCTCTCCTCTTCTATTTTCAATTTTCATTAACATGGTTACCAGTGTAATCTCTTCCAATTTCCATCTTTATGCAGATGACTTGCAGCTCTACCGGCACTTTATTGTAGCTGATGCCGATTCTGCCATTGCTGCTATGAATCATGACCTGGCTTGTATCAGCGCTTGGGCTAAGTCTTTTGGATTGCAAATCAACCCAACTAAATCTCAGGCCATGGTCATAGGCAGCCGATTTGTTCGTAGTGCGGCCGTTGTTGCATCTTTGATGCCGTTGTACCTTGATGGTGTTCGCATTGATTATACAGATACCGCCAAAGACCTGGGTGTAACTATTGATTCCTGTCTGTCGTGGCGAGCTCAAGTCAATGAGGTAAGCCGTAAGGTACACTTCTCTCTTCATTCGCTGAAATGCCTTCAGAGTGTCCTGCCTTTGAAGACTAAAATTTCGTTGGCTCAAACGCTTATTCAGCCGATAATAGATTATGCCGATGCCTGCTACCTGGATGCTACTGAGGAGTTATTAAATAAGCTTGAGCGCTTGCAAAATTTATGTATTCGCTTTATTTTTGGTCTTCGTAAATATGACCACGTTTCCCTCCTTCGCAAAGAACTCAAGTGGCTCCCAATCCGCCTTCGCAGGAACACTAGGATCTTATGTCTCCTCTTCAATATCCTTCACAACCCGTCCTATCCTTCTTACCTGCGCGAGCGTTTTTCTTATGCCCGCCCTACTGACGCACCGTGTAGATCGCACCTTAGATCCCTACTTAAATCCCATCCTCATAAATCCAGCTATTACTCATATTCCATTTCCGTCCATGCTGTAAGGTTGTGGAACGCACTTCCGCCTAGCATTCGTGATCTAAAGACAATTTCTTTGTTCAAAACCAGAGTGAAAGAGCATTACCTTTCCTCTCAATTATGATTTATTATATACATATATATTTTTATTGGTTTATATATCTTAGCATTATGTATTTATAAGTATATATTAATATTTACTTATATGTGTATTTATATATAATATTATAGGTTAGTTAAATAAGGCACATACATACTTTATTCTCTTCCTTTTCTCACACACTATAGTCTATGTTTCTTTTTTCATTTCTCCTTTTGCAGGTCTGCTGGCAGAAATTTCTTAAGAAATAAGCAGTACCTAATGTACTCATATTTTATAATGTTCTTTTCCTGTGTTGTCTACTGTGTGTACATAAATAGTAAAATAAATAAATAAATAAATAAATTAGTTAATTTATAAAATTTTGTACAACTTCTTATGCATGCGGAGTTTACCTGTAAGTGATTGTTGCACTGCTGCATATATATTTTTGCATGTTACCCATAAGCATGTAATCAGTGTAAACAATTGTTGGTGAACCAATAAAAATAAATAAAAAATAAATAAAAAATCTCTAGAGACCAGTGAAGAATATGATGCGCGACTGACCGCTGATCGTGAACGTCATACATTGTCTCGCGAGTCGGAGACGTTCACGGATAGAGAATTGCGCTTGAGTTCTCAGCGTATCTACGCATCTGCTGCGGTACGTGATGCGCGACTGTCCGCTGATTGTAAGCGACATGCATTGTCTCGCGAGTCGGAAACGTTTACCGATACAGAATCACGCATAAGTTCTCAGCGTATTCGCACATCTACTAACAGGTCTTTCGAACCGAATGATGAACGTGATGCACGACTAACTACTGATCGAGATTATGATACACTAGCGACCCGACCCAGCTTCGCATTGGCCTATAGCCTTCCTCGGTAAATGGACTATCCAACACAAAAATATTTTTTTAATTCGAACCAGTAGATCCTGAGATTAGCGCGATCAACCAAACAAACAAACTAACTTCAGCTTTATAATATTATAGTACCTATAGATTGTCCCGAACACGCACACAACAAAATATTTATAATCAGTTAGAAAGTGAGAGAAAAAGGATTGCTGGAGTACGGCATGAAGAGACAGAAGAAGAGCGCAACGAACGTTTGAATTCTGATCGACTTCGACATTCTCTGAACAGAATGTCAATATCATCTGAAGAATTGGATGTGTCTCATGATATAGCCGTAGGTCATTGCGACCTTCCTTGGGTTGATAAGGAACGGAGTTCATTTACGTATACTCCTATGATTGACTACGCCACATATTCCGCCATTGGAGGTATGATTCAAAATTGTACTTTTTGAACGTCTCGAATCATCACGCGCATCCCGTTGTTTTCCCGTCCCCGGGCTCTTAGAATTCGACATCAGACGTTTCAGATCTTCGATTTTGCCGACCCTGTTGTCGCTGGCATAAGCAACAGGATCCGCGTACGAAGTCGCGGGCAGAAGCTAGTATTAAATAAAAGTGGAGATAACGGATCACCCTGAGCCAAACCACAACCGGCATGTCTACTAATAAAGTTATTACCAGATCTTATTTTAAGTACTCTTCTATGAAGAAAATTCCACAAATATTTACAGATACGTAAACCTACTTTAAGATTGTTCAAAACATTTATTAAAACAAAATTATTGACGTTGTTATACGCATTATTTACCTATATCTAAAAAGCAACCGATAGTAGAACGACCCTCGGAAAAACCAGATTGTATTGTGGAGACTAAGCAACTCAGACCATCCAAACACGACCTACCCCTACGGAAACCAACCGTGTTCGCAGAAAATGTGTTATTTTTTTCCAAAAACCATTCTAATCTTCGAAATAAAATATAATGGAAAATTTTGCATATGCATGACAACAGAGATATGGGACGGAGTGACGAAACGTTATTAGGGTCACGGCTAGGTTTTGGAATAGGTATAATGCAAATGTCACGCCACTGAGAGGGGAAAAAACTGTGTTCATAAAAGTTATTAAATAAAGTAAGTAATACAGATTTGCCTATATCAGGTAAATTCCTAATCATTGAATAAGATATATCATCGCATCCAGGAGATGTATCCTTAGACTTGATACATTTATCCAGCTCCTGCATGGAGATCTCGCAATCTAACATAGGGTTCTTATGGTGAACCGTAGGGGTCGAAGGGGATACATAGTCTGGTGTTAACGAATCCAAAAGATTTGTAGCACTTTGAGTGTCCACAAAATGTCTAGGCGAACGGTAACCTTTCAACCATCTCATTTTGCGCCACATGTCACTAGCGGATGTAGTGTGGTCAACTGAGGAACAAAAATTTTGCCAGTTCACTCCCTGAGCCTGACGGATTAACCGTTGTGATATGCTTATCCGACTGTTAAGAGTATCAAGGTTTTGGGGAGTGGGATTACGCCTAAATTTGGATAATGCAAGCCTACGTTGAGCCACAGCGTGTGACAGTTCCGCAGTCCAGTACGGCTTTGGAATGAAACTGAAGTGGGGTTTTCGTTAAATTTTAACATTGGGATGAATTTGTTTGCACCTTCATTCAAAATATCTAAAAAAGAATCGTAAGCTTTTTGAAGGTCATTCGGTAAAAGTAAATTGCAAAACTTTTGTTCAAGATCTTTTTTAAATGAAGTCCAGTCTGCTTTGCCAAAATTTCTTTTAACCACTGAAGGGAGGAATGATGTACATAATGTTGAAATTTTAATTATTAAATGGTCGCTGCCTAGATTTTCATTCGAAACGGTCCAATTGAAATTTAGAGCAATATCTGTAGAGACTAATGATATATCTGGAGAAGATTGTTGCAAATTATAGTCAACTAAACGTACTCGCGTATGTGTCCCATCGTTCAAACAAAAAAAGTTGCTATCCATAAGTGAATCGTGAATAAGCTGGCCTCTGTGGTCAGTTTTATAAGACCAACTGACGTGGTGGGCATTAAAATCACCAAGAACTAAAGTTTTGGAAGGCCATAATGATAACTATTCTAGATGGACAATAGACAGAAACAATGTTTTCAAACGGGGCACAGTTAAATAACTGCATGCACACTACCTCAATACCGTTGTTATTCACGTGCACGCGCCGCAGCTGCGATTTAACAGATTTGTGTACAACGACAGCTACACCGCCGTATGAGTCATCCCGGTCCGCGCGATAAACAACATAATCACTAACTTTAAAACTACTTTCTGGTTCGAGCCATGTCTCACTAAGGGCAGCAATATGTACTTTTCCTGCCTTAAAAGTTGTTGAAACAATGCTAACTTGGGTCTGATACTTTGGGCGTTCCACTGCAAGATATTTAATTTAACTGATTTGTTAGCCATCACAAGAAGTAAAAAGGTTAAACAATGCTTTTATCCATGGCCACTCTGTAACTAAACTCACTGATACTAGGGTTAACCATTCTAGGCACAATTGGAGAATACACCGTATTTTATAAACTAAGCCAGTCTTTTTAAGGTAGATAACTTCTTTTATTCTCGACCACAACTCATTGAACGATGGACGTTCATCGTTACACTCGCCACCATTGGGTACTTGGTCAGAGTCAGGTGTATCTGAGTTCCAAAACATCCAGTCATCTTTGGGTGGTTTGAATTTGGCTTTCGGAGATTGTACTACTTTTGGTTTAGGAGGGTTATCATCCTTTCTAGCTGTAACATGAGAACGTTCATTATGAACTGTGGCCTTAGTCTGGACTATTTCAGCATAACTGGGGCGGCGAGAAGCTTCCGGATTCGGCCTAGACTGAGAAGGGACGTCTGAAAACAAAGGTATCGCATAGATATGATTTTCTGTGGGTTCTCGAAGATTAACGCTAGTTTCGGTAGGTAGTACGAAATTTTCGGGTGGAACATAACATTCTAGGGCATTGTATGTGCATCCAGACTCAGACATAATTTCCCTCAACCTCCTCTCCTTCTTATAACTTGGGCACGTCTTACTCAAAGAAATGTGATCACCTTTACAGTTGACACATGAAAACACTGTAGTGTCACAATTTTCATGATGCTCACCACACTTAGGACAAACCACATTTTTCGAAGGGCACATTTTCCTGTTGTGGCCTAACCTCCAACATTGAGTACATTGTGATACTTGGTGTATGTAAGGCAGAACTTTAATATTAATGTCACACATACGTACTGTCGCAGGCAGATAGTCACCGTCAAAACAGAGCCTAAGGGTTTCGCTGGGGCACCACCCACCTTCATTCCTGTTACGACGGTCTAGCTACCTCTAGACCTCCGCATACAAGAGGCAGCCGCTATGTATGAAGCGAGGAGAGGGTCATCCCGGTATTTGCCGGACGACAGGGAGATCGAGTGCATGGTAGGGTTTGCAAAAGCGCCTCACCCTGCCAAGCAAATGGCCTTGGAGTTCGTAAGCTTGGCAGACCAACAGCTTGTAGACAGTCACAACGTGCAGGCAGTGCGAATATTCACTGACGGCAGCAAGATCGAGGGGAAGGTCGGAGCCGCATTATCCTTATGGGATAATGACGGTGAAGTCCAGAACCTCAAACTTAGCCTAGCCGCGTACTGCACAGTCTACCAAGCAAAACTACTGGCCATTTGTAGGGCAACGGACGAAATGCTCAAACGCAAGGAGACGAGCTTTGGCTTGTACAGCGACTCAATGTCAGCATTGCAGACGCTGGCAAGCCACGGCTCGCTTCATCCCCTGGCAGTTCGAGCGAGAGCCAATCTGGCTTTAGCCTCGACCCAGGGCAAAACTGTGTCTTTGTTCTGGATCAAGGCGCACGCAGGATTGCCAGGGAATGAGCGTGCGGACGCGCTGGCGAAAGAAGCAGCATTGACGTTACGGAGGAAGCCGGACTATGACCAGTGTCCGATTTCATTCATCAGAAGACAGATCCGCATGGGGTCGCTCGATGAATGGAACCGGAGATATGTGTCTGGCGAGACGGCCTCGGTGACGAAAATGTTCCTTCCGGATGCCATAGCTGCCTTCCGTATTGTAAGACAGGTGAGGCCGACAGGTGTGCTCACACAAGTACTAACGGGACATGGTAAGTTCTCAGAATACTTAAACCGTTTTAAGTGTAAGGAGAGCCCATCATGCGTCTGCGACCCTGACATGGCGGAAACGATACCGCACATTCTCATAGACTGTCCGGTACACATGGCTGAGAGACGGGATCTGGAAATGCAGATGGAAGTTACTATAACAAAACAGACCCTTAGTGAACTTATAGCCCGAAAAGATAGAAATAAATTCCTCAGATACTGCGAAAACGTAGCCCAAAAAGTAATAAATAGAAATAAAACCGAATGATATAACTGTTTCTTTTTATATTGTGTAATATATAAATGTAAACATAGGCATTTATAAGTATATTATTGTAAATTAATTAAGTAGATAGCAGTAAGAAAACTAGATATAAGGTAAAAATAAAAATGTATGAAATAGGTTAAGGTCCGTTAGTAAATAAAATAAAAACAACTGCGTACAGTCATTCCCCTGAATGAAATAAAGTAGATAGTAGTTAAAATATAAGTGGGAATCCCACCCACAGGAAATAATGGCGATGGATGAAAGAAAGAAATAGTATGTAGCATAAAAGTACGAGAGGCATAAAAGCGAGAACTAGTATGGAAGAGGTTTCCGACATGCAATAGGCGCCAAATTATTTTGGCGGGATTAGTCAAAAAAAAAAAAAAAAAAACCTACCCTACCTATCTACCTACCTACCTACCCACCTTCCCTACCTACCTACCCTACCTACCTACCCTACCTACCTACCTACCCTACCTACCTACCCTACCTACCTACCCTACCTACCTACCCTACCTACCTACCCTACCTACCTACCCTACCTTCCTACCTACCCTACCTACCTACCCTACCTACCTACCCTACCTACCTACCCACCTACCCTACCTATCTACCCACCTACCCTACCTACCTACCCACCTACCCTACCTACCTACCCTACCTACCTACCCTACCTACACTACCTACCTACCCTACCTACCTACCCTACCTACCTACCCTACCCTACCTACCTACCCTACCCTACCTACCTACCTACTCTACCTTAATTCTGTACTATCATCAGCATCATATACCAACACACCGTCTTAAAACTGTGCTGGAGGGACTATACTGGTTTGGTGCCATGCCCATCCAAGATACCAGACAACAGATACATCCTACAGTTCTGCGGCCTACAATACAATTACAGCAGTACCTACTGATAAATGGCTGCACTTCCAGTGGCATTATTCCTTGTAAAAATATAGACAAAGTATGTCTTTCGGTTAATATGCCTGCTTTGGACTCAGGCCCTTAATAACGAGCAATCATTTTCAAAAAGTGAACCTTCCAAAATACTGGTTCTCCTATCATAAGAAACCTCAATACGATAACATCCATTTAATCTAATGTGCTCTCCATATTAAGACCTGGCATGTTTTAATTGATATGTTTATCCTATTTATACTAAATATAAAATAAAATACATATTTATACTAAATATTTATTAAATATTTATACATATCTATTTTTTATTTATACTTAAATATCTATACATATTTTTTATACATATCTAAATGTTTATACATATTCTGCTGCAGCAAAGAAGCAAACTATTTGATGTGGGATGAACTAAAATTAGTATTGGGTTTTCTGTAAAGTCTCCGAACAAGTCCAATGAGTTGCTTGTTAGATGATAATTGCAAATTCTGCATTGTACGGGTACATAATATTTAGATTCACAGAAAAGTGTTACTCTTAGTGATGCTGGAGCGGTAATGTGATCAGAACTTGTAGATCTAAGAACAAAGCAGCAGCGCTGAGCTTACATAATTTGGTAAAAAATATCTCTTGCCGTTGAGATGGATTTTGTGTTGACTCATTTGCTTCAGTATGATTGAATAATATTATAAATCTAAATATTTCACACCATAAACTGAAATATAAAAACTATTTATTTGAAACCTTAGTACCTGACATGGAGCAATTTGTCTAGAAATGTTTTTTCTTATTTGATTTTCTTGTGGAGAATCTTGAGACAACAGGTGATTTCTTTGTCTATGTAGTGAGCGACCACAGCTAACACAAATGAGTCAAGCAGTAGAAGGTGAGACTTTCTGTTGCATGTCTTATTTCAGGCTATACTGCAGTCCAAAACAAAAAAAAGTGACAGTCATTGAGACGGGCTCCTGAAAATGCAATTGATTATTATTTCTAATTTCACTGTAAATGGTGAGTAAGAATGAAATGGGTAGCATAAAAGTCAACAGATTTTGTTACTTTCTCGAAATATTTATAAAAAATATTTTTACTAAGTCTTGTCTGAAAATGTTTCATAATACTTAAGTGAAATTACTATTTTTAATTACTAAAGGGTCAGTGGGTCATATTAGGGGCAAGGTTGCATATATTGTGTAACGAGTATTTTCTACTCGCTACATAGTGTCGACCTCTCTCGTCATTTTTTGGAAGTTTTCACGGTAATGCCTTGACACACTTTAGATATTTGATAGATTGGCAAGGATTTAGTAGAGTAATCGATAAAACCATAGACCATCAGTTTGACAGTTGGACCTTATTTCCCCGGCTGTCAAATTATTCTGACGTTTCCGGTTTGGGAGAGGTAGGATTTACTTTCCGACCGAAGTCACTAAGATGAAGCACGAATAAAATTCTATTCCGTGCCAATCATTAGATTGGAATATTTTAAGGGTCCACCCCTGCTTGGAACCACTTGGTAGTGATGTCAGCAGCCGTGCAACGGTAATATTTTGGGAAATCCACCTTTAACGCCATCGCTGTTTGATTGTGCCCATAGCACGAGTGATTGGCATGCTTCGTTTACAAAAAGAACGCCCCAAAGGCGTTCTTACTTATATTTTGGATTTTCATCCTTGAAACTTAAATTCATCATGGATGAGCTGACGCGTTTCCCCTCGAGTCTCCAATCAACCCTTCAGGTTTATTATAAATAGATTTATCGAAGCTTGTGGTATGTCTCTTGGATTTCTTTTAGTAGATTCATCTTAAAAAAAACGTGCAATACTGACAACTTAAACATAAACTTTAGTTATAAAACAACTTGCCCTTCAAAAGAAAGGGGCTTTCTAATATTGTGTTCGCCATACTGCCTGCGATAGAAATAAATGAGCTATTGTTAAAGAATTTGCAGCTTAATTTCAGTATCTCCGACCTAGATTAGAAGTCCTGTCCTTTACCTTTTAGCTATTCCGGATCCCCTTTGTTTTAAATTACCTAGTGAGCTCTGGCGCCCGAACCTTATTCCTTTTAGTTATTTTAGTTTAATTTTGAGCTCCCTAACTTCTCAACTTTAGAATCACACACATAGTTTGTTAGTTAGTTAAATAAATATAGACCCTTTTAATTTTTTTTATTACAATTGTCGCACTAGAACAGGGACTGAAGCAGGTTTGTACGGTGAGTACAGTCAGTATTGCACACTAAATTCATTTATATTTTAACTAATGAGTCTATTGTTTACAATATTTAGTATTCATATTGTATTTCATATTGTTTTTACATTGTAATTGATCTAGTTTATAAACTTTGAATAATTAGACTCATAAGTTGTAACTTAGTTTGGTATTGTATTTTACAAACAATGTTTTAGTTTTACATTGGATAATTTGTTTATTTTCTTGTGTTTTTAACATGTTTTTTCCTTAGCAAAACCAACAATTGTTAAGTGTAGACCGTGTTATTGTTAAATCTCATACAGTGATATAATTCATATCTAAGTTAACTTTTTATGTTAATAATTAAATTTAAACATTAAGTACATTATTGTGCACCTAGTTTATTTAATTTTAAGCCGTTTTGTGAGTTATTATTGCACTTTTTAACGTTAAATAACTTAGCGATTTTTCATGGAAATACCACATTGATTTTCATACATAACCTCAAACTTTAATTTTATTTTTCAAACTTTGATTTATTTTGAAATTCTTTGAAGTTTAGTCCTTGCTTTTCATTGCTATTTGCCTTGTTACTCGTTAGTCATGGAGGACAAGGAAGTTCAGTTTCCACCGCCTCAGGATTCGGTTGAGGTCGAAGCTTCTACTGCTGCTGATGCTAATGTTGTTGAGAAAGGTCACGAGATGGCTAATGCCACCGATGTTGGCAATCCTTTTGAATCTGGAATCGCACATTCGTCTTCGGATTTTACAGCTCGAGCTTTGCCTTCGTTCAATTCCTTGAATGCGCTTGTTAACGAAAACATTCGAAAAAACTTTCCTCCTCTTACTAAACTGCCTGATTTGAAAAAGAGCAAAATAATATATGATGGTAGAACTTGTGTTCGTGATTTTATTACACAAGTTGAAGAATATTTTCTCTATAGAAATTACAACGAAAATTTGCTGGTTGGTTCTTTTACACTTTTGCTTGATGGTACTGCACTCAAATGGTTTAGATCTATACGAATTCATATTCCTTCTTGGCATGAACTTAAGCTTGCACTTTTAAAGCGCTTTGATAAACCTAATTTTGATCACTTTTTAGAAAATGAGCTCCGCACCAGGAAACAGAAACAGTCTGAGTCGCTTCCTGATTTCATTACGGAAATTTATGATATGGCTAGTCGTCTTTCAGTACCTTTATTTGACTACACTTTAATTAACGTGATACAACAAAATATGTTACCAATTTACACACCCTTTTTGTTTCGTAGACAAATAGATTCAATCGAACAATTTCTGGAACTTGCAAAAGATTTAGAAGTTGTTGTCAATAGAAAACCTTTTAAAGAATCCCTTAAACCTTCTGTTAAATCTAATGCCGTTTCTAATGATTTAGTTTGTTTAAAATGCAAAAAACCTGGACATTTATATAAAAATTGCAAGTCTATTCCAGGTGTTGTTTGTTTTAAGTGTCATAAAGCTGGGGTCACTTCTAAGACTTGTGACGTTTGTAATTTGGATACTAAAAACTCGCAAGAGTCAAAAAACTGATTAGGCAGCATCGAGCCCACGTTTTTGATAAAACTTCGAGCGTCTCGATGTGTGAAAAAATTGTTAGAAGTCACAAGCCTGATGATGTTGCCCGTGACAAAGAATTTTCCAACTGGTTAGATTATTTAAAAACCTTTTTTAATATTTATCGTTCGGCTCCTATTCTATTTACAAAACAGAATGATGCTAGACCATTTTTAACTTTTTTTGTTGGTAATCAAATTTTTTCAGGATTGTTGGACAGTGGTTCCGATAAATGCATTTTAGGCTCAAATACACATGAACGATTTTTACAGTTGGGTTATAAAATTAGACCTATTAGTGGCGCTGCTTGCACTGCGGATGGCTCCGCCCGGAGAATTATTGGTGCACTGGATTTGCCAGTAACTTGTGATAATATAACTAAATCCGTAGAGTTTTTAATTATTCCTTCTTTTGATCCATTAATTATTTTAGGTTTTGACTTTTGGATTAAATTTCATTTAGCTGAAGAATTGTGGAAGAACATTATACTTGTTCCAGAAAATAATAAACAAGTTTGTTCAATTACCTCTATTTCTGAACTTTCTCCTTCTGAGAAACAAAAATTAGATAATATTATTGCTTTGTTTGAAGATATTTCTTATGAGAAAAGAGGTTTAGGTCTTACTCATTTAGTTGAACATAAAATTAACGTTACTAGTGAACCTTTTAAACAGAGATATTGGCCTCTGAGTCCTGCTAAGCAAAAGGAACTTTTTGATGAAGTAGAAGTTTTATTAGGAGAAGGTATTATTCAACCCTCTAAGTCTCCTTGGTGTTCACCCGTATTGGCGGTAGAGAAGAAAGATGGAGGTACTAGATTGTGTTTAGATTCAAGACGTTTAAATTCTGTTACTATTAAAGATTCTTATCCCCTTCCTTATACTTCTAGAATATTAGATAACCTTAGAGGTGCTAGATATATTAGTACTATAGATCTTTCTAAAGCATTTTTGCAAATTGCACTTGAAAAATCCTCCCGCGAAAAAACTGCTTTTGTAGTACCTGGAAAAGGTCTGTACGAATTTGTTCGCATGCCATTTGGTCTCACAAATGCACCAGCTGAGTTGCAGAGACTAGTAGATAAACTTTTTGGTCCAGAGTATGATAATTCTGTATTCTGTTATTTAGATGACTTAATTTGTATTAATTCTGATTTTAATAGCCATATAGCACAGTTGCATAAAATTCATAGTATATTAAAAGAGGCAGGTTTAACTGTAAATTTAAAAAAGTGTAATTTTTGCAAGGACAGACTTCGCTATCTTGGTTTCATTGTTGACAGTAATGGTTTACATACTGATCCTTCTAAATTAGAGACAATAGAAAATTTCCCACGCCCAGAAACGGTAAAACAACTTCGCAGTTTCCTTGGTTTATGTTCTTATTATCGTAGATTCATTTGTAAATTTGCTGATATTGCTTCTCCTTTAACTAAATTGACAGCAGGTAGTAAAAATTCTAAAAAGCCACTTACTTGGAATGACGAAGCTGAAAATGCATTTCAAGAATTAAAATATTCTTTAATAACTTCTCCTGTTTTGCAATGTCCTAATTTTGAAAAACCTTTCTTTTTGCATTGTGATGCCAGCTCTGTGGGCATAGGTAGTGTTTTGAGTCAAGAAGATGATAATGGTGATCAACATCCCATTGCTTTTTATTCTAGATCACTTAATAAATGTGAAAGAAATTATAGTACCACAGAACGCGAATTATTAGCTATTTTAGATTCCATAGAACATTTTAGACCTTATATTGAGGGAATGAAGTTTACTGTTATTACTGACCACGCTTGTTTGAAATGGCTCCTAGGTCTCAATAATCCTAGTGGACGCTTAGCTCGTTGGGCTGCTAGAATTTCTCAATTTACTTTTGATATTATTCATAAAAAAGGTTCATTACAATTAGTTCCAGATGCTTTATCTCGTATAGAAGTCACAGCTATAACCACTCAGGATAGTTTAGTCTCCCCTGATGATGATATTATTGATCCTTGGTATAGAAAAATATTTATTCAATGCCAGAAATCTCCTAGAAAGTATAAGAATTTTAGAGTCGAAAATAACACTTTGTATAAATATTGTAAAAATAGATTTAACCCTCACAGTCTTTTGGACTGGAAGATAGTTATTCCTAAAGAGAATATCTTAGATACTATTAGGTCAAATCATGATGATGTAAATTCAGGTCATTTAGGTATTCATAAAACATTAAAGAAATTAAAACAACATTATTTTATGAAAGAAGGTATGTTTAATGATGTTCACCAATACATTTTGTCTTGTGATACTTGTAAAGCTTACAAACATACTACTTCTCCTCCTTTTGGTACGATGATTAATCCTAAAAAGGTTGATCGCCCCATGCTTATGCTTTCGGTAGATATAATAGGTATTTTACCTAAAACTTATTCTGGTCATAAATACATACTTTCAGTTGTAGATGTTTTTACTAAATATTGCTGGTTCTTTCCAATGATTAATGCAACTACTAGAGTAATTTGTAAACATTTTGAAAAAGAAATATTTCTTAAATTTGGTTGTCCAAAAATAGTAGTTTGTGACAATGGAACTCAATTTACTTCAAAACATTTTGTAGAATTCTTGAAAGGTTTTAATATAACTAAAATATTTTATAACACATTGTATACACCTCAAAATAATCCTGTTGAGAGATATAATAAAACAGTCGAAACTTGCATATCGTGTTTTGTTAAAGATGATCATAGGACTTGGTCAAGTTTTTTGCCCAATGTTCAATTAGCTTTAAATAATAGTGTAAATCTTGCTACAGAATTTACACCTAATTTTCTTATGTTTGGTAGGGAACTTGTTTTAGATGCTTCCTTACATCATTTTAGTAACTCTGTTGATAATTTATCTCAACTAGAGGTTTCAAATAGAAACTCTTATGCAGTTTCTCTTAATTCACTTAGTGATATTTTTGTTCAAGTTCAAACTTATTTGTTAAAGGGGTATAAGCGAAATGCCGCTTATTATAATAAGGGTCGGAAAGTCATTTCTTTTGGTGTGGGTGATGTTGTGTGGAGAAGAAGTTTTGTTCAATCTCATGCACCTGCTTATTTTTCGGCTAAGCTTGCACCTAAGTTCTTAAAGTGTGAAATAACAGAAAAAGTTTCTGATAACGTTTATGTTTTGAAAGATTTAAATAAGGGTTCCGTGGGTCGTTATCATGTAAAGGATATTATTAAATTTTAAAATTTTGGGAAATTCATAGGTTTGGTTTTGGTATTGAGTATTTTTGTGTGAAGACTCGTCTCTGATAGAACGATGAATGAAAGGTTATGACGATCTGAAGGTTATTATTATGTTAGGTAACTTCACTACAATTTATTAGATTCCAATTCAATTCTTTCTAAAATAAACTTAGGTCATTTTGGTTAATTTAGAAATACCTACTCTTTACACTATACATTTTACACATCAAAGGATCTTATCTTGTTTGTTTTGTTTGTTTGTTGAGATTGTATGGGATCTTATATCTTTCCTTTCTTTATTTTTTTAAAGGTAATCCTTTACTTGTTTTCATATTTTTTGAAAAAGAGAGATCCTATACAACCTTACACTTTAGGTTTTTTATTACCTAAAAAGATTTTAAAACTTAAATTTCATTTCAAGTTTTTTGTAATCTTCCTTTTTTGTAGATTAGAATCATTCTATTTCTCTCATAGTTTTAAATAGTTATTGATTTTAATTCTATTTTTTTTACTGTTTGTTGACAGTGTTGTTTTTTGTCTAGATATTTCTTCGATACTAGACTTGGATTTGACTTTGTTAGTAACGCGTTCATACCGGATTTTGCTTTTGAGGTCATTCTGTAACTTTTGTTATAGAACGTCCTACCTTGTTTTTGCGGTCATTCTGAAACTTTTGTTAAAGAATGTACTTTGTTTTTGGATCTTGGTGTAATTTTTGACCTCGATTTCATCTTGGCTTTCGCCTTTAGGTATTGTGATTTTCCCCTTCGGAAATCCAATATATTTTGTTTGTCTGTCTGTGCTTGGAAGGTTGGTAGAGTAGAGCCAATCACAGCTTACATTTGTCCTTTTGCCCTTGTGTTGGTCATTGTTGTGCCAGTCACAAGGTGGAATTTTGACTTTCGTCATACCTTTTTACTATTGTGCTCGGAAGTTCGGTGGTGTAGCGCCGATCACAATATGGTTTTAGTTTGTTACAGGTTATTGCTGTGACAATATTTTTGGATAGAGCCCTTCAACTCTATCCAACCTTTTTAGATAGAGCCCTTCAACTCTATCTAACCTCTTTGTTGGAAATCAATACTTTTGGATAGAGCCCTTCAACTCTATCCAACCTTTTTAGATAGAGCCCTTCAACTCTATCTAACCTTTTTGTTGGGAATCAATATTTTTAGATAGAGCCCTTCAACTCTGTCTGACTTTAGTGGTTCGGAATCTATACTTTTAGGTAGAGTCCTTCAACTCTATCTAGAATTTTTGTTTAGGTATTGTTATTTTTAATTGGTTGTTGCTGAGATAGACAGAGGCTATGGTGCCTAACTGTACTCAAAGCTGAACTGTAGGTTAGTTGAGGATAGTCAGCGGCGATAGTGCCTACCTGCACTCCAGAATAGTTGGTAGAGATGTGTAGAGTTAGTCAGTGGCGATAGTGCTTAACTGAACTTAAGTGGTGTGGTTTAGATTAGTAGGTTGGCAGA
Organism: Charanyca ferruginea; assembly: GCA_947361185.1. NCBI lineage: Eukaryota > Metazoa > Arthropoda > Insecta > Lepidoptera > Noctuidae > Charanyca > Charanyca ferruginea. Next base: position 33,994,601 of record OX376056.1, read on the forward strand.
AGTTAGTCAGTGGCGATAGTGCTTAACTGAACTTAAGAGGTGTAGGATAGTTTAGTAAATTAGTGTAAAGTTAGTCAGTAGCCATAGCGCTTAACTGTACTCAAAGTTAGTGTTTAATGTTTAGAAGTTTTGTTCAAGATTTAGTCAGCGGCTCTCGTGCTTAACTGAGTTTAGATTTGTTTAGTGTTTAGTCTTGTTAGAGTTTTAGTCAGCGGCCCTCGGGTTTAACTGAATTTGGATTTGTTTGTTGTTTGGCTTTGTTGATCGGTTGTAGTACCGAAGTTTTAGTCAGTGGCCATGACGCCTAACTGCACTATGATAGTTTTTTGTTATTGAATTTTTTGTTCACTTCGTTTTTCGTTGTTTCTTTCTAATAAAAGAAAGTTCCTTTCTTTTATTTTTCGGGGAGGGATGTAATGTAACGAGTATTTTCTACTCGCTACATAGTGTCGACCTCTCTCGTCATTTTTTGGAAGTTTTCACGGTAATGCCTTGACACACTTTAGATATTTGATAGATTGGCAAGGATTTAGTAGAGTAATCGATAAAACCATAGACCATCAGTTTGACAGTTGGACCTTATTTCCCCGGCTGTCAAATTATTCTGACGTTTCCGGTTTGGGAGAGGTAGGATTTACTTTCCGACCGAAGTCACTAAGATGAAGCACGAATAAAATTCTATTCCGTGCCAATCATTAGATTGGAATATTTTAAGGGTCCACCCCTGCTTGGAACCACTTGGTAGTGATGTCAGCAGCCGTGCAACGGTAATATTTTGGGAAATCCACCTTTAACGCCATCGCTGTTTGATTGTGCCCATAGCACGAGTGATTGGCATGCTTCGTTTACAAAAAGAACGCCCCAAAGGCGTTCTTACTTATATTTTGGATTTTCATCCTTGAAACTTAAATTCATCATGGATGAGCTGACGCGTTTCCCCTCGAGTCTCCAATCAACCCTTCAGGTTTATTATAAATAGATTTATCGAAGCTTGTGGTATGTCTCTTGGATTTCTTTTAGTAGATTCATCTTAAAAAAAACGTGCAATACTGACAACTTAAACATAAACTTTAGTTATAAAACAACTTGCCCTTCAAAAGAAAGGGGCTTTCTAATATTGTGTTCGCCATACTGCCTGCGATAGAAATAAATGAGCTATTGTTAAAGAATTTGCAGCTTAATTTCAGTATCTCCGACCTAGATTAGAAGTCCTGTCCTTTACCTTTTAGCTATTCCGGATCCCCTTTGTTTTAAATTACCTAGTGAGCTCTGGCGCCCGAACCTTATTCCTTTTAGTAATTTTAGTTTAATTTTGAGCTCCCTAACTTCTCAACTTTAGAATCACACACATAGTTTGTTAGTTAGTTAAATAAATATAGACCCTTTTAATTTTTTTTATTACAATTGTTATGTTATCATGGTTTTCTAAAGGATTAATGTAGATGAGTAAGCTTACATGTTGTGAAAGAACCCATTGCTTTGCTGTACAATTCATCGTATTTTTATTTAATGGTAAGCAATGCCGATGTCGAAAATTCTACCAGTATCAAAGTGAAAACGAACATGGAAATGAAAAGTGCAATTTATAATAGTGAGCGCGCTTATTGAGTAGATTGTCAAATCAAATATGTACTTACACTATTATAAATTATTAAACATTTTGAAAAACAATCGATTAGTTGTATCGATGTTTAGTCTTGATTAATTTATTTTTTATCAAACTACGTTAAAGCTATAAAGAATACAGTGATTTTACCATTCTATGTTTATGTATGTGTAAACTATTGGATAGTCTGAGGTGGTGGTGTTTATTAACATAATTGTTCTGTCGAATAAAGTGTAAAGTCGAGTAGGTTTCGTTCAGAAACTGAAATGTCCATGACAGCAGAATTTTTTTTTGCTAACCATAGTAATACATAAAATCAGTTTAAAAAAACTCTAACGTATTTAGCAATATTATAAGCGCTTCCTGAAGTTATAGTCATTAAATACTCAAGTAGTGTATTTTATGCCGTTGTATTTCTTTTTACTGTCGGAATTTAGATTTCAAGAACCTATTTTTTTGTTGTTGTTTTAAACCAATATAATATTATTATTAATTAATCCGTAATCGATTAGACTTATTAAATAAATGAATTGACATAAATTGACCATATAATGGCAACACTAAACTACCTGTTAAAATGGCTGTCGTGTATCAACACGACAGGATAGGAATTATCCGATTTATGCTACCTATCCAAATAAGTCTACTCTAGTGTATGTATGTGTATGTCTAGTAAGTATAATGACTATAATAAGTCATTTATCTTATTATCAAATAAGATAAATGACTTATTTATTTGTTGTGATTACGTAGACTTATTTGGATAGGTAGCATAAATCGGATAATTCCTATTTTAAAAAGTTTTATTTTTTGATTATCTTTCAAAAGGTGTCCGCTGGCGGCCAATTCTTGGCATTGTCCTTTAATAAATCCTAAGATCTCATCGAAAATAGATAATGTGAATAAAGACATAGTATGGGGTGTAAGGAGTGAAGGTCAAGTCACTATGTATACCAAAGAGTGTCATAATAAGCTGAAATTGATAGACTTTCCCTCGGAGTGTTTACATTGTGCTGATAGTTTTTGTGGAGACCGTGGCCACATGCGTGTTCTGGATAAACTTTATTCTGACATTGTGACCGCTCTCGGTGACGCAGCGACTTTCGCGGGTCGGGGAGGCGCGAGGGAGAGTGGGGGTGGCTCACGCATAGCGGGATGGAACAAACATGTCAGTGGGGCTCACAGGGAGGCCAGGTCTAAGTTTAATGAGTGGGTAATGTCCGGTAAGCCTAAGTTTGGTTTTCTTTACAAAGAAATGTGCAAAAGCAGAAGAATTTTCAAATCGAGATTAAAATGGTGCCAAAATCACCAGGACCAAGTAAAGATGGATGCGCTTGCTGTGAAGCATAGCAAAGGGGATTTCCGCGGCTTCTGGAAGAGTACTAGTAAAATGAATGTACGACCTGGCATCCCTGTTAGCGTCGATGGTGTGAGTGGTCCTAAGGCCATTGCGAATATTTTCAGGGACCATTTCACTGTGAGGTCTCTGTTGGATCCGGTGGGGGGGGTGCCCAGCGCTAACATAAGCAATCGACTGGTGGGAATTAGTTTCTTGGCAAGAGACGTTTTGAAAACCATAAGAGGTATGTCAAGAGGTAAATCCCCTGGTCATGATGGGCTCAGCGTTGAGCACCTGAAACATGCCGGGCCTCACATCGCTAGGGTTCTGGCTATGTTCTACTCGTTGTGTGTGAGCCATTCCTACCTACCAGCGGATTTTATGAAAACGGTGGTGGTGCCTATAGTGAAAAATAAAACGGGAGACCTTAGCGATAAGAGTAACTATAGGCCTATTTCTATTGCCACCGTTATTGCTAAAGTTTTTGACGGTTTGCTCAACACACAGTTGAATAAATACGCGTCAATACACGACAACCAGTTCGGATTTCGTCCTCGGTTATCCACTGAAAGTGCCATACTGTGTCTAAAGCGGACCGTCAAATACTACACAGATCGTAAAACGCCCGTGTATGCGTGCTTCCTCGATCTATCCAGAGCCTTTGACCTGGTAGGGTATAACCTGCTGTGGGACAAGCTGAAAAGCATAGACTTGCCACAGGAACTCATCAGCATGTTCCAGTACTGGTATGCGCACCAGTCCAATAGTGTCAGATGGGCGGAAGTAATGTCGGATCCGTATCAGCTTGAGTGTGGAGTCAGGCAGGGCGGCTTAACATCTCCGACTCTATTTAATTTATACGTGAACGGATTGATCGTAGCGCTTAGTAGTCAACGTGTCGGGTGCCACATTGATGGCGTTTGTGTCAATAATCTGAGTTATGCGGACGACATGGTGCTACTAAGTGCGTCGGTCTGTGGCCTGAGGAAGCTGATACGGACTTGTGAGGAATATGCTTGTGGCCACGGTTTGCTGTACAATGTAAGAAAGAGCCAGTGTATGATCTTTGAGACCGTCAGTGCGAAATGTCCTGGGAACATACCACCTGTCAAACTTTATGGTGTTCCTCTGGAAAGGGTGAGTCAATTTAAATACCTGGGCCATATTTTAACTGTTGACCTCAAGGATCATGCAGACATGGAAAGGGAGCGGAGGGCGTTGTCTGTTAGAGCGAATATGGTCGCCCGCAGATTTGCGCGGTGCTCGAGTGGTGTAAAGATTACGCTCTTTAGAGCGTACTGTACATCGATGTACTCATGCGCTCTGTGGGCGCACTACACTAAGAGAAACTACGACGCCCTCCGCGTCCAATACAATAACGCGTTCAGAGCGGTGATGGGGTTGCCCCGATACTGCAGCGCCTCGGGGATGTTCGCAGAAGCGCGCACAGACTGCTTTCACGCGACGATGCGTAAGCGCGCCGCGTCCCTGGTGCGCAGAGTACGGGCCAGCTCCAACACCGTTTTGGCGATGATTGGGGGTAGGTTGGACTGCCCTTTCATCCGGCATTGTTCCGGCAGACATGTACCTGTGCCAATGCCGAAGCGAAAATTGTAATTTTATTATTTTATTTTATGATTTATGTATGTAATTCTGATTTTATTTTTATTTGCATTTTAATTTAAATTGTATTGTATTGTATTTTATTTTATTTTGAATTTATATTAATTTTATAATAATTTAAAAAAATTTATGATGATGTTATTATTATTATTATTATTATGTTTGTTGCTGTATATGGGTTAACTTGCCTGAAATAAATGAATTTTAATTTTTAATTTATTTCGATCGGCTTGATTTCCATGTTTATGATGTTGCCAGTGTTAATTACTGTGTTTAGAAGAGAGGCCTTAGTTTCAGAGGTTCTGACAGGGATATTACGGAATTCCAGGCAGCTAGATCTGGTACTTTGTTCAAAATATTCCAATTTAGATTCCAACTTGTTTATATATGAAGAGTTTTGCGCTCATTTTCGAGGAGTTCCACTCGAGAGGTCAGGTGTTCAAATTTAGCCGTCATGTGATCAACGTTTTCGCGAATTTGATCTACTAGAGAAAATAATTTTTCGTATTTCTCTTCTTGCTGTTCCCTGAATTCACGAAACATTTCCTTCATATCGGCAATGAAAGTGGATAATTTGTTGTCATCAGCACGTTTGCGCTTTATATTTCGGAAAGTAATGGCGGGGGAAGTGTAATCAGTGGGCGATTCCGGATCTAAATTTAGGTTTGGTTCGGAAGCGCTATGTGGTGTGTTCAGCATAGGCTGTGGAGTACTGAAAAGTGCCGTAGGAGGGGTCGGCGCCTGAGTTTTCTGGGACGAGGTCGGTGGAGAACGCTGGAGCGGCATTTTATTTTATTTTAACAAATTACCACGCAAGTACCAGGCAAACAGCGCAATCAGAAGGTTGAAAATTCGAAACACGCAGGACTCCTCAGTAGTAAATGTAGGGCTCAACTTACAGTGGGCGCAATCGACGATGTGGTTTAAAATAGCTTTCCGTCCAGTATAACTTGACCCCCGTCTTACTCGCACTCACTCCGATAGGTTTGCCTCGTTCACCGTTTGGCGACAGTATATGCACACAGCCAGGAAGAAGCAGGGTTCATTGATGATTTGCCGTAAAGTTAATGGATGTAGGGCGGGGTCAAACAAAACTGTGGTGACTCACGCGCAGGTTTGATGTGCTAGCGGCCTCAAGTTACTCAGCTTGTTTGCCCGACGCTATCTTGGTGGTTTATGCACTCCTATTTTATTACTCGAATATATTTATTCAATCTATTTTGTTAATTTATTTAAAATCACGTTAACAATATGGTGAACTTAAAAGACGTCTGCACTGCTCAGAGATCCAGAGGGAAGGGGGAATGATGTATGTATAAATAAAATAATCATCAAACTAAGTATTATAAGTTTGTTGTTGTAATTAATGTTGATGTAATATAAAGAGTAAATAAAAATATATTTGTCATTTAAACTACATATGTTTTATTTTACATTACATTGCTTGAACTTTAAATTATCTGTAGTAAAATTATGCTTAGTTTACTATTAGTTCCCAGTTCTTATTAATTGTTATCAGAACATTGTATTAAATTATTAAATTTACTTACATTACTTATTTTGCTATGGCTAATTTAGAGCTTCATATAATAATTATATGAATCATTGTTAGTTAGTAGTAGTGGTATGTTTAAATAAACAAGCACAAGTAGATAAATAGAATTTTTATTACCAAAATAAATTAAATACAGACATGTTATTATCAAAATACCATTTCTTAATACATATAGCATTATTCAAAGCACAGTTTAGTCTATGATTTACACAGTTAAATTCAGTATCATTTTTACAATATTTCTTTTTCAGCCTTGAAAAATTAGGACATCCTTTTTCACCTATATCTATCACTTCACAGTTAACACATAAGTCTTTGATCCACTGAATTTTTTCTAAACCCTTCGTAATATTTTTTTTATTTTCTAAATATGGTAAAATGACGCGATGAAATTCTTTATAGTCTACGTAGCCCTCACTCCAGTAAATTCCTCTATTTCTTTCTAACCATCTCACTTGCTTCTTTTCTTCTTTAGTAAGGGAATGGAATGAAATGTGAATAAATGAATTTGAATTTGAATTTGAATTTGAATGAATGCGGCGGTTTTACCAGGATCGTCTGTGTATGCTCTTGATTTACAACCGCCACTTCTTTCACGATAAAATTATTTTTGTAATCTTTAAATCCTTGGATTTCTACGATGATGGTATCCGGCTTCATGATATCTTCTTCACGATGTTACTTAAAGGTTTGTATTCAACAATGCAATCGTTGAGAATGAGACAGTATGCTGTGGTTTGATCTGGTATTTCCGAATCAGTCTCGATTTCTACTCTCACATCTACAACTGGACCGGTCTTCAAGTTATCAGCTTGTCTAGAGCAATCAATGACAAACAGCGGAGCCAAATCTTTAAATTGTTTCTCGCTTAATAATGGCTCTGGTCGACGTCCGTAATACGACTGTTGAAATCTGGTATATTGCTCGTATAATAAAGCGATTCTGTTATTAGCAAAACTCGCATTTAGGTTTTCATACGGGAAGTAAACTGAATTGAGGTACACTTTAATGTCACGAACATAGCAGTGATCGAACTGAGACATGTCAGAACTTGCATTGTTCTTTCTATTTGTCTGAAGACCAATAATAACATATCTTGGTTTTTCTATTTGGGATGAAGTTTTGATAGACCAGGTATGCTTTGTAGTTTTAGGCAAAGCTGGATATTCGTAGAGGTCCCAGTTCCTGTATATGATTTGAAGTGGTCGATCTTTTTCTAATAGTTTTAACAAACTAATTTTTTCTTTGTCTGATACTTTAACATGCGGTACACGCCATATGATTTTGTTGATCTGAACGTCATCCACTATTTCTCCAGTGTCAAGTTTCACACACACAGCATTCAAATTAGTGTTACTTCGCAACAATACCAATTCGTGTCTACTATTTATTACGACTTTTTTAAAATCTTCAGCGAAACCTAGAATATTACGGAGTGGTATAGAGGCAGAAAATCTTCCCCCATTAATATTTTTTATACCATCAATATTCCAGCCCCAGGCATTAGACATCTTTGATTCACTCTCATTCATTGATATGAGCGATTTTATAGTTGTAGTTATTCCAGCATTTTTAATTTTATCAATCTTCACTCCGTTTAGCTCATACCTAATATCTTGGAACAAGTACATTAGAGCATTGTTAGTGAAATTGACACTAGTAACCTTGTCCTTCGTGTCTTTTTTGCTAACGATAATAGTTCCTTCCAAATATAGGGTGCTCGCTGATGGTAGTATGTACAAGTCTTGTTGGTTGATAGGTATACGGATTTCATTGTTCCTGTTGAAACTTGTTACGTAGGGCTTGTAGGAATGAAATTCGATTCCTTCTATAGTATTATCATAAGTCGGAGCGAATAAAACGTCTAAGATATTCATTTTAGCAATCCGATCGCTCTAAGGAATGCTTTATTGTCTTTTGATAATTTAATTTTTTTCTTAAAGCGAGGTCTTATTTGACGGGTGGTCCGAGTAGAACTGATATTTTTAATTTGTTGAGACACATTTTTATTGTAGTCAATCATTTTTTCTTCTAAGATGCAAATATAGCTGCACTTCTTCACCGCGCAGGTTGATTAATCGAGTGTTTATATCTAATAGCCTGATATGTATGCAGCTTATGTTGTTTTGATTGATCGGAAAGTATATTGCGTTCTTCGGGATTTCTATGATCCTGTATCCAGGTGGCACATTTAGTGCAAATTCGTGGATAATGTGACTTGGTTCACCGTTTATGTATGAACCGCTTATAATATCACATTCAATCCTGACTACGGTCGTAGGTAAAATGTTAACTGGAGACTGTGACACATGCCATTTATTAGCTTTCAAGGTTTGCTTATTAAACCCTAACAGGCTTCTAAAAGAGTCTTCTTTAGTAAAATTTATGTCTTTTGTACAGTATAGAGCAGTTTTCAAAGTATTGTTATTGCACTGTAGTTTGATTGACGCATTTTTTATTTCAGACTTTAAATAATCATTGATATCTTGCAACTCATAAGTGCCTTCCGGTATTTCTATAACTTCATCGATACCATAATAGAACTTATTATTACTTTTATCAATATTTGGAATAGAATTAAAAGTTGAAAAATGCAATAAGGCACACTCATATTTTCCATCTAGTTGTAACGTATTAGGCTAGTACGTAGATAAAGTTGAAGAATTTCCAGTTATCGACAAAGTGAGTGACATCTTGCAAATGATTGAAATAAAATAAACACATATATTTTATACAATTTTATTCCAAAAAGTCCGCAGATATTTTAAACATAAATGGCCACAATTTACCGTGTTGAATTTTTGATATCTCGTGTAGTTATAAGAAACTTTACAGTTCTTAAAATATCCCATCAGCTCCAATGGAGGTTTTAAATTTCCATAGCTATCGAAATATTCACAATAGTCATATACTTTAACATACGCTACCCAATGCGTTCCTTCGTTCTTAGAATCGTCTAAGTTAACGATACCACATTCAATCCGTTTCGGCTTCCTAGGTATCCGATCCTTCATGTAGACCCCACGGAAATATGGGATGTCTCTTGAATAGTTTTGGATATCTATATTAGTTAAAGGACGATTAGGTAGCTTCTTGTTTAGTTTTTTGATGATTTTATGAACAATCCTTTGCCGTTTTTATAGGGCTTAATGTATAAACCCTTGCCTAACATTAAAGCTTCCATAGCTTTATTGTGTCGTTCTGTTTCTTGTAAATTTCGTTTGCTTGCTTTGTAATCATTAACGGTTTTTGCAATGCCAGCTGCACCACCAGCTAGAGCTCCTAAAGCTGATAAACCAGCGAAAATTGGGATTAAAGGTAGAACTCCTCCAGTCTTTGGTACGGGTATTACTCGTGGTACCCGAATTCGATGATGGTTGTTTGGCAATAACTTGTTTGCAACTAAGTAGGCCGCTTTTATTAAAGACTTACTATCTTTGTGTTTGAGTTTCTTAACTTTTGATTTTATTTTGGAAACTAAGCTTTTAAATGTTTTAACGCCAGATCCTAACTTTAGTTTGGCTTTCATGACTTTGTTCACTAGCCATGAGCTTAGTTTTTCACATCTCCCTGCATCTTTTGATTTAAGTCTTTGTTTAGCCATGTTAAGTAGTTGTAAATCAGCTTTGTGACGATTTGATAAGTCTGTATGGTTTGCGTACGCAATGTCGTGTTGCATACAAGCTTCGTCTAGCTTATTTACACCTCGGTCGCCTCGCGCTAACCGTTCGCGAAGTTTGGTTCCTGGTCCGCAATAATTGTATCCGGGCAAATGAACTTCGAATGGTAGATTATTAATAATGTTATTAACTAGTCCTCCACCTCGCATTACTTAAAGTATAATGGCAGAATTTAAAAAAATAATGGTTATGTAACATCTTAACCCATAAGTGCTGTTTTGTCAATCCAACTGTTTTCTGCACTGCTTAAACCTAACCATTTGACATATAATTTATTTCCTTTCTTCTTCAACACTTTTTCTATCAAATAAACGTCAGGATAGTTCGATTTTTGAAGTTCTTGCTCATAAAAAGCTCCTAATATGTTCTGCTTTCGTTTATCTTCTATATAATATGTCACTGGTAAGGTTTTATTAATCTTTTTTACAATAAATAATTCAGTTGACCAATTAGGAGTATAACCTTTCTCAAAATCATGTTTGTATTTACTTATACGAACACAATCGCCAACTTTGAATTTAGGCTTCCACTGAACTAAATTATGTTTCTTGATTTTTTTAATATTTTCTTTTATTACCATGGTTCATTCAATTTATTGACATCAATGGGTTTAAATTGTATAGTGCGATGTTTTGTGTTGTTATAGGTCTTCAATATATTATCCAATGGCAGACCTAACCACTTATAGTTCCCACGGAGACTAAAATATTTATACAATTTATTTTTTACTGTTCTTATCAGTCTCTCTACAATAGATGCTTTTTTAGTAGAAAACGATGAATAATGGTTAATGTTGTGCTTCTTCATTAACGTTTGAAAAGTGTTGTTATAAAACTCTGTGCCCATATCAGTTTGTAAATTAACAGGATTTTTATTGCTGCTAAGCAGGATATGTTGAAATGCACGAGCAACATCAAATTTATTCTTTGATTTTAACGGTTCTGCCCAGGCGTACTTTGAGAAGCAGTCAATCACCACTAAAATATAATTATAACCCTTGTTATACTTTTTCAGGTTTTGCATGTCCACCAAATCAGCTTGCCACAAATCGTGGATTCCTTTCAGAATAACAGAACGGCGAAGGAAGTTTCTTCGAGCCGCTTTGTGTATTTCATTTACAATTTGCTGTTTTGCCATTACGAAGTTTTTAGAAGTAATTTATCTACATCTGCTTTGGTATAAAACTTATCTTGCAAATGAGTTAAAACCTCAGGTATTTTTGCTTTTAAAGTAACCTGAATTGTATTCTGTGTCTCTTTTATAATTTGAGAACGCAATGAACCAATCAGTTTATTTAATTCTTTTATCGTATTAGCATTCAACTGATCTACATAAGACTTATTCACTGCATCGTCTGCTTCTATGGGAGATGTAATTCCTCTCAATCTGGTTGCTTTTAAATCAAAATCTCCTTTTTCCGACTTCATCAATGCGTTTTCATTAAACTCAAGCAGTTCTGATAAACGCATTCTTTTATGAATATAATGATCGAATTTATCTACATTCACATTGAAGGTGTACTATATTGAAAGTCTGATAATAAAATGAACACTGGAAAGTTTACAACATTTATTTATTTATAACTTTACTTTCACGCAATTCTTCAATAATAGATATAATTTCATTGTCTAATCCTGTGTTACCAGCATCTCTAGACGCAATTAATAATTTCAATCTTTCCACTAGTTCATTGGGGTCATCCCAATACACTAAATCTACATTTTTTCTCCACTTTTTTGTTAATGGCAAACCCTTTCCCTGAACTGCAGTGTTCAGTTTAAAAAGAGGCTTAATAACTTGCAAATATTTTTGCCCTTTATTACTTTTTATCGGCTTATTTGGCTCGAAGTCTCGACGATGTGCATTTGTATCAAGTAGCATCGACTTATAATGTTTCATATCGCTTTCTGTAACCACGCTTAAGTCTACGTCTTTCTTAAGCAGCAACTGTTTTAAATCAGGTGTATTTCGGTATTTACGTCTGGACAAACCACGGCAATGTACTGATCGTTGATCAATATACAAGCAGAACCTAACATCAATTTCCCGCGTTCTGCTCTAACACCGAATGGAATGTCTGCCAACGCTTCTGAAGATACTGACCAGGATGACGTATCACAACCTTGTTTGCTTTCAACTATTGATTGATAAGAAGAGTCACTGCTGATATCGGATTCATCTTCATTGTCATTATTGCTACCTACGCTACCAGTTCTTTCTTTCTGTGAAGTTTCGTCAGTAAACGGAACTTCAACAAAATTTTCATTAGTACGCAAGGGAGGAGCTTGCTTATTGGCGTTAGCAATTAGGTTGAGGGGTTCTATGACAGGCTTGAAAACAGATTCCAGTGCCTGTTTGTTGTCAATGTCTTCTGCCGCATCAACAATTTGTCTTTTCAATGATTTTTCCATATTGGCAAAATAGATCGTAATTGGTTTAGCGTCACCAGGAGAATAATAATGTTGCACAGGTAAAGCTCTTATATATGTGTTCGTGTTCTTAGTCAAAAACTACAAACGTATCAAATTTACTTCTATAACATCCTTTGTTTTTGGAACAATCTTTATTAATTACGACATAATTGAAAGGTACACTCCATATTTTTGAACACATTTCACGGAATTCAATCCAAGTCATGTCAGTGTTGACATGTTCATCGTAAACATGTCTCATATTTCTTTCATCTTGCTTAAAAAGTACGATTAGGTTCGCGTTGTCTCTTACTAACTGCTTAGGAATTTTACTATATGTCTGATTTAGGTAAAAACAATCGATGAACTTGTGTCTTCCCATTGCAAAATAATCCCGCATGCTACATTGATTTTCACAAGCAACATCATCAAATACAATCACAGAATTCGGTTTTGCATCCTGAACACTTAGTACTTGCTCATTTTCATGATATTTCTGAAATGACATGCCTGGAACCCGTTGCAAAACTTTTTCTAAAAATACGTACTTGGGTTGTTGCAAGGTTTTTGAATAAACATAAACATTTTGAAACCTTAAACCATTCTCGTGTATAAGAAGACCAATTAATAAATTAGTTTTTCCACAATTTGACGGTCCGCAAATGATGCATCGTACCGTTTTAGGTAATAATTTTCCATGGCAAAAACCAGTCTCCTGAGAGTGAACACAAAGTTCGTTTACATGTAACGATTGTGGTTGTTTTACAAATTTCATGACGACTGTTAAAGCGGCTTTATTAATAATGAGTAAATTAATGTATTACATTGACATTTATAACTCATTGTTGCTAACTCGAGCAAATGTACGACTCTCACCATAGCTGTCCTTCAATATAAGATAGCGATTGTTTGATTTTAACCAATCAAGCATCTGCTGGTAGAACAAATCTTCGGTTTGGGCTGTATACGAGTCCTGGTATTTTGATGAACCGTTATCTGTATTATTCTGACCAGTTTGCAAATCTTGAATAAATATAATCTCGCCGCTAGAATTCCTCATAATAAGTTTACAAATATCTTTAATATCAGATTTCTCTGAGCTATGCATTGTAGTTAACTTGGTTGAAATGTATTTAAATCTGTGATATGAAATACAACCTTCTTACTACAATAGTAAGAATCGAATGTGGTGTTAAATTACGGCGAACAATTATTTATAAAAGTTGTTTTCTTTCACTGCGTCTACTCCGTAGGATATTATTGGGCATTCTACCTCACCAAAAGCGACGAAGGCGAACGAAGGTGAGCCGAGGGAAGCGGCAGGTGGGGTAGAATGCCCAATAATATCCTACTGACCACGTCTAAATCCCGTTGTTTTACGTGAAAGAATTTTATTTTTTTCAACAAACCACTCAAGACGCTTTGTGATCATTGCATGAAAAACTTTATACACACAAGACATAAGAGCAATAGGTCTCAATTTAGGTGTAGGGCCTGCAGCGTTGAGCGCATTTGCCTTAGGAATTGGATAAATTTGAACATATCGCCACTGCAAGGGAATAGAACCTTGCCTCAAAACATTGTTATAAATATCTAATAAATACAATTTAGCCATTTTTGGTAGGTTATACAACATTGAATATGTTATTAGATCATTACCAGGGGCTGTATCTTTTTTCTTGAAACATTTAATCATTTCCTCCATAACAAAATCAGCCTCCAGAGATGGGTTTGTCGAACGAAAGGATGGCATTTGTGGAATTACGGAATCTGGGGCCAGACTACATAACAACTCCGCTTTTTGTTCATTAGAAGCCTGAAATCGCTCTTTTCTGTATCCTTTAATCCATCGTATTCGACGCCACATCTCAGAGAGTGATACTGACTCATCTAGGCTATTACAAAACTGATTCCAACACTGAGACCTGCATTTATGTAATAGCCGTTTCGTTTCAGTTATTTTTTGTTCTAATATAGTGAGGTTTTCAGGGGTAGGATTTTGTCTAAATTGTTTTAGCTGTAGTCGCCGCTGGGCAATTAACTGAGAAATTTTGGGATTCCAATAATACTTAGGCTTAAATTTTGATATCGGATCTGTACATAATTTTATCGTTGGAATGCTCCGATCAGCAGCCAAATTAATTGTATCTATGAAATAATTGTACTTTTCCTGAATATTATTTGTAGTAGCTAGATTACTAAAATCTGTATTAAGAGTGTCTGCGTATATATTCCAGTTAGCTAATTTGTAATTCCTTTTTTTGATATAACAACCATATTTATGATAATCTAACACTATTTTAATAAACAAATGATCACTGCCTAGGTTTTCGTTGGTTACAGACCATTTAAAATTAACGGCAATATCAGTGGAAAAAAATGTAATATCTGAGGAAGATTCTTGAAGTACGCCATTCACAAGTCTTACTTCCATCATTTAAAGGTATATATTCGTTGTCGATTGCTGAGTTCATTATCTGTGTACCCCTCGTATCACTTCTGTACGACCAATTTGTATGGTGCGCATTAAAATCACCGGCTATTAATGATTTCTTTGGATACAGACAGAAAAGTCCATTCCAGTCCAGTTGGGAGGTACGTACACTTGATGGACAATATACAGAAACAATATTCTCTAAATTAGAACAATTTAGTAATCTAATATGTACCAGTTCTAAACCTACGTTACTTAACCTATGAGATGACGTTTGTACCTTAAGTGATTTATGAACCACTAGCGCCACGCCACCGTACGAGTCTTCTCTGTCGTTTCTGAATGTGTTGTAGCCGCTGAAGTTAAGTTCGATTTCTTCATTCAACCACGTTTCGCTTAATATGGCTACGTGAATATTTTCTTGATGTAAAAAACACTCGAATTCTAGTCGTTTTGGCTTTATACTCTGAGCATTCCTATTAGTTGGGGCTTGCTATTAGTTTGCTATTAGTTGGGGAACTATCCATATATTGATGTATTAAATAACTATTAAACCATTCAGCCTCTGTAAATAACGCTTCGACATACTTTTTCACTTCTTCAATTATTATTTTGACCACTACCAAAACTTTCTCTACTAATATTTTATTTGAAAAAAACACTTCTTTTATTTTGTTTAGTATATTCTTTCTCTTTTTTTACTTTCTTCTACTTTCTCTTCTAGAATTTCTTCATCCTGTCTTTCCTCACGCATTTCTAAGTCAAAGTCTGGCAGGACGTTGCAGGATTTTTTATTGTTTTTGTTTTTATTAATTTTTTCTTTATTCCTCGTGGTTCTACTTGCATTTTCTTCAGGGCTATCTACTTGTATTTCTTCATACTGCGAGCTATTAACTAATATATCTCTATATGTAGGTACTGTATGTGTACGTTCTATCTGTGTACTATAACTCATATTATTTTGACTTTCATCTGTATCCACTAACTTCTCATCAGTCTCATTCTTATTTAGAAAAATACTTAATGCCTTTCTGTATGTGCAATTATTTTGAGACATAATATGACGAATGTTCTTTTCTTTTAGGAAGCTAGGGCATTTCTTATCTAGTGACATGTGTGCTCCTTTACAATTTACACATATATAATGTGTAGTTTCACAATTAGGATGTAAACTACCGCATTTGGGACAGACAATTTTTTTTGTGGGACATTGTTTGACCAGATGTCCATATTTCCAGCACCCAGAGCATTGGGTAACCGGAAATACATAAGGCTCCACCTTGAATCTACACCCGTAACCATATACATACGGGGGCAAGATAGCGCCTTTAAAACAAACCCGTATTGTTTCACTCTCAAGCCACTTTTCTTCTGAGAATCGTTTTAAACGATTAATCGAGACCACTTCATATTCATGTTCTTCCTCACTAGCGAGCGCGCTATGTATTTCTGATAGATCTATGTCTAAATCTATGTTTTTAATGATACCATAAGATAAACTTAATTCTTGTGTATATTGGCATCTATAATCTAGCTCTTTCATTTTTTTACTAGATATCAACTTTTCTGCATCTTCACGTTTCGTAAACTGAACAATTACCCTATATGAGTTTTTATATTTGATTTTCGTAATCCCTTGTATATTGTCTGCTCTGAGTAGTTTAGCTAAACCAATTTGTTTTGGCAATACTTTTTTCGATGAAATACATATTTCATTTGTTTTTGAAATACCCTCATATCTCTCATTATTATAATTCGCAGATTCTATGACGTACTTCTAACTAAACGTTTTGCATTTCTTCTCACCGTAATAAATTCTCCGTCTTCTTCAGTAACTTATCCTTCATCACTTTCTGGTCTCATACGTTTTTCTGCCAATCGTTGATTGGATACTCGTTCATTGCTTACTTGCTGCTCCATCACATCTTCATTACTATTTACACTCAAAACACTAACTTCTATCTCCTTCTCATCCATTTTTAACTATATTAGTTAAGGCGGGTAGATGTAAATAATCATCGACATCGAAATAATAAAGCATACGTGCACTCAGTACCGCGCGCCGCACGCAACTGAACACAAAGGTCCTTGCTTAAGGTAATGCTTAGGAAACCCTTTCGATATCCTACATCTAGTCTTTACAAAGAATGCGATGTTCTAACAGTAAGACAATTATTTATTATGCATACTACACTTCGTAAACATAAAGAGCTTACATATAACCCATGTACTACCTATCCTTCTCGTAGAAGAAACAGAGTATGCGATTCGGTTAGACACAACACCGCCTTCTTTACACGACAATCCTGTTTTCTTGCACCGTACATATATAATAAAATCAACTCACTGCTTCACATTTTTCCTAAAAACTCACATGAAGCCAAAAACATCATTAAAAAACATCTTGCGAAACTTAACTATCAAGACACTGAATCCCTTATAACTATCGTAAAGTAACATACATCTCACACACTCATACACACTCATACACACACACACACACACACACATACACACACCACACACACGCACACACAAATATAATAGATTAATAATTTTTCTCTTATTTTTCTCCTGCTACCAGTTTCGATACCCATACTGTATT
This sequence comes from Charanyca ferruginea, assembly GCA_947361185.1. Classification (NCBI taxonomy): domain Eukaryota; kingdom Metazoa; phylum Arthropoda; class Insecta; order Lepidoptera; family Noctuidae; genus Charanyca; species Charanyca ferruginea. The sequence goes on from OX376056.1 coordinate 34,011,854, forward strand.
TTTATACTTGTATTTAACATAGATAAGGCTAGCCCCTAGTTTAGGCTCCAGTCCACCCCATTGTCTACAATACTTATGTAGAAACTGTTACAAGTAACCTGTACTATTTATAAATTGTGGTGGAAAATAAATATATATGTCGGAGATGGTTTATTAATCACAATTGTGGGTGTTAACTAAATTTGTTATGATTTGTTTCTTATTGTTAATTTATGTGATTTTACTATCAATTATTGTCTATTATGTCGAAACATGATTAATTGTGTGTGCACACTGATTTGTGGTTACTTTATTTGGATAATTATTATCGATGGTTTTATTCAAAACAATTGTTGACACGTTACTTTGAATGTAAAACGAATTACTTTATGAAATCACTATTGTTTATTCATGACAATTATTATTGTGTTATTTGATTACAGATCTTATTAGATTCAGAACATTTTAGTGTTTTGTATCAAGTAAACGCGTGACGCACTTCCGTGCGCATGGACAGACTTGTATGGAGAGGTTGCAAGGTGGGGGGCATCGCCTTATAAAAGAGCGTGCACTCCGTAAGTATGGCAGTTCCCAGTATCCGCTGTGCATCGTCTGCACAAAGCTAGGGGTGCGATTGCATACGACTCGGTTCTTGTCGTGTGCGATCACACCGACGGCCACCATCCGATCTTTAAAGTAAAGTAGGTATGTCACTTGTCGGGCATCTCTATCGAGAGGCCTTATAAATCCGATACGGTTGGACAGTGTCACCGCTGCCAACTTTACGGTCACGCCCAACGCAATTGCTACGCGACCCCTAGATGCGTCAAGTGTCTGGGTGAGCACGCAACTGCTGACTGCCCCCGTCCGAAAGACCGCAATCTGTGCACAGAACCTCCCAGCTGTGTGCTATGCGGTCAATCAGGTCACCCCGCCAATTACCGCGGCTGCCCCAAAGCCCCAAAATCCTCTTCTCCCAAGATGACCAAGCGTGCGAACGCTCGTCAACAAAGGGAAAGCCCCTCTGTTAAGATTCCCTCCTCAGAGATGCCCGAGCGTCTCAGCCCTCAGAGGTCCTCCCCATGGAACTCGCTGAATCATCAGAGAGCGTTCCCTGCATTGAGGCCCTCCCAATCTCTGCCCATGCCAGCGCTGATGGATTCGCCAGTCCCCGCGCCGAACCTAGCCTCCGCGACCACGCCCCCCCTACCTAAGGTCGCCCCCGCCGCTCCTAAAGCCGCCACCGCCGCTTCTAAGGCCGCCCTCGCCCCATCTAAGGCCGCCCCCGCCGTTTCAACCGCGCCCTCAGCCTCCCGCGTACCTGCATCTCTCCCTACCGAGAGGATAGGCGAAGTCATCAACCTCGCCTACCAAATTTACCGCAACTCCGCTGCTGAAGCTATGGCTAGGGATATACTCGCGTGCAAAGCAAATATTAGCGACATCCTTAAGGTGTTCAAAGCGTATCCGGAGATTACGCAAGCCCTAGATAAACTTTACCCTTGCTAATCCAATGGATAAGGAAAGGCCGTGTACTAATAAACCCCGATCCCTTAAGTTAGGTTTCTTTAACGCCAATGGCATTACTAACCAACGTGATGAGATCGCCAATTTCCTCCGCGACCATCAACTTGATATCCTCCTCATACAGGAGACCTTTCTTAAGCCCCATCATCGTGACCCGAATATTGCCAACTACCGTATAGTTCGCAATGATAGGTCTCGTTGTCACAAGGGCGGTACCCTAATATACTATAGAAAGGCTCTGTACTGCATTCCTATGGACCCTCCTCCCCTCGCTCGCCTCGAGGTCTCTGTCTGTCGGCTCGGCATGACCGGTCATCAGCCGGTAACTATTATATCAGCATACGTCCCTCCATCACCATTGGAGGATGATCCTATCCTCCTCAAGGATGACCTTTCTGCTCTTCTTGGCCTGGGTGACTCCGTCTTACTGGCGGGCGATCTCAATGCCAAACATCCCTCCTGGAATAGTAACAGGACCTCTTCCAGAGGTAGGATCGTGTTTAACCTCTGTTCTCAACTGAACTTCGACGTCATCGCCCCGATGACTCCCACTCATTTCCCCCACGATCCCAACCATCTTCCCGACATCCTCGATATAGCGCTGCTCAAGAATGTGAACCTCCGTTTGCAATCTATAGAGACGCTACACGAGCTTAATTCCGACCATCGTCCAGTGATATTAGAACTAGCTCCCCGTTCAGGTCCCTCTGACCCTAGCCAGCCCCCTCCGACCCAAATTATTACCGACTGGAGGAAAGTAAGCGAAAGCCTACAATCCACCACGTCGCCTCACTTGGACGCTATCCCCGACCACTTGGTGACAGTCGCGGACACGACGGGTGCGATCGACTCGTTCACAAATCATGTACAATCCGTCTTGAACGATTGTTCAAGGGAGGTTCCGGCGATGAGCGATCATCGCTGGAAACTGCCTGACGATGTGCGTGATCTGTTGACCGAGAAGAACGCGGCCGTCCGTGCGTACAGTGCCTTCCCCAGCGATGCGAACAAGGCTCACATGCGCTCTTTACAGCGTGCTGTAAAGAAACGCATCGAGGAGCTGCGCTCCAGCCGCTGGGACAAGACACTTAGCGAACTCGAGCCCACCCACCTAGCCTTCTGGGAACTCCAGAGGAAGCTCCGTTCTTCTAACGAGGCCTTCATGCCCCCTCTCATTCGTTCCGACAGTAGCGTCGCCTTCGACAACGATGAAAAGGCTGAATGTCTAGCCGACAGCCTAGAGTCTCAATGCACCCCCAGCTCTCAACCAGTAGACGAAGCTCACCTTTCAGAGGTCGACGCCGAAGTCGAACGTAGAGCCTCTCTCCCACCCGTTGAAGACCCTGATTATCCTCTGCCTCCTGTCACTCCCGACGAAGTGCACGATATTATCAAGAGGCTCAAACCCCGGAAAGCCCCCCGCTCTGACGGTATCACCAATAAGGTGTTCAAACTCCTCCCCGCCCATCTCATAATGCTAATGACCGCCATCTTCAATGGCGCTCTAAGCAACAACATTTTTCCTCAGGCATGGAAAGAGGCCACCGTTATCGGCATTCCGAAACCAGGCAAACCCAAGTCTGATCCCACCAGTTACCGTCCCATTAGTCTACTCAATGTTCTAGGCAAAATCTACGAGAGGCTTATTTATAAGCGACTCAAAGACTTTGCCGAAGCAAAGAGTCTCATTCCCGACGAGCAGTTTGGCTTTCGAACCGAACACAGCTGCGTCCAACAAGTCCACCGCATCGTCGAGCACATAAGCGCTGGTTTTCAGCGTGGCTTGATGACGGGTGCGCTCTTCTTTGACATAGCGAAAGCATTCGACAAAGTCTGGCACAACGGCTTACTATACAAGCTTTACCAACTCGGAGTGCCAGATCGTCTCGTGCTCATCTTGCGTGACTTTTTGTCGAATCGCACCTTTCGCTATCGCATCGAGGGTGCGCTCTCTTCACCCCACCCGATACGCGCTGGCGTCCCTCAGGGCTCCGTAGTATCCCCCCTCATTTTCACGCTGTTCACCAGCGACATCCCCAAAGATAAAAAGGCTCAGTTGGCTCTATTCGCTGACGACACGGCCATCTATTACTCGGGTCGTAACCCAGACTGCATAGCTCGTACCCTCCAATCCGCGGCAAAAGCCTTAGGCGCTTATTTCCGGAAATGGAGAATCGAGGTAAACCCCATCAAGAGTCAGGCAGTACTCTTTTCCAAACCGCGTTCGTCCCCCTCTCTGCCCAGTCCGATAACCATGTTCGGTAAGCCTATCCCTTGGGAGAAGCAAGCCAAATACCTAGGTGTGATTCTGGACCACCATCTTACTTTCGGAGAGCACATAAAGACGGTGCGTTCGCGCGCCGCTTTCGCTCTCGGTAGGCTCTACTTCATGTTGAATGCACGCAGCAAATTGTCACTCAAGTGCAAATTGCGCATTTACACGGCGTGCATTCGTCCCATCATGACGTACGCCTGTGCTGTATTCGCACACGCGAAACCATACCGTCTCCATAGGATGCAGACCCTCCAAAACCGTTTCTTGCGAAGAATCACAGGAGCCCCTTTTTACCTTCGCAACGAGAACCTCCATCTCGATCTAAAAATACCTACCATCCAGCAGTTCTATTAATAAAATAAAACAAGTTGATTCAACGATGGCTACCAGAGAACTATATTTTTCATACATACAGTGTTACCAACACATTCAATACAAAAATACAGATTATAAGTAGGTAATCATTCATTTGATGTAACAGACTATTAATTACAACACCCCCACTACATCACATGAAACAGTGAAATAAATGTTTTTTATAAACTAACAAGTCCCATGATTTCGACACATTTGTAATGCTTTGTTGCACCAAGTGCTTTTGTGAGAACATCAGCTGGCATATCGTTAGTACACATATATTTAACATTTATAACATTATTACTGACAGCATCCCTTAGAAAATGATAACGGATGTCTATATGTTTACTTTTTCTATGTAAAGCATGATTAACAATAAATTTTTGAGCACTCTGACTATCATTGTATAGGATAATAGGACATACATCTTGATTAGTAACTTCAGACAACAGTACTCTTAAATACATGGACTCTTTACATGCCTCTGCCATTGACATGTATTCGGCTTCCATACTCGAAAGGGCCACAGTCCTTTGTTTTCTGCTTTCCCATGATATGACACCCTCTGACATCATAAAGCAATACCCTGTGTATGATTTCCGGTCAATAGCATTATTAGCCCAGTCGGCATCAGCAAATCCCAACAATTCTGAGTTTCCTTTTACATATCTTATACAACAATGTTTAGTCTTCTTTAAATATCTGAGAATACGTTTAGCATAATTCCAATGAGTGCTAGTGTGACAAGCATTGAACTGACTTAAAAAACTAACACTAAAGGCTATGTCAGGCCTTGTTAACACAGACAAATACATGAGACTTCCTATTAACTGTTGATATGGAATATTAGTATCATTAACATTATCATTTTTATCTATATTTAGTTTTAACTCCATAGGTGTACTAGCCTCTTTACAATTTAACATGTTAAATTTAACTAACAATTGATCAATGTATTGTTCCTGATCCAAAGTATAAACATTATTTTTACTATCAATATTTACTCTCATTCCCAAGCATTGCTTTACTTGTCCAAGATCTTTAATTTGAAATTTACAACTCAATACTGAAATTAAATTATCTGTCTCTACTTTACAATTTGAATACACAAAGAAATCGTCCACATACAACGCAATAATAATTTTAACATTATCATGAAATTTTGTGAATACACATGGTTCTATATCACTTCTTTTAAAGCCTAATTCTGTCAAACACTGATCAACTTTTTCATATTATGATCTTGACGACTGTTTCAGTCCGTAAATAGCTTTATTTAACTTAACAGTTTTCCTGTTATTATTACTATCTAAATCAATTTGTGGATAAGCCATATAAATCTTCTCTTTCAAAATACCATTCAAAAAAGCAGTCTTAACATCTAAGTGAGTTACATTTAAATCTAATTGTACAGAAAGTGCAAACAATAATCTTAAGGTACAGTGACGCACTACAGGTGAGAATGTCTCTTCATAGTCTATACCTGGTTTCTGGGTGAAGCCCTTTGCCACTAGACGAGCACGATATCGAACACTGTTAGCATTATCTAACTTTCTTTTATAAACCCATTTACACTGCACTAACGTTTTTCCTTGAGGCACTTCACTCACCACTACCCAGGCATCATTCTCTTCAAATGCCTGAAGTTCCTCTTCCATCGCAGCAACCCAATTGTCTTTGTCAGGGCCTCGTAGAGCTTGTTGGACACTAACTGGATCACTTTGATTCTCAACATTTGATTTCATGCACAAGTTTGAGTATCCATAACGCTGTGGTGGCCTCCTGATCCTCTTTGGTTCTTGCGGGGGTGGAATCTCATCCACATTCTGCAATATAGAGTTATTAGCCTGATCAGTATTATCCGTCTGGTTAGTATCATTTTCAGGTTCTGTACTAGTGACTATATCCACAGGCTCATCTATTTCACTCTTAACTTGTTGCGTTTCGGAGATTTCCCCCACTGAAACTGATATCTTATCATCTATGTTACTCTTCAAGTTTTCTTGGATTATGACATCCCTGCTCACAGACACACACTTCTTATTTGGGTCGTAAATCCTATAACCTTTGACGTTTTCAGCATAACCAACCAGAATATGTGGTTTAGACTTAGTATCCCACTTAAGTCTCTTTTGCTTAGGGATATGTACCATGACCTGACTCCCAAAAATCCGGATGTGACTGAGATCTGGTTTACTATTGGTCCAAAGCTCAAACGGTGTCATGTTCTGTAATGCCGATGCTGGGGACCTATTCCTAAGGTAAACAGCTGTATTTACGGCCTCAGCCCAAAAACTTTTGTCTAGTCCAGCATCAAACAACATGCAACGAGCCCTTTCTACCAAAGTTCTGTTCATACGTTCACTAATTGCATTTTGTTCTGGGGTATATGTGTTGGTCTTTTGATGCACTATACCAGCTTCAGCCAAGTGACAATCAAACAACGCATTACAGAATTCTAGACCATTATCTGTTCGAAATATTTTAATTTTCTTATTCTGTTGATTCTCAACTAAAGCTTTGAACTCTTTAAAATATTTAAACACTTGGTTCTTGGCCTTCAAAAAATAAACAAAGGTCATGCGTGTGTGGTCATCTACAAAAATGAGAAAATACCTGCAGCCTCCAATTGAAGTCACCTCCATGGGTCCACACACGTCTGCATGAATGATATTGAGTACTTCACTGCTCCTTGTGCTCACATGGTTGAACGGTGATCGTGACTGCTTCCCTTGACAGCACACAACACATGTACTTTTATCAATAACTGCTTTATCCTTGAAGTCTATACCCACAACTACACCTTCTTTCATTTTATTAAGGTCACTACTATTCAAATGACCCATTCTTCGATGCCATAACTCGCTCTTCACACTGTCAGATATCGTAAACAAACAGTTGTGTCTCCCTTCTACATTAAGTTTGTAAACACCATCAACTAATCTGGCCTCTCCAACCAGTTGATTTCTACTGTTATAAATATAGCAACAATCTTTCTGAAAGTCAACTCTGTTTCCATTTTGTATCAATTTACTCACTGATATCAAGTTCGTAGCAACACTAGGCACACATAACACGTCCTTTACTGTGATAGTATTTTTGCTTTTCGACGTGATTGTAACAATATCAACATCACCCGAGCATAACACAGGCATCACTTCTCTATTTGCCGCTGTAATTTCCTTTATACTCGTGTTTTCTGATGTGTTCCGAATATTGTTTACGTTTGACGTGATATGTACACTCGCACCGGAATCCAAATACCAATCATTCCTTCTGAAGTTTCCGCTTAAAAATACGGCAGAAAACGCATTCGAATTGTTTGTTTTTGTATCTTGAACTTGTGTACATTTATTCTTGTAGTGCCCGATCTGTTTACAACGATAACACTTGATGACTTTATTTCTGCTGTTGTTGACATTTGACGTTTCGCCGTCTTTGAACGAGTTTGCTGTTTTATTGAACGACTTCGATTTTTGATTGACATGCTGGCGCCCTCTAGAATATAATGCTGTTTCCGTCGAATCTTCACTTCCGGACATGTCTAATAATTTTGATTTTACGACATCCGCCGTAATGGCGATCCCCGAATGTTCGATGGCCATCAGCATTGGAAAATATTTTTCAGGCAATCCCGCTAGCATTAGACAGCCAATCCACTCATCATTCACCAAAAAACCAGTTCTTGATAATTTCTGCCCCGTTTCAATAATTTGAGTAATGTAACTTGTCATAGAATCGGAAGTTTCGAGACGTATTGATATTAAAGTCCTCAATAGTGTAATTCTTCTCGAAAAACCACAGTCGTCAAACATCTGTTGTAATTTTTGCCATAGCTCCTTAGTAGTGTTAGCACTCTTAATGTGGACATACAACGACGGATCTATAGTTAGGATCAACTTGGCTTTCGTCATGGCGTCCTCCGCAATGTTGGCGTCATCTCCTTCTTTCTTGAGAAAATTTAGCTTTCCTTCGAGTATTAACAGATTTTCGGCAGCAAACGCCCACTCACTATAATTTTCCCGACCTTTTAGTTTAGGCACATTTGCAATAAACGAGTTCGACGCCATCACACTTGCGGCGACGTTTTTTGTATAACCACGTTACCACGTGCAACTCAATGTCAAAGTTCACTACAGTGAATGCAATAACAACGCACGCAAACGTCCACTGTGCACTTACTATTCTTACGCTAACTGTTATAACTTTACAACGTTGACTGACTATAATAAATGGGTCTGGGCCCATAACCTATTAATAAAATAAAACAAGTTGATTCAACGATGGCTACCAGAGAACTATATTTTTCATACATACAGTGTTACCATCACATTCAATACAAAAATACAGATTATAAGTAGGTAATCATTCATTTGATGTAACAGACTATTAATTACAACAAGTTCATGAAACGCTCCGCCAAGCGCTTCTTCGACACTGCTGAGAAGCACTCTAACCCGTTAATCGTATCGGCCGCCCGGTACACTCCCTCCCGTATTAGTAAGACTCGACGACCGAGACATACTCTGACCGACCCTGACGATGCTATTACTCTCCTCCAGGAGAGCAATAAGGCCACCAGTACAGTTAAGAAACACAGACACAGACCGCCGTCATTCCGTCCTCGCCGCCGAGGCCCGCCGCGACGACCCCGTACGTCCCCTCCCCGACTCTTGCTCGTGCCAGCCCGCGCCGCTGAGCCTGTAGTTTTAAATTCGTCCCTAAATAATGGAAATCCGATCCAGCCTGTCCCTTTGCTGTCCTCTCCCAGCGACGCCCTAAGCCGAGGCTCGTACCCCACAGGGGGTGCCCTTAGCGTGTAGTCGCTTAGTTTGTAAGCTTTTATGCCCTGGCTGGAGGCCCTAAAAATAATATTTTTTAAGGCACCACAGGAAAGTCCGGTTAAGCAGCCGACAACCTCCTAGGTTGACCTGCGAGATGCCAATCCGAAAAAAAAAAAAAAAAAAAAAAAAAAAAAAGTATGGCAGTCGATCCTCGGATTCGACTCAGTAAAGAGTTCCTGCTCCCGACAATACTGTCGGTTTACCTGGTACAGCGCTGCTGTATATTCACATAGCTGTATAGGCTTGCTGCTAGCGAGCGATACACTTTGTATTTGGGTGGCTTATGCTACTGTACGAACTATAGACCTTAAGGGTTTGTTCGTTTATCATTGGGTGGCTTAGGCTGCTGTACGAACTGTAAACCTTAAGGGTTTGTTCGTTTATCATTGGGTGGCTTGGCCACTGTACGAACTGTGGGACCTTAATGGTCTGTTCGATTAACTGTATTGTTGCTGTACCTTTAACTTACTTTATTCTTGTTACTGATTACCATTTGTATTATGTTTTCTTTACTAATAGTGTGTAATTGTTTTTACAGGTCTTGTTTATCGATAATGGGATAATGGGAACGCCTATAGTCCTGACGATGTACTATACCGCTCGGCACTCCTCCTGGATCGCTCAGTGGCGATCCGACATCAGAAGTGGGATAGCCTCTTAATGCTTCCGCATGGCTTCCCTAATTATCGTATGTCTTTTTCACTCTTGACAACTTCCTCTCGTGGGATTACCTAGCGCAGAGCTAAGGCTGTTTTCATGGCATTCATAAATCACCTACCCACATTAATTTCATTGTTTGATTTTACATACTTCAACAGTTACCGCTACCCTTATTAACCTACCTAAGTGTCAAACAAATTGCTGTTTGTACTGTACTAGCCCATGTTTCCAAATTTCATTTCCGTGCTCATCTACTAGCATTTACTACCGAAGTACATGAGGTTTAAACTTCAACAAGAACTGAGAATGGTCTTGTCCCATCTTAAGAGAAAGTCTCATTTTCCTCTGACCTACACGATTCTTCTCAACCCTCTTAGGTTCATACCAGGTACAATAGTATGTCACTTTACTGACTACCGGAGAACAGCCGGGAGGTTCGAGTGAAGATACTGTGAGTCAGTTTTCGAGCAACTAATCATCCGTGATAAGTTGAAGTCCGTGATAAGATAAGTGTGATGTACCCACCACTGATGTGATGTTCTTTCTACAACTATCTGGTGAGACGCTTCCATTTTATTATGACTCTGGGTTTGAATGTACTTTCATTACTGATACATGTGTGGCAAACTTACTTGTATGGTCAATATAAAGTGAAGTTTCATTTAATACCGAATGCTTATTCAAATCATAGTATCATATTATGCCGTGAGATATTATTAAATTTAGATTTTGGGGTTTTTATAACCGAAAGTATTGTTACCATTACGAAAGTTGAGATTATAACAGCTATGCTCTATTCCTGAAACTCCGAATAAAATTGATAGTGATATTCCATCTGAATATAAATCGGTGATAATACAACTATGTCAAATAGTTGGTTTTTAGCTAAACAAATAGGTAGCGTGATTCTGAGGTTTGAGGGATAGTTTATCTGAAAAGTAACTGTGTACCCCCTGATTGTTGACATGTGTTGTGAGGTAAGGTAATGACATGTGTTGTGAGGTAAGGTAATGACATGTGTTGTGAGGTAAGGTAATGACATGTGTTGTGAGGTAAGGTAATGACATGTGTGGTAATAAGGTAATGACATGTGTGGTAATAAGGTAATTACATGTGTGGTAATAAGGTAATTACATGTGTGGTAATAAGGTAATTACATGTGTGGTAATATGGTAATTACATGTGTGGTAAGATACTAAACTTGTTTTGTGATATCAGGTCTGTAGTGTTTGATTTAAATTGATCAGAATGACCGAACGTTACTCGTAAGCTGTTTACTTGAGCTCTTTTCTGATTGTTTACAGATGATGCGATAAACTATTCACCCAAGGACGTGTGAAGATGCAAGACGACCGTAACAGCTCGTGGCGTGATTTAGTAATGAAAATCAGTTAAATTTGAGGGTTATGGTTTATTGTTATTTTTTAAATCATTGGGAATATTCTCACAATGCTGAGACATTTGCTGAAAAGTGGACTGACAAACGTATTCTTGTACGGTTAATAATTGTGATGAATTATGGTTAACTGACTCTTGGACAATACAACAGTGCCTGTAGATGGTTTAATTGAAATGAATGCTGTGACTTTGATGGGATAATATGTACCGAACAAATTCTAAGTGAAGTAGAAATAGTTGGTTGCTAGGGTTTAGAGCTTTCATGTGATAGTGGATCAATCATAGTATACTGTGAGATTTTTAATTTCATTTTTTGCAGTTAATATGACCGAAAAAATAGTGCTATCATTACACGAGTTAATGTTATTGACCAATGCTGTATTTCTTTGATAATACAACTGTTTAATAGTTTAACAATTGTTTCAGCTTTTGACAGTGTGTAGATAGAAGTAAATCGGTCCTGTGCAAGAAAACAAGCAGCCCTGGGTGCCGAAAGTTTGATGTTCGATACTTTATTATTGGGTACTTTATTTTGTTGGCTACTTTATTTTGTTGGCTACTTTATTTTGTTGGCTACTTTATTTTGTTGGCTACTTTATTTTGTTGGCTACTTTATTTTGTTGGCTACTTTATTTTGTTGGCTACTTTATTTTGTTGGCTACTTTATTTTGTTGGCTACTTTATTTTGTTGGCTACTTTATTTTGTTGGCTACTTTATTTTGTTGGCTACTTTATTTTGTTGATTACTTTGGTTGTAGTCCAAAATGATATTTGATAAAATCTTTAAGTAACAATGAAGGAAAAATCCCTGAATGTCCATCAGTAACTGTTAATGATGTCAATGTTGACAATGATAATGATGATGATGATTCATCTGCTGCTGACATACTATAGCTGGAATGAGATGTCTATGTTGACTATTGTTTGTATTTGAATTTTGAACTTGACGCTTATGCGGGTTGTCTATGTTGACGCCTATGCGGGTTGTCTATTCAACTTCAAGTTACTTGTCGAATCCCATGGTGTGATTTCGGCTGATTTGTTGAGCTATGTATTGTCTGTAACAGTATGGTTATTTTGACTGGTTATGATGCACATTTTGCTAATGATTTTACTTAAGGACTAATTCAGGATTTTTCTTTACAACCTACCTTTTGCTAATTAAAGCTTTTTGTCAGAAAGGCCGATCGATATTTACCAAGAACTTTATAGCTACACGAGGACGTGTAGAATGTCAGTCTGGCCGTGTCGGAGATGGTTTATTAATCACAATTGTGGGTGTTAACTAAATTTGTTATGATTTGTTTCTTATTGTTAATTTATGTGATTTTACTATCAATTATTGTCTATTATGTCGAAACATGATTTATTGTGTGTGCACACTGATTTGTGGTTACTTTATTTGGATAATTATTATCGATGGTTTTATTCAAAACAATTGTTGACACGTTACTTTGAATGTAAAACGAATTACTTTATGAAATCACTATTGTTTATTCATGACAATTATTATTGTGTTATTTGATTACAGATCTTATTAGATTCAGAACATTTTAGTGTTTTGTATCAAGTAAACGCGTGACGCACTTCCGTGCGCATGGACAGACTTGTATGGAGAGGTTGCAAGGTGGGGGGCATCGCCTTATAAAAGAGCGTGCACTCCGTAAGTATGGCAGTCGATCCTCGGATTCGACTCAGTAAAGAGTTCCTGCTTCCGACAATACTGTCGGTTTACCTGGTACAGCGCTGCTGTATATTCACATAGCTGTATAGGCTTGCTGCTAGCGAGCGATACACTTTGTATTTGGGTGGCTTATGCTACTGTACGAACTATAGACCTTAAGGGTTTGTTCGTTTATCATTGGGTGGCTTAGGCTGCTGTACGAACTGTAAACCTTAAGGGTTTGTTCGTTTATCATTGGGTGGCTTGGCCACTGTACGAACTGTGGGACCTTAATGGTCTGTTCGATTAACTGTATTGTTGCTGTACCTTTAACTTATTTTATTCTTGTTACTGATTACCATTTGTATTATGTTTTCTTTACTAATAGTGTGTAATTGTTTTTACAGGTCTTGTTTATCGATAATGGGATAATGGGAACGCCTATAGTCCTGACGATGTATTATACCGCTCGGCACTCCTCCTGGATCGCTCAGTGGCGATCCGACATCAGAAGTGGGATAGCCTCTTAATGCTTCCGCATGGCTTCCCTAATTATCGTATCTCTTTTCCACTCTTGACAACTTCCTCTCGTGGGATTACCTAGCGCAGAGCTAAGGCTGTTTTAATGGCATTCATAAATCACCTACCCACATTAATTTCATTGTTTGATTTTACATACTTCAACAGTTACCGCTACCCTTATTAACCTACCTAAGTGTCAAACATGTGACATTTATGTGTGTAATATCTAAATAGTTTTATGTTTTAGTGTGGCGAATGGCGATTATGAAGCAGCAGACGACGATGACAATAAAGAGTGTCTGGATAGTCTAAGTGACAAGCCAACATGTTTTTTATGTAAAAATATATTAGTTTATTATATAATCAATCATTACAAATGGTTGTTTTCTTTATCCTTTTATTTTTCTTATCTCCATCCCTCGTAGGTATCTTCCGGGGGTCTACTAGTTCTGGAAGCAGAGAGTTCATATAAAACCCAACAAGTTTTGATTCCTTTTTTTCTTCCCAAAATTGACTGTCCTTTGTGATCTTTATAACATGGACAGCACTGTAACATGATAAGCCTTTATGAAGTCTATGTACCTACTAAGAGAATGACCCTACTGTTTATTTTCATACTGTGGCATGTGTACCTACGTATAGTAGGTAGTTATTTGATTGATGAAAAAAATGCGTACACTAGGATTTCTAATGTACCTATAACGGGTACAATTTACAAACATACTATGTCACATGCACGTACACCCAGATCAAGAACAAAACAAAATAATATTTGTTCCGTGCGGGGATCAAAACCACGACACAGCAGAGCGCGAGAAGCAAAATAATCGCTCATTAGCCACTACGCCAACTGTGCCGTTTCGTATAATGCTGGTACTTCTCATGGCGTATTTGTGCAAATATTCGCCTTATTTGGATAATACAAAATCGACTTTATTTCAATTACTATAAGGTAAATTTTGTATTATCCAAATAAGGCGAATATTTGTACAAATACGCCATGTGAAGTGTCAGCATAAAATCACATAGGCTTTTGCAATGCAATGAAAGTACCCTATAGTTATTGCCATAAAGTCGATTTTGTATTATCCAAATAAGGCGAATATTTGCACAAATACCTACGCCATGTGAAGTGCCAGCATAAAATCTCATAGGCCATTTTGCAATGCAATGAAATGTACCCTATGCTTATTGTAATAAAGTCTATTTTGTATTATCCAAATAAGGCGAATATTTTCACAAATACGCCATGTAAAGTGCCAGCATAAAATCTCATAGGCAATTTTGCAAGTAAGTACCTATTTACTTATTTATTATAAATTCAATTTTCTGTTCATTCGCTAAGTAGGTAGGTATACTACTATGAAATAAAATCCTATCCTGTTCCGTCTATATACTTTTTGTTACGAGGAACCAACTAGAACGGTAGGTACAGACGCCAGTACATCAACCCATACCAAACTGTCAAATTTTCCCAATTGAATATGAACTTTATTCTTTTGTAATAACGTTGAAAATCTATCAAAGTAATTTGACATTGTTGTAGCTTGATATGCTGGCCTCTGTACCTACCGTTCCTTTGATGTGTGTTGTGGTTGTGTGTTCCCTTTATACCTACACATTATTTCAAATTTATCTGAATAAAGGCAAAATTAAAAAGTAAGAGTTTATAATTATACCTACCTACCTACCTACCTAATTATATGTACCTAGGTGTAATTATAACTAGTTGTAGCACCTACAAAATATTGTAGCGTTGACATTTATTAATTATTGATTTATTATTTATTATTTATTGTTTATTGTTTATTGTTTATTGTTTATTGTTTATTGTTTATTGTTTATTGTTTATTGTTTATTGTTTATTGTTTATTGTTTATTGTTTATTGTTTATTGTTTATTGTTTATTGTTTATTGTTTATTGTTTATTGTTTATTGTTTATTGTTTATTGTTTATTGTTTATTATTTATTATTTATTCAGTATTTATTTATTATTAATTTATTAATTATTTTTATTTATTTATTAATTATTTTTATTTATTTATTATTTTTTATTACTTATTATTTATTAATTCATTTATTATTTATTTATTTATTGTTTATTAACTATTTAATTATTATTTATTCAGTATTTATTTATTATTTATTTATTATTTATTTTTATTTATTTATTATTTTTTATTACTTATTTATTATTATACCTACCTATGGGAAATGTTAGTAATCTAATTATGTATTATAAAAGTAAAGCGAGTAGGCAGGCACTTACCTACCATTTTTTTTGTAACATTAATCGGTATTCCTTTAATTTTATAAATCTTCTTCCATTTATTTTATTGCCCATTTTAATAAATACCTAATCACGGGGACGAACTTTGACTAAAATATTATACGTATTATTTTTGTACAAAACAGCGATACAACCTTCCGCTCCGGTGTCTCGACGGGTACTGGTCGACGGTCGGGGCCGTCGGAGGGAAGGCGACCGCCCGTTAGATTTAGGATTTACGTAGGTTATTATTTATTTGTGGGAAAATTATAGCTTAAAAGGAAAAAGTTTTTTTACGATATTTTAAATAATAACAAGCTACTTCTATTGGTATAACTTTCATATCATTTAGTGATGAGATCTCGGAGTAATCGATGTTCTAAGTTTTAAATTAGGGTTATCTTTATATTATTTTTCTAATGAGTAAATTGTTATTAATCATGTTTCTGTCTTTCCGAAAGACTAGATAATATGTTATATTTTGATAAAATACCAATTTCAAAATTCTAGGTTTATCTTAAAAATAAATATGTACAGACGTTCAAAACTTAACAAAAATTGCTAAAATTCGGAATACCTCGCCTTAAGGCAGCCTGTCAGACATTTCTGACAGAATTTGACGTGCATGTGGAAATATTCCATTACGCATGTTGTGTCGTTCTGTAGATATTTTGTCTTGCTTTCTCATAGGTAAAATACTTTTTTTTCTCATGTAACATAGCTAAAATATTAAGTAGGTACTCAATTTTAACATCTCACGTAACACTGTATTTTATTAATCCAAATTATAAAGAGGACCTTTCAAAATTGTTACGTATAAAATAAGCTTAATTTATTCAAACAGCAGAGTATAAATCACAATTTGTTGTAGTGTTCTAAAAAACAATTCAAATGGTCTGTACCTATTTGTCATGTTAGTATAAAATGTTTAGATAAGATAAGTCTTTATTTGCCTTAAACATGGTATAAAGTTGTTACAGTCAGGTATTAATCTAAAGTCTACATGTTTAGCTATACAGTATTGTATCGATTGCATGCAAAATAATGATTATTAATTAATTGTTGTTCAATGTCACAAATATTGTCAATACAATAATATTATTAATTAACATGTCAGCATTATCCGTAATGACAAAAGTTCAGCAATCTATAAGTTAAACAAATCTTTAATGTCATAAAACATATGTTCTTTCAGCCATTTCAATAGTCTGTTTTTAAATGAATTAATACTATATAACAATTTTATTTCTTTTGGAATTTTGTTATATATTATGGCTTAATTTATTCAAACACCAGAGTATAAAATATCACGATTGTTGTATTGTTCCAACAAACGTTTCAATTGCTCTGTACCTATTTGTCATGTTAGTATAAAATGTTTAGATGTACCTTATAAACCGCATTTCTTGAGCCGACTATTCTTCTGCGAGAAATGTATGAGTGTCTATAGAAACGTGCAGTTTTATATTACATAGACTGTGTATACTTGCTTGAGTTACTATCGGGCAGCCTGTCGGACATTCCTGACAGAATTTGTCGTGCATGTGGAAATATTCCATTACGCATGTTGTGTCGTTTTGTAGATATTTTGTCTTGCTTTCTCATAGGTAAAATACTTTTTTTTCTCATGTAACATAGCTGAAATATTAAGTAGGTAGTTACTCAATTTTAACAACGCACGTAACCCAGTATTTTATTAATCCAAATTATGAAGGAGACCTTTCAAAATTGTTACGTATAAAATAAGCTTAATTTATGCAAACACCAGAGTATACAATAATCACGATTTGTTGTATTGTTCTAACAAACATTTCAATTGGTCTGTACCTATTTGTCATGTTAATATAAAATGTTTAAGATCAAAATTCATAGATTTTCATTGTTGAAATATTAAAATTGATTGTACAAAATGTAGGTATTCCTGTTATAGATATCTTGTCTATTGTAATTATTAGGTTGTGTATAGTCTTCAATTCTATTGTAATAAATATTTCTACCCGTGCTGTGCTAGTTTTATTTATACCTTTTTTACCTTATATCCGATATAGTCATTTAGCAGCTACAAAAGAATAAAATCTCGAGGTTTACCGTGTCGGCAGCATGGCCTTGGACGTTGAGCGTGTAAAATATAGGTTGAAAAAAATAAAAAAATATTTTACAATTTTCTATGATTTGCAGCACTGCCTTTAGCAAGCTTGGTGATCAATACTCGTAGCTTCTCTGTACGAGAAAAGGCATTTGCCTCGCAGTAGAGCAATAATAGACTGGTATTATTATTTTATACTCATGAACTCAAACTCAAACTTAAAACCATTTCTTTCAATAAAACCATTTACAGGTATTTTTGAATTGTCAGAGTCAGTCAGTCAGAAAGTTGAAGCTAGTTGCTCGTTCCAAACAGTAGGTTTCTATGGAGAAGAACGTGCAAGAAACTCCATGAACACTCTTATAATCTATCTATATCTACATATAATAAAACAGTAACAAAACTGTGTCTGTACATTGAATATATTAAAAAAATAATAATTGAGGGGGGTTTAGGAACAGTAATAGAGCACGAATCCAAAAAAAAAAATTCTGTCTGTTTATCTGTTTGTCTGTTTGTTTGTACACGCTAATCTTCGGAACTACTGGGCGGATTTGAATGATTTTTCTTTTATTGTATAGGTATTAAGTCTGGGCAACATATAGGCTATAATTTATCTTGGAAACTTGAACACCTGATGCAGAACCGCAACAGACCAGCTAAACTATAAGAGATACAAAAATGGTACCATAGCAAAAATTGTTCTCTCAGCAGAAAATGCTCATCACGAGCATTTTCTGCTGAGAGAATAAATTTGAAGATCTGGAACACCTGATGTGGAACTCCATGAGCCTAGCTACACCATGACACATATAGGAATGACGTCTTAGCAAAAGTTGTTCGGTCTGATGGGCATTTCCTGTTGACTTATAAAAATCGAAGATCAGAAACATATGATGTGAAAATCAAAGCTATCACTAATTTCACTGTATCTTATAAAATAACATAAGCTGGGAGTACCTCCACGCGGTGAAGGCGGTAACAGTTTAGGACTGATTTTTAATGACGATGGTATATCATTGAAAATTTGACTCTACTGGCCAAAACTCCCATTTATTTTTTTATTTTATCTAATAAAAATATGCCTTCGGGCTTATGTTATTTGGGTGTTTAATTTCCTTTTCCATTTATCTTCGTGACACGGTAGCCTACCTGGTAACGCAGGGGAGCAGTCACTTAGATTTTAATTGATCAGGTATCTTCTTTACAATAAAACTATAACCATGCCTAAAAAGAGGTCAAATCTTTCCCAATGTTCCAAAGGAGCTAAAAGATTGAGGATTATCAGATCCCAAGAATCTACCGAAGAGCGTCAGCAGAGACTTGATGCTGTTCGAGAACATCAGGCTGCAACTCGCTCCGTGGAAACCTCTTCAGATCGCGAAGCACGCCTGCGTTCTCAGCGTATTTACGCATCTACATCCAGGTCTCTAGAGACCAGTGAAGAGTATAATGCGCGACTGACCGCTGATCGTGAACGTTATATATGTCTCGCGAGTCGGAGACGTTCACGGATAGAGAATTGCGCTTGAGTTCTCATTGTATCTACGCGTCTGCTGCGGAACGTGATGCGCGACTGTCCGCTGATCGTGAGCGGCATGCATTGTCTCGCGAATCGGAAACGTTTACCGATACAGAATCACGCTTGAGTTCTCAGCGTATTCGCACATCTACTAACAGGTCTTTTGAACCGAATGATGAACGTGATGCACGACTAACTGCTGATCGAGATTATCATACACTAGCGACCCGACCCAGCTTCGCATTGGCCTATAGCCTAGCCTATAGCCTTCCTCGGTAAATGGACTATCCAACACAAAAAGATTTTTTTAATTCGAACCAGTAGATCCTGAGATTAGAACGTTCAATTAAAGAAACAAACAAACTTCAGCTTTATAATAGTATAGTATAGATTGTCCCGAACATGCACACAACAAAATATTCATAATCAGTTAGAAAGTGAGAGAAAAAGAATTGCTGGAGTACGGCATGAAGAGACAGAAGAAGAGCGCAACGAACGTTTGAATTCTGATCGACTTGGACATTCTCTGAACAGAATGTCGATATCATCTGAAGAAGTGTCTCAAGATATAGCCGTAGGCCATGGCGACCTTCCTTGGGTTGGTAAGGAACGGAGTTCATTTACGTATACTCCTATGATTGACTCCGCCACATATTCCGCCATCGGAGGTATGATTCAAAATTGTACTTTTTTAACGTCTCGAATCATCTCGCGCATCCCGTTGTTTTCCCGTCCCCGGGCTCTTAGAATTCGACATCAGACGTTACAGATCTTCGATTTTGCCGACCCCGCTGTCGCTGGCATAAGCAACAGGATCCGCGTACGAAGTCGCGGGCAGAAGCTAGTCAATACTATTTTACAAATTTAGGTTACATCATTCATGTTGAATATGGGGTGAACAATGTAAGAAGTCTTGCATGTTAAAAGAGGTCTAGAGAAAAATATAGTTATAATAACAATTCAAACCAAAATTTAAAATAACCGAGGCAGCTAAGAGATGACCAGTCCCAACTGACGGTGTCCGTTCACATTAATATTGCAGCTTTTAAGTCAGGTGAAATAATGTAATGATTTTGCATGAAAGAAAATACAATGTGACAACAGATGAGAAACTAGAAAGGATAGTAATTACCCATACACAGTAATTTTGGTAAAATTATAATTTTTTGATTGGGTACTTACACTAAACCAAAATGTCTTAATTTTTATCACTATCATCGTACAAGATACATAGTAAAGATCCTTCCCAAGTAAAGATATTTACTTAATATCAGAGCAGCATGGGCAATCAGCCCAGCTACTAAACCGACATGAGATGACTAAGGGTGTTACTGCACCAATCGATCAATCATCGATCGATGCCATCGGTCGACGTCGATCGACGTTGATCGATTGGTGTGGTAGCTTTAATTGATCGACGGATACTGGTCGACTAACATCGATCGATTGCCGGTCGACGTCGATCGATTGCCGGTCGACGTCGATCTATTAACCCCGGCTATATTCCATCAGTTTCTTTCGAAATGTATTCACAAGTGGACGCGTTGGCCAGTTCGATATTGCTCGTACTATTATTACGGAGACGCAAACGCAGAAGACACATCGACGCCTCCCACGCATAAGGTCGTAAGGCTAAAAAATGTTTTTCTCAGGAGAGCATTTTTAGTATACGTTATTGATAAAAATGATTGTAAAAGATTTTCAACAGAAATTTTTGCACTATCCTGTCAATTATTAGTTAAATAATGTATCCCCAGGCGCTGGATATTACAAGGAATTGTAGTTACCAAAAAAAACTAGTTTTACTTACTTACGACTATTTACTTATTAAAAAAAGGTCGTATCTTATTGTTACGACTGTATGCGTTCATAAACGTGATATAAACAACACGTATAAAGTCGTAAGTTTGAATTACGACTATATGCGACGTGCAAACTATCATATCTCTCTAAAAGGGGGTCGTAATAAGGGAGTTGATGAATAAAAACCACCGTAAAATTTCACCTCAAATCAATTTAATTACAATAACTCTCATCATAGGAACATAATTCAGTCTTCTTAACGCATAGGTCACGTTATTATAAACTTTTATTTAAAAAAACATAAGGATAAAACTGGCTCTTCTAAACTTAATAAAAAATATGTATACTCGTACTATCTTCGACATGATAATTATAATAAAATCAACATAAAAGGAAATGAAATTATGTATAACGAAATAAAAAAAATCTTCTAAATTAAATGAAAATCACTTAAAATTAAGGATTGAAAACTATTGTTAAGTAACATAATTATTATAATGGAAGTTAGGATATTTGAGACAAAATAACGATGATTAGTCAGAGAAATCACTATTGTTCTCGTCAGTAACAGTACCACTGTGTGACAACTGTTGATAATAACCATGGTACACTTGGGGTATTATACGTCCTTGACATAGACTTAGTAAATCATTAAATTTGGCCAATGTAATAGGTAAATTATCAGAGTAACATGGTTCCAATAATTCTGTATCTATTAAACTATTATTTCTTCTTGATGAATAGGCTTTTTTTGTTATTAAACTCATGACATTTTCTTCTTCAAAATTATAACGATAGTTCAAAATATAGGGTTCGCTTGACACTACTTGAACTTATTTAATTTTGGTCCATGATACTTTTTGTTTTTTAGTATTTTTAGCCCAGTTTATACCATCTAGTAATAATTTGTAGTTGTAAAAATCTGTAATACTCATTTCGATGACATTATAATTTGGAGGGTTTACTTTTGACCATCTGACTAAGCCATACCATTGTGCAGGGGTATATAACGAACGAACGAACGAACGGGTTATAAGCTTATTTTTTGCATTTCTCTCGATGGGAGCATGGACTGAATCAGCTTCATTTTGTGTATGCCCTCGCTCTAAAAACCTATGGACTATCGTTATACCATACTTTTTTGCTGTATATGTGTAAAAAGCAAACACAATACGATTACGATTTTGACCGGCACAGTTGTCCGACCAAAATCTGAATTCTTTGGCGCCGCCTAAAACTTTACCCTCAATGAATTTGGATAAGCAACTTGCTACTTCGCAAGCCCCGTGTTTCCCATTAGTTTCAGGCCACATGTAACAATAACCTTCTTGACTCGCTAGGTCGAATATTGTAAAATTATAAATGGATAATTTTCGTTTATAATAAAATAAACCGACATTAATAATAATAATAATAATATATTTATTTGCGAAAAACACGGTATACAAAGCTGTTAAATAAGCTGTAACTATTTTACCTCCACTTTCCAATGCTTCTTTTTTATCATTTGCCTTCATTTCTCTAGCTTTGATCTTGTTATTTATATGAAGTTCTTGTTTTTGTTTTTCTTCTTCCATCATTGTATTTTTGTTTTCATTATTATATATGACACTCGTTACAAATGTCTTTTTTTGATTTGTGAAACGATATATTTAAGTTTTGGTTTATGATATCACGATACTGTCTAACTGTCGATACCTTTTTAGTTATATTTTCACTTATACACCACTCATTGTACAAAGAAAACATTTTTGTAAATGTAAGGTCGCCGTCTAAGTAAATTTTACTTGTAGCTTTGCGTACATAGTGAGATTCAACGGGCTGGAACGTTTTGACATGCTTTAAAACACCCTGTTTTATTTCGTCGTCTAAGACTATAATTCTAGTTCCACCACGGCGATCGGGGGAAACAGAGCCACCACCAGAGCGATATTTCGCCAAAGCTGTTTGAACAGTTCTCTCTCCAATAGAAAGTGTATTTAGGAACATCGTTTTGCAAACGAACACTTTATTAGGTAAGTCAGAATTAGATTCAATAAGAGGTAAGCAATACTTAACAGATCTCTTACGTCTAGACACAGGATTCGTCGTAGAGGGATACTTAGTATCGCCTACTTCGGTGTGGTTGACGATGTAATCCCACTGTCGACTGTGATCTCCAATTTTCCAAAAAGAACTAAATATACGTTCCCGTTGGTGTGCATCAAACTTTTGAAAGCATTTAAGACGACAAGTACCCGGACATGGTGGTTTTAAAATCTTTTCATCTCTCTGAACTCCATTCCTACTCATATAAGCTTTTCCTAAATTTTTTAAACATTTTTGTCTAATATCTTTCCACTCATCACGACGACGGTGACGTCTTCTTGCAACTCTAGCCGACGGTGTATTTTCACTTGATGAGCAGACAGAAGAGTCCTGACTTGAAGCGTTACTCAGGTGTGGTGTATTGGCTCTACTGGCACTACTAGATGAATTCTCAGCATCACAAATCGATACATTTCTGAATAGTGGAGTCGAAGTGGCCATCAAAAAATCATTATTTGGGGAGGGCATTGGTGTTATGTCCAGTGAAGGATTATATCAGCTGATTCGTGTGAAAATTTTTCAACACATGGCTCTGAATCCACACGTTCTGTAGGGCTTTCATTTGGTAATGGGGATGAAATTAAGGGTAAAATTGCGTCTGGATTATTTATTACCTCGGTAATACTTGGTATACTACTGTTGTTAATGCTTGTTGTACTATTAATAAAAGATTGCCCGAACATCGTCTTATACTGATCCCACTGGTCTTCAGCTTCAAGTGGTACCGGCGATTCTAAAAATACAAGTTTGCAATTAGTTAAAAACTATACACAAGAAACAAATACACATATAAAAAGTGTTAGACAATTAACATAAATCAAACAACATTACGGGTTTTATTCCCCAAAGCGATAGGCAGAGTTTGGAGAGGTTAGAGATAAGAGAACATAGTCCACCCACTTTTCGCCAGTTATTAGTCCCATTGTAATGCCTATTGTCAAACACTAGGCGCAGTTCAGACTCCATGTTATGAGAATTTCGAAATTGAAAAACCCAATAATATATTGCCCGACCCGGGAATCGAACCCTCCAGTCATGCTTACTTCCACTAGACCAACAAAGCAGTTAGAAAATTTATTTTAATGATATTTTAACTATAATTTGAAAAGCAGAGAATCGTATCTTATTTTTTTAACGGAGCATAAAGCCGTATGTCTATGATACGTCTTTATACGTTTACTCATTATTATATTTAAACATCGCAAATGGTCGTAAGTATAAGTTACGACTCCTATAATTAAATTGTTGTGTAGTATAAAGTCTTAACTGACCACTGTTAACGTTTGATTACAGCGCATATAGTCGTAACATAAACGTTCCGACGTTATGCGTCGGAACGGTCGTAATCACTGTTTCGTCTGTTGAGACCTATTCAACACTATCACATACTAATTATTATATTCGTACCACACATATAAACAAGTAAAATAATTATAATATAAAACAAATCAGTAAAACTTACCATTTCCAAAATTTTCATCGACCGTTACTTCACTATTTTGGTTTATTTGTTCATTTAACACTAGTTTCATAATCTTGGAAGCACGTACGTTACTCATTTTACTTTAACTATTAATAGTACACCTTAAACTACATAAACAATAACAAAAACAATCGATTGTTTTATTTTTAAAAGCAAACTTCTTCACTGTTGACATACGACTTGACGTCGCGGTCGGTACTGTGCTCTGATTGGCCGGCCGCGGACCAATCGATCGGAGCATACCGTCTGAACTATCCACGCGACTTTATGCGCGGGAGTGTTTAAATGTTAAGACCATTCATTCAAGTTAAGACCATCCATTAAAAAACTCATTATTTATATAAGATATTAAAATTTGGATTTTAGTAATAGATAATACTATACAAGATTGTTGTAATGGCACAAAAAAACGGTTTTAGTCAAAAACAATGTTCCGACCGTCTGCGTGGGAGCCATCGACATAAACATAAGCAGGCCAGGTAGTTGATTAACGCGTGGGGCGCAGGCGGGCAGATAATGGGGAGCGGACGGCGCACGGTGCGGCTAATCAAGCAGTTCGATCGACGTCGTCATTCTGCCATCGATCGATGCCGTCGATCGACAATCGATCAATTGGTCTGGTAGAAATTATCGATCGACGTCGACTAATCCATTCTTCCATTGATCGATGCCGTCGATCGACGATAGATCGATTGGTCTGAAATAAAATAAAACTAAAAATAGTAAATGGTCACCAAAATGGTGTTTCCTAAAGTATTGTAGAAATGTATGAGTTTGACTGTAAAAAGCGATTTGATTCTGGCCACAGTTCACACAGGGGGTCACAGTTCTAACCTAACCTAACCATGTCGGATCCGCCCCAAGGGGGTCAAAAAGATTTTGGTTATTTTGCACACTAAGATTTGGTGACCATTTAGTACATTTGGTATAATTTAGTATATTTTTTTGGTAAGGGAGCTTAAGATCCTAAAGTATTTTTTGGTGATCATTATATTTATACCCTTTATTTATTTAGGTAATAATTATTGTTAACTAGTGCGTGTCAATAATAATAATCATTATTATTATTGACACGCACTAGTTTATAACAGAGAAACTTTTACACAGTGCATCCATTATATTTATAAAAAGCACAGTACTTAATGAAGTAGCCGTGGGCCCCAAACTACCCACAGCATGTATCTTGGTGACCCAGTAATTAATACGAAAAGTTCGATTGATTGTTTTCTAAGTGACACTGCACAATGTTACCATCTATCAACTCTATCTCTCTATTTTCGTGACTTTTGACAACAGAATAAAATTGAATTATCTTTTAGAAACCAAGGATTACTTTAGCATTAAAATAATAAAGTTGACTATTTTGGAATGTTTTTAATGTAGCATTTATTTATCACAATAAAATACATCCAGACGTCTAAAAGCTTTAAGTGGTTAATATAAATCCCCCTGTACACAACTGTTGTGGTAAACTTAAAACTAGTATTATAACCAGATTTATTTAAATTGGAGGGATTGAACACAGCTATTATTCAGCAAAAAATACAATAGCACCAATTTTACAGACTACACTTTCAGTTTTTCAGCACCAGTACTTAAAAGTACTTATTTATTCTGCGCCGCAAGCATTTATACAAAGATAGCTCGACTTGTTATCAAAACGGGCGGTCGACAAAACATTATTCCTGTAGAATCCGAACAAAAACATTCCAAGCTCGATTTAATGACTACAGTCAAAAAACACATTGGGACTTCAAATAAAAGTTGAAAATTTAAATGTTTTTTGCACGAGAAACCATCTATTCTAATTAGAAATGAAAGTCGTAGATGTCAAGCGTAGGGCCGTTTCTAGTAATTCAGAAAACGACAGTTAAAGTGAAAAATGAGAATATTTCATTACCGTGGGTAGTTGAGAAGACACAGCTTTTGATGTAAAATGCCTCATGAGATATTCCAGTTCTCATTAATTTATTCTCTTAAATAATAGCCTGAATACACAATTATGCTTCGCAGCTTCATTCTTTGCGATTTACGTTTAACATGGTGTAGTAGCGCCATCTACCGTAGGCGTTGCACGATGGTTTAAAGTTTAAGTTTTTTTTGACATTTCACCCTACCACTTCGCACTGCTGTCGGAGCGGACCGTTCCAACATTAATCCTCATTCTGTGTTATCGTGCTGTAGCGTTCGCACGTATTTGGATGCACTGCGTTATATTTTAGATAGTTTTCGAAAATAGTGAAAATAATAGTCATACCTAATAAAATGGGTAACAAAAGAAAACATCGAGAAGAGGAGGAATCTAGGATCTCAAAGAAGATTAAAAAATTGGAACGTAAATTACAGCGCCGAAGACGCGTTATTTCATCTGATGATAGCAGTAAGTAAAAACAATGTTATTATAATCGTCGTTGACGTGTTTCTATTGCTACTGGTTTTAAATAACCGAATTATTACATATTTGCATATAACTACCGTCGTTGGCGGTTAAATTTTAAAAGTGTGATTGCCGTCGTTGGCGGTTAAATTATAAAGTGTAATTACCGTCGTTGGCGGTTAAATTATAAAGTGTAATTACCGTCGTTGGCGGTTAAATTATAAAGTGTAATTACCGTCGTTGGCGGTTAAATTATAAAGTGTAATTACCGTCGTTGGCGGTTAAATTTTTCAATGTATATTTACCGTCGTTGGCGGATAATATTTAAATCAATTATACCATCGTTGATGGTTATTGTATGTCAAGCCTTAAAATAACTGAATCTTTTTAATTGTCAATCAGATTCTGAAATCGAAGAGCAAATTTTGCCTGTGATATCACCAAGATTGTCACCAACCGATCACGGAGCATCACCACTCAACCACATGATGGAATGTATAGATGTGCCTGGTCTAATTTCTCCTATTCCACAAACATCACTATATGAATCTACTAGTTTGGAACATACCAATGTAGACGCTGTCATTGAGGAACCAGGACCGTCCTCTGCTCCCGATCCAGGTTCCGCTATCGTTCAAGAGAAGGATACCCAGCTAGAAGAAGATATACTTCAGATCTTAGGAGAACCTCCACAACCTGACATTGCGCTGGGTAAAAATATTCATAAAGATATTGCATCCCGTTGGCAAGATATCTTGATTAAAGGCTTACCTAGAGAAGTAAAAGAACCGCTTCTCAAAAAATATCTGGTTCCGGCTAACTGTAACTTTCTTGTAGCCCCGTTATTAAATCCCGAAGCTAAAGCAGCTACCCCAGATATTCTAGCCAGGAGAGATGCCACTTTGTTACAAAAGCAAAATTAAATTGGCGTCGCATTAGCCGCATTATCTCAGCTTACTGAAATGATTTTACGAAATGAGACCTGTAAGCAAACACTTCTGCAGCCTCTTAGCGATGCTTGCCGCATTCTATGCGACAGCCACTGTATTGAAAGTAGAACCAGACGTAGTATAATTATGAGTTCTATTAATACCAGTTTACGCGATGCTCTTGCTAACACGAATCGTGACAAGTACTTATTTGGAGACGATTTAGCTGAGAAACTTAGAGCCGCTAAGTTTGTGCTAATAAATGCTTTTTCTTTCTTTCTTTCTTTCTTTTCAAAAGATCAGCCCTGTAGCGTCTACTAGCAGAAGTACTTCGAACTTCAGGGGAACGCCAAGGAACCGGAATTTAAACTTCAGGGGCCCAATACCAAGGAAACCACCGAACAAAACAAACGAATCACCGAGAGGACGACATCCGGCACGTCAGACGCGCGGCCCCAACTTTTCCCGTCAGCCGCCACCTCCGCCGAAGAAGTCTTCACCAACCAAGAGGAATTATCGCAGATAAATACTCAGGTAATGCAATACGCTGGACGTTTGCAATATTTCTATTCACAGTGGTCTCAAATTACAGATGACCCAACTTTACGGTCATGGATAAAGGGATATAAAATCCCATTTATATCCACTCCAGTTCAATTTGACAGTCCATGCTCTATGCCAAAATCAGAACAGGAGCATTCCGATTATGTTAAAACAATTATAAAGTTAATTGATGTCAATGCAATTTCACAATGTTCCCATGAGGAGGGCGAATTTATATCAAGTGTCTTTCTTGTACCTAAGCCAAATGGTGATAAACGCTTTATCCTAAATTTAAAACATTTAAATAAATTCATAAAAACTAATCATTTTAAAATGGAGGTGTCGAAGCAAGAAATATAGTAAGCATAATCCTATCGTGGTTCATGCGCAAAAGCATTGATGGCGTTGTTGTAAAATCGATATCAAGTCGTGCGCTTGTTTTAGTTCACTTCCCACACCAGAGATGGAGTTGTGCTGTGACGTAGCTCCACTGAATCGCGGTGTTAAGATTTTCCGCACATTATAGACATGGCAGGATGTTTCAAATTAAATTAATTACTCTTACATGGAACAAGTGGTTTCATTTGGTAGTTCCTCAACTGTCACAGTGCAGTGTAGTCGTTCAGTACATAGTGGTGTCTGAACATTGGTCCTGTCGAGTCGGACAGTAATCGGCATAGAAACCAGGGTGGATCGCCCTGAAGTGCCGCATAACAATCTCCACACAGTAGTGGGATTGGTGAACGAGCGAAGAGCTGCAGAGCGACGGAGTGGCGGAACTTCAGAGTGGTGTAAAGGTGCAGTGGGACAGTGACGCGGAATTAAAGACACGGCGGCACAGCGACGCGACACGGTGGCAAAGTGACGCAGCATCTGCGACACTGCGGCGGCAAGGTGACGCAGCATCGGCGGCACAGCGACGCAGCATCAGCAACGCAGCATCGGCGGCACAGCGACGTGGTATCGGCGAAACGGCCCCGCGGCACCGGTGCGGTTACGAAGTAGTTATAGCGGTCAACGGTAGGGGGCGCACTAGTTAGTCCCTTCTCTCCAGGAGTGATTTGGATTACAGTGAATTTGGATTGCAGTGATAAAAAGCGAAAGAAAAGTGAGTACAAATTACGGCATTGTCAGTGATTACGTGTGTAAGTGTACGGCCAAAGAAGACAAACTGTAAGTAGACTGTCATTAACTTTGAACTGTGAATTTCATCTGAACTTTTTACATGTGTGTGTAGTTAGAACTGTAGTACACTAGATACTTTATTGTTCGGTCACTATTGACCTATATTTGAGTATTTTAAGTCTCTGTGTTTTTTCTTTGTGTAAGTTTATTTATCAATAATTCGCAAAGTTTATTGTTTTATTGACTCGTAATTCTCATTGCACTTCATTGTCGAATTCTAATCATTCGTTTTAAATTGTTGAGATAAAAAACTTGTTCAATGGAGTCTTTAATTAAAATACAAGTAGTAAACAAATCTATTATTGAAAAGGGTCGCATTAACTTCAAAAAGTCACCAAAAGAGCGATTAACTCAGGCATACATAACAACTAGATTAGAAACATTAGAAGACCAATGGAAAGACTTTAGTCAAACACACAAAAGTATCGTAGGACAAGCAGCTGAGTCAGATTTAAAAAATAATACATATTTTACCAACGAGTTATACGATAAAACGGAAGAAGCCTACATCACATACAAATCTGAGTTAAAAGAACACACATTTAGTTTGAAAAGTACATCTAGTAACCATGATACTGACACTGACACAAGTTCAAAAGCTATGACAAAATTTAATGTACGATTGCCCAAAATTACATTGCCTACCTTTTCGGGATCATACACTGAGTGGGCTTCGTTCCGGGATTTATTTTCATCACTTATTGATGGGAACAAAGTTTTGGATGACGTTCAAAAACTTCATTATTTGAAGGGGCATTTAACAGGGGAGGCAGAGCAATTGTTGCGCCATACCCCAGTTACTGCTTCAAATTATGAAGAGTGTTGGTCCATTCTGGTCAAAAGATACAACAACAAACGATATCTCGCTAATTGTATGTTAAAACGATTTGTTAGTCAACCAATTATCACAAAAGAATCTTCATGCAACATCAGATCACTTTTAGACAACACTGTAGACTTTTTACACGGGTTACAGAACCTAGGAATCGATGTTAAGTCTTGGGACACAATTGTAGTTTATTTAGTCTGTGAAAAATTAGATAGTGAATCTCGCAAATTATGGGAAACGAGAGTAAGTGCTTGTGATGAGTTACCTAAGTTTGAAGAATTTAAAACCTTTATGGAATCTAGATTTAGATCGCTAGAATACTTAGATTCAAAGTCGAGTAAAATTAACAAACAGCAAAACAGCGTAAGCTCATTTAATGTAACTACTCAATCATCATGCATCCTTTGCACTGGAGACCATAAACTATGTAATTGCAAACAGTTCTCAAAAAAGAATTGCGACGAACGTCGAGACTTTGTCCGAGTCAGTAAGCTATGTTTTAATTGTCTAGGAAAAAATCACTCTGTTTATAATTGCCGCCAAAAAACTAAATGCCAACTATGTCGAAGAAAACACCACTCATTGCTACACGTTAACACTACTGACAGTCAAGCTGAATCGTCAGCTAAGGGGAAGTTGTGACTGCCGCGTTAGCCACAACTTCCAGTAAGAGTAACAACGCGGCGAGTGATGCACCCATTTGTTGTTTTGGTCAACTGGATCACAATCACGGATTGCTGGCCACAGCCTTGGTCCAAGTTGAATCCACCAGGATTGGTACTGCCGAAGTTTTAAGAGCTCTGTTAGACCAGGGCTCTCAGGTCTCGTTCATAACTGAGGCTGCAGTTCAGTTCCTTGGGTTGCGTAAAAAGTACACTCACACAAACGTACAAAGACTAGGCGATGACGAGGGAAGTTCAGTGCCCTCTAGGTCAATGGTGACGTTTAAATTACAGTCTCGTCTAGATCCGAACTTTTGCTTGTATGTCGATGCTTATGTACTGAACAAGCTCACCAATCTTCTTCCTGAGAGGAAGATTGTACAGGTTACGCCGTCGATTGCTAATTTGAATCTGGCAGATCCATCATTCCACACGCCTGGGAAGATTGACCTCTTGTTAGGTACGCGTGTGGTCGGCGAAGTACTCTTAGAGGGTTTGGTCAAGGGTCCGCCTGGAACTCCAGTCGCACAGAAGACCAAACTTGGATGGATCTTGTCTGGTGAGACCCAATCGTCGGCAATCCCTAGGCCTGTATGTTATCATACAGTAGTACAGGCATCGGACGTCAATGACCTTTTACGAAAGTTTTGGGAATTAGAGTCGGAGCCTTCAGTTCAAAAAATGTTGACTGATGAAGAACTTAAGTGCGAAGAGTTCTACTCCAAGACTACCAAACGGGACGATACCGGACGGTATGTTGTGAAACTGCCATTTAAAACCGATCGTCCCAGTTGCACGTCCGTGGGTTCTTCAGAGGTCATTGCCCGTAAGCGTTTTGTCAGCCTAGAGAGAAGATTAGCAAAGGAGCCGGAACTAAGAACACAGTATAGTGCTGTTATAAATGAGTATATTCAGCTAGGACACGCTGAAGTAGTACCTCCAATGGAATTATGCAGAGATGCGTTTTATCTACCACATCACGCAGTGGTGCGTGATGACAAACTTACCACTAAGGTTAGGGTCGTCTTCGACGGTTCATGTTCAGGCCACAATGGTATATCATTAAACAAAGAGTTAATGGTTGGCCCAACCCTACAACCTGATTTGCGTCAAATTATCATGCGATGGCGCCGCCATCCCATAAGTTTAGTGGCGGACATTGTCAAAATGTACCGTCAGGTCAAGGTGAATCAAGAAGATGCAGATTATCAGCGCATTCTGTGGCGCGACAACCCAGAGGAAGAGTTACAACATTTACGGTTGTTACGCGTCACATTCGGCACATCCTCTGCTCCTTACCTGGCAGTTCGATCGCTTCAACAGCTAGCTCACGACGAAGGAAGCAGGTATCCGTTGGTGACCAATCGAGTTCTTGAAGATTTCTATGTCGACGATTTTATATCAGGTTGCGAATCTGTTGCCGAAGGTGAACAAGTTCATCAACAAATGAACGAGTTATTAAGTCGCGGAGGCTTCCAGCTGCAGAAGTGGTCCAGTAGCAATGTTGAACTATACGATAAAATCAAAAATGGCCCATCAAATGAAAACTTAGAGTTAAAATCAAATTCAATTATGAAAATTTTGGGTTTAACTTGGGATAGATTAACAGATACTTTTAAATACACAGTCAATCTTCCTCAGCTTGAAGCCCCCGTAACTAAACGCAAGGTAATCTCAGATATCGGCCGCTTATTCGATCCTTTAGGTTGGCTGGCACCAGTCATAATTACAGCCAAGATATTCATCCAGCGTCTATGGCTTGCAGGAATCGAATGGGACGACGAACTTCCAGACCACCTGTTAAAGGAATGGCTCAGTTATAGAAACAACTTGCACAATCTTAGGGAATTTGTATTACCAAGATGGATTCACACTAGTGAACGTGACGTTCTGTTAGAGTTACATGGCTTCTCTGACGCCTCAAATGTAGCTTATGCAGCGGTTGTTTACATTCGGAGTGTTAATGCCAATGGGCATGTTCATGTAAGCCTAGTTGCTGCAAAGACTAAGGTGGCCCCGGTCAAACAGGTATCCATACCTCGTTTGGAGTTATGTGGCTCTGTGCTACTGTCAAAACTTCTGCTTGAAGTTTCGAACACCTTAAGTATTTGTAAAGAAAACATACATGCCTGGACTGACTCCACAGTGGTGCTCGCCTGGTTGAGTAGCCACCCCAGCCGCTGGAAGACCTTTGTCGGGAACAGAGTTTCTGAAGTACTTACAGTCATCGAGAATAGTCAGTGGGCGCACGTTCAGTCCAAAGATAACCCCGCAGACTGCGCGTCGCGTGGCGTGGATCCCTCTGCTTGCACGGACTTAGAATTGTGGAAACAGGGACCAACATGGTTAAAAAATAAAGAGATTAATTATAAAGGGAAATCAAGGAAACTAAACTAGAGGAAAAAGGGGCAATAGTAGCATGCAATACAATAGACCATGAAGGTGAGGAGGATTGTATAATGTCAAAATACTCATCATTAAGAAGACTTACCAGAGTGATCGCTTATTGCAAAAGGGTTTTAAAATTTAAACATAAAGACCAATTTAATAAGTTTTTAACACAGTCTGAAGTTCAAGGGGCTTTGCTTACCTGTGTCAAACTATGTCAACGGAAATGTTTTGCAT
The DNA here is from genome assembly GCA_947361185.1 of Charanyca ferruginea. NCBI lineage: Eukaryota > Metazoa > Arthropoda > Insecta > Lepidoptera > Noctuidae > Charanyca > Charanyca ferruginea. The sequence continues at coordinate 34,045,481 of OX376056.1, forward strand.
CAGAAATAGATACAATAAGGTCAAAGGGGGAATCACCAAAAAGAGGGGTACTTACGTCGCTCACTCCTTACCTGGATCAGGAACAGCTTCTGAGGGTGGGTGGCAGGTTACAAAAAGCCAATCTAGATGAAGACTCGAAGCATCCCTTGATTCTTCCTCGCAAGGCACACTTAACTCAACTTTTAATCGCTGACGCTCATGAGCGGACATTACATGGCGGGCCTCAATTAGTTTTAAACTATTTGAGATCCAAATATTGGATCATTAATGCAAGAAGCGTCGTAAGGCAATATGTACGTAAATGCGTTACTTGCATTCGGCACTCTGCTCGGGCTGTACCTCCATTAATGGGGTCATTACCCGCAGCTCGGGTTAATGCTAGCCGGCCTTTTCTAAAAAGCGGTGTGGACTATGCAGGTCCTATCAGCGTCCGGTCAGCCAAGGGCCGCGGTCACCACTCCACCAAGGGCTACATCTCCTTGTTCGTGTGTATGTCCACTCGGGCCATACACTTAGAGATCGTAAGCGACATGACTTCGCAAGCTTTTTTAGCGGCTTTTAAGCGTTTCACAGCGAGAAGAGGCCACTGTAGCGAAATGTGGAGTGACAACGGTACGACCTTTGTAGGAGCAGACAAGACATTGAGAGCACTGTTCACCCAAGAAAGATCTAGCGTAGCAACCGACATTGCCGAGTGGTTAGCAACTAATGGAACCTCTTGGCACTTCATCCCACCTCATTCTCCAAACTTTGGAGGACTTTGGGAGGCTGGGGTGAAGTCATGCAAACATCACCTCAAAAGGGTGATTGGCAATAGTACTTTGACCTTCGAAGAGATGACAACAGTTTTAGCCCAAATAGAAGCATGTCTAAATTCCAGGCCAATCTCTGCATTAAGCTGCCATCCAGAAGATCCATGTCCTCTCACTCCGGGTCATTTTCTGATAGGTGAGCCTTTACTTCATGCACCGGAGTCTAATTTCGAAGGCTCAAATATTAGTAATTTAAAGAGATGGCATTTAACCCAACGTATGGTCCAGGATTTTTGGCGCAAGTGGTCTCGTGAGTATCTTGTTCAGTTTCACCAGAGAAACAAGTGGGTGCATCAAACAAAAGAACCTAATCGAGGTGATGTAGTATTAGTTATGGAGGACGATTTACCTCCCACGAGATGGCTCCACGGTTTAATAATTGATAAGCATCCTGGCTCGGACAAGGTCACACGAGTAGTGTCTTTGCGCTGTAAGGGCACAATCATAAAGAGACCAGTCTCAAAGTTAATTGTACTGCCTGTCACTACATAAACAACCGCATTTATTTAGTGTTTAAGATTGGTGAATGACAGTGTGTTGTCATTCACAACAATTGAATCAACAGTGTTTAATCTTACGTTTGTTAACCAAATTTGTTGATAATTTTAATTTTTTACATGTGTATCATGCCTAATTTTAGTTATGGTAGAAGTTGTACAAGTGGTTTAGGAATTATTGTATACAGTCCACATTCGAATTACCTTGTATCAAACTTGAAACTACCACGTTGTAATGTAATACACCTTTTTATCAGCAATGTCAGTTACGGACAATCTGTCCATGGTGGGCGGGATGTCGAAGCAAGAAATATAGTAAGCATAATCCTATCGTGGTTCATGCGCAAAAGCATTGATGGCGTTGTTGTAAAATCGATATCAAGTCGTGCGCTTGTTTTAGTTCACTTCCCACACCAGAGATGGAGTTGTGCTGTGACGTAGCTCCACTGAATCGCGGTGTTAAGATTTTCCGCACATTATAGACATGGCAGGATGTTTCAAATTAAATTAATTACTCTTACATGGAACAAGTGGTTTCATTTGGTAGTTCCTCAACTGTCACAGTGCAGTGTAGTAGTTCAGTACATAGTGGTGTCTGAACAGGAGGATTACAGAACTGCCATTAAATTAATAACTAGAAAATGTTACATGGCTTCAGTTGACCTTAAGGATGCATATTTTTTTATTAATGTCGCTAAATGCCACAGAAAATACTTGCGTTTTAGCTATAATGGAACTCTTTTTGAATTTAATTGCTTACCTTTCGGTTTATGTACCGCTGCGTATGTTTTCACAAAAATTTTGAAGCCTGTAATGGAATATTTGCGGTCTAGAAATATGATTTCAGTTATTTATTTAGACGATATATTTTGTATCGGAAAAGACTTTGAAGACTGTTCTATTAATGTGAAACATACTTGTGCATTATTTGAAAAATTAGGATTTATTATAAACAAAGACAAAAGTTGTATAATACCAAGTACCAAATGCAAGTTCTTAGGTTTTGTTATCAACTCCCAAAAAATGATTATGGAATTGCCTTCGGAAAAGAAAGATAAAATAAAAAGTAATATTCATACTTATTTAGACATTCGTAAATGTAAATTACGCGATTTTGCTAGAACAGTTGGTCTTTTAGTATCTGCCTGTCCTGCGATACAATATTCTTGGATGCGAACAAAATTATTTGAGCAATGCAAATTTAATGCCTTGTGAAAATGATAATTACAATCAAACAATTATATTGCCTAACTTTATTAGGGAAGATCTTATGTGGTGGTTAAATAATGTGGATTTTGGTTATTCTAATATCAAAGCCAATAAATATATAAAAGAAATTTTCAGCGATGCGTCATCCACCGGATGGGGTGCATATTGTGATGGTAATGAATCGTACGGTTATTGGAAAGAAAATGAATTGAAATTACACATTAACCAGTTAGAGCTGAAAGCCGCCTTTTTCGGACTAAAAGTCTTTGCCAATGATTGTTTTGATTGTGAGTTGTTATTACGAATCGATTATGTCACAGCTATTTCATGTATTAATAGGATGGGCAGTGTACAATACCCACATCTCAACGATGAGACTCGTAATATTTGGAAATGGTGTGAAAGGCGACGTATTTTAATTTTCGCATCATACATTAACACTAAAGATAATCAAGAAGCTGATATGTTGTCACGGAAAAGGTTTCAGGATATTGAATGGGAATTAGGAAATTACGCATACGAGGAAATAATACACAAGTTAGGGTCACCAAATATAGATTTATTTGCCAGCCGTTGCAACTCTAAATGTAGCACATATGTTACCTGGAAAAGTGATCCTGATGCGTGGGCTATTGATGCGTTCACCATTTCATGGACAGATTTAAAATTTTACGCTTTTCCACCATTTTCAATGATACTAAAAACAATTCAAAAAATTATATCCGATAAAGCTGAGGGTATAGTTGTTATCCCATACTGGCCAACTCAAGCTTGGTTTCCATTATTTAATCAAATATGTAAATCTGAAATTATTTACTTTCCACCTGATTGTAATTTGCTAAAATCTCCTTACAGATCAACCCACAGTCTGCATCGAACATTAACATTGGCTGCCGCGAGATTATCCGGCAGACTTTATTAAACAAATTTCTGTCCCCAAGATCGGTGGAAATAATGTTAGCATCCTTGTCAAGTAACACTTACAAACAATACGACGGCTGCATAAAAGCCTGGATAATTTACTGTCAAAAACATAATTATGATCATACTTGTGCTTCAATACCAGTAATTATTCATTTCTTAACAGAAGTATTTGACAAAGGTGCAAAGTATGGGACAATTAACTCGTACAAATCTGCTTTATCTTTGTTATTAGGTCATAATTTAGATGATGGAAGACTAAAACGTTTCATGAAGGGTGTTTTCAAATTAAGGCCAAAAAACCCAAAGTACAATATTACTTGGGATCCTGACCGTGTCTTAAACTTCTTAGCTCAAAAATGGCCTAATGAAAACCTTGACTTGAAAGCTCTCTCTAAGAAAACTGTAACATTAATTGCTCTGGTGACCGCACATCGTGTACAGACCATATCTCTAATTAAAATCAACAATATAATTACAAGTCCCAATGAAATTATTATTAAAATTCCCGATACAATAAAAACAACAAAATTAAATTCATTTCAACCAATCTTAAGACTTCCATTTTATAATACACGTCCAGAAATCTGCCCAGCTAGATGTTTACAAGCATATCTGAATAAAACTAAGGTATTACGGACGGATAACAATAATAGTTTATTCCTAAGTTTCAAAAAACCACATTCAAAAATTACTTCTCAAACAATTAGTCATTGGTTAAAGGATACGCTACTAGAAAGTGGCGTAGACACTTCAATATTTACCGCGCATAGTACACGACATGCAGCCACATCAAATGCAAATAAGTTAGGAGTAAGCATAGATGTGATTAAAAAGACTGCTGGGTGGACTGATTCCTCATCAGCTTTTGCTCGCTTCTACAATAAAGAAATAATTGTAAATCAAAATCAGTTCGCTGAATCATTGCTTGATTCTTCTCAAATATAATGTAATTACTGTACAAAAACCTAGTTATATACTGGTGCACAATCATTATACAAATCTACACTGATTAATAAATAAAAGAAGAATTGATTTGGAATTATTGTATGTTACTTCCTCTATATTTGACTTTAATACGAATTACTTACAAGTATTCAACATTGTTTTTTGTATTTATTTTAGAACCGTTGCTGTAAACATCCTACACCATGTTAAACGTAAATCGCAAAGAATGAAGCTGCGAAGCATAATTGAAGATCAAACGAACTTACCAAGTGAAGTTCGATCCCAATTATGCGAGCAGCTTCATTCGACGCGATTTACCAACCCCCACCCTAGTTTCATGTTAAATATCAGTTCAATAATGAACCCCATCCCGATAATGTTCTAACGATTCCAAAATAAATATTTTTATCCTTTAAACAAAATGAGGATTAATGTTGGAACGGTCCGCTCCGACAGCAGTGCGAAGTAGTAGGGTGAAATGTCAAAAAAAACTTAAACTTTAAACCATCGTGCAACGCCTACGGTAGATGGCGCTACTACACTATGTTAAACGTAAATCGCGTCGAACGAAGCTGCTCGCATAATTGGGATCGAACTTCACTTGGTAAGTTCGTTTGATCTTCAATAGTCTTTAAATATAAATGCATGTAGTGTTGTAGGCTCCTGTTCAATATGATGAAATGATATGAAAAACCAGGACTTATATAATAACTAGCTTCTGCCCGCGACTTCGTCCGTGTGAATGTCGGTTATCGCGGATGCAGACGAAGCCGTGGATTAAAAAGTAGCCTATATTCTTCCCCAGGGATCATGCTATCTCCTTACCCAGCCGTTTTATCGTGGATGCGTAACAGACAGGGTAGGTACGTTCACATTTATAATATTACTAGCTTTCGCCCGCGGCTTCGCCCGCATAGTTGGTTGATAAAAACTAGTCTATATCCCTCCCCAGACTTCAGACTATCCAAATCAATATTATCACAAACGTTTCAACAGATAAGCCGTGAAACATACATTCACACAGAAAAGCAAACTGACAGACACATACTGTTATTTTTGGAGAGGGTTACTTATAGCGGTTTCACATGTCGTACGGTAGCAGCAAAAAATAAAAACTGAAATAAATACAGATGACTGATTAGAATATAGTATGTACATTGGTAATTATCGACATGTTTTGAACTGGCGTCTGGCGATAGGAAGTAAAAGAACCGATTCGATGGTAAACTTGTCCTTGCATTGTGAAGGTCGGGCAAAATCCTGGCATTCAGACAATTTTATCTGCTTCAAAAGCAGACATATAAAAGCACGTATGGCATTTTCTTATATTTCTTAATAAACAGCGAGACCCATCTGTGTCATTAGAGAGAAGTTCTCTTAAAAGTTCAATTGGCTCGTCTATAGAATGATTGGCTACTTTCCCACCCGAACATACATACCTGCTGCTTCTTCTTTCCACTCTCTTAAACTCTCTTCATCACACTCTTAAGAACTCGGCCAAATTTACAATCTTCATCTCATCGCTTCTATTTATATAGACTTGTGAGTTTCTTAATCAAGAGTCTCATTATACCCAAACACCTTTATAACCAATTAGCGAGCGAACAAGCAAATGATCCAGTGTTAAAACAACTTAACAACTTAACAACTAACTAACTAACTAACTAACTTAACAACTACTTGTATTGATAATGTTTTTTGTAGCTGCGACTATTTAGATAAAGCTATTGTAAATTATCTCCCTTCAGATCACAGCGGTCAAACCATTGCTTTTGAGTCCAACACACCCTTGCAAAAAATACAGATACAGTCAAGACCAATAACATCTAGTAATTTAGATAAATTTAATAAGACTTTAATTAGTAAGTTACCCGTTCAGGAACTTAATATGAATAATGGTAATATTTTGTATAAAGATTTTTTTTCAGTTGTGCAAACAGAGTTTGATAATATTTTTAAGAAAAAAACGAAAACTATTTGCCCTAAGTTTTTATTTAGTGACTGGGCAACTAAAGGTATCAGGAAAAGTAGAGAAAGGCTTTTTGAGTTGTATGGCCTTAAGCCTTACATTAACACCGAAACATTAAATAAGTATGTTTCGACTTATTCTAAAACTTTTAAAATTGCTTGTAAAGCAGCTAAAGCCTTATACATTAGCAACAAAGTTAAATCAGCTGATGATAAAATTAAGACTGTTTGGAAAATAATTAATAATGAAACAAACAGGAACAAAAAACATAATACTGTTTACACTCTGGAGACTTCCCGTGGTCTCTAAGTACTAATAAAGAAGTTGCTCAGGAATTTGCAACATTCTTTACCGATATTCCTATTAAAACTACTGAAACTTTAGATTCTTCGCCCTCACTTGCTTTAAACTTACTAAGTTCGAATGTTTCAGCATGTCCCACGGAATTTAAATTTAAACATATAAACCCTGCAATCGTTATTAAAGCTTTTAAACAACTCAAGATCAAGGGTACTGAAGATTTATGGGGGATGTCTACTAATGTTTGTAAATCAATTATTGAGACAGTGGCGCCCTATTTAGCTTTCATTTTTAATTTGTGTGTAGACCAAGGGGTTTTCCCGGATCTAATGAAGTTCAGCAAAGTTATACCACTTTTTAAATCCGGCGACTGCAAAGACTCTAATAATTACAGACCCGTTTCGGTTTTACCGGTTTTTAGCAAAGTGTTTGAAAAAGTAATGCTTGATCAAATGCTCAGTCATTTTAACTGTCACAAAATTTTACATGATCAACAGTATGGTTTCACCAAAGGACGTTGCACTACTGACGCCGGTGTCACCTTAATCAAGCATATATTTAAGGCTTGGGAGGATTCTCAAGATGCTATTGGTATCTTTTGCGACCTCTCCAAAGCATTTGATTGCGTGAATCACGAAACACTACTCTTAAAGCTTGAGCATTACGGACTGGGTAAACTAGCGCTTAGCTTAGTAAAATCATATTTGACTGATAGACTGCAACAAGTTCAAGTAAACGGTGTAAATTCATCGGGCTTAAAAGTAAAAATGGGGGTACCGCAGGGCTCAATATTGGGTCCGTTCCTCTTTTTAGTTTATATAAACGATTTACCTTATTTACTGAAAAATCAACCACTAATGGTGTTATTTGCTGATGATACTTCCTTGATATTTAGAGTTAATAGACGGGCACAGCACCATGACGACGTAAATGACGCTATGCTTAAGGTTCATAATTGGTTTACTGTAAATAATTAAGTATTAAATGAGAAGAAAACTAAATGCATAAGATTCGCTTTACCGAATGTTAAAAGTAGTGAATGTAACGTTGTATTGAATAAGGATATACTTGAATTCGTCGAAAAGACTGTTTTCCTAGGGATTACGCTTGACTCAAAGCTGCAATGGGGTCCTCACTTAACATCTCTTGCAGGGCGGTTGAGTTCGGCCGCTTACGCTGTCAGAAAAATCCGGCATTTGACAGACGTGGATACCGCTAGGCTAGTATATTTTAGTTATTTTCATAGCATCATGTTCTACGGTATCTTGCTTTGGGGGCGGGCTGCAGATATTGATTCTATTTTTATTCTGCAAAAGCGGGCTGTCAGAGCCATATATTATAATCTCAGCAGTCGCGAGTCTCTAAGAGAATTGTTTAAACAGATTAACATCTTGACGGTACCTTGTCAATACATATATGAAAACATTATGCATGTTCGAAAAAACCTTCATCTTTTTAATAAAGTAAGTGACAGACATAGTGTTTATACTAGAAATAGGAACAAATTAGATCAGCCAAGATTCAGATTGTCAAAAGTTCATACTTCTTTTATGGGGTACTGTGTAAAATTTTATAATAAAATACCTCTTGATATTCTACAACTAAATGAAAGACAATTTAAAACATGTATTAAACGCACACTGTGTAGACAAGCATATTATAAATTAGAAGACTACATCAATGATAGAAATGCTTGGCTAAATGCTGGTCCTGCTCCACAGGCAGTTTAGGGAATTTGCTAATTGGAGGAATGTTGTTTCCTACCCCTTTTTTTTTTTTTTTTTTTTATTGACATGAGTAACGAGTATCGTAATACACACAAATATATATTTTAATTATTTTTCAGCATTATTTCAATTTTGTAAATGTGAGTACCATGGAGCCATATTTTAAGTAAATTATTATGTGTTGGACTTAAATGAGCATGGCGGTTGAGAGAATTGTCATGCTCACTCAAATGTCTCGCTGGTGGTGGCGCGTGTGTTGGGTCATTCGGCTCCCTCTAAAATGGTTGAGCTGAATGGTGCTGATTCACGCGTCATGTTCGTGAACGGGCGCTGTCAGTAGAGATTGGTCAACTCTTAACTGCCATGGTTTTTATCTTGATTATTTTTTATGCTTTGTATTTCTAGATTACCTTCATTGTTTTCACATATAGAAGCAACAAGAATAATGTAAGCAGTATTTTGTAAAAACCTGATTTTAAAAGAGTGTTCGTGGAGTTTCTTGCTCGTTCTTCTCCATAGAGACCTACCTACGTTTTGGAACGAGCAACTAGCTTCAACTTTCTGATTAACTGACCGACTCCTTGACAATTCAAAAGTGCCTGTAAATGGTTTAATTGAAATAAATGCTTTGACTTTGACTTTGACTTTGACTAAAAATCAAGCAAACTTGAAATTCACTGACGTCACGATGCCTGGGATAAGCCGACCAATCACGTGCGAAGCTACAACTGGGACGCCCCGACCATATCTGCCGACTACATATCGTTTTGATGCATTCAAAGCTCAACATGATTTATGTCATCCCGGGGCAAGGACAACACGAAAACAGACATACTCGAAGTTCTTTTGGCCTAACATGAACAAAGATGTCAACAACTGGACAAGAGCGTGCCTCAACTGCCAGCGAGCTAAGGTACATCGCCACGTCGTAACACCACTGAGTGAATTCCCGCCTTCTGAAAGATTTTCACATATTCATCTGGATTTAATTGGCCCACTTCGACTATCAAATGATTGCCGTTACTGTGTAACTATCATCGACCGTTGTACCAAGTGGCCAGAAGCCGTTCCAGTGCTCGAGATTACCGCAGAGAAAGTCGCCAAAGCCCTTTATGAGAATTGGATAACAAGATTTGGCTGTCCCCTACGAATATCCACGGATCAAGGCCGCCAATTCGAATCACAGCTATTCGGTTCGCTTATGAAGAAATTCGGCATCTCACGAATACGCACCACAGCCTATCATCCACAGTCAAGTGGCCAGATCGAGAGATGGCATCGAACATTAAAGTCAACATTGATGGCTCGTGGAACTACCAATCAGTGGACAGAAGATCTACCCGCCGTGCTACTAGGACTGCGCACTGCATTACGTAACAACAATCTGAGCCCGGCAATGATGACGTACGGGACGACACTACGCCTGCCATCAGACTTCATCGTGTCTACAAAAACAGATATCAATGAATGCGACTACGTACGACGTCTTATGGAAACAATGGCATCGGTCAAAAGTGCGCCGCGCTCGATCAACAGTCACCATAAGCCATTCATACACAAGGATCTCGCGACGTGCACACATGTTTTCGTGCGGAACGACACAGTACGGCCGCCGCTAACACCGCCGTACGAGGGACCTTATGAAGTTATTAAGCGCTACGACAAGTACTACAAAATCAAACAACCGCTACGCACAACAGTGATATCTTTAGACAGATTAAAACCGGCCTACATGTACAACGAGCCGTGTGAAGATAAATATGACCATCGTGATAATGAAGCTATCCAGATCCAGCCCTACACGACCAAATCTGGCAGAGTCGTGAAGCCCGTGGTACGCTTCACTTAGAGGGGAGTGATGTGGGTACCATATACAGTACCACATACTTACGTCAGCGCACCGTGCAGCAGTCGCGGCGCGTACAGACAACATACCGCAATACCTACCGCAAACCTTCCACGTGTTTCTTGTAAATGTTTGACGTCCCTGTGCTGCCCTTCCAGCAACTGCACGTCTGCGAGATTCAGCTGCTTCAAAGGTTTCAGTGGCTCTTTGGGATGCCATGTAAGTCACTTGCTGCTGACGCATACTGTTGAGATGCCAGGTACTCAGCGTGTTGTTGACGTCTAGGGACTGTTCTGGTGTTCTGTTCTGTTCTGATCAGTTGCTCTGTGTGCCGCCTCTCAGACCGCCTACTCAAGCCCTAGCAGCTCGGCTTGTTGAGACGTGTCAATATGAGTAGCTATTTACATTGCTCGGGCTTTATTAGAGCTTTGCGAAATATAAGAATTACACATACGCAGCATTTAAGCACAATTAAAAAAAAATATACACACTGATTAGTCTTTTCCAAACTAACAACTAAAACAATTCCAATTACTAATGAAGAGAAAAGCAAAACTTTCTTCTTAACACTTATAACAAAAGCTATACCTAAAACTAACCCTTATTCTTAAAATAACAATATTGTAATAATCTAGTGGAAACAAAAACGAATCTTCTTCTTCTTCCTTCATAAGATCCTATTATTTGGGGTTGGGTCTCCTCACTTTTCTGCGTTAAGTCAGACGATCTTGGGTTGTCGGTTCTGGCAATTGGACTTTCTTGAGGTCTCGTTCTATGTTAGACCACCAGGTCGCTAGCGGGCGGCCTCTACCTCTTTTCTGTTCTGGTTGGTTTAGCGCAATTTGTACCACATGGACTTCACTTCGTCTTTTGACATGTTGGCCCACCGGAGCGGGTTTTCGGTAACTTTGTCCACGATTGGAGCAACTTTGAAGCTGCCTCGTATATACCGTATGGGGACCACATATTGTCAATAAATTATACGACATACTTGTTATCGCCTTTTCTGACGATATACAAAAAATTAACGAAATCGGTCCAGTAATTAGGTCAAAAAGTAGAGTTTTAACTTTGAACAAATTTAAACACTCTGTAGAATTGGATCACTAGGTCAATGACTCAATGAACTTGAATTCCTGTAAGGGTCAGCGCACACCGAGAACAGAGGAGAGCGGAGCATTTTTTGAGACCACTAATAAAATGACTAAGACTATAGCATACAGTGCAAAATTAAATACACGTCTAAACTTATTGCTCGATCATGCTCGAGCTTGCAAGATGCGTGTTCGAGTATGCGTTCTACATGCGCGACCACGCTCGAGCCACCCGCGTTTAGTTTCATCAGTATTGCCACAGCGGGAAAACTATGTGGACGTAGGTATGTTTACTACCCACGGCGCTGCCGGTGTAGGTAGAAAACAACGTCGGATTATGGCATCAAACTGGTCCTGCACGCTCACCTGGCAACCCAGAGCATTTTCAACGAAGCTTGCTCACGGGAGGGGCGAGCATATTGCTTGCATAGTCGAGCAGTCAAAATTTTGCTCGAACATGCGAGAGCATTTTGCAGTTTGGTGTGCGCTGGCCCTAACACTGAAAAACGACGTTGCCACGTAGTGCAAAACTACAAACTATCACTCACGACGCTGTTACGTACCTATTCTAGTTATTTGCCTAAATGTAAAAATGGTACACCTAAACGACAAAGTGGAATTTAATGTAACAAATTTTAATTCAACGTTCGACTGTGCAAACTAATGTATGGGGGCCGCGGCCGCGGACCGTGCTACCCGACTTCCACATTCGTTTCGCTTCTATTATGAATTTTAATACTGTGACGATACGGCCCACTACCTCTCTCTCACAGGCAGAAGACCAGTAGACTGATTATTAAATTTTATAATACTACCTATTTGAAATTTCCTCTTGAACAACTTCATTGACCTGCCACGCTCGAAACTTTCTTTTGCAAAAAAATACAATTCACTGGGACGCGCCAGTATTTCCTGCGGGTGTACGTCGGCAGCGGTGTCTTTTGGTGGCTACCTATAATAGACGGCACGAGGCACGCGGCTTTCTTCAAAGGCGTTTGAGCGGCGCCGGCGCCGCGCGTGGCAGGCCGGCGGGGGGAGGGGGAGCGCGGGCGCGGGGTGCGCTCGCGCCACGTAGTGTAGGACGTCTGTTATTGACTATTAATAATTATCGATAAAAAATGTTGTTTAGCTTTAAATACTTATGTGGTGCTAAGGCGTTTTTAGAATTGTTTTGCTGTTATGATAATTCTAAAAAACAATATGCCCTAAGTATTTAAAACTAAACAGCTTTTCTGTTTAAGTGCGTTCTTATTCAATATTATTAAGTAGATTTAGAGATAAAATGAATCACAAAAAAAACTCGTACCCGAGCTTATTATTACTTATTGATAACAATTAAATTTCTATTATTACTGATCAGCTCTTGGGCGATCGACAGATCCGTTTGATACTCAGGAAGTCACAAAACGTCAGTTTCGTTTTTTTTTATTGTTCATCCATTTAATCATTTGTTAATTGTTACAAATATTAAAACATTCGAATCACACAAAGATCTTGTATTCTAATGCCTTGTTTAGGTAGCAGATAAGTGTAAAAATTTATCGATATCGATTAGGACGATAATTGCAACGTTGACCCTGCATTATAACTTTAATTTTTTTCGCTATTTCGGATTTCGGAAGTTCCGATTTCCGCATTGTCAAATGTCAGTTACCGCGCTACCTCTTCCGAGATAGTGTGTGTGCCTTTCGCAGAGATTTCGTAGAACCTTATTGCGAGCATTGCTTTAAAACGCGATATTAGTAAATACAATTATTACAAAGTTTAATAATATTTTTTACCGTGAAATGGACACGTATTAGGTTATTAGCTACTTAACTTTATGTGTGTGTAAATTGTGTTTTTAAGTTTCATGTATTACCTGAATGCACAGAAGTTTCTAGATCTTCTTAACGAATCAATAACCGAATACTTAAATGAATTGTCTGTGGTAGCTTACACGAGGGTATGGTTCCAGTTAGATGGAGCTCCTCCACACTCCGTACTCCTCGCGAGAGAGCGGCTTAACACCATGTTCGGCGAGCAATGGATTGGGCGCTACGGCCCCCGCAGGTGGCCAGCTCGGTCACCCGACCTTACTCCTCTCGACTTCTTTTTATGGGGCTTTATTAAAAATGAAGTTTACTCGCGGGTCTCCGAAACCGAAAATGAACTGCGCAATCGTATTGTCGCCGCCTTTGACAAATTAAATGCCATGGCTCTGGATCCTGAACGAAATTTGTTGAGCAGGCTTCGGGATAACATTGTGCGGTGGTGTAACTTGTGCATTCAAGAACGTGGTGGTCGTTTTGAAAACTTGAAAATTTTAGTTGCTATTCTTTTTGGAACGAATGTGTAATATTGAATTTATTTAGTTCAGTTCAGTTTATTCAGTTCGAAATAAATAAGTGGCGGTAAAAATGAACTCAGTGAATTTTATTTTCGTCGCACATTGTCAAACGAATCAAAGTCAGCACTTTGATTTGACGCCGACAAAAAACGCCGCGTGCATCGTTGCCGCTCTTCGCTCCGCCCGGGGTCAAGGTACGTTGTCTAAACAGAGTGTTTTGTTTTACTGAATTTATTTTGATGTTTGTTTTGTTTGAAAATTTAACTTTTTTAATTTTCGGTTTTTAATTTATTATTTAATTTTGCTATACTTATGTGGACTAGTATTACTTGAGGTTTCATTTATTGCCAATAAGTGAGTTCCATACTGTATAATAAATATTATGTAATATAAATAATAAAATATAATGTAATACAATATTATGGCCAAATTACATAAAATCTTTATAAATTGTAGCCCATGTGTTATTCTGATGTATGAGCTATATTTCTGTAAAGTTTTATCAAAATCCGTCCAGCCCTTTTTGCGTGAAAATGGAACAAACATCCATCCATCCATCCATCCATCCTCACAAACTTTCGCATTTATAATATTAGTAGGACGTATGGAAGTATGTATTTACTACCTACCTACATTTTCGCGTTCACATAAAAACTATTAGGCCCGCATGCGCTAATCAAATGTATCTTCTAACTCCGAGGTAGTTGCTAACACAGACCCATTAGGTTGACCCATGATATATTTATTGCAAATTTAATCACGTGTTTGTTTAGTCTATGTAAGTTTTTGGGTCAAGTGGACCTACAGCCCACCGATGTATTTTTATTTGATAAACTATCTTTATGTATAACATTTTAATTTATCTATACAAATACCTAAACAAGATTGAAGTATGTTTGTAATGTTTTTACTAAATGCATATGAAAACATTTACGGTACTGACATAATTTTTTTTTTCTGCCTGTCTGTGTGTTTGTTCCTGCTAATCATTAAAGCGGCTGGACCGATTTTGACGGGACTTTGACAGGATAGCTGATGTTATAAGGAGTAACTTATGCTATATTTATTATAGAAACAAAATAGGGTTCAGCGTTAAAAATTATAACCCCGCTGTTAACCGCCTATCACGTGCAGGCATCAGCTAGTAATTAAATAAAATATACAAAACTAATAAATAATAATAATATTACATATTATGAACAAAAGGCATCAAAAAACTCGTCTGCATTAAATTAATAAATTATAAACAATTTCCAAAACACAAAGGAGATTGGCGCAAGCGTCAGTTACAAGCCGCGAGTGACATAAAACTAAAACATTACCATCGCCTTTTCTTTAATATTTCTTCCTCAAATGTATCTATTAGCAGAGGTTCTTGTATAAAAGGAATTCTTGATTCCTGACTGACGATTGTGGGTGAAGCGGGAGCTCTTTGTCTTTGAATTTTATATGTTTTTACCGGGAACACCCAAATATTCCGAAATATTTTATTCCGAATTTCGATATTCCTACCTAAAAATTATAATCTCTATTATTTAAAATCACGAAAGTTATTTTACCGAATGTCGTAAATCCGATTTGTTTGTTTTCCTATTTTCATATGTTCGAAGAATCAAATGCTCGATGAGTTCTCGGTCCGAAAAACGAAATTCCGAATTTCAATATTTCGAATAAACTGTTAAAATTAGGATTCTGATTCAATTCAGCTACGCATATATATTCATAATGGTGTCCCCTTGTTTCGCAGACAAAAATTTCATAGAATTTCGTTTCCCAGAAAATGTTTCATATAATATTTGGTTCTTGTATTTTTATTTCGACTATTATTTTTTCAAAGACTATTTACTTGAATGAAACATATTTCACAGAAACACAATTCAAAGAATTTTTAATCAAATTTTTTTGTTTAACAAACTTATCAAACAGTAGAATTACTTTTTAACAAATATTGTTTATTCGGTGCATTTTTCTCTGGAATTTATTTCAACAAAAATATATAGGTATAAAAAGAAAGACAATAACAAAAAAAATATTCTGAGAAACGTATAGGCTGGTGCCCGACCGGACAATAGGAGCTATGTGCAACCGAATTTCACGGTTAATGTGTAAAAATAAGGTTTTAATTCGCTCCAATATTTTCATAGAAAAGCCGCCATTCAACTAATAATGAACTCTATTTGACAGTTCCAACGATTCAATTTAGCTTATTATAGCATGTCGTGACAACTTTTCGTAAGAATTTTTTCCGTCTAGCCCCCTTTCACAACGCGCGATAAGGAACTTCGTTCCAAAACTTGAGAGGTGTCAAGGGACACCCGGATGGAACGAAGTTCCTTTCGATTAATTAGTGAAGGAATTGTAATAAAATTTTATTTTTTTAAGTTATAATAATATTTTTTTTATTATTAACAAATATAATGTAATTAAAAGACAATTTAATTAAACGTGCCCGTTTATGTATCGAGCGAAATGGACTCCATATTGAGCAGTTGCTTCGATACAGGGAAGTGTAAATTTTATACCTAATAGGTAAGTTTTTTAATTAAGCCAAAGTTGATTAAAACTGTGTTTGTGAATAGCTCTAATTTATTTAAATAGGTTACCTATAGCACCTATAGGTACCTACGCCTGCCTGCCTTTCTTTTTCTAGCAAAAGAGTACCTACTCACTTACCTACTTACAACTACAAATAATTCGCCAATGATAAAAGTAAGTACCACTACCTACCTAGGTACCCACCTAAGCTCCCACTGGCTTAATTTAAACCAAAACATTTTAATCAAATAAAAAAAAATATTATTGTCGCTAGTAAAACCTAGAGAAAAGTACTCTGTGACCTAGAGCGATAAGGTGCAGTGGTTACCTACTGACGACCGCGACCGATAGAAAGCTCATGATTACCAAACCCAAACTTTCAATAGGTACCTACTAAACAAAACATAGAAGTAGGTACAGTAACTACCTACCTACCTAACCTACGTATTCTATGGCTTAATTATCGACTTAAAATTTACACTCGTTTTCACAATCCACACAGTCTCACAGTGAAAGGTGGATTTATCTCGTAGGTCGTTATCATCGGAATTATCACGCAATGATAATTCCGATGTCATTGAGGTAGGTACCGCCACTATTTGAGCGAATAAACTTAAGTTCTAAACATATCGCCGTAGGTACCTAGTTCAAAGAGTTCGCCGCGCCGCCTTTAAATACATAAACATATTCTACGAAAAGCGAATTCGGACTTTATTTTGTAAACGTAAACGGTTAAAAATTGAAATTTTACCAAACTAGGTATGATAAAATTATTCTGAGAAACGTATAGGCTGGTGCCCGACCGGACAATAGGAGCTATGTGCAACCGAATTTCACGGTTAATGTGTAAAAATAAGGTTTTAATTCGCTCCAATATTTTCATAGAAAAGCCGCCATTCAACTAATAATGAACTCTATTTGACAGTTCCAACGATTCAATTTTTCTGTTCGAATTGTCTGCGTTTGTGAAGTAATAAAAATAGCAAAAATAAGGTTTTAATTCGCTCCAATATTTTCATAGAAAAGCCGCCATTCAACTAATAATGAACTCTATTTGACAGTTCCAATGATTCAATTTAGCTTATTATAGCATGTCGTGACAACTTTTCGTAAGAATTTTTTCCGTCTAGCCCCCTTTCACAACGCGCGATAAGGAACTTCGTTCCAATAATCTTAAAAAGTCAATATGTTGTGCTACAAAAGTTAATGACAGAAACGAATTGCTGTGAAACCGACTCCACGTAGTCTTGTCTGCCCTACATCTAGAGTGTAATTTAAATTCGCGTAGGCGCGGAGGGGTGAGGCGGCCAGCGAGCTGAGGAGCAGGTGGTTTTAACGCCCGCCGCCGCGGCTGAGGCTGGCCGGCTAAGCCGGCCAGTAAGCCGAAGCTGCGGTGGTGAGCGTGAATACCATCTGCGACGATAAGCTCGCGTGGTACCGCCGGAGCCCCGCAACGCCATAACCGTGACAGAAACCATGCCTGCTGCATGTTGCATGTTCGCTTGCATGCTCGCTTGCATGATGCATGCTTGCTTGCTTGCATGCTGCATGCTTGCTTGCACGCTGCATGCTTGCTTGCATGCTGCATGCTTGCTTGCACGATAAACGATTGCACGATAACGATAAAGATAATCGGAATTTTAATAATCGGAATTTTAATAATCGGAATTCGTATTTTTGATGTTCGGAATTTTCATTATGTCGGACTTTTTGTTATTCGATCTTTTGAAACTCGGTATTTTGAGAATAGTAATTACTATAAACGTTCGGAATTTTGAAATTTTAGTATTATAACAATAGAATGAATGATAAATCGGAGTTGCCATAATATTAGGAATTTTGAACTATTCGGAATTATGAAAATCGGTATTTTGAAATTCGTATTTCTGACTTTCGGAATAAAGTTTTTCGTATTTATGTAGTGTACCCGTTTTTACCGCTATCTTGTTGGGAAATGTGAAAACAATGGCTCATTTGTAAGTAGAATTAGTCTGTTTACAATTAAAGAGCGTTGTCACTTAGACTAAATTTATTCAATTCTGTTCTATTTTGTTAGGTTTGGCAAGTCATGTTGATGTAGGTATCAAAAATGAATTGGAATAGAAACTGTGCAAAAAAACTAAGTTGAACATCATTTTTGACAGAAAAAAGGTAATTTTTCGGTTTTAATTTGTTTTTCATTAATTTTGTTTATTTTTTCCGTAGGTATATTTTTTCAACACGATGAAACGTACTACGTTACTATAGAGAAGCGTAACAAATTTTCAGCGGCTACGCTGGGCAAAGACTTCCCTGGTGGAATCAACTCTCTTTGTTTTCTAATAAGATTAAATGTCAAGCAATCGATTGTAACATTCAATGTCAAATCATGTGAAATGGAAACGTATTTGATGATTTACAAAAAGAAAAAAAAAACGAAATAGCAAATATATATTTCACTGACAGACAGTGCACAGCTTGGTCTAGAAGCAAGAAATTTTGCTTAGGAAAAATGTTAGACAACGTAAAGAGATTAGATATAAGTTTTTCATATAAGTGAATGTAATTCGTTTTGAGAAATAAAGTTCTTAAACCTTAAAGTTTCAAAGTTAAATAAGCGAAGAAAGTTTGTCTTTTACACCAATAGGAAATCTTGTCATGCTCACGGTTTATGTACTAAAAAAAAGCGTGTGATAGAGACTCTTCCGCGATATATGATGAAAAAAAATGTGATATTAGAATTGTTCCGTTTTTACAATTTAAGATAAGTATAGAATGCGTACATTGTTGCACGATTTTAAAACGATTTGTTCGTTGTTGTTCTTTTAAATATACTGTATGCAAAAACTAATGTTGAAATCCCAAATCCAAAATGTTTGAAAAGAAGAAAAAAAATTAGGAAGTAGCTATATATTTATAAAACCTCTCTGTAAACTACGTATGTAGTTTTACCGTCACTCAAAATGTACAGAGAGTCAGAACTGGCGACGCGGGAGCAAGTGAACAACGTACAGTTAACCGTGTGAGAAGCACCTGGTCTAGAGATCGACACCCGCAGCCTTCAGTGTGCGCTCCTGACACTTGTTTATAGTCATAGCAAAGAACAAGCTTACAGGGAACAGCACGCGCTTGAATTAGAAGAGGTCATCATCATCGTGAAAGGGGTAATTGTGGGAAATTATTGGTATACCTGGTATAAAACTGTATCGCCAACGCCACAACCTGTTAGAATTTCAGCTTTGATTATATTTCTCAGTAGAGAGAAGACTTTGAGCCGGGTCCCGATACACAACTTTGGCAAAGTACATAATAGGCTCCGCCGAAGCATAATAGGTATACCGACCTTCAGCTGGATGACGTGCGCTGGAAGTCCACTTGCCGTAAGCGAATTAAGAAATTCTACGGGGTAATATGTGTGGCGTCTTCTTTCTGACTACAGCGTTTACTGAGGTATATACTATACTACATTCCCTTCAATTTGCGAGAGAATGCTGCAGCTTGATCATTTTTGGGTGTAAAAATATCCCGTTCACACACCCAAGAATATTCTTGCGGAATGCGGTATTTGACTGATGTCCCTTACACCAGATGAATCAGTTCTTCTAATGAGACTACTACTACTCTACCAAGAGTCTCTGTTAGATCCGCCTGCCCTCTTTACCTCTGGTAGAGTGCCTTCAACAACTTTTAAATTCTTTAACACGTGAATTCCCGCCAAGCTGAGCGCGCATATTGATGCTCAAGCGCAATAGATCGTTTCAACGATATATTTACCTCGTCAACCCTATTGTTCCCAGCACCACCCAAGGTAACATCTGCTAGTAATTGCCATATGTTGGTTTCTGCGGATGTCTTGCTAGGTTCTGTCTACAGCCTCCATTGCTTACATATTAGCCAACGTACATTTATCCCATGCAATAAAAGAGTAATCCCCGAGGACAAGTCACGGTCACTGTTTCGTGATTCGTGATGGGAATTTTAAACATGTCGAGCGCTATTTTGCCACCTGGAAGTAGTGTGGCAACGATTCCGGAAGATGCTACTGCAAGTGCAATTTTACCTTGCCTCCTGACTTCAGCGAGAATACCAGTGGTAATGAAAGTTTTTCCTGTATAACCAGAAGCATTAATTGTTCAGCAATTGCTCTGAGGTGAACACGGAGACGTGGCTATTTACGATGGTAGGTACCTACTCTTTGCACTTGGCTCGTAATTGATTTCGATTTCCATGATTTTGATGTGCCAGTGATTACGGAGCCGGTAACCCATAATCAACCAGTGGCATGCCGCCGATCTAAACGACCACATCTTGAAGAAATTAAGACAATTGTTTAGAATACGTTCATCATTGTATTCAATGTCACCCTCAGTACTTGATCTCAAAACTCGTAATAAGTCTTCGGACAAATGATGCAGGTATTTCTCTCACAAAAGTACTGGGTTTGCAATTTCATAAAACAATAAAACAGCAAACAAATGTCTCAAACGATTGGGAATTTTCTTTCATTTTTTAAAGAGTGTCTCATCGCCACACTATTTTAACAAATATTGTTTTGCATGTATTTGTATTATGTATTTTTGAATACATTAAGTTAAAGGATTATCCTTTAATTGAATGTTTTCAAAAATACATGTAATTCTTCTGCAGTATATTTTAATATTTGTTTCATTCTATAGTAGTCCCGCGGTAAAATGTTCAAAATCATAGTGCAAAAATGCTTATATTACAAATATCACGACGAACGATGATTATTATTCACGACGTGTGTTGGTTCGTGTGTTTACTAAATTTAAAGGAATACTTTTGCTATTTTTTCTATTTTCTATTCATTTTTTTTACTTTTTCTATTCAGTAGATAGATTTAGCTTGGTGCTGGAACAAACATAATTATAGACAAACAGGCAAAAATTCACTATATCACAGCACAGACAGACGGCACGGTACAATTATAACTTTTATAACTCTTGTTTTATACTGTATATTTAAAAATAGAAAATTAATTAAGCAAATCAACGTTGAGCTAAAAGTATTCAAACTTCTCTTTTATTGTTATTTGGAAATCTTCTGGCTTTAAAAATGTATTTGAAAAATAAACACAAAAAGTAAAGCTGTCGGTGGGGATCGAACTAACATCACAAAATTATTAGAGGGTACAGCAGGACCGCTCCCGCCATCTTCAAAAATAATTACCTAAACTTGGCAGGCTCACTAGGGCTGCTTCTGTATTGACTCTGTAGGATTCATTTGTGACAATATGAAATTTTATTGACACTGGTTGGAACTCTTTGCAATTTTTTATAACAACATTTTCATGTTCGTCGTGAAATGTCAATGTCTCTCTTTTATTCATTTAGACAACACGTGACAGTCGTGTCTGAAGTCTACTGAAAACTGCTTGAGAATGCTTATAAACGTAATGTCAATGTGTGCGTGGTAAAAATGGCGGTTTGTTCTGAGCGGTCTCTCTGCTCGGGCGCGACGCAGCCTTACGTACTTTGTGCTAACATCCAGTGGCTTATAACGCGGCTGTTGAACAGATAGGCTACAAACTTAAATGACGATTCTTTTAAAATAGCTGTTCCAGTTTGGCATGATTGACTGCTCAGCTCCTTGAAGGTATGGCTAGATAATAATAATTTAAGATGTTAACTTTGCGGCTACCTACAATATTCCATCATTTTCTATCGTATTTTAACTAATGTTGTAGTCCGTATTAAACTGTAAAAAAAATGCAACATTGCTCATCCCCCAAAGGAAATAGCGTGATAATTTATAGCCTATGTACTAATAAGATCTATGTGGAATATTGATTCAAAATTTGAACTGAATCTATCCGGCAGTATTGGCGTGATACTCACACAAACAAACAGACAAACAGACAAAAAATCTAAAAACTATATTTTCGGCATCAGAATCGTTCCCCGACCTCGCAGCACTCACTTTTTTTCAAATATATTCAATGTACAGTTTTGACTTCGCTACGATTTTATTATATGTATAGATGATCTTCTTTTAATAATTAAGTCTGTAAATCATCAAATTCTTTTTTTTCCTTTTTTTCTACTTTTCTTCTATCATCATATGCCTAGCCTTTTCCCAACTATATTGGGGTTACTTTCCAGCTTAACCGGATGCAGCTGAATACCAGCGTTTTACATAGAGCGACTGCGTATCGGACCTCCACAACCAGTTACCGGGTAACACAGTGCCCTTAGGTAAGACTGGTTGTCATACCTTCTGGTTTCTGACTACCCTTCTATGTTAGGGGAGTTTGGTTTCCGCACTTAGTCCTTGAATATGGACCATTGTACGTGAGCAATGGCGGCTGTTACTCCAACCAGCCCACCTCCCTCCTGAAGCAGATCAGTCTTTCCAGTCTTCTCAGGGCATCCACAAGGGAGTTTGGTATTTCAAGGGTTTCCCAGCTGATCTGGGTGACGCCAGTGCACCTAAGGAACACATGCGCCACCGTTTCTTCCGCCTACATGCAGGCTCTGCACAGAGGAATATCAGTAATACCTAAGGTGTGAAAGTGTTTGTTCAATGAGCGTTGTCCGGTGATGGTCCCCGCCACCAGTCGCAAGCAATCTCTGTCCAGGTGCAGAAGGCGCTTGGTCAGCTTCAAAAAACTCAACTCAAAACTCAAAATCATTTATTTCAATTAAACCATTTACAGGTACTTTTGAATTGTCAGAGTCAGTCAGTCAGAAAGTTGAAGCTAGTTGCTCGTTCCAAACAGTAGGTTTCTATGGAGAAGAACGAGCAAGAAACTCCATGAACACTCTTTTAAAACAGGTATATTTTACAAATTTAGGTTACATCATTCATGTTGAATCTAAAGGTACAATGTGACAACAATGTAACACGTCTTGCATGTTAAAAGAGGTCTAGAGAAAAATATAGTTATAATAACAATTCAAACCAAATAGAGCTGTGTCAATCATGAACGATTCGATCATTTGACTCGGGTCGCGTAGAAGTATTGATGATTGCAATCGTTCGTTTTCAATGATCCGGTTCACCAATCGTCGATCCTAAGATTGTTATAATTCATTTCCAATCATTCAATGATACGATTCGACCAATCGCTCACAATCGACAAATCCTTTTCAACTTATCTGGTTGCAGATTTGTAGAAAACCAACTAATGACGAGTGAGCGCGAATGAATGGGTTACAGACAAACGCAGAGCAAACGGTTGATTGTACTAAAGTTATGTGGTTCAATCAATCGTTTGATTTGTGTGGTTCACTGATTGAGTATTGAACCAATGATGGAACGATTGAAATGACCCGGGTCGTGGCACGAACCAATACTTGAATGATCGAATCACTGAAAATGAACGATTGACGCAGCTCTAAAACCAAAATTTAAAATAACCGAGGCAGCTAAGAGATGACCAGTTCCAACCGACGGCGTCCGTTCACGAACATGACGCATGAATCGGCACCATTTAGCTCAACCATTTTGAAGGGAACCGAATGATCCAACACATGCGCCACCGTCAGCGAAACATTCAAGTGAGCATGACTCTCCCAACCGCCAGGGCATATTCAAGTCAATGAGAGGTATACCTCGTAAATGGTAGCTTTAAAGAACATAGTGCTTACATGTATGTGCTACGAAAAATTATATAATACTAACACATTGAGTTTATACAATGCAAAGATAATGTAGTTCTACATCTTCAGCAGCTCCAAAAATAGTTAAAAATGCTAATCAATTAATCTATGAACCCTTATGGCTGTGGAGCTAGTGGGGAGGTATTTTATTGTAACACTTTAAACAGTATCCCATGAAAGACGAATCTACTTTAGCCAGTCTGAAACCTGGTTGAACTAGTTGGTCCCTATTTCTAGTATTATAATTATGTCTGTCACCTCTTTTATCAAAAAGATGCAGATTTTTTCTAGCGTTCATGATGTTTTCATAGATGTATTGACAAGGCACCGTCATTGTGTTAATTTCCTTAAACAGTTCCCTTAGAGAATCACGCATACGCAGATTGTAAATGGCTCTGATGGCTCTTTTCTGCAGAATAAAAATAGAATCGATGTCTGCAGCTCGTCCCCACGTTAAAATACCGTAAGACATTATACTATGAAAGTAACTAAAATAGACCAGTCTCGCGGTATCCACATCAGTAAATTGCCGGATCTTTCTGACAGCATATGTTGCCGAACTTAGCTGTCCTGCGAGAGATGTTAAATGAGAACCCCATTGTAGCCTAGAGTCGAGCGTCATTCCCAGAAAAACGGTTTTATCGACGAATTCCAGTTTCTCTTTATTCAATACTATGTCACACTCACTATTTTTGACATTTGGCAAAGCAAATCTGATGCACATCATCCATTTAATACAGAATTATTAGCCGTGAACCACTTTTGTACCTCAAGTAAGGCGTTATTTACGTTGTCAAGATTTTAAACCATGTAAATTCGCCCCGTCTACTTGAACTTGCTGCTGTCTATCATTTAAATAAGATTTCACTAAACTAAGCGCAAATTTACCTAGTCCGTAATGCTCAAGTTTCAGAAGTAATGTCTCGTGATTATGCAATCAAATGCCTTGGAGAGGTCACAAAAGATTCCTATGGCATCTTGTGCCTCTTCCCACGCAGTAAATATGTGTTTTAATAAAGTGACACCGGCGTCAGTCGTACAACGCCCTTTGGTGAAACCACTGTTGATCGTGTAATATGCCATTTGTGTTAAAATGAGCAAGGATCTGATTAAGCATAATTTTTTCAAAAACCTTGCTGAAACCGACAACACGGACACGGGTCTATAATTGTTAGTGTCTTTACTATCCCCGGATTTGTAAAGAGGTATGACCTTACTAAATTTCATTAAATCTGGGAAAACACTTTGGTCTACGCACATATAAAATATTAAAGCCAAATAAGGTGCTATTGTTTCTAATAAAGATGTACAAACTTTAATAGACATACCCCACAGCTTCGTTTCCAGGGATGGCATAACCTCCTTGGATTGCATGTACCTTGGTGTCGAGGTCCACCATTTCTCCGCTTGTGTTTGTGTGTAGTCTTTTAACCAACTTCTCAACTGATTGAACGGAATGGGCGCAATGGGTTCGGGTCCGAAGGCTTTTATGCTGGAACCCCTCCTGGCGAGTTCATCAGCCGCATCGTTATCTAGTGATCCAGTGTGTCCTTCGATCTATTGTAGTCACACCGTATTGCAGTTTAGTACCGTAATGCGTTCCAGTGCATTATGACATTCTAGTATTAGTCTCGACGAGATCTGGTTTTTCTCTAATGATTGAAGGACTGAGGCACTATCGGAGAGTATACGGATGTGCATATCCGTGACTTCCCTGGCCTTAATGGCGTGTGCTACCTGGATGATGCCTGCGCATTCTGCTTGGTAGACAGTGTTGGCAATGAATGAAATTAGGAATTAGGAATTAGGAAGGAGGAATTAGGAATGAAATTAGGAATGCCTAAGGGCCTGGATATTTTAATATTTAGGTCTTCAGAGAAGACTCGACTCCGGTACCGAGGTCGGTTTTTGATCCATCGGTGTAGATCCTTATCTCATTTGGGCCTGAGTAACCACACAGCTCCGCTGTGAGCTCTATGTTGTAGTGTTTCTGGAAGCAGTGTATTTTCAGGGTTCTGTCGTTGGGTGCTGCCATCATGGGCCTGACTACCCTTAATAACTGTAAAAGATCTACAAATGACAGCCGGGACCAACGGCTTTACATGCTTTCCGAGGCACGGAGGGAACTTGGTATGAAATGGATGGTCACCCATCCGCAGACCGACCGCGGAAAGCGCAGCTTAACCTTCGACCGATCGTTCTGTACGGTTATTACTTAGCCTCGAGCTCGTTACTCGTTTTTTTTTTTTTTTTTTTTTTTTTTTGTGGTTTTTATAAGTATGTATGATAGTCTGTAAGGTATTTATGTTATGGGTCTATGATACCCGAAATGAATGGTTTATTATTATTTTTATTTATTATTAATAATTGTGTCACTCTCTGCCAATTTAATTTTAATTTCTTTTTCGAATCAGTTGTGTACTTCGTCATTGGCGTAATGTTTAAATGTATAATTATGTTACATGTTAGCTGTGAAGTCACCTTGTATACAAAATAATTAAAAAAAAAACACGGATAAAAATATTATGTTTATAAGTGGACAATAAACTTAGTATGAGGGGTAGATTTAATTAACTCGAACACAAACTACCCTCAATTTGGCGACCAAGCACATCGCGCGTCACTTGTTCATTAGCATTCATTAGTACGAAGTCGTGACCGCGGTCAATCGCGGTCGGTCGGTTTTGTGTGTAGTTATTGCGCTCACGTTGATTAAACCAATTTTCTCATGCGAAATTGAGGTTGCGCATAACTGGTGATATTGGATATCGATAATCGTTCTCCAAAGTAAAACACTTTTTAAATGTAGGTATTCTGTGATGGTGAATTTATAAGGACGAAAAACATGTGACCAGTTACCTGAACTTGCAGGATGATGCCGTTTTGGTAAGTATGTACCTAAGTTAAAGCTAAGTATTCTAATATAATAGGGTTTCAATTTCAACCTCCAGGCTGCCAATTCCAATTTCAACTGGAAACGATATTGTATAATTTATGTAATTCACCGAAGGTTCATGTTCTTTTCTAAAAATATTCAATTTTAGAATTGACTATTAAGGAAAGGAGCATTCACTACAAATTCTTAGGTCACATTCCAGTCAGTCAGGCATTATTCTAATCAAGTTAGGCATTTGTTTTCAATTAAAACTTGTAGCTCATTCCTCTTCCAATAGACTGAAAATCAGGCTGCTACCGTTATCATTGCGAGCTGGCGGCAAAATAACTTCGGCAATCTTAAGCTTAGTTTACATTGGTCGAGTGCTAGCTGCGGAGTACCTACAACTGTCAACGCTCAGAGCAAGCGTCATCAGGGTCGCTCGCCCATAGACGGAATTCTTAGGGTGTGACCACACCAATCGATCGCTCACCGATCGATGCCATCAATCGACATCGGTCGACGTTGATCGATTGGTGTGGTAGCTTTAACCGGTCGACTAAACAATCGATCGATTGCCGGTCGATGACATCGGTCAACGTTGATCGATTTACCCCAGCTATATTAACACAAGAGGACGCGTTGTTGTTGGCCAGTACGATGTTGCTCGTACTATTATGAAGGAGACGCAAACGCAGAAGACTCTGGATGCGACCGTTTTTATACGCTTTTTATTAGCTTCACCTGTATGTTTGTATGTTTGTTTGTAAACGACTTCTTTGGGCGCGATTTTGACCCACTTTAAACGGCCTGATTTCGTTCAAACTTTGTAGATTTATCGAGGACCGATGACAATACACTAATTTGATAAAATTATTAAAAAAAAAAACAAAAAAAAAAAATTGTTTGTAACCGACTTCTTTGGGCGCGATTTTGACCCACTTCAAACGGCCAGATTTCGTTCAAACTTTGTAGATTTATCGAGAACCGATGACAATACACTAATTTGATAAAATTATTTAAAAAAAAAAACAAAAAAAAAAAATTGTTTGTAACCGACTTCTTTGGGCGCGATTTTGACCCACTTTAAACGGCCAGATTTCGTTCAAACTTTGTAGATTTATCGAGGACCGATGACAATACACTAATTTGATAAAATTATTTAAAAAAAACAAAAAAAAAAAAAAAAACATAAGTCGTTCAAAATTAGTTGCCGAAAAAACAGCTATTATATACTAGGAAGGTACTGCACAAGCGCCCCTGGTAGAATAAATGTACATAATATTTATAGATATAGATATAACCAAACTAAAAAGTAAAAAATAAAAAATAATAGTTTAAAAAAACTAAAAATACGCTTTTTATAGAAAACCAAACTAAAAAATTTAAAATAAATTTTAATAAAATATTTTATTTTAAAAAAAGCGTGGGGTGCTTTTTAAGATATTATCAAAATGATAATCACTCTACTCATATCTGTCAATAAAATATTTATAACTATTGACACCATGCACCCCACGCTTTTTTTTAAATAAAATATTTTATTAAAATTTATTTTCTATTTTTTAGTTTGGTTTTCTATAAAAAGCGTGTTTTTAGTTTTTTTTAACTATTATTTTTTTTTAAAGCCAAAGATCGCTTATTTATTTATTACAGAATAGCACTACTGGCCACGTAGTACGCGGGCAGCGATCGACGTCGACTAATTCATTCTACCATCGATCGATGGCATTGATCGACGATCGATCGATTGGTGTGGTAATACCCTTAGGGACCTTGTGTTTGTTTAGTTTAGTATAATTGATGAAATACTCACTGTATTGCACTTTGGCAGTTTAATATCACAATAATTACTTAAAAATAATATTTTTATAGACCATAGGTTCTCCTCCTATGCTAAGTCTACCAAAAACCAAACTGCCTATTTTTTTTTAAATTTAGCAATTTAACAGAATTTTTAACAAACCATTACCACCATTATTACTATCATTATTTATTTAAAATAATTTTTCTCTTTGTTGCTTAAAAATATACCTAGCAACAATGTAATACCTAAGTACTCTCCTACCAGTACTAGTACATTCACGTACTCGTTCAACGTAAACGCAGCTTAACGCGACTTTGTCCCACAGACTATCTCGAGTGAGAAGATAAAAAATTATTAGCTTTGAAACTCTGAAACAAAGTCGTAAACTTTGAGAAAGTTGGCAAAAATTTCGTCGTTCTATCTTAACCTTGGTCTCTTTATCCTGACCGAGATGACGGATTCCACTGATTTATTGAACAGATGAATAATCTAACAGGAAAAAGAGAACATTTTTGCCAGCTGGATTCTCTTGCGATAACAAAAAAAAAACAATGAGTATCTAATATTCTTTCTATAAAATGAGAAAGGGATACTTTAAAAAATTTGGTCTTCATAAAAAAGTTCAAATCAGTTCTTTTAAATTTTTTTTTCGCTATTATTTTCGATGTGCTTTTGCCATTTTAGTGGAAAAGCATTGATACCTTGACAACACGGTTGGCGCAGTGGCTCGAGCGATCGACTGCTGCGCAGCGTGTTGCGGGTTCGATTCCCGCCCAGGGGAAACATTTGTGTGATGAGCACTTGTGTTTGCCTTGTGTCTGGGTGTTGTTTATCTATATATGTGTCGGAGACAGTTTATTAATCACATTGTGGGTGTTAACTAAATTTGTTATGATTTGTGTTTCATATTGTTAATTTATGTGATTTTACTATCAATTATTGTCTATTAATTCGAAACATGATTAATTGTGTGTGCACACTGATTTGTGGTTACTTTATTTCGATAATTGTTATCGATGGTTTTATTCAAAACAATTGTTGACACGTTACTTTGAATGTAAAACGAATTACTTTATGAAATCACTATTGTTTATTCATGACAATTATTATTGTGTTATTTGATTACAGATCTTATTAGATTCAGCACATTTTAGTGTTTTGTATCAAGTAAACACGTGACGCACTTCCGTGCGCATGGGCAGACTTGTATGGAGAGGTTGCAAGGTGGGGGGCATCGCCTTATAAAAGAGCGTGCACTCCGTAAGTATGGCAGTCGATCTTCGGATTCGACTCAGTAAAGAGTTCCTGCTCCCGACAATACTGTCGGTTTACCTGGTACAGCGCTGCTGTATATTCACATAGCTGTATAGGCTTGCTGCTAGCGAGCGATACACTTTGTATTTGGGTGGCTTATGCTACTGTACGAACTATGAACCTTAAGGGTTTGTTCGTTTATCATTGGGTGGCTTAGGCTGCTGTACGAACTATGAACCTTAAGGGTTTGTTCGTTTATCATTGGGTGGCTTAGGCTGCTGTACGAACTATAAACCTTAAGGGTTTGTTCGTTTATCATTGGGTGGCTTCGCCACTGTACGAACTGTGGGACCTTAATGGTCTGTTCGATTAACTGTATTGTTGCTGTACCTTTAACTTACTTTATTCCTGTTACTGATTACCATTTGTATTGTGTTTTCTTTACTAATAGTGTGTAATTGTTTTCACAGGTATGTTGTTTATCCCTAATGGGATAATGGGAACGCCTATAGTCCTGACGATGTATTATACCGCTCGGCACTCCTCCTCGATCGCTCTGTGACGATCCTACATCAGAAGTGGGATTGCCTCTTAATGCTTCCGCATGGCTTCCCTAGTTATCGTATGTCTTTTCCACTCTTGTTATGACAGCTTCCTCTCTTGGGATTACCTAGCGCTGAGCTAAGGCTGTTTTAATGGCATTCAAAAATCACCTACCCACATTAATTTCATTGTTTACATACTCCAACAGTTACCGCTACCCTTATTTACCTACCTAAGTGTCAAACAAATTGCTGTTTGTACTGTACTGGCCCATGTTTCCAAATTTCATTTTCCGTGCTCATCTACTAGCATTCACTACCGAAGTACATGAGGTTTAAACTTCAACAAGAACTGAGTGTCTTGTCCCATCTTAAGAGAAAGTCTCATTTTCCTCTGACCTACACATTTCTTCTCAACCCTCTTAGGTTCAAACCAGGTACAATAGTATGTCACTTTAGTGACTACCGGAGAACAGCCGGGTGGTTCGAGTGAAGATACTGTGAGTCAGTTTTCGAGCAACTAATCATCCGTGATAAGTTGAAGTCCGTGATAAGATAAGTGTGATGTACCCACCACTGACGTGATGTTCTTTCTACAACTATCTGGTGAGACGCTTCCATTTTGTTATGACTCTGGATTTGAATATACTTTCATTACTGATACATGTGTGGCAAACTTACTTGTATGGTCAATGTAAAGTGAAGTTTCATTTAATACCGAATGCTTATTCAAATCAAAGTATCATATTATGCCGTGAGATATTAAATTTAGATTTTGGGGTTATTTTAACCGAAAGTATTGTTACCATTACGAAAGTTGAGATTGTAACAGCTATGCTCTATTCCTGAAACTCCGAATAAAATTGATACTGATATTCCATCTGAATATAAATCAGTGATAATACAACTATGTCAAATAGTTGTTTTTTAGCTAAACAAATAGGTAGCGTGATTCTGAGGTTTGAGGGATAGTTTATCTGAAAAGTAACTGTGTACCCCCTGATTGTTTACATGTGTTGTGAGGTAAGGTAATGACATGTGTTGTGAGGTAAGGTAATGACATGTGTTGTAAGGTAAGGTAATGACATGTGTTGTGAGGTAAGGTAATGACATGTGTTGTGAGGTAAGGTAATTACATGTGTTGTGAGGTAAGGTAATTACATGTGTTGTGAGGTAAGGTAATTACATGTGTTGTGAGGTAAGGTAATGACATGTGTTGTGAGGTAAGGTAATGACATGTGTTGTGAGGTAAGGTAATGACATGTGTTGTGAGGTAAGGTAATGACATGTGTTGTGAGGTAAGGTAATGACATGTGTTGTGAGGTAATAAGGTAATGACATGTGTTGTGAGGTAATAAGGTAATGACATGTGTTGTGAGGTAATAAGGTAATGACATGTGTTGTGAGGTAATAAGGTAATGACATGTGTTGTGAGGTAATAAGGTAATGACATGTGTTGTGAGGTAATAAGGTAATGACATGACATGTGTGGTAATAAGGTAATGACATGACATGTGTGGTAATAAGGTAATGACATGACATGTGTGGTAATAAGGTAATTACATGTGTGGTAAGATACTAAACTTGTTTTGTGTTATCAGGTCTATAGTGTTTGTTTTAAATTGATCAGAATGACCGAACGTTAAGCTGTTTACTTGAGCTCTTTTCTGATTATTTACAGATGATGTAATAAACTATTCACCCAAGGACGTGTGAAGATGCAGGGTGACCGTAGCGGCGCGTGGCGTGATTTAGTAATGAAAATCAGTAATTTTGAGGGTTATGGTTTATTGTTATTTTTTTAATCATTGGGAATATTCTCACAATGCTGAGACATTTGCTGAAAAGTGTACTGGCAAACGTATTCTTGTACGGTTAATAATTTATTGTGATGAACTATGGTTAACTGACCCTTGGACAATACAACAGTGCCTGTAGATGGTTTAATTGAAATGAATGCTGTGACTTTGATGGGATAATATGTACCGAACAAATTCTAAGTGAAGTAGAAATAGTTGGTTGCTAGGGTTTAGAGCTTTCATGTGATACTGGATCAATCATAATATGCTGTGAGATTTTTAATTTCATTTTTGCAGTTAATATGACCGAAAAAATAGTGCTATCATTGCACGAGTTAATGTTATTGACCAATGCTGTATTTCTTTCATAATACAACTGTTTAATAGTTTAACAATTATTTCAGCTGTTGACAGTGTGGAGATAGAAG
This sequence comes from Charanyca ferruginea, assembly GCA_947361185.1. Classification (NCBI taxonomy): domain Eukaryota; kingdom Metazoa; phylum Arthropoda; class Insecta; order Lepidoptera; family Noctuidae; genus Charanyca; species Charanyca ferruginea. The sequence goes on from OX376056.1 coordinate 34,077,974, forward strand.
TAAATCGCTCCCGTGCAAGAAAACAAGCAGCCCTGGGTGCCGAAGGTTAAAGTTGGAGACTTCGTTGGAAACTTCGTACTTCTTGCAGATCCAATATGATATTGGTTGAAATCATTGAGTGCCAGTAAAATTTAGTCTTGATCATGTATGAAAAATGCTTGAATGTCCATTCAATTTTAATGATGTCAATGTTGACACTGATAATAATCATCTGCTGCTGACATACCATAGCTTAATTGACAAGATGTCTATGTTGACTCTTGTTTGGATGTCTATGTTGACTCCTGGGTTTGGTTGTTGAACTTGACGCCTATGTTGGTTGTCTATTCGACTTCAAGCTACTTGTCGATTCCCATGGTGTGAATTCGGCTGGGAGACTATGTCTCTACTTTTGTTTGGATGTCTATGTTGACTCCTGGGTTTGTTCGTTGAACTTGACGCCTATGTTGGTTGTCTATTCGACTTCAAGCTACTTGTCGATTCCCATGGTGTGAATTCGGCTGGGAGACTATGTCTCTACTTTTATTTGGATGTCTATGTTGACTCCTGGGTTTGTTTGTTGAACTTGACGCCTATGTTGGTTGTCTATTCGACTTCAAGCTACTTGTCGATTCCCATGGTGTGAATTCGGCTGGGAGACTATGTCTCTACTTTTATTCGGATGTCTATGTTGACTCCTGGATTTGAATGTTGAACTTGACGCTTATGCGGGTTGTCTATGTTGACGCCTATGCGGGTTGTCTATTCAACTTCAAGTTACTTGTCGTATCCCATGGTGTGATTTCGGCTGATTTGTTGAGCTATGTATTGTCTGTAACAGTATGGTTATTTTGACTGGTTATGATGCAAATTTTGCTAATGATATTACTTCAGGACTAATTCAGGATTTTTCTTTACAACATACCTTTTGCTAATTAAAGCTTTTTGTCAGAAAGGCCGATCGATATTTACCAAGAACTTTATAACTACACGAGGGCGTGTAGAATGTCAGTCTGGCCGTGTCGGAGACAGTTTATTAATCACATTGTGGGTGTTAACTAAATTTGTTATGATTTGTGTTTCATATTGTTAATTTATGTGATTTTACTATCAATTATTGTCTATTAATTCGAAACATGATTAATTGTGTGTGCACACTGATTTGTGGTTACTTTATTTCGATAATTGTTATCGATGGTTTTATTCAAAACAATTGTTGACACGTTACTTTGAATGTAAAACGAATTACTTTATGAAATCACTATTGTTTATTCATGACAATTATTATTGTGTTATTTGATTACAGATCTTATTAGATTCAGCACATTTTAGTGTTTTGTATCAAGTAAACACGTGACGCACTTCCGTGCGCATGGGCAGACTTGTATGGAGAGGTTGCAAGGTGGGGGGCATCGCCTTATAAAAGAGCGTGCACTCCGTAAGTATGGCAGTCGATCTTCGGATTCGACTCAGTAAAGAGTTCCTGCTCCCGACAATACTGTCGGTTTACCTGGTACAGCGCTGCTGTATATTCACATAGCTGTATAGGCTTGCTGCTAGCGAGCGATACACTTTGTATTTGGGTGGCTTATGCTACTGTACGAACTATGAACCTTAAGGGTTTGTTCGTTTATCATTGGGTGGCTTAGGCTGCTGTACGAACTATGAACCTTAAGGGTTTGTTCGTTTATCATTGGGTGGCTTAGGCTGCTGTACGAACTATAAACCTTAAGGGTTTGTTCGTTTATCATTGGGTGGCTTCGCCACTGTACGAACTGTGGGACCTTAATGGTCTGTTCGATTAACTGTATTGTTGCTGTACCTTTAACTTACTTTATTCCTGTTACTGATTACCATTTGTATTGTGTTTTCTTTACTAATAGTGTGTAATTGTTTTCACAGGTATGTTGTTTATCCCTAATGGGATAATGGGAACGCCTATAGTCCTGACCGTGTACTATACCGCTCGGCACTCCTCCTCGATCGCTCTGTGACGATCCTACATATGTATGTATTTACAAAAAAAAAAAATGTATTTGTGTATGTATATCAGCTGTCTGACACCCATAGTACAGGGTCTCCCTTGTTTGGGGTCAGATGGCCGTGTGTGAAAATGTCCCCACATATTATTATTATATTATTATTTACCTAGGCTGTGCTAAACAATCCTGAGGACAGGAATTGATACATCGTTACCTAGCCAATATAATTCGTAAATTCAAACTAAATAGAAAAAAAAGTCGTTATAGTCAATTCTATTTAAGGCGACGATATACGACTTTTACAGATTTTTATTAACTGACAATCACGTCAAAATGTGCAGTGTAAATGATTTGAAAAAAATATATGTTAAACTAGAACATTCTCTTAATCACTTAGTAAGTGAATATTTTTAATTATATTCATATTATATAGTTTAATTAATACGTGAAATTGTGTCTGACGCGGACAAAACATTGACACTCACATAAAATCTTAAAATCTTTGCGTCTAAAACTTTGAGAGTTTTGGACGCAAAACTGATGCAGAACGGACGCAGTCTGCGTCCAAAACTTTCAAAATTTAGTCGTTAAAATTAAAGATAGATAATAAAATTGTCTGTAAGTTGGTGTAAGTTTCGTTTAATTATACCTGGTAGATTTTGTGTGATTGTCAATGTTTTGTCCGCGTCAGACACAACTTCACGTATTAATTAAACTATATAATATGAATATAATTAAAAATATTCACCTACTAAGTGATTAAGAGAATGTTCTAGTTTAACATATATTTTTTTCAAATCATTTACACTGCACATTTTGACGTGATTGTCAGTTTAAAATCTGTTAAAGTCGGTTAATAGCCCCTTAAATGAATTCTTTATTCAAAAAATTTAAACTGGATAACCGAAATTCACCATTATTTTATTATTTTGAAATTCGAACGACTTTTGAAAGTTTTCATATGGAAGGTGAGATGAGTAAGTATTGACACGAATTCTAAGGTGATAAGATCACAGTATTTTCAAAACCTATTAATTATAAAACAGGTCTCATTCCAAAGTTGCAATTATTATTTCACGAGCTACGAGCTTGGTTATTATACTAATTGTAAAATATTTCTGCTCGCAACTGTGCTTTATCAGATAGCAGCTTTCACTCTAGGATAACTATCTCTTAGGTCATCTTAAGTCCAAGCCCCGACCTGCGTGGAACTGAGTGGAGATAAATCTGTACATTTTTTTGCGTGTGTGTGCGTGTCACGATCACACCACACATAACCTACTATTGTAGCGTAATTTTTTCATAGACAGCTTATAGAGACTGTCCTTCTATCCGTTATTATTCTAAGTCTGTACCCTTTGTTGACCAGCCAATAGTTTCTAGATTGAAGTAAGGTATTTAATATCAAAGACCAAGTTTAGTTTAAGTGGGTTCCTAGTTGAATTTATATAAGACTAGCTAGTGCCGGCGAACTCATTCGCGTGAATTTTCTTACGGAGTCCAATTTTTTTTACTATTGCCTCAGATTATGAAACAAAAGGCAGATAGACTGTGCGGAAAACTGAGAGTGAAGCCACCAAAGCAAATACAAATTCAAAAACGAATACCTACAATTCGCTTCAAGCTGTACTGACACGAGTCAGTACAGCACGAAGCGAAGCATTGTTAAAAAAAAAACAAATACTAATACAAATAAAAATTCAAAAGCGAATACAATTACGAGATTGTAGGTATTCGTTATTAAATTTGTATTTGCTTTTGTGGTTTTACTCGCAGTGTTGCGCACGGTCTATCTGCTTTTTGTTTAGTAATCGAGACTATTGCACTCAAGATTAACGTCGCTTTTTATTGGTAAAAGAATTGTTGAAACCGAATGAGTAGTTTCGGAAATTACCTGCAACAACCAAACTTACAAAACTTTACCTCTTTATAATGCATATTAGTATAGATGAACTCTGAATACGTAGTCTTTTTAGTATATTATACTACTATAGGTACTATACTTATCTATTATCTGAATACATATAATAAAATCGTAGCGAAGTCAAAACTGTACATTGAATATATTTGAAAAAAAGTGACTGCTGCGACGTGCGGAACGATTCTGATGCCGAAAATATAGTTTTTAGAATTTTTGTCTGTTTGTTTGTGTGAGTATCACGCCAATACTGCCGGATAGATTCAGTTCAAATTTTGAATCAATATTCCACATAGATGTAATTAGTACATAGGCTATAAATTATCACGCTATTTCCTTTGGGGGATGAACAATGTTGCATTTTGTTCGTATTTTTTTACAGTTTAATACGGACTACAAAATTAGTTAAAATACTATAGAAAATGATGGAATATTGTAGGTAACCGCAAATTTAACATCTAAAATTATTATCATCACGCCATACCTTCAAGGAGCTGAGCAGTCAATCATGCCAAACTAGAACAGCTATTTTAAAAGAATCCACATCGAATCACATCGATGCGCCCGCGCTCTGCGTGTCTACCTACTTTGTTTACGTGCATTCTGCATACCTACATACGCGTGTAAAATTAGTGCCTATTCCTACAACATTATTCCCTTTGTGTGTAATATTATTGCAAATGGAGTGTGCTAAGTGCAATAAAGTGTTATCCAAAAATGGATCGCACTTCCAGTGCCAAGCATGCTTTGGAACATTCCATAGAGGGCGTGTTAGAGGACTTCTCGCGGATATTCGAGCAGGTATCGGTAGAACCTTCTGTAACAATTGTGAAGTGGATTCCCGAACCGATGATGAAGAACAAGACGATATAAAAAAGGATTTCGAGAAAATTCTTAAGGATATCCAGAGAAAGGTCAGTGGAATACCTACCTTAAAAAGTCAACTAAAATCCATAAGTACCAGTATGAGTATGCTTTCGGATAAATATGACACACTTATCGCGGAACATGAGCAATTTAAGCAAAAAATAACAGAGCTCAAAAAGAACGTAACAAACATAAATAACAAGATTATATATCTAGAGAAATGTAACGCTGCATTGGAACAGAAGGTTCAGGAATACGATCAGGCCTCGCGCAAAAATAACCTCGAGATTGTAGGCGTGGAACAGCTGCCGGAAGAGAATCTGCGCGAAGTGGTGACCAAAACTGGGCAACTCATCAACGTAAGCAGCACGGAAATTGAGTGGGTTACACGACGTCGTCAGCAGCGTACCGACAGTGGCAAGCCAGCACCAATCTTGATTGGCTTCAAGGCAACCACTAGCGGTGCCAATGAACGCGACACCTGGCTCGCACAGCGGCGCAAGTTGCAGAAGTTCACTAGCGACGTCATCACCGGAGGTACTATGCAAAACAAAGTATTCATCAACGAGGATCTTACTAAAGCTGCCAAGGAGTTATTGTGGAATACTAAGAAACGACTGCATGGGCTATGGAAGTACGTCTGGGTCTCCAATGGAAAAATTCTAGCAAAAAAGAATGATGGTGATAAGTCAGTGTGGGTGAGAGCAGAGAGCGACCTCGAAGAAATTATTAAAAAATGAACCTTCCGTCTTCAATTTAAAGTGTTTTATTGTGCTTTAACTAATTATTAAATTCGCGGCGTTAATAGACGGTATCGACGTGTGTAACACAATCGATGCGTCAATAGTGAACAGCATAGACGATTGGATAGCGACGTGGAACTTTAGTCAAGACTTTAGTTTGGTACATATTAACATACGATCTCTAAAAAAACATTTCAGTGAGCTTTTAATTACATTAAATAACCACCTAGATAAGTTAGATATTATCGTTATTACAGAACCCAACATAGACTTTTCTTTAATAGATTTATTTAAGATAAAAGGGTACAATGTTCATAGTTTTACACGAACTGGGCGTAGGGGGGGAGGGGTGCTTGTTTACGTGCGGGAGGGGTTGGATGCGAGGGCGGCCTCGTAGTCGGCGGCGGCGCAGCCGGTTGCCATATGTGCTGCAGAGTGTGTTTCCATTACACTTCATTGCTCTGGAGAACCTATTCATGTTGTCGCATTGTATAGACCTCCCAGAATAAATAAACAGGAAAAAATGAATTTGTTCTTTGAGGAACTTAGGAAACTATTGAATAGCATACCGCAAAACTCCAAGGTTATATTGTGTGGCGATATGAATATTAACCTACTGCGGAAACACGATAAAAATGTCATTACCTATGAAAATCTTCTGGCCGAGTTTGGTTTCACAAAATGTATCGATAAAGTCACACGTAGTGAAATTTTGGTTGATGCATTAGTGGAATCCTGCATTGACCATATTTATATTAGAGCACCTACGTATAGTATTAGTAGTAGTTATTAGTAACGATGTTAAACGAATAATAACTCAAATGGATAAAAATGAGTCACCGGGTAGCGATCTTGTGCGAATGTCCGATCTTAAAACATTGTTAGATACAGTTAGCCCTGTGATCTCTAACCTAGTCAATTTGTGTGTGCAAAATGGTGTGTTTCCTAGTATGTTAAAAGAAGCCATAGTGCGACCAATATATAAAAAGGGCGATCATAGAAATTATAGTAATTATAGGCCTATATCAATATTATCCAGTGTAGACAAGATTATTGAGAAATGTATCATTAACCGTTTGAATAATTATTTGCAGAAAAATAATGTAATAAATGAATGTCAACATGGTTTCCAAAAAGGTAAAAGTACATGTACTCTTCTTACACGATTTACTGATGAAATTAATACATATTTAAGTGAAAGAAAGTTTGTGGTCGCGGTATTCTTTGATTATAAAAAAGCCTTCGATACCCTTGAAACTGAGACCTTACTGAACGCCATGGAGGAGTGTGGAGTGGGAGAGCCGCTGAACAAATGGTTCCGCGACTATCTCACATCACGCTCCCACCGAGTAAAGGTAGGTGATGAGTACAGCGACGAGTGGAAGGTGGGGTGCGGGGTGCCGCAGGGTTCCGGATGCGGGCCTGTGTGCTACTTACTGCACGTGAACAGCTTGTGCGGCGTACTGCGCCACTGCTCGGCACACATGTTCGCGGACGACCTGTGCGTGCTGCGCGCCGGCACCGAGCTCGCTGACACCTGTCGACTCGTTCAAGAGGACGTAGACGCAGTGGTAAAGTGGTCTCATGACAACGGTATCGTTCTTAATGGTGATAAAACTAAGCTGTTGATGATACATTCCCCTTATATACATCAGACTAAAGCGTGCCCTTCCTTTTTTACCCATAGCTATGATTGTATGCACAATAATAATTCAAATTGTAAATGTGAACCAATAGAACAAGTAGAAACTGTTACCTATCTAGGAATGAAAGTCGATGCAAATTTTCCTTGGTCTTCTCATATTGATTACATTAGTAGTAAGCTTAGAATATTGCTAAGTAAATTCTATCACTTAAGCTTTAAAGTTCCCTCCAGCACCTTAAAATGTTTATATATGTCCTTAGTTGATTCAATACTGAGTTATTCTCTCGATTGTTATGGTTTGACTTTTATAAGGAATATGCAGAAACTAGAATCAATTCAAACTAGATTTTTAAAATTATTAGTTAACAAGAAAACTAAAAACAGCTGTAAAGGAGACTATAGTAGGTTATTCAAAATATGTAAAATTCTACCAGTTACCCTTAAACATAAATACATATTATTAGTTAATAGCCATGGCAGTCGGGATAGTGACGCACTAGTTTCTAACAAGTATACTACCAGGTCGATGACAGCAGGTAAATATGATGTACCCAGGGTTAGTAATTACTATGGCGACAGAACTATAAAAAAACGCGTTCCCTATTTATTGAACACTTTGCCTGCTGACATCAGACAAGAAGTTAATAAAGTAAAATTCGCACGTAAACTTAAAAAATATAGGACATAGGTTACAGATGTACCTGACAATAGGATTAATTGTAGAGGGAATCAACGATCTCACAGTTAAACTGCAGTTTTGTCAGGCAATGTACGTAGTTTTAAGAACTTTTTTAAGTGAATAAAACATTCATTCATTCATTTGTAGCCTATCTGTTCAACAGCCGCGTTATAAGCCACTGGATGCTAGTTCGATCCCCACCGACAGCTTCACTTTTTTTTTTTTTTTTCAAATACATTTTTTAAAGCCAGAAGAATTCCAAAAAACAATAAAAGAGAAGTTTGAATACTTTTAGCTCAACGTTGATTTGCTTAAATAATTTTCTATTTTTAAATATACAGTATAAAACAAGGGTAGAAAAGTCATAATTGTACCGTGCCGTCTGTCTGTGCTGTGATATAGTGAATTTTTGCCTGTTTGTCTATAATTATGGTTGTTCCAACACCAAGCTAAATATATCTACTGAATAGAATTTTGCAAAAGTATTCCTTTAATTTAATAAACACACGAACCAACACACGTCGTGAATTATGTTACTGTTTTTGTAATATATTCATTTTTGCACTATGATTTTGAACATTTTACCGCGAGACTACTATAGAATGAAACAAATATTAAAATATACTGCAGAAGAATTACATGTATTTTTGAATACATTAAATTAAAGGATTATAAAACAATATTTGTTAAAATAGTGTGGCGATGAGACACTCTTTAAAAAATGTAAGAAAATTCCCAATCGTTTGAGACATTTGTTTGTTGTTTTATTGTTTTATGAAATTGCAAACCCAGTACTTTTGTGGGAGAAATACCGGCATCATCTGTCCAAAGACTTTCTACGAGTTTTGAGATGAAGTACTGACGGTGACATTGAATACAATTATGAACGTATTCTAAACGATTGTCTTAATTTCTTCAAGATGTGGTCGTTTAGATCGGCGGCATTCCACTGGTTGGTTATGGGTTACCGGCTCCGTAATCACTGGCACATCAAAATCGTGGAAATCAAAACCAATTACGAGCCAAGTGCAATGAGTTGGTACCTACCATCGTAAATAACCACGTCTCCGTGTTCACCTCAGAGCAATTGCAGAACAATTAATGCTTCTGGTTATACAGGAAAAACTTTCATTACCACTGGTATTTTCACTGAAGTCAGGAGGCAAGGTAAAATTGCACTTGCAGTCGGGTCTTCCGGAATCGTTGCCACACTACTTCCAGGTGGCAAAACAGCGCTCGCCATGTTTAAAATTCCCATCACAAATCACGAAACAGTGACCAGAGACATGTCCTCGGGGATTACTCTTTGATTGCATAGGATACATGTACGTTGGTTAATATGTAAGCAGTGGAGGCTGTAGACAGAACCTAGCAAGACATTCGCAGAAACCAACTTAAGGCAATTACTAGCAGATGTTACCTTGGGTGGTGCTAGAAACAATAGGGCTGACGAGGTAAATGTATCGTTGAAACGATCTATTGCGCTTGAACATCAATATGCGCGCTCAGCTTGGCGGGAATTCACGTGTTAAAGAATTTAAAAGTTGTTGAAGGCACTCTACCAGAGGTAGAGAGGGCAGGCGGATCTAACAGAGACTTTTGGTAGAGCAGTAAACTCATTAGAAGAACTGATTCATCTGGTGTAAGAGACATCAGTCAAATACCGCATTCCGCAAGAATATTTTTGGGTGTGTGAACGGGCTATTTTTAGACCCAAAAATGATCAAGCTGCAGCATTCTCTCGCAAATTGAAGGGAATGTAGTATAGTATATACCTCAGTGCACATTGTAGTCAGAAAGATGACGCCACACATTACCCCGTAGAATTTCTTAATTCGCTTACGGCAAGTGGACTTCGGTCGGAAAACATTAAGGATATTCTTAGAGTAAAATATAAAAGCGCAAACAAAGTTCTCATTCAATTCCAGAGAAAAGACGATGCTATAAAATTAATCGAATGTAAAAGTCTCAAGGACATGGGTTTACGATGTCAATTAGTACAAGATATGTCAACATCGTATGGTTTAGTGAGAGGCATTGACCTTGAATTAAGCGAAGAAGAACTTATTAATATTTTAGAAGCGAATGCCGAAGTGTTAACTGTAAAGAGATTAAGACGTGTGCAGTCCGATGGAAAATGGATTAATTGTGACTCTATAAAAGTAAGCTTTAAAAGTAGTGTGTTACCGCAATATATTTATGCCTATGGCTGCCGGTTTAAAGTTGAGCCGTACGTGTTTCCAGTAACGCAGTGTTCGGGTTGTTGGCAATTTGGCCATATAATTAAATACTGCCCAACAAAAAAGGTTTTGTGCCCAAAATGTGGAGGTAACCACGAAAACTGTACCATAGAAGATTTTAAATGTTTAAACTGTAGAGGAAACCACTTTGTCCTGGATAAAACTTGCCCTGTTTTTCTAAAAGAAAAAACTATTCGGATTATCATTAGCGAAAAGCAAGTAACATACAGAAGAGCACTAGAACTGTTTATGGAGAAGAAGGAGGATCTAAACACAGACGTTGTCTCACAGCGAGTTGATAACAATCACCCTACAACCATAGTCAACACTAGTAAAGAAAGTTATAGAGATGTATTGACCAGAGCCGCAGTCCATCAACAACCGATGTCGGATATGGAAGATGAAGTGGAAGAGGATGAAAATTATGCGAATTTGGGGACACAGGAAAATATTAAAAATCCGAAACAAAAAATTAATAAAAAGAAAATAAGTCAAAATCGTCAGAAGAAAAGTGATGTTTCCGAGGAGCAGACAACGTACGTAGATAAAAGTTCACAGAAAGAAAAAGAAACTCCTAAGCCAGGTGGGCAATTGTTAAATAATTTTGAATGGATGAAGATATGGATAAAAATAAAAGGTATATAATATAGTTCTGAACTAAAAATAGAAGAAAAACTACTATCTACGTTGAAAATTATTTGGGAGGAGATTAAGAAAATTTTGATTGGTATTTTGTTTGGAGAAGATATCTTGGGATATTTAAGTTGCCTCAGTAATGGATAGTACACAAGAAGTAATAAAGATTAACATATTCCAATGGAACTCACAGAGCTTACGTCCTAAATTGGTATCCTTCTCGGATCTGTTAGTTCAAGAAAATATACATATTGCCATAATTAGCGAAACATGGTTGGATTGTGAGGTAATAGTAATAATGTGGGTATTGAATTAATGTGCGTTAAGTTATTAAACTGCAAAGACTTAGAATATATTGTATCACTGTATTGTCCGTCGTCTGTTCAAACTCAACCTTCCGATTGGAATGATATTTTTAGTCACTTTTCTAGTAAAACTATAATAGCTGGGGATTTCAACGGTCACCACACTAATTGGTCGGGTAAATCGGACGTAAGAGGCACTCAAATTAGGGATTCATCTCTAGAAATGATTTTATATCGCTTAACAACGGTGTCGCTACGCGAGTGAAGTTGGTAAATGGTCATTTGCAGCAGACTTACCCGGATATATCGTTTGTCTCCTCTGATGTAGCAATAAAATTTGATTGGAAAGTATTCAATGAGAATCTGGGTAGTGATCACCTGATTATTAAAATTACAGCTAACTTATCTTGTAATGTACATATTGTTAAAAAACGTAACTTTAAGAATGCAAATTGGAGAGGATACCGCCAAACGCTTTCTGAAAATATAATTTTTTTTAATGGTAACGTGCAACAAATGTAATGATACTTTTATAAACCATATTGAATATGCGGCTAGTAAACATATACCCTATTTTAAATTCACGATCTCGGGTCACAACTGAAAGGCAGGATCGATTCATCGTGACGACCAGCTTGAGAAATCGTCACCTTACCTCCATTGAGATACAAAACCAACTTCGCGACTTCCACGGAGTATCTGTGAGCGCTCGAACTGTTCGGAGAAGGTTAAAAGAACGCGATATGGCACCACACAAGCCAGCTAATGGGCCCAAACTAACGCGAGCCCACCGAACAGCGCGCCTTCATTTCGCACGCAGTCATTTAAATTGGACACAGCAAGATTGGAGCCGTGTACTCTTTTCTGATGAGTCTAAAATTGTGTTACATGGCAATGATGGAAGGAAGAAGGTCTACCGACGTAAGGGAGAGCGTTTCGCACAATGCTGCTTTGAAGAGAGGGTTGCTTATGGCGGTGGCTGATGGACTGTCTGGGGCGGTATATCCGCAAGCGGCAAAACTCAACTTGAGGTTGTTACAGGACCACGGCTGCCAACATTAAATGCTGAAAGGTACATTCGTGAGTGCTTAGAACCTCACGTGATACCATACGCGGACTATGTGGGCCCAAATTTCCTTTTTATGCATGATAATGCAAGAGCCCATGCGGCCGGCATCGTCAGGGAATATCTTCGGGATGTGAACATCACAGTTATGGACTGGCCAGCCAGAAGCCCAGACATGAACCCCATTGAGCACATGTGGGACGAGCTAAAAAGACGTGTTAGGGCTCGTCAGCCAGTTGCCCAGACGATGCAGGAGTTGAAAACTGCCATAGAAGAGGAATGGGAGATGATCCCTCAAAATTTCATAGAGCGGTTGATAAACTCTATGCCTAATCGTATGAGAGCTGTGGTAGATGCCCATGGAGGCAACACGCGTTATTAAATTAAACCTTTATTTGATAAAACATGTTTTTTATTCAAAAATCAATTACCTTTAACAAGGCGCATATCCGACTTGTTAGGCGTAGCTCCATGTCGTATGGTATTCTGAATTCAAATTTAAAACAATACGATCGAAAAAGATGGTAAAATGTATCAGGTTTAAAACTGCATCAACAGTTTTTGTTCAATCTAGCAATCATATTTCGGTAGGGGCCATCGAAACCTAAACTCTAAGGTGGGCCAATAGATGTGTCCAGAAGTGTAGCTATTGGGCGAATAAAAAAAAACCCTTACTGGCTACTTTTCAAATTAATACCTCGGAGAGTCTTAAGATGTTTTCTTTAGAAATTTGGGTATCAGCTTTGGAAATTAAAGAGGCTATCAAAAGTGAATTAGAATGTGTTACACACTCAAAAATATTGTATAATCCTAATGTATTGGTACACGAAGTGGTCTCAGAATTAGTTTCCAGTTATAGTGATTGGTGTAAAATTTTCACTGATGGATCAAAAAGTATAGGTGGGTGGGGAGCTGCTTTTTTCTTCCAAAGTACAGGTTATGAAGCTATGTTTAAAATTAATGCAAATATATGTATAATGTCTCTGGAGCTCATTGCTATATATCAAGCGGTGTCTTATTCAGTAAGTCAAAATTTAAGTAAAGTAGTCATATTTACAGACAGCAAGAGCGCTTTACAGCATTTGGTTCGATGCGCCTCTGGTTTCAGAGGCGCATCGATAGCCTATGACATTCTTAAGCTAATTCATTGCTACAACAAAGATAACATTAGGATTATGTTGCAATAGGTTCCAGCACATATAGGGTTACGCGGCAACGAGGAGGCTGACCGACTGTCGAAACTAGCAGTTGAGATGGGCAACGTTACCTCATACATTTCCGATTATTGGGAATATTTCTCTAGGGTTAAGAATATATGTTTCGAGAGGTGGAAAAAATACTTCAATGAAATATCCAAAGAAAAGGGCATTTGGTATAAAATAATTTAAAACGAACCCCCTCGCGTGCCTTGGTTTGATGATAAATGTTTAACTAGAAATTATGTTAAGTTAGCGCTAAGACTTCGTTCTGGCCACTATCCATCAGCAAAGTTTGCCTTCTTAATGCGAAAGACTGCATCGCCAAATTGTGAGACGTGCAATAAAATTGAAGATGTGCAACATTTGCTGATGGATTGTGTTAAGAACAAAGATGAAAGGGAACAAATGGCTATGGACTTTGAACTAAATTTGTGGGATGTTGGACTTATCCAAAATATTTTGGCATACCCTAAATCAGAACGGACTAAACGCATAATTTGTGGCTTAATTCAAAAGTCTAGGCAGTAATTCCCTTTCCTGTTTTATAATATATACTCGTAGCTGTGTGTAAATTAAGGTAAAGGTACAATGGGGTTGACGTATCCGTGTGGATAAAAACCCCTTATTAATAAAGAATAAAAAAAAATAAAAAAAAAGTGGACTTCCAGCGCACGTCATCCAGCTGAAGGTTGGTGTACTTATTATGCTTCGGCGGAGCCTATTATATACTCTGCCAAAGTTGTGTAACGGGACCCGGCTCAAAGTCTTCTCTCTGCTGAGAAATATAATCAAAGCTGAAATTCTAACAGGTTGTGGCGTTGGCGATACAGTTTTTATACCACATATACCACTAATTTCCCACAATTACCCCTTTCACGATGATGATAACCCCTTCCAATTCAAGCGCGTGCTGTTCCCTGTGAGCGTGTGCTTTGCCGTGACTATAAACAAGTCTCAGGGGCACGTACTGAAGGCTGCGGGTGTCGATCTCTAGACCAGGTGCTTTTCACACAGTCAACTGTACGTTGGTCACTTGCTCCCGCGTCGCCAGTTCTGACTCTCTGTACATTTTGAGTGACGGTAAAACTACATACGTTGTTTACAGAGAGGTTTTATAAATATATAGCTACTTTCTTAATTTATTCTTCTTTTCAAATATTTTGGGTTTGGGATTTCAACATTAGTTATGTATATAATATGTATACCTATTTAAAAGTATGGATGTTTGCATACAGTATTAAAAGGATATAAATCGTTTTAAAATCGTGCAATGTACGCATTCTGTACTTATCTTAAATTGTAAAAACGGAACAATTATAAGATCACATTTCGACTGCCGCAACAAACACTATCGAAACTGCAAATCACGTACTTTAGAGAAGAACGATTCAAAGTTGTAATTTGATGTAGAATAAAATGTATTATTAACTTCAGTAAAATTATGTATTGAATAAATAGTAAATTTTATACAGTTTTCTTATCTTTGATAATAAATTTCATATTTCTTGTACTATTCGAAATATTTCACTTTTGATTACATTGTTTTTCGCTTACAATAGCCAAAATTTCATCGAAAGTGCCAAATTCGATAGTGTTCACATGACATGACGTGACATGTGAATATTAAATCTGGTACTTTCGCTACTGTTCTAAGAAAATTATTACAGAGAAACAAAAATGTGCACTTTCGATATCTTATTTGGCACTCACTCAGGTGCTACGTTCATCTAAATTTTGACTAAAATCAATAAAAATGCATTTCCCATAAATTAAAAAATGTCTATATAAAACACAAAACAATTTTTTTTTTTTTTTTTTTAATTTAATTAGACTACCACTCGTACACACATTAAAAGTGTCTAGGGATCAAGCACGTTTTTGCTAGTTAGGTACTGAAAATCTGGTGTTTTAGTTAGTATTGTTTGTAACTTCAATGGATACTTTTTAGTAAATGTCATTTGAAAAGGGGTTTTTGAATTTCGGTCAAAAGATGACAATCTTATGTCAAGTCGTATTGCTATATAACTCGGCAACGAATTTGAGGCCAAATCGGTACAATTTCTGCTATTCTTCAGAGTGGAATTAAAACAGGAACGTTATTATGGAGAGGACGTCATTTGAGCTGAAACCTAATAATCTGAATCGTACCACTGTTGGAAATTGGTTCTCTGGGCATTTCGCAGTGGATTATAAGTCAACTTTGGATACGTTGCCGTATCACTAGCAGAGCTACATGGAGGACAAGCTCGCATCACCAAACGCAGACAATATCGATGGATACAAATTACTGCTCGACGAATTAGTACAATGACCACAATGATGTTAGTTACGAGGCTTCCTAGCTCTTCAGGGATGTTAATAAGCATGATATTATAAGAATTCGTTCCAGGAGCCGGCTACGTGGTGCACCTATTGAGCCCCGCAATTGCACATCCCGTTTACAATGGGCTCGTAAACATAGTTCTTAGGCGGAGCAAGAGTGGAGTTTTATGTGTTTTCTGACTATTCTCGCTTTGGTATGAGATCAGATACTAGAAGTACACGATATTGGAGGTCTTTTGGATGCCAGGATCGTTTAAAATCACGCCAGGAAGTCCACGCTTACAGTAGTGTAGTAATCATATTGAAGACAGGTATTTGTATTGGCAAAAGAATCGAACTAATTTTGATCAGAGGCAATCTCCATGACAGATTTACGCTGAAACATTGTATCAGATGTCATTCCTTTGCCGACCCAATTTGTTACTTCATTCTGGCTATGCATAATAATGCATATCCACGCACTCCCAGAGTCGTTGTAAACATAATTGCCCCAGCTAATATCAACGTACTGACATTATAGCCGGCTCAATCGCCAGGCTTGAATCCCATTGAGCACGCATGCTTCAACAAAGAGCTCTGCCCAATATGGATACCGTATACACACCAAAAAATCTAGTCCACATGTTACAACGCCATGAAAGTACGCTTGTCCTATCGTCTTTGTCTCTAATTATCAGATTCAGTTATCAACGAATTCACACTCAAAATGTTGCCAAGTTCTTTATATTTTCAGATTCAGTTATCAGGAATTTCACACTCAAAATGTGATTATAGTGAGCTTATTATCTTCTTTGTCACCATTTAAAAAAGCATTTAAGCACTCCGAATCTTCATAATTAATTTCGTTAAGTGGTACAGGTCATTTTAAAATGAAAAAAAAAAAAAAAAAAAGCATGAACATTAAAAAAATTAACAACACCTTAACAATCGAATCTACCGACCAAATTTTTCTATAAACGTAAAACAACATCGAATGTGGTAGTTTCAATATATTTACTAATCCATAAAACATCGAAATTGACAGTTTCGATAGTTACAAAACTGTACATAATTGTCAAAATTATACGAACATTATCGAAAGTCCCACTTTCGATATGTATTAATCATCACAGTTATCGCACCTACCACTTTCAATTATGTTACTTGCAAACCTCGAATTACGTCTACTTTTCATAACAATACAGTAAAAACACCATTATTTTAAGATACACAAAACAGTATTATTGTTAACACATTTTTATTATTATTATTATTATATATATTTGAATTATTATTATTATTATTATTGAAATATACATTTGCTATTGAGTACTCAAGTAGTAATTGTTTACGACTTCCACGCGAACGAAGTCGCGGGCAGAAGCTAGTTTGAAATAAAACACCTAAAGTGCTTATG
Organism: Charanyca ferruginea; assembly: GCA_947361185.1. Taxonomy (NCBI): domain Eukaryota; kingdom Metazoa; phylum Arthropoda; class Insecta; order Lepidoptera; family Noctuidae; genus Charanyca; species Charanyca ferruginea. Next base: position 34,094,951 of record OX376056.1, read on the forward strand.
TTCGGGGCATATTTATGTTACCTAAAATCTATTCAAATCAACTCGACACTAAAGTAAATTAAGTTGATTTTAGAATGACTAGTAGGAACTATTGAAACAGATATAAAACAGCAAACTAAACTTTACATTTTTTAATATTTTTTCATACTACATTGCTAATTGTGTGAAAAAAAAATGTGTTATTTTTTAACTAAATTATGAACGCAGTTGAGAATCATAATATCGATCTAAGTCAACATGTAATTTTAATTACGTTATAGTTAACATCGATATCCGTGGTTAATATTTACGTATAAGTAGATTTGTACAGCTACGACATATTAGCTGTTGAAATTATGCCACAGATGATTATAACAGTTTTCTTTCGTCCAGTTATGTCTTTAATAATTTAAAAAGCATTGCATTCGAAAAGCGCCTTTCTTTATGGAAATAAGAGGGAGAAATATAAAACATCGTTCACTTGCAATAAGCAACTAAAACAGAACATTAGAACGAGCAGCAAAAGAAATAAAACAAACATACACATTTATTATACGGAATAACAACTCCTATTTTAATGCAGCTTTCAAAAACTTTAAATCACAGGTATAAAAGTAAAATAAAAGCTAGTTTTACAACTAAAACTTATCTCGCAGCAAACATAAATGTGAACGAAATGAGTTCTCTGATGACATCGTTAACCATTCTTTCACATTTCAACAATAACTGCTGTAGTTTTAGAGTCGTTTAGGTGCACTAAAAATCTGAAAAGATAGTGCTTCGATATCGATAATAATTTGTTCCTATTCGTACCTATTTATTGTTTTGATTGTACCGCAAAATGCAGGAGTGAATCGGGACGAAACTTTAAAGTGGATTTTAACGTTGAAATGAAATAATTTGCTGACATCAAGGACGCAAAAAAAATTATTCAGTCATTCATCAGAGTTATTCTTGTCAACAATCTATATTATTTATACACCCCTGCATCCCTATAAATTACGTTATTTGTTATTGTCCCACTGTAGAGCCAAGGCTTCCCTTTCTCCTTTCCAACCCTCTCCGTCTAGACTCTAGAGCTAGTGTAGACCAATACCTTCAGTAAGCGTCAAGCTCATCCCGCCATCTTCGCCTGGGTCTGGCACGATGTCGCTGGAAGTTGTCCAGCACCCATATTGTGTTTGTTCGATATGTGCAGACGTCGCTTTCATGATCTTTATTAATACATAGGTTTTACAATACTGTTTACAAATTAATTTATAATACAGATCGTGTTTTTTTTTTTTTTTATTTATTTATTTTATTCAGAAACAGTTATACAACAAAATACACATTATCTTCTGCCAAACTGCTGTACAGTTTGTCGGCAGTGTTCTCGTGGATACATTATTGAGATATCAAAGTACCTACTCCACTACAAAAATCAACCAAAATAAAATAAAATAAAACAAAACAAAAAGGGTACACCATACTCTCAGATTATGAAACAAAAGGCAGACAGACCGCGCGGAACACTGAGAGTGAAGTCACAAAAGCAAACACGAATTTAAAAACGAACACCCGCAATTCGCTTCGCGCTGTACTAACACGAGTCAATACAGCACAAATTTAAAAGCGAAAACAATCACGAGATGGTAGGAGTTCGCCTTCGAACCCGCACTCATCTCGGCGGCCCCATCCATTTATTTTTTACTTAGGCTTTCTATCGTCTTTATAAACATTAAAACATGTTTTATAACAATTTTTTTTTTCGACTGCGACTGCGCGATCGTACGGACGTGTTTTTTTTTTTTTTTTTTTTACTATTAAATAGGCTTGCGTTTGACCGCAATTCACCTGATCGTAAGTGATAATGCGGCCTAAGTTGGAACACGCTTGCCTAAGATGAACCGGTTCACTCGTGCCTTAAAGAGTGTTTATTGGTAGTAGTTATTGGCTATATAAGTCGGTGAAGTCGCCCTGAATGAGTGTGTATCTAAAGTAAACATTTGGAAACACTGTTTCGTGGATAATTCAATATGAATAAAACACCAACACCCAGTGATTATGTGAACACCGAGCGTGGGAGTCAAACTAATCGCGGTTGTAAAGAAGACAGGATTATGAAAGAGATTCGTGAGTTTCGCTTGGAAATGAAAGCTCTTATGGATGACCAAACAAAGGAGTATAAAATACTTCTTAATAGGTTTATAAACACCGAATCAGAGCTAAAAGACCTAAAAAATCAAATGAAGGTACTTCAAGATAAGGTAGACAAAGTACAAGTATTGGAAACAAAACTCAGGAATATAGAACATAAGGATGAAGTAGTAGAAGGCAGCATTGTTCCGGCAAGTACATCAATAGATAAAAATGCCGAAACAAAAGCTCAAAAAGGACCTACTCGAACATTGCAGCGGCAACTAAACAAAACCAAAATCGGGTAATTAGAAATAAAATTCCGACAAAAGAGTGTGTGGCCACGAAACCATCTAACCAAGACATTGTCAAAATAAGTACACTTGTAACGGAGATAACTGTACCAGAAAATGGAAGGAGTCAGCCGGAAAAAAATACTGAAACGGAGGAGTTGACATCTCAAAAGGAAGGAAACTGGATAACAGTAAATAAGGAAAAAAGTAGATATCCAAACACTGAAGTAAGGAAAGGTGGGAACACGAGTGTAGTAGACATAAAGGGAACTGAACGTAAAAAGTTTTTACATGTATGGCGCCTTTGTAAGGAAACTACAGTAGAAAATTTAGAAAAATACGTGAAGAACATATGTGGATCGTTAGTACCAGTCACGGTGGAAAAAATAAAGCATAAGACTGAAAGGGATTATGTTTCTTTTATCATCGGTGTACCTGAAAGCAGTTATGATATCTTATGTCGATCGGAAAATTGGGCAGTGAACATCGAATTCTGTGAATGGGTGTGGTTTCGTAGAACAACCAAAAAACCATAAAATAACTAGCACATCTATTAAGATTTACTACCAAAACGTAAGAGGTTTGCGTACAAAATTGGAAGAGTTCTATGCAGGTGTGTCATCTTCAGAAGCGGATTTGTTTGCTATTACTGAAACAGGTTGCAACAAATCTATATATGACGCAGAATTAGTGCCACCTGGATTTACAATATTGCGTTGCGATCGCGCGGACGGACGAAAGCAGGGCGGCGCGTGTCTCGTGGCCACACCGCGTTTAGAACTGCGGCGAGTGTCCGGCCCCAGTGACGTCAACATTGATGATAAGGTGTTCGAACTGGTTTGTGCTACCGTTTATTTACAAAGTAGACTTTTATTTTTATTGTGTGTTATTTACATTCCGCCAAATAGTTGTGAAAATGAGTATATGATATTGTTCAGGGTAATAGAACAGCTGTGTAATAAATATAGTGATATAGTCGTAATAGGTGACTTCAATATGCATTCCTGTTCGATAAACGTATGTAATTATTTTGAATATTTTTTATCATATTGTGGATTTACTCAGTACAACACGGTAGTTAATTGTAATGGTCGATGTTTGGATTTAGTGTTAAGTACGCTTCCGAAGGGAGAGAGTGTGAATGTACGCGGAGCGGGGGCGCCCCTTGTGCCTGTGGATGCATACCATCCGCCGCTCGACGTGTTGGTCGAACGGCGGGTACGCAGGGATGCGGGCTCATTCGCGTTTGAGTCAAGTACTGTACCCACAGGTTGGAATTTTAATAAAGCGGATTTTTTTACATTGTACTCATCAATAGCGGCAATAGATTGGACTGATATCTACGACCTAGATTTAGAAATGAGTTTAAATTATTTCTATGAAATAATTAATGCGAAAATAGATGACTGTGTTCCCAGAAAACAGCGAAGTCGTGTAAGCTCGAAGTATGTTTACCCCGAGTTTTACACTGCTGAAATAATTCGCAACATACGTATTAAGGCTATTCATCACAAACGGTACAAAGCAAGTAAGAACCAGGATGATTACGAGGCGTTTGCTCTGTGTAGGGCTAAAGTAAAAGAGTTGATCAAATTAGCACATGAACAATATAGCAACAGAGTTCAAAATCAACTACAAAAAGACCCGAAGTCATTTTGGAACTATGTAAAGTCCAAAAGGGGTAGTCGAAATCCACAAAGAATTTTGAAAAACGGGGAGGTCTTGTCTGGTGAACAATGTGTGAAAGAGTTTGCTCAGTACTTTCACTCGGTTTATAGCACGAGACAACCCGAGTTGAATGTTGCTGCGGCGATAGAAGGGGCGGGTGGTGAAAATGGATGGGCGCGGATCCACCTGCAGGAATTACAGTTGAAGGATGTGCGAAGTGCGCTTGAACAATTAAAACCGAAGAGATCCGCAGGACCGGACGGTATTCCGCCTTACATATTCAGAGACTGTAGATCTGTGTTGGCTGAACCGTTGCTCCATATTTTTAATAAGTGTCTGAAGGCAGCCGTGTTTCCAGAGAGGTGGAAAACTACTCGTGTCGTGCCGGTACCAAAAGGAGGTATAAGCAACGACAATGTGAGTGGGTACAGACCTATTGCAGTACTGTCATCACCGGCTAAAGTGTTGGAGTGCGCTATTCATAGCAGCATTTTTATGCAAGTGAGAACGCAACTTTCAGATGCACAGCACGGGTTTCGACCAATGAGGAGCACCACCAGTAACTTACTGTGTTACATGGCTCATGTGCTGCCGATTGTGGATAGTGGGGGGCAAGCCGACGCTGCTTACTTTGACTTCAAAAAAGCATTTGACCTAGTCGATAATGACGTGTTGCTCAAGAAGTTAGCAGCTGTTGGTTTCACTCCGCACCTACTTCGTTTCTTTGCCAGTTACATGAGGGATAGGCAACAATACGTAGAGTATGAGGGACATAAGTCAGAGCCATACTTTACGTGGTCTGGTGTAAGCCAAGGGACTAATCTCGGACCTCTGCAATTTATAATTGTGGTAAACGATTTGCCCAAAGTCGTTAAAGATGCAAATTGTTTGCTATTTGCAGACGATCTGAAGTTATCTCTGGCAGTGAGGGGTGATGACGACTGCGAACGCTTACAGAAGGCCATAGATAGCGTAGTTGCTTGGAGCAAGGAAAACCTTCTACAATTCAACGCGCAAAAATGCGTCACCATCACTTTCTCGCGCGCACGTATACCAATTGTACACGATTACAACATTGATGGGATGCCGATGACCAGGGTCACAGAGGTTAGGGACTTAGGAGTTAGTCTTAACACGGGGCTAACGTTTCGTGATCATATAGTCAAGTGCTGTAAAAAGGCCTACAGAAATTTAGGGTTTATGTTGCGTACTGTTCGTAGTTTCACAAATATTACGGCGATAATCGCTTTATATAACACTTTGGTGAGAAGCCAATTAGAATGTAATGCAGTCATCTGGGCCCCACATGAGGCTAAATATAGTCTCATGTTGGAGCGAATACAAAATAAATTTGTTAGATTTTTATATTTGAGACTCTATGGAGTATATCCTTTTTACCCGCTCATGTATCCAACCTTGTTTATATTAGGCATGGTGGGATACAACGAGCTGAGAGTTAGGCGTGAATTCGCACTTGTCTCATATTTATATAAATTAATAAGAGGCAAAATATATAACGCCAACATATTGGAGTTAGTATGTTTGAGTGTGCCGGATAGATATGTGTGGCGGAGACGTCGGCCTCAGCTGCTGGCTGTACCTCGTGGCCGCACAAATCTGTCGATTGAGGCGCCCCTGACGCGAGCGTTTCGCACCCTTAACCTTGTAGCAGACGAGCTAGACATATTTGCTTGTTCACTGAGTGAATTCACAAGGATAACATTATTTGTAATAAGTTTTAGGAAATAAGTTGTTATTATTAAGTTTACTGCAACTATTGCATTGGGTTGTACCTGTAAAAATAGTTGTGTGTGATGGTTATATAAATAAATAAATAAATAAATAAAAATTTTTGCATTGACATAACTCATCCATACAAGTCTTTATATGGACCTATGCATTGCAATGTTTGAGTTACAACATGTTACATACTTTTAATAGATTTCATTTATACCAATTCACATTTCCTTATTTCTTATCGAACTTAATACTTACCTGTTAGTTAGGTAATGGAAATTGTACGTTATTTTTATTTATTTTTTTTTTTTTTTTTTTGGCTCTTCAACAATGAGTACACTATAGCATGTAAAATGGTACATTCATGTCAGTCATGGTTTTTTGGTTTTTAATATGACTTTAGCCTATACTTATTATGTAGTAACATTATTTTTTTCCATATTATCTGCTATTCTCCAACATAAAAGTATTCAGTAATAAGTACTAACACAAAAAGCATTACGTATACGTAATACCACATTTTTCACATCACAATCATAAAAGTAACAAAAAAATGAACACAAACACAAATGATAACCACACGTTTCCGCCATAAAAGGAATATTTAACTTCCAAAAATATACCTGAAGGCTATACTCACGCAGTAGGTACACCACATTTTATTCTCAACATGTCGCAATGACAATTTCAATTTGCCGCAAAACACAGTTGTTTATAGATTCACAAAATATACAGTCCCCCATTTGATAGTTTCAGAGAATATTACAAACAGGAAACACGAAATAAATAAGCTTTCAAAGGAATGAAGGACCCATACATCTCGTATTGCCGACACGGAAATATTAAAAAATATCGCGCTATTTATTTTTATTAAGCGCTATTTGCAGGTGTAAGGAAATTGGACCGCGGGATAACGTAATGGCTGTGTTTCCTCGACCTTTCATTTATTTCAGCTGAAAAACCCGCCACAGCTGGAGCATATTTGGACCGCCGAAATTATAAGGATTCCAAATAAAGCCACATGGCAATAATACGAACGAGATCCTGATTAGAAATCCGCCTAGGCAGGGGCGACCCTTATTTGAATTGTCATTCGTACCTACAAATTCTTATCTGATCATACTTGATATAATTCGGATGGGTTTATTCATTTTCAATTCAATGAAAACGTCAGCCTATTTTGTGATTGCGAATTCCGTTTTTCGAGTAGGTCGACGTTTCTAAAGATATTTATGAAGGGCCATTGCGAATTGATAATTTACTTCACTGTATCAAATCAGCAATTTTGTGAAAGCACCGAAAGTGCTGCAGAAAATTTCCCAAGTGTAGTGAAATTCTTGCCAGTTGAGCTTATTTGAGTTGTAGAATATACGTTAGGGCAAATATTTAAGTTAGTAAAGGTCCCTGAAGAAGGCATTTCGTATGCACGCGATATTCCATTACATTCTAGTTTTGCAAAGTGCTACATAAAGATTTTAAAGCTATAGCCTGCAGTCATATAAACAAAGTTAGATTAGAGCTGTTACTAATGTTCGATAAAAAACTCGAGATTCGCGAGGTATCCAAATTGCCGAATATGCTGCCAAGCTGGAACGGTTCCAGAATCAAGTTTGAACTTCAGCATTAATCTGACACTGTAAATTGGTGGGATTATAGTTTAATACAAAATTATATGGGTACACAGGTGCTTTACATAGTGAGTACATAGTAAGCAGAAGGGGTTATTATAAAATATAATGCGGAGTATTGGAGCGGAATGAGAATTACAAAGTTTGTAGTTATGCGCGAACGGAAAGTTATATGAGGATATAAAGGTCTTGTCAAATATGGCTAATTACTCTCGAGAGTAACTTGGAGAAACTAATGAAAGAGTTTGCTGAACAACTAGGTACTATTTCTAGTTCGGTGAGCTGTGATTTGATGGATTAGAAGTACTAGGTTCGTATTTTGTTTTATTTTTCGTTAGTGATGAATAGACCACCACGCGTGTATGTAAGTGTGTGTGTGTACATCCTACTTCTATTATTGTATTGCCTAGAAGTAATTCGATAGGATTTTTTATGAACACACAAAGTAATATCTTTTTATGTGTTTTATAAAGAGGAACATGTAGGTAGATATTGTTATTTAAATCTTGATGTTATTTTTCTTCAGCGAATAAAGCTTTCAAGATTGAACCTATAACTATGATAATACTTTTTTATTTCATACCTTTATCTAGTAAGGTTTACAACTGCTTACGCTAGTTGTTGTAGTATTCGTTTTTTACTATAACATATCCGAACTCATTTCATTACCATGTTTCCTAAACACTTTTCTCATGTTATATTTTTGCTGTCATGTTGCCTACGCTAGTTTTATCTATCCATCTCCTTCCCTCCTATTACGCCTCCATGCGACAGAAAAAGAAAGGAGTACTGCCGTCAGTGTCCAATGACGCGAGCTTCCGAGGTGATGTGGACAGGAACCACGCTATGATGAAAAAACACACAAAATATCTTCAACCACTTAACACCTTTTTAACGCTATACCGCTAAGTTCTTGCGGTGCGCACCGCGAATACACCAAGCTGCAACCATAAAACTCTAAAAGGAATCAGTGAGTGTCGGCCGACACGAGAGGGACAATTAAAAACCATGTCTAGGAAGAAACACCGAAACACGTGCTGAACCTCAACACGGCGCTTTCCAGTCGCAGCAGCCATCGTCTCAGGCGATCATCCAGAACTTTCAAGTAAGTCCCTTCTTGTTTCCGTAGGTAAAACCAGTGGCAACATTCACTCCCGCATAAATAGTTTTTCTCGCCATATAATCCCGCGTATAGTATTGGTACTTCGAGTTAACCGCTATCACAACTTACACCAACACCAGTGTCACAAATGACAATGCCAGATCCTGCCCTACCCATGTACAGAAAAAGTGACACATGTACAGAAAAAGTAAATTAATGAAAATAATTGTAATGAATATAAAACCTTTCTATACTAAATTGTTTTTCTTTAGAACTTGCGGATTACGAAATACCTACCTCATTTTACCTAAAATACAATTTAACCTATAATCAATGTCATTATTGTTTTTAGATTTAAACGGAAACCGCAAGTTCTACAGTCCCTAAGACTAATGTGTAGTTATCAGCAATAAATAAACAGTAAGATGCTACATATTGCACTGACTTTTATTGAGTGGGGCAAAGTTCTATAGAGGTTCTGGCATTGTCCTTTTTTTTTTTGAGTACATTGTCTGCGTAGCCTTTTCCCAAGTACGTTGGGGTCGGCTTCCAGTCTGACCGGATACAGTTGGATACCAATGTTTTACTTGGAGCGAATGCCCGTCTGACCGCCACAACCCAGCTACCGGATAACACGATACCCCTTAGTAAGACTGGTTGTCAGACGTCTTTGCTTCTGACTACATATAAGCTGCCAAAGATCTACCATGACAGCCGAGACCAACAGTCTACGTGCTTTCCGAGGCGCAGAGGAGTCTCGATATGAAATGGATGGTCACCCATCCACAGACCGACCGCGGTAAGCGTGGCTTATAATCATGATCTGTACGGTGTTTACTTAGCCACGAGCCTCGCGGTATTTGAGTACTTATAACAAGGTAATAGTGCAATCCTTCTTAGCTTCATATTTCTATGGTCTCGAAATTTCAGCACGTAGATCTGGTAACTGTGGGAGTCCACAAGAATACATTTATTTATCCGCCCTTGTGTTAGCCCTTGTACATTGTTCAAATCTTTTATGGCATAAACAGATAAAACCGACGTCATTTCCTCTATTTCCCTACTTCCAGTCGGGCGTAATGGCATTTGGCGACATTCCTGTCATGCCTCGGGAAGGGTTAGAAAAAATGTCAATTGAATAATGTCACAAAAGACATAACTTGAGTGAGTTTTCAATGAATGCAAATAGAGATCGTTGTTCTACTGCTAGTTTTAGGTTCGTAGTAGAAATCGGTAGAAGTGTTAGTTTGTTTTTCTATCAGGAATAACTAGATATCATCACCTCACACACATATTATACACACACACAAACCTACTCGCGCACATACTAACATACACACACACATCAAACTCACACACTCACACAAATACTGTACCTAGGGTGGCTCCAATTACTAAGCTGTTCTTGTTAATATTGTTAGAGAAATAAATGTTTTTTTTTTTTTTCATATTTTTAGTAGAAACGCCTTGTCTGGATTTACACCCGATTAATAAAAAAAGGACTTTAACATTTTTGCCTAAATGTGGGTGCGATAATCCTGTGCGATATCAGTATTTAAAGCCTCTAACCAAAGGAAAAAGCCGTCTGGCTTTTGTCCTCAGTGATTGCAAATACAATTTCCGCCGACAAATCGATATACCTTTGAGCTCAAAGGTTGTAAGGGACAGGTAAGTTAAAAAGTAATAAATAACTTTAGCACAGAACATAATAATATGGCTTTAGTTTCGGTAAGTCGGTAAGTCCGTGACTTTTGTTCTGTTTGTCGTTTTATCTTTTTTGTAAAAAAAGGTTTTTATTTTCGGCTTTTTAGTACTTTCTTATCATGTATCCATTACAAAACGGCAACACGGTTAAAACAGAGATTGAAAGTCCTTATCAAAACTTTTAAATCAGTTCTTAAGAAACTGAAGGAAACCACAAACCAAAACATAGTCTTTTTGGGTATTGTTGATTTTTTCAAAAAACGCTGAATTAATTTCGATAAAGTTTATTATAATATGTTACCCTTGAGGCATACTCCCGTACCCTTCCCATTAAAAATAAGAATTTTCTAAATCAACGCACATTAGCTGGAGAAATCGCGTAACAAACATACAAAAAAAACATACACTCGAATTAAGAACCTCCTCCTTTTTCGAAGTCGGTTAAAAATATGAACCGTTTATTACGATTACCGTCAAAAGAAACAAGTACTATCAAAAACTGTGACAAAGTTAGTATCTCGTCTCCATAAAAAACACTTTTCAGCTGACTCGTCTCAGTCGCCCATTATCTTGGCTTCCCTCAATTATCCGGGGCTCAATTTATCTTTTAACCACTCAAAATCCAACTGGCATTCAGCCAGAGTTCAGCAAGATTTGAACAATAACGCTGGCAAGATTCTGCATTTACATAAAAAAAGCTGTTAATGCGGTAATTACTGCTGCATTTCGTAGTTGTGATGTTGATACTGATATTTTGCAAATAGTTAGCTACTAAACGTATCGTCTAGTAGTGTAATTTGGCGGACTATACATGAAGTTTAAATAGCTTACGTTTCTATTTAATTTAAAAAGAGGAGAAAGCTATATTACAAGCAAAGCAATCTTAAAGCCATTCTTTTGTAATTTTCCTGTATGTAATTTAGTGATAAAATCGACGCCAAAAAATCTATGAGATTAATTAAATTTTTATGAAATGTCCTAAATTATTCTTATTTTAATAAAAACGGGAAACAACAAATACAGATCAATACCTTTATGTACCATCATTGAGTAAGAAACGTCCATCCATACATCCATAATCACAACTTTCTAGTTTATAATAATAATAGGATAGGATCTAATTTCATTCAAAACAAACGAGACTTTAATCTTTGCGATAAGTTACACAAAAATATAATTAATTCTTATTTATCCTACTTACTTGTAGTTTTGTTAAAGCTAATGAACAGGCCAAAAGCTAAGATAAATACGAAACGTTTCATGACATTAAAGAACTCTTACGAGGATTAATATCTCTTTCACTCGATCTTTCATTTGGTAAAAGATAAATCAATTCAAAGAGTCTGGGACCTTTACTATTTCCTTTGTCTACTTAGAAACCTACTTTATTGAAGTATAAGATAAAGATTTCTTAGATGTTTAGCTATCTGATTTTGCATAAAATTACGCTGCCCAAGTTTTCTTCTAATTATAATAAGTTTTTATTAAAGTAAAATTTTATTAAAGGATAATTTATTACTGCTCGAGGGCATTGTAAAAGGCGACGATAGGTTCGCATGCCGTACAAAGAGTACGTTATTATAACATAATACTCTTTTGGGGGCATAACGGCTCCTAAAAGAGTACACAGAGCCAAATATAGTTTAGTGTACAAGTGTAAATAAAAAAAGGTAAAAATTGAAGAATTTGGAGAAAAAAAAATGTTAATCTAAAAAAAACTACTAATACTTACACGGTGGAATAACGTTACAAACTTTAACATTCAACATTCAGTTCAGGATTGAAGACTTCCAAAGTTTAAATTATTAGTCAGATTTGTCCAACCGATTATCATTAATTAATTAATTAATTAATTCATTCATTCATTCATTCATTCATTCATTCATTCATTCATTCATTCATTCATTCATTCATTCATTCATTCATTCATTCATTCATTCATTCATTCATTCATTCATTCATTCATTCATTCATTCATTCATTCATTCATTCATTCATTCATTCATTCATTCATTCATTCATTCATTCATTCATTCATTCATTCATTCATTCATTCATTCATTCATTCATTCATTCATTCATTCATTCATTCATTTATTTATTTATTTATTTACTAGCTTCTGCCCGCGACTTCGTACGCGGATCCTGTTGTTTATGCCAGCGATAACGGGGTCGGCAAAATCGAAGATCTGAAACGTCTGATGTCGAATTCTAAGAGCCCGGGGACGGGAAAACAACGGGATGCGTGAGACGATTCGAGACGTTCAAAAAGTACAATTTTGAATCATACCTCCGTTGGCGGAATATGTGGCGTAGTCAATCATAGGAGTATACGTAAATGCACTCCGTTCCTTATCAACCCAAGGAAGGTCGCCATGCCCTACGGCTATATCTTGAGACACATCCGATTCTTCAGATGATATTGACATTCTGTTTAGAGAATGTCGAAGTCGACCAGAATTGAAACGTTCGTTGCGCTCTTCTTCTGTCTCTTCATGCCGTACTCCAGCAATTCTTTTTCTCTCACTTTCTAACTGATTATGAATATTTTGTTGTGTTCGTGTTTGGGACAATGTGCATCACGTTCATCACTCGTTTCAAAAGACCTGTTAGTGGATGTGTGAATACGCTCAGAGCTCAAGCGTGATTCTGTATCGGTAAACGTTTCCGATTCGCGAGATTGTCTCGCGAATCGGAAACGTTTACCGATACATGCATGTCGCTCACGATCATCGGACAGTCGCTCATCACGTTCCGCACTTGTCTCTAGAGACCTAGAAGCAGATACGCTGAGAACTCAAGCGCAATTCTCTATCCATGAACGACTCCGACTTGCGAGACAATGCATGACGTTCACGATCAGCGGTCAGTCGCGCATCATATTCTTCACTGGTCTCTAGAGACCTGGATGTAGATGCGTATATACGCTGAGAACGCAGGCGTGCTTCGCGATCTGAAGAGGTTTCCACGGAGCGAGTTGCAGCCTGATATTCTTGAACAGCATCAAGTCTCTCCTGACGCTCTTCGGCAGATTCTTGGAATTTTATGATCCTCAATCTTTTAGCTCCTTTGGAACATTGGGAAAGATTTGACCTCTTTCTAGGCATGGTTATAGTTTTATTGTAAAGATACCTGATCAATTAAAATATGAGTGACTGCTCCCCTGCGTTACCGGGTAGGCTACCGTGTCACGAAGATAAATGGAAAAGGAAATTAAACACTCAAATAACATAAGCCCGAAGGCATATTTATTCGATAAAAAAAAAATGGGAATTTTGGCCAGTAGAGTCAAATTTTCAATGATATACCATCGTCATCAAAAATCAGTCCTAAACTGTTACCGCCTTCACCGCGTGGAGGTACTCCCAGCTTATGTTATTTCATAAGATACAGTGAAATTAGTGATAGCTTTGATTTTCACATCAGATGTTTCTGATCTTTGATTTTTATAAGTCAACAGGAAATGACCATCAGACCGAACAACTTTTGCTAAGACGTCATTCCTATATGTGTCATGGTGTAGCTGGGCTCTTGGAGTTCCACATCAAGTGTTCCAGATCTTCAAATTTATTCTCTCAGCAGAAAATGCTCATCACGTGGAAAAATTTTTGCTATGGTACTATTTTTGTATCTCTTATAGTTTAGCTGGTCCGTTGCGGTTCTGCATCAGGTGTTCAAGTTTTCAAGATAAATTATAGCCTATATGTTGCCCAGACTTAATACCTATACAACAAAAGAAAAATCATTCAAATCCGCCCAGTAGTTCCGAAGATTAGCGTGTACAAACAAACAGACAAACAGACGAACAGACAAACAGACAGATCAGGTATCTTTACAATAGAACTATAACCATGCCTAGAAAGAGGTCAAATCTTTCCCAATGTTCCAAAGGAGCTAAAAGATTGAGGATCATAAGATCCCAAGAATCTACCGAAGAGCGTCAGGAGAGACTTGATGCTGTTCGAGAACATCAGGCTGCAACTCGCTCCGTGGAAACCTCTTCAGATCGCGAAGCACGCCTGCGTTCTCAGCGTATTTACGCATCTACATCCAGGTCTCTAGAGACCAGTGAAGAGTATGATGCGCGACTGACCGCTGATCGTAAACGTCATACATTGTCTCGCGAATCGGAGACGTTCACGGATAGAGAATTGCGCTTGAGTTCTCAGCGTATCTACGCATCTGCTACGGTACGTGATGCGCGACTGTCCGCTGATTGTGAGCGACATGCATTGTCTCGCGAATCGGAAACGTTTACCGATACAGAATCACGCATGAGTTCTCAGCGTATTCGCGCATCTACTAACAGGTCTTTTGAACCGAATGATGAACGTGATGCACGACTAACTGCTGATCGAGATTATCATACACTAGCGACCCGACCCAGCTTCGCATGTGCCTATAGCCTTCCTCGGTAAATGGACTATCCAACACAAAAATATTTTTTAATTCGAACCAGTAGATCCTGAGATTAGCGCGTTCAACCAAACAAACAAACAAACTTCAGCTTTATAATATTATAGTATAGATTGTCCCGAACACGCACACAACAAAATATTTATAATCAGAAAGTGAGAGAAAAAGGATTGCTGGAGTACGGCATGAAGAGACAGAAGAAGAGCGCAACGAACGTTTGAAATCTGATCGACTTCGACATTCTCTGAACAGAATGTCAATATCATCTGAAGAATCGGATGTGTCTCAAGATATAGCCGTAGGTCATGGCGACTTTCCTTGGGTTGATAAGGAACGGAGTTCATTTACGTATACTCCTATGATTGACTACGCCACATATTTCGCCATCGGAGGTATGATTCAAAATTGTACTTTTTGAACGTCTCGAATCATCTCGCGCATCCCGTTGTTTTCCCGTCCCCGGGCTCTTAGAATTCGACATCAGACGTTTCAGATCTTCGATTTTGCCGACCCCGTTGTCGCTGGCATAAGCAACAGGATCCGCGTACGAAGTCGCGGGCAGAAGCTAGTTTTTTTAATATATTCAATGTACAGACAAAGTTTTTTTACTGTTTTATTATATGTATAGATTTGCCAGAAACATGGTAGGTATATTTACAAAGATGGTCATATTCATATAATAGCGCTGCATGTGTCACTTTTTAACGGTATGCAAATCAATTCAAAAGAACATCTCATTTCAATTTACATTTAGGTACCTACAATTACATGACAATTATTATTTCAATTGTAAAATTATACTCATAAATCACACACACTTAAAGAACATCGGTCACGGCCCATACATGCTGTGACCTGACTATAAAATATCGCGAACATGACTAGTGTATGGATTAATCCGTTCCTCTAGGCACAAGCATCAATCCTAAATTGAAAATATATTATTTAAAGGCCGAGGATCATAGAACGATACACTTATGTATTTCGTCATTTTTTAGGTTATGATGTAATAAGTCTGCAGCCATGACTACAACCTCAGCTAAAACCATTGATATAAAAACTATGCAGTACTAAATACTATATAATTATTATAACTATATACTTAAGTCAATGGCTAAAATCACAAAAATGAATCAATAACCTTTCTAATCTTTTTACTGTTATGTACCTATCTAAGACAGGTGCAGTGCAATGTGCATGAATCAGGGTATGATTATACAACAGCCAAGCTAGACTGTTTTTAAGTAGCTGTTCTAAATTATTATGAAAAATATATAAAATGATTCCTTGCCTTTTATCTTATACTAAAAATATAACCTAATAATATCTCAGTCGTATGTATGTATCTCAAAGGTCGGTAAAATAAAGATAATATGGCGCATGTTAAAATAAAACACTAACATGGTTTAAAGTATTAATTTATTGTGTCTTCCCTTATAATAACTGAATCTAAATATTCAGCAGGTGCAGAAATATTTGACTGGTATCGAGCCCATCCAAGGTACCACACAATGGTCATGACGTGAGCACAACATCCAACTGTGCGTCGCCCTACCAAACAGTTGCAACAATACTCTGCTATACCCTCTCTCCCTGATATACCATTTTCTATAAAAATATAAACATAGTATTGCTTTCTTGATATATGTTTAGACTTGATTTTCCCCCGTATCAGAGTATTGTTGCCACTTCCTTTTAAATTGTCCTCTGAAGTATACATGCTCCCCATAATATGACCGTCCGTACCGTCCGTGACCGTTGTTGTATCTGATAGGTTCGGCAAAAAGAATTGATTCATTCATTTCCATTCTAGGAAATGTGATTAGGTTATCCTTATCAGCCATAATACTAACAAAGTTAGAAGATCGTCTGTTCATATTTGTACTATCAACCAATAGGGACAAATTATTTGGTAAATAAATCCTTTCTCTGATAATATTTAACATTTCCCCTGCATCATCTCTATTTCTCAGGCGAACACCAAACCTGTTCAGAAGACTAGCCGCTATTTGAAAATGTTGCATCATATGCGGCACAGTCTTATTAAAATAGTCTTGCCGTAATAATTAAAAATCTCTTTTAAAATATCCATTAACCACCTCGACCACCTATCAACAAATTGTGACTCATCTACTTCTATTTGCTCTGTGTGTGTGTAATCATCTTCATTATCTGAAAAAGAAGACATAAATATTACTATTATGAAACATAAAAGGATATCTGACTTTCTTTTTGCTTACATGGACAGATTTTATAAGCCTTTTACTTGATATAATGATTATCAAAGATGGTAAATATATGGAAAACGGGACCAACAGCTTAACATGCTTGCAAGGCACAAGGAGTCTCAATGAATAATGAAACTGTAACCCATCCACTGTCTGTGTCAAACGCAGCTTTACCTCGCAGATCAATCAATTCAACAAAATATCATTGAACATAAAAAAAACTCTACTAAATAAATACATTTATTTTATTATTGTAATACTGCCTTAACATAGTAAACTATATAATAATAAGAAAAGTACGTAGGTACTTACGAGTATTAGGGCGATCCAATTGCTGATTAACGATATGACTCTGATGTATAAATTGCAATGAATGCACTGTAAATGTCGACGAGTTGCTCGATTATTCGGGTTCATTGTGGTATTCCGAGACGTTACTCGGCGCAATCGGTGTCCTAGAATCAATAGCAGAGGGTTGCCAGGTGTAAGCGTTATCGGTGTCCAGGTATCAGTATCAGAGGGTCGCCAGGAGTTGAAAGATTAGTCGGAGTCCGTAATAGTAGCCAAGTCACAAATAACACACTAAAACCACAAGAAATCACCCATTATACAACAACGCAACAACAACGATCGAAGGACTGCGCGGAATGTCGCTTAATCGCTTTGACAGACAGCTGACAGCTCTCATGTCATACTACGTTCCGTTCTACGTATTAGTGCAAATGTCAACCTATCATTTGCAACTCGTTTTGGAATACTTAGTCCGTATCCCTATCTAAAAATGATATTATTGATCATTACACTACAAAAACAAGTAAATGATCTACAATATACAATCAAGTATTTAAAAAAGTCAACGCATAATGGTAGTGTTGCTTTCGTGTTATGATGAAACGTGTACCACAGATAAAAACGGGACGGGTTTAGATGCGTTCAAAACCTATAAAAAGTCGTAAGGAAATGAGGTTATTATTACAATGCTAAATTATTTTTCCGGCCCCAATAAAATAAGCTGGACCCCGTAATTTAATATACACATAAGTGACTATTTTTTGACGTAGCAATCATTGGTGGTCGTTTCATATTTTAGTCAGGTCACATCTGGCCGATGTTCTTTAAACACATTATAAGATAAATCAATAAATTAACATAATTAATATCACCAATGACAAATAATTATTCATGCGTGTATTTTGATGTCAGATTAAGGGTAAAGAATTTACAGGGACATTTCACAAAAAACTCGTGAATTGAGTAAGAACATTCCTGCAACAACCACTTCCGTAGTGCCGAACAAAATTTTTTAAAGGGTAGGTCGGTAATTGACTTCGGCAAAGCATTATAAATTAGGGGAGCCATGTAGATACAACTCTTACGGAAGAGTTGCAACTTCGGAACAGGTATTTCAAAATCCAAATGTGCAGCTTTCCTCTTATTTGTATTATCTCTTCGTTCAAATAATGCAAGATTGGATCTCAAAAACTTGGCAACTTCATAGATATATATACAGGGTACAGTCAAAAGGTTATGTGACTTAAATATAGGCCTACACGAATCAGTCCACTCCATATTAAAGATCGCGCGGATACATTTTTTTTTGAGCAATGAAAATTCTATCTATATCTGTGGAGTTTCCCCACACAACTATGCTGTAACGAATAACTGAACAGACATAGGCATGATACACCATTACGGAGGTTTTTCTCGACGTAACATTTCTGACCTTTCTTAGCGCAAATACAAATTGGTTGATTTCTTTGCAGAGTATTTCGATATGATTCTTCCACGATAAGTGCTCATCAAGTATTACCCCTAGAAACCTTGTGTTATGTACCTGCTTTACGCTAATATTATTATAAGCGACATGAAGATGGACAGGTTTACTTTTCCATGTTTTGAAATGGAGTATGTTCGTTTTAGCAATATTTAATTTTAGTTTATTAATATCTAGCCATTTAACTATATCCTTCAATGTTTGATCAATTTCATTATCAAAGTTTTGTTGATCTTTACATGTTATAATAATAGTGGTGTCATCAGCATATAGAACACACTGATGTTTTATTGATTTTGGTAAGTCGTTTATATAGAGAAGTATAGCAGTATAAGCATACTATTTGTCATAGAGTTAAACTTTGCTATTCTTGATATCTACTTCCTACCACATAAATACGACCGAAACCATCATCTGCCTAGCCTTTTCCAACTATGCTGAATACCAGTGTTTTTTCATCGAGCGACAGCTTATCTGACCTCCACAATGCAGTTACTCGGTATCTGGATACCCCTTTTTAAGACTGGTTGGGAGATTTTCTGGCTTGATTTTTGTCTATTTTTTGTCTTGTATGTAAGCGAGTCTCTTCATGTGTAACAAAATCTTTTTGGGCCAAATGTTCTTGAAGTTTTTTTATAAAATCTAGGTATTTTTCGAATTTTATTTTACTATCGCTGCAATATGTGTCAATTTTAGCACTTCACTTTGTCCATTAAAAGTTGTGTCGCGCTATCGTTTGTCGATCAAAAGTTGTGTCGCACTAACCTTCGACGAGCATAAGTTGTTACGCGTTATCGTTTGTCGATTGAAAGTTGTGTTGCACTAACGTTCGTTGAGTATAAGTTGTGTCGTGTTATCGTTTGTCGATCAAAAGTTGTGTCGCACTAACGTTTGTCGGTAAAAAGTTGTGTCGCACTATCGATTGTCGAGCCAAAGTGGTGTCGCATTACCGTACGTCGAACTGATGTGCTATCGCACTAACTTACGTCGATCTAATGTGCTGTCGCACCACTGATTGTCGTCTTAACTTACTGTCGCACACGAATGACAGCCGAGTCCAACGGCATTTACGTGCTTTTCGAAGCACGAGCCAGGTATCACAAATTAAAGATCCACATAACAGTTGAAAGCACATTATTACAGAAGAGAACAGGTGTTTTCCTTTTCCGTCATGTTTCACAATACTAAAGGTAGACAAAGGTAAAATACAGGAGCATTTTTTAATGAAAGGGCACTTGTTTATCGCCATTAGGGACCCACCAATTTCTCATTCAACCTCCTCGCTTCGCCTTCATTCAAACTCCTACTTGACACACTGACAAAGCGCGAATAAGGTCCTATCTTTACCCGACTCACGTCAAAATTACTGTCCTGTTAACCAAAAGCCACGGAAATAGGTTACCAATGTTATTTAAAAGACTTTTAACATAATTTCCTGAGGCGCATTCCGAAGAGGTGAAAGTTAATTTATTTACTCCATCAAATTCAATTCCGTTGTTAGATAAACAGATGGTTCCCGAGCTATATTTTGTAGCTTCGTAATTTATACAAACTTGTTATAAATACTACTATTTATATCTCTGATTGTATTTTCAGGGAATGATATTGATAAAGAAAATTAAAATGTACTTCAACAACACTGACGACACACGCACACGCGCGCACACGCGCGCGCGCGCGCGCTCACTTTGTTGTTCTTCTTCTTCTTGTACTTGTTCTTCTTTCTTCATTCGTGGCTTTCAATTTTTGACTTGGAAATTGATGACGAACCTGCTGAATTGAATTTAAAACAATAACAAGTTTACCCAAAATATCCAAAGGTCGTAAGAACCGTCGAATGGTATTGAGTAACGTTATGATATAAAATAATTCGGCGTCATAAGTAGTCTGCGCCAAAATAAAAAAAAATTGACATACAAAAAGAGTCGACGTCAATTTTATTCCACGGAAAAAGACTTACGCGTCGAACGCATCGAACGAATCAAATTTTAAAATTCTGTATATGAAACCTTATGGAACCACGGACACTTGATCTCGTCGAATTGTCCCAATCTGGAAGAACTCCGGAAATCCTAGACGAATTCGGAAGACGTCATCAGATTCGGCAAGGCTAATGCGCGCATTCTGTAAGTTGCGACAGTTGTACGACAGAGGAACGCGCGAAAACTACTTCTAAATTGTTTTAAAAATTAGTGATTCTATTTTAATTTTTTGATCCATCACAATTCACGTGTAATAACAGTGCGACAGGCGTAAAGGAAATAGAAACAATTTCGGCGCCTTCGATTCTTTCGGCGAGGTAAATTCGTTTGACGCGTTCGGCTCGGATAATTGTACGTTCACCTTTAATAATAATAATATAATAATAATGTATTAATTAAATATCGTTTACAAAAAAGTGTACATTAGTCAATAGTAGGAATATTTTCCATACAAATATATTGCCTAAAAATAAACTAAGACTAAAATAGTTATATACCTAACTGGTGCAAGTTATGATGAATCGGAATTACAATGTTAGGTAGCGACACGCCCAAGCTAGGTACTACAAACCTGTGTTTCAGGCCATCACTTTACATTCAAATTATATTGGTTCATCATTATAGAGTTAAACTGATATAAAATAGACTCTAAACAATTTTGGGCAAAAACATTTTTGAACATTATTATCTAAAAACTAAACCTATCTAAATATACAACAGATGTTAGTTACTTTAAAGTAGGTTTAAAAGTTTGGTTAAATAAACTCCAATAGAACTATACGTACCGATAAAGCGCCCCATTACATCAAACGTATATCTTGATTTATTTATTAAATTTGTAATTTGATAAATAAAACAGTTATCAATTAAACCGTATTTTCCATTGACGGAAACTGACTTAGGTAAGTACCTCAAGCTTAGACATAAGTGCCCCATACATATCCGACAATATTGAAAGCTTTACCACGTAATGTTCAGACCATAGACTTCTTGTAGGTTTTCCTGTAATATAAGTAAAGAAAAAGTTAATGTATTTTGCATAAAAAATTAAGCTTTATAATTTCGGAGATAAGGGGGTAATGGTCAATTTTCATAAACAACATTTTTTTTTTAAATTTGGTACACAGAACAGTTTGCAAAACTTTTTTTAAGTTTCCTAATTTGCCCCCCATGTTCTAAAATCTTTTAATTACGTTATGCATCAGTGTCAGGATCACAGAATCAACTGAATCAGTCCAGTTGTTTCGGAGCAATTTAGTTGTGACAGACGGACACAGAGTGATTCTAAAAGGGTTCCGTATTTAATTAGGACTTATAATAATAATAATACCAGCCTATAATTGTCCCACTGCAGCTCAAAGGCCTCTTCTCACACAGAGAAGGAACGAGCATTGATCACCATGCTTGCTCAAGACGAATTGGCTATTTCAGACTTATATCAATTATAAGTCCTGGTTTCCTCTCGATGTTTTCCTTCACCGATGTCAATGATGTCCAAGATAGATTTAGAAAGTACGTATGAGTTGAAAAAGTCACATTGGTATAGTGCGTGCCATGAAAGATGAGACTTGACACAGACTTGATTTGACTTGCGCAGTACTCGATTTAGAGGTAAATTTCTATAAATCGAGTACTGCGCAAGTCAAATCAAGTCTGTGTCAAGTCTCATCTTTCGTGCCACGTACTATACTTGCCTGGTTTCGAACCTACCACCTCATGCATGAGAGGCGGCGCCTTAACCATTAGGCCATTACGACATTAGGACTTACTGAACCCTAAAATGACTTCTGTCAGGTGCGTTCTCCTGGAATAATTTATAAGCTATCTAATAATAAGGACCACATTCATTCCCGTTGCCATGGTTACGAAAATATTCTTTCCGAAAGTCCACCATCTTTTTTCCTGATTTAATTTGTGGAAATATGAAAAATGTTATTTCAATTTTAAATAAGCAGTAGGCGACTGAATGAAAATTAGGTTGACTCGGGACCCGCAACGAGTTTAATGAGAAAAACATAACGAATACTTTTTATTTTGTTTCTCACAAATGATCATAAAAATGTATTTTGTTTGTTTATTTTACTTCCATATTAATCTTAATCTTTTTTAAGGATAAAAAGATTTTCGGTATCAGATTTTCCGGTATCCACAATAATGATTCCTATACTAAATCAGGCTTCAGTAATTAAATGCGGTTAGTACCCACGTAGTCAGAACGTATCTATACTAGTATACTTCAGTACGTACATATAAAGTCCTCTGACGCGTCTATCTATCTGTTCGCGATCAACTCAAAAACTACTGAACGGATGTTCATGCGGTTTTCAAAAATATACAGGGTAATTTATGAGGAAGGATTAAGTGTATAATTTGTTAAGGTGTTAGTGTAAATTGGTTGAAATGTGACAATAATACCCGTGCGAAGCCGGGGCGGATCGCTAGTATATTATAAAGAGGTACCTAAAGTTTGAAACATGTAGCAAAAAAAGAATGTCTAAAATTACAATGGTTTTAGCTGTTTTACTTATGACTACACTTCAAATTGTATTGAAAGACCAAAATATGATCACCAAATCTTATTGAACAAATTAATATGCTATTAAGTAGGTTGAACCGAGGAAGAGCTCGTGTCTAACCAAAAGCCGTACAGATCGATCGGTCAAAGGTTAAGCTGGGCTTGCCGCGGTTGGTCTGTAGATGGGTGACCGAGGTAAGATTGGGCTTTATAATTTTTTTAGGTTAGGTTTTTTCCAATATAATTAGTTACTTTTTAAGTTAGACTAGTCTAGACTAGTAGTAGTAGACTAGTTTGTTAAGGTTAGTTTAATTTGCTATAACAGATTGGTTATAATTTGACATTAAAATGGCGTTTAAATGATGATCATTACTTATGATCACACTAAGGCTACTATAGCATATAAAACACTATTTTAAGCTATATTTTACCATTTCTGGTGTTAAGTTAAACCTTATGTTAAACTTAACTTATATAGCCTTATAATAGATCTATTTAAAGTTCATAATGACGAATTAAATACAATAGCAAATAACACAGCACTATTCAGCGTCGCAATTCTCGACAGTAGTATAAAATGAACGAGAAAAGTGTTTTATTTCCACGGTGGACATAAGACAACCTGTTACATCTAGGTGCATTACTCTTAGCCACCGTAATTACTTTTCAGCCCTTATAGCTTTCAGTTATGGATTTTTTTATTTCCATTTAAAATAATGTAAAGGTATTGGAAGTATTCAATTTCATTTGAAAACCTCCATTGGTTTCTAAGTAAACTTCAACTATTCCCGACGACATGGATACTTATCTCTTTTGGTGACTGTACCTACCCAGCATTGAACTTTGTCTCTGTCTAAAAATGTTAAGCTATTTACGCTAGCGGAGTTTCAAACACAAAGTACACACTTAGTATAAATATGTAGGTACATATATATATTTGACTCTTTTTTTATACACTGCTCAGGCTCACATACTGATTCATTGTTTGTTAAAATATAAGGAGTGGTCGTCTACTGTTTCAACATTAATTGTAATATGTAATATGTGAACACTGTGTATCTATGTACATATAACTTAGTCTGTCATTCCTTAATCTGTGATACTTTGTACACACTTTCAAATACCTAGTGTTTTTATGCAAGGTACATCGTATTCACGTATAATTATATAATTCCTGTAAATGCAAATATTGTTAACATCGTTTTTAAAAGAGTAAGTATGGAGTTTCTTGCCCATTCTTCTCCATACAAAACTACCTTTTGGAATGGGCACCTAGAATCAATTTTTTTTTTTTTTCTCATTTGACGTTCAAAAGTGCCTTATAATGGTCTAATTGAAATAAATGATTTGACTTTGACTTTGACTTTGACTTTGACAAATAGTGTTATTGCATGAAAGAGTTCTGAATTGTCATTCTTTGTTGTTATGTAACCACTCTAGAAACAGAGCTGAAAATTACTGTTACTTAAACATCTCTCTCCTTAGAGAAATGAAGGAAAAACGCTCTCAACTAAAACTAAGAAGTCTTAGCGTTTTATTTCTAAGAACTCACTTATTATTCAGGCCATTGTTTTACCTGCGGAGTCTGCTTTGCTTAATCAATAAATTAGTCGATGAACTACTTATTTCTTCGTCTAGATTTAGCGAGGGTTCTACCTCGAATAGCTCTTGCAGCGAGTGCTAAAAATGAAACTGTAGAAATGGTAGATGTTTTTATTTTTTGTGCCCTCATTAGAATAAAAATCTATTTTGCGTTTATTTTCTAGCAAATGTTTGTTTAGGATAAATGGGTGGGTACCTAATTCTTACATTAAATAATACCATTCTCTGTTTTTTATGCTAATAGGATTATGAGATACAATTACACAATGAAGTCAAATAAAATATTTTAATCAATTAATTACATAATTTATAAAGTTAAACGAAAGTAAATTGAGATCATTTTAAATACATATAAATGTAAAATGATCACTCAATCCCTACACATTAGCTAGAAATTTATGTTGAGTTGGTACTAGATCGGGCAAATCCTCGAAACTACACGTTTGATTCTGTTATTTTTTTCAACATTGGGACGCTACGTTATCCTTCAATGCTATTGGCTATATTTTAATACCTATAGGTTATACTAATATTTCTATTGTGCCTATAGCCCGCGCGCAAGTGCTAGTCACCGCCTGAGGCACGGATATCGAGCCTGAGGTATGGAACAAGCCCGCCACACTATTCCCAAACCACTGCAACTCCTGTAAGCCAGAATTAACAGTGGCGACCACCAGAAAAGCGCCAAAGCAATGAAGCTCGACGAGTCCCAGAGAAATGACTGAACTGTCTGCCTGCCTGCCTGAGGTATGTGACGGGTGAGACGGGGGAGGACGCGTTTGACAAGATGCGGCGGTCGACGGCAGACTGAGTTAACTAGACGTTTGTGTTTCTTCCCTCATCTCATCGCTCACATACCTATCTCAGGCAGTGACGAGTACTTGCGCGCAGACTATATCATACAATTAGAGATCAGTGAAAAAATGCAATGATTGGCGATAAGTAATCTCTCAAAGGTAACGTGGGCTGTCAACCCCTAGCATCATGACTGTGATGACAGTTTACGTCAAGCTTACTTCAACTGAATTCACCGAGTGAAGGTTAACAGCATAGACCCGCTGCTTACTGGTAATTTTAATTGACGTCGCGTATTGGGCTCTTTTGGTATAAAACGTTTCTTCTATCTATCTACACAGTCTTTTGGTCGTCGCTCACTGTTACAGCACCGCTCTGAGACGGCATCAGCCTGGCTTTAATCGCCTTCAAAATCAAACTACATATTAACTGCCAGCGCTCTACCTGATATCCGTCAACTTCATCTTGCCATTACAAAAAATATTTAAAATACATCGTTTAAAGCTCTAATTTGAATGGCAAATTATTTACTGTGTCATGTCTTATGAAGCCGTGCTGTTATAATGTGCGATCACCTTTCTCGACTAAGCTTGTTTACGTAATCTGCGATTTTTATGAAACTTAAGAGGGATGCGCCAGGGCAGCAAGCGAAATTCAAATTTTGTTAGTTTTTTTTGCTTTTTCAGTATCCGGTGGTATTGTAATAAATAAATTATTCGCGGGAGTAACAAATATACATGAAAAACAGAATTATAATACCTAACTAATTAAAATCATCAATATAACTCTCCAAGTTAAATACCCTCCTAAATGTGCCTATTTAATGAAAATATGACGTTTATGATTTTTGCTAGCTTGTTACTGTGGCAACTTTTTTATTAAGATAATGCTGTAAATGTGCTTTCACCTTAAATTAAAATCTGATATTAAATATGAAAATATCAATAACAAAAAAGCACGTTTTACGACCGTATGTTTACAAAATAGCGATAGGTATATTTTATTTCACACAATCTATTTGCATCTGATCACGAATGAGCACAATAAAGCAAAATATATTGTTAGTATCGGCCATGTTTTTCGGATAACAGCTGCTAAAACTCTCGCCCAAAATGTAAATACAAATAAAAACAATTTAAATAAACAAAAATACAATCACACACTGATGTGTGATACTATGTAGGTATTTTTTGTTACCGATTATACCATAAATAGGTAGCTACAGTGTACTGTACCTACCTATTGTTAAGGATTAGGATTTTTAGGATTCTTTGGAATGAAAAAGAGATTTTCTGCATGCACAAAAACAGTTCCAGTTTATTCAGTATAAGTTACTTGCCACAGATACAGAATAACACATAAAAATAATACTGTTGTAGTCAATTGTCACAGATAATATAAGTGCTGCTCTTATCGAGTACTGAAGTATTAATTCCATAAAGCCAAGCTTATAATATTACCTATAACCAACACAGAATAAAATTATATATCCAATACCCTCTCTATAATTTTATTTCCCTACAAACTGTATCTTTTAATTTAATTACACAAACTGTTTATGTTAATACATACTTATACAACAAATGATCTCTTAAAAATATAAATGACTGAGCTGGTAATGACTCAGTTAAGATGTCTGCCAATTGATTGGAACTAGAAACATATTTAATTTTAATAATCCCTTCCTCAACCTTTTCTCTAATAAAGTTATATTTTACATCTAAATGTTTAGTTCTTTTGTGGTAGATGAGATCATGGGATTACTTATCAGCCTTATTGCACTTTGGTTATCTACATGTAGAAGAACAGAGTCACACATTTCACCTAAGTCTGATAACAATTGCCTCAGCCATATAATTTCCTTGGCAGACTCACTAGCAGCTACAAACTCTGCTTCTGTAGTAGAGAGAGCAATAGTCTTTTGTTTTTGACTGGACCATGTGATAGGTCCACCGTTCAACAAGAATATGTATCCAGTGGTAGACTTTCTAGTGTCTATATCACTTGCAAAATCTGAATCAGAATAACCTATAAGACTGCTGCTCTCACTATAAGTGATACATAAATCCTTAGTATCTATCAAATATCTTATTATGCGTTTAGCAGCATTTACATGTTGCTGTTTAGGGCTGTTTACATATCTACTTAGTAAGTTTACTATAAAACTAATATCTGGTCGTGAGACTGAACATAAAAACAATAGTGAACCTATTAGCTCTCTATAAGGAAAGCTTACAATTTCTTCCTCTAAATTCTTTGAGATTATTACATTTACATCAGATGGGGTTTTTACAGGATTGGCATCACTCATATTAAATTTTGCTATTATCTGCTCAATATAATTTCTTTGATGAATAAGAATGAAATTATTCTCCCTTTTTATTTGCATGCCCACAAAGTAAGTTAAATTCAATTCTTTAATTTTAAAAGCTTGTTTTAAATACATTATAATTTCTTTAATTAAGTTCTTATTTGGGGAAACCACAAGACAGTCGTCTACAAAAATTAATAAGTAAATTTTGATGCCATTGAAATCTCCTATATAAATACAGTTGTCTGCCTGAGATTGTACAAAACCATATTCCTTTAGAAAATTTGTGAACTTCTTATTCCAACATCTAGACGCTTGTTTAAGACCATAAAGGGCTTTATTTAATTTTAAAATATAATCATTACTCACTGACACTCCCTCAGGCACCTCTAAATATATGTCTTCATCAAGATTACCATTGAGAAAATCTGTTTTTACATCAAACTGTTGGATTACATAGTTGTATTTAGCTGCAAGAGAAAGAATTATTCTTATGGAATCATACCTTACAGTTGGCGAAAATATTTCATCATAATCTACGCCTTTTACTTGCTTGAATCCACGTGCACATAAACGAGCTTTGTACCTTGTGACCTTTCCATTTTCATCTCTCTTTATTGTAAAAACCCATTTTGTTGTTATAGTTCTTTGATTAGCTCTCTTGACAGCTGTCCAGGTCTTATTGTCTTCATGAGCTTCAAGTTCTTCATCAACAGCATTAGACCACTGAACCTTTTCAGGATTGTTCATCGCCTCTTCATATGTAGATGGTACTGTGAATTCCACGAAGTTTGCTTCGTAATTTCTATTTTGTCGAGGTCTTAGATTGATATATGTCTTTCTTCTGGATCTTCTATCTCCTGAGATGGTTCGTAAGTGGGATCATCATCATCACAGCTGTGCAAACTTTCAGCTGAATTTTCTGTTGATAAAGTGTCACTGCGATGTGTTTCATTTTCTTGTTTGTTTTCTTCAGTGTCTATGCATTCTTCTTCTATGAAAAGTTTTGAAATATTTCTTCTTATTTCTGGGGCTTTCTCCTCATCAAAAATTATATTTCTTGATATTTTTATTTGTTTGTTTTGTGTATTGTACATTCTATAATTAGTCTCATCATATCCTACTAATATTATCATCTCACTTTTTTTATCAAGTTTATTTCTTAATTGATCTGGAATATGTACATATCCGACACTACCAAACACCCTTACATGACTTAACTGCGGCTTAACACCTGTCCATGATTCATAAGGTGTTTTATTGACTGATTGACTTGACGAGGTCCTGTTAAGTAAATACACAGCTGTATTAACAGCTTCGGCCCACAAATACAATGGCACATCTTTAGCATACAGCATTGACCGAGCACTCTCAACTATGGTTCGCAACTCCCTCTCTGCACGACCATTTTGTTCTGGAGTTTAGGGTGCTGTGCACTCATGCATTATGCCTTCTTTTTTCATATTATATTCCTTAAATGCATTATATTTATATTCCCCTCCATTGTCAGTGTGTAAAATCTTCACTCTATGCATGTACTTATTCTTGATTATATATTTTATATTTTAAAATATTCCATCACATCACTTTTATTTTTCATAAAATACACATGCCTGTAGCTTGTCTTGGCATCTTTAAACAATACAAAATAGCGCATACCTCGCACTGATGTGTGACTCATCGGACCACACACGTCACTATACACCAGATCACCTGGTTGTATTTCACTTCTTGAAGATTTTTTAAATGACAGACGATACTGTTTTCCATATGCACATGCCTCACAGGTGTATTTCTTCTGTGTTTCCTGTTATCGTCAAACCTTCAACCACATTGTTTAAGTTCATATTTCGTACTAGCTTCTGCCCGCGACTTCGTACGCGGATCCTGTTGCTTATGCCAGCGACAACGGGGTCGGCAAAATCGAAGATCTGAAACGTCTGATGTCGAATTCTAAGAGCCCGGGGACGGGAAAACAACGGGATGCGCGAGATGATTCGAGACGTCCAAAAAGTACAATTTTGAATCATACCTCCGATGGCGGAATATGTGGCGTAGTCAATCATAGGAGTATAGGTACGTAAATGAACTCCGTTCCATATCAACCCAAGGAAGGTCGCCATGACCTACGGCTATATCTTGAGACACATCCGATTCTTCAGATGATATCGACATTCTGTTCAGAGAATGTCAAAGTCGATCAGAATTCAAACGTTCGTTGCGCTCTTCTTCTGTCTCTTCATGCCGTACTCCAGCAATTCTTTTTCTCTCACTTTCTAACTGATTATGAATATTTTGTGTGCGTGTTCGGGACAATCTATACTATAATATTATAAAGCTGAAGTTTGTTTGTTTGTTCGGTTGAATGCGCTAATCTCAGGATCTACTGGTTCGAAATAAAAAAATCTTTTTGTGTTGGTGTTTAGCGCGTTAAGGTTCACTTTAGGTTGACACAGAAACTGGAGTAATTAAGACGTGTGTTTGGTTCAAAGCTTTATTTTCAACTACTTAGTACATCATGACATGCAGCTAGATAAACGATTTACACAACTAAAGACACATAACTATATACAGGTATAATCCTCCCAACATACCGCCCACCAAAAGAGCTTTAAGTTCTTTTAAAACAAATAAATAATAACGTGGAATTAATTTACACATTTCAAAAAAACTAACAAATATTAGACACAAAATGGTAGATAGTCATAACTATAACCAACTGTAAACTAATGAAATTGAATGTTTAGTAAATCAATCCTACTTCAGTACATATTAAATAAATAAACTTACACGGTATGCATGTTAAATTAAACCTTGGTGTCTACAGGCAGGAGACATAATTTACCGATTGATCGCTTAACTATGTGGTTACCAGTTTTCACACTATACACTCTCGTAACAGCGTCTTGGCCAGGGTGTTTATCTACGATGCGTCCAAGTGGCCATTTCCCTGGAACAGTATTGTCTGTCTTTACGAGCACTATCTGACCAATCTCTAAATCTGGAACTGTCTTTAACCACTTCGGGCGTTGCTGTAGTCTGGCTAAATACTCATGCTGCCATCGCTGCCAAAAGTCATTCAAGAGCTTTTGAGTGTGCTGCCGAGATAGTCTGTTGACAGGTACGTCTTTCCAGTTTGGTGAAGGTACGGTGATTGGTGCTTCCCCGATTAGGAAGTGTCCTGGAGTAAGTACTTCCATGTCCTCTTTGTCTGAATCATCGATGGGGCACAACGGTCGTGAGTTTAGACAAGCCTCGATCTGGCACAAAAGCGTACTCATCTCTTCAAACGTCATGTGGCTGTTTAAGACTCGTTTGAGGTGATATTTAGTGGATTTTATGCCGGCTTCCCATAGCCCACCGAAGTTCGGACTATATCCTGGAATAAAATGCCACTGCGTCCCATCTTTGGTCAAAGTATTTGATATATCACCTTCAAATTCTAACTTTGCTGCGTTCCAGGTTTCAGCAAGCTCTTTGTTAGCTCCGACAAAGTTTCGGCCCTGATCACTCCACATG
Organism: Charanyca ferruginea; assembly: GCA_947361185.1. Taxonomy (NCBI): domain Eukaryota; kingdom Metazoa; phylum Arthropoda; class Insecta; order Lepidoptera; family Noctuidae; genus Charanyca; species Charanyca ferruginea. Next base: position 34,126,322 of record OX376056.1, read on the forward strand.
TGGTTACATCTTCCTCTACGTGACACGAATCGTCTGAACGCTCCGATAAACGCTTCAGATGTGAGGTCGCCAACAAGTTCTAAATGTATGGCCTTTGTTGCCATACATATAAACAAAGAAATATAGCCTTTGTTCGTTTTAGCGCCTCTTCCTCTAGACATTAGGATTTGGTACGGGCCTGCAAAGTCAACACCACAGTTCAAGAAGGCACGGGCCGGTGTCACTCGTTCTTTGGGTAAGTCCCCCATCAACTGGTTTCTAATTTCAGCTCGCTGTTTTGCACAAATTAAACATTTATGCACTGCAGCTTTGATTAAACCTTTTCCCTTCACAATCCAATATCTAGATCGAATGTAATTAAACATTAACTGTACACTTCCATGTAAAGTTACCAAATGTGCATCAGCCACAATCAGTCTTGTTAAATATGATTTGTTATCTAAGATTATGGGGTGCTTTCTATCCTTGTCTATTTTGGCGTGTCGAATTCTACCGCCCACCCTGAGGATATAATTTCGATCTAAATATGGATTGAGTGACTTCAATACACTTCTGTTTTTAACTTTACTCTTCTCTTTCAGATCTTTAATTTCTTCTTCAAAACATTCTCTTTGTGTTATTTGTATACATTTGTGTAATGATCTTTCTAATTCTTCCGTGTTTATACTAATCTGTGTTTTTTCCTTTTTCAGGTTCAAGAATTGTCTGCAATATGTCACTGCTTGCAATAACTCCTGGATTGTATCACAAACCTCGAAGCGGGTTGACCAATTTTTCTCTTCGACAGATTGTTGTTCCGATACCATGTTTACATTAATAACCTTTCTTATTTCAAGGTCCGTCGAAGTGCTTATGCTGTTAAATTTTATTTCCTTTTGTTTCAGCCAGTTTGGTCCTTCCCACCATAATCGACAATTCTTCAACTCTGATAACAGCATGCCCCTGGATACGACATCTGCTGGATTTTCTTGTGATCGTACGTGAAACCATTTGTGACCGATGTTATCGATTATCGTTACCACTCTGTTTCTCACAAAGGTTTGCCATCTTGACGGATCTCCTTGCAACCATGATAAAACTATTGTCGAGTCTGTCCATGAAAATATTTGATCAGTAGGAATACGCATGGCTTCGCTTATTTGCTTTAATAATTTTGAGAGTAATACTGCGCCGCACAGCTCCAGTCGCGGTAGTGACATTGGTTTTACAGGCGCAACTCTGGATTTGGCAGCAATGATTGTCGTTTTGTATTGATGGTCGTCTCCCAGCACCCTCAGGTAAGCTACAGCTCCATAGGCTTTTTCCGAAGCATCACAGTAACCGTGTACAGAAGCGGTCTTCATGCTTTCACTTGTGCATTGTAACCATCGTTGCAGTTCAACAACCTTCAAATGTGACAAGCTTTCTCTTATACTAATCCATTCTTTTTCTGTTTCAGGGTTCGTCATCCCAGGCGGATTGCTTCAGCCACAAACCTTGGATTAATATTTTTGCAGGTACTATTGCAGGAGCCAGCCATCCCAGCGGATCAAAAAGCCTGTGAACGTCAGCCAAAATCTTTCTTTTGGTCACCACTCCTGTCATAAGGGCGTAATCAAGATGATAATGAATAGTATCTTCACCCATGTTCCAGGATAAACCAAGTGTTCTGACCGTGCCATGCAACTTCATGTCTATTTTAACTTGCTTACTATGCTGTTCATCTTCAAATTGTTTCAGAAATTTGCTACTGTTAGATGCCCACTTTTGCAGCTTGAAACCTCCTCTTTGCAGGATATGGCTAATATCTTTAGCTACTGCTATAGCCTGTTCTACTGTATCCTGTCCAGACATTAGGTCATCCATAAAAAAATCACGCTTGATGGTTTCAGCCGCTATGGAATAATCCTTGCCTTCATCTTCTGCTAGTTGTTGCAGCGTTTTCACAGCAAGCAGAAGCAGTACCGAATGTGACACGTAGCAGACGATAATCTCTGATTGTTTCAGTTGCATGCTGACGCCAAAGAATACGCTGGTAGTCTGCGTCTTCTTGTGTCACCAACACTTGTCTGTACATTTTTTCGATGTCTGACACAAAACAGATAGGCTTCATTCTCCACCTCATGACTAAATATCTCATGTCTTCCTGTAGCTGAGGCCCTATCAGTAGTTCATCATTTAGAGATATATTATTGCAACCTTTGGACGAAGCATTAAAGACAACCCTAACCTTCGTTGTTTCACTTATTTCTTTCAGGACTGGATGGTGTGGTAAGTACACTGCTGAATGATCTATCTCGTTTATTGGAACTATTTCCATGTGTTTCAGATCAGTATACTCCTTCATCACTTTTATGTATTCCATCCTCAACTGTGTATCATTTTCAAAGCGTTTTTCAAGTTGCATGTATCTTCTCAATGCTATATCTCTAGTTTTACCTTCACATGACTTAGGTTTTTCGGTTTTGAGTGGTAATTTTACCACGAATCTTCCTTCAAAGTTTCGCTTGTATGTTTCATTGTATATTTTCTCACAGGTTTCTTCTTCTTCTGTTAGTTTCTTCTTACTATCATCCTCTACTTCCCAGAAGGATTTCAGCATATGTTCCATCTCAATATGTTGATGCATGACGGTGATATCTTCCGAAGAAGTGGTTTCTTCCACCTTTCCAAAAAGAATCCATCCTAGGCGTGTATCTTGTGCACTTGGGGAGCCTAATGGACCTTTGACCAGACCGCCCTTCAGAATGATGTCATAAATTTGAACACCTAATAAAAGGTCCACTCTCCCTGGTTGATTGTAACTTGGGTCTGCCAGGGCGAGGCCTTGTAAATGTGGCCGCATTTACAAGGCCTCGCCGTCGGCGATTTTGTGGGTGAAATGTCTTGGTGGCAGATTGGAGGTTATGTTCTTGGGTATAACATATGCCTTCAGAGAAATCTTGAAATCATCTTCACACCGAGATAATAGATCAAATTCTACGATGTGATTTATGTGTGTCTGTTTCCCTCCAACTGTGGTGATCGTTCCTCTGCTTGATTTGCGTTTTATCTTTAGTCTTTGTGCTGCTCTCTCACTGATAAAACTTTCATGTGACCCTTGGTCAATTAAGGCGCGCAATACTGTTGTAAGTCCATTGTCATCCCTTACATAAACTAATGCTGTTGCCAGCAAAGCTGTGGACTTCTTCGTTGTGAAGTGTGATGCTATTGCGACGTCTTCTTTTGTATCTTCTTTATTTTGTTCCTTTCCTTCGATATGACTGTGTGGAGTTTGTGTATTGTCTGACTGCTTGTTGTTACTTCTCTGCTGATGCAACAGTGAGTGATGCCGGCGGTTGCAACGACGACAGAACACAGGTACGCGACATTTCCAGGCTGAGTGTCCTGGTGCCAGACAATTGTAGCAAAGGCTATTGTTCTTTACAAACTCGATCCTCTCCGTAGGTTGAAGCTTTGTAAAATCTTTACAATGGCATAGGGCGTGGTCTTCCTTGCACATTGTACACGTCTTCGCCGGTGTGGTTGCAGAAACATGGCATGACTTATCCTTGATAGTTTTCTCCTTCACGACGGCTGCAGTACTACCAGCAGTTAACAACTCCAATGTACGAAACTTCGACTCCAAGAATATATAAAAATCTTTCAAAGTGGGTAACTTGTTAAACTCCTGAGTGTACGTATGCTCCTCCCAATCCTTATGGGTCTCAGGGTCTAATTTCTGAACCACTAAAAATATAATCAGAGGGTCCCAATTGTCAATAGATAAATCCTGATTTTGTAGACTGTTGAAACATTCAGTTGTAGTATCTAGCAAGGACTTTATCTGATTTGAAGTTGGTGTCTTGATCGCCTTTTGTCCGGTAAGTCGTTTCAACAAAGTATTTATTATTACTCGTTTATTCCCGAAGCGACTTTTCAATATATTCCACGCTTGTTCGTAGTTATTGTCCGTAACCCTTATATGTTTCAGCAAGACTTCAGCTTCGCCGGTAATACTTGATTTCAGGTATTGCAACTTCTGTACCAAACTTAGCGACGTATTGTTATGGACTAGTGATATAAACAAGTCATGATAAGTAGGCCAATCATCATAATTACCACTAAAATCAGGCAGCTGGATTCTCGGTAATTTAACTTGAGTTTGGTTTATCGTCGCGATGTTACTACATACTTCTCCTGATGACGACAATGTAGAAATCATGTCCTTTAAATCTCCTTGTAAACACAAGAACAAGTCCTCAATAACGTAGTAATCTTCGTTAACAAAGTACTGGATGTTCGTACGTTGATCTTTCGGTGTACACTTAACAAGTTCGTCATGTGTTGATTTAAAGTACTGCCAATATTCTTCTATACATTGTAATCTTGCTTGGATATAACCCTTTGTTAATCGTGCTTTAGGACATTTTTTCAAATTAACTTGGGCTTTTTGCATTTTACCAGCTGTTTCTTCTAGAAGATTTAGTAGTTGACTGCTTGAAGTACTCATTTTAGTACGAAGGCACTATATATCGTTTGATTTTAACCCAAATTCAAGTAAATACACTAAGTTATGGCGATGTAAAACTCGTAATTTTATTAAGTCTTCACTCATGAGTTTGTTATTCACTCTTATCGCTGAGGAATGTGCGATCCTTTTGTATTCGATCGGCCGGACAGTTTTTATAACTTTAAAAAACCATACTAATGAATCAGGCTCGTTTGGACCATATGTTTAGCGCGTTAAGGTTCACTTTAGGTTGACACAGAAACTGGAGTAATTAAGACGTGTGTTTGGTTCAAAGCTTTATTTTCAACTACTTAGTACATCATGACATGCAGCTAGATAAACGATTTACACAACTAAAGACACATAACTATATACAGGTATAATCCTCCCAACAGTTGGATAGTCCATTTACCGAGGAAGGCTATAAGTAGGCCAATGCGAAGCTGGGTCGGGTCGCTAGTGTATGATAATCTCGATCAGCAGTTAGTCGTGCATCACGTTCATCATTCGTTTCAAAAGACCTGTTAGTAGATGTGCGAATACGCTGAGAAGTCAAGCGTGATTCTATATCGGTAAACGTTTCCGATTCGCGAGACAATGCATGTCGCTCACGATCAGCGGACAGTCGCGCATCACGTTCCGCAGCAGATGCGTAGATACACTGAGAACTCAAGCGCAATTCTCTATCCGTGAACGTCTCCGACTCGCGAGACAATGTATGACGTTCACGATCAGCGGTCAGTCGCGCATCATACTCTTCACTGGTCTCTAGAGACCTGGATGTAGATGCGTAAATACGCTGAGAACGCAGGCGTGCTTCGCGATCAGCTATGTTATTCTGTAAGAACTCACTCCAGTTCTCACTTCTGATTCCGCAGTGAAAACTGTTTTAGGTAGTCTGTAACTCGATAAAAACTACGCTAGCGCTACTAAGTGTTTCGTTACTATTTAAGCGAATACCAAATACTTTTCACTTCAAGTAAGTGAAATCGGAAATGAGATAGGATTTGAATTCGTGAGTGAATTCTTACAGAATTGCACTGCTGAAGAGGTTTCCACGGAGCGAGTTGCAGCCTGATGTTCTCGAACAGCATCAAGTCTCTCCTGACGCTCTTCGGTAGATTCTTGGGATCTTATGATCCTCAATCTTTTAGCTCCTTTGGAACATTGGGAAAGATTTGACCTCTTTCTAGGCATGGTTATAGTTTTATTGTAAAGATACCTGATCAATTAAAATCTAAGTGACTGCTCCCCTGCTTTACCGGGTAGGCTACCGTGTCACGAAGATAAATAGAAAAAGAAATTAAACATCCAAATAACATAAGCCCGAAGGCATATTTCATTGCATCTTCGGTCAGCTTTCTGAAGTCAACAGGAAATGCCCATCAGACCGAACAACTTTTGCTAAGACGTCATTCCTATATGTGTCATGGTGTGGCTGGGCTCTTGGAGTTCCACATCAGGTGTTCCAGATCTTCAAATTTATTCTCTCAGCAGAAAATGCTCATCACGTGGAACAATTTTTGCTATGGTACCATTATTGTATCTCTTATAGTTTAGCTGGTCTGTTGCGGTTCTGCATCTGGTGTTCAAGTTTCCAAGATAAATTATAGCCTATATGTTGCCCAGACTTAATACCTATACATAAAAAGAAAAATCATTCAAATCCGCCCAGTAGTTTCGAAGATTAGCGTGTACAAACAAACAGACAAACAGACAGAATTTTTTTTTTTGATTCGTGCTCTATTACTGTTCCTAAACCCCCCTCAATTTTTTTTTTAAATATATTCAATGTACAGACACAGTTTTGTTACTGTTTTATTATATGTATATAGGTTTCTCTCATATTTAATGCCCTAGTCTTTCATGCCATTTCTTGATGTCAATACTATGATGCACTAAGTTATTTTGCAGGAGCTACAGTTTTGATATTCAGTTCATACCTATAAATTATTTGTCTTAATTTGTGCACTCATCATCACTTTGTTCAGGTAAATTAATGCACTATTTCCTTTCTTGACAAGTGAATAACCTTGACGCATTATTACACCCTCAGAAAATAAATTCCTTCGTAAACTTGGAACATATAGTACATCATTCAATATACTTGAATGCCATTTTCCATTGACATATCTCTCTATCATTATTCTTCCAACTCCACATACTTCAACCAAGTGTTCATTACCGAGGGTCAATGACTTGTGATTGCATTCTTCTGATTCTAAAAATATGTCTTTTCTATAGGTTATATGAGCTGAAGCACCACTATCCAAAATCCAAATGTTAATGTCATCATTGATATTTTTGTCTTCAATATTGAATGCCAGCATATTATCGTGCTTTCTTGTATTTTTCTTTGGAGCACGACATTCCTTTGCAAAATGTCCTCTTTTCCCACAATTGTAGCACTCAAAGCGATGTTTATTGGTAGGTTTGTTTTGTTTTTGGCCATCACCACTGCGTTCATTTTGTTTAGGTTGACCTTTTCCTTTAGAATTAGTCACTAACAAGGCTGTTTCTTGCTCTTCCTCACAAGTTAAGCTTGCTTCCTCATCAAGTAAACGAGCAGTCAGATTTATGATATTTTGCTTTGAGGGATCTAACGATAACCATGCTTGGCGAAGTGTTCTATACTTGGTGGGGAGAATTCCAAGTATTTTTGTCATGATGGCTGTATCACTGAAAGAAAGAAAGAAAGAAAGAAAAATTTCGAAATATGTTGAGCAACTGTGTCACTAGGTGACATTTTGTACTGATAAAACCTTTCTTGTATTATCATTTTATTCAATTCACTTTTTTGATCGTAAATCGATTCGAGTTTCAACAATATTTCACTGGCGGTTTCACAATTTTCTATTAAGGTAATTTGCTTCAAGTCCATATTGGATGTTAAGATGAACATTGCCATACCATCGTTTTTCAACCATGTAGAACTGTCTGACTTTGGCTGATCGTTGTCGATACCTTTGGCTTTTAGAGCGCATTTGATTTGGAATTTCCACTGCCGGAAATTATTTCCATCGAATTTTTCAACACTCATTGACCGCGTGTCCATTTTGGAGGTTATCACTTATGACCATCCAATATTCGTGACGAGATTTTTACGATGTTTTTGTTTTCCACTGATCTTCAATTTCAAGCGATTTCCTGGGCCCATAACCTGTTAAGGTTTAGAATTCTTTGGAATGAAAAAGAGATTTTCTGCATGCACAAAAACAGTTCCAGTTTATTTAGTATAAGTTACTTGCCACAGATACAGAATAACACATAAAAATAATACTGTTGTAGTCAATTGTCACAGATAATATAAGTGCTGCTCTTATCGAGTACTGAAGTATTAATTCCATAAAGCCAAGCTTATAATATTACCTATAACCAACACAGAATAAAATTATATATCCAATACCTATTACAAATAATAGCTACTAAAGATACTAATAATACCTAAAATAAACTTTTAGGCACAAATAATATAATGCTGAAATAGAAGAATATTCCAGTCCTACCTATAGGTTGGACAACACAAGTTTCTACAGTTCTACTTTATGTGACAAAGCTCATAGTCTAAATGTCCTTCAAATAACTGGAGGAAAATCCATAATTTTATATATTCACTTGGCGACAAGAACCGTCAAAAGACATGAATAACCGTAAATATTCTACAGAATCTTCAATAGCCTTATATTAATAAACAGTCTTATATTAAAACCCAACTAAGCTTTTGAAGAACACGTAACATTTAATGATATTTCTTATACACATAAACGGCTTACCCACCCTACAAAACAAAAGGTAGAAAATATAAAAATAATACAAAAACACATGTTACAGAGGAAAGCCTATATTTTTCTATCGGATAAGCCGTGTCTGCCGTTCCTTAGCTTTCTAGAATACGTTTGTAAAGGCGGATACAAAACTGCGGAACAACGCAAAAGTAAGAATTCCCGGAAAACATGTTCTGTTTCTCATCCCATCAGTCAATTAAAAGTTTACTGCTTCACATTGTGTTGTTGTAGCATCAAGTTTCAATCATGGGCTTCCCAATTATATTTTTATTTTTTATAAACCTATCAATAGGCTTGCGTTTGGCCGCAACTCACCTGATCTTAACTGATGATGCGACCTAAGGTTGAACACGCTTGCCTAGGATGAAACGGTTCACTAGTGTCTTGAAGATAATATGAGATACCCAGTGAATTCACTATTCTGACAGTTTGTACAATAATTAATGTGGAAGCAAGGCGCTTGATTTGAGACCTGGTGACGCCATATTGCTGCTCGTCGGATGACGAAATGGGAATGGGGGAAATAAGTTGTGCAATACCAAAGCACACTCTCCAAAATTATCAAGGGGCGGATAATACTACTTGGGGTCCTGCGTAATTAATCACGTAATTGCCATTTTGTCAAAAAAACTATTTCAATAATGATTATTTACGATAGCTTTTTTATATTCATAATATTGTCCATTGTCTTTAATAGCGGCTGGGGTCCTATATATTCACGGGGCCCTGGACTGCAGCTCAAAAAACCTATAGTGTGATGTGGGTTTATATATACTAAGAATTTGGATAGTCAATCATCATCGCAATCCACAGCTGGACAATCTGACACTATTTCTGATTATTAATTTGTACCACAATACCTGGTTCTCTGCGGGAGGCAGAGAACCAGGCATCCACATCCAGTCTGTGTCCTAGTCATCTTTTAAATATGGTCGTTAGTTATCAACTAACTTGCTTCACTTGTTTCTCTGCTCCAGGTACTGTCGTATCGGTGCGGAAACTATAACCCAGACTACATCTAAATGGTTGCGTTTATCGTTCATGTATACCGAACTTTAGTAAAACATGGAACTATTTGGCAAACAATACATTTAGACTGATGTACACTATTACTCGTGAAGTAAATACAGATGTTACACGTCATGGTAGAGATGAGTTATATTTCAGGTAGGTACATAATGTAAAACACACATAGGTATACGGCTGTTTTGGAACCCAACGGCTTGGCACGCGAACGATGGCAAGAGACCGGACGCCATGTCTTTATTTCCTTAGAAATTGGGTTGGCATTTAGTGTGAGACGCTACGTGCGTCGATACTGTTACGCCATCCCATCTTCCTAGTTCAGCGTGCTGTGCTGGTGCTGCTGCTGCGGCTGCAGAAAACTCAAACGGTGGAAGCATAGTATCCTTGGTGATAACTTTATTTTCGAGCCGTTTGGATTTGAAACCCTCGGATCGTGGAGTTCGAGTACTCACCTCCGTGACATTTTCCGTAATCCAAATGCTGGTTTTTACCTGGGGGTAGAGGCATTGTCAACCAACGTGGCAATGCCGCGAGTCTCTTGGGCACATTCTCAGTTGACGGCGATGTCGAGGCATTTTTTCATGCCTTATTATATTAGTTTAATAGTTTTAGGTTTTTCTTTTTTATTATTCGTGCAAATAAAGTATATAAAATTTAAATAAGTAGTTCACACATAATACACTACAATACATATTAAAATTTCTCCTTCCTTAATATTATTATACCTAAATGTGAAGGTAACACTGTCTGTCTGTTATACTCACACGGTAAGCCACTGAACCGATGTTGATAAAATTTTAAAGGACATATGCTAGTTGTTAGGGATCCGTATTTTAATTATCTGCATCCACCATAATCGACATTCACGCGGATAAAGGTTGTCGCGGGCAAAAGCTAGTTTCAAATGTATAGGCCTTTCCCCTCAACTTCGTTCGGGTGATTTTTTTTAAGCAATCAGTATATATATAACGTAACTTTCATTCGGCGAAAGAATTTTCAGAATCGGACCAGTAGTTACAGAGATTAGAACGTTAAACAAACAAGCAAACAAACTCTTCAGCTTAATTATATTTGTCGGATCGTCAGGATTTAGCCCGTTAGATTCAGTCATCATGTGGGCAGAAGTTGGGTTTCGTGCAATGCAAACACACTGGGTATAGGGTACAATACACTGCGTTTATTAAAACACAACACAATTTAACATAAACTCAATCCATCCATACTAATATTATAAATGTGAAAGTAACTCTGTCTGTTACGCTTTCACGATGAAACAGCTGATCCGATTTTGATGAAATTTTCTATGAATATAGCTTGATCCCAGGGGAAGGAGGCTGCTTTTCATCTTTAAATAAAGTTAGACTCAAATTAAAATAGACATAGTAACACTTAAAGATAACGAATCGAGTACAGTTTCGGGACGCCTTAGCTCCGATGCGATCAGCCACAGAATTCTGAATGTCTTCCTCGCTGTGGTCTGAAAACATCACGACTCTATAGGAGCGCGCCAAAACTAGTGGTAGATCACGTTGTTCTCGATAATGGCGGGGTTGTGATTCGTTTCATACCTGTACTATTGACCACGGATACGACATATTAGTATAGATTAAAGGCGCCTAGCCTTTTTCCAAGTATGTTGGGGGCGACTTCCAGTCTAACCAGATGCAGTTGAATTCCACTGTTTCACATGGAGCGCCTGCTTGTCCGACCTCCACAACCCAGGTACTGGGTAACACGATACCCCTTGTAAGACTGGTTGTCAGACTTTCTGACTTCTGCCTTCCCTTAACAACTGCCAAAGATTACACTGCTGGGTTGCTACTGAGAAATGTTTGGCATGCAAAACAGACCAGGCACCTTATCTTCAGAAGTCGTTACTAGACAAAATGTTCAAAGTAATTATTTTAAAGATGGGACAGAGATATCTCCCGTTCTAAAAATAATAACTTTGAAGATGTAAAATTAAATTACGTAGATACTTAATGTAATTAAAGTTGAATAACACGACATTTCCATTTAAAGTTTTTTTTTGTTTAATTAATCGTTCAGCTTTCTGATTCCGAACTTTTTGAAAACAATGTGAACCGATCAAAAATTACTTGTGTAAAAATACTCTTATTTCCATGGAGATTATACTTGCAAAAGTTTGTTAAAAATTGTCATTTATATAGTTTCAATGTGGTCTGAAAATAATACCAAAAATAAACCTATCATGCGCAGAAATCACGTCTTTCTTGTCGTTTTTTGTTTGTACTCAGAAGTCAGAAAGTCTAACAACCTCTCACCCTCAAAGTCTGTCTTACCAAGGGGCATCATGTTACCCAGTAACTGGGTTGTGGAGGTCAGATAGGCAGTCGCTCTATGTAAAACAAAACATACTATGAAAAAAGCTAGGCAGATGATGACATAAACCAGGTAATTTCTGTTGTTTTTATGATTTGAATCAGCCGCCCTGCGAAGATCAAAAACCGGTATTGCCGAACCAAGGCTTTTAAGTCTTTGAATGGCTGACAAAGCATGTACAATAACGGTTGAGCGCGTGTTTCGTCGCCCGCCACCTGTCCACGTTTCATCTTAGTTGTGTAGGTTGTACGTTGTTGCATAGCTAATGGTTTTATAGAATTTCGTTTCAAATATTTTTTTTCTAATAATATCGTTTCATAGAACAATCCATACGCAGAATACTTACTTTCAAGATTTTCAAATCATTGATTTTTGTTTCGCATACAGTTTATTGTTAGAATTATCATATTATAGAATAACAAATCAAATATTCTTTATTCTTATATTTTTTATTTATTATAAAATTTATTCCTAAGAATGGGACTCTCAGTTCTAACCAAACTTACTGCGCGTGCGTGCAAGCAACCATGCAGCATGCAAGCAAGCACGCAGCGTACAAGCAAGTATGCAGCATGCAAGCAAGTATGCAGCATGCAAGCAAGCATGCAGCGTGCAAGCAAGCATGCAGCGTGCAAGCAAGCATGTAGCGTGCAAGCAAGCATGTAGCGTGCAAGCAAGCATGCAGCATGTAAGCAAGCATGCATCATGCAAGCGAGCATGCAATATGCAGCAGGCATAGTTTCTGTCACGGCTCCGGCGTTGCGGGGCTCCGGTGGTCCCACGCGAGCTTATCGTCGCAGATGGTATTCACGCTCACCACCGCAGCTTCGGCTTACTAGCCGGCTACGCCGGCCAGCCTCAGCCGCGGCGGCGGGCGTTAAACCACCTGCTCCTCAGCTCGCGGGCCGCCTCGCCCCTCCGCGCCCACGCAGATTTAAATTACACTCTAGGGTAGGGCAGACAAGACTACGTGGAGTCGGTTTCGCAGCGATTCGTTTCTGTCATGAACTTTGGTAGCACAACATATTGACTTTTTAAGACAACATTTTTGTTTTTGTCTATTTATATCTATACATTTTCATTGAAATAAATTCCATGGAAAAATACAACAAACAAAACAATATTAGTTAAAAAAGAATTCTACTTTTTGATAATTTTGTTAAACAAAAAAATGTGATTAAAAATTCATTGAATTGTGTTTCTGTGAAATATTTTTCATTGAAGTAAATAGTCTTTGAAACAATAATAGTCGAAATAATAATACGAGAACCAAATATTATGTTAAACATTTTCTGGGAAACGAAATTCTATGAAATTTCTGTCTGCGAAACAAGGGGACACCTAGTTGTGTAGACTAATTTTAACCAATCAAATAGTTTTAAATAATAGGGTATTTTACTCTATACGAGAAAAAATCTATAAATTTGTTATTGAGACAGTTTAGGCATAAAGCAGTCTGAAAATGTAAGTTTTAGTTCATAAAATAACAAGACTAATTTTTAAATTCAATTCAAAGTATTCAGTATTTTTAATCTGTTATAAAACACCGTGAAATAGTAGCGGCCATGTTATTACGCCGTACGGCTGTGTAAACAAAAAATTGTCAACTGTCAGTCAACCGATTGGCATAATATAGGCTTTGTACTTTTATTATTTTCGTAACTAACGTAGTTTTTTCATTATTACACCTATTATAAAATATATTTTTAATTATTTTTAAATGATATACAATTATCATATTTAATATGAGCTCATTTGATACAAAACGAACTGACGTCATTTACGCTGAGCAATATGGCGTCCAGTAAGAGGCGTTTTCGTCAAACTACGCGCGAAATTTGAAAATTTAAAATTTAGATGCATTTTTATGGCACTTTTCGATTGAATAAAGATTTTGTGTTTTTTTTGGTGGCATATTAGCACTATAGAATTTCATTGAGACACTTTTCAAAAATAGGTGTAATACCCTATTCTTTAGTTAGGTATTTATATTCTTTAAGAATACTTACTTTGGGTCACACACTGGTTCATAGGTTCATAGTTTGTTGAAATGTATGGAGTGGTTGTCTACTTTTACAATAATTGTAAATAATAATATGTGAACACTATGTATCTATGTAGGTATACAACTTAGCTGTCATTCTTTATCTTGTAATACTTTGTACATACTTCAATATAGTGTTTTTATGCAAGGTCCATCGTATTCACGTATAGTTATATAACTGAAAACTGTAAATGCAAAATATTGTACACATTTTTTTTAAAAGAGTGAGTATGGAGTTTCTTGCCCATTCTTCTCCATACGAAGCTACCTTTTGGAATGGGCAACTAGAATCAACTTTATATTTTTTTATTATGACGTTCAAAAGTGCCTTTTTAATGGTCTAATTGAAATAAATGATTTGACTTGACTTGACTTGACTTAATACCACCCACAATGAGGCGATTTAGAAAATCTTTACGGCAAAAATAATTTTTGGTACCAATTTGGTGTTATGTTCAACAACATTATTATACCTACCTAAACTCACATAGATTCCAATCCGGTTACACATACTAACAACCAAATCATAAAATATTAGTGTTGATACTTAAAGTGTAAGTAAAGCCACACAAAACAAAATAAAACCCTCTAATTCAATGTAACTTCAGAACAAACCAGGTAAAGCTCCTGACATTGAACTTTCAACAACATTCGCTATACTTACAGACACTCCAACACATTTATAATGGAGCTACAACACTTTGCCAAGCGAATTTAAACTTAGGTCTTGTAGAGATAAAGTTGAAAATAGCTTGAGGCTTATTTCCTTTTGTGACAAATTACTTGGACGGACCTAATCTATGATCACATGCCGAAGTCCAGTTTTGAAGGTTAGTTTTGACGACGTCGTTGAAAATCCTTTACTATAACAGATTTGTAATCTGACTTATTTATGAAGCTATACTCTAACTTTGGGAAGTATGTATAGGATACCATTTTGGTAAAACGAACCCTAATTTGCAACAAAGTTATATACTTGACAGAATGTTTGATGTCACATGTGTATATAGAATCTACACAAGATGGATCCAATTTACATTATTAGATACACTAAGATGATATTATAAGAACGACTAGGAATCCTAAGAGAATTGGGCCATCCCACCAGTACCACCACTATGACCATTAAAGGCTTAACACACTAATACCGTAATAGGGTATTACACCCATTTTTGAAAAATGTATCAATTAAATTCTGTAGTTTAGCACTACAGAATTTAATTGAGACACTTTTATGCAACTAAAAAAACACAAAATTATTATTCAATAATAATTTGCCGTATAGTAAAATGTCTATTGTAAATAAAACCTATTTCCGTCCCTGTCAATTTCATACAATTGGACAGGGATGCAGATTACTGCATCAAATCAGTTAACAACAAATGCATTGAATAATTTATGGTGCCATTACGCTTAATTATTTAATCTTCGCTTACTGAAATAATCCCCACAAAATGATAAACAAAATGCTCATAACGTTTCACAGGGAAATTATTTTTTCAAAAGAGATAAGCTTTCCCAAAATCGTTTAATCTTTTAAAACAATGCAAAATAAGGCCGATATATTATAAATAATCTTGTCAAAACCATTATGGCTCACAAACAAGAAAAGACTTGGGTACCTAGTAACCTATATAAATACAAGAAAACCAAAAGTTATCAATGTGGCTCCGAAAGCAAGTTCTTTACTTACTTGTGAACGACTGAACACGTGTTTGAAAACCGGCGAGTCGTGCTTCTGACGTACAAGATTGATAGAACCTTTGTGGAGATATAAAATTACTGAATGTGACACGATCAAAGACTGGACACAAATAGGACTATATAATTATTCTGTTACACCTTGATGTGGAGCGATGTAAAGGGCTAAATTTACTAGTGATTATTTACTTTAGCAGTAATATGTTAAGGTAGGTTACATGTGGGAAAAAAGGAAAAAAATATTATAACTCTTTCCACGTTTCCGCGATTTTACATCCACTAGTCTGAGCTAGTCTTTCGAAATCCCCTTTGCTGTCCTCCCCCAGCGACGCCCTATGCCGAGGTACATACCCCACAGGGGGTGCCCTTAACGTGTACTAATTTTTGTTAATATTTTTGCCCTGGCTGGAGGCCGTTAATTCTCAGGCACCAAAGTGTGGTTAAGCAGCCGACAAAACCCTCGAAACTTGCTAAAATTAACGGTAAAATGCAATCCATTTGCACCACGTATTTTTTTTAAGCAGACGGTCATTGATTCTCCGTTCAATCCTCTTTACGTCAATTTTAGGTTGGACGACGAAATACGAAAAAATGAACATGATTTACTTATACAAAAACGTGTACGGTGTGTCGAAGGACGACTTTTTATATTTAAATATGAATGCTGAAAGAAGTTGAAGTTACCCATCTACTTGTAATTCTAGAATTACTTTCCACAAAATTTAATAGAAAGGTCCCAAAGTTTTCTAAACATTATTCACGAAGACATTATTTTTACAAGAGACGTTATTGTAGGAAACTTTTTGTATTTAGCCCTCAAGCTCAGCACTACAAACAAAGATATAAAGCGCGTTATCCAACTCTCTTCGAGCGCACTCCATCAAACTTGGCTCTTCCATTTCACCCAAATTCTTTTATGCCCGAATTTACCGAGCCTAGTAAATTATTCTTCGTACAGATTGGGACAATGGGGGACTTAGCAACATAATACAGAATTCCCGTTGGCAAAATTTTGCGCCTACAAAAGATTTGTTCTAAATAAATGAAGCTTTCGGTTTAGGGATTTCTTTATAGCTTCTACGAGTTAAATTTGATTTTTGGAAACAATGATAGCGGAGCACCGTTCACCTGCATTGTACCTTTTGTTAGATGCCGACCCCCTCGACTGGTACCTTAATTATGTCCGTATAAATCGACAGAGCCGAAAACAGTCGTAAAATTCGTTCACAAAGGGAAATGAGAACGAATACGGACGAAAATATCCGTTAGCCTTTCATTTGGAGTAACTTATTCACTTGTTGTAATTTTATGGAAGTAACGGAGCTATTCTCGGAAGTTTTATGCTTTCATTTCTCAGTCAATCATCTCGGTCTATTGTAGTTCAAGTTCCGTCATGTTTTTTTTCTGTTTATTTTTTAAAACAATGTCATACTAATCTCAAGTGACGTTTAAACTTGGAAATAATACGTACTTATGCTTCTTGGTTGTGCCGGCCGCGAATAGCACCACCCTATTTCTACCCGTGGATGTCGTAGAAGGTAACAGAGGGATATTGACCAGAGGATGGGCAGCAGCGTCCTTCTGAGTACCTACCATTACATCTACTGCGATCGTTAACATGCATCGGCCAACCATGGCGATTACGGCTGAAGCCCCCCTTGGGGGAGACCTATGCCCAGCAGTGGGCGTCTAAAGGTTGACATGGTGATGATGATGCTTCTTGACAATTAAAATAGACCTACTTTATATTAATAATATAAAGAGGTATGTAAAGAGGTTGATTATTAAGCCGGTATTTGGCATGGCGTATTTCTGCAAATATTCGCCTTATTTGGATAATACAAAATGTACCCTATGAATTTTGAAATAAAGTCGATTTTGTATTATCCAAATCAGGCGAATATTTGCACAGACATGCCATGTGAAGTGCCGGCTATACGTTTTTGTTTGTAAAAGGTTATCTCTGGAAGTTCTGGTTTAATTACAAAAAATTTTTTCTTTCACTGATAGAAGGCTAATCTATCTATCTCTTTCAAGCGGAAAAAGTCGCGGGTAGAATCCAGTCTTTACATACATAGTATAAAACAAAGTCGCTCCCGCCGTCTGTACGCTTAAGGTGCGTACATATTGTATAACATAACATGTTATAAAGCGTAATGTAACATGTTTCTGTAATTTGGAGGCTGAATGTTATTTAACATTTTATTAGTATTTACAACAATATTATATAACTTATGCAATAGTGAACAGCACTGCAGAACGACAAACGACAAAGTCATATATAACTTGTGTTTTTTAACACGTCCACATTATGCAACATTGTTTTTCAACATTGCAACATATGTATAACAATACTGTACACATTAGAAATAAAATGTTATATGACTTTGTCGTTTGTCGTTCTGCAGTGCTGTTCACTATTGCATAAGTTATATAACATCGTTGTAAATAATAATAACAAGTTAAATAACATCCAGCCTTAACGTTACTAAAACATGTTACATTACAACGTATTATAACATGATATGTTATATGTACGCTCCTTTAGATTTTTAAAACTACTCAACGGATTTTAATGAGGGTTTCATAAATGGATATAGTGATTCAAGAGGAAGGTTTTTACTTATAGTTTGATCTGCATTGCATCCGTGCGAAGCCGGGGCGGATCTGTTACGTTTTCACGACGAAACGGCTAAAGCGATTTTCATAAAATGTGATATGAAGATAGCTTGAAACCTGGGGATGGACATAGGCTACATTTTCCGGGACTTCGTCTGCATCCATGATAACCGATATTAGCGCGAACGAATTCGCGGGCAAAGGCTAGTATGAAATACAGTCTAACATCCTATTTGTCGAAGGTTCGATTGACAAAAAAATAAAGGGTACACGTGCACTATGCTTTTACATAATACATAATATTATAATATCTCTCATTCTTCTCTTTCAAGGTCTTTTACCTTTTGGGTGAATAATGCCAGAATAAAATTATGTAAGTTTCTCAATGAATGTGTTATATATCTACAGCTTCGAGTGGTACCTAACCTAGTCTCTTTTGTCTATGTAACGTAATTGAAGCATTCATAAGTCAAACCTCCTATTCATAAATTAATTCTGATCAAGACCTTAGGTTAGCTTTTGTTTTCGATATTACATATTGCCATTGTAATGGAATAGCTATATCTTAGCCTGTAAGGCTATGGGCCCGAGGGTAGGTTTTAATACCAAGTACCTACGCAGTACTGGTTCAAATTTAATTTATTAAATAGGTTTTACTAATACATCTTAGAATAGTTTGGGATGAACAGTGTAAAATGAACATATTATGTTCACTTTATACCACCTTTTTATATCTATACTCGAGTTATTTTCATGACTTACTGTGACTGCTGACCATTACAACTATGTTGCCTTGCTTGACTCATTTAACTCGATAATAATACTATCGATAATAATCGCTAAGAATCGGTAATACTTTCACCGACTTTAGTAACATTATTAGCAAGAGGAACCGTGAGTCTTGTAGGATGATGAAGAAGGATGAATTATTGTACAGACGCCAGCACATCAAGCCATACCAAACTGTCTAATTTTCCCAATTTAATATATACCTTATTGTTCTGTTATAAAGTTAAAAATCCATCAAATACATTTGACTAGCTTGATGTGCTGGCAGGTACAGAATACCACTGCTAGTAATAAAACCGATCACTAATCAAACACCTATTGAACGAAACAAGTGCGCATCGTCCAAGTTTGAAACATTCGCAGGAGCTTTGAGCGAAAATGGACACTTGCGTTAAAAGCAAAACTAATGGTCTAGTTATTAAGGCGACGATATACGACTTTTACAGATTTTAAACTGACAATCACGTCAAAATGTGCAGTGTAAATGATTAGAAAAAATATATGTTAAACTAGAACATTCTCTTAATCACTTAGTAAGTGAATATTTTTAATTATATTCATATTATATAGTTTTAGGGACTATACAACACGGTGAGTGCCCACGGTAATCCCTACTTGAGCGCTGCTCCTTCTGGGTCGGGGTTCTGGAGTCAATGAAAATCGGGTTATGTTG
The DNA here is from genome assembly GCA_947361185.1 of Charanyca ferruginea. Lineage (NCBI taxonomy): Eukaryota > Metazoa > Arthropoda > Insecta > Lepidoptera > Noctuidae > Charanyca > Charanyca ferruginea. The sequence goes on from OX376056.1 coordinate 34,145,773, forward strand.
ACCGAATATATTTCGCGTGATCCCAGAGAGAGAGGACCGTTCGCCCGAACCAGTGCGCAGTAACTGGTCGTTCCCATGCATACATCACGCGCGCATACAATTTGCTAACCTTGCACTCTGCCTTACATACATACATGTGTCCCTACACTACTTCCCCCCAAAATTTTACAAAAATGTTCTTACATCTACTACACTTATCATAAACATTAAGCCTAGTCACATACAAAGTGTAAACCTTACGCTATAAATGGTTACTTATTGCGATAAGCACTGGTCTCTGTGAATAATAACAATGCACGGTGGCCGGATCTTATTACGCGTAGCTGGCTTGTGGCGGTTGCTGTGGAACGCTGCGTGTCTCTACGTGCCCGGGCAACACAGTCACAATACCGGATGCATTCTTAATTTCTTTATGTACCAATTTCTTGACGCGATGACGAAAATGACGACACAACACGAGCACTGCGATGAGCGCGACCGCGGTTGCCATGACTGCGAAACCGATCTCGTACTTCGTCACTTTTGACTCTATCGCGTTATTTTGGGCGATGACAACTTCTTCTTTGCTGTACGACTTGCCCATGGTGTACAATTTTTACGTAAGTATCGCTACTCGGAATGATAATGAATGATATTTAACTCAGTGCTTCTTGCAGTAAGCATTACTAATTAATAAGTATAGGTACATGTGTAAGCAATTTCAAAGTTCATTCGCTTCGAGGCTAAAGGAAGTAGAATTAAAGTTTGCACACATCGATATTTAAAACAATGTTCAATCTTGTTTACATAAAATTGCCATAGCGTAGTCGGCATTATTTCTATACTAGTTATGTTACAGGATGCGGTCATCCATTTTTCAGGAGCCGACTTAATGGTATTCCATTTGGCAATACAAAAACTTACATCTAGGTTTTAAGGGTAGTTGCCGTAACTTCCACGCTGCAATAACATAATGACACCTTAAAGGCCGGCCGCTTCTGTTACGACAACGCCAAACAAAACAACAAAAAAATTGCTACAAAAAAAAAAACACAAAAATAATGTTGACATGCTGGGACATTAATATACGAAGTACCTACTCATTGAATCTTACGGGTGGTCTAATAGTGCGACCACTGCGACTTGTCTTTGACTGAGGCTTATTAACGATGGGAATCGGTGACAATGGTGTTGGGTTCGATTCTGAGTTTGTGTTTTTTTGAGAATTATCTACAGAAGTGCCTGATTGTTGGTCGTTACGTTCTTCATTTAATAAGTATGCTGGCTTCAGCCTATCAATGGACACACTAGCTTTCCTGTTTGGTAGCTGAATTACAAATACTTTGCCTTTTCTTTCTATAACTTGGTGTTAATGGTTTGCGTACCGCATCGTTGCGGATAAGTACATGGTCGCATTTATATAGATCACTATAAATAAACAATGTACGTGAGTCTCGCAATTGCTGTGATACCGGTTGTAGGTTTTTTATCGTATCTTTTAAGTGCCTTATGAACTCGTGATCGTCACCGCTTCGTTTATTGGAGGCGCTGTAGAAGTCTCCTGGTAAACGAAGCGTCTGGCCGTACACATACTCTGCGGGACTAACGCCATTGTCACTCCTACCTACTGTTCGTAACCCTAGCAACACTGTTGGCAGTTCATCGAGCCAGGACGAGTTGTCAATGAGGCGAGCTGTTAACGCTGACTTCATGGAGCGATGCCAGCGTTCCACAAGGCCATTGCTTTGAGGATGGTATGGTGTGGTGCGCGTTTTCGTTATACCCATGTACTTCATTAATTGCGCGATTAACGAGCTCTCGAATTGCCGCCCTTGGTCGCTCGTCATTTTATTGGGACAACCGAATCTACTAACCCATGACTCATAAAATACCTTTGCTACGACTTCTGCCGTGATTTCTTTTACTGGAATGGCCTCCGGCCAACGCGTACATCGGTCGATCATGGTGATTAGATACTTATGCCCTTCTCGCGACGTGGGGAGGGGGCCCACTATGTCGATATGAGTTTGCTCAAAGCGGTCACATGCTGGGAACTGTTGCAGGTCCGATACCGTGTGTCTATTAACTTTTGATTTTTGACACTGTAAGCATGTCTTTGCCCATCTTCCGACGTCGCGATTTATCCCTGGCCAAAAGAAACGTTGTGCGACCAATTTACGCGTTGCCCTTATGCCTGGATGGCTGACGTCATGTACCGTGTTAAATGCAAGTTTTCTGAAATTATCTGTTAAATAAGGCCTACACGAATTGGTCGAGATTTCACAATAAACTTGTGCGTCACTGTTTGGAATATGATATTTCTTTAAACAAAAGTTGTTATTTCCTGCGCTTAATAATTGTGCGAGTTCAGGGTCGCCGTCTTGCGCTATCGCTAATTCTGTGAAGTCGAGTACAGTCGGGCAGTGTATTGTTTCAACGCGTGATAATGTGTCGGCTACGGTATTATTTTCGCCTTGTATGTACCTAATGTCCGTTGTGAATTCGCTGATGAATAATAACTGCCTCGTACGTTTTGGCGTTTCACAATTGCTATGTAGTTTCGTGAATGCATAGATTAAGGGTTTATGATCTGTAAAGATGGTTAACTGATTGCCCTCAAAAAGATACCGAAAATGCTTAATTGCCATGTAAATGGCTAACAATTCTCTGTCATACGTAGAATACTTTTGTTGAGCTTTTGTAAACTTCTTCGAAAAGTATCCTAATGGCTGCCACGCTCTACCTATTTTTTGCTGCAGCACAGCTCCCGCGCAAGTGTCTGAGGCGTCAGTCATCAGTGCTAAGGGTACATTTGCTTTAGGGTGTGACAACATTACTGCGTTCTTTAAACCTTGTTTACACTTCTCGAAAGCTTCAATCGAGTTGCTATCCCATTGTATCTTAGTTTTATCTTTCTTTTTGGCGCCTTTCATAAATTCATTGAGGCTTGCCTGATGACTGGCGGCGTTTGGAATGCCTGCTCTATAGAAGTTGATCATACCTAAAAACCTTCTTAATTGTTCTACGGTTTGAGGTCGCGGGAAATCTAAGATCGCCTTAATTTTATGGTCTAGTGGTCTAATACCGTTCGTCGAGACCTCATATCCTAAGAATTCGATGTTAGATTTTCCAAACTCGCACTTCGATAGATTAATGGTGATGCCAAACTGCCTAAATCTTTCAAAAACCTGTTTAAGATGCCTTTTGTTTTCTTCTATTGAGTCGCTCGCTATGATGACGTCATCGACAAAGCTAAATAAAAAGTCTAACCCTTGCAGTACTGTATGGTTCATAAAACGTTGGAATGTCTGACTCGCGTTACGTAAACCGAAGGTCATGCGCGGGAATTCGAATAGACCGAAGGGGGTTATGATTGCCGTTTTCTCGATGTCTTCCTTCGCGACTTTCACGCAATGGTTTGATTTGTTAATGTCAAGTTTTGAGAAAACTTTCTTACCTGACAGTACGTAGGTGAAGTCGTGCAACCGTGGTACTGGGTATCGGTCCGGTTTCGTGATGGCGTTCAGGCGCCTATAGTCGCCACACGGCCGGATATCCCCGTTTTTCTTCGCCACCACATGTAGCGGGCTGGCCCACGCGCTGTTAGAGGGTCTGCAGATCCCCATTTCCTGCATTAACCTAAATTCTTCCTTCACCTTGTGATACCTATTTGGGGGAAGGGGTCTAGCACGCGCATGTACGGGTGGTCCCGTCGTTTCGATGTGATGCAATATTTTGTCATTTTCGCTATCGGTATCGTCGTTCCTATAAGGCGTGGGTTTAGTGATATCTGAGTACTCGGATAATAGCTCGTGAAATGGATGGCCACTGTCTACGATGCTGACTGAGGGTTCCGAACATTTAACCATGCTACCACTGGTTAAAGGTTTGTAATTCTTATCTACCAATTTTTGCGTGTTTAAATCTACTAATAATTTATAATGACGTAAAAAATCCGCTCCTAAAATTGGCTGTTTAACATTTGCTACAATGAAGGTCCATTGATAAGGTTGACTGAGATTAAGGTTTAATTTTACATTTCTTGTGCCATACGTCTGTATTTCTGAGCCATTGGCTGCATATAATTTGAAATTAGTACTATCACTTATATTATATGGTTTTTTGGTAACCGGTAAGACAGAAACATTCGCACCTGTATCTATTAAAAAACGCATACCCGTAATTGTATCTTTAACACATAGCCGGTGGTTTGACAAGTCGATGCAGTGGTCCACCGTTGACTGCATCGTGGCTAGTTTCCCGCATGCTGTTTTCCTGACGATGCCGCACCTTTCTTCCAGCTACACGGTTGTTCGCACTTGCTAGCTTTCTTCCCGAACCGGAAATGGTAGAAACACACCCAGTCCGCCGATCTCCTTCTGTCCCGCCGTTGCGACGAGTTGTTCCATCGCCTCCCTGGTGACGGCGATCGCGATCGTGGTTTTCTTTCCCTCTGACTGCTTCTGTGCATTTCCTGGATACTCTTGCTTAGTTTCGATACCTCTGCGATCAATAAGTCTGTGCTTGACGGGGAAGAATTGGCAGCGACTTCGGAAATTGTATCTCTCGGCTCTGCTGTTTCCATGATCTTGTCTGCTTGTTCTGCCAGCTTGTTCAAGTCCGTTATATCGCTGACCGCCAACACCGTTCGTGCCGTCGCTGGTAGGTGTCCAATCCATAGCATGCGCAGGGTGTCCTCTGGAAATTTGCCCCTAGCCAGGTCTTTCATGTTTCGCAGTAGTTGCGAGGGTTTCTGTTCTCCTAGATCTATTTCTTTTAGCAACTTCCGCACTCTCTGTGTATCTGATTCTTCGTATATGCTCAGCAGTCGTTCTTTCAGCACTGTGTAAGGTTTGTCTGCAGGTGGTTCCAGCACTAAATCTGACACTTGTCGTACATTGTCCTTGTTCAGCTTTGCGATTACCAAGTTGAATTTCGCCTTTTCGCCTTTTTTCTGGTCTGCGACTATAACCTCGAACTGACCAAACCATAGCCGTGGCTCGTCTGCCCAAAACTCAGGAATCTGTGTCTTGATGGTGATTTGTGATAAATCGCCGTCCTCGGATTTCACTGGCGCAGTCGGCTGCGTTGATGCCATCGTTTGCGGTGGTAACACTGGTTGCATCATTTTTATTAGTTCGTAGCCACGTGGCAAGTACTATAAACGCGCACTATAATATTGTAAGACGTGTATAGTTATACGGGGGTCACCACTTTAGGGACTATACAACACGGTGAGTGCCCACGGTAATCCCTACTTGAGCGCTGCTCCTTCTGGGTCGGGGTTCTGGAGTCAATGAAAATCGGGTTATGTTGACCGAATATATTTCGCGTGATCCCAGAGAGAGAGAACCGTTCGCCCGAACCAGTGCGCAGTAACTGGTCGTTCCCATGCATACATCACGCGCGCATACAATTTGCTAACCTTGCACTCTGCCTTACATACATACATGTGTCCCTACATAGTTTAATTAATACGTGAAGTGGTGTCTGACGCGGACAAAACATTGACAATCACATAAAATCTACCAGGTATAATTAAACGAAACTTACACCATCTTACAGTCAATTTTATTATCTATCTTTTAGTATACGACACGACGTGACGACACGGTTGGCGCAGTGGCTGAGCGATCGACTGCTGCGCAGCGTGTTGCGGGTTCGATTCCCGCCCAGGGTAAACATTTGTGTGATGAGCACTTGTGTTTGCCTTGTGTCTGGGTGTTGTTTATCTATATATGTATGTATTTACAAAAAAAAAATGTATTTGTGTATGTATATCAGCTGTCTGACACCCATAGTACAGGCTCTCCCTAGTTTGGGGTCAGATGGCCGTGTGTGAAAATGTCCCCACATATTATTATTATTATTATTATTATTTTCGAATGTGTTGTTTTTTCTCAGCACTTTGGCTGGATTCAGCTACATTTACGGGCCGAAGCCAAGTAAATGCAGCGTGTGGTGTGTATTAGATATAGGACGTGTTGTGTTGGGGACCAATTTCGTGTTCATCTAATTGCATGAACTTTCTGACAATGCGGCATGTATTTAATATGGCAGCTTTCTGTAGGGCGATATAGAGAGTTTCTTTAAGATTTAGTAGTTTTAAGCTATGAAGAAGATGGTTCGGGATAACGCCTGTTGTGGAGATGACTATAGGGATCACATAAACTTTTTCTTGTCGCCATATTCTTGTTACTTCTTCTTTCAGTTCGGCATATTTACTATTTTTTTCAGTTATTGTCTTCTGTATGTTATGTGTGTTGGGAACTGCAATATCTATTATGTACGTAATTTTATTTAGTTTATCCTGAAGGGTTATATCCGGTCTGTTGTAGTGAATTAACCTATCAGTGAGTATGGCGCGATCGTAGTAGATTTTGTGTGTGTCATTTTCTAGTATAGTTTGTGGTGTATAATTGTAGTAAGGAGTGTTTGTGTCTTGTATGAGTGTGTATTTGAGTGCTAATTTTTGATGAATAATGTTTGCTACCTGGTTGTGCCTGTGAGTGTAGTCGGTTTGTGTGAGTGTAGTGCATGCTCCTGTTATGTGCTGAATGGTTTCAGGTTGGGTGTGACATTTTCGACATTTATCGTTTGTTACTGAAGGGTCTTTGATTATATATTTTCTGTAGTTCTTAGTGTTGATTATCTGGTCTTGTATCGCTATTATGAATCCTTCAGTTTCTGGGAACAAGTTACCTATTTTAAGCCATTTATTTGAAGCTACTTTGTTAATATGGGATTGTTCTAGATCGTGAGGGTGTCTACCGTGAAGTACTTTTTTCTTCCAGTCCTCAATTTTTTGCGTCTGTGGGTCATCGTTGTTAACGTGTGGTGTATCATTGGTCTGATCATTTAAGTTAAGTGGAGTGTGGTTGATATCATTAAGAACTATGGCTTTATGGATGCTACTTGTGCGAGATTTTGAATGAAAAAATGTTTTTAGTCGATTATTATTATTATTATTATTATTATTATTATTATTATTATTATTATTATTATTATTATTATTATTATTATTATTATTATTATTATTATTATTATTATTATTATTATTATTATTATTATTATTATTATTATTATTATTATTATTATTATTATTATTATTATTATTATTATTATTATTATTATTATTATTATTATTATTATTATTATTATTATTATTATTATTATTATTATTATTATTATTATTATTATTATTATTATTATTATTATTATTATTATTATTATTATTATTATTATTATTATTATTATTATTATTATTATTATTATTATTATTATTATTATTATTATTATTATTATTATTATTATTATTATTATTATTATTATTATTATTATTATTATTATTATTATTATTATTATTATTATTATTATTATTATTATTATTATTATTATTATTATTATTATTATTATTATTATTATTATTATTATTATTATTATTATTATACGCCTTTTTTTTAATTTTCAAAGAATACTACTTTTATTTAATTTTTTCGACTAAACTTTGAGAGTTTTGGACGCAAAACTGATGCAGAACGGACGCAGTCTGCGTCAAAAACTTTCAAAATTTAGTCGAAAAAATTAAATAAAAGTAGTATTCTTTTAAAATTAAAAAAAAGGCGTATACTAAAAGATAGATAATAAAATTGTCTGTAAGATAGTGTAAGTTTCGGATAATTATACCTGGTAGATTTTGTGTGATTGTCAATGTTTTATCCGCGTCAGACACAACTTCACGAGTTAATTAAACTATTTAATATGAACTTAATCAAATATATTCACTTTCTATATGATTAAGAGAATGTTCTAGTTTAACATATATTTTTTTCAAATCATTTACACTCCACATTTTGACGTGATTGTCAGTTTAAAATCTGTAAAAGTCGTATATCGTCGCCTTAAGTCAGCTCACAAAATAGCACTCACGATACGTGTCAATGACCAGAACTAGAGTTACGACAAAATGTAGAAATGAGCGAGGTCAAGTAAGTAGGTACTTACAGACTACTACGTGTTTGAAAAGTAGTGATAGAAAAGCCGAAGTTATATTGTCCTGTTCTACTTCCTACTGCTATTATAAATGCGAAAGTTTGTGAGGATGGATGGGAGAAATGTTTGTTACTCTTTCACGTTCTTAAACAGCTGTACGAAATTTGTCCAGCGACATCGTGGTAGACACAGGCAACGATGGCAAGTTGACCTTTACGTTTACAGGAGGGATTGGTCCACACTAGCTGTAGGAACGGAGAAAGGGAGGCCGTTGCCCTACAGTGGGACAATAAAAGCTGAAAATCCATACTAATTCTATAAATGCGAAAGTAACTCTTGTCTGTTACGCTTTCACGATGACATTTCTGAACCGATTTCGAAAATAGCTTGAACCCTGGGGAAGGACATAGGCTACTTTTTAATCAGGGACTTCGTCTGCATGGCCTGCATGGACAAAGTCGCTGGCAAAAGCTAGTAATAAGTAATAATAAAAAAAAAAATAACAAAAAAGACAACCGCCTTCAAAAAGTAAAAAATAACTTTCAATTCGCAAGTCGGCGGCTTTGGTTTTGCGTGTTGTTTTGTATTGCCATTTTGTAAATTTTTACTTTTTGAAGGCGGTTGTCTTTCTTGTTAAAATTTTTTTTTTCGATTTTTAGTGCCTATTCTCATCATAGAAATTAATTACGAAACGGTGACACCAAAAAACAACTGTCATCCCTTAATTTTCAACCCTTAGGGGTGGAATATCTTCTTAAAATGAATATTGGACCAAATTTGAGGTATACACTATCAATTAAAAAAAGAATCATCGAAATCGGACTACACTGAAAAAAGTTATGCGTGGTCAAACATAAAAATAAATATTTAAGAAATAAAAAAATGTTCATAAAATGAAAACTACTGGGCCAAACAATGTTAAATTTTTATGGGACCAAATGGCAACTAATCCGCATCAAACTAAAGAAGAATCACGTAAATCGGATCATAAATCTCAGAGTAATCGATGTACGGCCACCAAAGGAGATAAGTATCCATGTCGCCGGAAACAGTTGAAGTTTACTTAGAAACCAATAGGTTTTTATGAATAAAATAAAATACAATTTATAGAGAATAAACAGTTCAATGATTTAATAAAATTTCATTTGAAAGGCCCCATTGGTTTCTAAGAAATCTTCAACTATTCCCGACGACATGGATACTTATCTCTTTTGCGAATTTTTTAACCGACTTCAAAAAGGAGGAGGTTCTCAATTCAATTGAGAACCTCCTCCTTTTTGAAGTCGGTTAAAAAATAGATGTTGATCTAATAATTTTTATTCCGTTTTTGTGTAAACGTGGGATAATTAAGTATATTGGAGTTTATGCAGACAAAGTCACGGCCAAAAGTTAGTTTAGGAAAGACTAAATCTTGTTCAACCGAATATCTGGTGACGTAATAGTAGCAAGATTTCTTAAAGTCTTAACTTTGTCTTCATTTTGAAGGTAGTTTCTAAATACAAACCTCTATGCATCATTTGCATTGAAATTAATTGTGCAACGTGAACGCATCCCTTACTTGGAACGTAGCCAAACTTCTTGACATGTCGAAATTCAACAATGGATTGGCAAAAATAATGTAAGATGGCCGCGTATATTAAATAATTGATCGTAACTAAACCCTTTTATTGAATGTTATTTCATTACACTGTGATTTTACACAGTTTTATTCAGATCTGTGTCACCATTTACTTTTAAATCCATAGGAATGTCAAACTCGTTTTAATCGAATAAACTGTAAGTAGAAACCTACATGTACTCTAATCTTATATGAGTTGACCTCGCTACAATTTTATTATGGTCGCAAGTGCACAATAAAATAATTATTTATCTCCGATCTCAGAACAAACTTTTCACAATATTCATTTATTTTATCGAGCACCTAAATAAATCACTCAGACTGCTGGTGTAGTCCTCGAAACCAACACTCAATGAAGTAATTGCTTTATCGTGTTGTAGTAATACGAAGTGAGCGAGCAGTGCCACCTATGTAAGTTATTCGCGAGTGTAGTTCGGTTTCGCGTTTGCGCCGCTAACATCGTTGTGCCTGGCTGTTCTAATTAAATATACTTTGTTCCTGTAAAAGGTGTTTTGTTATCCCATATCCCTTCAGGTTATGGGCCCAGACTGTGCCAGTAAGTGAAATCAAAACTGATTAATGAATAATTGCAGTGATTTGAACTAAAACAGTTCGTCGTAAACAAAGTGATAAACGCGTCTACGCGAGTAAAGGTTTAACACAGGTGATTAGTGTAACATGGACTTGCAAGTTACGTTCGCCGTTTATTTACTACTACTAATTAGGTTGTTACGAACATTTTTTATATCTGCATATTTGTTGTTTTGAAGTTGAAGAAACTTCGATATGGCTACATCTATTAAGATTGATCGACTTACTGGTGATAACTATGATACATGGAAGATACATATGCGAGCAATTCTGATCAAGAACGATCTATGGGAATATGTATCGGGGGCGTTACCAAAACCACATTTAAGTGATTCGAAATATGCCGACTGGATGAAAACGGACAGAAAAGCCGAGTCAGACATATTGTTGGCGGTAAGTCCAAGTGAGTTGGCCGCATTAGATGGTTTGGAAAGTTCCAAAGCTGTATGGGATAAACTAAAATCTATGTACCAGTCGAGCGGACCTGCCAGAAAAGCCTCGTTATTGAAAAAGCTGGTGCTTACTCGTATGCAGGAAGATGATGATTTGAAAAAGCACATCGCGGATTTTTTTGATGCTGTTCAAAGAAATCGGTTTGATTGTTATTGATGAACTGCTAGCCATATTATTGTTGTACAGTTTGCCGGATTCATTCGCCATGTTTAGAACGGCAATGGAATCGCGTGATGATCTGCCATCATCGGACACGTTAAAGGTCAAGATTATCGTGGACTACGAAGCTCGTAAGTCCAATACGGTAGACCAAGGGGCTATGTTCGTCAAACGTATCAATAAGAATAAAAATGCCAATCTGAAGAAGAATGACAACCAAGGCCATAAAAATAATTTTGAATGTTATCGTTGTGGTCGTCGCGGGCATTTAGCGAGAGAGTGCAAGACTAAAAACACCAACAAGCCTAAGCACAGCGCACAAAAATTGGAATCCTGTAAAGACAGCGAGCAAAGGACAACAATGTTATTGAGTACTACCGAAGAGGTAATGCTGGGTGAGAAACTAAATCCTATTTGGTGCATTGACAGTGGATGCACGGGTCATATGTGTAATGAGAAACAAATGATCGAGGATTTTACGCGACTGGACTCCGAACTTAATTTAGCTAATAGCGACAGAACACAAATTACCGGCACTGGTAAGGTAAGGATCTCGGTAGACACGGGCAGTGAAGAACGCCAGATTGATATAGAAAAAGTGTTCTACGTATCCGAATTACGAACCAACTTATTATCAGTGGCCAAGATGACTGATCGCGGGTTCGAGGTTCGCTTCAGGAAGAATGATGCGATTGTGATTGACAATGATGATAAAATTCATATGCGGGCAGACCGCGTCGGTAACCTATACCATGTTCGCATGAGTCAGAACAGTGTCAATAATGTTGAAGCTGTGAATCATTCACTAGACACGTGGCACCAACGCCTCGGACATCTCAACGAACGCGACTTAAAAGCTATGGCGAAAAATAGCTTAGTACACGGGCTATCATTCAAGGATGACGAAAAGTTATCTGAATGTGAGATCTGTATTAGTGAGAAACGGACTTGCACACCATTTCCAAGAAAAACGGAAGATCGCACAAGTGAATTGCTAGAAATAGTGCATAGCGATGTTTGTGGCCCCATGAAACATCAGTCATGTGGCGGTAAAAAGTATTTTGTTACATTTATCGATGACAAATCTAGATGGTGTGAAGTGTACTTCGTAGCAAATAAAAGTGATGTCCTAAATTCATTTAAAACCTATAAAGCCTATGCTGAGAATTTGACGGGAAAGAAGATAAAGTATCTTCAGTCTGATAACGGACGTGAGTACGTGAACAATGAATTCAATGATTCATTAAATAAAGCTGGAATCAGAAGAAGATTGACAGCGCCGTACACGCCTCAACAGAATGGGATCGCTGAGAGAAAGAACCGGACATTAGTTGAGATGGCACGTTGTATGATGCGCCAAGCAGGCAGTCCTCCTTCTTTCTGGGCAGAAGCAATTAATACTGCCAATTATATAAGAAACCGGTGCCCAACTACAGCGTTAAATGGTCAAATACCGTTTACAGTATGGAAAGGAAAGATTCCCACAGTAATATTTATGCACGTGTTTGGTTCGAAAGTATATTATAAAGACAAGGGAAAACCTAAAGGAAAATTTGAGTCTCGTTCGCAGTTAGGAATATTTGTGGGTTATGATATTCAATCTAAAGCATATAGGATACATGATCCTACGACAAGAAAAATAATTGTGAGTCGTGACGTGAAGTTTATGAATGAGACAGCATTTAGACATGAATATAAAGAGATATTTAATAATGAAGAAGACACTGATAAGGAAGAAATAAGAGTAGAATTAAATGTGTCACACGAATAATGAAAGAAAGGAAGAGAACCGGAAAATACTGAGAACCAGGAGAGATGGTAGTAGACCAAGAAGATCGCTTGAAAGAGTTGATGAACCAGAGGAAGATAGAGATAGAGGTCAAATGCATAAAAAAAGGAACTCAACTGTTTCGTGGGAAAATTTAATAGAACCTTCTAAAAGAGGAAGAGGAAGACCTCGTCTGATTCGTACTGGTATGGCGGGTAGACCGCGGAAAGAATATCATACGGTAAATGAGGATAGTACACTCGGCCAACGTAATTGATTTACAGGCCACACATACGGGATATAATAATAATAATAATAATAAGTATTTATTTCTCACCACAATAAACGTTGCAGACATAGTTACAATTTCAGTTCAGTTCATACATTCAAACGTAATAGTTTAGTTTACTGTGGGAGACTGGTGCCTAAGCTAGGCTTTAAGGGCCTGTGGTTCAGGTCACCAGGTCTCCACCCTCTGGCAGCTAGATACATTTCTATAGTAAATATAAGTGCTTTAACAATTTAGGTTAACGTGAAGTACAACTTTTAAGAGTCTGTAGCTCAACAATTAAGTTTAAATTTTAAGTTTAAAAATAAAAACAAAAAATTAATGAAGTAAAAAGCGAAAGCGAGAGAAAAAAAAAAAAAAAATACTAGTATGGTATGGTATTTGAGTGTTAGTATTGTTAGTAAACATTTGTAATGAGAGTGTGAGTATGTAGATGTGTTTCGTGCGTGTATGTGTGGGGGGTTGTGGGTGTTGGAATAAACAGTAGGTATTAGGTATCCATTCGTTAAGTCACGATGGCAAGTAGTTTTTCAGTATCCTCATAGTTGAGTCCCAGGAGCCACGTGGTAAGCTTCTTTTTACATTGTCCCTTAGTGAGGTTAAATATGGGTTGAATTGTGTTAATTTTGTTGTACAAAAATCGACCTAAGAAGCAAAAGAAGCGGTTAGAAAAAACAGTCGAAAGGGGAGAATGAGTGCGACTCACGGGATTAAATCGTCTCTTACCATGTGTCGTTGCGGGGTGATAGGTGAGTAATGAGTGTTGTTTTAGTAGAGTGTTTAAGATAAATAATTGGCGTACAGTTAGGGTTTTAGATTGCTTGTAAAGAAGTTCTGTAGGATAGCGGTATGGAAGAAAATTTGATACTTTTAAGATAACTCTCTGGGCTCTCTCGAGTTCAAGAATATTAGTTTTTGGTGCACCACCCCATATAGTTATACAGTAACTTATCAATGACTGAACGAGGGCGAAGTAGACAGATCTTTTTAGTTTGTCATCTGCCACATGCCTCAGGGTTTTAAAAACATATATCAATTTACGTAGCCTAGTAATCAGTAAGTCTATATGCTCTTGAAATCTAAGGGTGTTATCAACTATTACCCCCAGATATTTAACGGATTCGGCTTTAGTAAGGTGGAAACAGGTGCAGATATCTTCGTGCGGAGTTGGGCATGAGTGGACTTTAATGGTTTCTGGCGCTGTAGGTAAATTTGTTTTTTTTAGAGCAAAGGTAAGGTAGTGAGTTTTACTCGCATTTAGTGATAGTACGATGGAACGAAGACATTTTGTAACAATATTAAAGCCCGACTGAGCGTACGAGTAGACATCGCGCCAGGAGTCTGCACTAAACAGGAGGGCTGTGTCATCAGCAAAACTTACAATTCTGCCCTTCGGGAGTGTGAGCATACCCAGGTCGTTAATATAGATGAGGAAAAGTGTTGGGCCAAGCACGCTGCCCTGAGGCACGCCGTAGGTAACTTTCCGTTCGTCACTAAGGAAATCATCTATCTTAACGCACTGAGTACGCTCACTTAAGTAGTCTTTGAAGAGTTGAAGTTGAACCCCTCGAATTCCAAAGTTCTCCATCTTTTCAGTCAGTATAGGAACTGAAACCGTGTCGAATGCCTTGGCTAGGTCTAAGAATATGCCAAGGACTTTTTGCCCTTTGTCTAAGTTTGTAACGATATAGTTCGTCAATTCATGAACGGCATCCGAAGTTGACTTGCCGGTGCGAAAACCGAACTGGGACGAGGAGAGGAGATTATACTTTTCCAGGTAATTGACAAGCCTAATGTTCATTATCCTCTCTAGTACCTTTGACATGGCGGGAAGCACCGCTATTGGTCTGTAATTATCAACCAGGTTTCTGTCCCCTTTCTTAAAGATAGGATGTATAATTGATTTTTTAAAAACTTTTGGGAATTTGCCTGTGGAGAGTGCAAGATTGCAGATGTATGTTAGAGGCGGAGTAATCAAGACCCGATGTCTTTTTAGGAGGTCACTAGATATTTTGTCCCACCCTACTGCGCTGTTACTACGTAGATTCACCAATAAGTTCCCAACTTCGACCTCGTCGGTAGGTAAGAGTGCCATAGAATGGGGAACTTTTACGGCGGCACCAGTTGACAAATCTGATGGATAACTTAATATTTTCTCGGCAAGACTTGTGCCAACAGTCGCAAAGAAGTCGTTTACAGTGTTAGTCGAGAGCTTTGGAGTGTTTGACAACTTTAGGAGAGGATTTGAAGTTTCTTTGTGAGTTGCCCTATTCGTTAACGAGTTTATTGCCGACCAGAGTTGCCTAGGATTATTACCAGCCTTAGCCAACTCGCTTTTTTCATATTCCCTCTTTAACTTCTTCAACAGTTTGTTGCAGAAGTTTCTGTACCTAGTGAAAGTGATCTTTAGAGTTTCATTATTTGGTGACTTTTTAATTTTTTTATGAAGGTTGTCTCTGTGTCGAATGCAACGAAGAAGACCTGGAGTTATCCATGGCTTTATAATTGTTTTACGGCTGGGTACTTTGACAAGTTTAGAGTTAGTTTCAATCACATTTTTAATCGAGTTGACCATGGTTTCGGCCGCTTTGTCAGGATCTTGTGTTTTATAAACATTGCTAAAGTCAATGAGCATTAAGTCTGCATTTAACTGGTCATGATTAATACGTACGACTGTTTTTTTTGCAGGTTGTCTAGAGGTTTTTTTAGCAAGGTATAATAGTACTGTATCATGGTCAGTTAATGCAGAGTGCGCGACTAATGTTGAGGCAGAGTATTGTGTTTTTAGGATGAAATGATCGAGACATGAGTTAAGTCGTGTGGGCAGGGTATGTGAAGGCAATAGACCATGTGATGCTAATAAGTTTAGGTAGATGTGTTTGTTCGGATCACTGCATTGATCATTGATATTTATATTTATATCACCAGTAATTATGATGTTATTATAGTGTCTGATACTTGTTAAAGTCATGTTTAAGGAATTAAGAAAGTTGGTAATGTCTTTGTAGCTTGGAGGACGGTAAATTGCTAATATTATAGTGTTATGGTCAACTTTTATCAGGAGACAATTTGCATCTGAAAATGAGGGTTCTTGTACAGAAGCGTTAAGGTATGTATGTACATAGACTACCACTCCCTCATTCTGCGTAAAATTGTTTTTAGATGAGAATAAGTTGTAACCTGTCAATTCTGGGATTTTATGAGTGGTGGGCAGCCAACACTCAGTTAGTGTAATTATATCCCAATCTATTTTTGTCCTAGCTAGTATAGTGTGGAGGCCAGATATATTTTTTGAGATACTTCTGATATTTTGATTAAGAACTTTGAGTGAGTCAGTGGGAATAATATTGGTAGGAATACAATTGTCAAGATCACACGTGGTTGAGTCCGACACAGAGACGGAATCTATATTAGAGCAGTTATTTTGTATATTATCGAATGGTAAATAATAATTTATTCTTGATTAGATTTAAAAATATTAGTGTTAGGGTCAGGCTGTTAATTATTGCTTTAAGTTCTAGGTAGGCGCTAATACTGGTAGGTAACGTATTTATTTTGTGTGATCCTGTACAAAGTTGATAGGTACAAGCAATCATGAAAGTTATATGAGTAGTATAGATGTGTGTGTGTATATGTGATTTGTGTGTGATCAAGGTGTGCAAGAGGTATGTATATATGTGTCTGAGATATTTAGCGCACGTTAATATTCGTGTAGCACGGTTTAGATAGGGAAGAATTTTGCTATTCGTTTTACAAAGGCGTTTAATAGCTAGGGAAAGTCGTATCGTTGAATGTAAACAGTTGTGTGGTGTACATTTTGTTATTTGAATATAATGTTGTGTGTAGGTGGGGAGGATTTGACTGTTAGTAGTGGTTAATAACATTAATATTATATTGGATTTATACAAGTTTTTGGAAATATTTTTAGGAACTAGATAAAAACATAAACAACGGTAAACTAGTCACTTTTGCTTGCGTAGTTTTGTGAAATCATCTTCAGATTTAATAAGTCGGCTGGGCATACCTTGTTTTTCTCGCACATATACTTTGCCATTGGCGGTCCAACATTGCTCGTAGTGGCTACTTCTTATAAACTCTCGTGCAAGATAGTGGAGACGTTTACCCATAGTAGTTAGGACTTCGGATATGTATAACGGATGCTTAGGGCCGTTTTCTTGCAGATGGCTGCTGTTGAGACGATTTTCCTTGTTGTTTTTATTATAGTTTTTTGATGATAATAAGAACTGATCCTTAAATGCCGGTGACGTGAATTCTACAAGGACAGTGCCAAAAGAGTGTGGTGACCCTGTTTTGTTCTTCAGACGGAAGATATTTTTTATATCCGCATTCGATACCGGATGGTTAATGACATTGCCGAGTTTCTGTATTGATTCTGTAAGGGTTTCGCGGGTTTCGGGTTTTATAGGTTGAATATTTTTTATTTCAATCGTTCCCGCTTTCATATTTCTTTCGAGAATGTCTACTTTTTGTTCTAAGGATTTTATTACTTTATGGTTGTTGTCACATTTAGCGTGTAGGTTATTTATATCCTTTAAGGCGTCATCGTATTTTGCAGACAGGAATATCATATCTTTTTTAAATTCGTCATTTTGTAGCCTAATTTCTGCGTTTTGAGCACTAATGATCGAATTTTGGGATCTAATGTCATCGAGAGCAGCTTGTAAGGCATCTATTTTCCCGTTGTTGCTAGATTGTTTACCTACTAATTCAGAAATCATGACCTTCATCTCTTTCATCAAGGTTTCCATTCTTTCTAATTCATCATTCTCGCGTTTTCTTTTCCTCTGTGTTATATGAATATTTTCTTGAGAGGAACATGTAGACAAATTCGGTTCGGAGTTGTGTAGTGGTGAGGTTGGAGGCGAACGTAGCATCATATATTAGCAATAAGTAGGTAGGTACTAAAAATAAAGTAGTAGTGTCTTGCAATTTTAGGTACTATAAATGAGTCGTACTCACAATGGTGAATTATGTAGGTAGATGTAATTTTGCGCGCTCGTTATTAGGTTCAGGTTCGTTCGATATGACAGCCGAGCGCAGCCGAAGTAAGTCGAACGTGTTGCGGCCGATGCGTGACGTGCGAGGTCGGTCGTTGACCTCGTAGCTCAGCTGTTTGAATGTGTCGACAAATCAGTACGTTAGGATTGTTGTTAAGTTAAAACTGTGTTTATTTCCTTGGATTCTTGATTAATTCACAATTTGGAACGTGCAATATATTGCCTGCACAATTGAGTACACAACGGTATATGATTCCCGTCTACAAGTTAACTTTTCATGGACTTTAAGATTTTATTATACGGAGCACAGAAAAATACGTGTTGTTGCACGGACTACCAGAGCGGGGGGGGATATTGTCACTGTGTGTGTAAATGAACTAGTCGGTTGGTCGGTTATGAAGTTAAACTGTTTGGGTGCGTATGATATACCCACGTATACCAATTTTAATTGAATGAAGTTCAATATTTCAACCGTTTAAATAAGGACCAGGTAGTCGGTCCGTGAAAGCACTTGGCATAGATAAGCCTCGTGTCGTAAGATCAAACCCCGGCAGGTGTTATGGTTTTGGGTTTTTATTTTTCCTTTGTCCTATAAAACATTAATATTTTGTGTCAAATAAAATTACTTAAACAAAAAAATAAAAAGGTAATTAAATAAAACCAATAAAATAAATCAAAATATTTTATTAAATAACCTAGGCGTTGGAATCATCGATCACTAATAAAAGATGGAATGCGGAATCCTATTGTTCCTTATCGCTATTGGGTCATTAGTGAATGAGCCAGCTCGTTTCGACTATTATGTTTCTTACAAGAGTTGGCTTAGGGTTCAATTTGGCATGGGTTATAATATGAGCAAATAAAAAACTACGTGTAACCAATACAATTATTTATATAACGCAAACTATTGTAAAAATATTATTATATCGCTATTGATACCTAACTTTTTTATGATTAGAACACTATTGGCAACTTCATTAAGAGTTTATAAGACAAGACAAAGTTTTCTTTTTATTGAATATGAATGGACGTAATTGTTTTTTTAATGTATACAAATTTAAACAAAGTGGAATTGAAAGTGAAGTGAATCTACATGTTAGATAGTAAGAAATTAATTTAACTTCTAACTAAATAACAATAACATCACTTACACTTCAAAATATATACTGCAAATAACTGTCAACTACGGACTATACATAATAACTTAGGTGTTTATAAGAGAATCACGGCAACATGAAGTAGCTTTTAAACCTAAGTATATTAATAGTAATTCGGCTTCGTTTACAGTATTTTAACGCCATCCATAAACGACTTTAAACATTTCTCATCACTAAAATAAACACATTGTTCTCCCAATTAAAATGAATATAATAATATGACCTAGCGAATAGAATTTGTTTTTGCCGGTGAGCGTTGGACAGAAAAATCTTCCGTGGTGGCTTACTGCAACTTAAACCAGCTTCATGCCGGTCAGCAGGTGATATCGCACTGTTTATAAGCACACATGTCATTATGTGTTGATGCAGTTATGCGGGTGGATAAAAACGGATTAGTCCCGTAAACAGCCTTGCCACGATGTCGTGGTAACGAGCCGAAGAATTCGCCTTCGGTTTTGGCCCACGTCGATGATGGTCTATTTCTTCAGAATACGCACTTCGATGGACACATAACTGCACGGTTCTCCTTAATGAATAAAAACAAAATAATATTTAAAATAATGCAGATAAACAATGGTGAATTGGTGGATAATTAATCATAGATAAATTAACTGACTGTCTTATATTACATCATTGTAATAAAACTTAATACCATTATTTATTTATTAGATAAATAATAAACGTGTTTCATGACTATTTTAATTACATAATTTAAAAGTTTTTCTTTATTTCGACTAAATGTTTTATGTTAGACAAAAACAGACTGGCATAAGTAAATTTTATCAGAATCAAATTCTGATATATTTAAATATTATTTTACATTAATTTAGTCATAGGTCAAAGGTGAGATAAGTTAAGAATTTGAGTTGGAATATTACTAACGTAATGAAAACATTGTCACGAGTAGCTTTGTTACTCACCGATATTAATAATCACCCTGCAATTTCACTAATGAAAACGTTTTGCTCATGCAAAACAATGAATTGCGTCTTGTTGCATGGTTGGAAGAAGTTGAAGCACAATTGGATCAGAAACAAAGAACGCACAGAAATATGAGTGTTCATCTATATACTTAGGATTGCAATTTATATTCGTAGACTGACAACTAAGAATGCTCATTTTTTATAAACTAAGGTGGAAGTATAAAAAAATAAACAAAAATTGTGGGTAGTTATATCCTAAACGGTCAAAATAAATTGGCTGAGAGTTCCGTGCGCACTTCTCAAACGTTATTTTACTCATCTGTGAACGGAATTGAATTGTTAGCAATTCAACTAGGTATTGAACGTTTTACGAAAATTATGTTTACAAAACAAAAAGAATGTATTGCAACCGAGATTTGATCTTTAGACTTCTTAATAACTAACCAAATACGTTAGCCATTGCGCCAAACCTGTTACAATGATTGGGTGCGAAATATTATAACTTATTCAATTACACAGATTACTGATGACGATACATACATTGATATTATAGTTACTGCTTAGTGACGCGACATACGCACACTAATAAAAAGCAGAACTCGTTCGTTTTATTTAACGTTTGTGTATGTAACTCTTCATACCGCGTGTGCGTGCAATGTGTAAACTAATTACGTTGTTCCACTGTACAGATAGTGAAAATGAGTCAGATAAATTGAATGAACAGATGAGTGCAAGGATAGCAATGATAGAACCAATGGTTTGGAAAGATGTAGAGAAGAGAAGCGACGTAAATTTGTGGAAATCTGCTCTAGAAGATGAGTATCTGTCACAAATAAAGAATAAAACCTGGGATATTGGTCCACGACCAAAACAACGAAAAGTTATTGGAAGTAGGTTTGTGTTTAGTACGAAAAGTACTGGCAAGAAAATACGTCTCGTCGCAAAAGGATGTTCACAACGGCCAGGGGAGGATTTTCATGAGACCTCATCCCCGTTGTGAGATCATCATCAATAAGGCTTATAGCGGCCTTATCGGCTGAATTTGGATTGGAAATCCATCAAATGGATGTTGTAACAGCGTACCTTAACGGTTCACTGGATGAAGAAGTCTTTATGGAAATTCCAGATCAGTTGAGCGATGTTCTAGAGAGAGTACTCGCAAAAGAAAAGATTGGTTCACAGAAGAAAATAATAACAGATAAAAACATATTTTGGACAACTAAACGCTGGAACAAGGCTCTTAATGAATGTGTGGATAGTGTGTGTTTGTTAAGAAAATCTTTATATGGCTTGCGTCAGTCAGGGTTGCAGTGGCATAAAGAGTTAGTGAGGAAGTTGAGTGACATTGGTTTTGAAGCGATGCCGCAGGATCCTTGTGTATTTATTGCACAAAAAGGTGAGCGAATGATGTTAATTGGTATATATGTCGACGATATTATTATATCAACAAATGATGATGCATGGTTGCATGATATAAAGAAACAATTATCGAATGCTTTTGAAATGAAAGATATGGGTAAGATATCTACATGTTTAGGTATTGAATTTAGTCGTGATGATGAAAATAAAGTTTACTTGAGTCAAAAATCATATATAGATAAACTGTTAGATCGATTTAGTATGAGTGAGTGTAAATCTGCTGTCACACCTATGGATGTAAGTAAATGTTAAATTAGAGAAGCCTGAGTGTATTAGATGTAATATAATGGAACAGTATCCGTACCAAAGTTTGATAGGTGCCTTGATGCATCTGGCCGTATCAACGAGACCAGACATCACGTATGCCGTCAACTATTTAAGCCAATTCAATACTAATTACGATATTGAACATTGGAAGGCTGCAAAACGTGTGCTGAGATATTTAAAAGGTACATCAGATTACGGATTAGTGTATGAAAGAACAGGTTTGCCTCTTTTTGGTGTGGTTGATGCAGACTGGGGTGGAAATGCAATAGATCGTAGATCCTATTCCGGTTTTGCGTTTATTTTAGCAGGTGCCCCGATTAACTGGGAGGCGAGAAAGCAACGGACCATTGCTTTGTCAAGCACCGAAGCGGAATATATGGCTATTTCCAAAGCTGCTAAAGAGGCAATGTATTTACGTGATGTTTTAAGTAACATTGGGATTAAGTGTGATTGTGGGACCAAATTTGAGGTATACACTATCAATTAAAAAAAGAATCATCGAAATCGGACTACACTGAAAAAAGTTATGCGTGGTCAAACATAAAAATAAATATTTAAGAAATAAAAAAATGTTCATAAAATGAAAACTACTGGGCCAAACAATGTTAAATTTTTATGGGACCAAATGGCAACTAATCCGCATCAAACTAAAGAAGAATCACGTAAATCGGATCATAAATCTCAGAGTAATCGATGTACGGCCACCAAAGGAGATAAGTATCCATGTCGCCGGAAACAGTTGAAGTTTACTTAGAAACCAATAGGTTTTTATGAATAAAATAAAATACAATTTATAGAGAATAAACAGTTCAATGATTTAATAAAATTTCATTTGAAAGCCCCCATTGGTTTCTAAGAAATCTTCAACTATTCCCGACGACATGGATACTTATCTCTTTTGCGAATTTTTTAACCGACTTCAAAAAGGAGGAGGTTCTCAATTCAATTGAGAACCTCCTCCTTTTTGAAGTCGGTTAAAAAATAGATGTTGATCTAATAATTTTTATTCCGTTTTTGTGTAAACGTGGGATAATTAAGTATATTGGAGTTTATGCAGACAAAGTCACGGCCAAAAGTTAGTTTAGGAAAGACTAAATCTTGTTCAACCGAATATCTGGTGACGTAATAGTAGCAAGATTTCTTAAAGTCTTAACTTTGTCTTCATTTTGAAGGTAGTTTCTAAATACAAACCTCTATGCATCATTTGCATTGAAATTAATTGTGCAACGTGAACGCATCCCTTACTTGGAACGTAGCCAAACTTCTTGACATGTCGAAATTCAACAATGGATTGGCAAAAATAATGTAAGATGGCCGCGTATATTAAATAATTGATCGTAACTAAACCCTTTTATTGAATGTTATTTCATTACACTGTGATTTTACACAGTTTTATTCAGATCTGTGTCACCATTTACTTTTAAATCCATAGGAATGTCAAACTCGTTTTAATCGAATAAACTGTAAGTAGAAACCTACATGTACTCTAATCTTATATGAGTTGACCTCGCTACAATTTTATTATGGTCGCAAGTGCACAATAAAATAATTATTTATCTCCGATCTCAGAACAAACTTTTCACAATATTCATTTATTTTATCGAGCACCTAAATAAATCACTCAGACTGCTGGTGTAGTCCTCGAAACCAACACTCAATGAAGTAATTGCTTTATCGTGTTGTAGTAATACGAAGTGAGCGAGCAGTGCCACCTATGTAAGTTATTCGCGAGTGTAGTTCGGTTTCGCGTTTGCGCCGCTAACATCGTTGTGCCTGGCTGTTCTAATTAAATATACTTTGTTCCTGTAAAAGGTGTTTTGTTATCCCATATCCCTTCAGGTTATGGGCCCAGACTGTGCCAGTAAGTGAAATCAAAACTGATTAATGAATAATTGCAGTGATTTGAACTAAAACAGTTCGTCGTAAACAAAGTGATAAACGCGTCTACGCGAGTAAAGGTTTAACACAGGTGATTAGTGTAACATGGACTTGCAAGTTACGTTCGCCGTTTATTTACTACTACTAATTAGGTTGTTACGAACATTTTTTATATCTGCATATTTGTTGTTTTGAAGTTGAAGAAACTTCGATATGGCTACATCTATTAAGATTGATCGACTTACTGGTGATAACTATGATACATGGAAGATACATATGCGAGCAATTCTGATCAAGAACGATCTATGGGAATATGTATCGGGGGCGTTACCAAAACCACATTTAAGTGATTCGAAATATGCCGACTGGATGAAAACGGACAGAAAAGCCGAGTCAGACATATTGTTGGCGGTAAGTCCAAGTGAGTTGGCCGCATTAGATGGTTTGGAAAGTTCCAAAGCTGTATGGGATAAACTAAAATCTATGTACCAGTCGAGCGGACCTGCCAGAAAAGCCTCGTTATTGAAAAAGCTGGTGCTTACTCGTATGCAGGAAGATGATGATTTGAAAAAGCACATCGCGGATTTTTTTGATGCTGTTCAAAGAAATCGGTTTGATTGTTATTGATGAACTGCTAGCCATATTATTGTTGTACAGTTTGCCGGATTCATTCGCCATGTTTAGAACGGCAATGGAATCGCGTGATGATCTGCCATCATCGGACACGTTAAAGGTCAAGATTATCGTGGACTACGAAGCTCGTAAGTCCAATACGGTAGACCAAGGGGCTATGTTCGTCAAACGTATCAATAAGAATAAAAATGCCAATCTGAAGAAGAATGACAACCAAGGCCATAAAAATAATTTTGAATGTTATCGTTGTGGTCGTCGCGGGCATTTAGCGAGAGAGTGCAAGACTAAAAACACCAACAAGCCTAAGCACAGCGCACAAAAATTGGAATCCTGTAAAGACAGCGAGCAAAGGACAACAATGTTATTGAGTACTACCGAAGAGGTAATGCTGGGTGAGAAACTAAATCCTATTTGGTGCATTGACAGTGGATGCACGGGTCATATGTGTAATGAGAAACAAATGATCGAGGATTTTACGCGACTGGACTCCGAACTTAATTTAGCTAATAGCGACAGAACACAAATTACCGGCACTGGTAAGGTAAGGATCTCGGTAGACACGGGCAGTGAAGAACGCCAGATTGATATAGAAAAAGTGTTCTACGTATCCGAATTACGAACCAACTTATTATCAGTGGCCAAGATGACTGATCGCGGGTTCGAGGTTCGCTTCAGGAAGAATGATGCGATTGTGATTGACAATGATGATAAAATTCATATGCGGGCAGACCGCGTCGGTAACCTATACCATGTTCGCATGAGTCAGAACAGTGTCAATAATGTTGAAGCTGTGAATCATTCACTAGACACGTGGCACCAACGCCTCGGACATCTCAACGAACGCGACTTAAAAGCTATGGCGAAAAATAGCTTAGTACACGGGCTATCATTCAAGGATGACGAAAAGTTATCTGAATGTGAGATCTGTATTAGTGAGAAACGGACTTGCACACCATTTCCAAGAAAAACGGAAGATCGCACAAGTGAATTGCTAGAAATAGTGCATAGCGATGTTTGTGGCCCCATGAAACATCAGTCATGTGGCGGTAAAAAGTATTTTGTTACATTTATCGATGACAAATCTAGATGGTGTGAAGTGTACTTCGTAGCAAATAAAAGTGATGTCCTAAATTCATTTAAAACCTATAAAGCCTATGCTGAGAATTTGACGGGAAAGAAGATAAAGTATCTTCAGTCTGATAACGGACGTGAGTACGTGAACAATGAATTCAATGATTCATTAAATAAAGCTGGAATCAGAAGAAGATTGACAGCGCCGTACACGCCTCAACAGAATGGGATCGCTGAGAGAAAGAACCGGACATTAGTTGAGATGGCACGTTGTATGATGCGCCAAGCAGGCAGTCCTCCTTCTTTCTGGGCAGAAGCAATTAATACTGCCAATTATATAAGAAACCGGTGCCCAACTACAGCGTTAAATGGTCAAATACCGTTTACAGTATGGAAAGGAAAGATTCCCACAGTAATATTTATGCACGTGTTTGGTTCGAAAGTATATTATAAAGACAAGGGAAAACCTAAAGGAAAATTTGAGTCTCGTTCGCAGTTAGGAATATTTGTGGGTTATGATATTCAATCTAAAGCATATAGGATACATGATCCTACGACAAGAAAAATAATTGTGAGTCGTGACGTGAAGTTTATGAATGAGACAGCATTTAGACATGAATATAAAGAGATATTTAATAATGAAGAAGACACTGATAAGGAAGAAATAAGAGTAGAATTAAATGTGTCACACGAATAATGAAAGAAAGGAAGAGAACCGGAAAATACTGAGAACCAGGAGAGATGGTAGTAGACCAAGAAGATCGCTTGAAAGAGTTGATGAACCAGAGGAAGATAGAGATAGAGGTCAAATGCATAAAAAAAGGAACTCAACTGTTTCGTGGGAAAATTTAATAGAACCTTCTAAAAGAGGAAGAGGAAGACCTCGTCTGATTCGTACTGGTATGGCGGGTAGACCGCGGAAAGAATATCATACGGTAAATGAGGATAGTACACTCGGCCAACGTAATTGATTTACAGGCCACACATACGGGATATTGTCACTGTGTGTGTAAATGAACTAGTCGGTTGGTCGGTTATGAAGTTAAACTGTTTGGGTGCGTATGATATACCCACGTATACCAATTTTAATTGAATGAAGTTCAATATTTCAACCGTTTAAATAAGGACCAGGTAGTCGGTCCGTGAAAGCACTTGGCATAGATAAGCCTCGTGTCGTAAGATCAAACCCCGGCAGGTGTTATGGTTTTGGGTTTTTATTTTTCCTTTGTCCTATAAAACATTAATATTTTGTGTCAAATAAAATTACTTAAACAAAAAAATAAAAAGGTAATTAAATAAAACCAATAAAATAAATCAAAATATTTTATTAAATAACCTAGGCGTTGGAATCATCGATCACTAATAAAAGATGGAATGCGGAATCCTATTGTTCCTTATCGCTATTGGGTCATTAGTGAATGAGCCAGCTCGTTTCGACTATTATGTTTCTTACAAGAGTTGGCTTAGGGTTCAATTTGGCATGGGTTATAATATGAGCAAATAAAAAACTACGTGTAACCAATACAATTATTTATATAACGCAAACTATTGTAAAAATATTATTATATCGCTATTGATACCTAACTTTTTTATGATTAGAACACTATTGGCAACTTCATTAAGAGTTTATAAGACAAGACAAAGTTTTCTTTTTATTGAATATGAATGGACGTAATTGTTTTTTTAATGTATACAAATTTAAACAAAGTGGAATTGAAAGTGAAGTGAATCTACATGTTAGATAGTAAGAAATTAATTTAACTTCTAACTAAATAACAATAACATCACTTACACTTCAAAATATATACTGCAAATAACTGTCAACTACGGACTATACATAATAACTTAGGTGTTTATAAGAGAATCACGGCAACATGAAGTAGCTTTTAAACCTAAGTATATTAATAGTAATTCGGCTTCGTTTACAGTATTTTAACGCCATCCATAAACGACTTTAAACATTTCTCATCACTAAAATAAACACATTGTTCTCCCAATTAAAATGAATATAATAATATGACCTAGCGAATAGAATTTGTTTTTGCCGGTGAGCGTTGGACAGAAAAATCTTCCGTGGTGGCTTACTGCAACTTAAACCAGCTTCATGCCGGTCAGCAGGTGATATCGCACTGTTTATAAGCACACATGTCATTATGTGTTGATGCAGTTATGCGGGTGGATAAAAACGGATTAGTCCCGTAAACAGCCTTGCCACGATGTCGTGGTAACGAGCCGAAGAATTCGCCTTCGGTTTTGGCCCACGTCGATGATGGTCTATTTCTTCAGAATACGCACTTCGATGGACACATAACTGCACGGTTCTCCTTAATGAATAAAAACAAAATAATATTTAAAATAATGCAGATAAACAATGGTGAATTGGTGGATAATTAATCATAGATAAATTAACTGACTGTCTTATATTACATCATTGTAATAAAACTTAATACCATTATTTATTTATTAGATAAATAATAAACGTGTTTCATGACTATTTTAATTACATAATTTAAAAGTTTTTCTTTATTTCGACTAAATGTTTTATGTTAGACAAAAACAGACTGGCATAAGTAAATTTTATCAGAATCAAATTCTGATATATTTAAATATTATTTTACATTAATTTAGTCATAGGTCAAAGGTGAGATAAGTTAAGAATTTGAGTTGGAATATTACTAACGTAATGAAAACATTGTCACGAGTAGCTTTGTTACTCACCGATATTAATAATCACCCTGCAATTTCACTAATGAAAACGTTTTGCTCATGCAAAACAATGAATTGCGTCTTGTTGCATGGTTGGAAGAAGTTGAAGCACAATTGGATCAGAAACAAAGAACGCACAGAAATATGAGTGTTCATCTATATACTTAGGATTGCAATTTATATTCGTAGACTGACAACTAAGAATGCTCATTTTTTATAAACTAAGGTGGAAGTATAAAAAAATAAACAAAAATTGTGGGTAGTTATATCCTAAACGGTCAAAATAAATTGGCTGAGAGTTCCGTGCGCACTTCTCAAACGTTATTTTACTCATCTGTGAACGGAATTGAATTGTTAGCAATTCAACTAGGTATTGAACGTTTTACGAAAATTATGTTTACAAAACAAAAAGAATGTATTGCAACCGAGATTTGATCTTTAGACTTCTTAATAACTAACCAAATACGTTAGCCATTGCGCCAAACCTGTTACAATGATTGGGTGCGAAATATTATAACTTATTCAATTACACAGATTACTGATGACGATACATACATTGATATTATAGTTACTGCTTAGTGACGCGACATACGCACACTAATAAAAAGCAGAACTCGTTCGTTTTATTTAACGTTTGTGTATGTAACTCTTCATACCGCGTGTGCGTGCAATGTGTAAACTAATTACGTTGTTCCACTGTACAGATAGTGAAAATGAGTCAGATAAATTGAATGAACAGATGAGTGCAAGGATAGCAATGATAGAACCAATGGTTTGGAAAGATGTAGAGAAGAGAAGCGACGTAAATTTGTGGAAATCTGCTCTAGAAGATGAGTATCTGTCACAAATAAAGAATAAAACCTGGGATATTGGTCCACGACCAAAACAACGAAAAGTTATTGGAAGTAGGTTTGTGTTTAGTACGAAAAGTACTGGCAAGAAAATACGTCTCGTCGCAAAAGGATGTTCACAACGGCCAGGGGAGGATTTTCATGAGACCTCATCCCCGTTGTGAGATCATCATCAATAAGGCTTATAGCGGCCTTATCGGCTGAATTTGGATTGGAAATCCATCAAATGGATGTTGTAACAGCGTACCTTAACGGTTCACTGGATGAAGAAGTCTTTATGGAAATTCCAGATCAGTTGAGCGATGTTCTAGAGAGAGTACTCGCAAAAGAAAAGATTGGTTCACAGAAGAAAATAATAACAGATAAAAACATATTTTGGACAACTAAACGCTGGAACAAGGCTCTTAATGAATGTGTGGATAGTGTGTGTTTGTTAAGAAAATCTTTATATGGCTTGCGTCAGTCAGGGTTGCAGTGGCATAAAGAGTTAGTGAGGAAGTTGAGTGACATTGGTTTTGAAGCGATGCCGCAGGATCCTTGTGTATTTATTGCACAAAAAGGTGAGCGAATGATGTTAATTGGTATATATGTCGACGATATTATTATATCAACAAATGATGATGCATGGTTGCATGATATAAAGAAACAATTATCGAATGCTTTTGAAATGAAAGATATGGGTAAGATATCTACATGTTTAGGTATTGAATTTAGTCGTGATGATGAAAATAAAGTTTACTTGAGTCAAAAATCATATATAGATAAACTGTTAGATCGATTTAGTATGAGTGAGTGTAAATCTGCTGTCACACCTATGGATGTAAGTAAATGTTAAATTAGAGAAGCCTGAGTGTATTAGATGTAATATAATGGAACAGTATCCGTACCAAAGTTTGATAGGTGCCTTGATGCATCTGGCCGTATCAACGAGACCAGACATCACGTATGCCGTCAACTATTTAAGCCAATTCAATACTAATTACGATATTGAACATTGGAAGGCTGCAAAACGTGTGCTGAGATATTTAAAAGGTACATCAGATTACGGATTAGTGTATGAAAGAACAGGTTTGCCTCTTTTTGGTGTGGTTGATGCAGACTGGGGTGGAAATGCAATAGATCGTAGATCCTATTCCGGTTTTGCGTTTATTTTAGCAGGTGCCCCGATTAACTGGGAGGCGAGAAAGCAACGGACCATTGCTTTGTCAAGCACCGAAGCGGAATATATGGCTATTTCCAAAGCTGCTAAAGAGGCAATGTATTTACGTGATGTTTTAAGTAACATTGGGATTAAGTGTGATTGTGTGATGCTATTTAACGACAACCAGGGCGCGATTAAACTTGCTCAAAGTAGGAATTATTATTCACGAACGAAACACATTGATGTGAGGCACCACTTTATTCGAGATATGTGCGAACAAGGTGTAATTGATCTGAGATATTTGTGTACTGACCGAATGCCTGCTGATGTTTTGACCAAAGGCTTGAGTGGGACAAAGCATCATGAATGTTTGCGTAATTTAGGTATGATGGATGAGTGTATGTGAATGTCGAAGATATATGCTCTCTACTTCGAGGGGAGGTGTTGTAGTAATACGAAGTGAGCGAGCAGTGCCACCTATGTAAGTTATTCGCGAGTGTAGTTCGGTTTCGCGTTTGCGCCGCTAACATCGTTGTGCCTGGCTGTTCTAATTAAATATACTTTGTTCCTGTAAAAGGTGTTTTGTTATCCCATATCCCTTCATATCGAAATCAAACAATTGCGAACAAATTACGGACTATACAGAAACATTCCCATTCCCTCGGGTCACATATTAAGTGCCAAATATAACGACCCGATCATTCGATACAAGTAAAATCACAGGTAAACAGTTGTACCTTTAGCCACAAAAGTTACGAATAAAATAGTGAAAACGCAAATTCCGCGCCGTTTGATCGCAATCATTACGTCTGACGTATCAAACAGAAAGATCCAAGACATACGCTTCCAACAAAAAAATGAAACTTGCAAGCACGCCATAAAAATCGTCAATTTTACGGATTTCCGAATTTCGATGTGCGATTCACCGTGAACAGTGAATGCTTGGGCGAGCGAAAACTTACAACACGCGCGTAAATCTACCTTTTAGTTGGCAGCCCTATTGGTGACGACGTTACAAATTGTCGTGATTTTCTGTTTTGGGTTTGTCTGTTACTAACCCTAATTTTACGTCGCGTTTTAGAGCCTTTGTGATGTATCAAGAAGCAGATATTTATGACACGTATGATATTCACCCTTGTTCAGCCGGCAGTATACCGAAATTGCTGTCGTTTGTGATAATACTCGTAATTTAAAACGACAACAACCCTTAGGGTTGGCTGCTGATCGAAGGGTCGTGGGCCTAAATGGGAATCTATTACGTCATTACCCACAGACAACTTATCGGACCATGTCTTTCTGATGACTCGTGAAAATTACAAGAATGCGTATCGCCTATAAACGACGGCCGGACATAATAACTACTATGTATTGTTGTAGAGAAACTGTATCCTAATCACCACTTGCAGTGTATTTGCATATTAATTAATGAATGTCATTACTACATACGATGATGGAAACCATTACGTGATACAATAGGTTCCAAGGCTAATACTTAACCATGTTCATCGTCCCAGTTCGACTGCTGGGCATAAGCACCTCTTAAGGTGTGCCAGTCTTTAGGCTACTGCGCCAGTTTGTTCGACGCAACGGGACTCGACGTAAAGGGAACCAATCCTCCATCCAGGTTCGTCCAGCAATGGAAATTTTTAAAGGGTTAAAAGAACTTTATTTTTCATCAGAACTTAAAAAACAGTTCGCTAAAATGTTGAGAAAATCAAGTGATTGATTATAATTGACAACATTTCATATTTTTAACCTACTTGTATTATTACGTTATATAAAAGTAAATACAAATCCAGGGCACACGTATTTTTTCGTTTTTCAAAATTATGTACTTTTCATTCATAATTTTAACTTTCAAATTAGGTGTATTCTAAAAAGACGTAAGCGCCAAATGACGTCATACTTACGGTGGAATAGCGTTTTATCCTTTGGTTTACTGTGACCCGTCAAAAAACTATCATCATTATTATGAGACTTCATATATGTGACATTGACGTGTGTCTTATTTGACGTTAATGTTTTTATATAAACCATTGAAATTCATATGCAAAGGTAACTACCTCATTCCACCGTATATGTGACGTCATCACATGCTTTTTGGTTTTACTTATTTTTCTCAGAAATGAAGAAATAAAAAAATATAAATAATATATATGTCGGAGATGGTTTATAATCTCAATTAATATTGTGGGTAGTTAACTAAATTTGTTATGATTTGTTTCTCTTATTATCAATTTAAGTGATTTTAGTATCAATTACTGTCTATTAATTCGAAACATGATTTATTGAGTACTCACTGTATGCACACTGATTTGTGGTTACTTTATTTCGATAATTGTTATCGATGGTTTTATTCAAAACAATTGTTGACATGTTACTTTGAATGTAAAACGAATTACTTTATGAAATCACTATTGTTTATTCATGACAATGATTAGTGTGTTATTGATTGCTTTATAATTAAATCTTATTAGATTTAGTACATTGTAGTGTTTTGTATCAAGTAAACGCGTGACGCACTTCCGTGCGGCATTGGATAGACTTGTATGGAGAGGTTGCAAGGTGGGGGGCATCGCCTTATAAAAGAGCGTGCACTCCGTAAGTATGGCAGTCGATCCTCGGATTCGACTCAGTAAAGAGTTCCTGCTCCCGACAATACTGTCGGTTTACCTGGTACAGCGCTGCTGTATATTCACATAGCTGTATAGGCTTGCTGCTAGCGAGCGATACACTTTGTATTTGGGTGGCTTATGCTACTGTACGAACTATGAACCTTAAGGGTTTGTTCGTTTATCATTGGGTGGCTTATGCTACTGTACGAACTATGAACCTTAAGGGTTTGTTCGTTTATCATTGGGTGGCTTAGGCTGCTGTACGAACTATGAACCTTAAGGGTTTGTTCGTTTATCATTGGGTGGCCTAGGCTGCTGTACGAACTGTAAACCTTAAGGGTTTGTTCGTTTATCATTGGGTGGCTTGGCCACTGTACGAACTGTGGGACCTTAATGGTCTGTTCGATTAACTGTATTGTTGCTGTACCTTTAACTTACTTTATTCCTGTTACTGATTACCATTTGTATTGTGTTTTCTGTACTAATAGTGTGTAATTGTTTTTACAGGTCTTGTTTATCCCTAATAGGATAATGGGAACGCCTATAGTCCTGACGATGTACTATACCGCTCGGCACTCCTCCTCGATCGCACCTGACGATCCTACATATATTTGGACTCATGATACGAAAATAAAGAAATGGTATTTTTGTTTTAAGGTCATGTCAGTTTTGAAATGTTGTCAATTAGTACTATTACCATTAGGGGTATTAGTTACCTCTAGGGTATTGGAGACATTGTATTAGTAAATTCTGTTTTATGTTATTTCAAGCGTGGCAATTCTTTGATCTGTTTGAATGTGACATTATCACTTTTTTGTTGTAAATAATCTCGTCTACCAATTTGTCACCGTTCGACCAACACTTCTACATATATACTACTTCTACTTCATATATTGTATTTACAGGTATATACTAGCAACTTATTATTATAGCTAATTATATTGCCCACTAATTAATTATTTTTATTTGTGTATTATGTAAATGTATCGTAATTAAACCAAACGAGCTAAGTAGGCGTGGTCGTAGTGATGATAAACATCTCACAAAGAATACAGTTGGTCGCATAACGAGCGTAGAATGTTTGCCTAAGTAATTTTAGACTGTACAATCTCGATCAGAATCTGACTTACTAGGTCGAAAATCTGTCTAGTTTTGTGACCTATAAAAAATAGGTTATCCTTCAATCAATACATTTTATATTCATTCGTTTCCATCCGAATTTATAGACTTGTGATGTCATTTTTATACACACTTCTGTAAACAACTCCATTCTGCTACTCACTAATCAAACACCTATTCCTTAATAACCTTAGCATTAATTGGGATGGGTGGGATGAAAGAGCTTACCCCAAATTTACTTCTCCTAAATTCATCGAAGTAAATTTTCACAGATCGGGTCGGGTATTAAAAATATAACTTTTCTACCAAATGTAATAAACTCAAACGAGTCTATATCTACTCACTCAAGTGAAACAAATAAAATAAAAAAATGCGATAATTCCAAGAGTTTCATCTCCATTTGCAACCTGATACCTTTTTATCTTTTTAATGACATGTTTCTTTGTCCGCAGTGTCCAATTATCTTTTACGAATTATCAAACAGAATCTTTGGAATCGGAATCAACATTTAAAGGTTCCTTTGTGGGTTAATTGGAAATAATTGTTAATTAAATGTTAGCAATTTAATTTGAAAAATCGAGAAGCGTTTAATTTAAATTGATTGTAAAGTGTTCACTTATAAAGTGATATGATTTTTAATCTTGCTGAAGATATATTTTAGAAAATGTTGTCTATTATACTCGCCTTGCAAGCTAATAAATTCAGTATGCTACTATAAGATGTCATGAAGATTGTACTGACTATCTTTTCAGGAACACCTACGACGCAGTTCCATGTGTCCCGGCTACATCATACCACGAAGGTTGTTTAGATCGTGGAGTATGTTCGATCGAAGACCAGCTTTACCTTAAGAATCGAGAAGTTGGAGTCGCGCCATAACACGAACTTCAAGTCTTTCGTGGTGCAAGTTCCGACTCATTATATTGAAACCTTCCTCAAGTAAAAGTCTGGCTGAAGGATGTCGTATATCGGCGATTCCGTGAAAGGCTACGCGACACCACGCAGCGCAACATGACGCCGTCACTTCGTGTACAATAGTTTAATAACTTGTTTGTGGTTTTTATGAATACTTATGTATAATGCCTGTAAGGTATATGTGTTATGGGTCTTTGATACACGAAATAAATGATTTATTATTAATATTATCTGCTTAACATAACAACAATGAGAAGTACCTTTTCACTCCGCTTTTCCCAGTTGTAAACTTTTTGCCTATTTCCCTTGTTCTGTCTCCTGTTTAAAATGGAAGGAAGTAGAAATTATATTTTTTGCTCTATTTTATGTTTTTTAAATTCAAAGTCAAAGTCAAATCATTTATTTCAATTAGACCATTAAAAGGCACTTTTGAACGTCATATAAAAAAAATATAAAGTTAATTCTAGTTGCTGCTGTTTCTTTCAGATAAATTCCGTTGCGGGATTTAAGACAGTTGAATCGTTTCTGCGGGATATGTCAAGCTTCTTTATCTCGGGACTTTCTTGCAGTTATGAGTGGTGAAATATTGAGTATTGACCCAACAAAAAAGTATAACCAATCAAAGATGTAGTAAATTTTGACCACATTCAGTATAATTCCGTCACAGTTTAGGTATCTTGGAAACAGCAATATTACGCATCTTGAAAAATGTTAAATTTAAAAGAGCCTAAACTCTACCATGGGGCATACGTAAGTATTATATCATCTGTGACTCTATCATCAAGTCATTCAACAAATTTCTCACATTTTGACATTAGGAAGAAAACTGAAGATTATTTTAATTATTCACTAACTAATTAAGTTGGTACATTCATGTGTCACTGCGGTAACAAGATTAGTGTTATACTGACTGCATTATTAATTTTCTTGTTAGACACCCTGTTAAATGTTAACAAGTTCTTAGGTACCTACGTACCTATGTTTTAACCATCAAGATCAAGGACGGGGGTTTAGGTTTCCTCGTTTAAACGCTTGTTCACATGGGTGAATTATTATAACGCGCACTTTATTTGCAACTCTTGACGTTGAGCCGTGCGTTCTGTGCTCTATCCCATATAAACTTAGATTTTATAAGATTAAAACTGATTTTAATTAAACTTGATAGGTACGTAAGTCTAAAGATAAAAAGTATAAAGATTTTTGTTATTTCTTAAGCTCTCTTTAAAGCTCTTTTATAAAAATGTTCTCAACTGACTCATTAGCCTTTTTTCTTGCGTATATAAGTATCAAATTTCAAAATCGGTTCATTAATTTCTAAGATCGAAGAAATCTTCTAAATTATTCAACCGATTTTGAAATTTGAATTGAACTTGAATGAATGAATCCTTTTTTAAAAGTATATCTTTTTTAAGTGTTGTAAACGGTCTTAAAAAATCGTCCGTGCAAACGAGCGTAAAGAAATCTCTTTTGAAGTAAATGGAGCAATTTTATTTGTAGTGTATCTAGCGATGTATGACTATTCTCATTTTAAAACTGATGATCAACAAGCAGGTATGGCGAACCTTTATTGGTGTACGTGACATTTTAGAGAACAAAATCATAAGTCGTGCCCTTAAAGAATTTTGACTTAGTAACATAATGGACAAATATAAAACTAGATGATATTAACTTGAAACTCTTTAAATGCAACTCGAAAGGAGTTGTTTCAAAATGTATGGAGCCTGGGCCCAGTCCTTGTACACCATACTTAATAATAGAGCAACACATTTTAAATAGTTCTCAACTGTCCAATTACTTTAAAATAGCTTTGTGAGCAGGTAAAACATAAGAAATTGCACTTGAAATTGCAACACATAACAAAAAAACATCATGGTGGTAAGCTGACTTTTGATTGATTAATGACGTTTGAACTTTATAATTTTGATTTTATGTGTTTATTTGTGGATAGCAAAGTAAACGAATGGTAACGAAACGGTGTTAAATTAAAAAAAACGAAAGGGAGGTTGTTATAAAGTACTCCAGAAACTAGAAACAAAACGAGACGAAAGTGACACTGACATCTGACAGTTCTCTTTCTATGGTCAATGGTCGATCTATGGTTTATAGAGTAGCTAAATCTGAGTGATGCCATGTTGAAAATCCATAAAAACTATTGTTAAATTATCAATTTACTACCACAACAGTACACATTTAAATAAATTATCTGTATTTTTCCAAGATTCTACGGATTTTTCACTTTTTTTGAAGTGGTGTACATAGACTGGGCCCATTATGAAACATGTCCTTTGTACAATCGAGTCGAAAGTTGACCTACTATTTTATGTTTATTTATATGAAAGAAAAGGTATGTGTTCTGCTATTGCAAATTAGATTCGATGAAATATCTACACAGATTTGTAAATTATTGGCGTGCCCGATTTTTTTGGCCTCATTGGTTCGCCATCCCTGGAAATAGAAAACGTGTTTCGCTGACCCCAAATAACATAAAACATAGGTAGGAATATGGCTAGCCATCCCTGATCTAGAGGTAAAAGAAAATAAAAGACGTAGTAGAAAATAAATAAATTCTCCTAATTTTGCTGTGCCCGACAGGGTCCATATTGATCACATCCTTGTTATACCAGCTGTTTAATACATATGGAATGCAATAAAGAATTTGAATATTTCTGCTGAACGAATTTCTTTTTCCTCACCCTCATACTGTCCAATGCGACGGCATGCAACATGACCGGATAGAGATCAGGCGTAGGACCAATGACTTAACGTGCTTTCCGAAGTACGATGTATTACACCGCCAACTTCCAAACTCCGGACTGCTAAAAAATTCCTAATTGAAAAACCCATTGACACTTTGCCCCACCTGGGAATCGAACCAAGGACCCCTTGGTCAGCTACTAGACTAACGAGGCGGTCCAGTCGAGACACTATAGAGGTTATGCAAGCATTCAATACATAAGTATATAGATTAAAATTCTATCTATGCAGCATTTTCTGCTATCAAGCGTTTGTTCTTTGTACGAGAAGCCGGTGACCTGGTTTCTGATCTGTTTCAGGGTAATTTTCCGACAAACTTAGTTAGTGCAGCAGTGGTTCGTAAGCACACAATCAAGCCTACTCGCTATCATACACATGATGCTGTTGGCGCTGCCTACGAACCAAGGATGCGAACCGCTTCCACATCACCGAATAAAAATAATAATAATAATAATAATAATAATAATAATAATCATACTAATAAGCGCTGCAATATCGGGGAAACCCAACAACAGCCTGAAAGCGTTATTGTATTGGACGCGAAAGACGCCGTATGATTTTTGAGTATAATAAACCCACAGGCAGCAAGTGTAGAAAGACGTGCAGTACGCACTAAATATTATTTACCTATTTATTTATACTTCATGCACAAAGGTGTTGGTATAAGTAAATCAATATGAATGATTGTTCAATAATATTATAATGCATGTGAAGGTAGGCAGGAGAAATATATTAATAAATCAGTCTTTGCTCGACCACCGTGTTTCAATGCTGTGTCCCCGTCTCCCAACTTAACAAAAGGTACAAAGGCGGACTTAATGCCTTAGGCATTCTCTAGCAGTCAACCAAGGGTGGTGAAGAGATAACATGGCAGATGCATAGTTAAAAAAAAACAACTTATGTAAATCGAATATAAAAAAAATAAAAATAATAAATACCTATTTAGAGGCACGCCTACACCTACGGGCAATCATATTAGCTCTTACACACAGCGCCTTCCGCTCCCTGTCTATATCCCCATCGTCCTTAAGGCTAGTGGTCAGTAGTTATAACATTTTCAACAAAATATTCTAGAAAATTCCTGCAACTAACCCTTTCACCGTCGAATTTCCCCGTAGAATTTCCAGAATCAATTTGGTATTTTATTCCTCTCTAGTGAGGGATCTAATCAATACACATTATGCTCTAAACGGGTTCCACCGTTAAGTTTCCCCCGGACAGAGGTAAACACGTCTTATTTATAATAAAAACGTGATAAGTGGAGGTACGATTCTATTCTTCGACCAATTTATAGGCGTTATATTGCCTTTAGTTGGTCGGTGTTCGGAAATATGGCGGAAATTCCAAGATTATTTTATTTTGGTATATACTTGAGTTTAGTTTCTTCAGAAATATGTAGTGTTACATTTTGTTTGGAGGAACTAACAATCAACATTGATATAGCTTAATCCATACAATGTAACATTAAGCTTGTTTCTTACTTTGAACTACTGAGGGCCTAGTAGGCATGCGTCCGATATATCAAAACAAATTCAAAATCCGATTTCAAACACAAATCAATTCGTATCG
This sequence comes from Charanyca ferruginea, assembly GCA_947361185.1. Taxonomy (NCBI): domain Eukaryota; kingdom Metazoa; phylum Arthropoda; class Insecta; order Lepidoptera; family Noctuidae; genus Charanyca; species Charanyca ferruginea. Next base: position 34,184,658 of record OX376056.1, read on the forward strand.
ATTTCTTAAACTTGAACATCTGATTTCAAAAATCTACCTAGCCGAACCAAACGCTAACGATCTACCACCAAACGAATCGACAATAAAATCACTGGATCACATTACCAAACGAAATCCAAACGCAAGCTCGCCAATTTGTGTTTGGTTGGATTTCGTTAGAAATTCGCTTTCTCTCTTTCTAACTAAGCGTAACATAGCAGAGTAAAAAGGATAGTGCAAATTTATATAATGCTACTAGCTTCTGCCCGCGACTTCGTACGCGGATCCTGTTGCTTATGCCAGCGACAACGGGGTCGGCAAAATCGAAGATCTGGAACGTCTGATTCCGAATTCTAAGCCCGGGGACGGGAAAACAACGGGATGCGCGAGACGATTTGAGACGTTCAAAAAGTACAATTTTGAATCATACCTCCGATGACGGAATATGTGGCGTAGTCAATCATAGGAGTATACGTAAATGCACTCCGTTCCTTATCAACCCAAGGAAGGTCGCCATACCCTACGGCTATATCTTGAGATACATCCGATTCTTCAGATGATATCGACATTCTATTCAGAGAATGTCGAAGTCGATCAGAATCCAAACGTTCGTTGCGCTCTTCTTCTGTCTCTTCATGCCGTACTCCAGCAATTATTTTTCTCTTACTTTCTAACTGATTATGAATATTTTGTGTGCGTGTTCGGCACAATGTATGATAATCTCGATCAGCAGTTAGTCGTGCATCACGTTCATCACTCGTTTCAAAAGACCTGTTAGTAGATGTGCGAATACGCTGAGAACTCAAGCGTGATTCTGTATCGGTAAACGTTTCCGATTCGCGAGACAATGCATGTCGCTCACGATCAGCGGACAGTCGTGCATCACGTTTCGCACTTGTCTCTAGAGACCTAGAAGCAGATGCGTAGATACGCTGAGAACTCAAGCGTAATTCTCTATTCGTGTACGTCTCCGACTCGCGAGACAATGCATGACGTTCACGATCAGCGGGCAGTCGCGCATCATATTCTTCACTGGTCTCTAGAGACCTGGATGTAGATGCGTAAATACGGTGAGAACGCAGGCGTGCTTCGCGATCTGAAGAGGTTTTCACGGAGCGAGTTGCAGCCTGATGTTCTCGAACAGCATCAAGTCTCTCCTGACGCTCTTCAGTAGATTCTTGGGATCTTATGATCCTCAATCTTTTAGATTTCCACATCAGATGTTTCTGATCTTCGATTTTTATAAGTCAACAGGAAATGCCCATCAAACCGAACAACTTTTGCTAAGACGTCATTCCTATATGTGTTATGGTGTAGCTGGGCTCTTGGAGTTCCACATCAGGTGTTCCAGATCTTTAAATTTATTCTCTCAGCAGAAAATGCTCATCACGTGGAACAATTTTTGCTATGGTACCATTTTTGTATCTCTTATAGTTTAGCTGGTCTGTTGCGGTTCTGTATTAGGTGTTCAAGTTTCCAGATAAATTATAGCCTATATGTTGCCCAGACTTAATACCTATACAACAAAAAAGAAAACATTCAAATCCGTCCAGCAGTTCCGAAGATTAGCGTGTACAAACAATCAGACAAACAGACAAACAGACAAAATTTTTTTTTTGGATTCGTGCTCTATTACTGTTTCTAAACCCCCCTCAATCATTATTTTTTTAATATATTCAATGTACAGACACAGTTTTTTTACTGTTTTATTGTATGTATATAGATCAATATCATCTTTACTGCGAAGTATTTAAAGACTACATTTTCGAGATTATACGTTGATGTATTTTGCTTCAACGTTTCTTAATTCTAAATTTAAAAAAAATAATAAATAAAAAACACTGTTTCACTCGGGGACTGCCGTGGTAAAGCTATTGCATAGCATTTTATATATACACACACACATATTTTTTATAGGTACACCTACCCCCCTACCCAATACACCCCGAGGTGTTTTGAAGTTTAACATCCACGCAAAACATGAAAAAAGCCAGTACGATGTTTGTTCGCGACGTGATACCGATGTAGCCAGTTATCAAAAACGTAATTTTCATCATAATGTTCTGAAGGTTCCATTCGTTTTTGTGACTACCTCTTTTACTTACTATTTTACTATTTTACTACTTTTACTCTACTTTATTAAAATGTTATTCTTGACATTAGCATGATAAGCTATATCATAGGAATAGGGAAGGTTAGGTCATATTAGGTATCTAATGGTAACCAATCATGTAAAATAGTATTATGGTAGGTATAACTAATCACCACACCTGTTAAATGGGTAGGTCATCTCAATTGATAAAGCAAAGGTTGATATTACAATAATGACCATAAGTAAAACCTATAATATTTAAATGTTGTTCACTTATTAAAAGGACTGACGATCACATCGACATACAGCTGGCGTTGAATTTGCTAAACTATAATCATAAACGGCAAGTTCTGCTATAATCAGAAAAGGGAGTTTATCACCGTTGTTAATAAACTCCCTTGAAAAAAATATAGCGATCTAATTTATATTGCACATATTTTCAGAGCCACAACAACTCCTTAAATTTAGTTAATTATAACCATCACCTACTTGGCAAAGTGACTACTTAACTTGATGCTCAGAACAACTGGCACTGTTCACAGTTAGGTACAAATTTGTAACCAACCAATCATTTTAGGTAGCAATATAGAATAAATTCCTTCTCTCCTCCGTACAGCCTGCCATGTTATTTTTTAAGTTTCGTTTACTAATAATACGTATCTTATTTTGTGATTTTTTCTCGAGCTCAAAAAGGACGAGACAGATGAAATCGAGATAATCTCATGTTAAAGTGGCAACAGTCGTTAAAAATAATGTCAAATGTAGAAACATGTTAGGGTTTCTAGAGAAAATATCATGTTTGACTAAGCGAGTATTTACGGGTATTTTGATTGTATGTTGTGTTGTTGTATTTAGTTAAATTATTGCCATAGGTTATAGTATTATGTTAACACAATGATAACACAATACTACATTTACTTTTTATAAGTATGCAATCATTTATCACATTTGATGTTTACATTTTATAATACTTGTTTTTATAGATTCTTGGAATCTTTTATTATGCAAAATAGAGTATATGTAGGTACTTACAGTCTTTATGCTGGTCTTGTCTTCGTTACATTATATTCTAAATCGCTGTATTTTAAATCACTTTTTATAAATCTGGAAAATAAAAATGTTTTGCTTTGACATGTTTGTCAATGACAGTTGTCAAACTTGACGATTGTCAATATTTCTTCTAATAAGTTTACGGCTAACTAACGTAAAACCTCCCAATTGATGTTTATGTAAGTGCGCATGGCTGTATTTTATACTAAACGGCTGGACACCCGCTGATGTATCGGGTGTTCTTTAAAATCCTATTCGCACTAATAAAATAAAAACAACTGGCAGTCTGCAATAATTGAGTCTGGCCGGTACTATAATACCCCGCTTTAGAAGACCAATACGGGCGTTCTAGAAATAGAATTCATACTTGGATTTTTATGAATTTCGGAAGAGCGGTCAGAAAAGAAACCTGTCAAATGGGTCAGTCTAGATCTCGCTGTCGCTAAAGTAACACGCTGATTACTCATACGCTTAACTTACTGAAGTCTACCAGTCTACTAACGGCAAGACTACCGGTCCACAATCGAAAGTCGGTAATGGTCCTGAGTTGTGCCGTCGTCCTGTCGCGTGCTGCTGCTCCCAGGGCGGGTCTTACTGATAAGATCCGCGCCGCAAAGCTAGGAGCCGATCGCGGCAGTCTTCTCTTCGGCCGATCCCGTTTGCCGGCCAGGCTGTGGATCCCTTTAACCTGGAAATCTCTGCCAGAACGTAGTGCGTTTAGGTCAGTGCTAATTTTAATTCTTACTGCTGTTTTTGATACTCATCACATTTTAATCTTTCTGTGAGAGCTATTAAATTCAATCGTACAATTCTACATAGCCTTTTATTTCTTATACTAGTAGAATTGTTACAAGGTAAAGACTTGGTCTTTGACTAATTCCAAGAAGTCCAAACTCAAGGTTTACGACGAGCAATGGAGCGCAGTATACTAGTTGTAAAATTAACGGATCGAGTTCGAAATTCTATACTGCGCTTCAAAACAGGGATAGCAGACGTGGCTCATAAGGCTACCCAACTTAAATGGGACTGAGCAGGTCATGTCTGCAAACTGTGGGCTCAGATGACACTGAGACAGTAAGACGGGGTCGCGGCATTCCACGAACGGACGGATTCCTCCAAAACTGGTGGGATGAAGTCTAGAATGGGGAAAGATGGAAGGCATGGAGGGAGGCTTTTGCCCAGAAGTGGGACAGAACAGCTTACAAAAAAAAGTAATTTAACAGTGTATTTTTCGTTTAAACTTTCAAACATTACATTAAAACACTTCAAAAAAAAATTGTACTGTGAGATAACAATAACACTGTTATTCTAAATTTCCCTGTAATAATAATGGTGTGTATCAATACTGTTTCTACAATTATTTAACCACTCTGCTCGACAAGATTTTGACGAGTTAACTGATGGGTCAAATGTCAAAATATTTGACACATCACTTAACTCGGCAGGATGTTGCGAATTACGACATGAAATTCAGGAATTTAAATCAATTTTCACCTTTTGATTTTTTATGAAAATTATGTTATTGTAGCAACTTTCTTTAATAACTTTGAGGCAAATATCTTTATTTATAACTTGAAGTCAGTCAAACTGCTTTTGTTCGCCACGTAATTGGTGTTAAATAGGTATTATTATCCAAAAGGTGGGCAACTTAGATTAGCTGTAACTAGCTACATAAACAACCATTTCGCTTGCTGAAAAAATGCAAAAAGACAAAATTAAGATGTTATCATTCCACATGCATTCTTATTTTTAGCATTATTCATTAACATGTTTGTAAAAAAATACGATCAAATCTTAATAAAATTTACACAAAATTTGGCTACAACGTGACATTTCTTAGTGTTGACCGTCCACCCAAGTTTCTTATTTCGATTCAAAAGTGGCGTTCAGCCTAATCGATATTCGCAATAAAAATGAGGTTGGCAAAAAAAGAATTTATCTCGAATGTAAATTCTTTTTATATTTCTAAATATTAATTTTCATAATATTTTTTTTTATAAAAGGCCCGTAAAGCGTATTAATTAGCGAAACCTTTTTTAATAAAACAAAAAAATAACTAAAAATCAGTCATAACAATTGAACATTTTCATCATGAGTATCGATTTCATGACTTTTGGGGGTCATAATCATGATAATGTACTTTATCCATTTAGGATTAAGTACATATTATATTTATTTTTATTTTTTTCATGAATCAAGTAACAGGTCGATCACTTTGAGATTTTTTGGGGTGATATATAAATTCGATACTTAAAATCCTTTAAGAAATTCACTATCATTTTTATTGGAAACCTAAACATATAAAATTAAACAATTATAGTTCATTTGATAGGTACCCATTGGCATATGACAATCCTGACGGCGGCGAGAAAAATAATATGTAACGGGCCATTTTGATGGCGGTGGCCATCTTAGTTTTACAATATTATTGAATTCAATTGTACATAAACACATTGTGTTGTCATCAGAACTAAAGGTGTGTATGAAATCTCAGATCCATATGTCAACAGGAAAGGGAAAAAAAAACAATTTATAAAGACCTACAAAACAAACAGGGCAAGCTTAATAAAACCGTTTAAAAACTTGTTACCTACGCCAAGCTATATTTTTTTTATATCTTTTGTTCTAATATATATACGAAAGAGACCATAAACCTACGTAAAAAATGTAGATATACTAGGCATTCTGTACCTATCGAATCTCCAAGAAATAGGTACCTATAGCATCAAATTAAGATACACAATAAAATAATACAATATTTTTAACAAAAAACACATTCCAAATTTAAATTTTGAAGATGTAATTAATTTGCGATATCATTGGTCCTGTCCGATGAATCTAGAACTCTTAAAAAAACATTGAAAAAATCATACAATATTAATGATTATTGTAATGTATGCTCAAAAAATAATTAAATTAAATTTTCAAGTATCGATTTCTGATATTCCTTATTTTAATTACTCGAGTCAATCGAAATTACAAAAAGAATCGATTAGCATAATGATTTTCGCACATCATTGCAGTAAAAAAAAACAAAATGGCCGGTAATTTCGAACACGAATGAGTAGTGGTAATGAATATTACGTATTATTGAACCCCTGTTTGTAAATAACTTTAAGAATTAGGCATTTCGTTGTTGTTTATTATATTTTGAATAACATTTGTTCTGTTTTTGACCTTAACTAAATGTGTTTGAGTGAAATCAATGGAAAATAAAAAAGTAAACAAACACGGTTTGCGCCAAACTTCCGATTGTGAATCTCAAAAACTTTGTTACCACTACTAATTTATGTTGAACTATGGTTGAAATCGGCCAATAATTAAATGCTTATTTATTCACTTCTCTTGTACATGGAGTTTGGGTGCCCGCAATCCACAATTTTTATGTTTTTTAGCCTCGACTATCAAGGTCATCAAAATGGCGATGGTTGCATTTTCACACTTAAACTTTCAAAAGGTAAATTCAAATACTTGTGTGCTAAATCTAAATGATTGAATCGCGCTGACATATAAGCTTTTTACCAATCCCCTTTAATTAATGCTCACTCGCAAGATTTGATGGGTATCATATTCAATATTTACACTTTTCAATCAGGATGACGTATGTGTTAATTCTGTGGACCAATCGGACCCACCACCGAGCCGGCGGAGGTTTGACAGTTTGGGTCCAATTGGATCCACTTCCGAACTATACGGTTAATATTACCACAATAACGGCGTATTAACATCATTCCTACGATAAAAAATAACACTGTAGAAGTCCATAATATAAGTAAGTATACAAAGTTTATTGTTTGATAAAGGACAATGCCAGAAACTGTATAGAACTTTGCCCCACTCAATAAAAGTCATGTGCAATATGTAGCATCTTACTGTTTATTTATTGCTGATAACTAAACATTAGTCTTAGTGAGTGTAAAACTTGCGGTTCCCGTTTAAATCTAAAAACAATAATAATAATAATAATAATAATATCTTTATTTAAAAAGTAACAAAGACTCAACTGTGTTAGTAACAATCCTCCTTACCCCCTATGTTAGTATTCTTATACTAATCTTATTCTAACCTACCATGAATATTATGCGAATCACTGCCACACGCGTAACACGGAGGTTGAAAGCTTGCAGCAGCGACTCACATACAAACAATCTAGCCTACTAATTACGAAGGCTGTAGCCGGAGGATGTAAAAAAATACAAAATTATTTAAACTAATTTATTTTATAATTATTACAATATTACTTAAAGGCTAAAAATAGTCTACAGTTGACCGATGCTGTGTCAAAAGTGAACGATTCACACGGTCCCGATGTCCGGTGTCGAGCTACATCACGTTGTGCTGCATCGGCGCTTCGTACCTGTGGCTCTTGTATCTATGTGGTAACGCGGTGAATGCTTGTCAGCAGTTTACGTGTTATGCAGCTATGTAACACCTCCCCCCAAAGATTAGCAACTATTTCGAAATCTGGTGTGAGAGGGATGATGAAATATTGCTGTGCTCAACTCTTATCCCGCTGGGGTTGGTTCTGTTGGAATCCTGGATTTCAGCATAATTTCCTGAAGGTGTGACGTCATTCATTTCAGTTGATTGATTTTCATGAAGACGTTTGACTCGTCGCCGGCGGTACATCACAGTGATAACGAGTGCACTTGCACCGGATAGCATTAGGTAGATTGGAATCGTCGTATGATAGAGACTTGTATCAATTGCTTCTTCGAGTTTGATTGGAGTCTGCAACATGATTTTCGTATTTGCAGAGTGCAGGTTTTCTAAATTAGCAGAGTTTAGAATGATTGGTGTTTCCTTTGATGCTTCTGAATCTTCGAAATACGTAGGCAATTGTATAATTTCCAAAGCGAATCCTTTAATGTGATTGTTAGAGTTCGCTATAGTGAATTCGGGTGTCTTAATGTGGCAGTTGTATGGGATGATAGCCAGATAACTTCCTTCAAGGGTTTTGTATGTTTCTTGTCTGCATGATATCTTCACTTTAGTTGGGTATGGAAAACTTATGGTGTAATGTTTCTCGTCGAGTTGCTCCATGGCTTCTTTCTTCAAGGCGACTGATGATAGCTTGCAAGATGGTAGAAGTTCCTGCTGGGAGATCAGGTGCTGGATACAATCCGAGTCATCTTGAGTCTTGTACTTTGATTTTGCTTCGCAGAGGTACAGGGAATCTACCTTCGGGCATTCAGCCTCCATGTACATAGAATCTTGTCCAGAAATCGCAATAAAAGGTGAGTTGGTTAAAAGGATTTTGTTATGTTTGTTAGGGACAAGGGACAGTTTATAGAGGTTATAGATTGGAGGAAAGGCAATCGGTACCTTAAATACTAAAACTATTTGATTATCTAAGTAGAAATATCCTAGCTTAATTACGTCATAATAGTTTCTTAATTCTATGTTAAGAATTTCACTATTTGAATATAAAATCCTTAGTTTATCTAACATATTTCTTATCTCTACTAAACTAACTACTGTATGCGGTGTGCTTAATGCACGTATAAAAGCTAATGTGTACTCTAGTTTCTGGAGTTCTTCAAATAAGTTATCTATGTTATCGCTAAGGATAATTAGATATTGAGTCATATGGGCGTAGTGAATAAAATCGAAGTCTGCCGTGCTATTAATTATACGATTAAGGACATTGCCTATTCTTTCTTGATTTTTAGTTATGTTAGTTAATAAGTTGGCATTACGTAAAACCCAAGTTTGAGATAGACTGACATGCTGATTGATTTGGGACTCTATTTTATGTTCGTTTTCTTGAAGAATTTTTATAGCGTTATTATACTTGATTGCGTCAGTTTGATCTAAGTTACCGGATATGCTCTTAATAACGGAACCGAGTCCATCAATAAGTCCTCTTTTATGTCGAGTATGTTCAAATGATTTTAGCTGTGTGGATATTTTAGTTAACTTAGATGTTAAATAATTTAAATGCGGTTCAAATAGTAGGGATGTCTTATTATTTAGTTTAGGTCTAAAATCAGATAGTTGTTTGCTAACTACATCTATTTGAGATTGTATGCCATCGAGATTAACGTAATTAAGGAACGAATGATAGTGAGAAACGATACGCGTCGTTCCTAAATTAAACGGGAGAATACCAGGGCCGTTTCCTAAGGAATCAATCGTTACTTCTTGTCCTCGAGTCATTCGGAGTAGTAGCAGCAGTAGCATCCTGTAACAATGTAGAATCCTTAGGGCTACGTTTTAGACGTGACTTCGCAACTGGACCACGTTTCTTCCTAGTGTAGATGTGAATGGGAAGATCGGCTAAGACTATGTCTTGAGTAAAACGCGGGGCTAATTTTTGTCTGTTAGCAAGAGGATTACGGACAAATATTTGTTGGTCAGGGCTATATTCTTTTTCAGGCTCGCGATCTTTATTTCTATTTTCAGTTAATTCGGTCCTATGGTGAAGAGAAGTTTCGTTTATTATTTCGTAGACTTGAGTTAGACGCTTTTTATGATCTTGTAGGTATTGTTGTAATAAATGTTCGGATAAGTTTAAATCTAAGGTGTCGCGAGGATCAAAGTGTCCCGTGATCAAATCTATAGGTCTGCATTTAGTGAAGCTGTGAATAGAGCTATTATAACCTAAGACTGCGTAGGGCATAAGATTTATAGCAGGTTCATTATGTTTTTCTAATTTCAGGATTCTAAGATGTTCGAGAATGGTAGAGTGAAAGCGCTCTACTATACCGTTGTCGTTGGGAGTGTGTGCGAGTATCTTATGATGCTGTATTTTATGAAGACGGGTAAATTCTGAGAATAGTGCGTTAGTGAATTCAGGTCCTTGGTCCGTTATTATAGTGTAGGGAACGCCATGATGGGTGCAAAACGTCAGAAGAGCTTGAACGACACTTAACGCTGTACCATCTCTGAGATGATATGCTTGCGCATATTTTGAGAAAGCGTCAACTAGCGTAAGGAATTTCTCATTTTGGGCTGTAAAAAGGTCTAGATGTATTGTTTCAAAGGGTTTAGTTGGAGGTGGAACTATGGAAAATCTTTGCTTAATCGGGTTTCGGTCGTATTTTGCTTGACCGCAAATATTACATTCGTTAATATATTTTGATATGCTTTCTTTCATCTTAGGCCAATAGTAACGGTGGGATAAAGCAAGGAAACATTCAGTAATACCTCGGTGATTGGTTTTTCCTTCGTGGTAATTACGAATTATTTCTTGTTGTCTTAAGTAGTCTTTAACGTTCTCTGCTTCTTTTTTTGTTAGGACCATATTCAAGGCGGAACTTTTAAATTTGTCTTGGATTATCGGAATTATTTTGTACATAGCTAAAGGGGGGTGAATAAGAATTCCTGTTTTCACTTTTGGGTTTACATATTCTTTTACAGCGTTAATTACATCTTCCTCCAGGTTGGAATCTGATAGTTGTATAGTAGTTTTAGTGTGGGTTTCAAACGGTTTAGATACAGTTGGGCGTTTTTTGATATCTCCTACGACTACAAAAGATATTTGGCGGTGGAATTTATTTAAGGGTTCGTCAGATATAGGTACCTCTAATATGGGACTTTCAGCACTGGTGTGAGCTGTTACTGTTGTAGAACCTGTCATTGAAGGGGGTTTTTCAGATGTGTTAACTGCTATAGAATTTGCGTCTTCATTGTTTATTTCAATACGAGATAGGGCGTCTGCGTTCGTGTTCAATTTACCGGGTTTATAGATTGTGGTGAAATTATACTCGCTTAACTTTAATCTCCAGCGAGTAAGGCGTGAATTGGGTTCTTTTAAATTCATGACCCATTGTAAGGGCCTGTGATCTGTGATAATTTTGAATTTTCTGCCAAATAGGTAGGGACGGAAATATTTAGTTGCCCACACGATTGCTAACAATTCTTTTTCAATTGTGCTGTAATTAATTTCACTAGTATTTAATGTGCGAGACGCGTAGGCAATAGGTTTATCGCTACCTATCTGTCCCTGTGAGAGAACGGCACCAATGGCAAGATTAGATGCGTCAGTAGTCAATATAAAGTCTTTAGAAAAGTCTGGGTACTGTAAAATCGGGTCGTTAATTAAAAGGGTTTTGCACTTCTCAAAACAGCTGATATATATTGGGTCAGTTATAACAATCTTTGAACCTTTCTTAAGACATTGCGTCATGGGTTTCGTTATACGAGCGAAATCAGGAATGAATTTCCTGTAGTACCCTATCAAGCCTAGAAATCGTTTAATTTCAGTTGGAGTTATGAGCAGTGGAAATTTCTGGATGGCCATGATTTTATCCGGGTTAGGTTTAATACCGTCTTTACTTACGATATGTCCTAGATATGCGGTCTCTAATTTTAAAAATTCAGATTTGTTCATTTGAATTTTAAAATTGGATTTTCTGAGTCTCTGAAACACCTTTTCTAAATTTATCATATGTTCCTGAAGGGAAACTGAAAACACGATGATATCGTCAAGATATACTAAGCACACGACATTTTGGAGGTCCCGTAAGACATTGTCCATCACCCGTTGAAAGGTTGAAGGGGAATTCTTTAAACCGGCATGCGAAGAAATTCAAAGTGTCCGTGCTCGACAGTAAACGCAGTTTTGTGAATATCATCAGGATTCATTTCTACCTGATGAAACCCACTTGCAAGGTCAAGGGTGGTGAAGTAATGGCAGTTACCTAGCTTGTCAAGGACGTCCGAAATGTTGGGTATGGGGTAACGGTCATCAATAGTTTTTTCATTCAATTTTCTGAAGTCTATAACCAAACGCCATTTGGTTTCTCCGCTAGCGTCGGTTTTTTTGGGAACAACCCAGATGGGGGAGCTCCACGCAGACTGTGAGGGACGTATAATATTTTGTTCTAACATTTTAGAGATTTGATCCTGAACTTCTTGTTTGTGAATAAACGGATATCGATAACTTTTTGTGTATACTGGTAATTCATCTGTAGTACGAATGGAATGTTTTACTTGATTTGTGAAAGATAATGGCTCGTCATCCATATAAAATACATCGGCGTATTGAGAACATAGTGTTTCTAAATTAGCTTTTTCTTCAGGGTTTAGATGGTCTGTACGTAGACGGGATAAAACCTTTTTTACGCGGTCAGACTGTTGTTCGGTGCGCGTGCACTGAACATTAAACAACTCTGCACTAACGGGGCGATCCATAGAAAAGACTACGTCATGACATGACGTATTCGTTACTTCTATTATACCTCTGCTATTACTAACCGTTGTTACGCAATCACCTATTAAACAGTTAGAAAGGCATTGTTTAGGAATTAAAACGTCACCGTCCTTAGAGTTTATAGGAACTTTAATTAATTTAGATGAATTAGCCGGTATTATATCTTCGTATAAGTTATTATTGCGAGAGTCGTACATTAATAAAGGGTTACTAGAATTGCGAGTGACCAACAGTCTATTTTTAAGGTCTATTTTAGATTCCAATTTTTCTAACAAGTCATAGCCAATCAATCCATCGAAAAAGTTATGGAACGCGTAAACGAAAAGAGTTATATCACCTGGTTCATTAAATTCCTGAAAACACGGTAAAGTAATAGAATAATCACTTCTAGTGGTGGCATGGATGTTCGTCACTTCAAAAGGATCATAATTACATGGTATATGAGATAAAAACCTTTGAACAACTGCGGGGCTAACAAAGGACATGTTTGCACCTGTATCAATTAGTAATTTAAGCGGAGGGTTTGAGATTTGAATATATGGTAGTTGCCTTTGTGATTGCAAATTAATCTCTATTTTGACTTGTCTGATATGGGTGCCTTCTGAAAATCCTCCTTTTCAGGTGACTGAACATCTTTTACTTCTTCTATAACATATGAATCCGTAAATTGCGGTTGTTCATATTCACTCGGATAAACATAGTTATTATAGTCAAAGTATTCATGGGGGTAATATTCAACATTATTAAAATAATCATTATAATATTCATACTGCAATTGGTCATTAAAATCATTATAATTAAATTCACGAACTCTAAAATAATTTGAAGGTGGTGGGTTGCCAGCCCTGGACCAGTCATGAGGTGCACGTGGCGCGAATGGTCTTGCCACGTAATGACTTACGCCACTCATCGGTTGTGGAGTGCTACTGGTGGTTGGTCTAGGATTAGGCGTTTTAGATTCCTGAGCCTGGGGTCTATTTTCGGGCACAGGCGAGCCAAACATTTGCTGCGTACGCGTGGGACCGCGATACTGAGGAGGCTGATTCCTCCATATTGGAACAGGCTGCTGAACCTGATGCGTAAACGGTCGCGACTGTCCTGGCATGTTAAAAGGCCTGGGTGGTAAGTTAAACGAGCGCGGCGCGGTTGGTGCAGCGAAAAAGGGTGGCTTAAAACCATAAAAAGGTTTAGGACTAACCTGATGCTGAGGCTGCGGCTTCTTTTCAGGACCATGATCGTTGCGTTGCTGCAAATATAATGTATTGATTTCCTCATGCACGAACTCTAGCGCTTTTTCAATTGTATCAGGCCGCATGCACCGAATGCGAGAACCCAGCGGGTCACGTAAGCCACGTAAGTATGATTGTAATGTGAGTTTTTTATATAACGTGCGTTTCGATTCGATGGTACTCGCTATCGTTTCATGCAGACTGATATAGGTCATAATGGTGCTAAAAAGATTTTGACACTGTTCATAAAATTCCTGTGGGGTTGCAGATCCTTGTTTTAGAAGCGCCAAGTCATTATACAATGACGTCTCGTCGCGTTGATCGGCGAAATTATTTACTAAAGCGCTCCTAATTCCTTCCCAAGTTTCTGGGATACCGTTCGAATTAATAGTACGCGATGCGGGTCCTACAATCCTATTTAAAATCCCATTAAGTAATGCCAAATTAGTTAACTGATATTCCGGTCCATTTCTTATAAACTGTAGTACTAGTTGATCACATAATTTTATGAATCGAGTTAATACGTTCGAGTTTCCGTCGAACTCTGGAACCAATCGTAGGGCCTTGTAAACTTGATCCACTGAGTCAGCCATATTCGATATAAATGAACTACTACTATCCTCCTGAACTGCTTCTAAATTTCTATTAGCGTCTAAGGTACTAATTCTACTATTAATACTATCTAACCTAGGTGACCGAGATTGCCGTGGATGGAAAATCTTGGATAATTAAAGGAAATACTAAAAATAAAAAGGAAGCGACTCTAGAGCGATTCTAAAGTACTTGAAAAGAAAAGAAAAGAAAAAATATTTATTTGTACAAAAATATGCATTAAGCTCTAAATTACAGGTTCCCTGGTCCCCACACTAGGATTCCCTGTGTCGTGGTGACCAGTCTCTTCCCAGTAAAGTTTATATAATAATTTATTTTATGTTATATTTAGGGCTAAACTACATACCAATGTAAGATGTATGGTAGTACAAAATAAATAAATTAACAAAAAGTAAACAGTGTTAACACTACAAAATAAAAATAAAAAAAATAATGAAATAATGTAAAGAGAAATAACAATAATGTAGAAAAATTTGTGTGCGTGGCGTAAGTGTAGGTGTGATGAGGGTGAGTATGATGTTGTGAGTGTGGTGTGGTGTGTGGTGTAGTGTGTTGTGTGTGGTGTGGTGTGTGGTGTGGTGTGTGGTGTGGTGTGGTGATTGTGATGTGAGGTGTGGTGTGAGATGTGGTGTGGTGATTTAGGTGCGTGAATGAAAAATAATGGAGTGTGTAGTGCATATGCGTGCGTAAGTATGAGTGGAGGCGTGCTAGATTTCATGTATTTTACTATTGTATACATATCACTATAACCTATGATTGTATGTATAGACATTCTTCAGTCTGAGCATAATTTTTAGCATGCAACCATTTGAAAATAGCAACTTTGCAGCTACTATAGGTTGAAGTAATTATACTTTTGTTGCTAGCGTAAAGTTTTGAGTACAGATACGGTCCAAGAAATGCAAAAGATCTACGTGCAAAGTTCGAGTGCACTCGTGGTCGATCCCACTTTAGTGTTCTGGATGAATGGCGTGCCAGCTCATTTGCATGTCTATGGTATCGCAGCAGTACAGAGGCAATGAACAACTGTCTAACACGGAGGAGGCCACATTCTGTGTACAACGTCTCAGTAGAGTATCGCCAAGGTTTTTTATAGGCGATTTTTAGAATAGCTCTTTGAGCTCTTTCCAACCTAAGCAGATTAGTTTTGTTAGCTGCACCCCAAACTGATACGCAATAGCCTAATATTGACTGACATAAGGTAAAGTACACAATACGGATCAGTTTTAGGTCAGCAATAGATTTTAATTTTTTAAATATGTGTGAGAGTTTTCTTGTACGTTTCAAAAGCGCATCAATTTGAGTCTTCCATGTTAGGTGCTCATCAATTAATACCCCTAGGTATTTGATGCACGAGACCTGCTGAATTGGTGAACAGTGGCAGTTTTCATTATCTACATTGCCACATATATGGAGTTTTATTTCCAGTGCGTGATCTGGCGCAGACCGTGCGGTTATGCTAAAGCAAACTGTTTTAGTCTTATCGACGTTCAAGGTTAGTAGATTGTTTTGCAGCCAGATAGCCACCTTTTGAAGTCCTTCCTGGGCCACACAAACGACGTCACTCCAGGTTTTTGCATCAAAAACTATTGCAGTATCATCCGCAAATGTAAAGATGCTAGCATTGCGAAGTTGTAGGGCGCATAGGTCGTTTATGTAGATCAGGAATAACGTGGGCCCCAAGACACTGCCTTGCGGCACGCCGTAACCTACCGCTGCAAGATCACTAACATGCCCACCTATGCGAACGCGTTGCTTCCGTTCCTCGAGATAAGATCGGAACTAATCAAGAGCCAGGCCTCTGATCCCGTAAGCCTCTAATTTCTTAAGCAGTATTGGCCGGGAAACAGTGTCGAACGCTTTTGCCAGGTCCAGGAAAACGCCGATGCATCTCTGTCCCTTGTCTATTTTGCTAATGACTGAATCAACAAGATGCGTAACTGCATCCTCAGTGGACCTGCCAGAGCGAAAACCGAACTGATTCCCGGCCAAAAGACCATTTTGTTCGAGATATTTGAGTAATCTCATATTTATAACCTTCTCAATTACTTTAGATATGGCACTCAGGAGTGAAATAGGCCTATAGTTAGCTGGTAGGTCTGAAGCGCCTGCTTTGAATATGGGAATTACACTAGCAATTTTCAAATCTCTAGGTACCATGCCTGATGAAATACTGAGATTACACAAATACGTAATGGGGCTTGCTATAACGTGTCTGGTATGTTTTAATAAGTCATTGCTTATGTTATCGTGTCCAGCAGATGAACTTGATTTTAGTGTACTAATTAGTTTAGTAATTTCTATTTCGTCGGTTGGTGTCAGAAATAGAGAATCTGCCAGATTGTTTACCGTTGGCTTTCTGAAGTTGTTTGCTAGTTCAACCTCAGTTAGCTCTAACTTATTTAGGACCGTATTTGCTAGCTGAACTCCAATAGAGCTAAAGTACTCATTAACCACATTCAGCGACTCTTTCGTGTTTGGTTTTATTTTAAGTAATTCTTCACTTTTGTGGGCTTCTATATTCATAGCTATAGATAGCTATGTGGGTTTTTAATATTACAAATGGTTTTAATTGATTCCCATGTCTTTTTGATGTTATTTTGGTTATCAGTTATTAGTTTCTGCTCGTATTGGTCTTCTTGATACTGCAATATATTGATACAACAATTTCTATAAAGTCTATACTTTTCCTGTAAATTGTGGTCATTATGATTTTTCTTAGCAACAGCGTGTAGAGCATCTCGACGTCTAATGCACCTTAGAAGCCCAGGTGTTATCCATTTCTTTACAATGACATCCGAACATCGTAGCTTACGTGTATATTTATTTTGGTTAAGGAGAACATTAAATTTTTTGGTGAAAAGTTCAGTGGCTTCATTGATGTCAGTCGTGTTATACAAGTCGGACCAATCAGTATCCTTGAGGTCCTGGGTTAACTTCTCGTAGTCAATTTTCGTGTAGTGATTGTTATTACTTTTTTCCTTTGGTAGGGGTGACCCAATGGTGCATAGTATTGTGCTGTGGTCTGTTATGTCAGAATGGCAAACTACAGTTGTAGAGGATAGCTTTGATTTGATCATACAATGGTCCAAGCTATTCGTGCCATGTGTCGGGAAGGTGTGACTGGGAATATAACCATAGTGAGAAATTAGGCTAAGATACTCATCGACACGAGAATCTGAAGATGTTTCTTTTATATCAATGTTAATGTCACCAACTAATGCACAGTGTTGGCTCTTGCAGTTGCTCAGGACGTTTTCCAAGGATGTCAAAAAGTTACCAATATTATAAATTGATGGTGACCGATAAATTACTATAATAGAATATACTTGACCAAAATCTACCTGCAAACAGTTGGCATCAGTAAAAGGGGGCTCCGTTATATGGATATGTAGATCTGATTTTGAGAACACCACAATGCCATCATTTTTGTTCAGATATTTCTTAGAATAATTGCAGTTGTAATCTTCTAGATTGATGGCATTGAAAGAGTCATCAAGCCAACATTCTGTCAGTACGATTAGATCGGGTTTGAATTTTAAGCGATGCAGAAATTTGAGTAACAGATCGAAGTTCTTATTTATGCTACGTATGTTTTGAGACAAGATTATAAGTTTGTTATGTGAAATATCGAGATGTTCTTTACATAGTTCGGGGGAGTCGAGTTCAAGACAAGTTGAGAGGCGTGTGTTATCTATATCATCAATAAAAAAGGTGTTATCCAACATTGCAAATTGCCTGAAATAATACTAGTATTTTAATACGGATACAATCAATATTATAAGAAGTTGGCCTAGTCGAACATAGAGGTATCATATTAATTACAATTAACATCACATGACGCGGTCGCAGTGACTTAGCGATCCTTAACTCAGTTGTCATACCTTTTTTGAATTGTTTTATTACATTTTGGTGTGTATCATAACTTAAGTCGTAGATAACCAGGCTAACAAATATTTTAGTTTCAAACTGCACTCGTGAGGCGATGTAATAAATTGTAACATGAAGTAATGAATGTGTTATCATTATGTGTACAAATTGCTTTATCAATTTAAGTTGTAAAACTTTCACGTATAAACGTAGATCAAGAAATATTATAGTTTTATTTTGCACGCGTAAGAAAGTATAATAAGGTGTTATATTAGGAATTATGTATTTTGTGTAATCGTGTATAACTTGTTGTGTTGGTTTGTATTGGAAGTATATCCCGCAGAAAGGTATATTAGAAGAAATAGTAAATTTGTTTTGCATGTATACTCTTATACAATTAAATATGATGTTAAAAAGTATGTGTTGTGTTATTATATCGCACACCCAGTTAAAGACTAGCGCAACTCAAAATATCACTTTTTTCAGAAATCGAAAAAAACGTTTTACTCAATTTCTATTTAGTATATTATAAACATTCTTATAGGTTTTTTTATATAATTTTATGTAGATATTTTCTGTCATAATTGTCTTCCGTTAAATGACAGTAGCACTTTATAATTGCAGTTTTTTGAGTTAGGTTGGTATTCATGACAAAATTATTGTTTAATATTTTTACTAAATCGAATTACGCTCATATTACTGGCATTATTTTAATTAGTGCACTATTAATCTGAGTTTATATAACTAGTATTAACCAAAAATAGAAGTGTATCTGCAATATATTTAATTTATTTTCTGTAAAATTATCATAATAAAACAAATATCTTAGAGAAGAAATTAAATACCTTTATTTAGGTCACAAAAAATAAAGAAAATCACTTAACAAAACTTTTAAAAATGTTAAGAAAATCTTCTTAGATTAGTCTAAGATAACATACATTTAACATTAATTGTATCAAAAGTACTACATGTACTTACTACTCTTCTTCACTAGTAAAAATTATTAATACAATGTAATTGTTTAAATTAAATATACGATACCTTAATTTGGCACGTCTATCAAAAATACCTAACAATAATCAGACTTTGTCTTTGGTCTACTCTTTAAACAGGTAATCAAGATTTACGATCTATAATCAGACTTTTATGTCAAACTTAATGAAATATCCTAAATTTCTAAACATTACGTCTTAAAAATCACAGAAACACTTACATCGCATCGTACAAGAAGAACTTTATAAAATAATCAGACTTTGTTCCTACCATTCTTACTTAATAAATCACAGTGTAATAATTCTAAATAATGCTTTAACTATGTTCTGGAAAATTATTCTACAGAAAGTGCATTTTTGTAATAAGAATCGAAGTACATCTGGGGAATAATTTTCTTATTAATTAATTCCTGAATGTCCCGCTTTTTATTAGCACCCAACGGTATTTTTTCCTGATACGCTTGTTTCAAATTTGGAGAAAATTCGTGATTTTGTGTTCGTCTTTGATTTCTCACAAACGCTTTCTTCAAAATTGGCTCTTCATAGGAGGTTTTATAAAAAAATGACATCGGCTGCTGCTTTTCAACACGGAGTTGTTTGATATCGTGCCATTTGATTTGTTCTCTGTCTTCATTTACAGTGAAATTATTACCCCACTCTTCTTGAAGGGCCTTCAGATCATAGAACTGGTCATGTGTTAGTTCTTTTACATGATAAGGATTCCCAGTCTTTTTAGCTGACCTTATCAAGGTAGCGTATTGTTGCGGACAGTAAATAGGGACTTAGTATAACGTTTGATTTGTTTTTCAATAACGCTATGCACGCACGTTATCTCCCTCATTTTGCGAATGCCCGCGCACCAAAAATTTATGGGTAATTGAGTTGACTGTCATGGTTGAAACAGCAAAAGCATAGGCTGACAGTATATATTTGTTTTCCTGCTGACCACAACAGTTGTCGCTGTAAAATATAATATCCAAATCTTTATCTGATGCATTTTTCTCAACTAGCATTTGTATATACTGCACACAAGATCCTATTTCCACAGCACCACGTTTGCCTTCAAGTTCATCCCAAAAATAACAAACTACATTTTTTGCAAATAAATCACTTATAGTGAAATTTAGACAATTTATCCTCGATTTATAAAAGAACAAAGATGCTTGATGCTTTTGATACGTTAAGATTTCTTCAATTACTTTAGTGTTTGTTGAAGGGGTTGCTGTGTACTGTTTCGGCTCCGTTTCTACACTAGTGCCCTCTGATTCATTTGGCAAAATTTCCCTGGTGATCAAGGGGCTCGTGGAAGGTGTCGGTGTACTCAGCGTGGAGTCATGAAGCTTTAGCTCGTTATCATTACCCACTCGTTCATTTCCTACGGCTTTTTGTATCACTGTGGTGCTCGTTGAAGGTGATGGTGTGCACTCTTGAGAATCCGATTCTACATCATTACACTCTGATTCATTTGAACAAGCTGCAATGGCCTTTTTTAGCAATAGTAGACCACGACCCTTCATCTTCTGAAAAATAAATAATGAAATTGATTTAGCCACGAAGACCATACTAACTCAAAAAACACCCATAACTCGAAGTCAACACGTCTTCTTAACATTTTTTTTAAATCACTGGGACAAATACAAATGCAATAAAAAATATTCCTATATTAAAATAAACCGTAGCACTAATAGTTACAAAAATAAGGGCGATTTTTATTTAACCAGCAATACTCGACTAACTCAAATATTATGAAATAATTTCAACAATAATAAACTATTTTCAGTTAATAAAAAAAAAATACTTACACTTGTAAACAAACACTGCACTAAGTCAAAATAGTTCAAAAGTCGGCCTTAGTTATCACTAGTTCAACCACGAAGACCAGTCTAACTAGAAATAATTCACGAATCAAAACGCAGCTAATCACGAATACTCGCACAACTCGAAATAATCTAGCCTTTACGCGAACCAACAGCACGCATCCCTTCGGCTAACATCTCGCAACTGGTAATGCGTTAGTATTGCTGGCAGGGGGTATGGTCCTCGCGAGTCAGCAAAAGTAACGTATAGCGCCATCTTTATTTTATTTATGGTACTATTTCTACAGGTGTCTTTGAATATTACGTAGTTTTGAACGCAGATTTTCGTAATGTTATTAAGTCATTTTTGAATTATTTTGAGTTGATTGAGTCTTTAACTAGGTGTGCGATATTATGCATAGTGTGTTTTGTTGGTTTTTGATGTGTAGGGTTGTGTGTGTAGGCACAAGTATTTATTTTAAGTAAGTTATTGTAGTTTAACATATAGACATAGCGCATGGAATAGCCGAGTTTTACAAAATAGTTAAATATTATTTTAAACAATTCTAGTCAGTTTGTTTGTCTTAGTTTTTGTAATTGCATTTCATCGTTAACACGTATATATTCAGAACCGTCCTGTTTTCTGAGATACACGTTACCGTTTGTTGTCCAGCAATATTTGTATTCTTCAGACTTCGCAAAGTCTCTTGCCAGGAAATGGAGGCGTCTAGTCTTGGCTGTGAGAGATTCCGACACAAAGAGCGGCGACGTGTTGTTGAGTATCCCCAGATGACTAACTTTTAGTTCGCCATTTTTGTTGAAGGTCTTTGCAGCGGTCAAAAAATTGCTTTTTAATAGGGTATTAGAGAGTTCGACAATAACAGCTGACTTCGCTGGATCTTTTTTATTAGGCACTCGATAAACATCACGCACGTCGCCCGGATTTAGAACAATCGAAAGGTTAGTCGAAAGATGTTTAACATAGTCGAAGAGCATTTTTTTGCTTTCTCCAACAGACCGTGGAATAAACTTTAGTTCTAAACTTGTCTTCTTAAGAGCTTTTTCCAAAGAATCAAATTTTTGCTCGATGTTTGATATGTGTGAGCAGAGGCTTTTACGTTGTTCCTCTAATCCATCGATCTTTGATTGGACGGAACGTAACTGCTCATTTACATCCTCTAGAGACTTTTCTATATCTTGATTAGTGCTGCGTATCGAAGAAGTTTGTGATTTCACTTCTTCCAAATGTTTGTTCATTAGGTCGAACTTTTTATTTTGGGTATCTTGAAAACCTTGTAGCAACTCTCGCATTTCCATTTTAAAAGCCGTGAGTTCATCATAATTGTCGTTTGAGAGCCGGCGACGTTTATCTCTCAGGGTAACATTGGGCTGGTTGTGATCCTCTCCAGATGATTTAGCCGTAATGTCTGAGTCGGATATCGATTGGCCTTTGTTTAATGGCGGAGAACGCATCATGACGTGTTTGTGACAGAAGTATCGAAAAAACAAAACAAAATAAAACTTTGACACAACAGTCAAAGACAGCTACATACAAAGTACCAGGCGCCCAGATAGGTGCAAGCTCAAATAGTCATTAACTGGCGGTAATTAGGAACTTTTATTATATGAATTGTTGACTCACGCGTCTTAATGAGTTCCCTAATGAGCTTCGTCCCAATTGGTTTGCGGCCGGGACGGCAGCGCACGCGCCGCCAACTATTTCTCCGCTCTTGTCCGTTGCCTGCAGCAGCAGGCGGGGCTTCACCACAGCGTGGGTTGGTCTTCCCCGCAGTGGGTTGGACTATTCTTATCCTGCACAAATGGCTGGTTTTGACTGCGTTGCTAGTTAACTCTTTGTTTTTATGAGCTCCGAATATTTCACTTGTATTTACTAAATTTGTTAAAAGTTTTATTTATTTTATTTAATAACCAGCGTGACTTTGCTACACGTTAGCTCGTAAACGAGGTCCGAAGGAAAGAGGGCCGACTTACTTGAATTAATCCTGTACCTCTACCGTATCGATGTCTGGATACTCCTCTGGACTGCAGCTCTTGTAGGTTCTGGATACTCTTCTGGTGCCCGACAGCCACCCGGGTGACTCGCGATTTTTAGCAATTTTACTCTCGCGAACCGGCCCGCGAGTATCCTACCGACTGCGCCAATTACGAAGGCTGTAGCCGGAGGATGTAAAAAAATACAAAATTATTTAAACTAATTTATTTTATAATTATTACAATATTACTTAAAGGCTAAAAATAGTCTACAGTTGACCGATGCTGTGTCAAAAGTGAACGATTCACACGGTCCCGATGTCCGGTGTCGAGCTACATCACGTTGTGCTGCATCGGCGCTTCGTACCTGTGGCTCTTGTATCTATGTGGTAACGCGGTGAATGCTTGTCAGCAGTTTACGTGTTATGCAGCTATGTAACATACTCGCTACACAGCGCAGAATAATGTTGGGGCTGGCCCGCACCCGTCCCGTGCCCGGAATGACATTGATTATAGGTTAAATTGTATTTTAGGTAAAATCAGTTTGTATTTTGTGGGTAGGTATTTCGTAATCTGCAAGTTCTAAAGAAAAACAATTTAGTAGGTATAGAAAGGTTCTATATTCATTACAATTATTTTCATTAATTTACTTTTTCTGTACATGGGTGGGGCAGAATCTGGCATTGTCATTTACTACAATAATTCCGTAAGTAATATTACTGTAATATTTTAACTATCTTAATTCAGGTATTATATATTTTCTGAAATTGGTAGGTTTTGAATGTATATAATTTCATGTTAATAACACAGTTACATTCCGCAAAAAAATTGCTTTAATTCGATACATAAAAAAATTGAATATTCCTACTGGCTGAAAAGATATTCGACAAAAACAGTAAATCTTTTCTGCTGTAAAATTTGGATTTTTCGATTACCGACTTATTGCTTGGGGGCATCGATCTGATTCCAACGAAATCTAAGTACGCAAGCGAATTGGCGAGGCTAGATCGATAGGCGATAGGCTAAATCGGATTTCTATAAACGGATTTTGAAATCTGAAATCGGATAAATATCAGTTTGCGTTCAAAACCAAAAACGCCCATGCCTAGGGTGAGTTTTTATTCGAACTCGATCGCGTTTATGTAAACGATCGTTTATGTCAATTTGTGTGGAATAATTGTGTTTCCTATTGATGCCACTAGACTGCGCTGTTCCTGAATGACGGTTGATGAGGGAATGATTTACACAGTTTCTACAATACTTTTAGATTTTTTATTTATTTCTTCCAACTTGTATTTCATGGTATTTAATTTAAAACTGGTACGTGCATGTATACTTCATACGAGTAGTTTAATATGATAAAAATTACATAATTTCATATATTATTATTTGTTTTTAAATATAAAATATTATATATAAAATATTTAATTTATATAATATAAAATATTACGATTTTCTTTTTCACAAATGAGCGAATACACGTTTCTACGCGCCACGAGTTAGCCCTTGAACTAGAAGACGTTGCAAGAGCCAATGGGGCGCGGGTAGACGTGAGGAACAGTGTTTCGGTGCGGGGCAGAGCGTGTCGCTACTGTACGATAGTACTAATACTTATACTGTGACTAGGTCCTCTGACCCATTTGCGAAAAATCTCTCGCTTATAGTAAACTACGTTAATATGAAGTGGTAGGTATTAATAGGCTACATTGTATGCTAAAAAAGTTAGTGCTGACGTAGTCTGGTGTTGCCCAAAAACCATAGTATCCATATAACATGCAAAACTCAGTGATTGCTTTATGATATAACTGACCAAAATTAGTAATGCGTTTATAAATTTAAAAAACACTTCCAATAATTTGAAATAAGCCGAATAATTTTAATTCACATATTGGTAACTATTCTATTAAGAATGTATCTGTGGATCGATGTTTGCTTGCAGTCAATCAGTGACTGAATTTGCTACCTCAATTTCTAAACACATGCCGTTAATTGACTGCGGGGACCGATCTATATCTCTTATAGATATACGTAAGTATAAAACAATTCTTTGCATAAGCTGTATTTTAAGCTGAAAAGTAGGTACTAGATACTTTTGTCCGTTTTTGGGTTTTCTCTTCCTCGTTTATACACAACAGCTGCATAATGTATATTCACCGTTGCAATTCCAGGTTGTAACTAGTTTTTATAAACCTTGCCAGCTTGCAGCCGACATCGGGCGGAGAAACAAAGTAGGGCCCAAACTATATGTTGCTGCTAGTATTTACATGAGAACAAAATAATAAAAAGACAATAAACTACTACTAGGTACTATACCGGCTGACTTTTTTTACCGTCTGGACAACAATATGGTGTGTTCTGTAAGTAGAATAGAATCTATACAAGCTAATATTTGTTTGCTACCATTTATTTAAAAAATGTTCCAAATATCCTTAAAATACATGAAAAACAATACATCCTACGACGCTGGCGTAAAACTAATAATAGTCAAAATAGGAGATAGTAAACGGCGTAGGCTTCAATTTCACATGAATGGAGCATGATAGTAGTGTGAGCGAGACGCTTGGATTTAATTCGCTAGTGTACCATCCTTGCGACTGCGAGGACGATACCGCTTGATCCCTACACTCTCACGCACACATTTGTGCGTGTACCTACACGTTACCTTGCTGTATGTAGTTGTGGTAGGCAAATAATTTGATACATTTCTGAGTGTCCGTGTCACGAAACCGTTAAGTAACTAATAATAAATTACGTCTCGCAAGATCGGTAAGGCCTTTGATAGCAATGTAAACAAACCTGTAGATGATACTGTATTCTTAAATTTCTTAAAACAATCACCAAACACACACGTTTATCTGTTTTTCTAAGGTTTTAACTTGATGAGTGAAAAATTAATAATAAGTAGTAATTATTATTTTTATCTAAAACTATTGATACAACAGATGCTTAGTGGACTGAGCGAATTGCCTAAAAATACGGCAAGAGTAGACGACTCGTTTGGTGAAGACATTGAGCGATTGGCTGCTGCGCGGAGTACCGGGGGTCCGATTCCCGCATGGAATGATTTTCGAACAGATAAGTAGTTGTTTCTGTAGGTAGGTCTGACTGTTTGTGTAGGTATGTAGGTACTCGTGTTGAGATTTGTTATTGTAAACGTCGACCGACACCTATTTATGTGTAATGCCCCGTTAGGATTATTTTGTTTTAAATATAAGTATAACAAAGGGCTTACTTATACCTACAGTCCCTACAGAAGTACCGCTGTCGTCAACACCATAGCAATAAGAATATGTTCCCATGGCATTTCATAGTTTGTTAGTTAAAAAAATTAACTGGATAGTTACAAGATTACACAAAATAATTATTATTTGAAATAAAGATAAGTAGGCACTCACTTACCAACGTTTTAGCGATATCGCAATAATTGTTCGAAGCGTCCACTGTTTCTTTCGAAACACAAAACTAGGTAGGTAGCACATTTTTGTAAATTGTTAGTAAGACTTCTAAGCGTGACTGTCACTTTTTAGAACATTAAAAGCACCTATTAGGTACCTACTCGTTGTTTTTACTCATTTACACAATACACTATGGACTTACCTACCTATCCACTTATCACCGAATTGGCTATCCAAGTACGCGCGCACACATCGCTCGTAGTGAGCTGGACACCCGTGCTGGAAATACATGTCCTGCAGAAAGCGTAGAGCCCAGAGGAATGCCATGGTCAAGTAGCTGCTCATGCTGATAAGTGCGGAGTATCAGATCTGTGCTGGGATTCCGGGGAGCAGGGACACCATTCCGTCTAAGCGATTGTAGGTGTTTCTCGTCGGCGTACATTTGCCTCGCACTATTAACCAGACAAGAAGTAGAACCTTATTATGTCAAGGTACTCCACGTTGGAGTATTCGTACGTCATTATGAAAACAATAACTGGGCGGGCGTTGCACTCGCGGAAACGTAAAAAACAGCGATCGACGTCACGCTATGACTAATCGCAGGTGACTGGTGGAGGAGTAGGGACCCGGACGCGGTACTAGGATCTAAGGGCGCGTGTGTGTGGGATGCGCGTGCGGTGACACGTGACACGTAGACAAGTGTGCGTCTGCGAAAGGATATAATAGAATGAAAGAGGAAGAAGTTCCGTTAATGCCTATCGGCCGGCTCCAATCAAAGGATTGAATGTCGCTACGAATTCATTGATAATTTCCGCGCGTCGAGTAGGGTGACTATAAGTAGAGTTTTTACTTTATTTGTCGATTTATTTGTTTATTTTTTTTATTTGGTTGTTTTTGGTTTTATTATGATAAGTTTACTTCAAATAAGGGATAGTATTTATTGATATGTTAATATAATTTTTGATTTTTGAAAAAAAAATATTGAGATTTCTGTGCCATAGGCTTCTACTCCATTCGCTTATTCTACCCTGTTTTGGTCCAGACGGTAAAAAAAGTCAGCCGGTATACCTAGCGATTCCTTGAGTGGGTTCCGGAACCAACAGGTTCTGTGTAATACTTAGTCATCAAGATTCTGCGTCATTTTATCATTGAATCGTTGACGTCCACTGTTGGACAAAGGCGTCCACCAAGGGGGAGGGGCGGGGTTTGTCATACATTTTCTAGGAGCGACTGCTTATCTGACCTCCACAACCCAGTTAAGGGGCCGTGCACAAAATTCACTCGCTCGAGTTTAGGCACATTTATTGCTATGCTATGTTTGTGTGGACCCTTCGCGCACACACGCGTAAAGATCGAGCGTAGTGACACTATAAACAGTTTTGATCCTGTAGGTAGATGATACTTTTTTATGTAAGTACGGTTAAAAAACAAAAGTCTTGAATGTTTGTGTATATTCGTTTAGTATACTATCACAATCAATATAAAAATGGTAAAATTTGGTGTTAGATCCATTTAGGTACATTAAGAATTTCAATAACATTGACTTACGCGTTTTACATAAATACGAGTACTTAGTATGCATATTTAGGTAGGTAATTAAATAGTTTTTCTTCACTGATGTCAATGATGGCTAAGACATACTTAAAAGTCTAACTAAATTGAATTTTTTTATTGGAACTGGACCCGTATTGTAATCAAGATTGTAATCCTGTATTGTATAAAAAAAAAGGCCAAGTGCGAGTCGGACTCGCCTACCGAGGGTTTCGTATAAATTTGTAGGTAGGTACATAGGTATCCATACTTTAATAGGTATTAAAAATGTGAAAATAACTCTGTCTGTTACGCTTTCACGATAAAACGGTTAAACCGATTTTGATGAAATTTGGTATAAAAGCTTTTTTACAAAAAGACAATCGCCTTCAAAATCTAAAAAGTGATAAATAATATAATCTTTTTTGTCTTTTTTGTAAAAAAGCTTTATATTTTTCGCTTTTTTGTACCTCCTTATCATCCAAATCCATTAAGAAACGGCAACACAGTCAAAACTAAGATTGAAAGTACAAGGTTGGAGAAAATTAAAACGTCATCCATGTATACTTTTTTGCTTACTGTCGATTTCTTCAAAAAGTTCTGAATCAATTTCGATAAAATGTATCTGGGACCACCCCTGAGGCATATCCTATCCATCAAAAAAGATTTTTCAAATACATAATATGACACAGGAAGGTTTGCAAAACTTTTTTTAAATTTCCTAATTGGTCGCCCGAAAATGACCTTATTTAAAAAAAAAAAATATTTACTTTGCACATCTGTGTATGGGTCATAAGATTACACCATCCTACTAAATTTCACCGGATTTGGTCCCGTAATTTCGGACAAAATTGACTCCAAGCTTGAATCCAAGATGGTGGCTACAAAAATTTTCAAATTTTTAGTCATGGGTATCGTTTTCATGGTATTAATGGGTGCCAAAACCGATAGTGAGGTCAAAATCTGAATCCAAAATGGCGGCTGTAATTTTTTTGTCATGGGTGTCATTTTCGTAGTTTTTGAGGGTGCTAAAGCCAATAGTGAAGTCAAAATGTAAATCCAAGATGGCGGCTACAAAAATTTTCAAATTTTTAGTCATGGGTATCGTTTTCATAGTTTACGTAGGTGCCAAAACCGATAGTGAGGTCAACATCTGACCCAAGATGACGGCTGTGAAATTTTTCATTTTTTTTGTCACTAGTGTCGTTTTCATAGTTTTCAAGGGTGCTGAAGCCTAAAGCGAGGCTAAAATGTAAATCAAAGATGGAGGCTGCGATTTTTTTTTAATTTTTCGTCATGAGTGTCGTTTTCATAGTTTTCGTGGGTGCTAAAGGCGATAGTGGGGTCAAAATGTAAATCCAAGATGGCGGCTTCCCTCGAAATTAATGAAATGACTACCATGACGAAAAAATTTAAAATTTTCGTCGTCGCCATCTTCATCTCTCAAAATGACACCCATGACAAATAAATTAAAACAAAATTACTGCCGCCATCTTGGATTCAGATTTTGACTTCACTATCGGTTTTGGCACCCACGAAAACTATGAAAACGATACCAATGACTAAAAATTTGAAAATTTTTAAGACGCCATCTTTGATTTACATTTTGACTTCACTATTGGCTTTAGCATTCTCAAAAACTACGAAAATGACACCCATGACAGATAAATTAAAATAAAATTACAGCCGCCATCTTGGATTCAGATTTTGACCTCACTATCTGTTTTGGCACCCACGAAAACTATGAAAACGATACCAATGACTAAAAATTTGAAAATTTTTAAGACGCCCTCTTGGATTTACATTTGGACCTCACTATTGGCTTTAGCACTCTCGAAAGCTACGAAAATGACACCCATGACAGATAAATTAAAATAAAATTACAGCCGCCATCTTGGATTCAGATTTTGACCTCACTATCTGTTTTGGCACCCACGAAAACTATGAAAACGATACCAATGACTAAAAATTTGAAAATTTTTAAGACGCCCTCTTTGATTTACATTTTGACCTCACTATTGGCTATAGCACTCTCGAAAACTACGAAAATGACACCCATGACAGATAAATTAAAATAGAATTGCAGCCGCCATCTTGGATTCAGATTTTGACCTCACTATCTGTTTTGGCACCCACGAAAACTATGAAAACGATACCCATGACAAAAAATTTGTAAATTTTTGAAAACGCCATCTTAGATTTACATTTTGACCTCACTATTGGCTATAACACCCTCGTAAACTACGAAAATGACACCCATGATAAATAAATAAAAAAAAAAATGACAGCTGCCATCTTGGATTTACATTTTGACCGGAAGGACGGAAAGATAACCAGCCAAATCTTAACCGCTAAACGCGTCAAAAAAGTTCGTTCCAATAAAACACATCAATTTTACAGACATTAAGAGTGACAACCCTAACGCTCCAATGGAGCGTAGGTAATTATTTCAACAAATAGGCCTAGTTTCCATACTGTTCATATCTTTATACTGTGCCCATGGCGAAAAATTTTAAAACTTTCGCAACCACCGTCTTGGATTCTCATTATGACCAATTTCGCACAAATATAGACTAAATGCCAAATTTTAATGTTATACTTATAGAAGCAAAGTACTTGAAAATATTTTTTTAAGTATTATATCAAAATGTGGTAGTCTGGGTACAATTTCTGGATTATGTTTACGTAGAAAACGTGCTCGCCTGCGATGCAAAGTGATACGTCCTCACGCTGGGAAGACCCGGTAGCGACTGACGGGATCGGTTTTGCGCAGTCGGTAATATAGCTCACTTTGAGTTTTATTTACGAAATGAAGTTATTGTTTATTAATGAAATAAAATTCAGATTCTATTAAATGGTTAACTTAAGTTTAATATGTAATTTTTAAAATTTCTTAAAAGTGTTTACAAACGTGTGTTAAAATACGTATTTGTCAAGAACTTTCAAAAAATTACGTTACTTCAACATTTTTTTTCTACTATATTTTGTGCAGAAATTAAAAAAGTGGTGCAGCTATCTGCAAGTAGACCATTCAATGGTGTTGTTTATATTTTTTTGAGTTTACAATCATAAGTAATTTCTGGTAACAAAATGATCAAACGTCGGTCTCGCGTCATATTTTGTAAAACTTGTCGCGAATATTAGTGATTTTCCATGAATCCTTAATTTAATTGAAAATATCCTTCTAGCCACATGCAAAACAAGGAACTCGACTTTCCAAATCATAAATAATTTAGTTTAAATTCTTTTTCTACTTCTCACAAACGATGAACAAAATTGCTCAAAATCAACCGATTTCGTGCACGGCCCCTTAATAAGTAACACGATACCCCTTGGCAAGACTAGTTGTCAGACTGTCTGACTTTTAAAATTTTGATTATGTTTGTTTGGAAGAAGTTTATTAATGACACTTAATAAATTCCGTATTTGACCAGTCTCTCCAGAACCAGTCGATTGTATGTATGTACTGGAAGATAAAAATGTTGTGAAAGTAAAGTGAAAGTAAAAATGTAAAAATGTTAGCAATACTATGTGATTTAAATATCGATCACTAATTACCAGTCATGCTAATTAGATACTTATCCTTTTTTGAAAAATGAAACAAAAATAAATACAATCAAATACTCATTTAAATTAGATTAGACTGTGATTGAGGCCATACTTATGAGAATATTAACGAAAGCGGAGCGCTTTCGTTAATATTCGTCGAGTCGAGTGCTACGCGTTCTGTACAAATAATATGCGATTTATGTGATTTTTTTTTCTAAAAACAATATTTTGCCTCAAATTAATTTCAATTTTGGAAGTCGGTGGCAATACAAAATTGCAAACACAACCTGAGCCAAAGGACTTGTTGAATCACAACCACCAGGGCACGTACAAGTCAATGAAAGCTCATAAATGGTAGCTTTGCTCGCAGGTAATTTTACATAGAACGCAGGTACGCAGTGCTCACATGTATGTTCTATGTAAAATTTTACTATACAGAAGAATGCCCATTGTCATAGTGTTCAAAAGTACCTACGCTTTTAGATCCAAGAGCTATAGTTTTGACCTTGGTTAAGCATTGCTATCCAACGTTGCAATGCCGCCAGCATCTTGGGTACATTCTCAGATGACGGCGATTTCGAGGATTTTTTTTATACCATATTGTATTAGTTGTTTAGTACAGGTTTTCTTTTTATTACTCGTTTCAATATTGTAAGTACATTGTAAATAAATTAAGCAATCAATTCTCAAAAAAAAAAAAGTATAGGTACATACGTTTTTCTATAAACATTAATTACATTTATGTGTCGCCTTAGTGTTAGTGAAAACAGACACAAGTAATATCAACATTATGTCTGTCCTTATTGACATTCGAAACTTGAAATAGTTATCTTTCAAAATATTGAACGTCTCTGAATATTTATCCTCAATTCTCTGAATCTTTTCAATGTCATGAACGTAAACCCAACTCAAGGTCATCGTCAAGTTGAAATACACTTTGACGACAATAATAATAAAAAAACATTTCCAACGTCAAAACAAACTTAAATATAAACGAAGACATTTTTGATACTTACTTCTAAACTTATAAAATATTCAAGCCTTACAATTCCAGGTATTCCTTTACTTACTTTATTAACATTAAGTTACTTTACTTAGTTCTTACTTACTAATCCTAATGACCGTCATAAAGTGACCTTAAGTATGGTTACTAATGTCGTAAAACTTATATAATTAAACTTAGCTCCGAGACGGTTAGCATTGTTCTAATTTTGATTTGGGCTTAATTGGAGCAGAGGGCGCGCCTTTTTAAATTTAAATAGGGCTACTGCGCTGTGTGTCGCGGTCTTTTTCTATTCGATTTGATTCCCGCGTGAAACATAATAGTGTATTTTCAGGTTTGGCTGTTTGTGTATGTGAGTTCATATGTTTATAAAAGTACCCCCGAATAATTTTCTAGTGTGGGGCAACGACTTTTTTAAAGTTTAGATTAAGTTTAAAGGCCTTATTTATGTCTTTGGCTGATACTAATTGTAATATGATGGCCCAGTGTTTAAGCCCACCTCACATGCAAGAAGTTGTGGGTTCGCGACCGGGCACGAGCTTTTGCTCGTGCTCGTGCACAATGTGACTTTCACAATTTCGTATGTACTTTCTATATTTATCTTGGATATCAATGGCATCCATCCATTACTAAAACCTGAACTTAAATAACGGAACTAAACTGAACTGAACTTATAACTGCAAACCTGGTGATCTATGCTCACGAGTTCTCTGCATGAGAAGAGGCCTATTATTGAACTGCGGTGGGGTAATTATAGTAGGTATTAGGTACCTACTATTGTAAATGTGCTTTTCATATACAATTGAAACGGAATCCCATCTTTTTGCATAATGTCCTTTTTCCTAATATACTTTGGAATAACTAGTTTGGCATAATTTTAATTCGCATAATGTTACTGTTGTCTTAAAAATTCAATATGTTGTGCTACAAAAGCTAGTGACAGAAACGAATCGCTGCAAAACCGACTCCACGTAGTCTTCTCTGCCCTACCCTAGAGTGTAATTTAAACCCGCGTAGGCGCGGAGGCGCGAAGCGGCCCGCGAGCTGAGGAGCAGGTGGTTTTAACGGTAGTGGTGGTGAGCGCAAAATACATCTGCGACGATAAGCTCGCGTGGGTCTGCCGGAACCCCGCAGCGCCGGAGCCGTGACAGAAACCATGTCTGCTGCATGCTTGCTTGCAAGCTGCATACTTGTTTGCATGCTGCATGCTTGTTTGCATGCTGCGTGCTTGCTGCATGCGTGGTGTATGCTAGTTTACGTGTTTGCATGCTTGCTTCATGCATGGTAAAAATAAATTTTAATATTATGCGTGAATAAATTAATGCTTTAGAATGTTATGCTTAATCATTATTACGATTACAGAAAAGATGCTTGATAAAAATATGCGTAAGCTGTTATGCGTAAACTAGCTTCTGCCCGCGACTTCGTACGCGGATCCTGTTGCTTATGCCAGCGACAACGGGGTCGGCAAAATCGAAGATCTGAAACGTCTGATGTCGAATTCTAAGAGCCCGAGGACGGGAAACCAACGGGATGCGCGAGACGATTCGAGACGTTCAAAAAGTACAATTTTGAATCATACCTCCGATGGCGGAATATGTGGCGTAGTCAATCTTAAGAGTATACGTAAATGCACTCCGTTCCTTATCAACCCAAGGAAGGTCGCAGTACGGCTATATCTGAGACACATCCGATTCTTCAGATGATATCGACATTCTGTTCAGAGAATGTCGAAGTCGATCAGAATTCAAACGTTCGTTGCGCTCTTCTTCTGTCTCTTCATGCCGTACATCAGCTATTCTTTCGCTCTCACTATCTAACTGATTATGAATATTTTGTTGTGTGCGTGTTCGGGACAATGTATGATAATCTCGATCAGCAGTTAGTCGTGCATCACGTTCATCACTCGTTTCAAAAGACCTGTTAGTAGATGTGCGAATACGCTGAGAACTCAAGCGTGATTCTCTATCCGTGAACGTCTCCGACTCGCGAGACAATGCGTGACGTTCATGATCAGCGGTCAGTCGCGCATCACGTTCCACACTTGTCTCTAGAGACCTAGAAGTCGATGCGTAGGTACGCTTGGAACTTAAGCGCAATTCTCTATCCGTGAACGTCTCCTACTCGCGATACAATGCGTGACGTTCACGATCAGCGGTCAGTCGCGCATCACGTTCCCCACTTGTCTCTAGAGACCTGAATGTAGATGCGCAAATACGCTGGGAACGCAGACGTGCTTCGCGATCTGAAGAGGTTTGCACGGAGCGATTTGCAGCATGATGTTCTCGAACAGCATCAAGTCTCTCCTGACGCTCTTCGGTAGATCCCAATCTTTTAGCTCCTTTGGAACATTGAGAAAGATTTGACCTCTTTCTAGGCATGGTTATAGTTTTATTGTGAAGAGATACCTGATCAATTAAAAACTAAGTGACTGCTCCCCTGGGTTACCGGGTAGGCTACCGTGTAAAGGAAATTAAACACTCAAATAACATAAGCAGGAAGTCTTATTTAACCAATAAAAAAAATAGGGAGTTTTGACCAGTAGAGTCAAATTTTCAATGATAAACCAGCGTCATCAAAAATCAGTCCTAAACTGTTACCGCCTTCACCGCGTGGAGGTACTCCCAGCTTATTTTATTTTATAATATACAGTGAAATTAGTGACAGCTTTACAGTAAAATTAGTGATAGCTTTGATTTCCACATCAGATGTTTCTGATCTTCGATTTTTATAAGTCAACAGGAAATGCTCATCAGACCGAACAACTTTTGCTAAGACGTCATTCCTATATGTGTTATGGTGTAGCTGGGCTCTTGGAGTTCCACATCAGGTGTTCCAGATCTTAAAATTTATTCTCTTAGCAGAAAATGCTCATCACGTAGAACAATTTTTGCTATGGTACCATTTTTGTATTTCTTATAGTTTAGCTGGTCTGTTGCGGTTCTGCAACAGGAGTTCAAGTTTCCAAGATAAATTATAGCCTATATGTTGCCCAGACTTAATACCTATACAACAAAAAAAAATCATTCAAAACCGTCCAGCAGTTCCGAAGATTAGCGTGTACAAACAAACAGACAAACAGACAGATTTTTTTTTTTGGATTCGTGCTCTATTACTGTTTCTAAACCCCCCTCAATTATTACTTTTTTAATATATTCAATGTACAGACACAGTTTTTTTACTGTTTTATTATATGTATAGATAGATAATGTTCTGCGAAAATATAATTAGGAGAAACAAAAATATGCTTAGTTATATTAGGTCTTAAAATTTTATGCAAATGGATAGGGAACCCAATTAAACCAATATACTTTAGAATAGTAGTATTTTCAATTCGAAAATCGAACACTTCCAAACTTACCAATCATATGCGATCTCTGCCCACGTTTGCACCGCAAAAATCACACCACCTTCTTTTCGATCGACCTTGGCGGTGATGTCCTCCTTCAGGTGTCCAGTGAGTGGCCATCTTTACCTATCTCTCCGGATGCATTCATGCAACGTGGCCAGCACACTCCCACTTCAGCCTGAAACGCAATTTTGACACCTATTATGCTACGCTCCATTGCACGTTGGGAAATCGTAAGTTTTTACTTCTGTTGCTCCATTAGTGACCAGCTTAAATTTATAAATAATATTTACATATTTTTAAGAAAAAGGCAATGCATCTTGTTTGGAAAAAACTCGTAAAAATAAATAATACCTTATTTACACGATGCAAGTTTGGCTCCTGTAGCGTACAATAACATTGAAGCAACCGCGCAATTACTTGCATCGTCTAAACATTGTTCAGATAGTGCAACATTTATTGTTACTTCAACGTAACAGCACCGTGTAACGGGGGCTTTAAATAAAAGATGATTAAATATTAATATTTCATCTACTTAACTGTTTCATATTTTTTTTAATATACCTGATACTCCTGACTGCATAAAAGCATGAAAGACTTTTTGCTACTTTTGAATAAGTACTTTTCCAGTAACATTGATCCGAGTAAAAAAGATATAATATCAGCTTATCTTTCTTCAGGTCGTAAAGAGGAAAAGGGTTGTTTTACTATATAAGATATCCAACCGAGTGATAAGAATTTTCTTGTCAATGACTTTATAAATTTTTGTAAATCCTCATTTTATGGCGTTTATTTTGTGGGCCTTGTGAATGTTTAGCTGAAAGTGTATACCTATGAGATAAGTCAATTTTATTTCAAAGTCTATTCAGTTTTCGTTTTCTATAAAGATTCCCTATTATTCATTAGTTGCGTGAAGTAGCTGTAACGGGGTGAAAAGTAGTGTGTGATGTATTTATTTTCGTCCGTGTGGTGTCGGACGTAAAGCATAGCACCATCCTATATCTTCCCGTGGGTGTCGTAAGAGGCGACTAAGGGACTTACCAGAGAATGGGCAGCAGCATTCTCTGTGCCTTTGTAACAACCATACTGCGATCGACAATCCGCCTGCCAAGCGTGGCGATTATGGCAAAACCCCCCCTTGGGGAGGCCTATGTCCAGCAGTGGACGTCATTCGGCTGAAATGATGATGATGATGTATTTATTTATTTATTACAAGAAACCTAACCTAATCCAAATAATATTTATCAACAATAGAGAGGATCTGGCGCTCAGCGGCAGCTACCGCGGCACCGCTGGCTTCGCTCGCTCGTGTTCGCGCTTTAATGGTTAAGCAGTTCTAACCTAACCTAACCCAAACGATTTTCTCAGTGGTATAGTTTTAGACCCACCATACCACCAGGGGTATGGGGCCAGTAGTATGTTTGTGTGTATGATTTATTTATTACAAGAAACACAACATAACAGACATAGTGCCCAAGTAGATTCGAGCCGACTGGCAGTATTGTGAAGACAATATGAAAACAAAACAAAAGTAACAAATAAAATGGATAAAATGTAATGAACACAAATCTCATCTTGCGTACATTATTTCACTAAATCAGAAGCATTCTGCCCGCCTCTCTGTTCCCCGATAAATATAATCTGGGTATCGTCAAGGCACGAGTGAACTAGTTTATCCTAAGCAAGCGTGCTCCACCTTAGGCCGCATAAACACAAGTCCATTAAAATATCATAAATGAATGAATGAATGAATGAAAATATTTATTTCAGACCAAGCACACAGTGATGAGATACAAAGTCCATATTTTCATTTTCATTTCATTTATTCAATAACAATTTACATTGTGTCTGAATGTTTCCGTCGATGCAAAGTAATATAATTCAAAGTAACTAAAAACACACATTTACATTACACATACGAATTCCAGATTTAAAAACTATCTCATCACGAAAATAAATTCATTTACAATAATTCAATCATAAAAATACAATCATAAAAATAAAAATATAATCACAATCATAAAAATTAAATATACCTCTACATAAATTACATTTAAATTCGTTCATTATCCAAAATATTTAATACTAATAATATTCAATAATAATAATACAAATGAAATATGTTTGGTCAGAAAGTAAATGGGTAAATAATTGATCTAATTGAACATGTCAGTAAGAAATTCATCAACGGTATAGTAGCATTTTTCTACTAGAAAATATTTTAATTGGTGCTTAAACTGATTTATATTGTATAAGGACTTGAATTCCACAGGCAGTTTATTAAACAATTTAATTGCTTGAAAACTTGCCGCATGACTAACCACTTTCATAAGAGGATGTATATCATACTGCAAGTCCCTACGCCTTGTAGCTTCTCGCTTAATTCTTTCCTCTGATGTTTCGAACCTGTTAAGTTTCTTCATTAGATCAGTGAGTACTACTAGAATGTACAGGCAAGGGACAGTTAATATTTGCAGATCTATAAAATACTTCTTGCACGATACCCACTGTGGAATTCTGACCATGGTTCTTATGGCCCTTTTTTGTACTACAAAGGCTGAATTTACATTGTACGCGTAGCTACCTCCCCATAGAGAAATGCTGTACCTAAGCTTAGCCTCAACAAGCGAATAATACACCACTTTCAATATTGTTCACTAGTAATTTCATCTCGAAGGCTTCTAATGGCATAGCAAGCCGAACTAATTGAACTTTCTATTGCTGATAGTTCTTTTTTCCAGTTTAACCTTTCGTCAATGTATATACCTAAAAATTTTACGCTGTCTACTAAGATTATGTTAACATTATTCAAAGTTATATCAATTGAGTCCTTGTATCTCGACGTTGTTCTAAATAACATGGCATTTGTTTTACTGGTATTTAAGTTGAGAGTGTTTATGGTAAACCAAGAAGAGAAGTGTGCCAGAGCCATGTTAACTTTTTTAGCTAGAGTTTCCACATTATCAGCCGATAGTATAGCAT
The DNA here is from genome assembly GCA_947361185.1 of Charanyca ferruginea. Classification (NCBI taxonomy): domain Eukaryota; kingdom Metazoa; phylum Arthropoda; class Insecta; order Lepidoptera; family Noctuidae; genus Charanyca; species Charanyca ferruginea. The sequence continues at coordinate 34,223,235 of OX376056.1, forward strand.
TCGTATCGTCTGCAAAAAGAACAAGTCCAGAAGCGACATGTTTTTGCATGTAATTAATGAGGTCATTAATGAACAATATGAAAAAGATTGGCCCTAATATAGAACCCTGTGGAATTCCCCTCCTTATAAGTTTTAGACTCGATTTGTATGTTTTTTCACATTTATTTTCAACCACTTTAACTTCCACATATTGCACTCGATTTTCCAGATAAGATTTAAATAGTTTCAAAACTGAACCTTTAATCCCATAGTGTTCCATTTTTGCTAATAGTATCTTGTGATCAACCGTGTCAAAAGCAGAACTCAAGTCCAGAAATAAACCTACGACTTTTAGCTTCTTATTAATTTTGTTAACTACTTCCCCCATTAGCGTAGCAATTGCGTCATTTGTTCCTACATGTCTCTGATAACCGAATTGGCTGTGATTCAAAATTCTAAGAGTCTAAGGAGTCTAATTTTAAGGATTTTTTCAAAGATTTTCGAGATTATGGGCAATAAAGAAATTGGTCTGTAATTATTGGGATCCAAACGGCAACCTTTTTTATAAATAGGTAAGACTAGCAATTTTGTTAAAATTATGTAAGTGGGTAGATACTTATAACTATGTTAGTAAAATTTAAAATTTTTATTACTTTGGACATGCATGAGCGACCAATGCCTCAAGATTTGACTGTCGACTCTGCCCGACACCACGCTCAGAAGTGTGTTGGTGCTACCCTTTACCCGAGACCACAGGGAGGCCGTTTTTTTTTTTGACGCACCGCCTGGAAGCCGTCCATGCTGTGGTCGGCAAACATGCCAGAGGCACTGCACCGCCATGGGAGCCCCAACAAACCCCTGAACGCGTTGTTATACTGGACGCGCAGAGCATTGCAGGCTTTTTTGGTGTAATTGCTCCACAGGTTGCACGTGTATAACGTGACACACATTAAATGACACACATTTATGTATTTCGTGCCAAACCAATCACAGTCCGAAATCAACAAAACTCCCTAACTGTTCGTTCATTAGGACCATGACCGATAAAATGAACCACCCACAAAATAATTTTCGTCTTATTCCGATTGACATGAACAATCCGGCTTTTCCAACATAAAATATGCTACCCCATAATGACTATTCGACTTACTCCGCCTCAAAAATACGTTAAGTTCGTCCCAGCTAAGTGATGTTGGTCGTTAAGACATAGGCCAGATAACTGAAGAAAATAAAGTGGAGTATTAAGAGGAAGACCTCTGCTGGCTGCCAATTATCATAACATGATATAGCCACGTTTTTCGTGAACTAACCTTGGCTTTAAATCTCAGGGAAAGAGAAGAAAAATTATGTATTTCTTGGAAAAGGTGAAGAGGCTTTTCTTTTTTATATCTCGCTAATTTTTGTCTCACTTTTGTTTTAATGCTGTTGGTAATTTGGGTGGTATATTCTTAGTGGAAAATATTTTCATCTAACCTTTGTAATAGTGCTTCTTTTAGGTATGAAATTCCGTGAACTGAAAACCTAGCTCGAGCATGCGGAGTAAATGAAACGTCAATTAGATCGATTTTTAAAATGGCAATACGCTGTCTCGCATAAAAAGTTTGTTTCATATCAATGAGTAACACTAATTATGCTTGTCATAGAAAATTATACCAAAATGCATAGTGTATACAAAGCTATACTTTATACACAGCATAACATAGTCGTATTTCCAAATAGTAAAAACGACTCAAATCGAATACTTCTACATTAGCGCGCTCATGCTTGGCCGCCTGAACAAGTGAGGTTATAACTCATGACCACTCTCTTACTCGCCAGTAATTGCCTTATATGCGGGGCCAAACCTAGGCAAAAAAGTAAAATATAAATATTACTACGCTTTTCTTAAGGCTGATCTCTCGAAGAAAGCTTGAAAGAAGCATGCAAATGAAGCAACTTTTCGTCGGCATTTACAGAGAAATTACATCTGAAAAAAATTGTTAATCTACATGATATGATACGTAATATAGAGTTTTGGACGCAAAACTGATGCAGAACGGACACAGTCTGCGTCCAAAACTTTCAAAATTTAGTCGAAAAAATTAAATAAAAGTAGTATTCTTTCAAAATTAAAAAAAAGGCGTATACTAAAAGATAGATAATACAATTGTCTGTAAGATAGTGTAAGTTTCGGATAATTATACCTAGTAGATTTTGTGTGATTGTCAATGTTTTGTCCGCGTCAGACACAACTTCACGAGTTAATTAAACTATTTAATATGAACTTAATCAAAAATATTCACTTTCTATATGATTAAGAGAATGTTCTAGTTTAACATATATTTTTTTCAAATCATTTACACTGAAAGAAAGAAAGAACAAGCATTTATTAGCCCGCACAGGACGAAACACACAAATAACAACAAGGTTTAATATTATTACAAAATAAAAAATAAGAAACGAATCGGTCCTGTACGATGCCAAAAGGCCCCTATCTCAGCATTGTGCTGTAACATTTAAAAATGTCACAGCGCTGATATTCTGATAGGGCCCAAAGTGATGCCACGGTCAGACACGGATATAATAAAAAATAAATAGTGTAAATGAATAAACAAATATAAATACATGTAAAAAAGTAAATTAGAGAAAACAGTAAATAAAAAATAATAATAATTATTATATCTACACCCAACGTAACCATACCCTTCGTCAATCTGCGCGATGGGATGGCCGATAACTTTCATTTTCATTCACTGGCAAAGCGAACAGAGACGGACGCGAGCGCAGACATATTTGTTTATTGTTATGGAACGTAGCATTAATTATTATTACATCAATTGTTCAAAATCATAATCCATACTCTTTGCGTAATACCAGATAGCGTGCAGTGATTGTGAAACAAACTTGTATTATAGTGGGGCTCTAAACGCAGCTAAAACAAGAAACAAACATTGCATATCAGCGGTATAGTACCTACGTGAGTTACAGATGGAAAGAACCAAAAAAGTGACTTTAAATAACGGCAAAACAATGCATCTCGGTGTCGAGGTGACGGGAAAACACTGAACATTTTGACGTGATTGTCAGTTTAAAATCTGTAAAAGTCGTTTAATAGCCCCTTAATTTAGAAAATTGGCTTTCTAGTCTAAAAAACGAAATTCTAGTTTATTTTTTTGATCACATATAAGTTTACTTAGGGTTTGACCAAAATTTTATACCTAGTATAGGTCTTATTCTGTGAGTATAATTTGAATTTTGTACAGTTTTTGTATGAAAAAACTGACATACGCTAACTTTATTCCAAAGATTAAAGATATCTGACGTGGGTAAAATCAGCCCATAGTCTCCAAAGGTATTTGCGATCTTTCTACAACGAAACAAAGAGACTAATAAATTCTACCCTTAGCATTTATAAATATTTTCACATATCTTTCGATTTCTGCGCTCCGCCTCAAAGAAACCGGTTTGCTTCGACGCTTACAACTCATGTAAATATAACCGTCGGTGGATTTACATACGATCGTGAATTCTAGAAAAAATCTGCAAAACTTTTTAACCTAAGCAAAATCAACATCTTAGCAAAATTCCACCGTAGCCGCTGACACGTCTGTCATAACTGTCTCCAAACGTCCAATTCCACTTTACAAAGTTTTGTAACTACATCCGGAAAAATGCACCAATCTTTTTTAGACTCTACCCCGTTCAAATAAAGCCTAAAAGCTACCTAATTAGCTTCGTTAACCGCATTGGTAAGTTTGGCGCGGATTATGTTAACTAGGTTAGCCAGAAAATGTATGTCAAAGAGATTTTGTGTCGTATATTCGTCTTTTCTGACGTGAACTTTCAACGGTAAATATATGTGAGGAATAATTTAATACATTTCTGTTGTTTCAATTCATTCGTGTACAGATTTGTGTTGTATACTTTTTGTATCTCTTGAAAGGAAAGCTCACAAGAAAAAGCAACTCAAAGGTCAAGAAGTAGATACCTAAATCGATCTTTGATGTTTATTCTGTACAATGAACAGCTTCTGAAATCTATGTCAAAAAAACATAAAAGAAATGAGGACCTTTTAATATCTAAAGGCAAGAAAATCTTCTCGTTGTAGTTGTATTTTACAGGATACTCGTATCACTCATTTGAGGGTTACGTACCAAAGTTTATAACTACATCTGTCTAACCGTCTATCTTTCGGTGCATCTGTCTGTCACAGGGCGTATATATATTTTTAAGCGGTTTTATTTACCTTGCCCTGTTGGTTGGGTCAAACTTAGTAATTAATTAAAATTTTACCCCCTTCCTGTTGACCGATTGAACTGAAATTTGGTGCACACCTAGATGATGACAATAATGTTCAGTATCATTGTAAATCCAAGATGGCCACTACCACAAAATGGCGGAATACTTTTTTTTTTCAACCCCCTCAATGTGGGTATCATTTAAGAAAGGACTTGACTAGTAGAATACTAAAACAATAAAAATAAAACCTAAATAAATAAAACCTAATCATCTTCTTATTACATATAATAAAACAGTAAAAAAACTGTGTCTGTACATTGAATATATTAAAAAAATAATGATTGAGGGGGGTTTAGAAACAGTAATAGAGCACGAATCCAAAAAAAAAATCTGTCTGTTTGTCTGTTTGTTTGTACACGCTAATCTTCGGAACTGCTGGGCGGATTTGAATGTTTTTTTTGTTGTATAGGTATTAGGTCTGGGCAACATATAGGCTATAATTTATCTTGGAAACTTGAACACCTGATGCAGAACCGCAACAGACCAGCTAAACTATAAGAGATACAAAAATGGTACCATAGCAAAAATTGTTCCACGTGATGAGCATTTTCTGCTGAGAGAATAAATTTGAAGATATGGAACACCTGATGTGGAACTCCAAGAGCCCAGCTACACCATAACACATATAGGAATGACGTCTTAGCAAAAGTTGTTCGGTTTGATGGGCATTTCCTGTTGACTTATAAAAATCGAAGATCAGAAACATCTGATGTGGAAATCAAAGCTATCACTAATTTCACTGTATAGTATAAAATACCTTAAGCTGGGAGTACCTCCACGCGGTGAAGGCGGTAACAGTTTAGGACTGATTTTTGATGACGATGGTATATCATTGAAAATTTGACTCTACTGGCCAAAATTCCCATTAACTTTTTTTATCGAATAAATATGCCTTCGGGCTTATGTTATTTGAGTGTTTATTTTCCTTTTCCATTTATCTTCGTGACACGGTAGCCTACCTGGTAACGCAGGGGAGCAGTCACTTAGATTTTAATTGATTAGGTATCTTTACAATAAAACTATAACCATGCCTAGAAAGAGGTCAAATCTTTCCCAATGTTCCAAAGGAACTAAAAGATTGAGGATCATAAGATCCCAAGAACCTACCGAAGAGCGTCAGGAGAGACTTGATGCTGTTCGAGAACATCAGGCTGCAACTCGCTCCGTGAAAACCTCTTCAGATCGCGAAGCACGCCTGCGTTCTCACCGTATTTACGCATCTACATTCAGGTCTCTAGAGACCAGTGAAGAATATGATGCGCGACTGCCCGCTGATCGTGAACGTCATGCATTGTCTCGCGAGTCGGAGACGTTCACGAATAGAGAATTGCGCTTGAGTTCTCAGCATATCTACGCATCTGCTTCTAGGTCTCTAGAGACAAGTGCGGAACGTGATGCGCGACTGTCCGCTGATCGTGAGCGACATGCATTGTCTCGCGAATCGGAAACGTTTACCGATACAGAATCACGCTTGAGTTCTCAGCGTATTCGCACATCTACTAACAGGTCTTTTGAAACGAGTGATGAACGTGATGCACGACTAACTGCTGATCGAGATTATCATACATTGCGCCGAACACGCACACAAAATATTCAGTTAATCAGTTAGAAAGTAAGAGAAAAAGAATTGCTGGAGTACGGCATGAAGAAACAGAAGAAGAGCGCAACGAACGTCTGAATTCTGATCGACTTCGACATTCTCTGAACCTCTGTCTGAAAATCTGAAGAATCGGATGTGTCTCAGATATAGCCGTAGGGCATGGCGACCTTCCTTGGGTTGATAAAGAACGGAGTGCATTTACGTATACTCCTATGATTGACTACGCCACATATTCCGTCATCGGAGGTATGATTCAAAATTGTACTTTCTGAACGTCTCGAATCGTCTCGCGCATCCCGTTGTTTTCCCGTCCCCGGGCTTAGAATTCGGAATCAGACGTTTCAGATCTTCGATTTTGCCGACCCCGTTGTCGCTGGCATAAGCAACAGGATCCGCGTACGAAGTCGCGGGCAGAAGCTAGTAAAACAATAAAAACGTCAAAATAAAATAAGTAACAATTTTTTTTAAAGTGGTGTGAAGACTTGTGCTACCGTATTATATTTTGGGTTTTAGTACATTATTTACATCATCATTATCTTTCTTCTTTTCAATAAAACAGTTTCACCAAAAAATTATCACTTAGTTTAATAACCAGTACAGTTTGACATTTTAATAGAATACAGACTTAATTATGGCAAATAATAATAAAAGGAGGTTAAATTATGTATTTCTTGAGTATGGAACACTTAGAGTGTGAACCGGTTCGACTTCTACCATTTTTTGAAAAAGTTGGCCACTCGGCACCAAATTCCGGTAGTAAGTGATGACATATAAAACTTATAAAGAAATGGCAGAGCATAAAATATGGACTTATTTCTGGTCGAATGGTCCCTCTCATTTTCAATATATTTCAAAGTTATAAATAGATATTAACTTACAAGTTAGGAAGTAGGTACCTATACATCTTAATAATATGTCATAAACTGTTTAGTAATTCAAGGAACGTTGCTTATCCCCGACCGCGGTCCAAACGTTAGTATATAACTACGTCAACTACGTCTTGACCTTTCAAGCAATGTGTGAGCATTCATTATAATTCTGTACAACACATAAAGGACTAAGATGTGTGTTCTATGTACACACATGCTTATGTATGTAATTTGGTTTTGGGGGATGTGAAAGCTGACCCTTTTCACGGAGATGTCTCAACATTGGCTGTACCCTCTCCTATTCCTATATAATAATAATAATAATAATAAACGTTTATTTCAGAATTACATTCCATATTTGTTAGTAACAATGTAAACTTATAAACTAGTATTAGTAACATTTATTTAGTAAGCTGCATGAGGCACGCCGACCCTGGAGAGTGCCTACTTGACTGCATGCAGTCGTACCCACCGCCCCAGGATCGGAGAGTCCCACCTATCAGCCAACGTTCTAAGAATGGTGTTGGGGCTGGCGCGAACACGGCGTTGCAGAGATGCACATCTCTTGCGCATAATGGCCGAAAAACTATCAACGTTCGCGTCGGCAAACATGCCGGACGCGCTACAAAAACGCGGCAGCCCCATCAACACCCGGAACGTATTGTTATATTGTATGCGCAGGCCACCATATGCCCGCTGCGTAAAGTTCACCCACAGGCTGCACGTGTAAAAGGATTGGCAGTAGGCTTTGAAAAGCGTCACCTTGACCTGAGCCGTACAACGTGCAAGCATTTACTGCCTGCTTTAAATATCATGAATTCGCTCTTTGGTGCATTATGTTTGAGCCCATGGGTCTCAGCGTACGATTCACACACGTTAATCAGTTTCCGTAATGCCCTGATCGATGGGCTCAGCAGAACCATATCGTCTGCATAACTTATATTATTAATGCATACACCATCAATATGACAGCCAATTCTGGCCCTGCTGAGCTCATCGATCAGATTATTCATATATAGATTAAACAGCGCAGGCAAGGACAGCCCCCCCTGCCTCACTCCACACTCAAGCCTATACTCAGCTGAAAAAGAGTTTGCCCATCTGACACGGTTCAGTTGCCTAGCGTACCAAAATTTAAACAAATTTATAACTTCCCGGGGCACATCCGTCTCATGCTGCAGTTTATCCCATAGTACATTATATGACACTAGGTCAAAAGCTTTTGAAAAATCTAGGTAACACGCAAATACAGGTGTCTTTCTTGCTGTATAATACTGCACAGTCTCCTTGAGGCTAAGGATAGCACTCTCTGTAGATAATCCGGACCTAAACCCGAATTGTGCATCGTTTATTTTTAGATGTTTATCAAGCTGGCATACAAGCAGACTGTCCAGCACCTTAGCAATAATTGTCGCTAACGAAATAGGTCTATAATTTGATAGCACAGACGAATCACCCGTTTTATTTTTGATGATCGGTACAACAGTTGTACGCATTAATTTTTCAGGTAAATAAGAATGACCTAGACATAAATTCAAAAACATACATAAGACTCGTGGCAAGTGGATCCCAGCATGCTGCAGGTGCTCGATGCTGAGACCGTCATGCCCGGGCGATTTCCCCCTAACCATGTTCTTAATTGTAGCAGCAATCTGCTTTGCAGCAAACGTGACACTTCGCGTATAGCAGACGGCCCCAGAATCGGGCTCCGGCAACTGCGGCTCATTGTTTAGGGGTATATGCCATACTTCATTTTTTTATAATTAATTACTTCTTGTTGATGATAATATAGATTTCTTTCTTGAACTGACTCTAGCCTCGTAGCCACGATAATTAAACTAGAGGTCCTAGGTTCGATTACCGAGTCGGTCAGAGTGTTATTCGATTTTTCCATTTAACCAAATCTATCGAGTTTGTGGCTGTGTTAAATTTGACATGTGCCAAGCACATGACATTTGAATTTGACATTTGTGTGTGTGACATGGTAATCTTGAACTTACAAAGTTACAAAGTTCTAAATTATTTTATTTTATTTATTAGGGACACAAAACAGTTATACGTTACAATATTAATATACCAATAAGTTTAAGCATAATAGGTAGTAAAAAGACGCATTACCCACGCTGTTGTCCGCGTAATAACATGGAATTTTAAAAGAAATAAGGAAACGGACGTTTACAAAGAGAGCGAGAATGAAAAAAAAACCCGAAAGGTCACACCAGCTAACCCTGGACAGCGCTCCAAAGCAGGTTGGTTGTCACCAATCACATCACTACATAACAACAAGAAGCAGTCATCGATAAAGATGACTAGCACTAGCAAGTAAATACATTGTGATAAGCTAGATCAATATAGGTGTGTGTGTGCGCCAAGCTTGGTTGCTCCTTTAAGCCTTTCTTGCCCATTCTTCTCCATACAAAACCACCCTTTGGAATGGGCAACTAGAATCATTTTTTTTTTCTCATTTGACGTTCAAAAGTGCCTATGGTCTAATTGAAATAAATGATTTGACTTTGACTTTGACTTTTAAGTCGTTTAAGCAAAAGAGTAAGAGTAACAAACGTGCATCCATTCACCCTCACAAAGTATCGCATTTATGATATAATAGAATAGGATAGTTTGCAAGATAAAACAAAACAATTTTCATAGCTGTGGTAATCGCCTTAAAAGCAATACTACTAATACTGGTCGCTGTGTATCTTCTCAAAATAATTTTATTTATTTTTTTATCTATCGGTAAATAAAGGCAGATCCATTTCTTGGCAGCGAAGCGGTTAAACCGGCACCAACTGCCCTTGCACTGGCTTACCGTGTTCGTTACAAAAATGGAACGCAGTTTGTACGATATACCAATTTTTTTGGAATATCGGGATATTGGTTGTTTGTAAATAGTTTCGTGAAATCTGCGTTTTGTGGTTGATCTGATAGTGACGTTTTTAGTATTTCGTCGCTAAACTGAAACAGTTATGAATTCTCTTTGGTGTCGGTCGGTAAATCACGGACGATTTTCTTTAGAACTGTTCAATTTTCAAAGAAATTGTTTTGAAATCTATGTTAGAAAGTCGTTCACGGTCATCGTTTATGATAATTAAAAAAAAAAACAATATGTAATTTGATTGCTACATAGATTTTCACAATGAAAACTGTCACTATAGAAAAACTTGAGTATTTTTTAGACTTTTAATTCTATTCAGTAATTTGACAGTTCAAAGAATAATAATGAAACCATTCTAAAACTATTAGTGTTGGAATAATGAATGATTTTGCGTAAAGAACGAACGGTAAAAACGGTTTTATTTAAATACTCGTATCATGTACGATGTGGAATATAAGAATAATTAATAATTGTTAATAAAAGTAATTTCCTTTCTATTTCTTCTAATAGAAACTAAATAACAATCATATTATTTTACTTTTTTACTTTTGTCATTTTAATAGTATAGTGTATGTAGATATCAGTATATCACGCTACAAACCGATAACAGTATTATGACGTTGTCTCGGGCGCATACGTCGCTCGGTTATAAATACCGGTGCGATAGGTGGGGCGGTCAGGACGACTCTTCGCTCGACGCTCGCCGCGCACGGACGTGTCGCCGCTTCGCTCCACGCTCTGCCGCTACGCTCGTCACCTGCTCTCGCTGCGCCCGCCGCAACGATTCCTGTAGTCAGCCGACTGCAATCAACTGTTCAAAAGTTGCCTTTTTCAAGGCGACGGCTGAAATTCCTATTTCTATAAACAGAGTCTGTCGTGTAGCTTCACTAGGCCCCTTCAGGGCAAAACCACAGTTTCGTGGTACTCGGTGGATACCTTACGGTGCCAACGAAGCCGAGTGGGTGTTGCCCCAATCACACCCGCCAAACCCCTTCAGGGCGAGGCAGTCAATTGGAGTCGGGAGCTAGTGTTCCGGCCTTGGGGGGTCTCCTAGTCGAACCTAGTCTCTGGTTTCCTTTCACAGCCACACACCTAGTGTCGGTTGGGCGTGTCTACACCCTTCGCACTAGACTGGCTAGGGCCCCGTTCGCACAATAAGACTGGCGACGGGTTTACAAGCTTAGGGCTCACCAATACGTACTCACCTCCCTGTCTACACCCGACAGGGAGGGTTACACATCCCCGGGCCACTCCACCCGGGGAGTTAGAGTTAGGTGTTAGGTTTAATTTAGGCTTCCCTGAGAGTTAAATCTCCCAAAATTCCCTCCCCAACTTAGCTTTCCCTCCGACCATGTCGGACGCTGAAATATTAGCGTACGTCAAGGCCCGCTTATGGCCAAGCGCCAAGTTCCATGCCGATCTAGACATATGGCTAGAGAACTCGTCCGCGTCCCGTAAAGCAGCCGAAGCTAGCGTCGCTGACTTCAGTGACATATTTGATAGCCCCTTTTCCCCCGATAACGCCAACGAAGGCACACCTGTGGCGGCATCCTCTATGCCACCGCAAATCCCGTCCCTATTGTCAATTAAGACAACAAGCCCGTACGCGGAAACACCTATTGTTACCGAGCCCATTGTTCCCGCGACAATTGTTCCCGCGGCTATTGTTCCCACGCAGCTGCGCTCTGCGTCGCCATGTTTTTCAGAAACAATGGATACTTCTGTCCCCGTCTCTGAGCCATCTCACTCCGACTCTGAGGAAGCCCACTCTGCCTCCGCGTCCTCGGACGACGACTACCAAGTTGTCGGTCCGGGAGGCAAGAGAAAGAAGGGTAAGAGTCCCTCTCTGGCCACCAAGGCCAAGAAAGCCGTAGCCGCGCCCCCCCCTCCCCCACCCCCTCGGTTTCGCCCCCCCCCCCCCGTCTCAGCTACCTCTCGTCCAGAGGGCAGCCGTCCCCCTAGTCCCTTGTCCACTGCTGCCCCCAATCCTTTAGTTTCAAAAAAGAAACTACCCGCCCCGCCTCCCTTGTTCATCCAGGACAAGGCGAAGTGGACCGACGTGTCCAAATTGTGTAACGACCGTAAGATCAAATACACAAACGCGCGCTCGACCCAACAGGGTATCAAAGTTCAAGTTCCCACGGTGAACGACCACAGGGAACTTACATCCCTGTTAAAAGTGAGGAACATTTCGTTCCACACTTATTCCCTGCCCGATGATAAACCCACCCGTGTGGTAATCCGACGCGTCCCCAAAGAAATCTCAACGGAAGAGATTCTCGCCGACCTTCAGTCGCAAAATCCCAGTATCCGCTGTGCATCGTCTGCACAAAGCTAGGGGTGCGATTGCATACGACTCGGTTCTTGTCGTGTGCGATCACACCGACGGCCACCATCCGATCTTTAAAGTAAAGTCGGTATGTCACTTGTCGGGCACTGATCGAGAGGCCTTATAAATCCGATACGGTTGGACAGTGTCACCGCTGCCAACTTTACGGTCACGCCCAACGCAATTGCTACGCGACCCCTAGATGCGTCAAGTGTCTGGGTGAGCACGCAACTGCTGACTGTCCCCGTCCGAAAGACCGCAATCTGTGCACAGAACCTCCCAGCTGTGTGCTATGCGGCCAATCAGGTCACCCCGCCAATTACCGCGGCTGCCCCAAAGCCCCAAAATCCTCTTCTCCCAAGTTGACCAAGCGTGCGAACGCTCGTCAACAAAGGGAAAGCCCCTCTGTTAAGATTCCCTCCTCAGAGATGCCCGAGCGTCTCAGCCCTCAGAGGCCCTCCCCATGGAACTCGCTGAATCATCAGAGAGCGTTCCCTGCATTGAGGCCCTCCCAATCTCTGCCCATGCCAGCGCTGATGGATTCGCCAGTCCCCGCGCCGAATCTAGCCTCCGCGACCACGCCCCCCCTACCTAAGGTCGCCCCCGCCGCTCCTAAAGCCGCCACCGCCGCTCCTAAGGCCGCCCCCGCCGTTTCAACCGCGCTCTCAGTCTCCCGCGTACCTGCATCTCTCCCTACCGAGAGGATAGGCGAAGTCATCAACCTCGCCTACCAAATTTACCGCAACCCCGCTGCTGAAGCTATGGCTAGGGATATACTCGCGTGCAAAGCAAATATTAGCGACATCCTTAAGGTGTTCAAAGCGTATCCGGAAATTACGCAAGCCCTAGATAAACTTTACCCTTGCTAATCCAATGGATAAGGAAAGGCCGTGTACTAATAAACCCCGATCCCTTAAGTTAGGATTCTTTAACGCCAATGGCATTACTAACCAACGTGATGAGATCGCCAATTTCCTCCGCGACCATCAACTTGATATCCTCCTCATACAGGAGACCTTTCTTAACTACCGTATAGTTCGCAATGATAGGTCTCGTTGTCACAAGGGCGGTACCCTAATATACTATAGAAAGGCTCTGTACTGCATTCCTATGGACCCTCCTCCCCTCGCTCGCCTCGAGGTCTCTGTCTGTCGGCTCGGCATGACCGGTCATCAGCCGTTAACTATCAGCATACGTCCCTCCATCACCATCGGAGGATGATCCTATCCTCCTCAAGGATGACCTTTCTGCTCTTCTTGGCCTGGGTGACTCCGTCTTACTGGCGGGCGATCTCAATGCCAAACATCCCTCCTGGAATAGTAACAGGACCTCTTCCAGAGGTAGGATCGTGTTTAACCTCTGTTCTCAACTAAACTTCGACGTCATCGCCCCGATGACTCCCACTCATTTCCCCCACGATCCCAACCATCTTCCCGACATCCTCGATATAGCGCTGCTCAAGAATGTGAACCTCCGTTTGCAATCTATAGAGACGCTACACGAGCTTAATTCCGACCATCGTCCAGTGATATTAGAACTAGCTCCCCGTTCAGGTCCCTCTGACCCTAGCCAGCCCCCTCCGACCCAAATTATTACCGACTGGAGGAAAGTAAGCGAAAGCCTACAATCCACCACGTCGCCTCACTTGGACGCTATCCCCGACCACTTGGTGACAGTCGCAGACACGACGGGCGCGATCGACTCGTTCACAAATCATGTACAATCCGTCTTGAACGATTGTTCAAGGGAGGTTCCGGCGATGAGCGATCATCGCTGGAAACTGCCTGACGATGTGCGTGATCTGTTGACCGAGAAGAACGCGGCCGTCCGTGCGTACAGTGCCTTCCCCTGCGATGGCTCACATGCGCTCTTTACAGCGTGCTGTAAAGAAACGCATCGAGGAGCTGCGCTCCAGCCGCTGGGACAAGACACTTAGCGAACTCGAGCCCACCCACCTAGACTTCTGGGAACTCCAGAGGAAGCTCCGTTCTTCTGACGAGGCCTCCATGCCCCTTCTCATTCGTTCCGACAGTAGCGTCGCCTTCGACAACGATGAAAAGGCTGAATGTCTAGCCGACAGCCTAGAGTCTCAATGCACCCCCAGCTCTCAACCAGTAGACGAAGCTCACCTTTCTGAGGTCGACGCCGAAGTCGAACGTAGAGCCTCTCTCCCACCCGTTGAAGACCCTGATTATCCTCTGCCTCCTGTCACTCCCGACGAAGTGCACGATATTATCAAGAGGCTCAAACCCCGGAAAGCCCCCGGCTCTGACGGTATCACCAATAAGGTGTTCAAACTCCTCCCCGCCCATCTCATAATGCTAATGACCGCCATCTTCAATGGCGCTCTAAGCAACAACATTTTTCCTCAGGCATGGAAAGAGGCCACCGTTATCGGCATTCCGAAACCAGGCAAACCCAAGTCTGATCCCACCTGTAACATATGCCATTACCTCAGCAATGGAATGCGCTTAGCATAAACAATATGATTGTAATAGGAGCGTGGGGTGAAGCGCACTCCACACTCATTGGTAAAACCAACCATGGTTGTCTTTGGTGCAGAAGCGAACAGGATTTTACAGCATTGATATGTGGCTGATGTGAGATCACAAATAAACGGTGTTTCCCCAAAAACTGGTTTTAATAATAACTAACAATACATGGCGCAGTCGACGGACGAATCGAAGCAATACATAAATAAGTCTTAAGAAGGAAATAAATAAGAAAGGTATTTTTTTTTAACTTTGGCACGGAGGTTATGACCACGCCACGGACCTCGCCTGAAGACGAACAAGAGACAATGGCGGGTGTTGAATATAGAATGCCGGAGCCCATGCGGTTAGATTCACAAGGCGATCTACTGCCGAAGTGGGTAAAATTTAAATTACAATTTCAAATATTCCTGACGGCGGCTGGATTTGATAGATTTTCGGAAGCACGGAAGGCGGCCATTTTCCTTAACAGCGTGGGTCACGAAGTACAGGAACTGTACTTCAATGTATTAAAGACCGAGGAAACAACTAAATATGAACAAATCATAAAACTGTTAGATAACTATTTCGAGCCGAAGCAGAACGAACTTATAAGTACATATAGCTTTCATAAACGAAATCAAGAAGAAGGTGAGAGCTTTGATTTGTTCTACACTGAAATAAGAAAACTGGTGAAAAACTTTGTTTTCAAGGAACAAGAAGAGAGAATGATCAGAGACCGTATTGTATTAGGTGTGCAAGACCAGAAATTGCAAAGAAAATTCTTAGAAATAAACACATTAACATTACAAACAGCAGTGGACATGTGCAGGGCATCAGAATTGTCTAATCAGCACAGCAAAATGATGCATCAGCCGACAACGGTGGTGGATATTGTCCGGAGCTCAGCTTCCAACAAGGTGCAGCAGCCTGCGGGTACTAAAGTTAAGTATGCTTCAGCTAAGAATTCTAAAGAGTCTTACAATTGTAAAAAATGTGGAACACTTCATGGTCCCAGAAATTGTCCAGCTTATGGAAAAATTTGTAATGACTGTCATAAACCAAACCATTTCAGAAAAGGATGCAAATTCATAAAGGAGGCTAAGGTGCTCAATATTAATAACAACGGCGAATCAGATAATAATGTGCACAATTTGTGACTAACAAAAGTGTGTCATAACATTGGTTCTCATAAAAATATTAAAAATAATGAGTGGTTGCTAACGTTACAAGTAGAAAATAAGAATGTGGAATTTAAATGTGATACAGGGGCCCAAGTAAATGTTTTATCAGAAAGGGATTTTAAAAAAATTGTCGATGATGACACGCCTAAATGGTCTGAGACAAATATAGTTTTAGAGGCTTTTGGGGGAACACATTTATTTCCACTAGGTAAAATCTTTTTAAAAACACAAAATATAAATGGGAAAATGTATGACACAGAGTTTGTGATAATTAAAGAAAATGTAAAACCAATCCAGGGCTTAAGCTCATTAAGAGATTTAGAAATTTTAAAAAATGTAAATAGCATTAAAAGCAAAGACATAATTATTAAAAAATATGGTGAACTGTTTCAGGGTGTTGGACAGTTCGAAACTCTACTGGAACTGCATACTCAGCCCGGAGCCATACCAGTGGTGAGACTTCCAAGAAGGGTTCCTCATGCTCTGCAGGACAGACTTGCTGCAAAGCTGCGGAATTTGGAGGATCAGCAGATTATTGAGAAAGTGGAACAGCCTAATAGTTTTGTAAGCAATCTTGTTATTATAGAGAAAGTAGATAAAAGTTTGAGGTTATGTCTAGATCCTAAAGAACTTAATAAGGTGCTGATAAGAAACTATCATCTGATTCCAACCTTAGAAGAAATATTAGCAAAGCTGTGTAATAAATCAGTATTTTCAGTACTTGACCTATCGGATGGTTTTTATAATATAAAATTAACAGAGGAATCAAAAAAGCTTTGCACATTTAGCAGTCCATTTGGTTGTTATAGATTCCTACGGCTACCATTTGGACTATCCATTGCTCCAGAAATTTTTCAAAAATATAGTGAAAATACCTTTGGAGATATCCCAGGGGTAGTAATATACTGTGATGATTTATTAATTTGTGCAAACAGTGAGGAGGAACATGATAAAATAATAACACAAGTTTTAGAGCGTGCTAAAAAATGTAATGTTAGATTTAATAAAAGAAAATTCCAATATAAACTTGAAGAAGTTAAATACTTTGGTCATATTTTCTCAAAACAAGGAATGAAAATAGATTCTGATAGAATAAAAGCCATTCTGGAGCTCAAAAGTCCGAATAATAAAAAAGAATTGCAAATAATATTAGGAATGATAAATTACTTACGTAGGTTTGTACCAGGGTTAGCAGAAATGGCAGTACCATTGCAATCATTACTTAAAAAAGATATTGAATGGTTATGGACACAAGTACATGAAAATGCGTTTAGCAATATAAAAAATAGGATTAGCCAAGCATCAGTATTACAAAATTTCAATAGTAAGCTAGACATAACGATTCAGTGTGATGCATCCAAGGATGGTCTAGGATGTTGCTTGATGCAAGAGGGTAAGCCAGTAAGTTATGCATCAAGAAGTTTGACTTCAGCTGAAAAAAAATTTTCACAAATAGAAAAGGAATTGTTAAGTGTTGTCTGGTCAACGAAAAAGTTTCACTATTACATCTATGGCAGGAAGTGCATTATTCTGAATGACCACAAACCATTAGAAACATTATTAAAAAAGGGAATTCATGACATTCCATCAACACGGCTACAGCGACTGAAGTTAAAATTATTAAAATATGATCTAGAATACAAATACTTAAAAGGAAAATTGATGTATGTTGCGGATTTATTGTCTCGATCATTTCTAGAGGAAACTGATTACGATGACTCATACATGTATGAAGTAGTTCATTGCATAGGTTTGTCTTCGTATTTACAGTGTACACAGGAGCAAAAACAAGAATTAATAACAGAGACATTAAAGGATGACGAATTAAGACAATTAGCAGACAGGGTAAAAAATCGGTGGCCAGATAAAATAGACAAGGTACCAGATGCTACTAAATATTATTTTAAGTTTAGACAGGATGTCACAGTTGACAATAATTTAATTTTCATGAATAATAGGTTGATAGTACCTAAAACATTAAGAATGTCAATATTAAAAAAAATGCATGAAGGACATTTAGGTATAACCAAAATGAAACAAACAGCTCGAAACTTGTATTATTGGCCTAAGATACACGAGCATATAGAAGAATTTGTTAGAAAATGTTTCATTTGTCAAACTTATCAAAATAACAACATTAAAGAGCCACTAATGTCACATGATATCCCAGACTTACCATTTTCAAAAATAGGAGTGGATATTATGGAGTTTAGAAAGAAGAGTTACTTAGTTTCTTATGATTACACAACTAAATGGCTAGATATAATAATAATAATAATAATAATAATATGTGGGGACATTTTCACACACGGCCATCTGACCCCAAACTAGAGAGACCCTGTACTATGGGTGTCAGGCAGCTGATATACATACACAAATACTTCTTTTTTTTTTGTAAATACATACATATATAGATAAATAACACCCAGACACAAGGCAAACACAAGTGCTCATCACACAAATGTTTACCCTGGGCGGGAATTGAACCCGCAACACGCTGCGCAGCAGTCGATCGCTCAGCCACTGCGCCAACCGTACGAAAACCAATATCAAGCAAATCAGCCAGAAATGTAATAAACTGTTTAATAGAAATATTTTCACAGTTCGGTATACCATTAGAGATAGTATCTGATCATGCACCATTTGACTCAAGAGAATGCAATGAGTTTGCATCACAATGGGGTTTTAGATTCAACTTTTCAAGTCCAAGGTACCCACAGTCCAATGGAATGGCTGAAAGGGGTGTCCAAATAGCAAAGAAAATACTAACAAAATGCAGTGAGGATAACACAGATTTCAGAATAGCATTGCTACTGTATAGAGCAACACCAGTTTCGGGAACAAATTTCTCACCTGCTCAGATGATCATGAATAGAAATTTAAGGACTAAACTACCTGTTACTTACCAATATTTAAAACCAAAATTAAATACAAACGCAGAGACACAATTTATGAAAGTGAAACTAAGAAACGAGAAAAAATATAATGAAAATGTGAGACACAAAGAGAACTTCACAATAGGACAAAACGTGTGGTTCAAAAAAGAACCGACAAGTAACAAATGGCTAAATGGAAAAATTATCAAAAATAACAATTATAGATCGTATGTAGTCTTAGATAACAAAGAAGGGTGTGTGTACACCAGGACCTCATATTACCTACGACCTCAATAATCTGCTGATTCACAAGGGCTGAGTGTAATGATTCAGTAATTATAAGATTTTACAGAAAAATCATTTAATTGTAATTAAGTTAGGTATTAGAACGAATATGTAAGTCAGTAAAATTAAATTAATTAAGTTATAATTACACTGAAACAAGTTGTAATCTCAGGCAATAATAGTAGTTGAAAATGTAAGTCAGTGAAATTAATATTAAGCAGGCAAGTTTAAATTAAAGTTAAATAAGTGGACAATGTAACAATTAGCTATTAGTAAAGAACAATTTAGAAGTAGATAAGTTATGTAAATGTTAAGGGTTAATATAAATGCAAACAAACTAGTGAACAACAACTAATAGAATATTATATGTTTTTATTATTAAAGGCAAACCAACTGTAGTGAACAACAACTAATAGAACATTATTTTTTTGCAACAAAATATTGTATTTTTTTTTAATGAAACTAATTAAAGTAACAACTCAGAATAGTTTCCAGTTGTGAGGTATAAGTATATCAGTGAAAACTGGAGAAATTGTTTTTTTTTTTATTTTTTTTTTGTATAAAAAGGGATAGATGTAACATATGCCATTACCTCAGCAATGGAATGCGCTTGGCATAAACAATATGATTGTAATAGGAGCGTGGGGTGAAGCGCACTCCACACTCATTGGTAAAACCAACCATGGTTGTCTTTGGTGCAGAAGCGAACAGGATTTTACAGCATTGATATGTGGCTGATGTGAGATCACAAATAAACGGTGTTTCCCCAAAACCTGGTTTTAATAATAACTAACAATACACCACCAGTTACCGTCCCATTAGTCTACTCAATGTTCTAGGCAAAATCTACGAGAGGCTTATTTATAAGCGGCTCAAAGACTTTGCCGAAGCAAAGAGTCTCATTCCCAACGAGCAGTTTGGCTTTCGAACCGAAAACAGCTGCGTCCAACAAGTCCACCGCATCGTCGAGCACGGGTGCGCTCTTCTTTGACATAGCGAAAGCATTCGACAAAGTCTGGCACAACGGCTTACTATACAAGCTTTACCAACTCGGAGTGCCAGATCGTCTCGTGCTCATCTTGCGTGACTTTTTGTCGAATCGCACCTTTCGCTATCGCATCGAGGGTGCGCTCTCTTCACCCCACCCAATACGCGCTGGCGTCCCTCAGGGCTCCGTAGTATCCCCCCTCATTTTCACGCTGTTCACCAGCGACATCCCCAAAGATAAAAAGGCCCAGTTGGCTCTATTCGCTGACGACACGGCCATCTATTACTCGGGTCGTAACCCAGACTGCATAGCTCGTACCCTCCAATCCGCGGCAAAAGCCTTAGGCGCTTATTTCCGGAAATGGAGAATCGAGGTAAACCCCATCAAGAGTCAGGCAGTACTCTTTTCCAAACCGCGTTCGTCCCCCTCTCTGCCCAGTCCGATAACCATGTTCGGTAAGCCTATCCCTTGGGAGAAGCAAGCCAAATACCTAGGTGTGATTCTGGACCACCATCTTACTTTCGGAGAGCACATAAAGACGGTGCGTTCGCGCGCCGCTTTCGCTCTCGGTAGGCTCTACTTCATGTTGAATGCACGCAGCAAATTGTCACTCAAGTGCAAATTGCGCATTTACACGGCGTGCATTCGTCCCATCATGACGTACGCCTGTGCTGTATTTGCACACGCGAAACCATACCGTCGCCATAGGATGCAGACCCTCCAAAACCGTTTCTTGCGAAGAATCACAGGAGCCCCTTTTTACCTTCGCAACGAGAACCTCCATCTCGATCTAAAAATACCTACCATCCAGCAGTTCATGAAACGCTCCGCCAAGCGCTTCTTCGACACTGCTGAGAAGCACTCTAACCCGTTAATCGTATCGGCCGCCCGGTACACTCCCTCCCGTATTAGTAAGACTCGACGACCGAGACATACTCTGACCGACCCTGACGATGCTATTACTCTCCTCCAGGAGAGCAATAAAGCCACCAGTACAGTTAAGAAACACAGACACAGACCGCCGTCATTCCGTCCTCGCCGCCGAGGCCCGCCGCGACGACCCCGTACGTCCCCTCCCCGACCCTTGCTCGTGCCAGCCCGCGCCGTTAAGCCTGTAGTTTTAAATTCGTCCCTAAATAATGGAAATCCGATCCAGCCAGTTCCTTTGCTGTCCTCTCCCAGCGACGCCCTAAGCCGAGGCTCGTACCCCACAGGGGGTGCCCTTAGCGTGTAGTCGCTTAGTTTGTAAGCTTTTTGCCCTGGCTGGAGGCCCTAAAAATAATATTTTTTAAGGCACCACAGGAAAGTCCGGTTAAGCAGCCGACAACCTCCTAGGTTGACCTGCGAGATGCCAATCCGAAAAAAAAAAAAAAAAAAAAAAAATGGGGCGGTCAGTCGTTGTCGGACTGCCGGCCTGGGCGGTGGTGCGTTGGCGAGCCAACTAGTGTGTTAGTGACTGTGCTATATATTGTGAGTGTGCATATTATACATTGGCGACGAGGATAGCTGTAGCTGTAGCTTCTGTGTTACGATATGGCGTAATTTTTTGGGGGCAGTCGACTGACCGTGAGCTTATATTTAGGATGCAAAAAAGATGTGTCAGAGCAATGTGTAATTTAAAAACAACGGATTGCTGTAAACCCTATTTTAAGTCTTTAAAAATACTTACCCTCCCAGCATTATACATATTGGAAACTGCATTGTTTGTGAAAAGAAACACGCAATTATTTGAAAAATTATCTGCCACTAAAAAAACTCCATTGCGTGCCCAATACGTGAATAAACTGTGTCACCTAAAATGTAAGACCGCATTGATGCGAAAAAGTTTTTTTGGCATGGCACCTAAAGTGTTTAATAAAATTCCTGATGACATAAAAAACATGACATTATATAAGTTTAAAAAAGCTCTTATCAAATTATTAATTGACAAATGTTATTATAATCTAGACGAATTTTTGAATGACCAATTATTAGAATAAAAATGCATGTTTTTACCTTTTGATAAGAAGCACTATGACTAATTAATTATATTGTATTTGATGTTTCTTTTTTTATCTCTTTCTTTCATGTGATAATTATTTTTAAAATATATATAAATAATAATAATAATAATAATGTACCTAATGACACCTAATGGGTCACTTATAAATTTGTATGTCTTAATTATGACAAAACATAGCGCACCCACAATTTGTATAAAAAAATCTATGTAAACACCTATGTTTCACAAATAAACTGATTGATTGATTGATTGATTGATAAAACCGTGAGTTTTTATATTTTATTGTAAAAAATGTGTAATAATGATGATTATTCATGTTTACAAGAGAAAGTAACATTTATTTTTGAAGGTCGATTGAAATAATGTTGTTTTTCTTAGAAAACAAAACTAATTAAAAAAAAAAAATGAGAAATAGAATAATGCGTAATAATAG
This sequence comes from Charanyca ferruginea, assembly GCA_947361185.1. Classification (NCBI taxonomy): domain Eukaryota; kingdom Metazoa; phylum Arthropoda; class Insecta; order Lepidoptera; family Noctuidae; genus Charanyca; species Charanyca ferruginea. Next base: position 34,245,404 of record OX376056.1, read on the forward strand.
CGCTTATTCATGTTTATAAGAAAAAGAGAAAATAACATTTATTTTTTAAGGTAGATTGAAAAAAAATGTTTTCTGAGAAAACAAAGAACTTATCTAAGAGGAACACAACTTTGTTATATTCTCTACTCTTTAATGCAGATAAAAACAGTCTCCTACAGGTAGATAATTATTTGGAAGGAAATATACATAATATTGTTACATTTCAAAATGAATGGATGGAGAGGGAGAGGAAAGCCAAGGAAAAGATGGATGATTTGTGCAAATAATATGAATGGAAAAGGAGCCAGTGAAAGCATGAGGTTGGACAGGACGGAATACAAGACGAAGACGTGTTGTGCCAACCCCAAGTAACATGTGATAAGGGTAGAAGAAGAAGAAGATTGTTGCATTACAAAATCAAATGGGAGTCAAACTGGGGACCTCAAGCTTGGTTACTTGATTTGTGCTATCTACATGATTAGTTCTAAAACAACAAATCAAGAAGCACAAAAGCAGTAGAATATACTTACTGGTCATTAAATTGACATGTCTCGGAAACGACTGTGATAGCAGTAGATTATATCTACTGGTCATTAAATTGACATGTGTCGGAAACGACTATAAAAGCAGTAGATTATATCTACTGGTCATTAAATTGGCATGTGTCGGAAACGACTGTGATAGCAGTAGCTCATACCTACTGGTCATTAAATTGACATGTGTCGGAAACGACTGTGATAGCAGTAGCTCATACCTACTGGTCATTAAATTGACATGTGTCGGAAACGACTGTGAAAGCAGTAGCTCATACCTACTGGTCATTAAATTGACATGTGTCGGAAACGACTGTGAAAGCAGTAGCTCATACCTACTGGTCATTAAATTGACATGTGTCGGAAACGACTGTGAAAGCAGTAGATTATATCTACTGGTCATTAAATTGACATTTGTCGGAAACGACTGTGCTTGCAGTAGAATATACCTACTGGTCATTAAATTGACAGTTTTATAAGGAAAACAGGTCAGCAGTAGTTGTTCCTATTTATATACATACTGGACACACTGGATGTGGTTAAGGAAAACTAAACAAAGTCAAAGTCAAATCATTTAATTTAATTAAACCATGAAAAGGCACTTTTAAACGTCATATTAGGAAGATTGAATCTAGTTACCCATTTCAAATTGTAGTTTCGTATGGAGAAGAATGGGCAAGAAACTCCGAAGCCGGAATAATAAACATGAATGAAACAAAAGCTGTAATATTCCTGCGTGATTGATGGTCACCCTACTAGGGTATGATATTATGTTAGCTTTGAGGAATTTATGTGACAAGCGTAGTAACGGGTGGTGTTACGAATTAATTACCGCGTTCAAGGGCTGCGGTTAATTAAACAGGTAACGGTACCCGTGACGTTGGTTTACCACCAAATTATGTGTGTTAATTACGCATTAAATAGGGGTTATATTGAAAAAAAAAATAGGAAAATTCTTGAGAAAATTTTCAGGAAAATTATATTCATAATTTGCTGTAATTTAGGTAGATAATTAGTATATTATATATGGTACAACATACACTGTTTATCGTTTTTTGGTAATTATATTTCAACATTGAAGCTGTAGGTACATAAGTAGGTACGGTACGGAAGCTAACTATGAAAGTTAAATAGGTATAAGCAAAAGTAATATCTATATTTATGCAGTTAAAGTAAATAGTTTATCACACTATCTACACAATTTAGTCAATAAATATAATATCTAATCATTATGTATACCTATTTGTCACTTTATACTAAGGTATGAAGTGACAAATTATTAATTCAATTATTACGTCACTGTCTAAGGACAGTGACGTAATAAATGATAATAATAACAATATGTGGGAACATTTCACACTCGGCCATCTAGAAGACCCCAAACTAGAAAATACATATGAATTGTAAAAATCACATTGTACCTGATATATTATTACTAGCTTTTGTCCGCGACTTTGTCCGCGTGAATGTCGGGTATCGCGGATACAGACGAAGTTGCTGATTTAAAAGTAACCTATGTCGTTCCCCAGGTTTCAAGCTATCTTCATACCAAATTTCATTAAAATCGGTTGAGCCGTTTCATCGTGAGAGCGTAACAGACAGAGTTACTATCGCATTTATAATATTACTAGATACTACATATTAAATACTTATCGTAATATTATGGCCAAATAACTTAAAATATTTATAATTTGTAGCTTATGTGTTATTCTGATGTATAAGCTATATTTCTGTACAGTTTTATTAAAGTCCGTTCAGCCGTTTTTGCGTGAAAGAGGAACAAACATCCCTCCATCCATCCTCACAAACTTTTACATTTATAATATTAGTAGGATTAGTAAGTATAATAAGTATAAGTAATACGTAAATAAGTATTAAGTATTATACGTATAAGTATAATAATTATGGAAGTATGTATTTGGATATAGTATATTTAGTATATTAGTGTATAGATGTTCTATCTATTTATATAAATAATATTAGTATAGATTTTATTTATAAGTAACAAATATACAATATTTACACGTACAATAAAAAAAAAGAAAAACCTATAACTATTAAACCAAAACTAAACTAATATAACAAGGCATCAAAAAACTCCTCCACATCGCCGTCATCTGGGAATGTGCCCAAGAGACGTAGTACGTATTACTTATTACGTAAGTAGGCATGTATTGTTATACATTGGTACCTGCCCGATATAAAATCGATAACTTCATGTATGATATTATCATTCATAATATTATTTTGAAAGCAAGTATCTAAGTTAAATGCAGCCAAGTCACATAGTCAACCAAGTTGTAAGCGATACAGGTAACTTCACGTAAGTCGTGGGTGACCAAACTGTCATCGCTTATTTCTTGTTTGTACGTGTCAGCTAACTTAACTTATATTTAGAGCTGTACTGTTTCTGGGGCATACACTGTGGACGTGTTAGTAAAGTCATACTTACACATGCTCCTTTGGCCAGATATGTTTTAGTCTTAGGTAACGGAGCCAACAGGGGCACAAATTCAGACTCGGCTTCTACAGACAAATTTCATTATGGAAAAAGCCATTATCTCAATTTTTAGCCAACGCCATCTGTTGCAACTATTAGAAAACTAGGTTCACTCGGACGGTTGTGATGATATTGTATTTAATAGTAGGTCACAATTGCTCTGATGATTACCTCATCCGTCCCGACAAAAGCGTCGCCTTCGACAACGATGAAAAGGCCGAATGTCTAGCCGACAGCCTAGAGTCTCAATGCACCCCCAGCTCTCAACCAGTAGACGAAGATCACCTCTCTGAGGTTGACGCCGAAGTCGAACGTAGAGCCTCTCTCCCACCCGTTGAAGACCCTGATTATCCTCTGCCTCCTGTCACTCCCGACGAAGTGCACGATATTATCAAGAGGCTCAAACCCCGGAAAGCCCCCGGCTCTGACGGTATCACCAATAAGGTGTTCAAACTCCTCCCCGCCCATCTCATAATGCTAATGACCGCCATCTTCAATGGCGCTCTAAGCAACAACATTTTTCCTCAGGCATGGAAAGAGGCCACCGTTATCGGCATTCCGAAACCAGGCAAACCCAAGTCTGATCCCACCAGTTACCGTCCCATTAGTCTACTCAATGTTCTAGGTAAAATCTACGAGAGGCTTATTTATAAGCGGCTCAAAGATTATGCCGAAGCAAAGAGTCTTATTCCCGACGAGCAGTTTAGCTTTCGAACCTATCACAGCTGCATCCAACAAGTCCAACGCATCGTCGAGCATATAAGCGCAGGTTTCCAGCGTGGCTTGATGACGGGTGCGCTCTTCTTTGACATAGCGAAAGCATTCGACAAAGTCTGGCACAACGGCTTACTATACAAGCTTTACCAACTCGGAGTGCCAGATCGTCTCGTGCTCATCTTGCGTGACTTTTTGTCGAATCGCACCTTTCGCTATCGCATCGAGAGTGCGCTCTCTTCACCCCACCCGATACGCGCTAGTGTCTCTCAGGGCTCCGTAGTATCCCCCCTCATTTTCACGCTGTTCACCAGCGACATCCCCAAAGATAAAAAGGCCCAGTTAACTCTATTCGCTCACGACACGGCCATCTACTACTCGGGTCGCAACCCAGACTGCATAGCTCGTACCCTCCAATCCGCGGCAAAAGCCTTAGGCGCTCATTTCCGGAAATTGAGAATCGAGGTAAACCCCATCAAGAGTCAGGCAGTACTCTTTTCCAAACCGCGTTCGTCCTCCTCTCTGCCCAGTCCGATAACCATGTTCGGTAAGCCTATCCCTTGGGAGAAGCAAGCCAAATACCTAGGTGTGATTCTGGACCACCATCTTACTTTCGGAGAGCACATAAAGACGGTGCGTTCGCGCGCCGCTTTCGCTCTCGGTAGGCTCTACGTCATGTTGAATGCACGTAGCAAATTATAATAATAATCATCGTTTATTTTTGGAACAAAAACAAGTACAGTAAGTGGACAAAATTTAAAACGATGGTAGCTGCAAAAGTTAAAAACTGTGGTGCAGCTACCAACGCCCGACTCCAAGTGAGAGGGTAAGCTGTTCCAGGTTAATACATAACAAAGGCATTTTAACAAAAGTGGGTAAAATAAGAGAAAAAAACTAAAATAGAAGTATAATGTAGAGTAAAAAAGGAGTTAAATTGTGTGCCGTGAGTAGAATGTGGAGTTGGGGATGACTGTGAGTTCGAATGTTAAGTGTGGGTGAGTAAGTGAGGTGCGAGTAAGGCGGGTGAGTGTACGAGTGTGAGTGTAGGAGTGTGAGTGTAGTTTTACCTAATTGTGTAGTGAATGTGAGTGTTTATAGATATTTAAACTTCCACGAGTTTTTCAGTTGCATCATATGTGAGTGATCTTAGCCAAGTGTCGAGCTTTTCCTTACATTTATGCCTAGTATCAGAATATATATTTATGATTTTATTTATTCTGTTGTACATTTTACAGCTTATGTAATTAAAGTGGCGACGTGTTGCAACAGTTGTTCGAGGCTCAATAATACAAATACGATCAGAACGACGTCTGTTGCTAGATATGTCTGGATTATATTTGAGTTGGGAATGTTTACGGAACACTGTCTGAGAGATGAATAACTGTCTGACAGACAGGACCTACCTAATAAAAGGGAGTAAAGTGATGTGGTAGAAAAACGGGTTGGTTTCTTCGCAAGGACCTTTAACCGCTCTTTGCGCCCTTTCAACCCGCAACATCGCCGTTTTGTGAGCCCCACCCCAGGCCGTCAAACAATATCCTAGTACTGACTGTGCAAGTGCAAAATAGACAACCATCAAGCTTCCAAAATCCATTACAACTCTAAGTTTCTTAAAAATATACAGTAATTTCCTAATGCGTGAGACAACAGCACAAATCTGTTGTTGCCATTTGAGATGACGATCAATTAGAACACCAAGATATTTAATAGTATGCGGGCATTCAAGTTGAGGGCAATCGCAAATCACCTCAGGACTAGGGTTAGAACAACTGTGAGCATGAAGTAAGAGAGGTGTTAGTGGTTGACCTGATTTATTTATGGAAAAACTAATAAATTTGGTTTTATTGACATTTAATGTTAACAGGTTTGTGGCTAGCCATTTCATGACAATACTTAAGACCAGCTCAGCATTGTTTTGGGTTTCATTCCAAGTATGGCCATGAATTATCAGAGCTGTGTCATCTGCATAAGTGAGAATCTTGCAGTTAGGGAGGAGTAACTGACACAGCTCATTCACATAAATTAGAAAGAGAGTCGGCCCAAGCACACTACCCTGCGGGACACCAAAGTCAACTGACATCCTTTTACTTAAATGATCCCCAACTTTAACATATTGTCCACGGCCCGTCAAGTAAGTCCTGAAGATATCCTGGGCAGTACCGCGTATACCAATGTCCTCCAATTTTGAGAGGAGTAGGGGGACAGAGACAGTGTCGAATGCTTTGGAAAAATCTAGAAAAATAGCTAATGTCTTTTGCTTATTTTCAAAATTATTGATAATTGTGTCTGTTAGTTTTAACACAGCATCATCAGTAGATTTACCACTTCTGAAGCCAATTTGATTATTTGCTAGAATGTTATTTTTTGTAAGGAATTTTGTTAATCTAATGTTAATTACTTTTTCAAATATTTTAGAGAAAGTGGTAAGAACCGATATTGGTCTATAATTAGAAACACTGTCTCTGTCACCCGACTTAAAAATGGGGTGGACAACCGCGGTTTTAAATATGTCAGGAAAGATTTCTGATGAGAGGCATAGGTTAAAAACGTAGACAAGCACCGGAATAATAGTGAGTCTAGTTGCTTTTACAATTGAGGTAGGGATACCGTCAATACCAACAGCACATTTGTCCTTTAAACCAAGAATGATGTTATCTAGCTCAGGACCATCGACATTATATAGTGCCATTGAATGTAAAGGGTGGGGCTTGGAGGAACCCGTCTTGTCAGTGTTGTGTTGGCAAAATGTTAGATTTTTATGAAATTCAGGTTGTTGGATTCTGGATGCCAAGTGTTTGCCTACATTAGTAAAGTAGTCGTTTACCATGTCAACAGACTGGGAGGGATTATCGCCGCAATTTAGAAGCTCTGAGGATGGAGATAAGTTATGGTTCAAATCTGCTACCTGTTTGATAAGAGTCCACGTAGCTTTAGAGTTGTTTTTTGCTTTCTGGAACTCAGCGCGCTCGTACTTGCGTTTGACTTTTTTCAGAAGATTATTACAATAGTTGCAGTATCGATGGAGTACTAACTTGTGGGCTTCATCTTCTGGATTTTTTTAAAACTTACAGTATAATTTGTCTCTAAGTCGTATGCATCTCAATAGGCCTGGAGTGATCCAAGGCTTAATAATACGTCGTCTACTTGGAGTTACTAAAGTGTGAGAGTGAGACTTAATGGCTGCGGACATTATAAGTACAAGAGATTCTGCAGCTTTATTGGGGTTATTTGAGTTAAGGATTGAAGAGAAATCAGTGTTAGAGATACATTCAACAACCCCGGGACATCGATCTTAACCCTAGAGTAACTGTGCTTTGTTTTGGTTTTTATATTTAAGTTACAGAAAACAACGACAGGAGAGTGGTCCGTTATGGGAGCATCTAGCACCAGCGTAGTGGCAGAGGTTTGACAGCGAATTATCACATGATCCAGACAGCTTGCAAGTCTAGTAGGGAGAGTGTGAGCAGAGAGCATTGCGTGAGATGCTGTAAGATTTAGATACTCGTTAGCATTGGGGTCAGTGCTTTCAGGTGCGATATTTATGTTTACGTCGCCAATGATTGCCACGGTATTATACTGTGATAGAGTTCCAAGAATGTAGTCAAGACTGCAGAGGAACTGTGTCAAATCCCTGCATGAAGGAGAACGATATAAGGCGACAAGGGCTACTTTACCTGAGAATTTGAGTATGAGGCAATTGGCATCGCTAAATGTATTGATTTCGATGGTAGCATTATAGCAGTCTCTAATGTATGCGACAACGCCATCGTTTTGATTTTTAAAAGTCGATGCGTGAGAGTTGTATCCATTTAGGGCGGGAATAAGTGGACATTTGCTCAGCCAGCACTCCGTAAGTATAACAACGTCGGGTAAGTATGAGATTCTGCTCATGAATAACACAAGGTTATCAAAATTACAGTTTAGGCTTCGTATATTGGTATGTAATATTTTGAAGTCATACATAGTTTCGTTAAGATACCCTGAGCTATTTTCTGGTGAGGAAATATAACAGTTCGAAACAGAAACATGTTCGACTTCCTTGTATAACGTAGACAAATCATTCATATTTTATCATCTTTATAGCAACTGAGGAACAAAAACGAAAGTATAACGGGGATACACACCGACGAACTACAATTCAAACAAATTGGTCGGGGCAGATGGTGGCAACCAAAAAGCAAAAATGCGTTTTTAGGCGGTATTTTCTTAGAATATGCGTAGGGACTAAGATAGTGATGTGATGCTTGGAACCGGTGGAAGGCTTGAGTAAATATGTTGTGTAGTGATGAGGTGAGAAGATGTGAGAGGAGTGAAGTTGTTAGTGGATTGTGTGCAAAATGTGCAAAAACAGTATGGTACAGAGTAGGTGAGCAGTTGACAATGGTATTTATGTTATCAAAATATTTAGGGTTTCCTAGACAATAACAATTAGAACAAAAAACATACATAATTAGTCACGCTGACTTAACAACGCAAGCAAGGTCCGCTTCATTTTTAACTTGGAAATGAGGTTTGCCAACTTTTTCCCGAACAAATATCTTGCCGTGTGAAACCCAGCAGAACTAGAACTCGCTCGATTTGGCAGCATCTCGAGCCATGAAGAAAAGTCTCTTGTTTTTAGCCGATAAGTTTTCTGAGATGTAAATTGGTTTCGTTAGGCCACTCAATTTTAGGTGTTCCGTTGTTAATTTGTAGGAGTTTTTATTATGGTTTCGGAACTTTAATAAGAATTCTTCCTTGAGGAGGACGGTGGTAAAGTCGACTATAATTGGTTTGTTGGAATTGTCACTCAAGTGCAAATTGCGCATTTACACGGCGTGCATTCGTCCCATCATGACTTACACCTGTGCTGTATTAGCGCACGCAAAACCATACCGTCTCCATAGGATGCAGACCCTCCAAAACCGTTTCTTGCGTAGAATCACAGGAGCCCCTTTTTACCTTAGCAACGAGAACCTCCATCTCGATTTAAAAATACCCACCATCCAGCAGTTCATGAAACGCTCCGCAAAGCGCTTCTTCGACACTGCTGAGAAGCACTCTAACCCTTTGATCGTATCGGCCGCCCGGTACACTCCCACCCGAATTAGTAAGACTCGTCATTCCGTTCTCGCCGCCGAGGCCCGTCGCGACGACCCCGTACGTCCCCTCCCCGACCCTTGCTCGTGCCAGCCCGCGCCGCTGAGCCTGTAGTTTTAAATTCGTTCCTAAATAATGGAAATCCAATCCAGCCTGTCACTTTGCTGTCCTCTCCCAGCGACGCCCTAAGTCCAGGCTCGTACCCCACATGGGGTGCCCTTAGCGTGCAGTAGCTTAGTTTGTAAGTTATTTTGCCCTGGCTGGAGGCCCTAAAAATAATAGTTTTTAAGGCACCACAGGAAAGTCCGGTTAAGCAGCCGACAACCTCCTAGGTTGACCTGCGAGATGCCAATCCGAAAAAATAAATAAATAAAAAATGCTCTGATTACAAGATACATTTCTAAAGAGGAGTATTTAGAAATGTATTTTTAAACATGTATCTTGTAATCAGAGCAATTATTATTGTCATCAGAATGTAAGACACATGTTTAAAAATAATGGAACACTAACTTTTGCCCGCGACTTCGTCCGCCTGAATGTCGGTTCAAGCTATTTTCATACCAAATTTCATCAATATGGGTTCGGCTATTCTCATTCAGAGATACTTTTGCATTTATAATAATAGTATGAATAGTATGGATTTTCTAATTCGTTACTTTTTTATTCTAATTCATTATTATACGATTACACGGGTCCATAGAAATGAAAGTTCTTCAACGACAAGAATATTCTACTCAATCAACAACATTACCAATCCGTATGTGTAGATCCTTGACCCCCATTAACTGTGTTCACTTAGCAATCACATAAATTATGTCGGCAATATAATAATCTGTACCCATATTCCAATTTGAATAGGTACGTCAGAATCTATATAAGACCTTAACCGCACGGTATAGAGCCTATATCATTGTGGTTTACGTACACTAATATAGGCTCTATACCGTGTAATCACTGTTCGAAGCCTATTTCGTTATAAGAGAAATAACTAGATTTTGCTTCAATAATTACTCGCTATTATTGCTAATGCTTTTTTTGGAAAAGCCTTTGACGTTGTGATAGTTAAAAATTTGTAGTAACTTAGCTTTTATATTATCACTTAACACTTTGACAGCCGAAGATTTTAAAACGCGGATTCCATGGTTCGCCGGCGATTTTCGCCGATATTGCAACATTTATAAAATGAGAACTATCAATGATAAATCTATAATTATTTTTTTATTTATACTATTGACTTGTTTATTTCTAGGATAAAAATAAAAAACAGACGTAAATTAGTTTTTTTTTATTTAAAAATGTAGAATAAAAAAGAGGTTTTATGGGAAAAAAAAAAGTCGAACATGGACTTTTGCGTGTTCAAGTCGTGTAATTTTTGCGTGTATGAAAAATTTTGAAGCAAGGATGGTAGCATAAAGGCACGTTGCAGTCTGGGCAGTAAAATATGGTTTCTTTGCGTCCTCGTTTGCCAGTGTTTTTCTTAGAAATGTCTGCACAAACTTTACAGACTCTTGCCACCTTCTCTTTTTTTTCGGTGCTCGGTATCCTTTCGAGAAAGTGCCTTCCCACTAGTCTGGTACTGCTGCCTACATGGTGTGGGCCACGTGAGGGTCCTGGTTCAGCCTCTGGTGCAGTTTGCAGCAGCTGGTCACCACACTCCATCAGGAACTGTGAGAATCGCGGGCGGCGCCTTTGAGACCTTGATTTATTGTAAATGACGTAAGCATTTACCATTGCTCTTGCTACCAGGTTGAAAAACATCTTTTTCCACCACTTCATGCTCTTTCTATTCAAGGAGTAGTAAGACACATACTGGTCATTCAGATCTACACCAAATTTGTGGTGGTTGTAATCTAGTACACAATCTGGTTTCAGCCTTTTGGTCACACCGACACCTTTGACTTTTGCATCCACCTCTGTCCAGCTAGCTCCGTGTTTCGTAGTAAGCATGAGTACATCACGCTTGTCCTTCCATTTACAAGCGGTTAGATTGGCCCGGTGACAAAAGGCCATTTCGCCTTTTTCCAACGGTTGATGACGCCAATCCTGTGGCAGACCACGACGATTCGCCATTACAGTGCCAACAAGGCGAGTGTCCTTTATCCACAATAAGTCTGCGATTGTCGGACTTGTAAAGAAACGGTCCATGTATATGGTGTGCCACTTACCGAAGTATGGTTCACTCAATTCCGTGATAATCGTTTCCACCGATTTCGAGTCGCCTATGTAGGGAACCATGCGCAGTATGTATCCTGTTTCCGCGTCGCAGAGCATGTACACTTTCATGCCATATTTATCGGGCTTATCTTTGTTATACACTTTGAAGTGCACTCGTCCCCTAAACCCACAAGTACCCTCATCGATAGTCAAGTGCTCATTGGGATAATAACACTCTTGACACAACCGACACATGTCATCAAAAAAAGGTCGGAGTTTGAAAAAAGCGTCGTACTCGGGATCACCACGCGGTTTGTAGTTTGCGTTATCATTCAGATGGAGACAGCTATAAATGGCTCGGAATCTGTTTCTATTCATGTGCTTCCCGGCGAATGTAGTGGCTATTATTTCCCGTGTAGACCAGTATGAATCAAAACTCTCCTTGTGTACAAGCGTAATATGAATCACGATAGAAAAAAATGTCTTTAGTTCCGATTTTTTGACAGCTTTCCATTCGTACAACATAGTGCCAGGTTTCAGAATGCCTTTTCTTGCTTGTTTGGTTTTCATTTGAGCTGCGTAACGGTTAGTTTCCGTCTTTAGAGTGTTCCAAAAAGAATCGGGGAAAAAAATTGAAAAACAATCCAACTCTGACGAACTTTCATCTACTGGAGCCAATACTTGAGATACTTCTTGAAATACTGGATTTTCTGGGGGTTCTTGCAGTGCTTGGTATGACCATCCATTACCTTCATCCATTTCTCTGAGGGTAAGTGCTGCTGCTGATCTGCGGGTAACGCCGCGCCCGCGTGTAGCCGAACGCACCGCCGAGCGACCGCGACCGAGGCGGGATCTCGTATTTCTTCGAGGTGTACGACCCCGGCCCCGTACATGTTCCCCCCGTACAGGTTCAGATAAGTCGTCTGACATGTCAGCATCAACATCTTGTCGATCATGAACCGATACAACCTCTTGCAAGTCTTGAATAAGGTCTGGAAAGAGAAAAAAACAATAAAAATATGTACGACGCAAAAAGGCTACATTTCTACAATAATAACCCAACAAAATACAATAATTTACCTTGAATTTCAATATCTGGGGCTTCTTCAATATCCGAATCATCATCAGCAACCAAGAAGTCAATAATTTCGTTCGAATCGAGCCGATAACTTCGCCGTGAACTCGCCATTTCGCGCCAAAATTCGTGTACGTGCACTCGCAATAGCGGCGCGGGAACACTGGCGCAGCGCGACACTCGATAGCTTGTTCCGCTCACACCAAGCGCCCCACCACGGTTATTCTTACATGTGTGCGTAGCTAAAGCACTACACTATTATATCAATGCACGCCAAACACGGACTACGGACGTCGTTTTAAAACAAACACTAAGAAAGTCAGTCACGTACTGAGAACGTGATCAGCGTCACAATACAATCAACCTGGGACGTACTCTGCACGTGATCGGCTGTGAAAGTGTTAAGGTTTAGTATTAATTATTTGTATGGAACTTTAGCTATTGATCTTTAAAATTATCTCGGTGATTTTTTGTGTATTGAATTTTAGCAAAATTCTGTAAAACATATTCAAAAGCCACCATATCCAGCCGTCGGGAACACCCAAATATTCCGAAATATTTTATTCCGAATTTCGATATTCCGATTTTCAAAAGTCCGAATTTCATAATACCTAAAAATTATAATCTCTATTATTTAAAATCACGAAAGTTATTTTACCGAATGTCGTAAATCCGATTTGTTTATTTTCCGATTTTCATATGTTCGAAGAATCAAATGCTCGATGAGTTCTCGGTCCGAAAAACGAAATTCCGAATTTCAATATTTCGAATAAACTGTTAAAATTAGGATTCTGATTCAATTCAGCTACGCATATATATTCAAAATGGTGTCCCCTTGTTTCGCAGACAGAAATTTCATAGAATTTCGTTTCCCAGAAAATGTTTCATATAATATTTGGTTCTTGTATTTTTATTTCGACTATTATTGTTTCAAAGACTATTTACTTGAATGAAACATATTTCACAGAAACACAATTCAAAGAACTTTTAATCAAATTTTTTTGTTTAACAAACTTATCAAACAGTAGAATTACTTTTTAACAAATATTGTTTATTCGGTGTATTTTTCTATGGAATTTATTTCAACAAAAATATATAGGTATAAAAAGAAAGACAGTAACAAAAATAATCTTAAAAAGTCAATATGTTGTGCTACAAAAGTTAATGACAGAAACGAATTGCTGTGAAATCGACTCCACGTAGTCTTGTCTGCCCTATACCTAGAGTGTAATTTAAATTCGCGTAGGCGCGGAGGGGCGAGGCGGCCAGCGAGCTGAGGAGCAGGTGGTGAGCGTGAATACCATCTGCGACGATAAGCTCGCGTGGTACCGCCGGAGCCCCGCAACGCCGTAACCGTGACAGAAACCATGCCTGCTGCATGTTGCATGTTCGCTTGCATGCTCGCTTGCATGGTGCATGCTTGCTTGCTTGCATGCTGCATGCTTGCTTGCACGCCGCATGCTTGCTTGCACGCTGCATGCTTGCTTGCATGCTGCATGCTTGCTTGCACGATAAACGATTGCACGATAACGATAAAGATAATCGGAATTTTAATAATCGGAATTCGTATTTTTGATGTTCGGAATTTTCATTATGTCGGACTTTTTGTTATTCGATCTTTTGAAACTCGGTATTTTGAGAATAGTAATTATAAACGTTCGGAATTTTGAAATTTTAGTATTATAAAAATAGGATGAATGATAAATCGGAGTTACCATATTAGGAATTTTGAACTATTCGGAATTATGAAAATCGGTATTTTGAAATTCGTATTTCTGACTTTCGGAATAAAGTTTTTCGTATTTATGTAGTGTACCCCCAGCCGTCACACTTGAACATAAGTGAGTAAGGTTTTTGTAACAGATACATCAAAAATGGCCTAACATTGAAACTTCCAAGTACGCATACCTTTTTAACTTCATATTCCTCTATTCTATTCGGACCATAATATACCATAAAGTGTGCCGAAGGCAACACTATAGTTCGTTCGCGTTAAAATTGCAGTAAATCATCCGTGCAAAATGCCTTCAACTGTCATTGTGAACTTGACTTTGTAATTTGAAAAGATTTGATTGGTTAGGGGTGTCATTGTGAACTTGACTTTGTAATTTGAAAAGATTTGATTGGTTAGGGGCGGGGCTAGGCCGACGGACAATGATGATTTCACTGCATTCTTAACGCGAACGAACTATAGAAGCGTAATGTAATGTCATCAATAACAAAGTTTCAATATAATCCATCAACCAATATTTCTGTATTTATAGGTAATAGTTTAAAGGTCACAAAGGAAGATATTACTGACTGTGTTACAGACATTCTAAACATTAATTGTAACAAAATAGTTTTGTGTACTTTTCCATATTTTAAACACTTAACATACAGACAAAATAATTATATACATATGTTAAATAAACATGTGCATCTTCTAGTAAGTCACTATAGTGACAAGCTTATGTTTTTTGACACCAACAGTTTTGTTGGAAAATTAAAATCGACTAGGGATACTGTGTATCTGCCCTTTAGGTTTAGACATCAAATAGCGCGGCTATTAGCTTATAGTATTAACTCAGACATAAGTAGTATGTCGAAGTCTTGTGTTATTAGCTCCACATCAATTAGTAATAATACTAATAATAAGGTGGTGACCCAGAATGATTGTAGCACTGCTATACATAATTATACAAACTGTACGAAGGAGGACCCATGTGTCATTATGAACCAGCCATCTATTGATGCGAGTTGCACAAGTGGTAGGAACTCACTACCTGATATCATTGAAGTCCGTGGTCAAACTCCGGATAATAATTTAAACTAGTTTGTAAGACAACAGAAGGTACCAATAACAATATAGTTAAACCTACAAACAACAAGGTACCTTCTTGCTCTCAAAAAGTTAAGTTGCAGAAACAGCAGAATACCTTGAAATTATTTCATCAAAATATTCAAGGTATTTCATCCAAATTATTAGAAATTGAAATGTTTTTAGAAAAAAACATGTTTGACATTGTTTGTTTTACTGAACATTGGTTAAAGGATTACCAAATGCTAATTAACTATGAAAACTATAGTGTGGGCAGTTGTTTTAATCGCAAAGCTATGTCGCGTGGAGGCTCATTGATCTTATTAAAAGATTGTTTAAAATATAAAGAAAGAAATGACATAGTTGGCCTATCGGTTGAACATTGCATCGAACTTTCCTGTGTCGAGCTGGATGAGCATATTATAGTGTGCGTGTACAGACCCCCAAGCTACCAAAACTATTCTTTATTTGAGTCTGTAATGGAAGATGTATTAGCGAAACTTGCAACGTGTAGCAAACCCGCAATTATTTGTGGTGATTTCAATATTAATGTTTTAGAAAATAATTTGAATAGTAGTCGATTATTAAGCCTTTTTAAATCATTTAATTTGTCGAATGTTTTCATGGAGCCTACTAGGGTAACTCCAACTACTGCTACCTGCATCGATAACATTTTCTGCGATTGCGACTATGTAGATAAAGCTATTGTTAATTATTTACCATCAGATCATGACGGTCAAACGGTAACATTTATGTTCAAAATGCCTACGACAAAAGTGCAAATACAATTTAGACCAATAACAACAGGTAAATTAAATAAATTTAATAAAACTCTAAATAATAAGTTAAATACTCTGGACCACTATAACAACGATGCAAATAAATTGTATAATGATTTATTTGTATATGTACGATGCAAATAAATTGTATTTGTATAATGATTTTGAAAAAAAGGTGAAATATATTAGCCCTAAGTTTATATTTAGTGACTGGGCAACTAAGGGTATTAGAAAAAGTAGAGAAAAACTGTTTGAGCTGTATGGCCTTAAGCCTTATATTAACACGGAAACTTTCAACGAGTATGTTGCTACTTGTCTTATTCTAAAACTTTTAGAAATACTTGCAAGGTAGCGAAAGCGCTACACTAACGCGTAACAAGATCAAATCGGCAGACGATAAAATAAAGACAGTTTGGAAAGTTATAAATAACGAAACTAGCAAGAAAAAAGTTCATAACGCGGAATATACATTAGAGACATCACATGGTCCCGTAAGCTCTAACATAGAAGTAGCTCGTGAATTTGTAAATTTCTTTACTAGCATACCAATCAAAACCACGGAAGCTTTGAATTCCTCACCTGACGACTCAATTGCGTTATTAAAAGCGAACGTTCCAGGCTGCCCGGTAGAATTTCAATTTAAACATATTGACCCCATGACCGTTTTAAAAGCTTTTCGGCAAATCAAAATAAAATTTACTGAAGATCTGTGGGGTATGTCTATTAAAGTTTGTACATCTATAATAGAAACAATAGCACCTTATTTGGCTTTAATATTTAATATGTGCGTAGACCAAGGTGTTTTCCCAGATTTAATGAAATTTTGTAAGGTCATACCTCTTTTCAAATCCGGGGATAGTAAAGATACTAACAATTATAGACCCGTGTCCGTGTTGCCGGCTTTCAGCAAGGTTTTTGAAAAGATTATGCTTAATCTGATGCTTGCTCATTTTAACACAAATGGCATATTACACGATCAACAGCATGGTTTCACCAAAGGGCGTTGTACGACTGACGCCGGTGTCACTTTATTAAAACACATATTTACTGCGTGGGAAGAGGCACAAGATGCCATAGGAATCTTTTGTGACCTCTCCAAGGCGGGTACACTACATAAATACGAAAAACTTTATTCCGAAAGTCAGAAATACGAATTTTAAAATACCGATTTTCATAATTCCGAATAGTTCAAAATTCCTAATATGGCAACTCCGATTTATCATTCATCCTATTTTTATAATACTAAAATTTCAAAATTCCGAACGTTTATAATTACTATTCTCAAAATACCGAGTTTCAAAAGATCGAATAACAAAAAGTCCGACATAATGAAAATTCCGAACATCAAAAATACGAATTCCGATTATTAAAATTCCGATTATCTTTATCGTTATCGTGCAATCGTTTATCGTGCAAGCAAGCATGCAGCATGCAGCGTGCAAGCAAGCATGCAGCATGCAAGCAAGCATGCAGCGTGCAAGCAAGCATGCATCATGCAAGCGAGCATGCAACATGCAGCAGGCATGGTTTCTGTCACGGCTACGGCGTTGCGGGGCTCCGGCGGTACCACGCGAGCTTATCGTTGCAGATGGTATTCACGCTCACCACCGCAGCTTCAGCCTCAGCCGCGGCGGTGGGCGTTGAAACCACCTGCTCCTCAGCTCGCTGGCCGCCTCGCCCCTCCGCGCCTACGTGAATTTAAATTACACTCTAGGCGTAGGGCAGACAAGACTACGTGGAGTCGGTTTCACAGCAATTCGTTTCTGTCATTAACTTTTGTGGCACAACATATTGACTTTTTAAGATTATTTTTGTTATTGTCTTTCTTTTTATACCTATATATTTTTGTTGAAATAAATTCCATAGAAAAATACACCGAATAAACAATATTCGTTAAAAAGTAATTCTACTGTTTGATAAGTTTGTTAAACAAAAAAATGTGATTAAAAATTCTTTGAATTGTGTTTCTGTGAAATATGTTTAATTCAAGTAAATAGTCTTTGAAACAATAATAGTCGAAATAAAAATACAAGAACCAAATATTATATGAAACATTTTCTGGGAAACGAAATTCTATGAAATTTCTGTCTGCGAAACAAGGGGACACCATTTTGAATATATATGCGTAGCTGAATTGAATCAGGATCCTAATTTTAACAGTTTATTCGGAATATTGAAATTCGGAATTTCGTTTTTCGGACCGAGAACTCATCGAGCATTTGAGTCTTCGAACATATGAAAATCGGAAAACAAACAATTCGGATTTACGACATTCGGTAAAATAACTTTCGTGATTTTAAATAATAGAGATTATAATTTTTAGGTATTATGAAATTCGGACTTTTGAAAATCGGAATATCGAAATTCGGAATAAAATATTTCGGAATATTTGGGTGTTCCCCTCCAAGGCATTTGATTGCGTAAATCACGAGACATTAATTCTAAAACTTGAGCATTACGGACTAGGTAAACTTGCGCTTAGTTTAGTGAAATCTTATTTAAATGATAGACAGCAGCAAGTTCAAATAAACGGGGTGAATTCACATGGTTTAAAAGTACAAATGGGAGTTCCACAAGGCTCAATTTTAGGTCCTTTCCTCTTTTTAGTTTATATTAATGATCTTCCCCGGTTATTCAAAAACCAACCACAAATGGTGTTATTTGCCGATGACACGTTATTAATTTTTAAAATAAATAGACGGGCTCAAAATCTTGACATCGTAAATAACGCCTTACTGGAGGTACAAAAGTGGTTCACGGCTAACAATTTAGTATTAAATGGAAAAAAAACTAAGTGCATCAGATTTGCTTTGCCAAATGTCAAAAATAGTGAGTGTGACATAGTATTGAATAAAGAGAAACTGGAATTCGTCGATAAAACCGTTTTTCTGGGATTGACCGTCGACTCAAGGCTACAATGGGGTCCTCATTTAACATCTCTCGCAGGACGGCTAAGTTCGGCAGCATATGCTGTCAGAAAGATCCGGCAATTTACTGATGTGGATACCGCGAGACTGGTCTATTTTAGTTGTTTATGACAACACAAAGTATTTTTTTTATCTGTGTCAAAATAAATGGCAACACTGTACTACTTCCTTCCGTCCGAGATAGAATTAACGAGCATGTGTTGTGTGTAAACCTGTGACGATAAAATTAAAAGTGACAAGTAAAAAAGCAAGTCGTTTCAATCAACCGACCAGAAAAATACAGTCCACAGAAAACAAGAACTTAACATTGGTCCATACGAGCAGTCGTCAACGATTTGCGGCGAGAATCCTCGTCACTTCTTACAGCGTGGCCCTACACAACGCGACGCGGCGAAGGCGAAGCATACCTACAGATTTCAGCGTATTATACTTGCGATAATAATTATCAGGTATCGATTGTTGCGAGAAGAATAGTAAGATCTGTGCTTCAAGAATCCATATACTTACAATTAGCTTCAAAAATTCTAGAAGAAATTATACGATCGGCCATTAATATCAGTCTTATCTGGTGCGAAAAGGACGACCGACACTCCACATCATCGAGCTTCATCAACGCCACATCCTGTTCCTCATTTCGCGGCGCCGGCGGCGTCCACGCACAAATTCGCGCTGACATTCGCGCGCGGCGAATTCAACCAATTGCGAAGCATCGAGCTCCTGTCATTCAGGCATAGGTCCGCTCTCATTGGTGCGAAAGTGCGGTTAGGTTGGTGCAACTGGTGTACGGCGTGCAGCGATCAACGCGCGCCCTAGCGGACAACGGCGGCAATCGTTTAGTTTACGTATACGATATTATTTTGTGGTTCGCCATTTTCCACGTGTCACTAAAACTAATTAATATTTTACTTTAATCTTATATTTTCTACACTTATTTTCACTACAGTGTGTGTCAAATTAAGCTTTTACGATGGATGATATGTTAAAAAAGTTGCGAGTGAGCAGGGGATACTCGAAAGGTACAGTCACCAGGTTATATTCCTTTGTAGCCGAGTCGAACGAATTAAATGTAAGCTCTGTTGAAGCGTTGATAACTAAGAGGGATAGATTGTTAGCTTCTTTTAAAGAGTATGAAAATTATAATAAGGATATCTTGACATTAGATTCTTCAGACAACGAAATTGTTGGGGATATTGAAAACAAATATTTCCATTGTCTGACAGTTTTAAATGAAAATATAAAGTTAAAAGGTACAAGCAAGGTAGGGAAAATCTCGGAGTCAGGTAACAGTATCGGTTCTAGAACTAAATTACCCCACATCAATATACCTAATTTTACGGGTAAATATTCCGAATACGTAAACTTTAGAGAGATATTCAAATCTGTAATCCACAACGACCCATCCTTGGACAACGTCCAAAAACTGTATTACCTGCGATCATTCCTCCAGGGCCCACCTTACGAATTAATTAGTAATCTTTCTCTGGTCAGTGAAAGTTATGACAATGCATTGCAATTGTTAGATAAGCAATTTTATAACAAATATAAGATAGTAAATGAACATGTTAACACTCTCCTAGACTTGGACAAGCTTACCAAGTTCCCCGATGCAAATAATATTAGGAATTTTGTTTCGGTAGTGAGGCAGACACTAAGCGCTCTACGCAATATGAAGGCAGAGGTGGAGGCTTGGGACCCTATTCTACTGGGCAATTTGGTGCGCAAGCTGGACCTCTACAGCTCTCGGTCCTACCAACTGGAGCGAGATCAAGAGCAGGACCCTACGGTTGAGGATTTTTTAGCCTACATGGAGAGGCGTGCTCTTGCTCTAGAGAATACGGATATCCAGGCGGAGACAGCAGAAGGTGGAAAGCGGCATGGTGCACCCAGGAATAAGGTAGTTCTAGCTGCAACAGCCAAGACTGTGAAGGAGTGCGTGTACTGTAAGTGTCCAGATCATAAATTATACTCATGTCCAAAATTTAAATTACAGTCTAGTAAAGAGAGAGTTTCCTTTGTAAAACAAAAAAGTTTATGTAACATATGTTTAAATTCACACCCTGGCAAATGTAAATACCACTTTAGGTGTGGGCAGTGCAAGAAAACACATCATACGCTGCTGCATCTCGATGAAGAAGGTGGTCCAGGCCCAGTGGTTCTCTTATCTGGAGACCCTGCTAATAAAGTTTTAATTCCCACAGCACGGGTAAAGGTGTTTGCAAAAGACGGTCGAGAAGTGCATATAAAGTGCATACTAGATTCGGGCTCTCAGGCATCGCTGATCACTGCAAAGGCAGTGGAGGTCTTAGGATTTACTCCTAAGCGAAACGATATTAACCTCATTGGTGTGGCAGAGAGCCAGAACAAAGTCAGCTATTGTATTCCATTAAAAGTACATTCTTTGACATCCCAATTTAACACTATAGTTAACTATCATGTAGTAGATAAAATCACTTGTAGCTTACCTCAATCACCAGTCAGCTTAGAAGACATAAAAATCCCTGCTGGTGTCACCTTGGCAGATACAACTTTTAACCAACCTTCAGAAATAAAAATGCTAATAGGTGCTGACATCTTTGTCCAGGTCCTCCTGCCGCTTGAGGAAACTCAGCGCTTATATGCATGCAGTGATCTGGGCGACCAGCAGCAAGCTTCAGCTACAGGCATCATAAACACGAAGTTTGGCCATGTCATTGCCGGAGCAGTCGCATCCAACATCACAAAAAATCAGGTTGTATCTCTAATTTGTACAAGGTGCGAAACAGATCTAAGTGACAGTGTCAGAAAGCTTTGGGAGGTGGAGAGTGTTCCGGAGTTACTGATAGAAAGGGATTCAGAGCAAAAATTGGCTGAAAATATCTTTATAAATTCAGTAAAACTTGAAAATAAAAAATTCACTGTTGACTTACCTCTGAAGCTAGAAACCTGTAAAATAAATGAGACTCTAGGTAATTCATTTGACTTAGCTTTACACAGGTTTCTCAGTCTAGAAAAAAGACTGCAAAACAACATTAATTTACTTACTGAATACCAAAAGTTCATAGATGAGTACATAGAGCTTGGCCACGGGCACTTTGTCGATGTAAACTCATATAATTTCAATGAAGATCCTATTTATTTTATGCCACATCATGCAGTCATAAACCATCAAAGCAAAAGCACTCGTACTAGGGTTGTGTATGATGCTTCCATGAAAACTAGTAAAAAGATCTCATTAAACGACATTTTATTGAATGGGCCTACAATACAGAAATAATTATTTGATATTGTTTTATTGTTTAGACTAGGAGAATTCACTTTGAGTTCAGACATTAAGAAAATGTTCCGCAATATACTAGTGAACCCGGAGCACACTTCACTCCAGAACATTCTATGGCGTGATGATCCTAGTCACCCTATAAAATGCATGCGTCTTGACACTGTCACCTATGGTGTGAAGTCTTCAAGCTATTTGGCAACGCGCTGTTTGCTTACACTTGCACAAAAGCATGAGCATGAGTTACCGCTAGCATCATTTATAATTAAAAATTGTATGTATGTCGATGATGTGCTTTATTCTTGTTCCGATTTGCACAAATTGCTTGAAGCTAAACGGCAGTTATGTGAAATGTTAAGTTATGGAAGCTTTAGTTTGCATAAGTGGGCTTCCAACACACCTTCTGTTCTCTCTGACATTCCAGAAGTTGAACAGCAATTCAGCGAGATTGATTGATTTTCTAAAAGGCAACTATAACATGAAAGCCTTGGGGCTTACCCTTGATGTTCAAAAGGATAGCTTTAAAATAACCAGCCCAGAACCATTTGATGAAAATATAATGACTAAAAGAGGGGTTCTTAGCTACATATCAAAGTTTTATGATCCCATGGGTTTGGCTAGTCCGATTGTAATTACGGCTAAAAGTATCATTCAAAAAGTATGGTCACATAATATTGGATGGAATGAACATATACCTAATGAGCTAGTCAACGAGTGGCTTCAATTTGCTAGAAGCTTAGCTGCCATGCAGCCTATTAATTTAGACCGGCACATTCCAACTAAAGACGCAGCAGCAGTTCAGCTGATTGGCTTCGCAGACGCCTCCAGCACGACGGGATACGGGTGCTGCATATACCTACGCGTGGTCGACAAAACAGGTAAGGCTCAATTATCCCTACTCTGTTCGAAGTCGCGAGTAAACCCACGCGCGAACACATTAACGATACCCAGACTGGAGCTTAACGCTGCATTGCTTCTATCCATTTTAATGGAGCGAGTTTATGATACCTTACATAAAAATATTCAAATAGATGATGTGTACCTTTTCACAGACTCAAAAATAACTTTAGCTTGGATTCAAACAGAACTCACTAAACTACAGGCTTATGTATCGAACAGAGTGGGAGTAATTCAGCAAAAAACTAATAGGTGGCGCTGGTTATATGTACCATCTGCAGAAAACCCTGCTGATTTGATCAGTAGGGGTGTCAGCCCTCAGGAGCTTCCGAGCTGCGCCCTCTGGTGGGAGGGACCGAAGTATCTGCAATCGAGGTACAACTTTGATAATATTGAAAAGTTAGTCATACCTGAAAACTTACCTGAAATGAAGGCTAAGTTCGCGTCCACTCCTCCGGCTAAAGTTGCGTTGACAGTAGGTATACAGCATGATATATTTCAATTAATAAATAAATATTCAGAAATAGGAAAGATGACGAGGGTAATTGCTTACGTGCAAAGATTTTGTCGAAACTTAAAAGAGAATACAAAACTTAAAGGCACTCTCAGTCCTAATGAGCTACAACGTGCATTGCATTCAATAATTAAACATGAGCAATCGATACATTATTGTGAAGAGATAGGCATGTTACGGAAAGGTAACTCCGTACGAGGGCCACTACAAGCCCTACACCCATTCATGGATTCAGATGGCCTGATCAGGGTAGGGGGTCGTTTAGAAAATTCGGATATACCGACCGCACAAAAGCATCCTATCATTCTACCTCGAGAATCGCGAATAACTGAACTTATCATACAGAGTGAATATGTTAGGTTGCTACATGCTGGACCTAAGTCACTCCTGGCTAACTTAAATCAAAAATACTGGCTAATTAACGGCATGCGACAAGTCAAGAAAGTTACTCATAAATGCTTGGATTGTTTTAGGTTGAAAGCTGGTGCAGCGAAGCAGTTAATGGGATCCTTGCCTCAACACCGCGTGACATCATGCAGACCATTTAAAAAAGTAGGCATGGACTTCGCTGGGCCAATCCAAGTCAAGAATTCGCGTGTAAGAAAAGCTATAGTCGGTAAAGGTTATGTATGCATATATGTATGCTTTGTCACGAAGGCAATTCACTTAGAGTTGACTTCAGATCTGTCAACTGATGCATTCCTGGCGTCTTTCAAAAGGTTCATAAGTAGGCGTGGCTTGCCCAGCGACGTATTTTGCGATAACGGTGGTTGTTTTCGTGGGGCAAGGAACCAACTAGCTGAGCTGTACAAGCTTAATAGTTCTGCAGATCATCAGACGCTTGTGCAAGCTTATGCCGCGAAAGAAGGCATTAAGTTTCATTTTACGCCTAGTTATGCACCGGTATTCGCAGGGCTTGCAGAAGCGGCTGTGAAAAGCATGAAGTACCATTTAAAAAGAATCGTATTAGATGCTGCATTAACTTACGAGCAGTTACACACTGTTTTATGTCAGATAGAGGCCGTGCTTAATTCGCGCCCTATTTTACCACTCTCTCAAGATGTCAATGATTACTGTTACCTAACTCCAGGTCACTTTCTTATAGGTACAGCCCTAACTATGTACCCTGAAGTAGATATTGCTGAAAGCAAAACAAATAGGCTGGGGTTCTGGCAACAATGTATACAGTTACAACAAAGATTTTGGAAGGCTTGGTATAAATATTATTTAAATACTTTGCAGAATAGAAATAAGTGGTGTCAATCTATGCCTAATGTAACTGTAGGTGCACTCGTACTTATTAGAGAATCAAATGCTCCTCCTTTGGCGTGGCCCATGGCACGTGTAGTGAATGTGTTTCCTGGAAAGGACGGCAAGGTTCGTGCCTTGCAGCTAAAAACAGCTAATGGTAAATTATATACTAGGTCATTGCAGAGCCTATGTCTATTACCTATTGAATAGCTATAAGTTACGCTTATAGTTAAGTATTTTTGTTAATTATTTCAGCTATATCAGCTTTATATACTAGGTCATTGCAGAGCATAAGTGTATTACCTATTGAATAGTTATAAGTTTCCCTTATAGTTAAGTCTTTTAGTTAATTATTTCAGCTATATCAGCTTTATACTTAAATATGGGTTCTATTTTTATACATAATTATAAAAATTAGTTACTCAGTCTACCAACATATAAAATAGAATGTGTACATGTTATTATAGTACCTATAATAATATAGGATACCTAACCATTGTGTTGTGTTAATAAATGCCTAATATTGCTTACTTACCTAAAGGTTTGATGGATACATCAGTAAAATATATTTAAGATACATAAGTTAAGGATTACTACTGTATAATTATTGTCATGAGTTGTACTTGTATGTTTAACTTATACCTAACTAGTTTATAGAAACTACAACTTTTAGATGTACTTACCTTTATTTATGATTAATGTTTAAGTAAAATAAGTGAACCTGAAAGAAATTATTGTATTTTTGTGCATTTAAAATTTAAACTTAGACAAGTTTAGTAACTTTGTCCATTTCTAATTAACAGTTGTTACATACACATAGTTAAAACATAGTTGTTCAAGTTTGTTAATAATACTGTCGTTCTTGTTCAGACTTTTTTATGTTTTCTTAAACAGTTGACTGCTTTTGGATACTGTAGAATAAGAGAAATTTTGTGTACTGTTTGTTTGCTTGGGGCGGCAGTATGTTTATGACAACACAAAGTATTTTTTTTATCTGTGTCAAAATAAATGGCAACACTGTACTACTTCCTTCCGTCCGAGATAGAATTAACGAGCGTGTGTTGTGTGTAAACCTGTGACGATAAAATTAAAAGTGACAAGTAAAAAAGCAAGTCGTTTCAATCAACCGACCAGAAAAATACAGTCCACAGAAAACAAGAACTTAACATAGTTACTTTCATAGTATTATGTCTTACGGTATTTTATTGTGGGGAAGAGCTGCAGACATCGATTCTATTTTTATTCTGCAGAAAAGAGCCATCAGAGCCATTTACAATCTGCGTATGCGCGATTCTCTAAGGGAACTGTTTAAGGAAATTAACATAATGACGGTGCCTTGTCAATACATCTATGAAAACATCATGTACGCTAGAAAAAATCTGCATCTTTTTGATAAAAGAAGTGACAGATATAATTATAATACTAGAAATAGGGACCAACTAGTTCAACCAGGTTTCAGACTGGCTAAAGTAGATTCGTCTTTCATGGGGTACTGTTTAAAGTGTTACAATAAAATACCTCCCCACATTGTTCAACTAAATGAGACAAAATTTAAGTCTTGTATTAAACGCACACTATGCAACCGAGCATATTATAAGTTGAGTGATTACATCACTGATAAAAATGCTTGGCTGGATGCTGGTCTAGCTCCACAGCCATAAGGGTTCATAGATTAATTGATTAGCATTTTTAACAATTTTTGGAGCTGCTGAAGATGTAGATCTATATTATCTTTGCATTGTATAAACTCAATGTGTTAGTATTATATAATTTTTCGTAGCACATACATGTGAGCACTATGTACTTTAAAGCTACCATTTACGAGGTATACCTCTCATTGACTTGAATATGCCCTGGCGGTTGGGAGAGTCATGCTCACTTGAATGTCTCGCTGCCGGTGGCGCATGTGTTGGATCATTCGGTTCCCTTCAAAATGGTTGAGCTAAATGGTGCCGATCCATGCGTCATGTTCGTGAACGGACGCCGTCGGTTGGGACTGGTCATCTCTTAACTGCCTCGGTTATTTTAAATTTTGGTTTGAATTGTTATTATAACTATATTTTTCTCTAGACCTCTTTTAACATGCAAGACGTGTTACATTGTTCTCACATTGTACCCTTAGATTCAACATGAATGATGTAACCTAAATTTGTAAAATTTAACTGATTTTAAAAGAGTGTTCATGGAGTTTCTTGCTCGTTCTTCTCCATAGAAACCTACTGTTTGGAACGAGCAACTAGCTTCAACTTTGTGACTGACTGACTCTGACAATTCAAAAGTACCTGTAAATGGTTTAATTGAAATAAATGATTTTGAGTTTGAGTTTGAGTTTGAAGCTAAGCGTGAAGAAATCTTGGTCATATGTGTACTGTGTTGATTGCTAAAATTCGAAGTTTATACCTCTCAAATTGAAGTTATAAAGATAATATCAAAAATACTAATGACCGGTGTACTTAGTACATACACACATTAACATTGTCATAGCTTTAGGTTGAGCCTAAATCTATCATCATTTTCGCTATCTGTACCATTTTCAAAAATAACGCTTTCATCGCGATTTCACAGATTAACACATTTACGAAAGTCGTCTATGTGAATAGAAAGAGTAAAGACAGTGCTTGCCAGCCTTCACACTTTACATAGTAAACAAGTCTTGAATATTTTTTTATAAATCCAATACCATGAGTATTGGCTTGAATATTTTTTTATAAATCCAATACCATGAGTATTGGATTTATTAAAAAATATTCAAGACTTGGCTTGGCTTGACTATTTGGGAAGTGAAAGTAGGTACTCATGACTACAAATAACTTTTTATACAGAACCAACCCTGAAATATGAAGCACAAACAACTGTCTACAGAAATATGAAAAAAAAAAATCGTCACACCACACTAGATGGCTAGTGAACTAAATGTAAGCCTGTATTAATAGACATGGCTACTTGAGATGCCATTAAAATTAACCTCCACGAGTAGCTCCTACTTTTAACTTTTCGATGGACAGTACCTACAGCCACACATAAATGTTTTCCAACTGCGTAAAATTCTAAAAATATTTTTTTATGAAATAAAAATAGCAACATACTTCGTAATAGTTTCGAAAATACTATGTTTAATAATGTCTATCAATATTTTAAGAGAAAGCGATTTTGAATCCTATCCTGACTACCTTCAACACCCTGAGCAATCTGCCCCGGTACTACAGAAGATCAGGGTGAAACATTCACCGTTTATCATTCCGTAACAAAAAAAAAATCTATTGAAATTCCCCACGACAGAACACCTTAAGGAGAATTTTTGCAAGGAACCCAGCGTAATTCATTTCTTAGGTATTTTGAAAATTGCGACGCTGTTCAACGTTGTATCATAATTGCCGTGTAAAGAATTAATAATGCAAAAACTTTGACATATTTTACAAGTTTAAGTTTCCGTTGAGTTCCTTGCTTGTTCTTCTCTATAGAGACCTACCTATGTTTTGAAACGAGCAACAATCTTCAACTTTCTGATTAACTGACCGACTTTTTGCCAATTCAAAAGTGCCTTTAGATGATTTAATTGAAATAAATGCTTGGACTTTGACTAATTTAGCGGTCTACCTTGCTGGATCCCCCTTAAAGAAATTACATAAACCTACCTCTTAATAACAATAAGTCCTCATACAAAAACCCGGCACGCCCCCCTCTTTATTCAGGGGTAGATTAATATTGGATTTAATAAAAACCTTTAGAGGAACATAAATCACAGTGCCATTGATGGCTCGGCTTATTAGTCGGGATAAACACTGTCACAGTTTGGAGGCTTTCAACGTAAACATTCCACTTATAGTCAGATTTATTGAATGTTTCGACCCACGGACTTTGTGTATTAGTTGAAAGGAATATTAATATAGTTAATGGTGGTTTTGTTTATATAACAAAACCACCATTAACTATATTAATATTCCAAACAAAACCACCATTAACTATATTAATATTCCTTTCAACTAATACACATCAACCTACGCCTACCTACACAGCAACGGTATACCGTTGCTGTGTAAATAGGCTAACTATTTGAGTCGTAATGTGGTGGGTCGAGTCCAGTCACGTATTTTTTTTTAAACTTGCCCCGCTCTATCTTTTATCACTTGACTTTTTCCTGAATCGTAGGTGCATTCATAAATTATATAAACTCACCTACACAAAGAACCGATTACGTTACGTTTACTTCGTATATTCGTGCTAGGTTCTTAAGTCAAAGATAATATGTTCGCGACGCCACTCAGCTGATTGCAATACAATATATAAATTGAATCCAAAGTCTTGACTCAACGAGAAACACTGGGGAATACACGATACTAACGCTTTAGCCCTTTTCATTGAAACTTAGTATTGTGTAACGTCGTATTATTTGCGATTTATAAAATTAAACATAGAATATTAAAGGTATTTATTATTTTTCTTTATTCGTTAAATATACACAATAAATATAATTTCTAAACATTCTTGTAAAAATATTTAAAAAGAAAAATAAAATTTTATTTTTTTTAAGTTATAATAATATTTTTATTATTATTAACAAATATAATGTAATTAAAAGACAATTTAATTAAACGTGCCCGTTTATGTATCGAGCGAAATGGACTCCATATTGAGCGTTTGCTTCGATACAGGGAAGTGTAAATTTTATACCTAATAGGTAAGTTTTTTAATTAAGCCAAAGTTGATTAAAACTGTGTTTGTGAATAGCTCTAATTTATTTAAATAGGTTACCTATAGCACCTATAGGTACCTACGCCTGCCTGCCTTTCTTTTTCTAGCAAAAGAGTACCTACTCACTTACCTACTTACAACTACAAATAATTCGCCAATGATAAAAGTAAGTACCACTACCTACCTAGGTACCCACCTAAGCTCCCACTGGCTTAATTTAAACCAAAACATTTTAATCAAATAAAAAAAAATATTATTGTCGCTAGTAAAGTAGTAAAGAAAAGTACTCTGTGACCTAGAGCGATAAGGTGCAGTGGTTACCTACTGACGACCGCGACCGATAGAAAGCTCATGATTACCAAACCCAAACTTTCAATAGGTACCTACTAAACAAAACATAGAAGTAGGTACAGTACCTAACTACCTACCTACCTAACCTACGTATTCTAGACTTAAAATTTACACTCGTTTTCACAATCCACACAGTCTCACAGTGAAAGGTGGACTTATCTCGTAGGTCGTTATCATCGGAATTATCACGCAATGATAATTTCCGATGTCATTGAGGTAGGTACCGCCACTATTTGAGCGAATAAACTTAGGTACTAAACATATCGCCGTAGGTACCTAGTATAAACATATTCTACGAAAAGCGAATTCGGACTTTATTTTGTAAACGTAAACGGTTAAAAATTGAAATTTTACCAAACTAGGTATGATAAAATTATTCTGAGAAACGTATAGGCTGGTGCCCGACCGGACAATAGGAGCTATGTGCAACCGAATTTCACGGTTAATGTGTAAAAATAAGGTTTTAATTCGCTCCAATATTTTCATAGAAAAGCCGCCATTCAACTAATAATGAACTCTATTTGACAGTTCCAACGATTCAATTTTTCTGTTCGAATTGTCTGCGTTTGTGAAGTAATAAAAATAGCAAAAAAGTGTCGTGACAACTTTTCGTAAGAATTTTTTCCGTCTAGCCCCCTTTCACAACGCGCGATAAGGAACTTCGTTCCAATAATGAAAAAAATATAGAATTCTACAGGGTCTAAGCTACCAGCGGTAAGGGCACTAGAGAGAAGAACCTTCTTACAACATTATTTTATTATTACGACTTCTATTATGTTAATTCATATTGTATTAGGTTTGCATTTCCACGGGGAAATTAGATACAAATGCATACAGTTGCAATAAAGCTGACACAACTAAAGACATGGAAAATTATTGAACACAGCTTTCGCCGCCACTTCGTCCGCGTGAACGTTAGTGTTGTCGCTTATGCAGACAAACACTAAAGCACATGGCTGAAATGGTGAGCCGTTGAAAGTGTCTCAGTGCCAGACACTTTCAATGGCTCACCATTTCACGAATACTGGTTTTTAACAATGTCTTGTAAAACATTAATAAAATCAGTAATCATATTTGAACGTTAGTAAGTTATGTTTTGGTACCTGATACCTGACAATGGTCCATCTTTGAAACAAGCAAGCATGCCTTTAAATATGTACATATATCCCTATCGGCTATGATAAAATGACTCAAGTGTAGCGACTCTACAATCTTGAACGGTTTTGTAATATGTATATGAAAAAGGCGAATACCAAAAAAAAAACTACATTTCTTTTGATGCGTCCCCAAACTCAAAACAACTATTGTATATGTCGACACACAACTTTACTCATAAACAATTCAAATTCAAATTCAAATTAATTTATTCGCAATAAGTGTTGGTACAATTTCGGTCTTAAAAGAAATAATTATACAGGTCCATAACACTTAGTCATAATGAATGTGACATGCAAACATTTGGGTTCATACTTATTATTAATTAATTATAATTCAACAATTAAAATTAAGTGACATTTTGCAATATTTTTAGATACATTTTTTTATTAAATACTATTAATGTCCAGGGGTAAATGATTATGATTGTTATTTAATTTTTAATCTCTTATCAAATATGTCGTTTACTGAGTAGAAATTCTTTTCCCTTAACCATACTTTAAGACACCTTGCAAATTTATTCACGGGCAAGATTTTAATGCTGTCAGGTATAGCATTAAATATGCGACCACACATTGCATAGCTATTCTTACTATATAATGCTGTCCTTGGAATTATGGGCTATTCTATTTCTGTGCCTAATGCTTTTTGAGAACATTTCATGAGCTTTTTTAAATAGCTCCGGGTGCATTTTAACAAATTTTGCGCATTCAAAAATGTACAAACTTGGAAGGGTTAGTATCTTGAATTTTTTGAAAAAGGGTTTGCAAGATTCCTATGGTCGTATTCCGGCTATGGCGCGTATGCATTTTTTCTGTGCGATGAAAACTCTCTCACTTTCTGTTGACTGTAGCCCCATGTAATGAGACCATATCTTAATACAGAATCAACGTACCCATAGTATGCGGCGAGTACTGTTTTTGACGCTGATGTTTTTGATAGTTCGTATAGAACGTAAACGAATTTATTTATTTTATTACTTACTTTATTTACGTGGGCCTTCCAGTTGCAGTGTTTATCAATCGTGATACCAAGAAATGTCGTTTCATTTATTTCTTTTAATTTAATTCCTCTGTAACTGATGTATAATGTCTTGTTTTCTCGTCCATATGTACTAAATTGAATAAAATTTGTTTTTGTCAGGTTTACTCGTAGATTATTTTCGTCAAGCCATGTTATTATCGATTCAATTGTATTATTTATGTCAGTTGTATATTTATTAATGTCAGTATTATTCGATGTCATTATTAATGATATGTCATCAACGAATAGAAAACAGGGGTGGTTAGTAACTTCAGGAAGGTCATTAATATAAAGTAAAAACAATAGGGAACTAAGCACCCCCCCTTGGGACACACCAGACCTGTTTTGTTTGTAATTTGACCTGTATGATTTTAGTTCCAGTTTACTGTCAAGTTTTTCGATTTCTACACACTACATTCTGTTATTTAAATAGCTTGCTATCCATTGAAGTGCTGGACCCCGTATCCCATACTTTTCTAATTTGTCTATCAGGAGTTTGTGTGATACGAAGTCGAAGGCCTTTGACATGTCAAAAAATATGCCTGTTGTCTGAATCCGCTTATCTAAATTAGTCACAATTGTGTGAATTAGGTTAAAACATGCTAATATAGTGGACTTTCCTTTTTGAAAACCGTATTTTTCTTCCCTTAGGATAGCATGCTTATCGATGAATTGAGTAAGACGTTTATGCATGGCAGTTTCAAAGATTTTTGATATGATGGGTATGAGAGTAATTGGTCTGTAGTTATCTAGATCTTCCTTGTTACCTTTTTAGTGTAGAGGTTTTACAACCGATTGTTTAAGTAGGTTAGGAAAACAACCAGCTTCAAAAGATAGATTAACTAAAAACGTTAAGACGGGTGTTAATTCAACTGAACAACATTTTAGAATTTTTGTTGCTATCTCATCGTAACCTACTGAGTTTGTGTTGTTTAGAGATAGTATAATTCTGTGTATCTCTTCGTATCCATATGGTCTTAGGAAAATAGTATCACTTACCGATTGTATAAAGCTAACGTGAGTATTGCTATGGGTATCGTTTGTTAGGTTAATCCAATAGTCATTGAATGTTTCAGCAATTTTGTCCGGGCTATTGACTACAGTACTTTTGTTCCTTATGTTTTCTATGAATTGTTTGCTTTTACTACCGACGGACTCATTTTTTATCAGCTGCCATGCTGCTTTGCTTTTGTTTTTAGAAGTACAAATAAATCGATGATTAATATCTTTTAATAGACCCATGTATACAACGCCGTAGGAGCTTCGAGTATTTTTTAAACTTGGTTTGTTTTCGATAGTTTTGTTAGTGTAGTATTTGTTTCGTAATGATCTTTTTGTTTTGCAGCTTACTCTGATTCCTTTAGATATCCATTTCAGGGGTCGGTCCCTGTTTGAAATCTTTATTCTTCTGATAGGGAAACATAATTTATAGAATAGATATATTTGATCGTAGAACTTTTCGTAAGCTACATTAATATCGGTTTCTTTAAATACATCTGAAAACGATAGTTCAGACATACATTCTTTAAATTTACTAATGTGATGTTTATTATAGTCTCTCTTTTATATTGAGTATTCTGTCAAGGTTGGTTCTTTGTTTCTCACGGGTATACTTAATAGCTGTGCAGTATTGTGATCAGAAAGACCCAGATGTAAAAGTTCACCTTTAGCAGATTTGATGTTGCTAATTATATGGTCTATACAAGAATTTTGTCGTGTTGGTTCTTGAATATGGAGCACTAGACCATAGTTTTGAACAATTTCGATTAACGCCTTAGTTTTACTACTCATTTGTAGCGTGTTGATATTCAAGTCACCTGCTATCACTATCTTTTTCTTAAATTTACGTGTTATAAATTGAAGCACTGTTTCAAGAATTTCGAAAAACTTGGTAAATTAGAGATTGGCGTTCTATATATGCACAGATAAATAGATTTTGGTTCGTGATCTCAATGCCACAACACTCAAAGATATTGTCAATACAATGTTGATTTAGGAATGATATTTCTTTAAATATAGTACCCTTTTTTACGAGTATAGAGACTCCACCCCGTTTTTGTTTTTTTGTCCTGCAGTAAGAGGTTGCTAAACTGTAACCAGAGATTTTTATTAGGTTTTCGTTACCTCTTTCTATGAATATTTCCGATAGACAAATAATATCGGGGCTCTTTTTAAGATCTGAAAGCTCTGATAAATGAATTTCTATCAAATGAATTTTGCTTAATAAGCCGGCAATATTTTGATGAACTACTCTTAAGACATTAGCCTCGAAAAAACGCCTGTGTACTCGCGGTACAGAGGACATCTGTTCGAGACATGCTATGGTTATTGTTAGGGGTATTAGGTACGGTCTCCTCGACGGATACCATAACAGTATCAGTTTGAGTACTAGAGTCTTTCAGTACAGGTTTTAACTGTGTAAGGCGTCTTTGAGTGAGTAGATCATGAATTGGGGCAGGGGGATGTTTTTTAAGATATAACAATCGCTTTGTATGGGCAGCGTTTTTATAAAAATGTAAAAACCTGGAATCGTAGTCAATCTGATCCAGAATAGAATTAATCTTGCCGCATAACCCTTCAGCATTGAAAATGTTAACTTTATCAGAGTAATCCACAAATGTGCAGTCATTCGATTGTTTACAAAGTAGTCTCAAAGTATCATTTACTTTGTTTTCATTTAGGTGATCAGTTTTAGAGACTTTTAACACAAGAGTAGGACATTTTATACATTTTAAGAACACACACAATTCAGTAATAATTTTAAGCGGGTCAGCGTCATGTTCGCCAACACATAGTATAGCGCGGTCTTCAGAAGATATCTCAAACATTTTTGCGCTATTTAATATTTCCTCTGTATTCGCGTTAGGTTTCAGTATGAATATGAATTGGTATTTATTATAAGGATTGTATTGTCTTGATTGGATAAGTTCTTGCGCCAGTCCCGTACATTGCCTACTACCAAAGATAAATGCTCTTTTGTTAGGCATTTGCTTTCTTATAACAGGCCTTGGATTAGGCTGTGGATCAATGAACTTTTCTGCCTGCGTTTGCGGTGAAACATGATTTTTCGTCCTAGGTAATGGATTTGGTATAGGTTCGGGTGTTTTTTTATTGTCTATTGCGGGTTGAGTGTTATGTCCTATTTCCATCTTCGGCGTTGGTTTTTTTGATATCGTCGTCAGGGAGTCGTCGCTTTTTATTAGTGTAGAAGTCGTAGGACTGTTCGAAAAACTATCAGCAAGTCGTCGTCTTATACTTTTGGTAGTACTGGGAGACATCTTTCTCCTTAATGATGAGAGTGGACTATAACATAGCTGTTTTAGTATAGCCATTTCTTGAGTTAGGCTATGTATTTGCTTTTTTAGGTCAGAGTTTTCGAGAATAATATTATCTAGCTCGTTTTGTGTGCTTTCTAAACTAGATTTCAGCTGTTTTAATTCTTTTCCTATTTCTTCTGTGCAACAGTTGCGTAAGTTGGATGACAGGTCTAAACTTCTGCACAACATGTCCTCAGACAATGTAGAATCGATTGAATTATTATTTAACACGTTCATTGACTTGTGTCTCCGAAGTGTGATATACTTATTCGCACTGTCCATTGTTACTCTTATTGCTTACTAATACCAATCAACTCTATACTTCTGTTGAATCCTTTGGGGAACACACGGCGTGATGTTTGTAAGTACTTATATTATATAGGTACTTGCGCCTATATTGTAGGACGATCCAAAATGTAAATAAATGTTTGTTGCTTTTTGAGTTCGAGGCGAGGTTGGAACCTGCGTAGTCTAGCGCGGTAGATCCTGACCGCTAACCATTCGGCTACGGACACCGTTAAGTGCGAGCGTAAAATTTACAATCTCTTGCGTCCACAGAGTATAGATCCTTAAATGGCCACTAGATGTCGTTGTTTTCAAGATGTTGACTATTTGATATGGAACAACACTGTGTAGCATTTCGGCAACACAGTGTGATCGGTAATACGAATTTGATATTTGCCTGTCATCTACGAGTGCAATGTAAACAAATCGTTGGTGTCACAATTTATATAAGTTATGGTGTTGTTATTATTATTTAACTTACAATTTTGGGTATGTCACAACCATGTTCGGCACTGACACTGCAGCATAAATGTTGTGATTGTTGATTTCGTTGTTCGTGATTGATCTTTTGTGTTGTGTTGTTCACTGGTAAGTTATTGGAGTATATCTCATAATTGGCTTATTGTAGGTCGTCGCAAACATTTGGACACATAATTTGTATTACGTACTACACTTGAAGTCACTTGTTTGTAGATACTAAATTGACACTGTTTATATAATTAATTAATTAAATACGTGGAGTTATTATTTTCGTGACATGAGCGCCATCTATCCCTCTATCATCTCATACATTCGCCCTCTGTGTACGAAAAAGAAGTAAAGAAAAATATTATACTGTCATATATTTTCAGGCGCGCGTTATTGATCATGTTATATGAGACTGTTATTGAAAATGCTTCGCAAATATGTACCGATATTTTTTTATGACAAGTTATCACACATTCACGCCTAATGTGTAGGTATTCTTGCTCGATTCTTTTAAGAGTAATCTACATCGTGTTAAAAAATTGCCAGTCAGCAACATGGTGACGACGATAAGAGCTTATTTTTAGGGCTCCATACCGCAAAGAGAAAAATCTGAACCCTTATAAGATCACTTTGTTGACCGTCTGTCTGTCTGTCTATTTGTCAAGACCCTTTATCTCGGGAACGCGTAGAGGTTTTGAGTTGAAATTAAAACCATGTACTTAGGTCCACGGCCCCTTGAAGATGTGAAAAAATCAAACTTCTAAGTTAACATGAAAAAAACATACGGCCGTTTATGTCCCAAAAAACGTACATTTCGACACTCTCAATGGAATCAAAATTTATTGGGTACTTTCCGTTGACCTAGAACTACGAAATTTGGCAAGTAATATTGTCTTATACTATAAATACAGGGAAAACCTTTAAAACTGTACATTTGTAATTAAATCATAATAAATATATTCTTTATTTATAAGGAGCTTTTGTCCGCGATTTGGTCAGTGTGAAAGTCGGTTATCGCGAATGCAGACAAAGTCGCAGATAAAAAAGTAGCCTATGTCCTTCCCCAGGGTTCAAGCTATCTTCACGCCAAATTTCATCAAAATCAGTTCAGCCGTTTCATCGTGAAAGCGTAACAGTTACTTTCGCATTTATTGAAAAAAAAATTACATTTGTACGGAACCCTCGGTAAGCGAGTCCGAGTCGCACTTGTCCGTTTTTTTTCTCACGACCGAATTTCGGTCACGAAGGTCAAAATACAAAGAGACATTATAGTGCACAAGTATGTGTGCAAACACAGGCTCACTCTCTCTTCCCTCATTCTCATAGTTAGATGGGTCTAGAACCGCAAGTGGAAAGGGAATTCGATATTAGCCTGTGCGTTAATTTTCACTCGTTTATACAAAATGGAAGAAATACGATACAATTTATTGTGTGTCCGAATATATCTATACTAATAATATTATAAAGCTAAAGAGTTTGTTTGTTTGGTTGAACGCGCTAATCTCAGGATCTACTGATTCGAATTGAAAATTTCTTTTTGTGTTGGATAGTCCATTTATCGAGGAGTGCCTATAGCCTTCCTTCCATGCGAAGCCGGGCCGGGTCGCTAGTATATAACAAAATTCCAAGTGATTTAATAATGCAAGAGTTTTCTCTTATGCCGATGACACTGCTGTCGTATTCTCTGGGAGCTCCTGGCAAGATGTGAAACTCAAAGCTGAGATGGGCATGGCACAAGTAGTCAACTGGTTAAATAATAACCTGCTCACTTTAAATACATCAAAAACGAATTACATATGTTTTAGTATTAACAAAAGTAGCCAACCAACTGAGGATCTCAATCTAAGAATACACACATGTGGAGATGCTAATAACAGATACTGTAATTGTTCATGCATTAAACAAGTAAAACAGACTAAATATCTAGGTGTGATAGTCGATCAGCGGTTATCCTGGTATCCACATCTTGAACAGGTCTCAAATAGGGTTAGAAGATTGAGTTGGATCTTTAAGTCACTTCGACATATTATTCCAAAAAGTATGACCACTAAGCGAGACCCTCCAAGAAATGTTCTCAATGAGATTTACATGGCTTTGGTGCAGTCGGTTTTATTATACTGCATTCCTATTTGGGGTGGTGCAGCGAAAACTAAGTTTATTGACGTGGAGCGAGCCCAACGAACCCTGATAAAGATAATTTATTTTAAAAATAAAAGATTTCCTACTGAGACTTTATACAAAATTAGCGATCTACTTTCCGTAAGAAAAATGTATATTGTCCAAACTGTCTTAAAAAAACACAAAACCCTGCCATATGATAAAAACTTATCACGGAAAAGGAGGGCTGACATTGTTGCCCAAGTTCCACAAACTAAAACCACGTTTGCCAGTAGGCAATTGAATAAACGGTCTGCTCAACTTTATAACAAAATTAACAAAATTGTTTACATATACACAAAAAGAAGTTATGAATGCAAGAAAACAATAACTGATGGGATAAAGACACTTACATATGGTGACACGGAGGCACTTTTGGAGCACATAAAGTAGTAGATACACTCTCACTTACACTCCCACAAACAAACTCGGGTTCGGCGCGCGCGCTCGCGTTAGTCGCACGCCTTATCTATAACCCCCACCCAATTACTTCGCATCGCCATTAGTGATGGGAATACGCTCGATAAAAAGTTGTCGATATGGATCGTTTTCTCACACGCTCCAATTCTGTTGGCCAGTGAATGGAAGATACCAAAAAGAACCGCGCGTCAAGCCGAACAACGCCCACCGGAGCCAATCAAGACCACTAACAGCTTTAGCAATCTGCCTGGTAATCAGTCCGCTGCTGATTATAGCACGCGACTTCGTGATGCTGTCACAAAAAAGGTTACCCGCATTCCTCCCATCGTCTTGGAGATAGATCCCACCTGGACGCATGAGTACATCAGAACCACCATCATGTCTTGCTCGAAAAACTTCCACCTGCAATATAGACTTTTTTTTTTTTTTTTTTTATCTATTGATAGGCATACGTTTAACCACTATCTCACCTGATGGGAAGCGATGATGCGGTCTAAGATGGAGCACGCTTGCCTAGAAGTAACCTATTCACTCTTGCCTTAAAGACTCCCAGGTTGTAGCTATCAGGAAACACAGACTCAGGCAGGGAATTCCACTCCTTAGCAGTACGCACAATGAATGTATTCCCAAAACGTTTCGTGCGTGTGGGTGGGATGTCCACCGTGTGCCGGTGGCGCATCGCCGTACGTCTTGTGGTCCGATGATGGAACGGGCTCGGCGGAATTAAATTATGCAATTCCGTCGCACACTCCCCAAAATGCAACCGATAGAAAACCGATAGGCCAGCAACTCGGCGTCGATGCTCAAGACTTTGGAGCTTTGACTCGACGAGCCTATCATTGCCAATGATCCTCTTGGCTCGTTTCTCAATTGACTCTAGGGCATCAAGCTGGTATCTGGCAGATCCGTCCCAAAGATGAGAGCAGTACTCCATACACGATCGAACTTGCGCTTGATAAAGTTTAAGCAGCTGTTCCGGCGTGAAGTACCGTCTCACCTTTGCTAGGATTCCCAGCTTTTTGGCAGCCACTTGAGCCTTTGCCTCTATGAAAGGGCCAAAATTGAGGGTTGATGTTAACGTAACACCAAGAAGCTCAAGTCGGTCGGTTATCGGCACGGTTACACCTCGGAAAGATGGAGCTGGGTGGAATTGGCTCCTTTTAGCGGAAAAGAGACACGCTTGGGTCTTAGCAGCATTGAACTTGACCAGATTGGCGTCGCCCCATTCAGAGACAGCCTGTAAGGACAAGTTCAAGCGCTCAACCATCGCCTCCCGGAGAGACCGGTTCTGCGACCCACCAGCTCGTGCATCGGAAACGTATCTCTCAGCGACAGTGCTGTCGTCTGCATACCCAAAGGTACCGGGTTTTAGCAGATCATTAATATGCAGCAGGAACAATGTTGCTGAGAGCACCGACCCCTGAGGAACCCCGGCATTAATATCCAGCAGTCCGGACGAGCACAGATGATGACTGACGCAATAACCGAGTAGCTGTCATCAGCCACACGTCTGAAAGCCATCAAGCCATTAAAGATGGTCTACGTACCAAGGACATTGCCTTTCACACCTACTCGCGAAAGGATGAGAAGATGTACAAAGCCGTAATCTTCGGCCTTCCT
Organism: Charanyca ferruginea; assembly: GCA_947361185.1. Lineage (NCBI taxonomy): Eukaryota > Metazoa > Arthropoda > Insecta > Lepidoptera > Noctuidae > Charanyca > Charanyca ferruginea. Next base: position 34,285,347 of record OX376056.1, read on the forward strand.
GACTATGTCGAGGATGTACTTTCAGCTGAAATTGCCTCGCTTGGGTTCGAAAACGTCTTCGTTCGAAAAATGAAGGTACCTGCTGAAAAATCTTTTTCCTGTCCTCCTTTTCTGGTACAACTACCACCTTGTACTGATTTTGTAAAATTTCGACAGATCAGGCTTCTCTGCAATACATCAGTACAAATTCGAAAATACCGAAGCAACAATCGCTACGGAACACAGTGTTACAGATGCCAAGGATTCGGTCACTCATCTACCAACTGTAACTTAGCGCCCCGATGTGTTAAGTGTACTGAACCTCACTCGACCGAAGAGTGCCCCAAAAAGACCCGTGACCAGCCTGCAAAATGCTGTAATTGTGGTGGTAATCACCCTGCAAACTTTCGTCAATGTAAGGAGCGAGAAAATTATTTAAAGATTCTGCGAGAACGCCAAGAACAAGCCAAAGCCGCCAAGACTACGAAGCTGCCGTACAAAACAAACATCGTCGACGAGCGACCCTGGAACCTTGTTGCTGCTGCCAATACGCAAAAAGTCACCGCTACGGATAGTGCTCAAGATCCGGCGACAGCTGACATGCTCGCCATATTGATGACCATAAAAAACATCAAAAGTCAATTCTTAGGATGCACTAGTATGATGGATAAAGTTATATTAATTCTAACCCATCTTGGCCAATATGTGTAACACACAAAATGCACGAATTCTTTACTGGAATGCCGACGGCATTCGCTCTAAAATTACGGAACTGTTGGACATGGTAAGCGAGCTTTCTATTGATATCGTAGCTTTGTCTGAGACCAGATTATCCCCCCACACCATATTACACACCCCTGGTTTCCACTGCTACCGGTGCGACAAGAAACCTGATGGACACGGTCAGGGAGTCGCCATTTTAGTCAAGTCAGACATTGAACATACCCCTCTAAATACACCCATAACTCAAAACCTAGAATGTGTTGGAATACAAGTTGCCGTTTCAAATCAAAACATTGCCTTCATTTCAGCTTATCAATCGCCTAACCTGGCCTTACTACCCTCAGACCTAGACAAAATTATCAATGTTCACTCGAAAGTCCTAATCATGGGTGATCTCAACACCAAACACCCCTATTGGTACTGTTCTCGCTCCAACATCCATGGCGAGGTACTTTTCGATCATATGATAGTCAACGAATATGACATCCTTGCTCCTTCCTGTCCTACTCTTATCCACTATCATAGTACCCATACACCATCAACACCCGACATTATCCTAGCTAACTCTGTCTATTACCTTTCAGAGCCTCAGGTAATTAATGGCCTTTCATCTAACCACCTGCCAGTTTACTTCACTGTAAGTGGTAAAGTCACCAGACAAGCACGCACCTTTTTAAATTATGCTAAAGCGGACTGGAAAAGTTATAGGTCTCACTTGAATGAAACTATAACTTTAAGCCAAACCACATTCAAATCAACCCAGGAAATTGACCTTGCCATTGAAAATTTAACTCAATCAATCATAAATGCGAGAGATAAAGCCGTACCTAAACTACGCAGTGATGGTGGTCGTAAACTACCACGTCGGATCAAGGCACAAATCAAAATTAAAAATAGTCTTCGAAAACTGGCCTTAGAAGAACACAATCCACATAAACGACGTCACCTATTTTCTCAAGCCAACCACATGCAAAAATGCATCAAGTCCAAGTTGCAAAACCTAAACGACAACGTCTGGAATAATAGACTAGCTAAAGTTACTAACCCTGGTTCAGATTTATGGAGAGTAGTAAAGTCTTTAAACCACCAGCCTATCTTGATTCCCCCTCTAAAAATGCCAGATAATACTACCACCTCGACAGTCCTTGAGCAGTGTGAGACACTAGCAAATGCCTTCTTAGAAAATATGAATCTAACCAAACACTGGGTTAGCGATCCTACCACTGAACAGGCAGTCAAAGACTCGATGAAATTGCTGGACTGTTACCAATTGAGTGACTACCCATCGCTTGCTAGGCCGAATGAAGTTCGGAAACTACTAGGAAAATTAAAAACAAACAAAGCGCCTGGCTCTGACGGTCTAGGAAATGGGCTACTGAAAAACCTCCCGCAAAAAGCTATTGTTTATTTGACCAAAGTGTTTAATGGTTGTTGACGCATTGCCTACTTCCCGAATTCGTTAAAACACGCTAAAATAATAGCTATAAAGAAACCCGGAAAAGATCAGTCTATCCCGTCTAGCTATCGACCAATCAGTTTATTGCCAAGTATAGGGAAACTACTAGAAGCCATCATCCTATCCCGTCTCACCAAATTAACTGCTCATATTCTGATCCCCGAACAGTTCGGATTTCGAAGGTCACACTCGACCACGCAACAGTTAGCCAGGGTGGCTGAGCACATTGCCCATGGGTTAAACCGAGGCCTTTCCACAGGTATGATTTTACTAGACATTGAGAAAGCTTTTGATTCTGTTTGGCACGATGGCCTATTACACAAATTAATTAAATACAAAGTACCTCTATGTTTAGTAAAACTCATCCAAAATTACTTACGTGATCGATCGTTCTCCGTTTATGTGGGCAATGACCACTCTGCTCCTAAAACCATCCCAGCCGGTGTGCCTCAAGGCTCGCTCGTAGGCCCATACGTCTTCATACTATACCTGAACGATATTCCTAAACAGCCTCACACACAACTTGCTATCTATGCTGACGACACGGCAACATTCACGACAGACAAGGACGCTGATGTAGTAACTGGACGTCTACAATATTCACTGGAATTACTCAGCCATTATTTTAAAACCTGGAAACTGAAATTAAATTCAACAAAAACCGAAGGCATCATGTTTACTAGAAAACGTGTACTACCCACTAGACTTGTCAAAATCGATGATTTCCAGATAACGTGGCGTGTTTCGGTTAAATACTTGGGCATAATATTAGACAAAACACTTAATTGGAGCAAAAACACCGAAGTAATTATAACAAAAGGTACAAAAGCACTCAACTCATTAAAACCTATTCTAAATCGAAAATCTGTTCTTAGTCCTTCAACTAAACTTCGTATATACTCCACTTTGGTTAGACCTTGCCTAACTTACGCAGCACCGGTCTGGTCTAGTCTGGCAGAAACCAAGTATAATAAACTCCAAACTATACAAAACAAAGCTTTGAAATTATCATATAATACACCATTTCGCACTAACGTCAAAAGATTACACACCCGTTTAAGGTATCCCCTCTTAAAAGATTTCATATTAAAAACCTCCCGTAAATTTTATTTGCATAAAAACCCATCACACCCTAACAGTCTTATATCTGAAATTGGTAAAAGTAGAATGAGCACATTGTCCTACGCACGCACGTACAATCGATATCGACTGCCCCATCACTACTTCCTCCGTGACGTATCATGACGACAGCTCGCTTACCTGCCGACGCCGCTCGCACGGCCGGTGTGTATATTATGTTTGCGTGCAACTACCCGCTACTTACCTTATATTATTATAAACCATTATAATATAATGTACATTTATTGTATTTAACACTATAAATATTATGTGGGTCCCTACTAAGACTTGCACATACCTCGTAGGTACCTAATTTAAAGAAATCTATAACCTAATTAACTCATCATTGTAAAGCAACGTAAGAATAAAAACATGTTTAAATGTTTGTAAAGGCGTTAGTTAGCCTGTGTAATATAATAAATTGTGATTTGTGTACAAATAGAATAAGATCGTTTGTAAACAGTTTTATAAAACTTATGTATTAATAAAGACCTTGAAAAATCAATCAATCAAACAAACACTCTCGCACTTACTCTCACATACACTTTCGCATACACTCTCACATACACGCTCGGATACACTCTTACATACACTCTCCCATGCACTCTTACATACACTCTTACATACACTCTCACATACACTCTCACATACACTCTCACATACACTCTCACATACACTCTCACATACACTCTTACATACACTCTCACATACACTCTTACGTACACTTGCAGACACCCATAATTTTGTTTTAATTTTAATGTGTTTTTTTTTTATCTTCTATGTTAAGTACCAACGGTTTTTGTTAACTAGATAATAATGCTGTACTATGGAAGAGCGGAGTCTTCTATCACAGGCATTGTTTGCTTAAAAGGAGGCTCCAAACACTAAACCCTTGTTCTAAACTGAAGCATTAATAAACTTATTATTATTATTATTATTTAAAAACTTTAGATCTGAGATTAAAACTATTCCAATGGATAAGCAGTAATAATCTATCTTCTATAAATATAAAATGCTTTGTCCTGAATGACTGACTGACGGATCAACGCACAGCCTAAACCGCTGATCGTAGGAACCTGAAACTTGGATGGTGTGTTCTTTGTGTGACGTAGGCATCCGATAAGAAACGATTTTCCGAAATTCTACCACTAAGGGGGTGAAAAACGGGGGCAAAGTTTGTATGGGACTACGTGATTCGTTAATCCAATCTACTTCAAACTTTGCATAAACATTCTTTAACAGAATTGATGGAAGGTGGGTTTCATATTTTATTGAAACTCACCACCTAACGGAGTTAAAAATGGGTAGAAAGTTATTTTGGGAGTGATTTGCATCGAAGTTGAGATCAATACTCCTTAGTGCTTTTGATTTAAATTAAATTTTATTTTGACACGTGTCATATTTGAAAACTCAACTCAAAATAAATATTATTATAATCCTTTAGTCGCTGATTACCTAAAACGCAGTCTGCCAATTTCGCGTTATGCCTAGACCTAACGAGAGATCGGCGTATTGATATTTAGACCCATTGCGTATTAGTTAATGAGCGAATTATGCGAATTGAGATTTTGGTTTAGTCGTATTAGCTCAAGGGCGAGTTAGGTATATTGAGCGTTAGGTTATGAGCGAGGCAGGCAAATTAAGACTTAGTTTCAGTGCGATGTGCGGGCCCATCATACCACAGGTCATGCCCCTGATGGTATGGTGGGTCGTTTGGGTTAGGTTAGGTTAGAACTGTGACCATCAAAGCGCGAAGGCGAGCGAGCGGAGCGAGCGGTGCCGCGGCATCGGCCGCCGAGCGCCAGATCCCCTCTATTGTATTGAAGTTTGTATTGAACATTCGACTCTCGTAAATGTCTTATCGCTAAATTCCCATGATGAGAAATAGGTTTATTGCGACATAGTCATATCGCTAAATGACCATAGTGAGAAATAGGTTTACTGCGACATAGTCGTATCGCTAAATAGGCAATATGAGGAGTAGACCTATTGTGACATAGACAAAAACATACTTAGTCCCAACGCTTATTTTAAATGACATTTTGGCATAACGCGAAATTGGAAGGCTGCATTTTAGGTAATCAGCGAGTAAAGGATTATAATAATACTGCAGAAAAATTACATGTATTTTTTAATACATTAAGTTAAAGGATTATAAAATTATTTTGTTAAAATAGTGTGGCAGGCGCTGCCTGTGGTGGCGCGAGGAACTAGGGCTGACGAGGTAAATGCATCGTTGAAACCATAGAAATATATCGTACATGATATATCGATGGTTGAAACGATCAATTCTATGGTCACGAGTTTATAAATCGCGCTTGACCATCAATATGCGCGCTCAGCTTGGCGACAATTCACGTGTTCAATAATTCTCCGATGTTCATTTAAAAGTTGGGGAAGACTCTCTACCAGTGGAGAGAGGGCAGGTGGATCTAACAAAGACTCTTGGTATTGTAGTATCTACAATAGAAGAACTGATTCATCTGTTGTACGGCGACATCAGTCAAATACCGCACCAAGAGAATTTGGGTGTGTGAACAGGCTATTTTAACGCCCAAAAATTATCATGCTGCAGCGATCGTTAAAAGCATTCTCTTTCTCTCAAATTGAAGGGAGACAAGTAGTATGCATCTCAATGAACACAGTAGTCGGGCAAGGTGACGCCACACAATATTACCCCGTAGAATTTTGAGAGATTTTATAAAAATATAGCTAAGCTTCCTTAATGTTTTTTCTTCTTTTTAAACATTTTTAGGTTACGAATTTCAACATTTGTTGTGTACATACGTATGAATATATAAAAGTATTTTTTTAGAACTACAACGAACATGTGGCGGCTTAGTAATCGTAATATGCTGAGTTGCATTATTGACGAAGTACGTGGGAGCGGGCAATCGGCTCGCCAGTCGCCTACATACCACCGCCCTGCCTCGGCGCATACATTGTACGTAGTTAGCTATAACGAAGTATTGTGGAACTTGAATTAAAGACATTTGTTTCCTCGGAGTCCGATTCTTTATTTATCTCACCAACAACATAACACGCACAACACTGGTGACCTTTCGACGATTTTAAGATTCCGCGTTGTTATTCACATAGCAACAGGGTAGGCGACTCAAAACAGCTTACGAGGCAGAGGCGTTTAGACCGCGTGGTGCAAAGTGAAACGTAACGTGCTTTAGCAAGGTAAAGCGACGCGTGTGTGCCGTTTTCAAGATGAACCCACAAGCTGTAATGGGCCACCCCGGGGCAGCTGCCGTTGGAGACGTATCAATAGTAACAGTGCAGATGAGAGTTCCGGAATTTTGGAGAGAAATACCAAGATCATGGTTCATCCAGTTCGAGGCAATGATGGCCCCACAGAAGCAAAGCGACACCCAGAAGTACGAAATGGTGCTCGCAAAATTACCAACAGACGTTGTACGCCAGGTAACCGACATCATCGAAGCTCCGCCGGATACAGCGAAATACAAAACAATTAAAAGGCGTTTATTGTCAGTGTATGAAGAGAGTACAGATACACAATTTCACAAATTAATGCATGACACAGAACTGGGGACACAAAAACCGTCCCAATTACTCTGAGAAATGTCGGCCTTGGCGAAGAAATGCAGTTTGACGGAGGAACCATTGAAGAGGCTGTGGCTGGGCAAGCTAACACCTAACGTAGGTACGCGCAATGTTAGCAATGAGCGAAGACACCAAGTTGGAGGATCTGGCTAGGAAAGCAGATAAAATACTGGTAACCCTGGGAAACGGCGAGGTCGCATCCATCACACCCAGCACATCGATAAGTGACGGTATAGCCAGCCATTTAAAGGAACTAACATCGAAAATGAAGGAACTACGCGGTGAAATAAATGAGATCAGGAGGCGAAAAGACAACTCGGGCGGCAGACGATGGCAACAACGTCCTAGATCCAAAAGCCGGACGCGGCGCACACCAGAATCTCCAGACTGGCTATGCAGACACCACTTCCGCTACAGGAACAACGCGCGGACGTGTGAAGCACCGTGTAGCTGGACCAAGAAGCAGCAGAAGCAGGAAAACTAGACGCGGTGCAGTCAGCGTCGGTGGACGATTGTGTCGCGGGAAACCACCGACTTTGCGTGAAAGACTACAAAACGGGAATTGTGTATTTAGTGGACACGGGTGCGAATGTGTCAGTGATATCAGTGAGTAAAGCGAAAACAAAACAAAAACAAGAGTGTACGTATAAACTTTACGCAGCAAACAACACAGAAATAAAAACCTACGGTGTAGTGACTATAGAATGAAACTTAGGACTAAATAGAAATTACAAATGGTCATTTATAGTTTGCGATGTGAAACAGCCAATCATAGGGGCAGATTTTTTAAGAGCATGTTAGAATATAAGGTATAATTGGCAACATTAAAAAGCAATTAATAGCTCTACATTAAATACACATACTTATATACTCAAAGAATATTATTATTTAAGAACAGAATAGTGAAATGAAAATACTTTGTTTAGGAAACATATATTTTATTGTAATATTTCAGACTCAAAATCATTTATTTCAATTCAACCTTTTACAGGTACTTTTGAATTGTCAGAGTCAGTCATAAAGTTGAATCTAGTTGCTCGTTCCAAAGGGGTAGATTTCTATGGAGAAGAACGAGCAAGAAACTCCATGAACACTCTTTTAAAATCAGTAATATTTTACAAATTTAAGTTACATCATTCATGTCATAACAACTAGGTACATATAATTTAATATTAAAATTATACATATACATATTACTTTCTTCGGGAGCTCCGTACCGATCAACATTTCGATCAAAAGTGATTCAATGAATTTTTTTTTTTTTTTTTTTTTTTTTCGGATTGGCATCTCGCAGGTCAACCTAGGAGGTTGTCGGCTGCTTAACCGGACTTTCCTGTGGTGCCTTAAAAAATATTATTTTTAGGGCCTCCAGCCAGGGCATAAAAGCTTACAAACTAAGCGACTACACGCTAAGGGCACCCCCTGTGGGGTACGAGTCTCGGCTTAGGGCGTCGCTGGGAGAGGACAGCAAAGGGACAGGCTGGACCGGATTTCCATTATTTAAGGACGAATTTAAAGCTACAGGCTCAGCGGCGCGGGCTGGCACGAGCAAGGGTCGGGGAGGGGACGTACGGGGTCGTCGCGGCGGGCCTCGGCGGCGAGGACGGAATGACGGCGGTCTGTGTCTGTGTTTCTTAACTGTACTGGTGGCCTTATTGCTCTCCTGGAGGAGAGTAATAGCATCGTCAGGGTCGGTCAGAGTATGTCTCGGTCGTCGAGTCTTACTAATACGGGAGGGAGTGTACCGGGCGGCCGATACAATTAACGGGTTAGAGTGCTTCTCAGCAGTGTCGAAGAAGCGCTTGGCGGAGCGTTTCATGAACTGCTGGATTATGGTATTTTTAGATCGAGATGGAGGTTCTCGTTGCGAAGGTAAAAAGGGGCTCCTGTGATTCTTCGCAAGAAACGGTTTTGGAGGGTCTGCATCCTATGGAGACGGTATGGTTTCGCGTGTGCGAATACAGCACAGGCGTACGTCATGATGGGACGAATGCACGCCGTGTAAATGCGCAATTTGCACTTGAGTGACAATTTGCTGCGTGCATTCAACATGAAGTATAGCCTACAGAGAGCGAAAGCGGCGCGCGAACGCACCGTCTTTATGTGCTTTCCGAAAGTAAGATGGTGGTCCAGAATCACACCTAGGTATTTGGCTTGCTTCTCCCAAGGGATAGGCTTACCGAACATGGCTATCGGGCTGGGCAGAGAGGGGGACGAACGCGGTTTGGAAAAGAGTACTGCCTGACTCTTGATGGGGTTTACCTCGATTCTCCATTTCCGGAAATAAGCGCCTAAGGCTTTTGCTGCGGATTGGAGGGTACGAGCTATGCAGTCTGGGTTGCGACCCGAGTAATAGATGGCCGTGTCGTCAGCGAATAGAGCCAACTGGGCCTTTTTATCTTTGGGGATGTCGCTGGTGAACAGCGTGAAAATGAGTGGGGATACTAAGGAGCCCTGAGGGACGCCAGCGCGTATCGGGTGGGGTGAAGAGAGCGCACCCTCGATGCGATAGCGAAAGGTGCGATTCGACAAAAAGTCACGCAAGATGAGCACGAGACGATCTGGCACTCCGAGTTGGTAAAGCTTGTATAGTAAGCCGTTGTGCCAGACTTTGTCGAATGCTTTCGCTATGTCAAAGAAGAGCGCACCCGTCATCAAGCCACGCTGAAAACCAGCGCTTATGTGCTCGACGATGCGGTGGACTTGTTGGACGCAGCTGTGTTCGGTTCGAAAGCCAAACTGCTCGTCGGGAATGAGACTCTTTGCTTCGGCAAAGTCTTTGAGCCGCTTATAAATAAGCCTCTCGTAGATTTTGCCTAGAACATTGAGTAGACTAATGGGACGGTAACTGGTGGGATCAGACTTGGGTTTGCCTGGTTTCGGAATGCCGATAACGGTGGCCTCTTTCCATGCCTGAGAAAAAATGTTGTTGCTTAGAGCGCCATTGAAGATGGCGGTCATTAGCATTATGAGATGGGCGGGGAGGAGTTTGAACACCTTATTGGTGATACCGTCAGAGCCGGGGGCTTTCCGGGGTTTAAGCCTCTTGATAATATCGTGCACTTCGTCGGGAGTGACAGGAGGCAGAGGATAATCAGGGTCTTCAACGGGTGGGAGAGAGGCTCTACGTTCGACTTCGGCGTCGACCTCAGAAAGGTGATCTTCGTCTACTGGTTGAGAGCTGGGGGTGCATTGAGACTCTAGGCTGTCGGCTAGACATTCAGCCTTTTCATCGTTGTCGAAGGCGACGCTACTGTCGGAACGAATGAGAGGGGACATGGAGGCCTCGTTAGAAGAACGGAGCTTCCTCTGGAGTTCCCAGAAGGCTAGGTGGGTGGGCTCGAGTTCGCTAAGTGTCTTGTCCCAGCGGCTGGAGCGCAGCTCCTCGATGCGTTTCTTTACAGCACGCTGTAAAGAGCGCATGTGAGCCTTGTTCGCATCGCAGGGGAAGGCACTGTACGCACGGACGGCCGCGTTCTTCTCGGTCAACAGATCACGCACATCGTCAGGCAGTTTCCAGCGATGATCGCTCATCGCCGGAACCTCCCTTGAACAATCGTTCAAGACGGATTGTACTATCGAGCAAACTTCCGCAAGCTCACCTTTAAGGCGATAATCGCCTGGCACGGCTCTGGACTCGATCGCCGTATGCATGCGTTTTGACCAATAAAAAGGAAGCGTGTTTTAGTTGTGTTGATCGGAATACAATGATGTGTAGAAGTTGACACTCACACTAGTGTGTAGAGGCGCACATTAGTGAGCTGCGTTCCCTAGTTTGTGGGATGTTTTTTCAATGGACACAAATTCTAATTGTCGTATCGGTTTCAAACTATGATACGGCCAGCGTGAACTCTTTATAAATTACTAGCGGCTCTTGCCGCTTTCGCAAGGGTGGACGTTTATTTTTATACATTTTGGGATAAACGTAGAGTAAATGTCTTTATGCAGGAAATAAGTAGTTTTATTTTTTTTTAATTACCATTATATTTTTCACGGCGTTTTTTTTCTATTAGTATTTTGTTTAGCTTGACATTTTTAAATCCGTAATATCTTTTGAATGGAATGTCCGATTTCAATGTTTCAAAAACTAATCTACAGGTATTTAAACAGTCTTCAATACGAGATGTTTTATTTGAATAAGTATTAATACAAAAGGTATGGATAACATGGTTTGATTTTGGTCGGTGATTTCTATCAACTTTTAACATGTAAAAAAGTAGTTATAGTGGCATAACTATAATATTTGGACATTTTCGCGAAGTATTTTGTAGATTATTTTATTTTGTAAAATGTTTGTATGTTCTTTAATATTGTAGAACATTGTTTTGTTCTATCATCAGTAGTTTCCGCAGCGCATGCGTTGGAAAACATTTTAGGGCAATTTTTTTTACACCTTAGGGTCAAGTCACACCGGAATGTCAGCGCAGCGGCCGGCAGCTTGCCTGCAAACCATTTTCAACTTTATCTCTAAACGTCAAGGCATAGTATCGCTTCGGAGGTCATCGGCTCGCAGAGCCGCGCGGCGTCACGAGTTGCCAGTCGACGTATGCAAATCTTTAAGCGATACTATGTCTTGACATTTACAGATAAAGTTGAAAATGGTTTAACAGCGAAACTGCCTTCCGCTGTGCTGCCATTCCGGTGTGACTCGGCCCTAGGATACCTTATTGAAGTTTTAGTTGGGATCTCTAATTTTTTCAACGAATAAATATAGCTTATGTTACTCAGGGATAATGTAGCATTCTAATGAATGGTGAAAGAAATTGGTTTAGTACTTTTTGAGTTAATTCGTTACAAACAAACAAAAATACAAATCTTTTCTCTTTATAATATTATTATGATTGTTGACAAGAAGTAATTTCGTACTCATAGTAATATAATATGTTTGGCGTAGAAAATGTATTATTGGTATAACTTTATTTTAATTAGAAAGTATCAACATTCCACAAAAAAATATTTTGTACTAAGATATGTAAACTAAAGAGTGTCTTTTTAGGTTTGAATTTTTTTTTTATACATACACTAATGGGTACACCTCTGCCTAATCCTTCAGGGATTATTTATTTTATATAGTTATGTATTTAAATATTTCATCTGTATAGTAAGAAATGTTTGTATGATAGGCTACCGGTTTTAGTCTTAGTGTGATATATGCACTGGTTGCTTGTGGGTTGTTTAAAATTCACTTAGGATGTGCCTTTAAAAAAAAACAATTCAAATTCAAACTATAATTTATTTTATAACTACAGATATATTAAAAATTAGCATTAAATAAAAATTTACATATTATTTAACATACTTGTCTTGCCACGCAATCAGCCTAACAGATTGTTCATATGAGGTAACAAATAACACAACTATAATAATATCTAATTATTAACATAAAAATATTAAAATATATTTTTTAAATCATACATATCTTTTATTAATAAATTATTTTATTTTAGCACACATACACATATTATACATTACTCTTACTTTATTACATTATTTATCAAATACTAGCTGTCTCCCGCGGTTCACCCGTGTCTTTGGTTACTGCTCCGTGATGAGCATGATATTTACAACCTGTTCCAGAAATGCGTAGCCACATTTAAAGGTGATGATCTGCAGTATCTGATAGAGAGCCTATACACATATCAAACTATACTGAGTTTTGGTGTTACTTTGCCTCATCCAATAAATCGATATATTCGGAAAGTTATCGAAAACTTAGGACAGTTTATTTTGATATATATGTGTATAGACGTATTGTGTATGTGTTAAGTATGAGCACCCATTTATGGAACACGTTGTATAGTTTATAATATTCCTCATAAATCTAGCTATCATATATTATACAAAAATAATGACTATTATATTATCACAATAGCACTGATAGTTCCAGATATTAACGCGATTAACAAACAAACAAAAAAATCTTTAGCTTTACAATATTATTAGTATACACATTCATTTATATTAATTATATAGGTGACTTAAAAATAATTGGCACAATCATTTGACAAAATAACATGATGACAATCATTATTATGGAATTAGAATAATACAAATTAGAATGATATACACTAAAATACGGGGTGTAAAAAAACACATCACATAGCCGTTAACTACGCATGCGCATCAAACTTAGTAACATTAGCATTACTGACTTTTATTTTTTGATCCGGAAAATCAGTTTGTGGTAGCACAAGAGCATTGCTATAATCATTCAAAACGTTGTAGTTTTTGTTTTAGTAAAAAAAACTTACAAAAATGTTGTAACTTTGACCTATAATATCTCCGGAACCAGAAGGTTTCCAGGTATGGACCAAGGCTAAAAAATTATCACAATAATATTGGTAGAACAAGTAGGTATCTTTCGGTTTCATTAAATATCTCTTTACACCCTTTACACCACTGTGAAATTTTAATGTGTTTTTCCTGCAGCGAAATGATATTATCTTGTTAGAAAAATTCATTTTTTTATTAAAATAAAAAATAAAATTGTGATTAAAAAAAAATTCAAAGTGATCTCTTGAACCATTTATTATTATAATGATAATAGGTGTATTTTTTTATTATTTTTTGGAAACAAAAACATTTTTAATGTTTAAAGTTTGCTGTATGTTTTGATAGTACTTAACTGAGAGCAAATCATTCTGCCGCGGGGAAACAACCATTAACATTTCAGAATGTATAATATATTATACAGGTGGTCTCAATAGTGACGTCATAGATTAATATATTAGATTTCTCGTGCCCAGGCTTATTCAAAAATATTCCACGGATGTTTCCCGATTCTTGATTGTTACGAGTTATATATTTTTTTTTAATCTTTTGAAAACATTTATGGGTATAGCTTTAAAAAAAAATGTCTTTTTTACACGCCTTTTTACATTCATGTTGCTTTGAAAATTTATACTTTGAATATAATATATATTTAATAAAAGCTAATATTAAAAAAAAAATGTTTGAAGTAAAAGTTTCGACTGTGTATCACTCGAACGTAAATTCGAAGATGATTATTTTATATCTGAAATAATGTGTCGTAACAATAATAATTGAAAAAAAAATGTAAAATAATCGCATAAAAAGAGTTTTTTGAAGTGGACCCCTTAACTCGAAAACTATCAAGAATCGCAAATCATACATGAGGTATTTTCGAATACCTCTGTGCATGAAGAGACAATTTTTTTAAGGTCACTATTTGGACCATCTGTATGTTAAAATTAAATTATTACGAAAACTAATATTTCGTCGCTGCTCCTCCCGCGTCTATTACAGCATCGCACCGGTTACGCATCGACCTAACCAGGACTTCGCACAAATTGGAACCCCTTAATGTCTCCCAAGCTTGTTCGCAATGGGTGACGAGTGCTTCTTTGGTTCTTTCTGCCCTATTATCCCATTTCTGGACCATTAAACCCCATAAATTTTCAATGGGGTTTAAGTCTGGCGATCGGGGGGGCCATGGCACTGTTTTAATTTGTGGTTGCTCTCGCAACCACTCTCGGACAACTAGCGCACGGTGTATCGGGCAATTATCTTAAAAAAAAATACAATTCTGGCACCTCCATTTCTGGATACACCGTGCGCACAGTTGGCAACATAATATTTTGAAGGACTTCTTTATATGTGTGGCCGTTTGCCCTCCCCGGTATAAAAGCAAGCTCGCCTGGTCCAGCAGCACTCATCCAGCCCCACATATTTACAACAACTCTTCCCGATTCAGCATTTGGGGTTACATTTCGAGGTTCGTATCTTGTGTTATCTATACGCCATAAATTCCGACGACCTTGTTGGCTAGACCTAAAGCTCTTTTCATCGCAAAATATGGCGTAAGAAAAATCGAAGTCTCTGTAGTCCCGAGCGAATCGTACACGAGCAGCTTTTTGCTCCTGTGTCAAAATAATTTTTTTTGCGGGCCGTCTGTGGTGGACTCCAGCTCGATGTAACTCGTTCCGGATAGTTTGCATTGATACGTCATACTCTTGTGCGAAATTGCGAGTAGGTGTGAAAGGGCTTTCTTGAAATGTAGCTAGCATATTTCCTAACTGACCTTCGCTTATAGCCCGAGGTCGAGGTGCACGAACGCGCTGGGTCATATCTTCTCCTTCTTCATATCTTCGCACCCAACGGCGCACCGTGGTTCTCTGTAAAAAAATAATAATAATTAGCATCAAATTGTCACATAATATTGTCACATAAAATATTATGGCAGTCTTAACTTAATCCTTTTGCACACACAAAAGGATTACTAGTTCATAACAAATAAACCCTAACTTTTTAAATATCTATTGTTCTTCTTCACACATTCTTATCTGTATTTTGTATGGGTAGTAAACCACAAACAAATATTTATCTACGGCATTATAGTAAATTCCAATGTTGTGTGAAAC
This sequence comes from Charanyca ferruginea, assembly GCA_947361185.1. NCBI lineage: Eukaryota > Metazoa > Arthropoda > Insecta > Lepidoptera > Noctuidae > Charanyca > Charanyca ferruginea. Next base: position 34,300,575 of record OX376056.1, read on the forward strand.
TCTCCCAAGCAAATTTAAGCTTTATTTTTAACACCATAAGTGCGGTAACCCAATTTGAAAATGCAGTGATGACTTGAAATGAAGAGCCATTGTTTAGGTGTTGAAAGATTTGTTATCGGGTCATAAAAGGCCCGAACAATGTCTTTGAATGTGCCGATATAAAAAAAAGACAGGACAAAAACAAACTTCTTGACTGCATCACTTATTATATTGAAAGTAAAATATTTGGAATATCTAAACGTAATTTCTTATTTAATTATTTCAAAATTGTAATAACATGTTATGTTTTATTTATATTTATCATTAACTAGCGATCCACACCGACTTCGCACAGGTGTTACACATTTTTAAAATTCTTGCCTTTGCTCTAAAATAATATGCATGTGATAAATGATATAAGTATTTGATGAGTGAAAACCATATCAAAATCCGTAAAACATTCAAATATAATATTTATGAATTGAATTACAAGCGATGTTAGCAATGTTTTGTCACAAGTTTTAGGTTTAGCATTGTATTTTTTTCTGAACCAAAATAATATGAATTATTAAACATTTTGTTTGTAAACTACAATTTAATCTGTCAAGCATTGTCGTCGGGCCGATGTCGGCTTTAGAAATAATAACTTTTAATTGCCTCTGTAATTACGGTAACTGAAGAAAAAATTGAGATCTACATATATAATAATGCAAACAATGAAAATATAGCACAGTGAACGAAACCTATACTTGCCCTTAATTTATTTCTATTAACTCTCTCTGGATTTAAAAAAAATATAACTTACTTGTAAATTCAACTCCAGCGCAATTTGGGATATATTTAATCCTTGTCTATGCAAGACAATGATCTCATTCCTTTCGTCTTGATTGAGGTTTCGGGTTGTCATGGTTATCAGCAAAACACAGCCCACAGTAGTCACAATACACAGTCCAGGACACGAGCAAAGGTCAAAAAGAGTTCCACGATCACAGTCCGGTATACAAAGCAGAGGTCACAGTTGGGCAGGCAATCAGTCCGATAGAAATAAACAGGTCGTAGTAAAATAAAATTGCGAAACGAGAACAGGAAGCGTGAACAATTAGCGAGATGCAAATTGGCACTGGTTAATGGTTGTTAATATTTTTTGTCGCACGCACGCAGTAAGTAAGCACTCACACAAATACTTATTGTCTCTAATTGGGTAGAGCAAGGAAAGGGCGTGGTCTGTCACTAACTGCGCTTCCGCAGAAAAATTTTCTTAAGTGAGCTTGCTTAAGTTTTGCCGATAGTACATGATTTGTGAACGAGTCGATCGCGCCCGTCGTGTCTGCGACTGTCACCAAGTGGTCGGGGATAGCGTCCAAGTGAGGCGACGTGGTGGATTGTAGGCTTTCGCTTACTTTCCTCCAGTCGGTAATAATTTGGGTCGGAGGGGGCTGGCTAGGGTTAGAGGGACCTGAACGGGGAGCTAGTTCTAATATCACTGGACGATGGTCGGAATTAAGCTCGTGTAGCGTCTCTATAGATTGCAAACGGCGGTTCACATTCTTGAGCAGCGCTATATCGAGGATGTCGGGAAGATGGTTGGGATCGTGGGGGAAATGAGTGGGAGTCATCGGGGCGATGACGTCGAAGTTCAGTTGAGAACAGAGGTTAAACACGATCCTACCTCTGGAAGAGGTCCTGTTACTATTCCAGGAGGGATGTTTGGCATTGAGATCGCCCGCCAGTAAGACGGAGAGTGCTGATATAATAGTTAACGGCTGATGACCGGTCATGCCGAGCCGACAGACAGAGACCTCGAGGCGAGCGAGGGGAGGAGGGTCCATAGGAATGCAGTACAGAGCCTTTCTATAGTATATTAGGGTACCGCCCTTGTGACAACGAGACCTATCATTGCGAACTATACGGTAGTTGACAATATTCGGGTCACGATGATGGGGCTTAAGAAAGGTCTCCTGTATGAGGAGGATATCAAGTTGATGGTCGCGGAGGAAATTGGCGATCTCATCACGTTGGTTAGTAATGCCATTGGCGTTAAAGAATCCTAACTTAAGGGATCGGGGTTTATTAGTACACTTTCCTTATCCATTGGATTAGTTAGGGTAAAGTTTATCTAGGGCTTGCGTAATCTCCGGATACGCTTTGAACACCTTAAGGATGTCGCTAATATTTGCTTTGCAATGCTTTGCACGCGAGTATATCCCTAGCCATAGCTTCAGCAGCGGGGTTGCGGTAAATTTGGTAGGCGAGGTTGATGACTTCGCCTATCCTCTCGGTAGGGAGAGATGCAGGTACGCGGGAGGCTGAGGGCGCGGTTGAAACGGCGGGGGCGGCCTTAGATGGGGCGAGGGCGGCCTTAGGAGCGGCGGTGGCGGCTTTAGGAGCGGCGGGGGCGACCTTAGGTAGGGGGGGCGTGGTCGCGGAGGCTAGGTTCGGCGCGGGGACTGGCGAATCCATCAGCGCTGGCATGGGCAGAGATTGGGAGGGCCTCAATACAGGGAACGCTCTCTGATGATTCAGCGAGTTCCATGGGGAGGGCCTCTGAGGGCTGAGACGCTCGGGCATCTCTGAGGAGGGAATCTTAACAGAGGGGCTTTCCCTTTGTTGACGAGCGTTCGCACGCTTGGTCAACTTGGGAGAAGAGGATTTTGGGGCTTTGGGGCAGCCGCGGTAATTGGCGGGGTGACCTGATTGGCCGCATAGCACACAGCTGGGAGGTTCTGTGCACAGATTGCGGTCTTTCGGACGGGGGCAGTCAGCAGTTGCGTGCTCACCCAGACACTTGACGCATCTAGGGGTCGCGTAGCAATTGCGTTGGGCGTGACCGTAAAGTTGGCAGCGGTGACACTGTCCAACCGTATCGGATTTATAAGGCCTCTCGATCGAGATGCCCGACAAGTGACATACCGACTTTACTTTAAAGATCGGATGGTGGCCGTCGGTGTGATCGCACACGACAAGAACCGAGTCGTATGCAATCGCACCCCTAGCTTTGTGCAGACGATGCACAGCGGATACTGGGACATTTTGCGACTGAAGGTCGGCGAGAATCTCTTCCGTTGAGATTTCTTTAGGGACGCGTCGGATTACCACACGGGTGGGTTTATCATCGGGCAGGGAATAAGTGTGGAACGAAATGTTCCTCACTTTTAACAGGGATTGATTCAATGAAGTCGGAACACTCGCTTTTATAAGCGGCGACAAACAAGTATGATTCATGAACGATGACAAGCAAATGTGATTCATACTTATTTGCTATCCAAAGTTTAAACACACTTTATTCTATTTAAAATGATGTTATTTACTATACTTCTACTGCATTTAATCAGAAATTAATTATTACTTTATATTACAACACGAATTACGTTGTTATATATTAATTTCATCAGTATAAATCTAACAAGCGCACCAAATAGTCGTAGATTTACATAACAAAAGGTTAATTGACGGTCTCACTAATATAAGTAGGGAAGCAGGTATAGTGAAATGTTCCGAATTTACCATATCTAGCATTCAACATGACAACCCGTACAAAGATCTGCTCGAAAAGTTCTCAGAAATAACTAAACCAATTTCGTACAAAGAACCCCCTACCCATAATACATACCATCACATAGAAACTACAGGCCCGCCCGTGTTTTCCCGTGCTAGGCCGTTGCCACCGCATAGATATAAAATGGTACAAGAAGAATTTAGGTTAATGCAAGATTTAGGTATATGTAGGCCATCAAAGAGTCCATGGGCAAGCGCGCTACGCGTCGTGCCTAAGAAGGATGGGCAGATCAGACCCTGTGGCGACTATCGTGCACTCAACGCGATCACGAAGCCGGACAGATACCCGATCCCAAGACTACAGGACTTCACCTATGGACTAGCAGGTAAGAAAAAATTTGCACGCCTAGACATAAATAGGGCCTATCATAATATTCGCGTAGCACCGCAGGACATAGAAAAAACAGCAATTATTACACCATTCGGACTGTTCGAATTTCCGAGAATGTCATTCGGTTTGCGTAATGCAGCGCAAACGTTCCAGAGGTTCATGAACAACACAGTGTTACAGGGACTAGAATACGTAAACGGAGAGCGGAAAGGGGAATGTTCATACCTATTCTGTTATATAGATGACGTAATCATCGCAAGTACTAACGCCGAAATACTCCGAAAACACTTGAGCCTCGTTTTCGGCAGATTCGAACAGTTCGGAATTACTATTAATCTGTCAAAATGTTGTTTCGGTAAGCCGGAAATAGAGTTTTTAGGTTACAACGTCAGCCCAGAGGGAATAAAACCCTTGGAAGATAAAGTCGAGGCGATACAAGGTTACCCGCGGCCAGAAACCGTCGAACAGCTACGACGATTTCTTGGAATGGTAAATTTTTATAGGTTACACATACAGCAAGCGGCTGAGCACCAGGCAGAGTTAAACAAGTTTTTGCATGGGGCCAAGAAAAAGGATAAGTCAAAAATAACATGGGATGAGAAGGTCACGGCGGCTTTCGAGCAGTGTAAGGTAAGCCTACAAAGCGCCATCACACCGGCTCACCCAGAGGCCACAGGTAGATTGTCCCTAATGTGTGACGCATCAAATACATGCGTGGGGGCAGTGCTACAGCAGGAAGTCGCCGGGAAAGCGAGGCCCTTAGGTTATTTTTCTAAGAGACTATCAGAGGCCCAGCAAAAATACAGCACATACGATCGGGAACTGCTGGCGGTCTATTTAGCCATAACACATTTTAGAAACATGATCGAAGGTCGAGAGATTACTATTTTTACAGACCACAAACCGTTAACGTATGCTTTTTCTAAAATAGGTACCGACCGAGAGACGCCACGGCGCACAAGGCAGCTATTGTATATCAGCGAATCCACGAGCGACATACAATACGTCAACGGAAACGAGAACCAAGTTGCTGACGCGCTGTCACGGGTAGAGTCCGTGTTTTGCCCGACGCAAGTCGATTTCGACGAAGTCGCACGGACACAGGAAACAGACGAACAAATGGCGCGTATGTTAGCAGAATCTCAAGGTAACACTGTATTAAAACTAATTCATTCACCATTGTGCAACAAAGCAATTCATTGTAACATTTCAGAGAACCAGGTAAGGCCATACCTCCCACACAAATTTCGTAAAATAGCTTTCGATGCAGTACATAACATAAGCCACCCCGGAATTAGGGCCACACGGAAAATGATAACGAAACGTTACTTTTGGCCAGACATGAACAAGGACGTCACTAGGTGGGCCAGGGCATGCATTCACTGTCAGAAAGTAAAAGTACAGCGACATACGGTATCCAAATTAAGTAGTTTTCCGGTAGTAGATAGATTTGAACATTTACATGTAGACATAATCGGAGCACTGCCAACGTCACAAGAAGGTTATAGATACTGCGTCACTATGATAGATAGGTTCACGAGATGGCCAGAAGCAATCCCAGTTACCAATATCACCGCGGACACAGTAGCTAAAGCCGTTTACGAAGGTTGGGTATGCAGATTTGGGTGCCCACTTACAATAACTAGCGATCAGGGTAGACAGTTTGAGAGCGAACTATACAAGAGCCTGTTAAACCTGTTAGGCATTAAAAAGACCCGTACAACAGCGTATCATCCGCAGGCGAACGGTATGGTTGAAAGAATGCATCGCTCACTTAAGGTCGCGATTAAGGCTAGGCTACAAGACAATAGGTCGTGGGTCGAGGAATTATCGACAGCGTTGTTGGGACTTCGTGCGGCCTGTAAGAATGACGAAAACGTAAGCTCAGCAGAATTAGTATTAGGACAGACACTACGGTTACCAGGCGATTTTTATTGCGAAAACAACTCGACACAAGTAGAACATTTACCTACGTACGTAAGCAAACTCCGAAGCGTAATAAACAGTATGCGGCCACAGGCAAGGGAGAGCAGCGATTCGCGGAAAATATTTATTCATAAAGACTTAAATACGTGCTCTCATGTTTTTATAAGGAACGATATGGTAAAGAGTCCACTAACCCCATCATATAACGGCCCACACAAAGTAATCAGTAGGGATAAGAAAACCTTTAAGATACAAATAGGCGACCGTCGAGCAACCATTTCCATAGACAGATTAAAACCAGCGTATACGTACGACGAGGAAAAACCGCCAGAAAACAAACGTACCGAAAATGAATGTAAACCAAATGTAGAACCAAGCGAGCAGAAATCGCTACCGCCCATGGTTAAAACCACGCGCTGTGGTCGAGTAATTAAGCAACCGGTGCGATTTTTGCTCACATGACAAGAATGTAGGTACACCGAAGGCTGACAAGAATTTTATGTACATTTCACTTTCGTTATTTGACCAAATATACCTACTTGCAGTACAAATTAAAAACAGTTAGAATTCTAAAATGGGAAATTACCAAAATAAAGAAAACGTAGCCATAGCGCAGGCCCAAGTAGTAGCAGGACAGCAGTTAGAGAACAAACTAAACTATTTCGGGATAATGTTAGTCATTATCGCCACTATAATGGGCATATTACTATGTTACGCTATCAAGAGAGGTTGCGCGGGCCAAGCGAGGGAATGGTTAAGAAAAGAAGTGCCGGGAATACTGGCAAGACAACCCGGTACAGGGGGAAACCCGGCACCGACAGCCACCGCCACGGGATACGTATAGCTAATCGATGTTGTGAAATGTGCAAGAAAACGATAGTGAGTAAGAATAAGTTGTTTGTCATACTTATATTGTAGTTTATTTTGTGAACGGCGTTACCATGACCAAAGCTGCCGACCCGCGAGGTGTTATTTAATTATTGCAGAGCGGAGGTCATGGTAACTACCCTTAATATTTATTGTATAATGTCAAGTCGGCTCAGAGCCCAGGCGAGGACGAGACCGCAAAAATTTTAGAAAATAAGGTGCATAGAAGCTATATTTAGCAATAGGAATAAAACAATAGGCAGCATTCAACTGTTGGAATGCTGACAGGATAGAATGTTATCGTAAGCAACAATGTAACTTAGGAGACTTCTTAGCACGATAATAGTGATGTAAGCATGTACTTTACATTAAGAATAATTTTTTTTTGTGTAAAATTTTTGGAAAGGGTGGGTGTGATGTGGCGGCTTAGTAATCGTAATATGCTGAGTTGCATTATTGACGAAGTACGTGGGAGCGGGCAATCGTCTCGCCAGTCGCCTACATACCACCGCCCTGCCTCGGCGCATACATTGAACGTAGTTAGCTATAACGAAGTATTGTGGAACTTGAATTAAAGACATTTGTTTCCTCGGAGTCCGATTCTTTATTTATCTCACCAACAACATAACACGCACAACAAACATATCGTTTTTAAATCGTGCAATATACGTACTCTGTGTTTATCTTAAAATGTAAAAAAGAAACAATTATTTATGATCACATTTTTTTCAGCATGTATCGCGAAAGAGTCTGCTTTTTTTTGTACATTAATCGTGTGCACGACAGAATTTCCTTTTGGCATAAAAGACAAATCTCCATACAAAGTTTCGTGCTTCTAGACCAAGCTGTACACTGCCTGTCAGTGAAATTTATAATTGCTATTGAGTAGGTAGGTACTCAAGTAGTAATTATTTACGACTTTCACGCGGACGAAGTCGCGGGCATAAGCTAGTTATAGTATAAAAGATTTTTTGACAGGTAATATTTTTTTATGTAACCTATACCTACTTAAAATTTGCATGCTATGATATAAGCAAAGCATGTATGCTCCTTAATGTCTCTTAAAACAACTTTGTACACCATGTTTTATGCAAATAATATTATTATTTCCATGGATTCAATCATGGTAGACCCCCAGCATTTGTACGCAAAATACGCGCTGAGGCGTGAAGTTGCGGAAGCCAGCCCGTCATACAACTACTACTACCCCCCAGCATTAACATGTTTTATTCGTGAATCAGCCTTTCCATACATATTGACTGTGTATTAGGGTATTGTAAAGGTTGCATGCGTAATACAACCTAGTCGAAAACATTTAACTAAATATTCCTTCTAAACACTCTGAATTTGTTCTAGAAGTATTTTGAATTTTGACAGGCAATGACTGGCCTGGCACTCACGGAGTGCTGACGTGCTGTAAAGAAAACAAATATTTTCATTTTGTTTCACTCTTTAATTTATAAAAACTTCCAACCTCCCACAACAGACTATAACACAACCATTATATAATTCAAGCCCTGGTACAGGAGTAAAAGACAGGCTTACATCGCGCCCAGAATTCTATAGTATTGTATTTTTGTATGGAACATGTGATATATTTTTTAATCGACTTCGAAAAAGGAAGTTCTCAGTTAGACCAGTATGTTTGTATGTATGAATGTTCGACCGCGATTATTTTCCGTTTAGCTGAACCGATTTTGATGTGGTTTTCAGAAAAGTGTTTGTTACATTCTGGAGAAGGTTTTAGTGCAACAAAGAGAAATTCATTCAGGGCTTTTTGAAAAATCAACAAAAACCAAAAAAAAAATACATAGAAGACGCCGCCGCCTTCTATGTATTTTTTTTTTGGTTTTAGTCTTTGAAGGCGGTTCTCTTTTTAGTAAAAAGTTCTTTTATTCAATTAATAAAAATATGTTATCACTGACCATCTAGAATCATGAACTAAGTCCATGGAAAAAGTCTGCGTTATGATTTCCTTTCCACCGTGTATTTGAATACAGTTTGTGCTACCTACAGCGCCCTAAGACTACCCACTGACCGCGGTTTTCAAAACTATAGACCCTGATGAATTGCCGGTATTTGTCGCCTACGAGCTGCATAAACTGCCCCCTGTGTGTTTCGACCACGTAGACGTCACGAAAATACTAAAGGACCTGTTAATTGTGCGGCTGGAATCAAATACCATTAAAGATAATTGTGTCACTAAGAAGGACCTAGATGTGGCCCTGTAAGAGAATAATATCATGCAATCATCTGCTAATCAGTTGTTAAATCCGATTTTTAACTCTAATGTAAATAAAATTAGAGGTGGAGGGTATAACCTAAACAGCGGACCGTTTGGATTGTCACCGTGCCTACCGTCACAACATTCACAGCTGAGCGATTTTGACTCACATTCGCAAACGCAGCAAACAAGTAACGATGACGGACCGAAGTATCGCTCTGTCGTGCAAAGGTGCTACCGGCGGCGGCGGTCGAGGAGTCAGCTACCACTCCGACTAACTCGACTTTCTTAGAAAACACGGATGACACGATTTCAAATCAAATACAAACCCATCAGAGTAATAAAACAATGGTGGAAGTATTAATGCAAGGTGAATGGCCTAAAAATCGATCTGAAAATGGTTGGAAACATACTATTGTACGCTAATTTAAAGTACTGCAATCAACGAGGCGACCTAAAATATGCAATGTATTTTTTTTTCGTACCAATTCGAATTTTATGAAATATGCTTTTATATATGTCGGAGACGGTTTATTAATCACAATTGTGGGTGTAACTAAATTTGTTATGATTTGTGTTTCTTATTGTTAATTTATGTGATTTTTCTATCATTTATTGTCTTAATTAATATTCGAAACATGATTTATTGTGTGTGCACACTGATTTGTGGTTACTTTATTTCGATAATTATTATCGATGGTTTTATTCAAAACAATTGTTGACACGTTACTTTGAATGTAAAACGAATTACTTTATAAAATCACTATTGTTTATTCATGACAATTATTAGTGTGGTATTTGATTGCTTTATAATTAAATCTTATTAGATTTAGTACATTGTAGTGTTTTGTATCAAGTAAACGCGTGACGCACTTCCGTGCGCCAATGGATATAGACTTGTATGGAGAGGTTGTAAGGTGGGGGGCATCGCCTTATAAAAGAGCGTGCACTCCGTAAGTATGGCAGTCGATCCTCGGATTCGACTCAGTAAAGAGTTCCTGCTCCCGACAATACTGTCGGTTTACCTGGTACAGCGCTGCTGTATATTCACATAGCTGTATAGGCTTGCTGCTAGCGAGCGATACACTTTGTATATGGGTGGCTTATGCTACAGTACGAACTATGAACCTTAAGGGTTTGTTCGTTTATCATTGGGTGGCTTAGGCTGCTGTACGAACTATAAACCTTAAGGGTTTGTTCGTTTATCATTGGGTGGCTTCGCCACTGTACGAACTGTGGGACCTTAATGGTCTGTTCGATTAACTGTATTGTTGCTGTACCTTGAACTTACTTTATTCTTGTTACTGATTACCATTTGTATTGTGTTTTCTTTACTAATAGTGTGTAATTGTTTTCACAGGTATGTTGTTTATCCCTAATGGGATAATGGGAACGCCTATAGTCCTGACGATGTACTATACCGCTCGGCACTCCTCCTCGATCGCACCTGACGATCCGACATCAGAAGTGGGATAGCCTCCTAATGCTTCCGCATGGCGTCTCTAGTTTTCGAGTATGTCTTTTCCACTCTTGTTATGACAGCTTCCTCTCCTGGGATTACCTAGCGCTGAGCTAAGGCTGTTTTAATGGCATTCATAAATCACCTACCCACATTAATTTCATTGTTTGATTTTACATACTGCAACAGTTACCGCTACCCTTATTTACCTACCTAAGTGTCAAACAAATTGCTGTTTGTACTGTACTGGCCCATGTTTCCAAATTTCATTTTCCGTGCTCATCTACTAGCATTCACTACCGAAGTACATGAGGTTTAAACTTTAACAAGAACTGAGTGTCTTGTCCCATCTTAAGAGAAAGTCTCATTTTCCTCTGACCTACACATTTCTTCTCAACCCTCTTAGGTTCAAACCAGGTACAATAGTATGTCACTTTAGTGACTACCGGAGAACAGCCGGGAGGTTCGAGTGAGTACTACTACTGTAAGTCAGTTTTCGAGCAACTAATCATCCGTGATAAGTTGAAGTCCGTGATAAGATAAGTGTGATGTACCCACCACTGATGTGATGTTCTACAACTATCTGGTGAGACGCTTCCATTTTGTTATGACTCTGGGTTTGAATGTACCTACTTTCATTACTGATACATGTGTGGCAAACTTACTTGTATGGTCAATATAAAGTGAAGTTTCATGTAATACTGAATGCTTATTCAAATCATAGTATCATAATTATTATGCCATGAGAGATTAAATTATCTGAAAAGTAACTGTGTACCCCCTGATTGTTGACATGTGTTCTGTGGTAAGGTAATTACATGTGTTCTGTGGTAAGGTAATTACATGTGTTCTGTGGTAAGGTAATGACATGTGTAGTGAGGTAAGGTAATGACATGTGTTGTGAGGTAAGGTAATGACATGTGTTGTGAGGTAAGGTAATGACATGTGTTGTGTGGTAAGGTAATGACATGTGTTGTGTGGTAAGGTAATGACATGTGTTGTGTGGTAAGGTAATGACATGTGTTGTGTGGTAAGGTAATGACATGTGTTGTGTGGTAATAAGGTAATGACATGACATGTGTGGTAATAAGGTAATGACATGACATGTGTGGTAATAAGGTAATGACATGACGTGTGGTAATAAGGTAATGACATGACATGTGTGGTAATAAGGTAATGACATGACATGTGTGGTAATAAGGTAATGACATGACATGTGTGGTAATAAGGTAATGACATGACATGTGTGGTAATAAGGTAATGACATGACATGTGTGGTAATAAGGTAATGACATGACATGTGTGGTAATAAGGTAATGACATGACATGTGTGGTAATAAGGTAATGACATGACATGTGTGGTAATAAGGTAATGACATGTGTGGTAATAAGGTAAGGTCATGACATGTGTGGTAATAAGGTAATTACATGACATGTGTGGTAATAAGGTAATTACATGTGTGGTAAGATACTAAACTTGTTTTGTGTTATCAGGTCTGTAGTGTTTGTTTTAAATTGATCAGAATGACCGAACGATAAGCTGTTTACTTGAGCTCTTTTCTGATTGTTTACAGATGATGTGATAAACTATTCACCCAAGGATGTGTGAAGATGCAGGGTGACCGTAACGGCGCGTGGCGTGATTTAGTAATGAAAATCAGTTAACTTTGAGGGTTATGGTATGTTGTTATTTTTTTAATCATTGGGAATATTCTCACAATGCTGAGACATTTGCTGAAAAGTGGACTGACAAACTTATTCTTGTACGTTTAATAATTGTGATGAACTATGGTTAGCTGACTCTTGGACAATACAACAGTGCCTGTAGATGGTTTAATTGAAATGATTGTTTTTACTTTGAGGGGATGATAATGTACCGACCAAATTCTAAGTGAGGCAGATATAGTTGGTTGCTAGGATTTAGAGCTTTCATGTGATACTGGATCAATCATAGAATGCTGTGAGATATTTAATTTTATTTTTGCAGTTAATATGACCGAAAAAAAATTGTGCTATCATTACAAGAGTTAATGTTATTGACCAATGCAGTATTCCCTTGATAGTACAACTGTTTAATAGTTTAACAATTGCTTCAGCTGTTGACAGTGTGGAGATAGAAGTAAATCTGTCCCGTGCAAGAAAACAAGCAGCCCTGGGTGCCGAAGGTTAAAGTTGGAGACTTCGTGGGAAACTTCGTACTTCTTGCAGATCCAACATGATATTGGTTGAAATCTTTGAGTGCCAGTAAAATTTAGTCTTGATCATGTATGAAAAATGCCTGAATGTCCATTCAATTTTAATGATGTCAATGTTGACACTGATAATAATCATCTGCTGCTGACATACCATAGCTTAATTGACAAGATGTCTATGTTGACTCTTGTTTGGATGTCTATGTTGACTCCTGGGTTTGTTTGTTGAACTTGACGCCTATGTTGGTTGTCTATTCGACTTCAAGCTACTTGTCGATTCCCATGGTGTGAATTCGGCTGGGAGACTATGTCTCTACTTTTATTCGGATGTCTATGTTGACTCCTGGATTTGAATGTTGAACTTGACGCTTATGCGGGTTGTCTATGTTGACGCCTATGCGGGTTGTCTATTCAACTTCAAGTTACTTGTCGTATCCCATGGTGTGATTTCGGCTGATTTGTTGAGCTATGTATTGTCTGTAACAGTATGGTTATTTTGACTGGTTATGATGCAAATTTTGCTAATGATATTACTTCAGGACTAATTCAGGATTTTTCGTTACAACATACCTTTTGCTAATTAAAGCTTTTTGTCAGAAAGGCCGATCGATATTTACCAAGAACTTTATAACTACACGAGGACGTGTAGAATGTCAGTCTGGCCGTGTCGGAGACGGTTTATTAATCACAATTGTGGGTGTAACTAAATTTGTTATGATTTGTGTTTCTTATTGTTAAATTATGTGATTTTACTATCATTTATTGTCTATTAATTCGAAACATGATTTATTGTGTGTGCACACTGATTTGTGGTTACTTTATTTCGATAATTATTATCGATGGTTTTATTCAAAACAATTGTTGACACGTTACTTTGAATGTAAAACGAATTACTTTATAAAATCACTATTGTTTATTCATGACAATTATTAGTGTGGTATTTGATTGCTTTATAATTAAATCTTATTAGATTTAGTACATTGTAGTGTTTTGTATCAAGTAAACGCGTGACGCACTTCGTGCGCCAATGGATAGACTTGTATGGAGAGGTTGTAAGGTGGGGGGCATCGCCTTATAAAAGAGCGTGCACTCCGTAAGTATGGCAGTCGATCCTCGGATTCGACTCAGTAAAGAGTTCCTGCTCCCGACAATACTGTCGGTTTACCTGGTACAGCGCTGCTGTATATTCACATAGCTGTATAGGCTTGCTGCTAGCGAGCGATACACTTTGTATATGGGTGGCTTATGCTACTGTACGAACTATGAACCTTAAGGGTTTGTTCGTTTATCATTGGGTGGCTTAGGCTGCTGTACGAACTATAAACCTTAAGGGTTTGTTCGTTTATCATTGGGTGGCTTCGCCACTGTACGAACTGTGGGACCTTAATGGTCTGTTCGATTAACTGTATTGTTGCTGTACCTTGAACTTACTTTATTCTTGTTACTGATTACCATTTGTATTGTGTTTTCTTTACTAATAGTGTGTAATTGTTTTCACAGGTATGTTGTTTATCCCTAATGGGATAATGGGAACGCCTATAGTCCTGACGATGTACTATACCGCTCGGCACTCCTCCTCGATCGCACCTGACGATCCGACATATATATAAATTGAAATCGAATTCTCTTTTTGAAATAATTTTATATGATAGGTACGGTTAAATTGAAAAGAATAACGTAATATCTACTCTATTCCCTAGTAGGTAGGTACCTTATGCAAATCGTTGTTGGAAATATGAATTTCGGAGTACAACCTTGTTCATAAACCTGTAAATAGTGATGTAAACATAAACGTTATTACTACTCATAGCTCCGAGCAATATCAACTAACATTTCGAATTGATTCTAAATAAGCTCCCTGAAACAGAATATCCTGTATAAACTTTATTCATGTTAGTTAAAGTCAAAGTCAAAGTCAAATCATTTATTTCAATTAGACCATTATAAGGCACTTTTGAACGTCAAATGAGAAAAAAAATATTGATTCTAGGTGCCCATTCCAAAAGGTAGTTTTGTTTTTGTGTTAAAATAACGATTACGATTTATGTTATAACAATTCTTTAATATTCATACTTTTACGTAGTTATTACTTCCTTTGTTATCTTTATAATTATTATTTTCCTTGAATATTTCTTGTTCTATGAAAGTTAATTTTGAAATCACAAACATGAATTAGGGCAAAGAATAGTAAGCGTGTCGCTTCTTTGCGTAGTAATAACTACGCAAACAAGCGACACGCTCTGTAGAAGCCAATTTATTGTGCCGCCGCCTTCACTGCAGCATAGCAATAAGCAAGACAGCATTACGCGGGCTGTCTCTCACTGCGTCTGCAACATGTTTCAGTTAATTACCTATCACTCCTATCAGTGGTCAATTGTCTTAAAAGGAACGCAAAAATAAATAGCTTTTTTGTATTTCGCGCATGGCCATCTGACCTCAAACTAGGGAGACCCTGTACTATGGGTGCCAGACAGCTGGTACATACACAAATACATTTTAAATACACACATATAGTATAGATAAACAACACCCAGAGACACTGCAAACACAAGTGCTCATCACACAAATATTTGCCCTGGGCGTGAATCGAACCCGCAACACGCTGCGCAGCAGTCGATCGCTGAACCACTGCGCCAACCGTGTCGTCACTATTTGTCGTTGTGTCATGCAAACAGTATAGGCCTCAACCAGCGTCAACCAACTAACCTATTTTAAAATACTTGAAGTGTGACGGTTTTATTTGGAAATAGTAGATACAGTACCTACACACTGCTGTTTGTGTCATTTTTCAATGGCGGTAGAGTAGCTGTTGTCTAGAACATCCGAAGGGAAGAGGTAGGAATCGAATTGTAAGGAGTCTTCGCTACTGTTACTTTTTTACGAGATCTATGCTAATGCCATTGTCGTTCGTCATCTTCCTGACGTTTGCTGACCGGGAAGTGCACGCACGCGTAAGTTCATTAGTTTTGCTGACCGATTGACTTCAGTAGTTGCTGATGACTGTTCCGTATCCAATTGTGAACTGACTCGTCTCCGTCAGCTTGCTTTCAAAGTAACCTTCCCTTCGAGTTTAATTATTTTCGAATATAGTTTTTCTTCTTCATCAACATCATTTCAGCCGAAAGACGTTCACTGCTGGACATAGGCCTCCCCAAAGGGGGGGCTTTGCCATAATCGCCACGCTCGGCAGGCGGGTTAGCGATCGCAGTATGGTTGTTAGAAAGGCACAGAGAACGCTGCTGCCCATACTTTGGTGAGTCCCTTAGCCGCCTCTTACGACACCCACGGGAAGATATGGGATATGGGGGTTTTTCTTCTTCCTGTCATATAATCATACCATCTGACAAGTATAATCGGCCAGGATATATCAGACTGTTCGTTATAGGGAACAAAGTTAAATAAATAGGCAAAATAACCCTTGACTTAGGTTTAATTACAGTTTAGACAATGTTACAAGATTACAAGTTAGATTTGTACAGAGAGGCCGCAGAAGGCGTCTTTAATTAGGTTTTTAATATGTGCTAGCTGTGTGGCTGACCGTCGAGCAAGTGGGGTGCGTGGACGCCGTCCCGCGGGCAGCGAGTATGGCGTGATGTAGCGGTCATGTGATTGGTTGATGGCGAGCGTCACCACATCAGGTGATGGAGAACGGCCGCTATTGGTTGCGGCGGCAGGATGCAGTCGTAGGCTGTGTTGCCAGATGCGGTTGACTCGTTTGGAAATTGATACGGCGTCAACATCTTCCCGGCCGTTGAAAGCTCTAGATCAGCTTTCAAGCATCATTAACTTCGGAGGGTGGAAGTAACACCAGACGATTGAGAGCTCTCTTTATTGTACCTTGGGCTGTGGATATATCAGGTACTCTAGGTGTTTGGTCAGAGCCAATGTAGAGCCGGCTTACTCTTCCCAGGCGCCAGCAGAGAGGCGGCGTGTTGTCTTCCTTTATCAGGACTAGATCGTCCAGCTTGAGATCCCGGCACTTCACTCGCCACTTGGTTCTTTGTTGGAGCTCGGAGACGTACTCAGAAGACCATCGGTTCCAGAAGTGCTGCTTGGCTTGTTCTAGGCGCTGGAACCGGTTGAGGCGATTCGGGCTGGAGTCCATGTAGCTCGGCGAGGGCAGCGCTGTCATTTGTCTACCAATCAAAAAGTGAGCCGGGGTAAGAGACTGGAAATCGTTAGGGGACGGGCTCAAAGGACATAGGGGTCGGCTATTTAGGATAGCTTCTATTTGTGAAAATACAGAGGTTGATTTCTCAAATGTTAGGTGAGATTGACCTATTGTTCTGTGTAAATGGAACTTTGCCGATTTGACGCCGGCCTCCGCAAGACCATTGAAATGAGGAGCGTATACGGGGGAGAAGCGAAATTCAATGCTCCGGCTAGCAGCAAAGTCACTTATAGAGTCACTATTAGACTGTAGAAAGTTGCCAATCCCCTTGGCATCGGCAACGAAATTACGGCCATTGTCGCAGTAAATAATCTTAGGTATTCCTCTGCGAGCAATGAACCGTTTTAGTGTTTGTATGAAAGCATCTTTGGATAGTTCACTTACCACCTCTAGATGTAGGCACTTATATCTAAAGCAAACAAAAATGCATAAATAACATTTAGTTATTTTGCATCCTCGTCCCTTGCGATCGGTTATGAGAAACGGACCGGCAAAGTCAGTGCCAACAGTACTGAAAGGGAAGTCAGGTTCTACTCTATCAGTGGGTAAGTTTCCCATTATATTGGACAATGTTGTTCCCTTGAAGCGACGACAGACAAAACAGTTTCTAGCTACGTCTCTAGCGAGCTTGCGACCTCCTATAGGCCAGTAGCGCTCACGGATAGAAGAGAGTAAATGTTGTGGTCCAGCATGCAGGAGCTGGGTGTGCTTAGATAGAAAAATTAGTTTTGTTAAATAGTGATCAGATTTTAGAACAATAGGATGTCTTTTTTCATAGGGGTAGGCAGACGTATCAATGCGTCCACCAACACGGAGTAGACCTGCATCATCTACAAAAGTATTTAATGAACACAGGTGAGTATTAGTTTTAAGTGGTTTATTGGATTTTAGGTTGCTTATTTCCTTTTCAAAGGATTCTTTTTGAGCTATTTTAGTGAGAACAGTCATGGATTTTTCAAGTTCATGAACTTGTAGAGTTCCCGTTAGCTTATTAGTAGGTTTATTACAATTATGGATAAATCTGTAGACCCAGGCATATATTCTTTGTAAAGAAATTAATTTAGAGTATTTTTCAAAATTTACTAAGGGCACCTCAGGTGGATCCTCCGCCACCAAAGCGGGCAACGATTTCATTTCTGGTAGGTCAATTACTTTTCCGGCTGAAAGGGAAGGCCATGTTGATTCGGGTTCCTTAAGAAAGGCAGGCCCATGCCACCATAAGACTGAATGTTGTGCGTCTTGGGGTTCCACACCTCGTGAAGCGAGGTCTGCGGGATTTGCTGTAGTGGGAACGTGACGCCAAGCGTTAAGGTCCGTGAGGTCACCTATAGCTGCTATTCGGTTAGCTACGAAGGTTTTTGTTTTGTCTGGCGATTTTAGCCAGCCTAGAACGACACTAGAGTCGGTCCAGAAAACAAAACGCTTTAGTTCTAGTCTTAGAGCTTTTTTGACAGCAGTGCTCAATTCGGCACCTAGCAGAGCACCACAGAGCTCTAAGCGAGGGATAGTGCAAGCTTTGATGGGAGCTACATGGGCTTTGGCACATAGTAGGTTGACATGCACATTGCCATCCATGTCTATAGATCTGAGGTAGACACAGCTTCCATAGGCGAGCTGCGAAGCGTCACAAAAACAATGAAGTTCAACTTCATATAAGTTGTTGGCACATACCTGTCTTGGGACCTTAAGACACGATAGAGTGCTAAGTTGTCGACTGAATTTTGCCCAAACAGCTTGGATAGAAGGTGGGACGGGTTCGTCCCTATCTATTTTATCAGACCAAAGTTTCTGGAGTAATATTTTAGCGCTAATAGTGCATAGGGATAGTAGGCCTAGGGGGTCAAAGATTTTAAAGGTTGACGACAGAATACTTCTTTTAGTGAAAATTGTGTCAGGTGCATCGGTGAGAGGGAAGTGAATATGGTCTGTCTGCGAAGAGCAGCCGATACCTAGAGTACTAGAGGCATTGCTTATAATTAGATCCTCAGAATTAATGGAGCCGGAAGATAGAAGATTAGGTAAGTTGGATCGATACTTTCTGAGTGGGAAACACCCTTTGGCAAGTTCATCAGAGACAGAGCGCTGAATGTATCGGAGCTCTTCTTCAGTGTCAGCCCCAGTTAAGAGATCATCGCAATAAAAATCTCTTTGAATTATAGTTTTAATTTGAGGGTCAGTGCATTCCTCGCCAACCTGCCAGATGCATCTGGTACTGAGGAAACTAGAACTTGCAAAGCCATACGTTACCGTGTTTAGCTTTAAAGTACGAAGATTCTCGTCTTCGTTATCGCGCCACAGTATGAGCTGGAGGTTGCGATCTGACTCTCTTATTTTTACTTGGCGATACATCTTCTCTATATCTCCAGAGAGGACATAGCGATACTGGCGAAATCGCAGAAGAATATCAAACAATGAATCTAGAATTGGGGGGCCTACCATTTGGAGGTCATTGACCGATAGACCAGAAGTAGTGGGTTCAGACGCATTAAATACCACTCTAAGTTTGGTTGACTCACTTTTCTCTCGCATGACGGGATGATGAGGAAGGAAATAGGAATTAGGGAGTTTAGTCTCCTTAGACTCGGAAAGGTGGCCTAGGTCAGCGTACTCATGAATGAAGTCAGAGTACATTTTCTTCAACTCTGGATTTTTTTTAAATCTAGCTTCTAGATTGAAGAACCTTTTTTTTGCTATGAAATAGGATTCGCCCAGACAATCTAGTCCGTCTTTTAGTGGAATACCTACGCAAAAACGACCGTCACTTTCACGGCTAGTAGTGGAGAGATAGTGCCTTTCGCAAAGATTTTGTTCCTCTGATAGAGGTTGGATTTTTGGGACGCTTTCCAGCTCCCAGAATTTAGATAGCTCCTCCTTGATGTCTGTGGGATTTTCAGTTTTTATTAGAAAATTACACATTAGTGACTTAGTCGGGGGAGTGCGACTTTGAATAGGTGCAGGACCTGCAATGAGCCATCCAAGCTTAGAGCTTCGAAGACTAGGTTTATTTGACCCTAGGGATTGTTGGTTGGAACCTATCAATTCCCAGAAAAGATCTGAGCCGATTAGCATGTCAATAGGTGATGGTTCGTTGAAGCTGGGGTCCGCAAGCTCAAAAGCGTTTATGTTTAGTGAACTAATATCGAAATGATGCTTGGGCAAGTCATCAGTTATAGTTTTCAATACTAGACAGTACATTAAAACTTGAAAGGAAGTTGAATTAGATTGGAGTTTTATGTAGCAGCGCTCTGGGTTTTGGTCTAGGGTGTTGTTACCTATACCTACAACACTGACATTTGATGGCTGAGGAGTCAAATTTAGTACCGACCTTACACGCTCAGTGATGAAAGACGATTGGCTCCCGCTGTCAAGTAATGCCCTAACGCTAATAGTTTCATTGGTTTTTGGGTTAGTTAGTCGCACCTTAGCGGTACACAAGAGAACCTCTGGGGACGACAATGCAGACATGACAACAGATTTAGGTTGGCTAGGGCCGGAGACTGCATCTGGTAAATGTAGTAGTGAGTTGTGTTTTTGTTTACATGACCTACAAGAACCGGGGAGCTTACAACCTTGACTATCATGGCCAGGCCTCAGACAATTACGACACAAGTTTAGTGTTGCAACAGTGGAGTTCCTATCTTCAGGTATCTTAGCCTTAAATGTGGGACACTCGTATGCACGATGATTGCCTGAGCATACTACACACTCAAACGAAGGGCGAGAAGAGGAGGACGATTCCTTAGATGTAGCTACCAATGATTTAGTTTGTGTAGTGTTCCTATTGTGGAAGGCTGGGTTCGGGTTAACTTGTTTAGCTCCAGGTGTTTTGTCTGTCTTGTTTTTATTAACAGTCTCAAGAACGTCTGCACGATTTTTTAAAAATGAGAAAAAATCGTCGAGTTTAGGTATATCAGATATGGTGTTACGGTGTTCTTCCCATTTAAAAATAGTACTGTTGTCTAACTTTGCCGCCAAAAGATGAATGATTAGGACATCCCACTTGTCAGTAGGGAGTCCTAGTGTGCAGAGGGCACGTAAGTTTTTAGTCACATGATCAATAATATATCTTAGAGACTTATCGGTGTCACGACTCGACTCAATAGTAAATAGAGATTTTAAATGATTATTAATTAGTTGCTTCTTGTTGTCAAACCGGTTGCAGAGAAGTGACCAAGCTTCTATATAGTTTTTATCGGATACTTCTAGGTTGCTTAGAACTCGCGCAGCTTCACCCTCCAAATAAGAGCTGAGGTAGTGGAATTTATGAATATTTTTTATTTTAGGATTATCATGAATCAATGAAGAGTAGATTTCTTTGAATTCCAGCCACTTGTAGTAGGTGCCATCAAATTTAGGTATATTTATGGTAGGTAATTTAAAACCTAAGTTATTGAACCCATCGTGGTCATGAGGGCAACCATTGCTGTGAGGGCAGCTAGAAGTACCTTCAGGTTGCTTGGGGGATGAGCTGTGCAATTGAATTAAGTTTTGGGCAATAGCGATGCAAGTATCAATTAATTCTTGCTCAACTAGATCACGAGTGGTTAATTCTACATCTTGATTAGACTCATTAAGTATTTCTATATGACTCTGCAACCTGTCGAACTCAATGAATAGCGCTTCAATTCTTGACAACTTCATCGCAAGCCTATTTACTTCAACAGCAGATATACTGTCAAAGGTTCCTAATGAGTCTAGATACATTTTAAATTTAATTACGCGTCCCTTAATGGACCCACGCTTGGCATTTAACTCCTTAAAATTTAATTCGGTAGACATTGCGATGAATTATCAAAAAAAACAAAACAAATACTAAAAATTGTATACGATACGCTCCTCGTTTCGTAGTCCCACACGTAGAGACCGGCTCCTTATCAGCGAAGCGAAGCAAGCGATCTGCACAGCACCGCAGGTACTCAAGCCAGGCTAAACCAGGACCATGCAAGCGGCAGGCAGTTGACCCCAGGAACAGCAAGACTGTTTATGCTGGAATCAACGTCACACAAATAAACCGCTGACTGTGATAGGCGTGCAGTGAGGAACAGAGGAGAATGTCTTTATGGTTTGCGAATTTGCAATGGGTAAATAATCTTGCAAATAGTTGAACAAGTTATTGGGAAATTAAAATGACTTTAGATATTTAGGTTATGAATAGATTTTAGGCTTACTCGACTTGAAATAGATTAGGCGGCCACGTGCCCGACTTGCTCGACGGTCGGCCACGTGCAATAGTGAAAAGATTAAGCGTGCAAGGACTTTAGACAGCAGATTCCCTTTGAATGATTAGGCAAAATGCTTAGAGCTAAAACAAATATAGGCACGCACTTTCCCAAGCCCTAGATAGATTGAGAATGATCACCAAACATTTAGAGAAACGGATACTAAGTATGAACACAGATAAAAGAGGGCAGAACTAGGAAAAATGATAGGAACGGGCTCACGTTATTGATGGCAAACAAGCAAGCAGGTGAGTGTCTGGGCTCCACAGCGTTTTCCTTGGCTGATTAGGCGGTTCCAAGACGTAGGCACCTCCAATGCGCCACGTGGATGCGTAGGCACGCGGCAGACTTGTTCGCGTAGGCGCGTGGCAGATTAGTTTCGTCTTCGCTGCGGGGATCCCATCCAACGGCAAGCCCTCTTCTCGTAGAATGTTCCAGAGCGATCCACTTCGGCTTGGTGTAGTTTATTGGTTAGGACCTTTGAACTCGACAAAAGATTAAAGTGCAAGTCGTTGCGGGTCCTGTCACGGTCGCCACTTTTGTTCGTTATAGGGAACAAAGTTAAATAAATAGGCAAAATAACCCTTGACTTAGGTTTAATTACAGTTTAGACAATGTTACAAGATTACAAGTTAGATTTGTACAGAGAGGCCGCAGAAGGCGTCTTTAATTAGGTTTTTAATATGTGCTAGCTGTGTGGCTGACCGTCGAGCAAGTGGGGTGCGTGGACGCCGTCCCGCGGGCAGCGAGTATGGCGTGATGTAGCGGTCATGTGATTGGTTGATGGCGAGCGTCACCACATCAGGTGATGGAGAACGGCCGCTATTGGTTGCGGCGGCAGGATGCAGTCGTAGGCTGTGTTGCCAGATGCGGTTGACTCGTTTGGAAATTGATACGGCGTCAACACAGACCTTCTTCATAAAACCATGAGTGTGATAGATTATTTTTGATTTGTTATAATTTTTGGCGATTATGCCGGGTACATTTAAGTTTAACAAAACGTTTATGTGATGCATTGACTAGTATTGTTAATATAAGTATTCTTTAAAACTATGTACTAGCTTAAAATACGATTAGATACAAATATGGTTCTTTATTATGTACAAATTAATCGTATAAATTCTATATTTCTTTAATATTGTAAGGTTATATTTTTTATGATGAGTCATGTCGTCGTTTGATCACGCCACCTTGTTTACGAAAACGAACGATATAAAAGGGCGAACGTTCGGTGGGACTGGCACTTATTGTTTGGCTCTCGAACTGTGCGGATCTCAAGTAAACCAGGTGGCGTGTTGGAGGAATCTCTGTTCAGCATTAAGATAAAAGTTAAGTATTTTATATTTAATACTGTTGCAAAACTAAACTGTTTTATTTAATGTGTTTTGTATGTGTTTTATATAATTACCAATATTGTTAAATACGTATTTAATAATGGAATGGAATCATCTAGTTCGTTTTCTTCTTGCTACTATTTTGTTGCTATTATCTGGGAAACAGTTACGAACAGGGACTACCATTGTTACATAACGAAACCCTATTTCCTTCTTATTATTCCTATATTAATACATTAATAGCTTTGAGAAATGATCAGGGTGGTTATCAATATTGTGCTAAGTCCTAAGTCTTATCTAGAATAAAATTAATATAGATTACATAAATAAATGGTTAAATATTAGATATAAATAAATATGCTGTTACCATAAAGTTTATCTTTTAAATTAAATGATCCGAATTGAAATGAATTTTGTTTCGTATAATTTTTCTGACTACCCCTTTTATTTACCTTATAAGAACTTGTACAAAATAGATTAGTTATCAGCTTCATATTCAAAAGGCACTATAACAAATTTCCATACCGATATACATTTTTATATAATTATTATCTATAAAACCTAACATCAGAAGTGGGATACCACCTGACATACCACTTATTAATAATAGCTTGTTTGTTATAGAGTGTGAGCGTGGCTTACAATGGATCCCGCAATTATGGAGGGCTTGCTAAAGGCCATACGCGACGCAGTAACAGTGAAAAGACAAGGAGACGACGTGATGCTGCCACCATTTGACCCTGCGAAGAATGATAATGGTGCGGACAACTGGTGCACTACCATCGACGTAATCGCTGGGGACCTTGGATGGAGTAGCATTACAACCGTAGCGAAAGCAGGTAAGGCCTTAAAGGGCTCTGCTTTACTATGGTATGAAACTTGGGACCCTGAAGAGGGAAGATCGTGGGAAAATTTCAGAACTACCATTAAAGACTTGTATCCAGAAAAACGAAACCTTACCGAAAAACTTACCAAAGCTGTACTACTTACTTCGGAATCATTAGATTCTTACTGTGAATATGCCAGGGAAAAACTTAGATTACTTAAGAATACCAAGATTTCTTTTACTGAGCAACAGTTAGTTGAGCTTGTTTGTGGAGGTATACACGATGTAAATGTTAAAATGGCTTCTTACAATAGTCGTGTTAAAACCACTGCCGATTTAATCTCTCTATTTACAACATATGTCAAAATTTCTAGAAAACGTACATTAGATTCTGGTAATGAACCTGCTGAAAAACCGGACAATGAACTGACTACAAAACATTTTAAGTCTAATGACTCTGTAATAGAAAAACGATGCTATTATTGTAAAAACTCGGGTCATGTTAAAGCTCAATGTTATAAGTTACAAAATCAAGAAGCCCGTTCAGATTCTAAACCCACCGTAACTAACAATTCGCAACCTGCTACTAAACCAATTCAATGTTTATACTGTAAGAAACTAGGTCATGATGAGTCTGTCTGCTTCTTTAAACGAATGGTTGATAAATCTACTGTTAAGGATAACGTTAATTAGATTCCATTGCCGGGCAGCTAGGTTGTAACTTTTGTTCCGTATTTGTTAGTACTTGAAGGGATTGGTAACTATCTATAAATAACATAATATATTGGGTTAAGATACTGCTCCTCTAAAATTTAATAGATTCAGTGTTTAAATTGAATTCCAGTAATTTAAAATTCCATTAAATATACCACTTTAGTAACATCTGTCCGTCCGTCTTCCAGAGAGCCAAGTAAAGCGGTACAAAATTTTTATTAGTGTCTGTATAATGATGACTTATTGATTCCATCAAAAACGGAAAGAGGCTAGGGATTGTGCAATAAAATATCTAAATCTCTGTGCATACCGATGCAAGTTTGTTGCGTTATGATGCTATTCTGATGCAAAAAGTGGACGGTCAAAATAAGGTTGTATCCACGAAGTAAGACTTTCAATCTCCGAAATAAACTTTACGACATCAAAGTCCAATTAAAAAAAAAAAAAAAACTTATTACAAAAAAAAAACCTTTTAAAAAAAAAAGAGAACCGCCTCCAAAAAAAAAAACTAAAAAGTGATAAATAACTTTAGCACAGAACACACATGACTTTGTTGTATCCTATTTTGGTAAACGTACCTCCCCTAGTGAATCGAGATACTGTTCTTACGATCTTGAAAATCTAACAATTTATAACGCTCTTCAACATTTCCGTGTATGTTTATTGGGTATCCATTTCACAATTGTTACTGATTATAATATTATTAAGCCCACTATGAATAAGAGAGATTTGTCACCTCTTGGCGCCAGATAGTGGACTTTTATGCGAGATTTACAATTTGAAGTAGTTTATAAAAAAAAGAGAACTTTGTGGGACATGTGGATTATCTTAGCCGAAATCCTAGCAAGCTTGAAGCAATGCCATCGTTAGTAATTAATGTAATTAATGACGAAAATAACCCACCGTCATGGTTAGAGGCTGCACAGTATAACTACAACGAAACTCAAAATATAATAAATAAAGTTAAGACTGGTGAAATGGATTCCAATTAAAATATAATTAAAAATAATAATAAATAAATAATAGTAATAATAATAATTATTAATTATTTACTTCACTACAATGTTCTGAGAGATAATGTTACGCTTTTTGGTACATCAACCCTTGTAGTTACGGACAGAGGTACGAACTTTAACTCAAATCATGTACAAACATTGTTTCAAGAAATGCGGGTCGAACACCCTAGTATGATAGCTACCGGTACTCCACGTAGTAATGGGCGGGTAGAGAGATACGTAGCAACAGTAATAAATATGTTGGCTACAAAGGTCAATAATTTGCCAGAACGGCCAAACGTACTTTGGAAGGTACAACAGTTCCTTAGCACAAAACCACAGGGTTTTCTCCAATTGGCTTATTAATAGGCAGAAAAGGATATCTCCCTTCTATACAAGCTTGGCTAACTGATGTTGTAGATGAGTCAATACAACCAACAGATGTTGGAAATAAGTTCAAGGAGCGTTTTGATACTACCAAACAAACAAAACTTATAATCTGGGACACATGGTTGTTAGGTCCAAAATTCAAAGGCCCTTACGAAATAATTGAAATCATAAGTAATGATAGATTCTGTTTAAGAGGCCATGGTAGTCTCAAATATTGTTGTCGCTAAATAAAAAATAAGATTTTGGCCTGGTGAATGGACAGAGCAAAACGCTTCTTTTGAAGAAAGCTATGGTTGACCGTGATAGATTAGATTTACATTTAACATTGCTACTGTATATTAATGGCTAATTGTAACTATGTAAGTAGACTAAGACTAATATCACCGAGGTCAATTTTGATTTGATTGTTATGATTTGTGCCAATTCGATTTCTTGTTTAATTGTTGTTTGGAACATGTTTATTATATTATAGTTTTCATTGAATAATTGATACTTGTAATTAATGAAGTGAAAAGGTTTTGTTAAACTTGTCATTTTTGATAAAGCTGGTACAAGATTTTACTGTCGGTCGGTCACTGGCCTGGTATCTGTCTATATTGCACATGCGACAGGTGTGAGGACGGATATGTCTAAGGTCAGGGGCTACATATAAATTAGATACTGCTGGTCGGTCATTGGCTTGGTATCTGTCTGGATCTCACGTGCAGCAGGTGGGAGGACGGATATGTCTAAAGTCAAGGGCTACATATAAATTAGATACTGCTGGTCGGTCATTGGCTTGGTATCTGTCTGGATCTCACGTGCAGCAGGTGGGAGGACGGATATGTCTAAAGTCAAGGGCTACATATAAATTAGATACTGCTGGTCGGTCATTGGCTTGGTATCTGTCTGGATCTCACGTGCAGCAGGTGGGAGGACGGATATGTCTAAAGTCAAGGGCTACTTATAAATTACTGCTGGTCGGGTACTGGCCTGGTGTTAGTTTGGATCTCATGTGCAGCAGGTGGGAGCCCTAACATGTCAGGGTCAGGTACCAATACATAAAAGTTCTTTAGATGTGTGTGTGACTTGTACTTCGAGAGCGAAGTACAGTTCAGCATGGCCGTGATAGATTATTTTTGATTTGTTATAATTTTTGGCGATTATGCCGGGTACATTTAAGTTTAACAAAACGTTTATGTGATGCATTGACTAGTATTGTTAATATAAGTATTCTTTAAAACTATGTACTAGCTTAAAATACGATTAGATACAAATATGGTTCTTTATTATGTACAAATTAATCGTATAAATTCTATATTTCTTTAATATTGTAAGGTTATATTTTTTATGATGAGTCATGTCGTCGTTTGATCACGCCACCTTGTTTACGAAAACGAACGATATAAAAGGGCGAACGTTCGGTGGGACTGGCACTTATTGTTTGGCTCTCGAACTGTGCGGATCTCAAGTAAACCAGGTGGCGTGTTGGAGGAATCTCTGTTCAGCATTAAGATAAAAGTTAAGTATTTTATATTTAATACTGTTGCAAAACTAAACTGTTTTATTTAATGTGTTTTGTATGTGTTTTATATAATTACCAATATTGTTAAATACGTATTTAATAATGGAATGGAATCATCTAGTTCGTTTTCTTCTTGCTACTATTTTGTTGCTATTATCTGGGAAACAGTTACGAACAGGGACTACCATTGTTACATAACGAAACCCTATTTCCTTCTTATTATTCCTATATTAATACATTAATAGCTTTGAGAAATGATCAGGGTGGTTATCAATATTGTGCTAAGTCCTAAGTCTTATCTAGAATAAAATTAATATAGATTACATAAATAAATGGTTAAATATTAGATATAAATAAATATGCTGTTACCATAAAGTTTATCTTTTAAATTAAATGATCCGAATTGAAATGAATTTTGTTTCGTATAATTTTTCTGACTACCCCTTTTATTTACCTTATAAGAACTTGTACAAAATAGATTAGTTATCAGCTTCATATTCAAAAGGCACTATAACAAATTTCCATACCGATATACATTTTTATATAATTATTATCTATAAAACCTAACAAGTGCGTAATAAATTTTACAAATATAATTTATAGTTAAGTTATATCACAGAATACTTAATAGTACTACGTACAGAAGGGACACTCCCTTCCCCGCGCTATATCAGATACCGCACTCTCGACCCCGCACCGGAGGGGCTAACCGCCGACTCTTTAGCCAGGGCGCTCAAAATCGTAAGAACTGCAGCGCTGTAGGCACTGCTGACACAAACACACAATTTTGCGATTTATTTTGTTTTAAGTTTCATTTATTAGTTTTCATCTCGATGATTCATTTATTTTCCAAGTTTTCGTCGTTTTATAATAATACAATCAAAACTTCCGTAATAATAACATACTAACATTACCAGCTATTAATATTGCTCTCTCTCTTTATTGTCTTAGTTATGTACTTATGTCCCTTTCTTTCACGTTCTATTCATTCTTGGAATTGAAAAGTAGTACCCTACGCACTAACCTTGTCGCGTCGCCCCATTGTAATTATTATTATTGTAATATTTTAATTATTTCTTAATTTTTATTTTTAATACTTTTGAACTTAACATGTATGGACATGGACTGGTTCCGAAATAAATGAAAAAAAAAAAAAATTGCGTTGCCGCGTAATGGTACGGGGCGATCGTGAATTCCATATTTTGTAATTAGGTAGGTACCTTAATTTACCATTATTGATGAATAAATAAACCTCTTTACATAATAAATATTATAATATTACTTTTATGTCATTACAAATCCGAGTATTCAAAATCAAATATCATTTATTTTATTTCTTTAAGAAATAAATAATTGAACGCTCGGACAAGATCACTTCATAATAATGCTCGAAACGTTCGGGTAGTTCCGTCGTCGTTCGGTTCACCCGACGCAAAGCGCTGCACTTTTCGCGCCATTTTGTACGCCACGACATCCAACTGATTCAACCCTACTAAAATTCACGCACACGTTTGCACGTGTACAGACGTCATTTGGTTTTGTAGTAGTAATAGGTAATTATTTTGCAAGTTTTGTATGAAGTGTCCGAGGTGTGGTTATATAGTAAACAATCGTTTTTACCTATAAAATACAGTATTTGAGCTGACCGTATTGATGAAAATAAATTAAGTTATAAAAGCCAGAAGGAAGTTAGGAAAGCCAGAAGGGGGTAAGAGAAAGAAAAGTAACTGACAGTTGACTTCTGACATACAAATCATAACAAAATTAATTTTAAAATTTTGTCTCTATTGTATTTCAGCTAATTTTATAAAAACGAAACGTTTCTGGATCGATTCGCTAAAAACCAATAATATAACATAAGCAAACAATGGCTTCCGTCGAGGTGGGCGGAGCTTATTGCTTGGGCCGATCGTGCCTCTCTTTCGCCTGTACCGCGCTCTTCATTGCACGCTCAGGCTCAGGCGGAACGTGACACTTTTTCGTGCGTGCAGCCGGTGTTGATCGATTTATAAGACGTTATCACGTCAATAAGTATCGTGCAGTTACAAAACACCGTAATGGAACTGAAAGTTAATTCTACTAGTTAATTATAAACTTTCAGAATCTAGTCAAAATCACATTCCAACGATAATCAATGTCAAAAATGTAGGTATAGAGGCCAACACATCAAGCTACAACAATCTGTCCAATTAAATTCTGTGATAGAGTTTCAACTTTATTTTAACAAAATATAAGGTTCATATTCAATTCGGAAAATAGTATATTTGACAAATTGAGACTGAGATTAGAAAGCAAACATTCCCAAAAGTTTTTAGAATTGCCTCCTGACCTCCAGAACATAACAAAGTAGATATTATATTAACTACAAATTTAATGTAGGTACATAAATCACCCAAATGATCCTAATATCAATTTAATTGAACAAGCAAGTTTACTAATCGAAGTTCTCAACGGTTACAATACTCGTTACCCATATAAGTTTATCTTCACCTATTTGTTTAACCCACATACGGAGCTTACGCTTGATCTCGTATTAAATTAATCCAAAACTTAAGCCAAGAACACACGTTTATAACTTGCACAAGAATATGCCAGTTACTTACACGCTATATTGTTAACCACTAACTACTGATTGGTGTAGACAATGTCACGATATGCAAGCTACTTGCACAATCTGTGCAAGTAACTGGTATGTGTATTCCTGTCTTAATACCTCTGGATACTACAAATAATGTATCCTTACATTAATATGTCGCAAAATCTCCTTCAAAACTTAGTTTATTAACAGAGAAATAAACAAGAACTGTTCTGTTCTGTCTGTTCTATATTATGACATCCGCCATATTGAATTTCCTTTGACATAGCCATATTCTGAAACAAATTCAAGTCTAATAAAAAATGTGATGATTAAAACATAAGTAGGTACTTTGAACATCATTAAAGCAAACTCTTATGTAGTTGTAATTTATGACTAATTTACAAAGAATTCATGCTCTGAAGATAAATGAGTGCGGCGTAACTACAGTTACGTGGCCTGAGTCTAAAGTAACTGACGTCACTGCTACGCCGGCTACGTAACGCTACGCGATCGTAGCACACCGCTACGAATGGCTACGAATATATATATATTTTTTTTTTTAAAACATTGCCCCACACTAGGAATTACTCCTGTGTCGTGGGTGCGTTTACAAACATATAAACTCACATACACAAACAGCCAGACCCGGAACAACTATCTGTAGGCCATACGAATATTTGTTCCGTGCGGGAATCGAACCCGCGACACGCAGCGCAGCAGTCGATCGCTCAACCACTGCGCCAACCGTGTCATCGATTGAATACACCGCTCGTTCAGTGTTGTGCTTGAGAACATTTTCAAATTTTCTTTTACTTTTATGATTAATAGTGGACGGGCTGATATCAGTATCCGAATTAGGTATTTTATTTGTGAGAGTATTTATCACTAATTTATGCTCGCGACTTCGTCTATAGATTATCAAAAATCACTATGTTGGGATCGACTTCCAGTCTAACTGGATGCAGCTGAATAACAGTTTATCTAGCCTACAACTCAGTTGCTGGGTAACACGATACCCCTTGGTAGTTGTCAGATTTTCTAGCTTCTGACTACATTTAGACGACTTCTCGACTTTGGATTTTATTCTGACGACTTTTCTTAGTTAACGTCGGATTTTCTTTAGTGAAAGCCATTAAGTGGATTTTAAATACTGCTACATACTAAGAACATATTGAGATTGAGACTGTAATAATAAGAAACACTATTTTGCTCTAGGGTGAATGAACTGACCATTTGAAGAAGGGGCGACCTCTGGGGGAGGCCTGCGTTCAGCAGTGGACGGTAATATGCTGATATGATGATGATGATGATGAACGACCTCTGATAAAGATGTCGCCTTTCTATTTCACGCTACCCTTGGAACGCAAGGCTTGTAACGCGCTTGTTTTTAAACTACGTTACGCGTCACTTTTATTGAATAACTAGTACTTTGCCCGCATGAATTTTTTGATAATGCAATATTACATTTAAGGTTAACGTAGGTTCCTATTGGTGAAAGAATTTTTGAAATCCGATGAGTAGTCCGAGATTACCCCATACATACAACAAACTAATCTTATTTATAATTTTTCATATGTTTAATTTTTTAAATGTTCAGAAATATTTTGTTTTTACCGAATGATAAGTAGTAATTCAATATATGAAGTGAGCTGTGGTTGTAGAACTATTAAAATACCACAGTGTATAAATTCCATGGTCTTCTCTGTCTGTTAATTAAAAGAAAATAACAAATAATGCTGATTCCTCTTCGTGAATAAATAAATTGCCGTTTGATTCGATTATTTATTCTTTGTGAGCATTTCAAATTAATTACACAAAGTGATAAAAGGAAAGGGATGTTTTTTTTCGGGTTTTTGAACCCCTTATTACTTGGTAATAATAAAATGTTTTGAGCGATTGAAACGTGAAAGGTTTTATGAAATTTTCAAGGTAAAATGGTTCTTTTAGAGGAAAATCTAGTAAAATGAGCGATGTTTCTATTTCATGGAAAAATTAAGAAAGTGTAAGTACTTGCTTAATTAAGCATAAACATAGTTAGAAATGTCTTTTTCTTTAGAGGAGCTGGACACAAAACGTAGTGAGTCATAGGTATTTGGCTAATAAGAAGGTAATTAAATTCTTACATAAAACTGAAAAATCTTCAGCTTTTCAGTTACCAGGTTTTTGAGTTACCGTATACCATTTTGAAATTAAGTGATTTGTCGGAATTGAGTACTTAACCACAAACCTAAATATTAGTATATAATTATTTTTTGGCTTCTCCTCTTCGTGCTACACGGGGTCAGTTTTCTTAAGCTTTCGGCGCCATTCACTTCGCTGATAATTATCGTCATTCGTAAGGCCAAGGTTTTGCATATCCTCCCGGACATTTGTTATCAAGGTAATTTGCTGTCTACCTTTCTTTCTTTTCCTGGAAATTAAAATTAATGTGAGTCTGAAATCGCAAGCGTGGCGCCTTCTCTGTATGAGAAGAGGCCTTTGCCCTGCAGTGTAACAATATAGGCTTGTATTTTTATTTTATTAAGATCAAACAGAACATGCATGTATTCAGTATTTTTTACTTTAACAATCATTAACTTATGTAACTTCAAAGCTTAGCTACGAGTATAACATTACCGAAAGCATCAATTAGTTTCTATTTTTAGCCTCACTCACCGGCGTAAAGCTGTTTCAGACCACAACAAATCACACTTGGCGGAAAGGGTGGGTGTCGTAAGATTGGCAAGCATTGAGTCAGCTGTGAGGTTGGTGAATCAATCACGGGCGTGTCAAGTGACGTCACGGCATCGAAAGTACTTAATTGATTGCTTAAATGAAATGTTTTTGGTTTCACCGGAATTACAAGGCCCACTTTGGCCTTTCTATTTGGATGAATCAAACAAAATATTTTTATACTGATATTAGAAAACTTAAGAAGCTTTTTTTTTTTAAAGACGTTTATCTCCGATACTGCTGGTTTTACTGAAAATTATTTTGCTAATAAGAAGGTGCGTTGTCCTTGAGTATTGTATTTAATTACCAAAAACGATAAGGACCCGCAAGAAAGTCTAACTAATATTTTTGATAAAATAAACTTCGTTACTGTTTATAAGTAGTGAAAAATAATACCCAAACAAATCAAAGAAAGAAAGAAAAAATGATTATTGACACAGCCATGTGCACACAAACATTATGATACAAAGATTATTCAATAAAAAAGAACAGAAATAAATAAAAAACACTATTGTGTGCCCCACAGCTGCGCCAAACAGATCCAGTTCAACATAAATGCCAGACCACTTGTGCTTGACACTTAAACAACCCGAAACCCGAAATAAATGGTTTATTATTATTATTATTTCAACCAATAATATCAAGAGAAAAAAATTTATTTTGTATGTTTATTTTTAAAGGATGAACTAAAAAAAATTAATCTGTTTTAAAAATTATTTCACCTTTCTAAAAATATGTATAAAAAATGAATCGCCGTAATGTATGTCAGCGCATAACTTCCGAACGGTTGGACCAAATTTTAGAATTCTTTTTTTTTGTGTTTGTTAAAGTCAGGAGAAGGTTTGTATATAAGAAAAATTTAGGTACGTAGGGTAGGGTAGGTAGATTAGGTAGTGTAGGCAGGTAGGTAGGTAGGCAGGTAGGTAGGTAGGTAGGTAGGTAGGTAGGTAGGTAGGGTTGGTAGAGTTGATAGGGTGAAAAAAAATGGTATGTAGGTACGTAGATAGGGAAAGGACAACGTCTGTCGGGTCAGCTAGTATAATATATAATTACATTATCAGCGAGTAACATAGCTTATATTTTATCATCAAAAGAAATAGGGATCTGTACGAAAAACGTGAACGAAGTCACTGACAAAGTGCTAGTGTTAAGATAAAACGGCATCATTAAAATATCGGTCGTGCTCATTTCGGCGGTTTTCAATTTAAATGAACCAATTTAATTGAGCCGTATAATATTGCCATTAAATAAAATTGGTGAACAAAATCTCCGACCTTCAAAAATCTGGTCCACAAACAATCATTTTGGAAAAATAATAAGATTTGCTCAATTTAACATTTAAATCCTGAAACTTTTTGTATCCGAGAGATGAACGTCAAGTCAGCTGTGCAATGCATTAGTCATGGACACGACAAGATGGAACAACAGATTTGAGCGTGTGGAACAGATATAGTGTTACCAACGAGTATTCTTGGTGTTTCTTGCTCGTTCTTCTCTTAAGAGACCTATTTACGATTTGGAACGAGCAACTTGTCTGACCAACTGACCGACTCCTTTGCAATTAAAAACTGCCAGAAAATAGTTTAATTGAAAAAAATGCTTTGATTATGCATTTGACATTATCATCACGGCCCTGTTTTTCTTATGGGGGTAGCAGAAGTATAAGATACACCCACATTTTCACAGTTTTGCTACAATATCTTATGGTAAAGAGAGCGTGATTAAGAACAAAATGAAGGTCAGTTCTCGTAATTAAAATGTTCAAAGTTTAGTCAAAATTTGACCTCAGCGACAGTCAATAACAAAAACTTGTCTAAAATGTAGGTAAATTAGAGGAATTTGTAACAGATTGAGACAGATAAGAATGTTGCCAATGTTTCTAAAAGTAACGGAAATTGCCCCCTCAATCGCTCGCTCCCTTCATTCACTCATTCGTTCATTCGTTCATTCACTCATTCATTCAATTTTCATTCTTTCACCACATGCACAATACTCACACTAACACACATCTCAGAACACATTCCAGTCTCGATTGCCAATAACAACATAATTCGTATGACAAAGTTCGCCAACTCTCCGGAGCTCTGCAGATGACAGCACAAAGCATCAATAGCATTCGGAAGGTTAACCGCAGTCAAGCTCGCAACATTCCATGCGACCCATGTTAATTAATGGGACTTCTGATATTTGTTGTATGGAATTTTATTGTTTTATTTTTAGCCTGTGTCACTAAGGGGCGGTCTATTTCTATACTAATCATATTAAGAGGCAAAGTTTGTTTCGTTTTCTGTTCTTTTATTTATAAGAGGAAAGCTCTGTAATTACGGGTAAAAAGCTACTTTATTGCTGTGTGCCATAGGGTATATTTTATGGTAAACTTCTCTTTCACGCGGACGAAGTGGCGATCAGAAGCCGGTATGGAATAAAACACTGTAAAACAATTTTAAACAACCAGGGAAACAGATGGTTCTGCTAAATCACTATTAATTACAATTGCCCGTATATTCAAATCTCAACCATCATTCTTTATCATTTGCATAAATAGTTATAATTAAAATAAATAACCATGTTTTATTTCAGCTCATATAAAATCCATAGAGTACAGAGAAATTGTAAAATTAATCTTGTGTTAGTAATAATAGGCAATGAATATTTCACGTTTTTCTACTAATCAATATATAACTCTTATATGTACAATAAACTAGAAATATCGGTTTCGCACGTAAAATTTATTCTGTTTGAAGGCTTTATTCATATCTTTAAAAGATACTAATTGTACTTGTCATATAAAACTACACCAAAATAATAAAGAATGGTCGTATTTCTAATCAGAAAATCGACTCGAATCTAATAGTTCACGTTAGCACGCTCGTGCTAGACCTATAGATCAAAGTCAGTGTAGTATGAAAGATTAGTACGAGAAACACCAACGTCTGCTAACGTATACATGTAATCATTAATATACATAACACGTAATTACAACCATTTTATTATGAACATAATTACACAGTACAAAGCACATGACCGCACTATCACAAGACGTCAATAGCAGTGGAAAGTTAACCACAGCGAATTTGCCACGCCTTTGTACCGGACGCCGGATGGTCGGACCGGATGCCGGACGATCGGCCCAGACGCCACCCAAGACCGGACGCCGGACGTCAAGCGCTTTTTAAAGTAAAATATGTAGGTATAGGAAGAATTATTATATTTTGTAATTTCAATGATCTTCTTCATACAGTCGCTGTGAATTAATTTATTGTGATACTCGATTTTTTTAATGAGGAGCTGGTGGCTAAATATAAGCCATATAGATCAATCAATCGTAGTTAAGCTACGCTTGCCGCGGTCGGTCTGTGGATGGGTGACCATCCATTTCATACCGAGAAACC
Organism: Charanyca ferruginea; assembly: GCA_947361185.1. Classification (NCBI taxonomy): domain Eukaryota; kingdom Metazoa; phylum Arthropoda; class Insecta; order Lepidoptera; family Noctuidae; genus Charanyca; species Charanyca ferruginea. Next base: position 34,336,943 of record OX376056.1, read on the forward strand.
TCTGTGCCTCGGAAAGCACGTAAAGCTACAGACTGGTCCCGGCTATCACTGGACTGGGTTGTGGAGATCAGACAGGCAGTCGCTCCATGTAAAACACTGGTATTCAGCTGCATCCGGTTAGACTGGAAGCACGGTACTAACGTACCTACTTGGGAAAAATCTAGTCAGATAACTCGTGTTGTAATGATTATGTGCATGTATGAGTGAATTTAAATTAGTAATAGTATTGGTGAATTTATTGTTATTATTATATTATTTTTATTGGTGAAAACGTTACATTCAACTCATTGCGGTTATTGGATCAATTAAATAATATTTGATTAATGTTAGCTTCATTAATTAGATAGGTAACATACAGAACAAATACACACACACATACAAAAAAAACCAAACCAAAACATGAGTACCTTTGTACTCATATTTTATAATGTTTTTTTTTTCCTGTGTTGTCTACTGTGTGTGCATAAATAGTAAAATAAATAAATAAATATTAAAAAAAAATCTGTTTGTAAGTTCGAATGTAGCAGGTAAAATCCGAACTACTCATCCAATTTTAAAAATTCTGTCACCAATTGGAAGCTTGGAAGCTATGTTGTCTATGAGTGCTAGGTACAGGTTTTATTTTATTATCAAAAATCCGAAAGAAAGGGCTGATTTAGATAACTTTTATGTGGAGAATAAACATTTCTCCAATCGCCGTCTATCCAGCCTCCCTAGCCAAGTTACAAACGTTTCGTATCGTTTCTCTTTCTACAATAATTAACGCTTCGTCGTAATCCATTTTTTATTTTCGATCACGTGACTTATCGTTGAAATGACGTCATTCCCATACATTTGATTAGTTTTCTATTAGCGTCGATATCGATTGTAGATTGTCAATTTGGGTAATATGGCTAGGGGATCTGGATATTCATTTCGGAATTCTATCAATAATACACAACATTGCGGTTATCGGAATAAATATTTGATTAATGTTAGCAGCATAAAATCGACTAAAAACTTACATAAAAATGTCACAGCATCAATATGAACCTATATGATACTATAATTCTACTGTCTCGCCGTAGGCCAACGTTTAGAAAATTACTTCCATTACCCGCCTTGTATGCAAAAGCTCCATTAAAGTTGTTAGTAATGGAGCAATAGACATAATTTGTGGTCCAAGCTGGGCCAGCGTAAGAGCATTGTTGATTGCACTGCGGGACAAGTTCATGAGGTCGACATTGAGCCCCTAACTTTATCTCATTGTGATCTGGAATGTCAGTAACGAAGTGTCCGTGGAATATGGGTCAAGAATTAATATTGATACGTAGTGCATTTGTTCGAAGTCAAAGAATTTATTTCAAGTAAACCTTTCACTCACATTTTAATTGTTCAATGTGGCGTGTCGTCAATTGTGGAGCTATTACCTGAATAAGAGGTCAGAGGGGCAATGTTGTATTTCTAAGAATATTATCATTTATTTATGTATAGGTACTTCATACACATGTACCTTTGTACAAAGGTGGACTTACACACATTCACAACACATGACATTCTAATCTTAGTCACAATCTATCAAAATGGTCTCTATTTTACCTACAGTTTCCACAAACTTTGTACATTGATCGTCATTAAGATGAGATTGCCATTAGATTTAAAACATTTTTAATAACGGGAATAATGATGTATATTCCCTATAATGATATGCATTACTATTTAATTACAAATTTAATTTCTAGCAAAAAAAATATTCAACGCCAAATAGTAATTTTCAAGTAGTTGAAAAAAGTTGAAATTAGCCGATCCAAACTGGGCACTTTAAACGCCTGTCATCTTGACGCGCTTCGTGAAACGACAGTCATCATCGTTTAGTCAATGAGATCAAACAAACAAGTGAAATGTTTGGGTTGAAGTAGTATATACTCTGCTGCAATTTGTCATTCTTCGTCATAGACTTTTAAGTGACTTTCGCTCTTTTTTGCACTTTTTAAAAATTATTTTTTTTTCTGGTAAGAAAATTATGATCCAAAATATTGTTGTAGACATAACTCTGAAGTAATAATAGTAGATTATGCATCAAGGGGATAAAGTATTGTCTTATGTAGCGGGCGCCGTATTGAATCCCGAGCAAAACGAAGGATTCTAGCTTTAACTCCCGAGCGGAGTGAGGGAGTTTAGAGTTAAGACAAGAATCCTGAGTGCAGCGTGGGATTCAAGGTCGCCCAAGACAAAAGCACCTTTATCCCCGAGGAGCATACTCTACTTTTCACACCATCTACGAGACAATAAAAACAATAGTACTAGAATTAAGAGTAGATTGTTGGTAATACCAATGGCTTCGGATTTAATGTACTCCGAAGGGACTCAAATCACTACCGTCACTCGACATTTTTGTGAGAATTTACTGTTATGTAATTTGTTGTATAACATAGCAAAGCAATTTTCAGTATTCGCGCCTCAGATAATGAAACAAAAGTCAGATAGACAGCGCGAAACACTGAGAGTGAAGCCAAAAAAGCAAATACAAATTCAAAAGTCAATACCTATAATCTCGTGATTGTATTCGCTTTCGAATTTGTGTTTGTATTTTCATTTGTTTAGCTATACTGACTCGTGTCAGTACAGCACGAAGCGCGTTGTAGGTATTCGCTTTTAAATTTGTATTTGCTTTTTTGGCTTCACTCTCAGTGTTTTGCGCGGTCTATCTGCCTTTTGTTTCATAATCTGAGGCAGATCTTAATGGTGAATGTTCGTATGTGATTTCTACTTTATGTTCCAAATTCAAACCACATTAATGACCAGCAGGCAATGATATTATATTAAACAGATATGTTATGAGCGCCCAATTTTGAAGATTCAAAAACGTCCTAATTAGGACGTATTGCCTTTAGTCTGCGTCACGCATGGCGACGAGTGGTACGCTTTGTTAAAGCAGATAAAAAAATAAAAAAATGCTATTTTGTGTATTTAGAAAGTGTACCAATTATGATACTCAATTTAATAAAGCACAAGGGATCTCATACCACATGTAATTACGCAATATACATCGATTTATTTATATATTTTAATTATTTTCCTAATATTCTTATATTTGGAGGTTAGAAAAAAGAAAGAAATGGAAATACATTGTTTCACGTGAGTAAGACAAGGACGCGTTCACTCCGGACATAGAATAAAAGTACAAATGCGATATCGTAGGCAGTAAAGTCATTGTTTACCCACAGTTCTAGTTTTCTTTTTTCTAACCTTGTAACATTTAATCATTTTGTTTTATTCAATCATTTATATACCTAATTAGAAATTAAACAATATGACAACAGATAGGTATTTATTATCCTTTCTTCGTTAAGGTTAATGAGATCTGGCTTCAAGAATGGATCGCATTTGTTCGTAAACAAAGAAATGAATTTTATTACAAAATAAATAGTACCCTAGTGTCCGTGTGGTGTCGGACGTAAAGAATAGCACCATCCCATATCTTCCCGTGGGTGTCGTAAGAGGCGACTAAGGGATTTACCAGAGAATGGGCAGCAGCGTTCTCTGTGCCTTTGTAACAACTATACTGCGATCGCCAATCCGCCTGCCAAGCGTGGCGATTATGACAAAACCCCCCCCTCGGGGAGGCCTATGTCCAGCAGTGGACGTCTTTAGGCTGAAATGATGATGATGATGACAAAATAAATATTTTCTACTCAATATATTATTATATATATTCTATTATACATTTAGTCCTGTTTATTAGTTGTTATAGGTACAAACCGCGTGTCTAAATGTACTCGCGGTTTGTACCTTCTGTTAGTTTTTGTTTGTCTGTTTTGTTAGTCTGTGATACCAAGAAGCGGTGATTGGTGGCCAGGATAATGTCCGTTTACATTCACGCGCAATTGACAACACTAACTGTCTCTTTTTTTCTTGTTGGTTTTTTCAAGCCATCCCTTTTCAACATTTTGACTTGTCGTGAATTGTAAAATGAATGAAAAGTGTGTATGTGTGCAGCCGCTGCTGCGCAGAACACTTTTTTCGTTTGTTTTGTGAGTGTCTAGCATATCTGTTTATTAGAATATCATTGCCAGCAGGTCATAATGAAATTCAGTACAATATTATTGCCCTGCTAGACCTCAGGTCTTTAATGCCTTACTTTAGGTTAGGTTTGCATGACATAATATAATTTGACATTGTCGAGCAGGTGGTGTGTAAAGTTTATTAAATTATGATTTGAATCACTAATTTGAATCACATGCATATTCCTTTGTATTTTGGTGTGAAATTGCGGATTACAGAACTGCACTAACAGTAAGCATTTTTGCGAACTATTCCGAGATAAGAGTCTGAAATATTATTATTATTTTTTAATTATAATTTTAAAATTTAAAACACCACACAATGTGTTTAAATAAACTGTATGCAACAAAAAGTGCCAAGACGGACTTTAATCCTTAGACATTCTCTACTAGTCAAGCAAAGATAGTGAAGAGAAAATAACCATGTGAAATTTCTAAGGTGCTGTGCGAGCATAAAACTAGAAATTAAAAAGTAAAATAACTACATAAAATGTAATATACACAACATTAATCTAAATAAAACCAAAACACGTACTAAATCAACATAAACTTTACCGTGATATACTGACTCACAATAACTGGGAGTAGGTAACACCTGTTCCTTCAAAGCTCCATTTGATACGAGCCCGCCACTGACACCCGCGTCGCTCTCATAAAATGTTATAATGCGTAAATATTCTTGTTACGTAGTCACAAAGGCGAATGTAGCTAATGCTTTTTAGTATTCCGTAGCCAAATGGTAAAAACGGAACCCTTATGAATTCGTCATGTCGTCTGTCTGTCTGTCCGTCCGTATGTCACAGCATCGTTTTTCCGAAACTATAAGAACTATACTGTTGAAACTTGGTAAGTAGATGTATTCTGTGAAACGCATTAAGATTTTCACACAAAAATAGAAAAAAAAACAATAAATTTTGGGGGTTCCCCATACTTAGAACTTAAACTCACATTTTTTTTATCATCAAACCCATACGTATATATGGACAGGTCTTCAAAAATTATATTGAGGTTTCTAATAACATTTTTTCCTAAACTGAATAGTTTGCGCGAGAGCACTTCCAAGGTGGTAAAATGAGCCCCCCCCCCCCCCTGTAACTCCTAAAATAAGAGAATGATAGCACTAAAAAAATATATGATGTACATTACCATGTAAGCTTCCACCGAAAATTGGTTTGAATGAGATCTAGTTAATAGTTTATTTTTAATACGTCATAAATCGTAAACCGTAATTTACCTTTCATTCAATCAACTCAAATATAAAAATAAAAACAACTTTTATATTACCTATGTTACTTGCTGCTACGGAACCCTTCATGGGCGAGTCCGACTCGCACTCGGCCGCTTTTTTAAGATATTAAATTAGGCAAGCTCTGGGTAATAGTGAAAAGGACCGTAGAAGGGTTACTCTCGCCATGGATGCAGTACATAATTATAGACCCTCATCATCGTCATCATGTCACCTTTAGACGTCCACTGCTGGGCACAGGTCTCCCCCAAGTGGGTATTCAGCCGTAATCGCCATGCTAAACCGATGCATGTTGGCGATCGTAGTAGGTGTTATGGTAATCAGAAGGACGCTGCTGCTCATCCTCTGGTGAATACCTCACCTTAGCCCCTCTGTCGCCTTCTACAACATCCACGGGTAGAAATGGGGTGGTACTATTCCCAGCCGGCACCATACGGCTTCACTTATTATAGACCCTACACAGAGAAAATATAAAGTGGCTTATTAAAAATTTTGGTGTTCCATAAAAAAGTGCACCACTTGCAACTGTATTTGGTGCTCCTTATAAAAGTGCACCAATTGCAAGTTCAAGATATATGGAACAGCAGATTTTTCATAAACGACAAAGAATTTTAACGCTGTTGGTTATAGAATCAATTACGTACTGAATTCATGATTACAGAAGGCTATTTCCAGTTAAAAAAAATGTTCAAGATCGAGTCACAAGGAGCGACAATCAGTGTCAAAAACTTGTCAAAAATGTTGGAAAATACGCGGCATTATTAACAGATTTAGATAAGAAGAGAGGAATGCAGTGCATGAATAAAAGCTACTAGTCCCTTTTGTGTATGAAGGGAGCGTAGCCCATGTGGAAATTATGATACAATAGCCATTAGATAATAAATTCCATGGTTAGAACACTCAGCAATCTTCTAGAATAAGTTCAAATCGTAGATTTGTATGGTTTTTATACGATGACAGGAGTCTGTCAGACCCAGCCGTCAAGGCTTGGTCATGTATTTCTTCCTCTAATTAATATATTATCTAAATTTAGATACCTATCTAAAAGTTCTCCTACGTCTTATTTAACGTAGTTAGCTTAGCGATTCTTTACAGTACCGTCCACCTTATACAGAGGTCCGACGAAATTTGTACAGTTCTTTCCTCTTCCACCTCACAGCATATATATTTACCATAGCATAACCTTTTCTATTAATGTTCATACCGATATGAAAGAAGAAGTCAGACGATACATGAAGTTATGTCCAGTATAAGCTGACCTCGCATTTCGTACAAGGCCCGTACCCGGCTTTTCGTACAAGAAAGATCAATGTTTATGGGAGTCAATGAAAACGAAAAACGTAATGTATGATGCTGACAGAGGCCACATTTTCTTTTTGTCGTTTTCCTTATGTAGATACTTGTACTTTGAAACAAGTAAGAAGAGACCTTCATGAATGATTTTAGTAGAAAACTGATTGTTTCTGCCCTTAGACTCAGATCTGGACACATGTCATGCAAAAAATTTGCCTTCATGATGAAGAAAATCGATTCACCCAATTGTGAGGAATGTGGAGTTGTCGAGGACCTACAACACTTATTGATAGAATGTGTCCAATATGAGTCTTATAGAGATAATTGAGTAAGGTCCCTGAATTTGAACAGAACTGATGTAAGCATGTTCCATACAATTCTATCTCAACCTAATGGCGACGATGCGAAAAGTTTGTTTAAATTCATGGCTCACGTTTTGTGAAAGTACAATTGTTTAGGATACGATGGGACTGACATGCGCTATGCGTGAAAGCCTCTATAAACAAATAAAGAAGAAAACAAAAAGTTAGAAGAGACCTCCAGTAGTTTTTTTATACCTAATAGGTTAATCATCGTTTGCGCCAGTCAGGGTTATCTTAATTTGACTCTAGATAGTTGTTAGCACGGCCACTTTACGTATTCCATTTTTTAATTTAACCTCAACGAACTTTGAGTTATGTTTTTGGCACAAGTGAGCCTAAATTGATTAAATAATTCTAAATTGTAAGCCAATAACTAATACAACCTGATACTACGGTGTAATTGGTAAACAAAGAATCCATTTTCTGTCTCACAGTAAATATTAAAAGACAAATATCGAGTCAGCGACAGCTGTCTCCGAATTTATATAGAAAAATATTGGGTAAAATTTTTCATTACATTATTCACTTTTCGTTGAGCCCAGATTGGGTTAATCAATTAGGTACTTAATGTAGAAGCCTTGTATACAAAAGCTGCACTTTGATGTTATTTTATCAATAAACATTGTATCTGTTTATTGATAAATTAAAAATCAAAACGTTATATGTGGTGTAAACAGACACTACGCATAATCTTATATATATGTCGTATCCGGTCAATAGTATGAACGTGAAACGAATCGCAAGCCTGCCATTATCGAGAACACGTGATCTACCACCATTTTGGCGCGCTTCTACAGAGTCGTGATGTTTTCAGCCCACAGCGAGCAGGACATTCAGAATCCAGTGTCTCATCGCAACAGAGCTAATACGTCCCGAAACTGTACTTTCGATTCGTTGTGTTAAAGTGTTACTATGTCTATTTTAATTTGAGTCTGAATTTATTTTAAATTGTGTTTGTGCTAAATTGTGGTTTTAATAAACGCCGTGTATAGTGTGTTTGCATTGCACGAAACCCATATTGTGCCCACATGATGACTGAATCTAACAGACTAAATCCTGACGATCCGCCATATATAAATCACGTAGTGTTTGTTATCAATTTCCTCCGAAACGGCTTGATCGATTTTTATGAAATTTTTTGTGTATATTTGGTAGGTCTGAGAATAGTTCGTACGCTATTTTTGTTTTCTTTATATGGCAAAACAACGTTTGCCAGGTCAGCTAGTAGATAATAATAATAATTTCGTATATTTTAAATGTTTTTATTTTTTAGAAATATTTAAAAATGTAATACAATAATTATGCAAATAAAAAAGAATAAAACGTATGTAACAATATTTTAAGTTTACTTATAATAAGTTAACTTGAAACCGACTTTTAATATCTTGGTAACCAGATGGTTCCCAGGCATGGACTGAAACAAAGAAAAAATTTGCAATGATGGGAATAACTACAAACCAAATACATAAATCATCACCTTTACTTAGAACAAAGTAAAACCGCTACGAATATCTAAGTTCTTAGTACTAAAGACTACATAGATTATGCATAATACTACGAAAAGCTTCTTTGTTTACTTTCGGAGAGACAGTTTGGCTTTCGACGAGGTAAGTCTACAGAGCAAGCTGTGGGTATGCTAACTAGCATTATCGCTGCAAACGCAGATAAGGGTCTCCGCTCAGCTGGTGTCTTCCTCGACCTTGCCAAGGCCTTTAACAACATCTCAATTTCTACACTGCTAAAAAAAACTCGAATCCTTTGGTGTCAGAGGCCTGTCTTTAGATTGGTTCAACAGTTACCTGTCTGGTAGACACCAGCTTGTTAAGATTGGGGATAATGTCAGCAGGAGCCTTCCGGTGGTCTTCGGGGTGCCGCAGGGGAGCATTTTGGGGCCTACCCTCTTCATCATGTACATGGATGACATTCTGAAGATCGAAATCGCTCAGTCGGATGTCATCTGCTATGCTGATGATACAGCTGTCATTTTCCACGGAGCCACATGGGAGGAGGCTATGAATGCAGCGGAGAAAGGAATGCGCTTAATAACAAAATGGCTTGAACTAAATCTGCTGTCACTGAATTTAAAAAAAAACAGACTTCATGACCTTTTACGTTGCCCAGTCTAGTAGGCCAAGCGTGGACTCACTAAAAATACACAACCACCATTGCAATGTATCAACTGCAGCACCAGTCTCAGCATCTAAATGCAACTGCGGTGCCATCATTAGAGTAGAGGCTACTAAATATCTGGGTGTCATTATTGATCAGAACCTGTCTTTCAAAGAACATATCCGTACACTCGCAAAAAAGACTCGTAAATTCATTTACGTTGCGAAACTCCTACGAGCCAGTGCCCCTAAGGATATACGCATTCAGGTTTTTAACTCTCTATGCCAATCTGTTTTGCAATATTGTGTAAGTGTCTGGGGCAGTGCCGCCAAGACGTGCATGTTGGGTTTGGAGCGGGCCCAGCGGGCTGTCCTCAAGGTTCTTTTGGGGAAACCAAGGCGCTACTCTACCGACGAATTGTACAAGGAATCGGGGGTACTACGCGTCCGCCAGCTGTTCGTCCTGGGGTCAATCTTGAATCTCTTAAAGGCCAACCCTAACCGATCTAGCTCCAGTAAGAAGGGTAGGAAAATTGCTGAAAGGATTCCACTCCCAAAAACGAAAACCCTCTTTGCTGCCTGGTTTTCCTCGATTTTGCCTATCAGATTGTTCAATGCTATTAGCAAAATTACCGTAATTCCGAGTAATTACCACGAGACCAAAACAATGCTAAAAAAATGGCTGCAGGGCCTGACTTACGACGAAACGGAAAGGCTACTTTGTAGTACCACTTAGTACCCACACATACACACACGCTCAAAGTGCACTTTTTCACATACCTACACCACACACTCACCTTAACTGCTTCTATCGAACGCTTGTTTAATCACGTACCTCACTTTTTGAGCAATCTTTGTTAAAATAAAATGTTAAATGTTGTAATGTTAAAATGTTAAGTAAGTATTAAAATGGTAAAATGTTAAAATTAAAAAAAAACTACTTAATGTTAAAATGCTAAATGTTAAATTTGTCAGCGACACAAACCTGCGCTAGCAGAACTCGACAAATGAATACTAAGTTGTTTTGTAATTGGGTCACCAAGATACAGGCTGTGCCTAGTTTGGGACCCGCTGATAAACCTGCTGAATTGTCCTGTGTCAGTTAAACGTCATTGCGTGTCAGTTGCATAGGTATAACTTTGTGTAAGTCAAATAAAGAAATTTATTATTTATTATTATTATTATTATTTGTAATAATAGGTAGCACAGGCGCCTTGAATAATGGATTTTTTCTGCCAAGTCAAAACTGACAGTCATTGAATATCGTGAAAATATTTTAATACTCCAAAACAAAGATGGATAATATAAACAAAACAAGAAGATACCAGCACGGCACTAATAGTGTACCATTTTTCAAATTTTGGTGTGAAACACTAAAAATGTCAGAATATTCGCAATAAGGAGGCGATACACGCATTGCCGCGCGCGCCTGGCATGCCAACCTACCAAAAGTGATAAATAACATATCGGTACCTAATAACCGCAGACAAAAATAAACAATAAATTATCGTCACCACAGGACGAGTCTCGTTTGTAACCCACCTATTACGTAACTTTACGAGCTATAAACCGGACAAATGAAATAGTTTGTCGTGCGAACGCAATAGTAGCGCGTCCGCCCGTCAATTTGTCAAGTCGTATGTTTCACTGGCTCCCTCAAAATTGCTTTTGTATGCTACATGTTTAGAGTAGCGCGTAAAGATAAGCGAATGTGAATTATATTGCTTAGATCGTAAAGCCGTCTACATGAAAGAGATAAAATGATATTATTTCTAAATGTTTGTATGCGTTTCGCGTTTCACGTTTCTGGTTTATGTGAATGAGAATTGTATGTAAAGTTAACACTTCTACACTACACTAGGAGCACCCGTGTCGCTAACTCGGTCATGCTCTGTGCGGTAAATGAAAAAATGGTCTTGCTCTTTCACCTTTTCTCTTAAGTCATTTTAAAGTGGTATATAAACTTTTGTCGACTTAGATTTATGACAGAATAGTTCAGAGGTGGTCGTTATACAGGTTGACTACATTAATTTATTGCGCATTTTTCAGGGGGTGAAAGTAGCTATGTATGAATACGAAGAACTTTTTTAAAGAACCTAAAATATGGAAAAAATACTTCAAAATTATAAGTCAGTCTTTAAAGATACCCCTTTAAAGACTGACTTATAATTTTGAAGTATTTATAGTCGTGAATTATGACTTATACGAGGTGTAACTGAATTAACTAAAACCCATATAAGGGACATTATGAAGAACTGTCACTATGGGAATAACCCTGAAATCGTGAAAATGAAATCAGCTGATACGTGGGTTGTTCCAAAAAAAAATGTGAAAGGAAAAATTGAATATAAAAAAGTTTAAGTTTTTCAAAATATTCCCCTCCAACTCCAACTCCAGTGCACTTATATGCATTCCAGTGAACCAGAGATCGAAAAATAACTCCCGAAATGCTAAGATGGCATCATCTGTAATGTTAACTTTTGGCCCACGAAGCATTTGTTTACCGTGGTAGCTAAATCTGGGCGGTACGGAAGATGGGGTAACATTTTAAACCCGCAAGTATTCCAAAGTCCTGGTTCTAGCAGCTATCCGAGCGTCATCTTAGTGAAAAACAATGGCACGAACTCCGCTACTTGGTCGCTCAGTATGTAGTAGTAGTAGTATCACGGGCTGATGTCCGCAACTCCACGTCTCAGCGCGTATTTTGCGTACAGAAAATATTTATAAAAAATCTACACGTAGGTGGCCAAAGACCAAGGAGATTTGTATTAACTTGAAATTAGCTTTCAATTCAAACTATTTCAAGAAAAAAGAGATTGTATTTATTCCGTGACTAACAATTTTTGTTATTAAACCTACTATTTATGTTCATATTACTTGACAAAATGTATGGATCAGTTGATTCGTTTTCCCGATTACACTTTCTATAATTTGAAATTAGTTATAAATTATGAATTCAAAAGCATACTTATAATCACAACATCTAATAATTTACCAGATCTTGTATTTTAAGTGTTCGCATGATCATAACCCTATACCTACATACAGCGGGAATTCAGTACAAAACAGTTTACGAGTAACGCATTTCGTATATTGCAATGTTCGCGGTTGAATACAGAATCGGGTCATAACTCTAACTTTAGAATCATGATATGATATGATAAATTGTGCTGTCGTTCTGTAGCAAATACGTTTTGAATTTAGATTTTGCAATAAATATAGTACCTCGATTGGGTGAATATTCTTACATATTATAGTATTCTGTTTAACACGATACTATATTTACTTTTTATAAGCATGAAATCATTTATCACAACTGATGTTTACATTTTATAATATTTGTTTTTATAGATTCTTGAAATCTTTTAAATAGAATATATGTACTTACAGTGTTTATGCTCGTCTTGTCTGCGTCCTTTTCTTTACACTGAGTGTCTGTTAATTAGTATATATTAAATCACTTTTATAAATCTGGAAAATAAATAATGTTTTGCTTTGACATGTTTGTCAATGACAGTTATCAAACTTGACGATCGTCAATATTACTTCTAATAAGTTTACGGCTTACGTAAAACCTCCAAACTAATGTTTAGGTAAGTGTGTATGGCTGTATTTTATACTGAACGGCTGGACACCCGCTGATGTATCGGGTGTTCTTTTAAATCCTATTCGCACTAATAAATAAAAATAACTGGCAGTCTGCAATAATTGAGTCTGGCCGGTACTATAATACCCCGCTTTAGAAGACCAATATGGGTGTTCTAGAAATAGAATTCATACTTGGATTTTTATGAATTTCGGAAGAGCGGTCAGAAAAGAAACCTGTCAAATGGGTCAGTCTAGATCTCGCTGTCGCTTGAGTAACACGCTGATTACTCATACGCTTAACTTACTGAAGTCTACCAGTCTACTAACTGCAAGACTACCGGTCCACAATCGAAAGTCGGTAACGGTCCTGAGTTGTGCCGTCGTCCTGTCGCGTGCTGCTGCTCCCAGGGCGGGTCTTACTGATAAGATCCGCGCCGCAAAGCTAGGAGCCGATCGCGGCAGTCTTCTCTTCGGCCGATCCCGGTTGCCGGCCAGGCTGTGGATCCCTTTAACCTGGAAATCTCTGCCTGAACGTAGTGCATTTAGGTCAGTGCTAATTTTAATTCTTACTGCTGTTTTTGATACTCATCACATTTTAATCTTTCTGTGAGAGCTATTAAATTCAATCGTACAATTCTACATAGTCTTTCATTTCTTAAACTAGTAGAATTGTTACAATATACCTTTTTTTTTATATTGAGGAGCTCATGGCTAAGTTAAAGCAGTACAGATCGATCGGTCAAAGGTCAAGCTACGCTAGCCGCGGTCGGTCTGCGGATGGGTGACCATCCCTATCATACCGAGCTCCCTCCGTGCCTCGGAAAGCACGTAAAGTCGTTGGTCCCGACTGTCATTTGTAGATCTTTGGCAGTCGTTATGGGTGAGTAAAAACCAGAAAATCTGACAACCAGTCATCCCAAGGACCCAGTAACTGGGTTGTGGAGGTCCGATAGGCAGTCGCTCCATGTAAAACACTGATATTCAGCTGCATCCGATTAGACTGGAAGCCGACCCCAATATACTTGGGAAAAGGCTAGGCAGATGATGATGATACCAATTTTTTTATTAATAAGTTATGCATTAACTATGCCAGTTGAAAACCAGCGTCATGCACGAATAGTCTGGCATTTATGTTGAACTGGGCTTGTTTGACGCAGCTGTGGAGCACACAATATAATGCTTTTTATTTATTTCTGTTTTTTATTATTATTTTATTATATATTATTTTTCTAATAATTTCGTTTCATAGAATAATCAATACGCAGAATACTTACCTTTAAGATTTTTAAAGCATTGATTTTTGTTTCACATTAACTTTATTGTTAGAATAATCATATCATAGAATAACAAATCAAATATTCTTTATCCTTATATTTTTTATTTAATATAAAACTTATTCCCAAGAATGGGAGTCACGGTTCTAACCAAACCTACTGCGCGTGCGTGCAAACAATCATGCAGCATGCAAGCAAGTATGGAGCGTGCAAGCAACCATGCAGCATGCAAGCAAGCATGCAGCGTGCAAGCAAGTATGCAGCATGCAAGCAAGCATGCAGCGTGCAAGCAAGCATGCAGCGTGCAAGAAAGCATGCAGCGTGCAAGCAAGCATGCAGCGTGCAAGCAAGCATGCAGCGTGCAAGCAAGCATGCAGCGTGCAAGCAAGCATGCAGCGTGCAAGCAAGCATGCAGCGTGCAAGCAAGCATACAGCATGTAAGCAAGCATGCATCATGCAAGCGAGCATGCAACATGCAGCAGGCATAGTTTCTGTCACGGCTCCGGCAGTCCCAAGCGAGCTTATCGTCGCAGATGGTATTCACGCTCACCACCGCAGCTTCGGCTTACTAGCCGGCTTCGCTGGCTAGCCTCAGCCGCGGCAGTGGGCGTTAAAACCACCTGCTCCTCAGCTCGCGGGCTGCCTCGCCTATCCACGCCTACGCAGATTTAAATTACACTCTAGGAGTAGGGCAGACAAGACTACGTGGAGTCGGTTTCGCAGCGATTCGTTTCTGTCATTAACTTTTGTAGCACAACATACTCATATTGACTTTTTAAGACATCATTTTTGTTATTGTCTATTTATATACATTATTATTATTATTATTATTATAGCCTTTTATTTCCTTAAAAATAATTAAATACATTGCACTTATAATTAACATGCATTAGATACATTTATAAACATGCATTAGAAATTTGACTTTTTATTATAATTCATTACCTACAATAAATAATTAAAATTCAAACAAATAAAATTAAATAAGTATCTATTAATTTCATGATGTTAAAATAAATAAACAATGAATTAACTAAATGTAAATAGTTTAAAATTTATTCACTATTAAAATTTGACTTTTCATTTCAATTAATTTAAATCAATTATTAAAATTTAAACATTTAAAATCAGACAAATATCTATTAATTCTATGATGTTTATTATTATAAATATATATATTTTAAGATTATCACGTGATTATGTATTTATTATTATTATTTATTTATTAATATTAGTTAGTTATTTTCTATTAATAATATGCATTTTCTTTCATGTATCTAGTTAATATTTTTAAGGACCTCTCAACGAGTAAAGAAGGCCTCCTCCATTTTTCTCCAAATTTCTCTGTTATTTGCCTTTTTATTAATCCAGTCTTTACCAGCCACTTTATTTATCTCATCTGTCCATCTCTCTTTCGGTCTTCCCCTGTTCCGTTTTCCGGGTGGTCCTGGCCAAATAGTTATTCTATAAGTCCACTTACTTTTGTTTGTACGTGCAATATGGCCAGCCCACTTCCATTTAAGTTTCTTACAGTGTACAAGGGCGTCTATCACATTTGTTGTTTTCCTTATATCTGTATTTCTTATTTTGTCTTTTCTTTTTAAATTAAGTATACTACGTTCCATTGCCCTCTGACATACTTGTAGCTTATTTTTCGTATAGGTATTAAATATCCATGTTTGGCAAGCATACGTGAGACACGGTAGTATACAGGAATCCAGTACTTTTTTCTTTAGTTTTACAGGGAGGGTTGATTTAAGTATTTCCTTGTTGCTCCAATATTTGTTCCATGTTGTATTTATTCGTCTGTGTAATTCATCACGGTGCCTGGTCGTAGTAAATGATATCTGTTGACCTAGGTATACGTATTCTTGTACGTATTCTAATGAGGTATTATTGACGTTAATAGGTATTTTTTGGTGGTTGGTGATGATCTTTGTTTTTGTGGTATTTAATTCTAAGCCAATTTTTCTACTTACAGTATTTAGTTCATTCACCATTTTTTCCAGTTGAGTTGGTGTTTCTGAGAAAAGTATGATGTCGTCTGCAAACCGGAGGTTACTTAAAAATTTACCTTGTATGTTTATACCTTTTCTATCCCAGTTTAGATTTTTCATGATGCTTTGTAGAACAGTTATGAAGATTCTCGGCGAGAGAGGGTCGAAAAAAACGAGGCCCTGAAATAAACATATGTAGAGGCGTTAGACAGGGCGACCCTCTCTCGCCGAGAATCTTCATCTTCATTTATATACATATTTGTTAAAAAATAATTCTACTGTTTGATAAGTTTGTTAAACAAAAAAATGTAATTAAAAATTCATTGAATTGTGTTTCTGTGGAATATTTTTCATTGAAGTAAATAGTCTTTGAAACAATAATAGTCGAAATAAAAATACGAGAACCAAATATTATATGAAACATTGTCTGGGAAACGAAATTCTATGAAATTTCTGTCTGCGAAACAAGGGGACACCCTATTTACCTCCTTCCCATAATTATACTAATTGACCTTATTTTCCAAAACAAGCCAAATCTGCAAAAAAATCTCTCAATTAATTCATCATCATCAACATGTCAACCTTAAGAGACCGTTCAGCCGTAACCGCCATGCTTGGCCGATGTAGGTTGGTGATGGACAGTAGGTGTTATGGTACTCAGACAGACGCTGCTGCCCATCCTCTGGTCAATATCCCTCTATCACTTCTACAAAACGCACGGGTAGAAATGGGACGGTGCTATTCGCGGCCGGCACCAAACGGCTCAATTATTTACGTCAAACTAAATCAATATGCCAAATACATTACAACAAGCACACGTAAAATGTTCAAAAAATATGTATAGAATAAATTAAAACTTTTTCAAATTAGAATATCCATAATTTATTTAGAAAAATGGGATACATTTTCACGTGGGCTTCCCAGAACTACACCGACTTTTCAAGCTTTTATTATGTTAACTATGTCAATTAATATTGACTATATCTATCAAATAATTAATAAAAACTATGTGTATTCGCCTACCCTAGGCGAGTCACAAAGTACCTAAACAAAAGCAGAGTTCTGAGAAGACTACATGAAAATAATTATATATAATTATTTACTTTTGGTCAAAACAAGGACTTTGTTTTGTTCCGCGCTTCTTGTAATACCAGTTGGTATTAGTTTTCGAGTTTCTACTAGTTTTTTTTCTTTGATTATTTGCTAGGTTATCCTGTTGACAACTTCGGGCTCGTGGGATGGTAATTAAATTGTGGTGAAGTAGGTAAGTTTTTATTTTTTGTAAAACTTTTGTCTGTTCTGAATTTTTTTGTGGAAAATGTTTTACTATATACGCTTAGACTGTCGTTATACTGCCTAATTAGGGAGTTTGAAACCTTAACTTTTCTAGTGTAAGATATTTTCGATCAATAGTCGTCCGGGATCGGACGAAATCAATTTTACAAAATGTTTTTATCTTTTATTTATGCAAGCTTTTTGCCCGCCATTTGGTCCCCGTGAAAATCGAATACAATACAAAGTGGAAAATGGTGTGCAGGATATAATTTCGCACGGCATTTATATCCTGCACACCATTTTCCACTTTATTACTGATGACTACTGACCCTTACGCGTCAATTGTTTCTTGTTAGAATTTAAATAACCAGTATTGTGTGTTTTATGGAAAGCTAAAAATGAAATAGGTACTAATTCTAACCACTGGACTTTTACTAGCGTTTTATAACTGGTTACTAACAAGAATAATAAATTCCTGTTGACAAATACCCGACTACTGTACTACCTAGTATTACGAAATTAGCTGAAATTTAGTACACATATAGATACTGATTTAGCTCAACACAGAATATTTATGTCCGGTTTTTGTGTTCCCTTGATATAATTTAAGAAAAAACTGGCCAAGTAAAGCGGGTTCCGTACCATTATCTATACAACATCAGACATCGAGCAAAAAACGGCTAAAAATCACGTTTGCTGTATGGGAGCCTCCCTTAAATATCTAT
The DNA here is from genome assembly GCA_947361185.1 of Charanyca ferruginea. Lineage (NCBI taxonomy): Eukaryota > Metazoa > Arthropoda > Insecta > Lepidoptera > Noctuidae > Charanyca > Charanyca ferruginea. The sequence goes on from OX376056.1 coordinate 34,354,854, forward strand.
CTTATTCTGTTTTTGTAGTATGAAATTTGTTGTTATAGCGGCAACAGAAATACATCATCTGTGAAAATTTCAACTGTCTAGCTATCACAGTTCATGAGATACAGCCTGGTGATAGCCAGCCAGACAGACAGACGGACAGTGGAGTCTTAGCAATAGGGTCCCGTTTTTACGGTGTCCCCTTGTTTCGCAAATATCGTAGAATTTCGTTTCCCAGAAAATGTTTCATATAATATTTGCTTATAAGGATAAAGAATATTTGATTTGTTGTTCTATGATATGATTATTCTAACTTTCAACTTTATAAGAAACAAAAATCAATGATACAAAAATCTTCAAAGTAAGTATTCTGGGTATTGTTCTATGAAACGAAATTATGAGAATTTTTTTTGCGAATCAAAATTCTATAAAACTATTCTAACTATTCTATAAACGTACAACCCGACTTTACCCTTTGGGTACGGAACCCTATAAATAACAGCTTTTTTAATATATATCTCATGTATGGATAGGCATATTTCTCTAAAATGTGTAAACTTAATTCTGTAGTCCAAGTAAATAAATAGTGGAGGTCAGGAGTCGCTCCAAGTAAAATACTGATGTTCAGTTGCATTCGTTAGATTGGAAGCCGATTCCTACATAGTTGGGAAAAGGCTAGACAAATGACTGAGTGTCACTTCGACTTCAGTGACAAAGTAATGCTTTTGTAAAAAACATTTGATACAATTGAGTTTTAGAAAAAGTTTCCCTATGTTGAGTCGAGCATTGTCACATTATCTTTGTCACACATATCTGTGTGATAGTTTCGTTACAAAGTACGTAAGGCTGCGGCCCGCCCGAGCAGAGTCACTCACAACTCAGAACAAACCACCATTTTTCGCACGCACACTTTGACATTAAAGGCATAATTATTAGTTTCAAGCAGACTTCAGTCTCGACTGTCACGTGTCGTCTAAATGAATAAATGGGAAACATTGACATTTCATAATGAACAGGAAAATTTTGGAAGAAAAATATTGCAAAGAGTTCCAACCAGTGTCAATAAAATTTTCTATTGTCACAAATAAAACCTACAGAGTCAATACAGTAGCAGCCCTAGTGAGTTTGGCAAGTTTTGGTAATTATTTTTGAAGATGGCGGGAGCGGTCCTTGTGTAACCTTTATATTTTGTGGTTTCGTTCTCAAGCTCCATGTTCTATTTTTGAATAGGTACTTTCAAAAATCGAAAATGGAGCACTAAACTATGGAAACTAACATACGTACTTTTGCATTACAACCTCCTTGTAATTTAATTTCTTTTATGAAACTTTATTCGCTTGCTCCTGGACTACAGTGGTATCAGTATAATGAGACTTGGGAATATTTTCTTAAGGATATTAACGTTTTTCCGTTACGGTAGGATATTTAAACGATTGATCAATATTTACGTACGAGTATGTATACTGTACCTGATGCTGCCATTAATGGGTATTAAATGCACTCGTTTTGTATTTGAAAATCGCCTTAGTTGTTGGATGGCCGGATATTGATGTGTGATGTGACTAAATCTAAAATAAAGCCACTATGGATTACTACACTGTCAACAGTGGCTTCATTGTAGACTTAATATAACTTCAAGAAAATACCTAGAATAATTCTTCATCAGAAGAGTAGTAGGGAACCTTAGTACTTAGTGAATTCCTAGAAGGTTCAAGATAAAAAAAAAACAGTTTTCTTTCTGCCTACAGCAACGAAATTTTCGAGTGTTCAATTTATAGTCTAAGGATATATAGTAAAACATTTTTCCACAAAAAAATCCAGAACAGACAAAAGTTTTTACAAAAAATAAAAACTTACCTACCTTACCACAATTTAATTACCATCCCACGAGCCCGAAGTTGTCAACAGGATAACCTAGCAAATGATCAAAGAAAAAAAACTAGTAGAAACTCGAAAACTAATACCAACTGGTATTACAAGAAGCGCGGAACAACACAAAGTCCTTGTTTTGACCAAAAGTAAATAATTATGTATAATTATTTTCATGTAGTCTTCTCAGAACTCTGCTTTTGTTTAGGTACTTTGTGACTCGCCTAGGGTAGGCGAAAACACATAGTTTTTATTAATTATTTGATAGATATAGTCAATATTAATTGACATAGGTAACATAATAAAAGCTTGAAAAGTCGGTGTAGTTCTGGGAAGCCCACGTGAAAATGTATCCCATTTTTCTGAGTAAATTATGGATATTCTAATTTGAAAAAGTTTTAATTTATTCTATACATATTTTTTGAACATTTTACGTGTGCTTGTTGTAATGTATTTGGCATATTGATTTAGTTTGACGTAAATAATTGAGCCGTTTGGTGCCGGCCGCGAATAGCACCGTCCCATTTCTACCCGTGCGTTTTGTAGAAGTGATAGAGGGATATTGACCAGAGGATGGGCAGCAGCGTCTGTCTGAGTACCATAACACCTACTGTCCATCACCAACCTACATCGGCCAAGCATGGCGGTTACGGCTGAACGGTCTCTTAAGGTTGACATGTTGATGATGATGAATTAATTGAGAGATTTTTTTGCAGATTTGCCTTGTTTTGGAAAATAAGGTCAATTAGTATAATTATGGGAAGGAGGTAAATAGGGTGTCCCCTTGTTTCGCAGACAGAAATTTCATAGAATTTCGTTTCCCAGACAATGTTTCATATAATATTTGGTTCTCGTATTTTTATTTCGACTATTATTGTTTCAAAGACTATTTACTTCAATGAAAAATATTCCACAGAAACACAATTCAATGAATTTTTAATTACATTTTTTTGTTTAACAAACTTATCAAACAGTAGAATTATTTTTTAACAAATATGTATATAAATAGACAATAACAAAAATGATGTCTTAAAAAGTCAATATGAGTATGTTGTGCTACAAAAGTTAATGACAGAAACGAATCGCTGCGAAACCGACTCCACGTAGTCTTGTCTGCCCTACTCCTAGAGTGTAATTTAAATCTGCGTAGGCGTGGAGGGGCAAAGCAGCCCGCGAGCTGAGGAGCAGGTGGTTTTAACGCCCACCGCCGCGGCTGAGGCTAGCCAGCGAAACGAAGTAAGCCGAAGCTGCCGAAGAAAATGGTGTGCAGGATATAATTTCGCACGGCATTTATAACCTTGCACGGAATTGACCAATTTTCAACTGTATTTCTGTTATTGTTTAGCTCATTTTCAATTAATTAACAAATACTGCTCGAGCAGATTGCTGCACTTTCTGTGCTGACCATTACTCATAAATGTCGCAAAAGCCAATTAAGGTATAATTAACAGGATTATTACAGCATTTCTCTTTTAGCCAATTGAGGACAAGACGTTCATTTTGCTAATAATTATGATGATCTAAATCTCCGGTTCTGTGGTTTCTAACAAGGAAAAGGGGAGTAAATATTAATAAAGGAATTAAATCAAGAGGGAACAGGCCTCCCAGTGGCACACAAGCGTTAATTAAAGAGATCGTAAAAGTAATTTAAGACAAAGACTAACTGCAGGACGAAAAAGGGTGTAAAGAAACCATTGTGGAGCCCAGAACTGGGATGATCTTCAGCACGCAACACTTTCTCCATACTAATATTATAAATGAGAACGTGCGTATGTTTATTAGTTTGTTCGTTTGTAACGCTTTCAGGGCTGCAATACTGAATCGATTTTGAAAAAATTTGATACAGACTAAGCATGAACCCCAAAGGACAAAGGCAAGTTTTTAATCCGCGACTTAGTCTGCATCTGCAGTTACCGACATTCACTGAGAAAATGTCGCGGACAATATTTTGACAATTAATACATCCTGAAATATTTGCGTTGTACAGAGCCCGTGCAGTTCTATAATACACAATAGCTTTAGCGGAAATACCAATCCCGGTCGACAATAATGTGGTCCGAATTAATTTTACAGCACAGATTAAGCAAAAGAGAGATAGGTAAGCAATATTATAAATACATAGATAGACTTGCTAATATAATATTATAAATGAATGTATAATATTGTAAATGAATGGAAATATAAAATACTTAAGGGCGCGTATTCGATTTAGCGCAACTCAAAATCTAAACGATTGCTAGAACGGCGTAGCAGCATTGTTACACACTAGTACAATACAATGGTCTGTTTGTGTGCATCAGAAAAAAAATATACACGAAATAAGCACGAATCATTGCAATTGATCGGCAAACGACAGCGCGCGATGTTTTACAATGCTTTTTAAAATAATTGTTTAAAATAAATGAGCTCGTATAACGGACTGAAAAATATTTTGTATATTAAGCACCACACCACCACCCACACCACCGAATACATCAATCAAGGGTGTCTTTTTACTTTGTTGTATATATAACCTGCACGAGTCCCGCTCAATATTTTTCCTTTCTAGCTTTTGCTCTTTTTACTGAAATGCATCAATTAAGCAAATATTCATTAATTTCATATAACTTCAAACGGTACTTGTATTGACTTGCAGACTGACCAAGTGCTAAGCAAATAACTTGGAACGCTCGGAGTGCGGAAGATAATGATACGTCTGAGTATACAGAAGCTTAGGTATATATTACGCAGCATTCTGATAACTTAATATACAGAGTAGCTACAAGTGATGGCCCAGAGGTTAATTTGGCTGTCAAGCATTATATTGTGGGTTACCAACCAGGCATAAGTACCAATGTCACTTTTGGTATTTCATATGTACTTTATTTGTGTGTGAGCTCGTGGCGAAGTAAAAGCCGTGCAGATCGATCGGTCTAATGTTAAGCTTAGCTTACCGCGGTCGATCTGTGGATGGGTGACCATCCATTTCATACCAAGTGCCCTCTGTGCCTCTGAAAGCACGTTAAGCCGTTGGTCCCGGCTGTCTTTGGCAGTCGTTAAGGGTAGTCGGAAGCCAGAAAGTCTGACAACCAGTCTTAATACCAACGGATATCGTGTTATCCAGTAACTGGGTTGTGGAGGTCCGGTTGGCAGTCGCATCATGTGACTTAAACTGGAAGCCGACCCCAACATAGTTGGGAAAAGGATAGACAGAATGATGATGATGTACTTTCTAAGTTTAACTTAGAAAAACCTGCTTTCAAATAAAAAAAACCGCTTTCAAATCGGCCCACCCGTTTAAGAGCTACGGTGCCACAGATAGACACACAGACACACAAACACACAGACACGTCAAACTTATAACATCCCTCTTTTCCGTTGGGGGTTAAAAACGGTGAAAGAAAACATTGTGAAGAAACCTATGAGTGAAACTTGAGCAAGCGTGGCGATCAATGCTAGTGCCTTCTCTATGTGGAGGCCTTTGCCCTAAAGTAGCACAATAATGTACTGGTATTATTAAAGTCATTTTTTTAAAAACAGATTTCGTTTATTTTTATTTGGTTGAGCTCCCCGCCTAACCGTTTATGTATGTACACCCCTCGCTTTGTAAACCAAACGCATTCGCCATCATAATAAATAACACGATAACAAAGAATACGTCGCCGATACAGTACATTTACCAAAACGTTTACTTTCAAAGCAAATCAAAGCTCTCATTAATTATGAGCCGGCAAAGAAATATGGCGATCGAAAGAATATTTTGGCGACCGATGCGACGAAGTCTGTGTATAAACATGGCCGACATTGATAAATGAATAGTCGCTTGCAACTGTTTTCGTTATTTTTCATTTACTTTTTCAGTTATTAATAATAGACGTTGTGGTGGGAGATCGGCTGATACTAATGATTGTTCGATGCATATGTGCCCCAATAAATACGTATGTAACGTTTGTACTTTTTTGAGCGAAATACATTAATCAGGTGAGTTGTAATCAGGTCAATTGTGCGGTTACGTTTAAACCTAAAGTTCTCAGTAAAGTAGTATTTGTTCTACGTGTCATTGAATATTACAATGAGTCATCATCTGCCTAGCCTTTTCCCAAGTATATTGGGGTCCGCTTCCAGTCTAACCGGATGCAACTGAATACCAGTGTTTTACATGGAGCGACTGCCTATCGGACCTCCACAACCCAGTTACGGGGTAACACGATACCCCTTGGTAAGACTGGTTGTCAGACTATACCCATAGTTAGTTAGTTAGTTTGTCGGGGCCTTTTTCCGCACTTAGCCACTCGATTGGGCCATTGTACGTGAAATCTGTCTCTTCTTTTATTCCAGCCATCCTAGTTCCTCCCAGAAGCCGAGCAGCCTTTTCAGGTTGCTGCAGACTTCCGATAGTGATACTGGAGACTGGAGAATCTGTGCCCGTTGATCCGCCACGCTCCTGCACTCCATGAGCACGTGCTGTGGCGTTTCTTCCGCCTCCATGCAGCCTCTGCACAGAGGGCTATCTGTCACACCTATGGTGCACAGGTGTTTGTTTAGGGGACAGTGTCCGGTTATCGTACCTAGTACTTTACGGATTTGGTCCCTGTTTAGTCTTGTGAGGTTGCGGGCAAGCTTCTTCGAAGCTACCGGAACAGCATTCTTTGTTTGCCTGCATCCTGCGCTGTTTCTCCATTCTGTTTGGTGGTTAGCTTCTGTTGTAAGGCGCAGCCATGCTCTGATTTGTGCCAGGGGTATAGGCAGTAGTGGTTCCGGGCCGTATACCGCCGTCCTTGAACCCCTTTTGGCCAGTTCATCGGCTGCATCATTACCCAGTGAGTTACTGTGTCCTTTAATCCATTGCAAAGTCACCCTGTTTGTGTTTGCAATGGACTGCAGTGTATTATGACACTCCAGTATTAGGACAGAGGTTATAGTGTTGCTTTGTAGAGCTTGAAGTACGGATGCACTGTCTGAGACAATTTTAATATTATGTCCTCTGACATCTCTGGCTGCAACCGCTTGTGCTGCTTTGGTTATACCTATACATTCTGCTTGAAAGATAGTGTTAAGTTTGTCTAGGGTGGTTGAGATTTTAATATTTAGGTCGTTCGAGAAGACACCTGCCCCAGTACCCTGTGTGGTTTTGGAGCCATCTGTGTATATCCTAACTTCATCGATACCAGAGTTATCTTCCATTTCTGCTGTAAGTTGGATATTGTATCTTCGATCGAAAACATGATGACACAATGTTCTGTCCGTGGGCGCCTCAAGGAGTGGTATTTCCTTCAGGATTCCATTCAGTACAGTTGAGTGTGGTGTTTCTATGTTTAGCTTCCACAGTCCGTTGGCTCTCAGTCTAAGTGCGGCTGCCTGTGCCTCTTCTTTAATGACGAGATGCAGAGGTCTTAGGTTCAGCAGGTACTCAAGAGCGACCGATGGAGTAGTTCTCATGCATCCAGTTGCCGCAACACTAGCCAGGCGTTGCAGGCTTTGGAGTTTCGTTTTCACCGTAGCCAGTTGTGTTCTGGGCCACCACACAACGGATCCGTATGTTATAGACGGCCTGATAACTGAAGTGTATAGCCACAGTGTTATTTTAGGGTTGAGACCCCATTTTTTACCAACTAGTCTCTTGCACTGATAAAAAGCTATACAGGCCTTCTTTGTTTTATTTTCGATATGACTCGCCCAATTTAATTTATGATCAAGTGTGACGCCCAGGTATTTCACTTGAGTTGATAGGGAGAGTTTGGTATTGAATAAGTTTGGTAGCTTGAGTTCTGGTAACTTCCTTTTGTTGGTGAAAAGAATGAGTTCTGTTTTTCTTGGATTTACTGACAACTGATGGTCGCCACACCATTGTTCCACAATACGTAAAGCAGATCGCATTACTTCGCATAAGATGCTTTCAGCGTTTCCGCTTATCAGTATTGCTAGGTCATCTGCATATCCAATAGTAGTGTAGCCTTGTTCGTTTAGTCTTTTTAGAAGGCTGTCCACTACTATGTTCCATAGAAGTGGTGATAGGACGCCTCCTTGTGGGCATCCCTTGATCACTTTTGCTCTTGTTGTATTGTTTACTTCTATTTGAACTGCCCTTTTGCTGACCAACTCAGTAATCCATTTTGTTATTACTGGTTCGACTTTGTAGCCTTGCAGGGCATGGATAATGCTGTTGTGCGTGGTTTTATCAAAAGCTCCTTCTATATCTATGAAGGCAGCTAGTGTTGATGATTTATTTGTAATGGCTGACTCTATCTTGTGTACTAACAAGTGCAGAGCCGATTCAGTTGATCTGCCTTTCGTGTAAGCGTGTTGTTGGGGATGTAATGGCTTTGTTTTCAGTGCTCCATCCCGTAGGTGTCGGTCTACCAGTCTTTCCAACGTTTTCAGTAGGAAAGACGTTAGGCTGATGGGTCTGAAGGATTTTGCGTGAGTATAGTCCTCTTTACCTGGTTTTGGTAAGAATACTACTTTCGCTTCCCTCCATGCTGTAGGTATGTATTTGAAGGCAATGCATGCCCTGTATATTGGTACCAGGTACTTTGTTATCAGATTTATTGGCCATTGTAGTAATCCTGGGAATATTCCATCCAGCCCGGCAGATTTGAACGGCTTAAAGCTTTTTAGGGCCCATGCCACCTTGTCTGCGGTTACTATCTCGTTTGCAATTTCCCATTCCTGGGATGTTGGTGTGCTATAGTGCTCGTCCCGCCACTCTGACTCTGCTGTTATTTGACAGCCGGGAAAGTGTGTTTCAAGCAATAGTGCACTGGTTTCGTCTTCAGTACTCGTGTAGGTGCCGTCAGCCTTTTTAAGGGTGCCCAAAAGTTTGAGGTCTCCCGTGGCTAGAATTTTCTTTATTCTAGCGGACTGGTTCGTTGAGTTAATACTGCTACAGAAAGTGCGCCAACCTTCTCTACTACGGAATCTAATCCGTTTTTTGTAGTGTTTCTGTGCAGTCTTATAGTTATCCCAGTCCTCGTCGGCTCTGGTGTTCTTCGCTCGATTAAAAAGTGTCCTAAGTTTTTCCCGTAGACGTTCGAGTTCTGGCCCCCACCAGGAACTTTCGTTCGACACTTTGGGTACTACTGTAGGACATGACAGTTCGTAACTTTTTAAGAGGGTTTTGGATAAAAGTTGTATGTTTGTTTCTATGTTTTCTGTACTAAGTGTCGAGTCTGTCATTTGAATGTCACTTAGTGCATTGGTAAGTAAATTTAAATATTTTGTTATATCGGTTTTACGGGGGTTGCGGTATCGGACAGGGTCTGTCGGTTTGTACTGTATTTGGAAACATATGCGGCGGTGATCCGCAAAGGATGGTTCGTTTGACACGTGCCATCCCTTTATAAGGTCCGCCGCCGCGTCTGTTGCTAAAGTAATGTCAATGATTGTTTGGTACCTTGAACTCACAAACGTAGGTTCCTTGCCCCTATTCATGATGTTTAGGTTTGTTTGAAATATGTATTCGGTTAGTAACTCACCCCTTTTGTTTATATCCTTACTTCCCCACAGCGAGTGGTGAGCGTTGCTGTCGTCGATCCCAGGCGTGTATGTCACAGTGTTGCACCAGCTCGGCCAGTTCCTTTGGAGGCACTTCACCTTCGCTCGGCATGTACACTGATGCCAACACCAGGGTTGTTTGTTTATCTGTGAGGACTTTAACTGCCGTGAGATCTCTAGAACAGAATTGGTTAAGCAAAGTTGTTGTCATGGTTTTAGGCATGAAGATACAAGTCCTTGGTTTGTCAATAGAGGTGTCTAACAGCAACTTACCTCCGATGTTGTTCAGACCGCATATTCTGTTATTCCTGATCCAAGGTTCTTGGATCAGGGCGACGGTCTTGTTGTCTACCTCCAGCACTCTGCGTAAGGTGGCCGCCGCTATTTGTTTGTGCTGGAGGTTGGTTTGGATAATGGTGAGGGAATTAGGGACTGCGGAGGACGTCATCTTCGTCGCTTGTCCCTCCCTCCCCCGTTTCCGACTGTGAGCTCGACCCCGCCCCGCTCGGACCCTGTTGGGGAGCTGAGGTGGTCGGCTTAGGAGTTGACGTCTCCTTCGCCGTGGTCTCACCCGTCGCCGTCTGGTTCTCCCCGCTCGTTGTCTCCTCCTCCATGTTGAAGAAGCGGATGTATCCGCTTCCGGACATGTGGGCTACACGGCGGCCTCTTTCAAGGATGGTCTCCTTTTGGTCTTCGGGAATGCCCAGGATCAAGTGGACCACCTTCTCCTGAGAGCTTCCCTCTACGGTCTTCTCGTCCACCGACATGTCGTAACACTGCCAGGAGTCGACTTTGTACCACGGGTTTTGGGCACAAAGGACTTTCTGCAGCGTCTCGGCGTCGGTGATGCGAGTGTGTAAAAGAAGCCCTGCCTTCAGCCTCTTCTTCAGCTCTGACTGCTTGATGACAGCCAGGGTGGTGCCGGGTATGGGTGATGCGATGGTTTTGACCGCTTCTTCCAGCCAGCCTAGAGCGTTCGCGTCCTCACACCACATCGCTAGTATCCCATCCATCATGAAGGGACGCCCGCGGAAAGATGGAGCTCGCGCACTCGGAGACGGTGGCGACAGTGCTGCTTGTAGGATGCTATCATCGATAGCTACCTTAAGCTGCTCTGCCTGACTCTGCGAGAGGTCCCTCGGCGGGACAGTAATGACCGCTACCTTCAGATGCGATTGCATCGCATCTGCATAGCTCACTGCCCGCTTCGGTTTCGCGTCGGTTTTCGCGCGTTTGGCCTCCCCTCTGGGTGATCGGGTGTCGTCCAGGCGAGCACGCTTCGTAGAAGCGCGCTCTCCCGGACCACCCCCGGTCCCAGGTTGTTCCTTTACAGGAGCAATGGGCGCCGCCGCAGCAGTCCGCCGACCGCGCAGACCCCTCGGAGTACGTCTCTTCTTCGGCTTTTTGGGTGGAACCGGTGGTGGTAGTGCCGTGTCTTTCTGCGCCGTCGCTGCCTCTTTCGAGGTGGACGGTACAGGGTCGCGCTGCGTTTCCGCTGCTGCGTGTGCTGTCACGGTCGGTGTTGAGGTGGACGGTACAGGGTCGCGCTGCGTTGCCGCTGCTGCGTCTGCCGTCCCCTTCGGTGCCTTTGGTAGTCGAAGGGCCGTCCGTCTCGCGCGCCTGTTGGGGCGACTGCGTTCAGGTTGGCCTTTCAACCCTGGGTTGTCGGGAGCTTTCGCAGCTTTGTCAGCTGCCCTTTTGCAAGGGCGCTTATGAGCAGTCTGGCTCCATTTCGTGACACTGTTCGTGTCAGGTTGTCGCGGTTCAGTTATCGGTATGGCCTCTGCGAGGCCTGATAGGTCGAGGCTTGATCCTCGCTCTTCGCACACTTTGTTCCCCCCAGAATACGAGGAACTGACCGAGCTGGGCTCGGTGAGGGATTCTCCACGGTGCGTGGTACCCTCCTGGGGTAATTTCTTTTTGTTATGTGCGTCCATCTTTATTTTTTGTTTGGGCAGAAGAAAGAAGAAGAAAGAAAGAAAGAATAAAAACCACACTGCTCTGGCCCGCGATAGTGTGGTTGTATAAAATATAAGAAAATACTATAAAATACACCTTACACAAATACATACTATATATATTTTATACTAAAGCGCTCGGTGGTTTCTGTTTGAGTCTATTTCCTAGTGAGCTAGACCCATTAACAGGGCTGGCAACCTCGAGAAGGCTAGTCCGCCGAACTTGCCTCGCCAGACTATACCCATAACGACTGCCAAAGATCTACAAAAGACAGCCGGGACCAACGGCTTTACGTGCTTTCCGAGGCACGAAGTAACTCGGTATTAAAGGGATGGTCACCCATCCACAGACCGACCGCGGTTAGCTTTGCTTAACCTTTGATCAATCGATCTGTACGGCTTTAACTTAACCACGAGCTCTTCCCTGAATACTATAATGAGTGTAGGTAAGTAATTCGTGTATGTATTTGTGGTTGGGATGGCTTTAGATCTGCGATGGCTTTGGTATCGTAAATGAATAGCAGAATAACTATTAAAAAATTGGAAAAATAACGAAACAAAAAAAGGGTAGGGTAGATAGGTAGATTAGATTGGTAGGTCAGATAGGTAGTTAGATCGGGTATGTAAATACGGCAAGAACAACGTCTGTCGGGTCAGCTAATGAAATAAAAATGTACATTCTAATATGAATTTGTCATAGTTAGGTACTAAAAATTGTTTAAAAAATTCGGCTGCGCAATCCCCGTATTTTCAAGGACATTCGTATTCCAATTCCGTCTTATAATCTGTCAAGAATACCTAATTCATCTACATTTTTTACCGGTTTTTGACATTGGTTGTCGCTGAGAAGATATGCGACAATGTGACTACATTTTGAACATTTTAATCTACGGGAATTGGCCTTGGTGATTGCTACACTATTGGCTATTGGCTTTTGGCCGCAGGGTGTGGTGTGGCGCGGACAACTGCCACACGAACGCGCAGTGACACTCATTGAAGTGAAGTTACTAACATAGGCATAAGTTACTATGTTATTAATAGTAATTTAATACGTTAACTGCCGGCTCAAAAACGTTAAAGGTAAAACCTCCACTAGCGTCGGACACACGGTGTCCGCCATGGCGCTCAAAGTGTTAAGTAAAGTAATATACTTATGTATGTATGTCAGTCTATAAGGTGTATATGTTATGGATCTTAGTTACCTAAATTAAATGATATATATTATTATTGCAGTTTGATGTGCGATCAAAATCACAAACTATATTTTTGAATGCGTGTACACATTTGGGATTCTTTCATACAATACTGCAGGTTCAGAGGCACAAATCTCGGCACATAAAACCGATCGATCAGTCACTGCGCCAATCTCATTAAAACCCACTCTAGATTTTACGACTCTCATCAAATCTTGTAAGAATTGTTTTACGCTTGAAATATTCTCTTATTTTTTGTATTATTAGACTACTAGCTCACGCCCGCGTCTTCGCCGGCGTGGAAGTAATAGTCCCCCCATATCGTTGCAATTTTTAAAAACCTTTACAGTAATGTAGCTATCGTTACCTATAATACTGTAGCGTTTCTTCAAAATCCGTTCAGTACTTTTTGCGTGTTAGAGTAACAATCAAACATTCATCCATTCTCACAATTTTTCGCGTTTATAATAGTAGGAATATCTGTTCTAGCGGCTTCACTCATGTGAACCTAAGTGTAACGGGTAAGTATTGAATCGTCATGTCAACCTTTAGACGCCCTCTGTTGGGTATAGGTCTTCCCCAAGAGGGGGTTCAGCCGTAATCGCCATGCTTGACCGATGCATGTTGACGATCACAGTAGGTGTTATGGTACTCAGAAGGACGTTGCTGCTCATCTTCTGGTCAATATTCCTCTGTCGCCTTCTACAAAACCCACGGGTAGAACAGGGCGCGCGGGTGGTGTTATTCGCGGCCGGCACCATACGGCCAGTATTGCACACTGTACACTGCACAGTGTTGTATTGGATGATTGTGATGACATTATTCAATACTTAATAATGTCACCATAATCCTTCTACCAAAATCTACAAACCAAACCTAACCAATCAAACCTAGTCGTCGCCAGCGGGACTGCTGAAAGTTGTGGTAGCGGTTTTTTTGTAAGAAACTTGTCTGTAGACGAGATAAAGTCTGGATTTGTTTGCCATTGCCGGACTATAACATATCTGATGAAGGAAGAGTGTGATTTGATGTCTTTAGAACCAAGAAAGGGACACCCATTTGAAAAATAATAGGTGTAAATCTCAGATTATCAAACTAAAGGCAGATAGACCGTGCGGGGAACACTGCGAGTGAAGCCACAAAAGCAAATACAAATTCAATAACGAATACCTACAATCTCGTGATTGTATTCGCTTTTGAATTTTTAATTGTATTAGTATTCGTTTTTTTAACAATGCTTCGTTTCGTGCTGTACTGACTTGTGTCAGTACAGCGCGAAGCGAATTGTAGGTACTGTTAGCAGAAGAGTGATGTCACACCCGTCGAAAGGAAGGGATGGCAGATAGTTGCCGCCGCACGCCTATATAAGACGCTGCACGGTCATTCGGAACAACTTTTATCGTGGAGTGCACTTGCTAAGAAAAACCTCTGCCCGTTTGGATAGCCAATTCTGCCTTTATTCATTTAATTTTGTAATAATTAGAAGTTCGTTATTTTTGTATTTTTCAATTGTGTAATAAAAATTATAATCAACCGTCATTTTCATTCGTTGTCTTTTTTTTTAACTTATTTTGCTCTATTCTGCTAAAATCAGAAGTGGAATACGGTTCTTACGTGCCCTGATCCGTTCCGTTTTCTGAATTGAGGCAGTTTGGCTATTCAACTTGAAAAAAAAAAAAAAGTAACTGTTTCTTTGTAACGGTTTAATTATAACTACTGCTGTTGTGTAAGTGGTAATTTATGTGGTAAAGTATACATCGGTAAATTTGGTGAGTACGTTCCAATTTGTTTACTGTAGAAGGCGATTTTGTGTGTTTTGTAACTTGCTTGATAGCTTTTTATTTTTATTTTACTTACTTTAAAGTTATTTTGGCTATCTGTTTAAATTATTTGCATTTCAGTGAATTATTCAAGTACTCTGTACTACCCTCGCGCATTAGTGAAGATGTAAATATGCCTAACAGTAGCCATGAAGATAGAAGTCATTCTAAGGACCGTGATTCGCATTCTGAAAAGAGTCCTAGCAAACATAACTCGCGTTCTAGACATACTAGAAAACGTCGTAGATCTTCTAACAATGTATTTACCGAACAGATGCAACAAATATTGGATCGGCTGACAACATTGGAGGAACAGCGCCGTACACCTCCGCCGCCACCACGACCACGCGAGCCAAGTGCTGGTGCATCCCCAGCGACGCCGCCACCTGCAACTACGGCGGAGCGTCGAACGGTAGCGGCAGAGCTTCGAGGGTCGGTCGCTCCATCCTCACCGGGTCCATCCGTAAGCGCTGTAGCTGATCGCGATGCTGGCACGGCCGATCGCTTAATCGAGGCTATACGGTCCATCAACACAACGGTGAGATCTAACCAATCTTATTATATTTCGAACTTCGATCTAAGCATCAACGATATAGACACCTGGTGCGAGGAAGTAGACCGTGCTAAAGTTTTAAATTATTGGAATGATAATGAGTGTCTATCTCGCATTGGGAATTGTCTGAAGGGTGATGCTAAGACTTGGCTTCACGAATGGGTTACCAACGACCGTAGCTGGAGCAATTTTAAGAAGGAGTTTAAACCTTTGTGCCCTCGGAAGCCGGATATTGCGAATATTTTATATGACGTTTTGAACACTAATTCTGACAAGTACCCCACATATGCTGATTATGCTCGCCGGTCGCTGCTAAGACTGCGTATAGTCAAAGGGTTGAGCGATGAGCTAATTTCAGCAATAGTGATACGAGGTGTTACAGATCCGCAAATCCGTGCTTCGGCGACTAACGCGAAATTAATGCCGAATGAATTAGTAAAATTCTTTTCGATTTATGTTAAATCAAATACGCCAATTTATAATAAGAAGTCTAGCTATTCCTCGCGTAACGATGACAATGTTTCAAAATCAAATATTGCAAGTACTCGTAAACGGCAATTTGATGACGGTAAATGCTTCTCGTGCGGCCAACGCGGTCATAAACAATCCAATTGTACTAAGAGACCTAAACCTAATTCGAGTAACACTAACAGTGATGACAATGACCAGAAAAATAGTCCTATTCATACTTCGCATAAATCTGAACCGTGCAGTTTTTGTAAGAAACCTGGCCATAAAGTCGAAACTTGTTTTGCAAAATTAAAATCTACTTCTCGTAATACCAACAATGTAAATTTTTGCCAAAAAAGCCTTGGTAGTAAAAACCAAGATATTGTTGTGGCTGTTATACAAGGGGTCCCTGTTGATATCCTTATTGATAGCGGTTCATGTATATCGCTAATTTCTTCATCTTTGTTACAACATTTTAGATGTGCACGCAAGCCGGCTTTCAGAGTTCTGAGAGGCATTGGCGGTCTGGAAATTAAGTCGACATATTTTGTCACTTTGCCTATAGAGTTCAACGAAATAACTCTGGAAGTAGACTTGCATGCTGTGTCCCCCGAGTATATGAACACCCCTATCATTGTCGGAACGGATGTACTGAACCGAGAAGGCGTCACCTATGTCCGTACGCACAAGCAACAGTGTCTTACTTACGAACCCCGTATCATGCATGATGTTATGTGTGCCTCGTCATCTACACAGGTTCCGATTAAGACTCTTTTAACAGGTCAAAATTTAAAGAAATTACGCGATTTAATTGACGAATTTTCACATTTTTTTATAACTGGTACTGCAACTTCCACTGTTAATACTGGCAGTATGTCAATTAAATTGAATAGTAGTACGCCGGTTACCTATAGACCGTACCGGCTTTCATATTCGGAAACTTTGAAAGTTCGTGAAATTATTAAAGATCTTCTTGAAAAGAATATTATCCGGGAGTCTGAATCGGAGTACGCGAGTCCCATCCTATTAGTTAAAAAGAAGGATGGATCCGACCGTATGTGCGTCGATTACCGCAAATTAAATGAGATCACTATCAAGGATCGATTTCCTTTGCCGCTAATTGACGACCACATTGATCGATTAGGCAAACATAAATATTTCATAAGTCTTGACATGGCCACAGGATTCCACCAAATACCATTAGAAAATGACTCTATACCGCTCACGGGATTCGTCACACCAGAGGGACACTATGAATATTTAAAAATGCCCTATGGTTTAACGAATGCGCCCGTGGTTTATCAGCGAATAATGTCAAAAACTCTTTCTCAATACTTGGAATCTGGTGAAGTCCTGGTATACATAGATGACGTGCTTATAATGTGTCACACAGTAGACGATGGTCTATTAACCCTTCATAAGGTTCTCCAGACTTTGACAAACTCAGGTTTTTCTCTCAATCTTAAGAAGTGCTCTTTCTTATCGACAAAGATAGAATACCTAGGACGTACCATAAGTCAAGGGCAGGTACAGCCGAGCGAAGGAAAGGTCCAAGCCTTGGTTGAGGCACCAATTCCAAAATCGGTTAAACAAGTTCGTCAATTCCTTGGCCTAGCAAGCTATTTTCGTCGCTACATAGCTAGTTTTGCAACCAAGACTGCTTCCATTACAAAATTAACCAAAAAAGGTGCACCTTTTGTCTGGGGTGCCGAGCAAGAAGAAGCACGGCAAGACATAATTTCACATCTCACGAGTGAACCTGTGTTAGCTATTTACGATCCTGATTTACCTATTGAGGTCCATACAGATGCCAGCTCGATTGGTTATGGTGCAGTGCTTCTTCAGACTCATGAAAAAGGGTATAAACGGGCGGTTAGTTATTTCAGTAAGCGAACCCAAGGTGCTGAGCCGAGGTACCATTCATACGAGCTCGAGACCTTGGCCATCGTTAAGGCCCTGCAACATTATAGACACTATCTGGTCGGCGTTCATTTCACAGTCATAACCGACTGTAATGCACTAAAAGCTACGCAGCAAAAGAAAGACTTGTTGCCACGCGTAGCCAGATGGTGGATATATTTGCAGGACTTCAATTTTACACTGGAATACCGTAAGAGTACTTGTATGTCGCACGCTGACTATTTGAGCCGTAACCCTGTGAACGTTTGCGAAGAACGTAGACATCGGAACTGGGCTCAGATAGCACAGGCTGCTGATGAAGAAACCCAACAACTTCTTCAAAAATTAACTGACGGACGATTAGACACTAGACATTATGTTAAAAGAAATGACCTGCTATACTACAAGTATTCTCCAGTGGGAGAAGATCCCAGACTTTTATGTTTTGTGCCTAAAGGTCATAGGCTCAGTTTGCTCAGAATTTTTCATGATGAACATGACCACCCCGGAGTTGATAAGACATTAGAACTCATTAGGAGACATTTTTGGTTCCCTTCTCTTAAATCATTTGTTCAAAAATACGTGAGCCACTGTCTTATTTGTATAACGTTCAAAAAGGTCCCCAGAGCCCCACATCAAATTATACATTCGTGGGAAAAACCGGGTAACCCTTTTGAGGTTATACATGCAGATGCATTAGGTCCATTGCCTCAGTCTAATGGTTACAAGTACGTTTTAATTGTTGTAGACGCATTTTCTAAATATTGCCTATTGTACCCTATGTTTGGTCAAGATGCTAACGAATTAAAAAGACTATTTACCAATGTAATTTCTCTGTTTGGTACTCCAAGATTAATTGTAGCAGATCGTGGCCGCATGTTCCAGAGCTCCGAGTTCACGAAGCTTGTTACAGAATTAGGCATTGACATGCACCTCATCACTCCTGAGATGCATCATTCCAACGGGCAAGTCGAACGTTATTGTCGAACGTTATTAAACATGGTTCGTATAGAATGCAATCATAAGAAAAACGAATGGTCAGATGTTATGTGGCGACTGCAACTGGTTTTGAACATAACAAAACAAAAAACTACCACGTTGTCTCCCTTGAATCTTTTAGTAGGTATTGAAGCGGCTACACCGCTCATACGACACCTAGTCAGAGATGTCGCCCTGGAGAACTCTCATCCCAACCGCGAAGCGTTGAGAGAGATGCAGAGACAGAGAGCTTCCGAGCGTTTAAAGGCTAATCAGCAACAGCAAGACGCAACTGCTAACTCTGATCGCAGAAGTCCTCGCTTATTTGAAATTAATTCATTTGTTTTTGTTATAAAACAGGCACAAACCACTGGCAAGCTCGACTCGGGCATGCGCGGGCCATACCGTGTGGTCAAGGCGCTTCCCCATGGTCGATATGAGCTGCAACTGCTGGCGGGCTCTTATGGAAAATCGACCCAGGCTGCGGCAGAGTTTATGGTGCCGTGGCGAGGGGAATGGACTCCTGACACGTGTGCGAATTTTTTCGAAGGTAATTTGTGTTACACTTGCTGACAAGCTAACGTCGTGCCTATGTCATGCAAGTGTAGAGACCATGTGGTATGCTAACGTCGTGCCTATGCCATATGAGATTGTAAGAAATATGCTAATGTCGTGCCTATGTTTCTTAGTTATTTTGTGTGAATGTGGTATGCTAACGTCGTGCCTATGCCATATGGGGTTGTAAGAGATATGCTAACGTCGTGTCTATGTTTCTTACGGTTATTGTGTGAAAGTGGTATGCTAACGTCGTGCCTATGCCATATGTGGTTGTAAGAAATATGCTAACGTCGTGCCTATGTTTCTTATGATAATTGTGTGTGAACGTGGTTCACAGTGGGCCGATGTATCTCCGGTGGAGCCGGAGTCCCGACCTTACTGTAAAACTAGATGACTAACTGTGATAGCGCGATTGAGGTGTCTGCAGCGGTTCAATTGCGTTATTACGGTGAACGTAATTTCTAGAAAAGGATTTTCCGGAAATTACGTGTAATTTTTGACAATTAAAATAAACAAGCTGTTTCTAATTTATTCTCAGATGCAGACTGTAATGATGACGACATGGAGTCCATGCCTGAGCGAGCTGACAACAATATGCCTTGTGGTGTGATGATGCCAGAACCCGTACCAAGCACTTCCAGTGCAGCACAGGCTCCGACACAGGAGCACGAGGACGTCCTCCAGTCAGGAGAGGCCGTGTTAGCAGAAGAGTGATGTCACACCCGTCGAAAGGAAGGGATGGCAGATAGTTGCCGCCGCACGCCTATATAAGACGCTGCACGGTCATTCGGAACAACTTTTATCGTGGAGTGCACTTGCTAAGAAAAACCTCTGCCCGTTTGGATAGCCAATTCTGCCTTTATTCATTTAATTTTGTAATAATTAGAAGTTCGTTATTTTTGTATTTTTCAATTGTGTAATAAAAATTATAATCAACCGTCATTTTCATTCGTTGTCTTTTTTTTTAACTTATTTTGCTCTATTCTGCTAAAAGTACCTATTCGTTTTTTAATTTGTATTTGCTTTTGTAGCTTCACTCTCAGTGTTCCGCACGGTCTATCTGCCTTTTGTTTCATAATCTGAGGAGTAAATATAGTGTGATGTCCAATAAAATACAATTTTTATCAAAATAGATCAAGATTAGTAGTATTGTCAGTAACGTAAAACTCAAAAACAACATCTGTGCCATAAGACAAAACTGACACGCAATAATTTTCCACATCCTCGCTCTTCCGAAGCGGAAATAATCTCTTATACAAACTCAGTAAACTATCGAAGGACAAAAACTACGTATAAAACTGACTGACCAATTAAAAACTTCGTATTTTTGTTCACAACAGGATGTCATTCCAACTGAGCCTATTTGCCGCATCAGCGAATACACGATTCACTGTCTTGAAATTAAACTACGCTCGGGAATGTTCGTTTTAAATGAATCTCCACGAATTCGCGCTTTAAAGGGGATAATAGTACTTATTTATTTTCGGGGTTGCAAAGCTTTAAACGTAGGAAGTCTGCGGTTTCAAGCTAGATGTGGTGAGAATGCAAGTTCAATCTAGGATTAGCTAGAAAGCTATGTTATCTGTATATTAAACATTAATTACACAACCGCATTCAAAGCATTAATCTATTTATTCCTAGGTAAAGGACAATGCCAGAAACTGTATAGAACTTTGCCCCACTCATTAAAAGTCATCTGCAATATGTAGCATCTTACTGTTTATTTATTGCTGATAACTAAACATTAGTTTTATTTATTATTATTTATTTATATATACAATAAGTTCATAATTACTATAAAACTTTGCCCCGCAAAACCGTGTTATCGGTTTAACTGCGGGATCGAGTCTCCGTACTATTTTAGAACAACTTATAGGTATATAATAACAACTAAATCTTATACATTATGCCTATGTTATACAATAGTGACTGTATGTTGTGTGACTGTGTGTTTGCAACTAAATGAAAGAAAATTTAAAACATATATTAAAAGTACACTCTGTATACAAACATATTACAGTTTAGAGGATTATATCCATGATAAGAATGCTTGGAAACATGCTGGTCCGGGCTCCATAGGACAATCTACAGTCTAGACAAAATCAAACGGATTGCTAATTAAACCTACTTAATTTATACTTAGTATATACATTATATTTAATTCTTGCTTTGGGTCACACACTGGTTCATAGGTTCATAGTTTGTTGAAATGTATGGAGTGGTTGTCTACTTTTACAATAATTGTAAATAATAATATGTGAACACTATGTATCTATGTATACAATTTAGCTGTCATTCTTTATCTTGTAATACTTTGTACATACTTCAATATAGTGTTTTTATGCAAGGTCCATCGTATTCACGTATAGTTATATAACTGTAATGCAAAATATTGTACACATTTTTTTTAAAAGAGTAAGTGTGTAGTTTCTTGCCCATTCTTCTCCATACGAAACTACCTTTTGGAATGGGCAACTAGAATCAACTTTATATTTTTTTTATTATGACGTTCAAAAGTGCCTCTTTAATGGTCTAATTGAAATAAATGATTTGACTTTGACTTTGTAGAACTTGCGGTTTCCGTTTAAATCTAAAAACAATAATGACATTGATTATAAGGTTAAATTATATTTTAGGTAAAATGAGTTTGTATTTTGTGGGTAGGTATTTCGTAATCCGCAAGTTCTAAAGAAAAACAATTTAGTATAGAAAGGTTCTATATTCATTACAATTATTATCATTAATTTACTTTTACATGAGTGGGGCAGGATCTGGCATTGTCATTAGTGTCTAAGTTTAAGGTTTATAATAGTTTCGAAGCCCCTAAAATGTAAATCATGTGGTCATAAGCACGGTAAACTTACATAATCCAAATATGAAAGTAATACATAATTTCGACAATGGCCGTAATTTTAAAGTTCGTTCAAGGTCACCGCAAGGGCACACGAGTTTTGAGTGACCGTAAGAATTTTTTGTATAAAAATTAAATATAAATATTTCAATAAGAGTTATGAAACCCAAGCGGTTTAATACTGGCTTGTCCATCAAGTATTCTTTTCAAAATAAATAATATGTACCGTACTTCACTAAATCCGAATAAGTAAACAACCTAAATTGCTCACGGACCAGTTTTTGTACACACCTCGGAAATTGTTCGTAACAATTTATAAGTTCCGAAAAACTCGCGTACAAGTTTAATATGACGGGAATTCTTAACGAAACAGTTCCACAGGGTCCATTTAGGTGTTACTTCTGTTATAAGTTTTGATTAAAAATATTGTTATGTGAATGTGGTAGGTACAACTTAAGCGCTTTAAGTTATTAATAAAGCGCCACTATCGCTTATGTGGTAAGACGCAAGTCGAGGTTCATGATCATCATGTCAACCTTTAGACGCCCACTGCTGGGCATAGGTCTCCCCCGAGGGGGGTTCAGCCGTAATCGCCATGCTTGGCCGATGCATGTTGACGATCGCAAGTAGGTGTCAAAAAGATGAGGATAAAATTATAAAATTTAGATGGACCATTTAAATTACATAATTTGTACTTAGTAACATTCACCAAACGGTTGGTTGACTATTCATGTGACCAGATGGCTGGCCTATTTTTAGGTCAAAGCATCAACAATGCCATACAACGTGACATTGCTACCCCTTTTTATGTATTGTACAGAAAAAGTATTATAAATATTGTATATACTTTTTTTTTAAACAAATACAAATTCTGTCACAATTGTTATTTATTGGTAATCGATGTGAAGTTACAATACCGGTATCAATTATATTGTTATCAGGAAGCGGTCAATCAAAACCTTATAAAGGTAAGGTGACAAACATATTATTAAGTATATATTACCTACCGTTGTCTGATTATGTGTCAGACACAAAGTACTCAGTTGCTTATTGCCGTGTCTACCGATATGCGGCACAAAATAAATATATACAGAAGTCCAAGAGCCTACAACGATTGAAAACAAGGCATACTAAGGGCGGGTTGCTTCAACTATACTTTACTGACGGGTAATAGTCAAAACTATCGTCTATCGACTATCGTCAAACCAAAAAAATGGGTTGTTTTACAAAATGGTGGCCTTAACGTACCTACGTCAAAAAGTTACTATTACCCTAACCGACCAGTCAACGTAATTTTGTGTTATCAAACAGCTACGTCAATTATCAAAATATTATGGAATCTCTTTTTGAATAACTTTGACTGACAGATTTTTATGTTATGAAATAACCCGTTATATTTAACGAACGTTCAACATCTCACGTCATAGTAACTTTTAACCGTCCGTATGTAACGTTAACCGAATGTTTGAAACAACCCGCCCTAAGACGCATAAGTACGGGGTCTCATTTTCCACCACTATGTAGAATATCATTCAGCAAATACATAGATGATTCATTCATTCAAAATACGTCAAACGACTGCCTAGGACGTAAGTCGACTTTCGAATTGAAAATACAACTCTTCTTCTTAGCGTCTCGATGGCAACCACGGAAATGTATAATGTGTGTGTGTGTGTGTGTGTGTATGTAAATTGTATGTGAGTGTGTATATGTGTTAGTGTGTATGTATGTGTAATTTGTTTGTTCTTGTCAGATTCCATGTTTGTCCCAATATTCACCCACATGAAATACGACTCTTCATTATATGTACTAAAATAATCCTACTAATTCATACACATATAATAAAACAGTAACAAAACTGTGTCTGTACATTGAATATCTTAAAAAAAAAAAGGGTTTAGGAACAGTAGCAAACAGACAGAATTTTTTTTTTGGATTCGTGCTCTAACGAATCCAAAAAAAAATTCTGTCTGTTTGTCTGTTTGTTTGTTCACGCTAATCTTCGGAACTACTGGGCGGATTTGAATGATTTTCTTTTTTGGTATAGGTATTAAGTCTGGGCAACATATAGGCTATTAAAATTGTTCCACGTGATGAGCACTTTCTGCTAAGAGAATAAATTTGAAGATCTGGAACACCTGATGTGGAACTCCAAGAGCCCAGCTACACCATGACACATATATTAATGACGTCTTAGCAAAAGTTATTCGGTCTGATATGCATTTCCTGTTGACTTATAAAAATCGAAGATCAGAAACATCTGATGTGAAAATCAAAGCTATCACTAATTTCACTGTATCTTATAAAATAACATAAGCTGGGAGTACCTCCACACGGTGAAGGCGGTAACAGTTTAGGACTGATTTTTGATGACGATGGTATATCATTGAAAATTTGACTCTACTGGCCAAAATTCCCATTTTTTTTTTAAATTTTATCGAATAAATATGCCTTCGGGCTTATGTTATTTGGGTGTTTAATTTCCTTTTCCATTTATCTTCGTGACACGGTGGCCTACCCGGTAACGCAGGGGAGCAGTCACTTAGATTTTAATTGATCAGGTATCTTCTTTACAATAAAACTATAACCATGCCTAGAAAGAGGTCAAATCTTTCCCAATGTTCCAAAGGAGCTAAAAGATTGAGGATCAAAAGATCCCAAGAATCTACCGAAGAGCGTCAGGAGAGACTTGATGCTGTTCGAGAACATCAGGCTGCAACTCGCTCCGTGGATACCTCTTCAGATCGCGAAGCACGCCTGCGTTCTCAGCGTATTTACGCATCTACATCCAGGTCTCTAGAGCCCAGTGAAGAGTATGATGCGCGACTGACCACTGATCGTGAACGTCATACATTGTCTCGCGAGTCGGAGACATTCACCGATAGAGAACTGCGCTTGAGTTCTCAGCGTATCTACGCATCTGCTGCGGAACGTGATGCGCGACTGTCCGCTGATCGTGAGCGACATGCATTGTCTCGCGAATCGGAAACGTTTACCGATACAGAATCACGCTTGAGTTCTCAGCGTATTCGCACATCTACTAACAGGTCTTTTGAACCGAATGATGAACGTGATGCACGACTAACTGCTTCGCCTACGACTAACGCCTTCCTCGGTAAACGGACTATCCAACACAAAAATATTTTTTTAATTCGAACTAGTAGATCCTGAGATTAGCGCGTTCAACCAAACGAACACGCACACAACAAAATATTCATAATCAGTTAGAAAGTGAGAGAAAAAGAATTGCTGGAGTATGGCATGAAGAGACAGAAGAAGAGCGCAACGAACGTTTGAATTCTGATCGACTTCGACATTCTCTGAACAGAATGTCGATATCATCTGAAGAATCGGATGTGTCTCAAGATATAGCCGTAGGTCATGGCGACCTTCCTTGGGTTGGTAAGGAACGGAGTTCATTTACGTATACTCCTATGATTGACTACGCTACATATTCCGCCATCGGAGGTATGATTCAAAATTGTACTTTTTGAACGTCTCGAATCATCTCGCGCATCCCGTTGTTTTCCCGTCCCCGGGCTCTTAGAATTCGACATCAGACGTTTCAGATCTTCGATTTTGCCGACCCCGTTGTCGCTGGCATAAGCAACAGGATCCGCGTACGAAGTCGCGGGCAGAAGCTAGTTAATAGTATAAATGTGAAAGTGTGTGAAGATGTTTGGATGTTTGTTACTCATTCAGGCGTAAACTGTTGAACAGATTTGGATAAAAATTGGCACATAGATAGACCATTTTCTGGATTAACACAGGACAGTTTTCATCCCGGTAATGTGTTTCTTTGGGGTAATAGTTCAACTTTATTGTTATTTTAACAAATCTTTAGTTTCGGACTTTTTCAATCCCACTGCCTTAACCACAGAACGCACTTTAATCCCGGTAATGCGTTCCCGTGGGATAATAGTTCAATTTTAATGTTATTTTAATTGAGTTTTAATTAGGCAAAATAATATGATTTTAGTTTCGACATTCTCACTAGACGCCATTGGCGTCGATTTAAATCGCGCCTAATAATATTACAAATGTAATTGTTTGGATGTTTGTTACTCAATCACGCGTAAACCGTTGAACAGATTTGGATGAAAATTGGTACATAGATAAACCATTTTGTTTATCTATATACGTATGTATTTAAAAATGTATTTGTGTATGTATATCAGCTGTCTGACACGGGAACACCCAAATATTCCGAAATATTTTATTCCGAATTTCGATATTCCGATTTTCAAAAGCCCGAATTTCATAATACCTAAAAATTATAATCTCTATTATTTAAAATCACGAAAGTTATTTTACCGAATGTCGTAAATCCGATTTGTTTGTTTTCCGATTTTCATATGTTCGAAGAATCAAATGCTCGATGAGTTCTCGGTCCGAAAAACGAAATTCCGAATTTCAATATTCCGAATAAACTGTTAAAATTAGGATTCTGATTCAATTCAGCTACGCATATATATTCAAAATGGTGTCCCCTTGTTTCGCAGACAGAAATTTCATAGAATTTCGTTTCCCAGAAAATGTTTCATATAATATTTAGTTCTTGTATTTTTATTTCGACTATTATTGTTTCAAAGACTATTTACTTGAATGAAACATATTTCACAGAAACACAATTCAAAGAACTTTTAATAAAATTTTTTTGTTTAACAAACTTATCAAACAGTAGAATTACTTTTTAACAAATATTGTTTATTCGGTGTATTTTTCTATGGAATTTATTTCAACAAAAATATATAGGTATAAAAAGAAAGACAGTAACAAAAATAATCTTAAAAAGTCAATATGTTGTGCTACAAAAGTTAATGACAGAAACGAATTGCTGTGAAATCGACTCCACGTAGTCTTGTCTGCCTTACGCCTAGAGTGTAATTCAAATTCGCGTAGGCGCGGAGGGGCGAGGCGGCCAGCGAGCTGAGGAGCAGTAAGCCGAAGCTGCGGTGGTGAGCGTGAATACCATCTGCGACGATAAGCTCGCGTGGTACCGCCGGAGCCCCGCAACGCCGTAGCCGTGACAGAAACCATGCCTGCTGCATGTTGCATGTTCGCTTGCATGCTCGCTTGCATGGTGCATGCTTGCTTGCTTGCATGCTGCATGCTTGCTTGCACGCTGCATGCTTGCTTGCATGCTGCATGCTTGCTTGCATGCTGCATGCTTGCTTGCACGATAAACGATTGCACGATAACGATAAAGATAATCGGAATTTTAATAATCGGAATTCGTATTTTTGATGTTCGGAATTTTCATTATGTCGGACTTTTTGTTATTCGATCTTTTGAAACTCGGTATTTTGAGAATAGTAATTATAAACGTTCGGAATTTTGAAATTTTAGTATTATAAAAATAGGATGAATGATAAATCGGAGTTACCATATTAGGAATTTTGAACTATTCGGAATTATGAAAATCGGTATTTTGAAATTCGTATTTCTGACTTTCGGAATAAAGTTTTTCGTATTTATGTAGTGTACCCGTCTGACACCCATAGTACAGGGTTTCCCTAGTTTGGGGTCAGATGGCCATGTGTGAAAATGTCCCCACATATTATTCAAAGTCAAAGTCAAATCATTTATTTCAATTAGACCATTAAAAAGGCACTTTTGAACGTTATAATAATAATAAAAAAAAATATTATTAAAGTAAAGTAAAAGTAAAGTTTATTTATTTGCATAGATTATAGATTATTATCTCATTTATTTATTGTATATACATATTTAATTATATTTTTAAATATTAGTATTATTATTTTTTATTATTATTCTCATTTATTTATCTTAAATACACATAATTTACATTTTTAAATTTAATAAAAAAAATATATATTATTATTATTATTATTTCTTGGAATATCATATAAAATACTTTTTAGCCCGTTATAGTGTTCCAGTGGGATAATATGTTTAACATAAATGTTACTTTGACAAAGCTTTTGTGCTAACTTTATCAATAAATGGCACTGCGTTAACTACTACAGAACACACTATAATCGCGGGAACGCGTACCGAAACCTTTCAACTATTATCATTTCGTTTTTTTTTTCTATATTGAAGTCACGTCTGCTACTGTACCACCTATCATCAATTCAATTTTAGTCGTTAGTCCGACGTTCCATTTGACCGTACAACTTTCAACCAAATTTACACTTAACCGAAATAACATTTGTTCGAAGTATTATGTTTCCGTAAAGACATTCAAAAGTTTTCGGTAAAATGAAATTCAACAAAAAAAGTACTCTGGAGAACATGTCCGATGAAAGTGGCAAGGTCCACTCTGACCGAGTACCGCACGCCCAGCACACCCGGTGCTAAAACGCACCCACCATCAACGAAGAGGTAGCCGTGGTGGCGGACACTGCCATACCTCCGGCAGAGATATCGTGCTACGTGCGCTCGCCAGTTCCTGATCATATTTTGGAAAGGCCAGGAAGTGTACCATTTGGAAATTCCCTAGATGAATCCGCAGACTAGGTGTCCCGTCCCGTGCCCAACAAAAAGTATCGTGTTTGGACTTTTATGCTTACCATACTAAGGTGCTCGATAATGTTTCCAATCTGCCGTTGAGCAGGCAACTTCTACATCAGTTCTTGGTAGATATGTATATCAAGATAGAAAGAGAATGCTTAAGATACATTTCTTTGAATAGAAGTAAATTGCGGGTGAAGAATTATATTCATTTACAGGATGCTGTGAGGAATGATGTACAATTATGCCCTAATAATATAGGGCAAATGGTTATCTTCCCTTCCTCGGTCTTGAACAGCCTCAAGATCAGATACCTGCATGAATGCATGCAAGACGGTCTAATTATCACGTTTACGTGTAACCGATCGACACGACCTCATTACTCCAGTTTTTTATATTAAAGTTCAGAAGTTGGTGACTCTGCTCACGTAAGGTCAAATATATTTATGGCGAGTCTCAGTGCTTCATGTACTCCATAGAGTGGCAAAAACACGGGTAGTCTCATGAACATCTTTTATTGTAGCTAAAAAAAAATTGCGTCCAAGTCAGATTGATGACAATATTAGCGCGGAAGTTCCCGATACCAATACTGACAAAAAGCTACACGATACAAACATCAAACTCATGATTCATGGGCCATTCGGTGTACACAACACATCATCCCCATGCATGAACGACGGGACGTGTTCCAAAAATCCCCCGAGCGCTACTATAAAGAACACACAGACTAGCGATAATGGATACCGGCAGTACCTGCGGAGAGTACGTAAAGATGGAGAACGCATAATCACTATTCTTGTGGTGGTCATGAGCGCAATATTGCCTTGGCTGTGGCATTCTCGGGCATTGTTGCAACGTTGCTCGACGGTGGACGGACTGCACATTCGGTTTACAAGAAATCCCAACATGCAACATTAGTAAGAGTAGCGGCCGCAGCGTTCTGTTACAGCAATGTAAGTTGATAGTGTGGGATGAGTGCACGTTGTCGCACAAGCGCGCAGTAGAAGCGTTGAACTGCAGCCTGAAGGACATTCAAGGCTTTAATGGGTGGTGTTGGCGTATTACTAGCAGGTGATTTCAAACAGACACTGCCAGTTTTTGGAGGGGCACACCCGTGGATGAAATAAATGCATGTCTCAAGTTGTCACCACTGTGGACTAGGGTGGAAAAGCTTCACCTTACGTTGGCAACATGCGTATCCAACTAAGCTGCAAGTAAGCTGCTACAAATCGGAGTGGGTCAACCAGAAACTTAAGAAATTCAGTTTACAAATGAATTTTGCTATTCAGTGGCGATAGAAGAAGAGCTCATTTCATATGTTTTCCTTTTGGAACGAACGGTTATGTGAAAGGGCAGTGCTATCGCCAAATAAATAAAACAACCGGTGGCTTTGTTCTGTTTCTTGTTTTGTATTGCCACCGACTTCCGAAACTAAAATAATGTGTGTTCTGGGCTAAAGTTATTTATCGCTTTTTAAATTTTGAAGGCGGTTGTTTTTGTTTTTTTTTTTTAAGTTTTTATTTTCCACTTTTTAATATCGCCTTAACATCCAAATCCATTAAGAAACGGCGACACAGTTAAATCAGAGATTGAAAGTCCTCCAAAGATTGAAGAAACAACGTCATCTATGTATTTTTTTTTGGGATATTCTTGATTTTTTCAAAAAGCGCTGAATCAATTTCGATAAAATTTATATTGGACCATTTCGCAATAAACCCCTTTCGAACAAAACGAGAGCTTCGCAATTCTGTTTATATATGACGGAGTCATGCCCGAACACACATAAAAAAAATATATACAAACATCAAAATTGATAAGTCGGTTATAAATCAAAAGAAAAATATTAGACACTATGACTACCGCGTCTTATATTTAATGGATAGGTATACCTTTGATCTCCGACCGGAGATCAAAGATATATACATCCATAAATACAGTGATGACCAGTGACGACAGTGCTGCCTACCCCGTCGAGTTTCTAAATTCCTTTCTTTCCATAAACTAAAGCCCAAGGTTGGTCCAAGGTAGTTACGCATCAGTAGAACTGGTTCTACTGATGCGTAACTTTGATGCACCGAAATTGTGCCGCAGTTAAAGGAGAGATGGTTTTGATTCCCCGCATTCCAATAATTCCTAACAATTTCCGCTAAAATTAGCATTCACAATGACATGGCCAAAGGCTGAAAGTAGCAGCTATTCATAAGGGCACTCCATGTGTGTCACGTGGTCAGCTATATGTTGGTTGTCCGAGAGTATCAAGTGCCCAAAACATGCACGTACAGTCTGTTGTCAACATTATCTAACCCACCCTAAAAACAAATGAATTTGGACCCTCTGCATGTAACATTAAGGTTTATTCAAGTTATATGAGCTTATCAGACAAGTGCTCGAGGATTTGATGAACAAATACAATAATAATACAGACACGCAAATTTGATCTTTAAAACGTTAGCATTAGGTTATATTTTATAACTATTTGTTATAATATGATAAGTGTAATAGCTTATTTTAATGATTGAGTTCAAGTAATTCTGGTCTCGTGGTCTGTGTATAAGACTGTAAACAAGTTTCGAGATCAAATCCTGCGACAAAGATATTGTTTTGCTTTCAATATAGAATTTATATTCCAAAACTATTTTTTGTATTATTGTAAAAAACTACAGACTATACATAAACTTTTTAAAATGGTAATATTTTCACATAACTTGTAATAAGTGGGTAGTTGAAAAATAAATATTCGTGTTCATTATAAAGCTGGTATTCAAATGCTATTAAGGAGTGATTATTTAAAATACAAAATAATTTGCACGAGGAGAAGATGGCTGCTCATGCTGTGCAAGAATAAACTTTATGATAGTATACTGTATGGTTCAAATTTTTTAGAATATTGCGTCTAGCATTACAACTAAGATCAAATTTCAATGCGGCTTATAAGATTTGTGTTGGTCTTGTGGTCACTAAGATAGTGCGATGTTTATCGTTGTCTACGTTCGAAACCAAGTTTAACCTAAAGGACATGTTAGGTTTTTGTATGGAGGCTGGGCTTTAATTCGGAGCTGCTGTGAACAGGGAAGAAATTATAAATTTATTAAAGTACATAAATTAAGACGACTTTATGTATATTTTTTATTTTTGTTAAATCACCCTTCCTAAATTATTATATTTTTAATTAATTGCAATTTAAAAAATAAATTGCAACCCACGGTAATTATTGATTTTGGCAACACTTTTCGGTTGGATGTCATTATTGTCATTATGAAAAGTGTAAACGTCAATCAAGTGTCAAATTCAATTATAATTGCGTACCAAAATCAAAATCAAAAAAATCAAATCAGTTTATTGCAAACATGTTGTACAGGGGTTGGAAAAATGGTTTTAGTATCAAACATGCACCCTGTAAGGGCACTGCAAAACAAATCAAATAAACAAATTAATTACTTTACATTTCAAAATATTTTCATAATCTCACAATCATTCACATAATCAAATCAAAATAAAATTAATATTATTGAAGAATTCCAGATATTATGTCAAATGAAAATAACATTAATTAATGAAAATAAATTAAATTATATACACCTACATTTGTTTTCAAGTAATGGTGACTGTACTTAATAAAAAATTGGTGTATATAATTATGCATGACCTTCAAAAAAACTCTTGCAAAGTGTAGTAATCAATACATTTTCATCATTATAATTATAATTATCATGTCAGATTTAACAAAATTATTATTATTATTATTATTGAAGAATTAGAATATTATGTCCAATCAAAATAAAAATTAAAAAATTTATTAATTAAAATCAATTAAATTAATGAATTAATGAAAATAAATTAATGAATTAATGAAAATAAATTAAATTAAATTAAATATAGACCTACATTTGTCTTCAAGTAATGGCGAACTGTTTGTTTATGTATTTCCTTCAAAAAATTCTTGCAAAGTGTAGTAGCACTTCTGGTTCAAATAACCGAACAATTTCGCTTTAAATAAATTGTTTCCTTTAATTTCTTTCAAGAATTTTGGAATTTTATTATAAATCTTTATACACATTACATACGGGCCTGAATGGAAAATAGAGAGTTTTGAAACCGGTAATGCTAGATCATTTTGGTGTCGCAAGTTTAGTGGCTGGGTATAATGATCTTTATTTAAAGGGAAAAGTGATATATTTTTCCTGACAAACAGACATATTTCAAAGATATACAGGGACGTGAGTGTAAGTATATTTTGTTCTATAAAATGTGGTCGACAGCTGTCCATGCCTCCTATATTCGTTAGGATTCGTATGCATCTTTTTTGAAGCTTGAACAGTTTATCGGCGTTCGTACTATTACCCCAAAGTATTATACCGTAACGGAGCCAAGAGTGCGCGTATGCGTTATAGGCTGCTTAGCAGATTTGAAGTCCGTAGATTTTTTCAATTCCGATAGAGCATATGAGAACCTAGAAATTTTATTACTTATCTGTGCTATATGCGATTTCCAATTTAGGTTTGTGTCAATATTAAGGCCCAGCAAATTAAAATTATCGACGCAGTCTAATTTAGTTTTCTTAAAGCTAAAGTTTATGTCAAGAGGTCGTTTTTGGTAAGGTCTAAATTGCATTATTTTTGTTTTAGCGAAATTTAATTCAAGGTTGTGTTCATTTAACCAGGTATATATGTCACATAGAATTCGATGAATGTCATTGTTAAGGGTCGCATTATTTGAGCATGGAAATACAACTGAGATGTCATCTGCGAATAAAACGCTTACAGCCCCTATTATTTTAGGGAGATCGTTAATATAGATGAGAAATAATATGCACCCGAGTACGCTACCTTGTGGGATTGATTTATTTATAATTATTGTTTCCGATTTAACATTACTGATTTCTCCAGTACCGTGGTTGTAGTGCTCAATTTCTACATATTGCGAACGATTTTCGAGGTAAGACGTGAACCATTTATGAGCTATGCCGCGTACACCTATTCCTTCCAATTTTTTTAAGAGGATGTTAAATTGAACTCTATCGTATGCTTTGCTCATGTCTAGGAGAATGCCTATAGCGTATTTCTTATCATTAATTATATTTAAGATTTGTTGTATATATTTATAAACTGCGTTGGTTGTAGACCTATTTTTCCTAAATCCATTTTGGCTATCGTTAAATATATTAAATCTTTCGCAGAAAGAATATAAGCGAGTCGTCATAGCTGTTTCTAAGATTTTCGAAAAGGTAGGCAAAAGTGCTATGGGGCGATAGTTATTGCAGTCCGTTTGAGAAGCTTTTTTGTGTATTGGTTTGATTATAGAGATCTTAAGTAAATTGGGCACCGATCCTTCAGTGAAGGATTGATTTATTAAAAAAGCAAGCGGCATGACTAGTTCCTTCGCGCATTTTTTAACTAACGAGGGTGGAAGTTCGTCAAAACCATAGCTTCTCTTGTTTTTAAGGTTTTTTATTATTAACAGTATTTCATAGTCATCTACGGGTTTAACAAATAAAGATTGATCATTTTTTGTAATGACAGGTCGGCCGGTTTGATTGCTGGATTTTCCTCCAACTGACTTAAAGAAGTCGTTAAATGCGTTTGCGACAGTGGTGGGGATTTCCGTTAATGTATTTTGTATATTTAGTTTAATGTTTTTCTTGGTTCTTTTGGTTGTTTTGTTCGTACGTTCTTTTATTATTTGCCACATCATTTTCGAAATATTAGTACTATTTTGTATCCTTTTAATATTTATGATTTTTTTAGATTTAGAAACTACTTTTTTTAATAGCTTTTCGTACTTTTTGTAGTATTTTAACAAGATAGGGGCTTCATTTTGTGACAGAAATGTTTTAAGTAGACGTTTGTGTTGGCAAGACATCTTTAAACCGGTTGTTAGCCACGACTTTTTGGTTTTGTTTTTAATTTTAATTCGTGTTTTTGGAATACAGGCATCTAATATGCTTACAATTTTTGTGTGGAAGGATTCATAATTTGAATTTACGTCTTTGTCTTCTGAAAGTATTGACTGCCAATTTATTTTATTTAATTGCGCCTTAAAGTTATTAATATTTTTGTCATTAAATATTCTTTTAGTAATATACCACGTTTCCCGTTCATTTTGAAATGTTTTTTTGGGGACTGATAGTGTTATTCCCTTGTGATCAGAAAGTCCGAAGTCTTCAACGGAGGCCTGAAAGTTTTTTAGTTTAAAATTTATAAATACTAAATCTATACATGTGGCACTAGTCTTGCTGATTCTGGTAGGTTCATTAATCATTTGGTCAAAATTATAGCTAGACAAAGTGTTAAGTAAATCGGTAGAGTTGTGTTCATTTAACCAGGTATATATGTCACATAGAATTCGATGAATGTCATTGTTAAGGGTCGCATTATTTGAGCATGGAAATACAACTGAGATGTCATCTGCGAATAAAACGCTTACAGCCCCTATTATTTTAGGGAGATCGTTAATATAGATGAGAAATAATATGCACCCGAGTACGCTACCTTGTGGGATTGATTTATTTATAATTATTGTTTCCGATTTAACATTACTGATTTCTCCAGTACCGTGGTTGTAGTGCTCAATTTCTACATATTGCGAACGATTTTCGAGGTAAGACGTGAACCATTTATGAGCTATGCCGCGTACACCTATTCCTTCCAATTTTTTTAAGAGGATGTTAAATTGAACTCTATCGTATGCTTTGCTCATGTCTAGGAGAATGCCTATAGCGTATTTCTTATCATTAATTATATTTAAGATTTGTTGTATATATTTATAAACTGCGTTGGTTGTAGACCTATTTTTCCTAAATCCATTTTGGCTATCGTTAAATATATTAAATCTTTCGCAGAAAGAATATAAGCGAGTCGTCATAGCTGTTTCTAAGATTTTCGAAAAGGTAGGCAAAAGTGCTATGGGGCGATAGTTATTGCAGTCCGTTTGAGAAGCTTTTTTGTGTATTGGTTTGATTATAGAGATCTTAAGTAAATTGGGCACCGACCCTTCAGTGAAGGATTGATTTATTAAAAAAGCAAGCGGCATGACTAGTTCCTTCGCGCATTTTTTAACTAACGAGGGTGGAAGTTCGTCAAAACCATAGCTTCTCTTGTTTTTAAGGTTTTTTATTATTAACAGTATTTCATAGTCATCTACGGGTTTAACAAATAAAGATTGATCATTTTTTGTAATGACAGGTCGGCCGGTTTGATTGCTGGATTTTCCTCCAACTGACTTAAAGAAGTCGTTAAATGCGTTTGCGACAGTGGTGGGGATTTCCGTTAATGTATTTTGTATATTTAGTTTAATGTTTTTCTTGGTTCTTTTGGTTGTTTTGTTCGTACGTTCTTTTATTATTTGCCACATCATTTTCGAAATATTAGTACTATTTTGTATCCTTTTAATATTTATGATTTTTTTAGATTTAGAAACTACTTTTTTTAATAGCTTTTCGTACTTTTTGTAGTATTTTAACAAGATAGGGGCTTCATTTTGTGACAGAAATGTTTTAAGTAGACGTTTGTGTTGGCAAGACATCTTTAAACCGGTTGTTAGCCACGACTTTTTGGTTTTGTTTTTAATTTTAATTCGTGTTTTTGGAATACAGGCATCTAATATGCTTACAATTTTTGTGTGGAAGGATTCATAATTTGAATTTACGTCTTTGTCTTCTGAAAGTATTGACTGCCAATTTATTTTATTTAATTGCGCCTTAAAGTTATTAATATTTTTGTCATTAAATATTCTTTTAGTAATATACCACGTTTCCCGTTCATTTTGAAATGTTTTTTTGGGGACTGATAGTGTTATTCCCTTGTGATCAGAAAGTCCGAAGTCTTCAACGGAGGCCTGAAAGTTTTTTAGTTTAAAATTTATAAATACTAAATCTATCAAAATTATAGCTAGACAAAGTGTTAAGTAAATCGGTAGAGCCGGATGAATTCTCTAATATGTTGACATTAAAGTCTCCTCCGATAATAATATTCTTTTTACTGTCTTTGATTGTTAGCAATTGCAAAAGTTTTTTGAGAGAGTCATAAAATACTTCTGTCTCCCTATTTTTCTGAGGCCAATATATAACTACAATGACAATATTTTGTTGAACTATTTCTGTTGCACACACTTCAAATACGAACTCAACAGACAGCGATGTTATGTCTGGTCGGTCTAACGTTTCGATGTTTTCCTGTATAAAAATGCATACGCCACCACCTTCGTAGTGTTTCCTCCTGTAACAGGAAGCCGCTTTATATCCATTTATGTATAGTAGTTCAATTTTATTTTCCGTAATCCAGGTTTCTGTCAGACATATAGCATGAAGGTTTCTTCTTTCTTCAATAACTGATTGTAGCAGATATCTTTTATTATTAAGACTGCGTATATTTTGAAAAAGAATTTCAAAGTTATTTGCGAAAGGAACAAAGTTCAGTTTGCCTATTATTGGTGCTCTGGGTCGGAGAGGGTAGCCTAGTTGTATTATGTAGCGTTGTGTTATTTGTAATTTCATGATCGTAGTATCCCTGACATTCCTTGCCATCCATTAATAGTGTGTTGTTTTTTATATTAAGGTGTTTTGGAGACCGTCTTTCTCTTTGTTTTCGTCTTCTCTGTAATGTTTCTTTATCTAGGAAAGCAGAGACATATAAGCCTAGACTTTTTAAATAATCCGCGTTGTCTAAAATATATTTAGTCACTCTTTTGCTAATCAGTTCCACCCGTATTGGCCGTCTAAATCCGTTTCGTCCTATTCGATTTAGGTCTTCGATATACCCAGTGAGGTCGATATTTAATGTATCTTGAAACGCAAATATTATTCTGTCTTCAAGGTTTGTTTCTGTTTCGTTATAATATTCGTTTAGGCCGTGGATCACAATTGTTTTATTATTATCGTTCGAAGCATGCATTGGGGTATCATTCATGGTGATATTCATGTTTTTGTTTTGTAGCTCGGCTATTTCTGTTTTAAGTTTCGCATTTTTTATCTCAAGTTTTTGTATAGTTTCATTTATTTGAATAATATTGCTAGTCAGTTTAGTTTGCTCTAGAGAAAGTGGTTCAGTTTTCTGGTATATTTCTTGTTGGAGTTTTAATACAGCTACATTTATTTCTGATTGGATGGTACTTTTAATTATTGTCAAAATAGATTGTTGTTGTAATTCTAATTTTCGGTCTAATAGTTGACTAATTTGTTCTAGTGTAATTGGCTCCGTATGTAGTAAGATTGGCGATAAGATTGTAGAATTATCAATATTTGTTGGTGGTGCGTCATATTTTTTTGTGTCTCCTAGAATACTATGGTCATCTTGTGTTTGCTCGTCAATGGACATTGTCGTGTCGTCAAGTGTAGCTGGAGATTGTCTCCTAACAGGTGTGTCGTCATTTCGTATTTGTTTGGTAGAGGTTTTGCATGATGGGCATCGCCATGAGATAATTAATTTACTTTTGTTTTCTACATAGTAAGCTGAGGTCATGTTGATGCATCGGTAGTGGTACAGTTGTTGGCAAGTACAATATCTTAGTAGTTCTCCGCGAGCTATTGCTTGTTTACATCCAGCACAATTCATATTTGTGGGTATACAATGTAAAATGTTCTGTGCAGTAGTACTTGAGTTCGTCACTAATTATGTACGTTGCTTGGTGACTCACCTCAGCGGGCACAGCGCGAGTTGTCGTAGGTCAGGCACACAGTTCGTTATGTTATTTATTTTAAATGTTTTCACTTATAACTTTTTAATTATTTGATGTATCGCTTTGCACTTTTCACCACTAGTTAGGCTATTTAGATGGCTGTATTTTGATATATAGCACAAACACAAACAGTAACTTTTGCCGTCTTTATTGATTAAAAATTCAAGAGTAATTCGTAACACGTCTTTGCTACTCAAACTTCACGTTGTCCTATCCCTATGCGCGCCCTTTTTTCTACAATATAATTATGTATCCACTTGTTGTAGTTTTAGGTCTTGTTCACAGAGTAATATAATATACCTATACAGCACAAACTATTTTGTAATGTGCGTCACTATCTCGTGAATAAATGGTTTTTCTTTCTTTCTTTAAGAGGTTGAATAAATACAGTCAAATATAAGTAAATGCATTACTTTTATTTCTCTACCTAATACACAAAAATGTTCACCTATTCTGACCTGCTGGAGCGACTATTTACAAAAGGTGAACAGGTCCAATCCATTTAAGTCTGTCTGTATCTGGACTGTTTGGTTTACTGGCCTGCCTTGGAGGAGACGTAAAGCCATCAGTTATCATTTTGCAATTTATTGAATTCATGATGATAAAGTCATAAAGTCCCAAATTGTAGGAGAAAATAAGGATATTTGATACAAATAAATTCATACACTGTTTTAAGTTTTCACGGTTTGAAACTAAACTTATATTGTCACACGGGATATCTTCCGTGATACGCGATCATGGCGCTTGCCAGCGTCGAAATATCGGGAGCTCAAAACAATGAACAATCACGGAAGATATCCCCTATGTGACAATATAAGTTTATATAAATTCCTTACATATCCTTATCATAAACCATTACACACCTCAGATGATGATTTTACTAATATCAAGTAGAAATATAAAACCTAAATATTAAACCTAAATATTCTTAAGCAAACGGAAAAATAGCGATTCTAACAATGAGACAAGAGACCGACATGACATCTGACATGTGTGGTGTGACACTGACAACCTTACTGACACAACACAGTTGATGTTTTCATAGATTCCGGAATCAATGCCATGCATACAAATCATGGAGATAATTCGTCGGTTTTATAGCCATCTAATAATGTTTAAAAATATTTTAAATAACAATAAGGTGTTTAATGTACTTTAAAAAATTATATTTAACCCTTTTTTCTTTGTTTCAATGTACAAAAATAATATAACGATACAAACAAATTCTGGATTTAAAATATTTATTTATTCAATAATGGTGCTTTTATTTTTTTTTTGTTTTTGTTAGGTCATCTTGAATAATTTTCCCTATCAGAAAAACCACACATGATAGCTGTTCGAAAAAAAAAATATTTTAAGCCCATTTCATAACATGTCCTTTAGATATTTTATTACACTTTTTTACATTTCTTTAATAGACGACGTAGGGTATTGTCTTTTTAAACGGGCAGTTTGTATAGAAATAAAACTAAAAAATTGAAAGTTTAAAATGTTTATTATTTCATTAAAACACTTAAGTAAGATAAAGTAAGTAAATGCTCATATATTTCCAAATTAATATACTTTTTATATTAGTATGCCATATAAACATTAAAAAAGGCATGCTTTTGCTTAAAAGTTTGTAATCGAGAAAATGAAGTAATCTGTGAAATGCTTTACAAATTTATAGCTGCCTATATGTAGTAGTGAATAAACATGATAATTAAATAGAAAAAATCTATTTATAACAATTACATCACCACATAATCTGCAGCATTTTAATGGTTTAACAATCAATCCATTGAGCATTTACTTACATGGTGTCTTTAAATATACCTACTAGATGAACTAGTAGCGGAGTGGCGCACCGTCCCCTGCTATAACTTGTTGAAAGCGGCTACGCATACCGCGCACCATGTTCCAACACAAATCTTTGCCTCTCATGTGCTCCCAAGTCGATGTCACGACCTCAGCCAAGTTGTGTTTGTTTCGCACTTCCGTTGTCCCAATTTAAAACCATTTGACCCCATAGATTTTCTATAGGGTTCAAATCAGGACTTTTAGATGGCCAATTAATAACTGTCACACCTTCTTGAGCAGCTAACCATTCCCGCACAATACCTGCACGGTGGATGGAGCAGTTATCGTGCATGAAATAAATATGTGACATTGGATAGGCAATGCGCACAGTCGGCAGCATGACCTCACGCAGAATCTCCAAATACAAACTGCTATTAAACCTACCACCAACTTCCACCAATTCACCAGGTCCCATAGACGACATCCAGCCCCAGTAGCCCAGGGTTAATCTGCCGCTGGTTCTACAAGGTAGCAAGCACTTCTCGTTGTAACGTTCTCCTTTCCTCCGCCATAAGATTTTATGTCCATCTTTGTCCGATTTAAATGATTTCTCATCAGTGAAGATCACTACATTTTCTTCCTGTGATGTACTGTAAAATAATTAAATAAATATGGGGTCCTGCGACCCGCCCGCTCGGCATTGCGTTGACAGCAGTCGAGACGAGCGGACGGTCGCACACACTCATATAGAAATATAATTGTGTTTTATTAAACCACCCAAGAGTAAAAGCGAGACGTAACATTGGCGACGAGGATAAAGAACGTGAGTAAAATAAACAGATAACAAGAGAAAAAAGCGAATGACCGAGGTTATCTATTTATTCACAATTAAATATTGTTTTCTATTTTCTCTTAGAGGGATATGGAGATAAATAAATATATTGTTTAGTAAAATAAGAAATATTTTATGTGTAAGCAAATTACTGACAATTGATATCTTCGGTCAAAATAGCCTTAAAACCAGTACCTGCTAATACTTACCAATAAAATATTGTTGTGTAGCTAGTGTGCACATTCCATTATAAATATAAATCAACATTGTATAAATACCTACCGCAGAACTATCACTAAGTACAATACGGTCAACGTAACTTGGCGCGTCTGAAGTTAGCTGTTTGGCTGCGCAATGGAACTTTTAGGAACGAAATTGTCTACTGCGCAGCTAATCGGCTAACTTCAGACGCGCCAAGTTACGTTGACCGTACTGTACCAAAAACATAGTGAGATATTCTCCGCGTTATTCTCGACTTACCCACATTATATTTAATTATAACTATTTACATTTTAAGGGATACCGCACGACTAAGTACTTATCTAAACAGTAATTATCGTTCATACAATCTTAATTTTTATTGGTATGCAAGTTATAGGTAATGAATTAATATGGTTAAGAAGGAAAATATGATTACCTAGTGCACGAATTTTTCGACTTTGACTTTGGATTACTTTAAAACAATTTATTGCGATTAGACTTGACTCTTGCTCTTTTTAAATAGCTACCGACTACACAACAACAACCAATTGTGCCTGTAAGTATTAGCCAAGTCGAAAGAGAATGACAAAATACATGCTGTACGCTATTCCAATGGGTAAATACCCTTCTAGTTCCACATATACTGGTATAAAACTGTTCTAGTATATGCAATTCCACCAAATTACATTTATTCCAATGGGTAAATACCCATCAAGTTCCACATATACTGGTATAAAACTGTTCTAGTATATGCAATTCCACCAAATTACATTTATTCCAATGGGTAAATACCCATCAAGTTCCACATATAGGTACTGGTATAAAACTGTTCTAGTATATGCAATTCCACCAAATTACATTTATTCCAATGGGTAAATACCCATCAAGTTCCTCATATACTGGTATAAAACTGTAAGTAAGTACTAGTATATGCAATTCCACAAAATGAAATGATTCATGTTCCAATCCAAAAGTTCAGTCGTGAGTAATAAAAACGCAATAGGTACTATCTATGAATTCTATATACATTATTATATCGGTGCTTATCATATCGCTACCAAGTAGGTAGGTATAGTGGTTAATTTCCGTAGTACATTTAAGCAATTTTTCATACCTACTTGCAGATTGTCCTAGCATTTCTCAATTACCGACCTCATTAGGCCATCGGTGGCAAAGATGGAAACGAACTCTCGAAATCGACCTTCTAGCCTTAGGCATAGACCAGCCCTTAAAAAAACGAGCAACACTTTTACATACCGGTGGTTTAGGATTGCAAGATATCTATTAACCTTCCCAGTGCACACGTTGAAGAGGGCGACCCCTCCGTTGTTTTCGAGTCTGTTATTAAAAAACTAGACGAGTACTTTTCTCCGAAGCAGAGTTTTGTTATGAACGACACGTAGGTATTCTGACTCATGATTGGAACTGTACGAAAAGTTGGAAAAATTCGTAGTTAGATTACGTAATCAATGTTCCAAATGCGATTTTGCTAACAAAGACAACGCTCTCATAAACCTAATTGCTGAAAAATGTACCTCATCAGACCTTAGAAAGAAAATACTATAGTTAGGAAATTCCGTTACAATAGAAAAGGTTATTTTAGAAGCCAACTCAATCGGAACCGTAAGGAGACAATTAAAGGAATTCCAAGTAGTAAAAACTGAACAGGTTAATAGGATTGGAACAAGAACAAACAAAACCCGAACTCAGGGTATTCACTCGGATAATACACGGTGTGCAAGACGTGGAAGTGAAAATCACAAGTGTGATGATACACGTTATCCCGCGAGGGTCAAATGTGGCTATAAAGGTTACTTTCATGAGTCAATGTCGAACAAGGAAACTCAAGCGTAAAGCACCCATTACTTGGAACAAACAAAAAAAAATACAAAAAAAAAACTAAAACAAACGTTCGTTACATACAAAAACAACGTACAAAATTACCACTCAGTAATGTAAACAAAGTATTTTATTTTATATTGACGATGACGCTAAAATAACTTGCGAAGTAGAAGATGTCAACGTAAATATGCTCATCGACTCTGAGAGTAAAAACAATATAATACCTAAATGATAAAACCTGGGAATATTTAAAATCGAAAGCTGCCGTTGTGCCTAAACATCAACCAGGTTCCGATCAAGTGTTTATGGCATACGGTTCAAAAGATCCTCTGGATGTGCTCGGCACATTTGAAGCATCAATCGTAGTTGGACCAGAAACAAAAACTGCAAAATTTTATGTTATTAAAAATAGCACCCGTAATTTGTTGGGCAAGCATACAGATACAGGTCTCAATGTGCTTAAAATAGGGGTGAGTATAAATCTAGTATATACAGAGATTTTTTCTAAATTCAAAAATGTCTAGTTGGCTATTGCTGTAGATCCATCTGTGACAAATGCTGACAAAAGCTTATGTAACCTCAATAAAAATAAACAGGAGACCAGATTATTTTATCACAAACACGGATATCTATGATCACAAAGGTCAACCGGAATTAATACATTATATAGGTAGGCTAAAACTACAAAAAAATGCATAAATAACTTATCAAATGTAGGTAACATAGTAAAACTTAAAATGATATTGTGATTGTAAACTTTTTTAAGTTAATTAAAAATATGTAAGTAATAGGCTATACACATAACTATTATAAGTACCTACTAATTTATTAAAATAATATATCCAGATAAATATATATATATTAGAATATATACAAGAGCTAGTATCCAATGCAAATGGTTATTTTCAATTATTAAATTTATTATACCTAACATAATTTTACAATTATAAAAGTTTTATACTTTTTAAATCACTGATAATAATTATGAACAGATTGCATATTGAGCACTATGTGACCACTTGTGTATCGCGTATTATTTCGACGCCACAAACATAAGCGTAATAAGTATAATTCACTGGATTGAAAGTTTTTATCAGATTAAATTACTCCAATTAAAGTTTATGTGATCCCAAAGTGAACTGTTATCTTGCCATTTTATGGTTCTCCGTGAGCAAGGATTTCACAGCATGCCACTGAAATGCAGCCCTTTACTATGAATAGCACGACGGACAGTGTCAACACTTGTGTCAAATAAACCAGCATAGTGGTTTGTAGGCAGAATTCCATTTTCTTCATACTCCTCTATCGTGGTGCTATGTGTTATAATAAGTCGTGGTCTACCAGTTCTTTGATGTTGTGGCAAAGAACCTCTTCAAATCGTCGTACCATTGTCGTACCCATAGAACAACTATTTTTCTCTGCAACAATAAAACAGAAATATTATAATACCCAATAATGGTTATTTTGTAGCATATAGTAACAAAAAAGAAGAGAGTTTTTTATATATATAAGAGTGTACAAATAAAACTAGTTACTTACGTTT
This sequence comes from Charanyca ferruginea, assembly GCA_947361185.1. Taxonomy (NCBI): domain Eukaryota; kingdom Metazoa; phylum Arthropoda; class Insecta; order Lepidoptera; family Noctuidae; genus Charanyca; species Charanyca ferruginea. The sequence continues at coordinate 34,398,778 of OX376056.1, forward strand.
ACACTGGTCTCTCTGGCTATTTCTATCAAGTTTTTGCCTTGATTATGCAAAGTAATTATTTGAGCTCTTGTAACAAAATCAATATTACAACGCGTATACTCATTTTGGTAAAAGAAGTAAGTAATACAAATTATAAAAAAAAAAAAAGAAAAAAAAAAGAAAAGGCGAACGAGATAATCGAAATTAAATTAGCGTACGATCAATTCAGCTTAGTCATAACTCTTCGATCTAGGTATTATTTATACAAATACTTACTTACTTCCTAATATTATTATCTGTCTGTTACGCTTTCACGGTGAAACGGCTAAACCGATTTTAATGAAATTTGGCGTGAAGATAGGTTGAGCCCTGGGAAAGGACATATGTTGCTTTTTAATCCGCGACTTCGCCTGCATCCGCGATAACCGACATTCACGCGGACGAAGTCGCGGGCAAAAGCTAGTTATTTATAAATCCATATTCAACCTACCCTCTCAAGTTTAAAAACTAAAACTTAGAAAATCAGATACTTAATTTTAACAAAGTAAATTAATAGTTAAAAACAGTTTCCTTTAAAAGAAATATTAATATTAATATTAATATTTTGTATTTTTGTTATTTTTAAGTACCTACTTAATTTAGTGTCATGTGTCTTTTTTAAATTGTATATGGATCTTGGATCTGAAATAAAGATATTTATTTATTTATTTATTTATTTATTTTATAAATTACTTAAATGTTTGAAGAGACAAAACGAAACTACAATAATAAAAAAAATCATTTAAAGCAAAGCAACCATCTAGTAACAGCATAATTACAATTTTGTTAATCGTTAACTGGTTTTATGCTAGATGGCGTCATTTCTTGCTTCACACGATTTTATTTCTGTAGTATCCATGGGTTTTTGCATGCGTTTTTTGTGTGTAATAGCACTCCCCATAGTACAACTGGAAAGACACCGACACAGACGTATGGACCTAGAAGTATATGATAGAGATAAAATCATTAAAGAAAAGGGAAATTGAAGGGGAATTGAGATTGGAAAAAGAAAGCTGTAGACAATGAAATTTATATAGGAGAAAAGATTTATGTTAAAAACATGACAATGGAAAATATATTGACACCTGATTTTAACCCTACTCCACACACAGTAATGAGTGCTAAAGGAGGTGATATAAATATAAAAATGATGAAACAGGTGAAAACATAAGAAGAAACATAATTATAGTTCACCTCAAGAAAATAGAGGGACACTGGAGAATTCACAATGAAAACGAAGAAAAAGACGATGGTGATGTAGAATTAGACACGGATGATTAATTTGGTATTATAATAATCATTGATAGTTTTAAGATTAATAATAAAATTATAATATCAGATTTAAATTCTTTAAATACCAGAATTATATAAAATCATGTGTAGCTTAAATAGTGACTATTAACCAAGATCAAATTCAGAGTAGTTAATTTGATTAGTTAAAAAAAATATTGAAAGGGAGAGATGTGATGTACTGTAAAATAATTAAATAAATATGGGGTCCTGCGACCCGCCCGCTCGGCATTGCGTTGACAGCAGTCGAGACGAGCGGACGGTCGCACACACTCATATAGAAATATAATTGTGTTTTATTAAACCACCCAAGAGTAAAAGCGAGACGTAACACTTCCCAATTAAAATTTAAATATTCCTGGGCAAAACGGACCCTTTCTGTACGATGAGCAGGTGTCAATGCAATTTTCTGTGCCGGTTTATAATTCTTTATCCCAGCAGCGTGTAAATGCCTTCTCACTGTTTCCACTGAAATATTGTGGTTTATTGCGGTTGCACGAATGGGCAAAAATAGATTTTCAACGTGGCTTGAAACAATAACCCGGTGGCGTTCGAATTCGGAACTATACTTAATGGCTTTTGCTCCTGGACGAATCCGCTGAATATTTCCATTGTCCCCATAACGTCTTAGCCATAGCCTGACCGTATTTCTCTAAAACAAAAATAAACATTTTTGGAACCGTGTATGTAACTTGTAAGGAGTGAATGTGATGGTATAATAGCCAACTACGCGTTCATTAATCACAATCAATAAAATAAAATAGGTATAAAAAACACTTACTGCTATATTAAGTCGGCGACCAATCTCTCTAATTCCAACATTTTGCTCATGTAAAAATATTATTTTATGTTTGGTATAGTCGTCAAGTTGCGACATGATGCTTTATTACAGCAAATTGCTTAAAAATACTTAACGAGTTAAACGATTTACAAATGTGTGTGCGCAGTCACTGCTATTAGGCGTAGTGTAACTTTTGTTACTTAGATGAATTTATGATCTACCTCACGAAGTAAATATGTTTTACTTCATATTCAACCATTCTTGGTAAATATAAATTCTGTGAAATTAAAGTTTTTTAAATTACCCACCCGTTTACAAGGGGAACACCCAAATATTCCGAAATATTTTATTCCGAATTTCGATATTCCGATTTTCAAAAGCCCGAATTTCATAATACCTAAAAATTATAATCTCTATTATTTAAAATCACGAAAGTTATTTTACCGAATGTCGTAAATCCGATTTGTTTGTTTTCCGATTTTCATATGTTCGAAGAATCAAATGCTCGATGAGTTCTCGGTCCGAAAAACGAAATTCCGAATTTCAATATTCCGAATAAACTGTTAAAATTAGGATTCTGATTCAATTCAGCTACGCATATATATTCAAAATGGTGTCCCCTTGTTTCGCAGACAGAAATTTCATAGAATTTCGTTTCCCAGAAAATGTTTCATATAATATTTGGTTCTTGTATTTTTATTTCGACTATTATTGTTTCAAAGACTATTTACTTGAATGAAACATATTTCACAGAAACACAATTCAAAGAATTTTTAATCAAATTTTTTTGTTTAACAAACTTATCAAACAGTAGAATTACTTTTTAACAAATATTGTTTATTCGGTGTATTTTTCTATGGAATTTATTTCAACAAAAATATATAGGTATAAAAAGAAAGACAATAACAAAAATAATCTTAAAAAGTCAATATGTTGTGCTACAAAAGTTAATGACAGAAATGAATTGCTGTGAAACCGACTCCACGTAGTCTTGTCTGCCCTACCCCTAGAGTGTAATTTAAATTCGCGTAGGCGCGGAGGGGCGAGGCGGCCAGCGAGCTGAGGAGCAGGTGGTTTTAACGCCCGCCGCCGCGGCTGAGGCAGGCCGGCGAAGCCGGCCAGTAAGCCGAAGCTGCGGTGGTGAGCGTGAATACCATCTGCGACGATAAGCTCGCGTGGTACCGCCGGAGCCCCGCAACGCCGTAGCCGTGACAGAAACCATGCCTGCTGCATGTTGCATGTTCGCTTGCATGCTCGCTTGCATGATGCATGCTTGCTTGCTTGCATGCTGCATGCTTGCTTGCACGCTGCATGCTTGCTTGCATGCTGCATGCTTGTTTGCACGATAAACGATTGCACGATAACGATAAAGATAATCGGAATTTTAATAATCGGAATTCGTATTTTTGATGTTCGGAATTTTCATTATGTCGGACTTTTTGTTATTCGATCTTTTGAAACTCGGTATTTTGAGAATAGTAATTATAAACGTTCGGAATTTTGAAATTTTAGTATTATAAAAATAGGATGAATGATAAATCGGAGTTGCCATATTAGGAATTTTGAACTATTCGGAATTATGAAAATCGGTATTTTGAAATTCGTATTTCTGACTTTCGGAATAAAGTTTTTCGTATTTATGTAGTGTACCCGTTTACAAGATAAGTAATTATTAGGCGAAAATAATATTGGTCGTTTTTTAATATTGCAAGCAATATTGTAGAAATGAAAACAAATTCAAAAAGAAACTGATGTATAGGTGGACTGTGTTTTCGAACCCACATGCTGTTCGTCGTCAATCTAGCATCAAACCGCTAAACCACAAGAACTTGTTGGGAATACGCGAAATTAAAGATTGGGTTGCAATTATGTAGTGTGACTTAAAAGCTTTTCAACTTTAATGTTAACGAGATAATGATTAAAATAGCTTAACAAAAACATATATAATGCCGGTGGCTCCGACTATGTTGGGTGGGTTTACCTTAACGTTACGTGTTAAAGATCAAATTTGCGTGTCTGTGTTATTATTTTATTTTTGTTCATCGAGTCCTCGAGCACTTGTCTGATAAGCTCATATAAATTAAATAAACCTTAATGTTACAGGCAGAGGGTCCAAAGTCGTTTGATTTTAGGGTGGGTTAGATAATGTTGACAACAGACTGTACAAGCTCAAAATAATAGATCGTACAATGTGGTGTACAGATTTGTATCGCAATAAATCCTCCCCTTTCGAGGTTCAAAGTCATGTAAGTTTTGTTTCCAATGTAGTTCGGAGATCGGAATTTTTATGATTTGTAATATCCCTCTAATATTATTGAGCTACGTTGTTTAAGGCATTTTGAAAATTTAAACGTTTTACATGAGCAGTCTATGGATCAAGCATGCAAAAAAATCGTACAACGCCCTGCGTTTTCTCTACAATAATGCTTTTAGAGCGCTGATGAAGCTGCCTCGCTACTGTAGCGTATGAGGTATGTTTATGAACACAAATATTTGCAGAGATTATTTGCAAGAGAGTTGTGTCCCTGATTCGCCACATACGAGGCAGTTGCAACACCATCCATTTTCCATGCGAACAGGTGAAGATAGCTTCACCTGGCCGCATGAAAGACGGATCTGGATCTGGATTGGTCAATAATATGGCACTGGACCGGGTATATTTAGCACTCCCGATCCAAACCTAAATTTAGACTAAGATAATTTGCATGCTTTTACACAACAATTTTTTATCCAAATAATCGTCCAGTAGATTATTCCATTGGACGATTATTTGGATATAATTGTATCTTGGGAAAGTTACTTAGTACGCGGGCGAAGCCGCGGGCGGAAGCTAGTTTTATATAATTAAGAAACGAGTATTTTCAATTTAAAAAATCGATCGAATTTATATCACTTATACTCCGCATGCACGTGCCCACTGAAGGCCAAATTATACTAATTAATTAACTAACGAAATTAAAACAAAAAATTAAAAATTTAAAAACCTCCAACGCAAAACATAAAAGCAATTATTTAAAAAGTAAAAATATCTTTGATGGCTCATTTGTTGAGCCATCAAATGTTTGTTCGTTGAAATGGCGTCAGACAATCAGTGACCGATGTTTTGTCGGAGATAAATGAAACATATGAACTCCAATATGTCCCACAAAAATTCGGTCTCACGAAACTATAAAATAATCGGCCGATCCGATAATCGGTCCTACAACAAGTCTGACGTGGACGAGCAGCCTAAAGGAAGGACACACGCTCACTCGTTTCGTTTTGTTTTTCTTAGTTTTTTGTTTATTGTGATTGAGCTTTATAAAAATGAGTATCAACATAGAAGATATTGATATGATCTACCTCATATAACAGACTGTCCAACGCTGCTGGGACGCCGGCGGCGCCGCTATGACATAACAACGTTGCGGCGCCGCACCGCTCGTGTGCCCGCCGATACGGTGAAATGTTTGCAGTGCGGCGCCGCATCGCATTGTGTGCCCCCGCTCTAAAGCTGTTGACCCCAGTTTTATGTATCAGGGTATACATAAAACTGGGGTCAACAGCTTTTCACAATAAGATTACAAAACCAAACCTTAAACACAAACCTTTTTTACAGTCCCTTCAACCGATTTTGACTTCTATTCCATAGGCTAAAGGATGACATTAGAGGCAAAAAAGTGGTTACAATAACAACTGTTTACTGCAGTTGCCATTTGTCATGCTACCAACGCAATATGAGTCAAAATCGGATGAACGGACTGTAAAAAAGATTTTTGTAAATGTCTAATCTTATTGTGAACAGTAGTGCTATTCTGTTACAATCTCGCTCGGTGAACACCCAGGTGAAGTGAGCTGTCATCCGTCCCGATGCTAGGGATTAACAAAGCTTGACAAAGATTGCTAGATCACTTCACCTAGGTGTTCACCAAGCGAGATTGTAACAGAATAAACATACAGGGTATAGATCTTTGACAGTCGTTATGAGTAGTCAGAAGTCAGAAACTTTAACGACCAACCTTACCAAAGAGTATAGTGATACCCAGTACATAGACAGACAGTCGCTGTATATAAATAGTGTTTTACATAGAGCGACTGTCTGTCTATTCAGTCTATCCAGTTACATCCGGTTAGGAATACTTCTAAAGGATGGAGTAGATATCCTATCCTATAAGGCCTGCGCTCCAATATTGCCGATAAAACGACGAAAGTTAGATTTAACCAATTTATTTATTATTATTATTTGGGCAAACCCGCCACACAATAACATTCTAAAACCAGTACCAAAGAGTGACGTTCCAGAAAAGCGCCGAGGCAATAAAGCTCGACGAGTTCCGGAGAAACGATTCAACTGTCTTTGGTTCAACGAAATTAATCAGAGAAGAACAGCGGAGGAGTAAGAACAAACATATTTTAATTACGGTTAGTAAGATATAAAAATAGGGTATTTTACTCTATGTGAGAAAAAATGTATAAGTGTGTTATTCAGACAGTTTAGGCATAAAGCAGTCGAAAAATTTAAGATTTAGTTCATAAAATAACAAAATAAATTTATAAATTAAATTCAAAGTTTTCAGTTTTTTTAATCTGTTTTACAACGCCGTAAAATAGTAGCGGCCATGTTATTACGCCGTACGGCTGTGTAAACAAAAAATTGTCAACTGTCAGTCAACCGATTGGCGTATATAGGCTTTGTACTTTGTTTTTTTTAATTATTACACCTATTTCAAAATATGCTTTGAATGATTTTTAAATTATGTACAATTATCAAATTTAATATGAGCGCATTTGATACAACACGAACTGATGTCATTTCCGCTAAGCAATATGGCGTCCATTTAAGAGGCGTTTTCGTCAAACTACGCGCGAAATTTGAAATTTTAAAATTTTGATGCATTTTTATGGCACTTATCGATTGAATAAAAATTTTGAGTTTTTTTTTTGATGGTCAAAGTCAAAGTCAAAGCATTTATTTCAATTAAACCATTTACAGGCACTTTTGAATTGTCAAGGAGTCGGTCAGTTAGACAGAAAGTTGAAGCTAGTTGCTCGTTCCAAAACGTAGGTAGGTCTCTATGGAGAAGAACGAGCAAGAAACTCCACGGACACTCTTTTAAACTCAGGTTTTTACAAAATACTGCTTACATTATTCTTGTTGCTTCTATATGTGAAAACAATGAAGGTAATCTAGAAATACAAAATATAAAAAATAATCAAGATAAAAACCATGGCAGTTAAGAGTTGACCAATCTCTACTGACAGCGCCCGTTCACGAACATGACGCGTGAATCAGCACCATTCAGCTCAACCATTTTAGAGGGAGCCGAATGACCCAACACACGCGCCACCACCAGCGAGACATTTGAGTGAGCATGACAATTCTCTCAACCGCCATGCTCATTTAAGTCAAACACGTAATAATTTACTTAAAATATGGCTCCATGGTACTCACATTTACAAAATTGAAATAATGCTGCTAAATTATACAAAACTAAGGTTTCCAATGTTTCTAATATGTCGAAAAAGTAATTAAAATATATATTTGTGTATAATAATAACGATACTCGTTATTCATGTCAATAAAAAAAAAGGGGTAGGAAACAACATTCCTCCAATTAGGAAATTCCCTAAACTGCCTGTGGAGCAGGACCAGCATTTAGCCAAGCATTTTTATCATTGATGTAGTCTTCTAATTTATAATATGCTTGTCTACACAGTGTGCGTTTAATACATGTTTTAAATTGTCTTTCATTTAGTTGTAGAATATCAAGACGTATTTTATTATAAAATTTTACACAGTACCCCATAAAAGAAGTATGAACTTTTGACAATCTGAATCTTGGCTGATCTAATTTGTGGGTGCGCCAAAGTTCACCTAAATTTTTAACTCCGATAATTGGAAATCCGAAAATGTTCTTCCTAACATTTTTCATCCTAACAATCACAATTCCTAACTACTCTGTCTCTAATGTTCATAATCCGAAGCATTCAACTTCATAATGTCAGTAGCAATACTTTTATTTGTTTTCCTATATTTTCACAACATAACCATCTTTTACACTATTATTCAAAGTCATATCTTTTTTGTTTAGATTTCTTTTTATTCATAATAATCAGTACTATATACATTAATTTTGCGTAACTTTATTTTCACATAACATGTATAACGGTGTCCCCTTGTTTCGCAGACAGAAATTTCATAGAATTTCGTTTTCCGGAAAATGTTTCATATCATATTTGGTTCTTGAAATTTTATTTCGACTATTATTGTTTCAAAGATTATTTACTTCAATGAAACATATTTCACAGAAACACAATTCAATGAACTTTTATTCACATTTTTTTGTTTCACAAACTTATCAAACAATAGAATTATTTTTTAACGAATATTGTTTGTTCAGTGTATTTTTCCATGGATTTTATTTCAACGAAAATATATAAAATAGATAATAACTAAAATATTGTCTTAAAAAGTGAATGTTGTGCTACAAAAGTTAATGACAGAAACGAATCGCTGCTAAACCGACTCCACGTAGTCTTGTCTGCCCTACCCCTAGAGTGTAATTTAAATCCGCGTAGGCGCGGAGGGGCGAGGCGGCCCGCGAGCTGAGGAGCAGGTGGTTTTAACGCCCGCCGCCGCGGCTGAGGCTGGCCGGCGAAGCCGGCCAGCAAGCCGAAGCTGCGGTGGTGAGCGTGAATACCATCTGCGACGATAAGCTCGCGTGGGACCGCCGGAGCCCCGCAACGCCGGAGCCGTGACAGAATTCATACCTGCTGCATGTTGCATGCTCGCTTGCATGTTGCATGCTTGCTTGCATGATTCATGCTTGTTTTCACGCTGCATGCTCGCTTGCACGCTGCATGCTTGCTTGCATGCTGCATGCTTGCTTGCATGCTGCATGGTTGCTTGCGCGCTGCTTGCTTGCTTGTATGCAGCGTGCTTGCTTGTATGCTGCATGCTTGCTTGCCTGCTGCATGCTTGCTTGCACGCACGCGCAGTAGGTTTGAACTTAGCAATAGACACAACTCAGTACGTTATGTAAAGCATACCCCCAAATAATAATGATACCCTCAAATTAAAATTATAAATATCATCTTCTACCCACATATATTTTTTATTACACTTGGTAAATGTTTCTTTCCGAGAATGAGTGAAAATATTATGGTAATTATGTTTAGGGACAGAAGCGTTATGATAAAAAACAGTAGGAGTTTAAATATATTTACATTAATGATATTATTAATAACAATTTTCGGAAACATGAGTGTTATGAACATCGCCGGTAGCACTACAAATAGTATGAATAAAAACTTTAGGTAGAAAAATTTTAGGAAGAGTGATCATTCGGATTACAAATCCTTAGGAAGTACAATTTCGGGTAAAGAACTTTAGGTGAGCCAATATGGACCCCTAATTTGTTCCTATTTCTAGTATAAACACTATGTCTGTCACTTGTTTTATTAAAAAGATGAAGGTTTTTTCGAACATGCATAATGTTTTCATATATGTATTGACAAGGTACCGTCAAGATGTTAATCTGTTTAAACAATTCTCTTAGAGACTCGCGACTGCTGAGATTATAGATGGCTCTGACCGCCCGCTTTTGCAGAATAAAAATAGAATCAATATCTGCAGCCCGCCCCCAAAGCAAGATACCGTAGGACATGATGCTATGAAAATAACTAAAATATACTAGCCTAGCGGTATCCACGTCTGTCAAATGCCGGATTTTTCTGACAGCGCAAGCGGCCGAACTCAACCGCCCTGCAAGAGATGTTAAGTGAGGACCCCATTGCAGCTTTGAGTCAAGCGTAATCCCTAGGAAAACAGTATTTTCGACGAATTCAAGTATATCCTTATTCAATACAACGTTACATTCACTACTTTTAACATTCGGTAAAGCGAATCTTATGCATTTAGTTTTCTTCTCATTTAATACTAAATTATTTACAGTAAACCAATTATGAACCTTAAGCATAGCGTCATTTACGTCGTCATGGTGCTGTGCCCGTCTATTAACTCTAAATATCAAGGAAGTATCATCAGCAAATAACACCATTTGTGGTTGATTTTTCAGGAAATAAGGTAAATCGTTTATATAAACTAAAAAGAGGAACGGACCCAATATTGAGCCCTGCGGTACCCCCATTTTTACTTTTAAGCCCGATGAATTTACACCGTTTACTTGAACTTGTTGCAGTCTATCAGTCAAATATGATTTTACTAAGCTAAGCGCTAGTTTACCCAGTCCGTAATGCTCAAGCTTTAAGAGTAGTGTTTCGTGATTCACGCAATCAAATGCTTTGGAGAGGTCGCAAAAGATACCAATAGCATCTTGAGAATCCTCCCAAGCCTTAAATATATGCTTGATTAAGGTGACACCGGCGTCAGTAGTGCAACGTCCTTTGGTCAAACCATACTGTTGATCATGTAAAATTTTGTGACAGTTAAAATGACTGAGCATTTGATCAAGCATTACTTTTTCAAACACTTTGCTAAAAACCGGCAAAACTGAAACGGGTCTGTAATTATTAGAGTCTTTGCAGTCGCCGAATTTAAAAAAATTAAATTAAAAATTAAAAAAAACCCCCAACGCAAAACATAAAAGCGATTATGTAAAAAGTAAAAAATAATACTTTTGTTGAGCTTTTGTTGAAATGGCGCTATAATGTCGCGGCGGGGTACCGCTTAAGTAAGTCAGTCCCTCAATTTCATTCACTGTCTATTAATTTACCAGCATTTCCGACCAATTTGCTACGATATTATCAAATTTTTGTTGCTAATCTAGTTGTTAATCTTGTTGCAAATCTAGTTACCATCAGTTCGCTATTTTAGATATTTAGTTATTGCTTTAAACTTAGCGGTACCCCGCCGCGACATTATAGCGCCATTTCAACGAATAAACATTTGATGGCTCAACAAAAGTATTATTTTTTACTTTTTACATAATCGCTTTTATGTTTTGCGTTGGGGGTTTTTTTAACCCCCGACGAAAAAGAGGGGTGTGTCTGTGTGTCTGTGTGTCTGTCTGTGGCACTGTAGCTCTTTAACGGGTGATCCGATTTGAATGCGGTTTTTTTTATTTGAAAGCAGATTCTCTAGCGATGGTTCTTAGACATGTTTCATCAAAATCGGTTCAGCAGTTTTAAAGTTATCAGCTCTTTTGTTAGCTGCGGTAGGGATCTTAGGGAATTACATTCTATTTTCACAACTCTCTCAATATATGGGTATCAAATGAAAGGCCTTGACTAGTAGAATAATGTACACTATATTGCAAGGGAATGAGGAATGAGTAACGAAATGAAAACTAAAAATTTGTAAATTATTTTTGTAAACTCTTATACAAAACCAAACTAAATTACGTTTAAAAAATTTAAAATAAAAATTAAATTTAAAATTTAAAAAAACCCCCAACGCAAAACATAAAAGCGATTATGTAAAAAGTCAAAAATAATACCTTTTGTTGAGCCATCAAATGTTTGTTCGTTGAAATGGCGCTATAATGTCGCGGCGGGGTACCGCTAAGTTTAAAGCAATAACTAAATAGCTAAAATAGCGAACTGATGGTAACTAGATTTGCAACAAGATTAACAACTAGGTTAGCAACAAAAATTTGATAATATCGAAGCAAATTGGTCGGAAATGCTGGTAAATTAATAGACAGTGAATGAAATTAAGGGACTGACTTACTTAAGCGGTACCCCGCCGCGACATTATAGCGCCATTTCAACGAACAAACATTTGATGGCTCAACAAAAGGTATTATTTTTGACTTTTTACATAATCGCTTTTATGTTTTGCGTTGGGGGTTTTTTTTAATTTTAAATTTAATTTTTTAAATTTTTAATTTAATTTATATTTTAAATTTTTTAAATGTAATTTAGTTTGGTTTTGTGTGGTCAGTGTGGTCACCTATAATAATATGTTTAAAAGCAAAGTAAACATCCGGTATGCGTCTAAGATCCCTACCGCAGCAAACAAAAGAGCTGATAACTTTAAAACTGCTGAACCGATTTTGATGAAACATGTCTAAGAACCATCGCTAGAGAATCTACTTTCAAATAAAAAAAACCGCATTCAAATCGGTTCACCCGTTAAAGAGCTACAGTGCCACAGACAGACACACAGACACACAGACACACAGACACGTCAAACTTATAACCCTCTTTTTCGTCGGGGGTTAAAAAGTGGTATAACTTTGCTGAACTTCATTAGATCCGGGAAAACCCCTTGGTCTACACACAAATTAAAAATGAAAGCTAAATAGGGCGCCACTGTCTCAATAATTGATTTACAAACATTAGTAGACATCCCCCATAAATCTTCAGTACCCTTGATCTTGAGTTGTTTAAAAGCTTTAATAACGATTGCAGGGTTTATATGTTTAAATTTAAATTCCGTGGGACATGCTGAAACATTCGAACTTAGTAAGTTTAAAGCAAGTGAGGGCGAAGAATCTAAAGTTTCAGTAGTTTTAATAGGAATATCGGTAAAGAATGTTGCAAATTCCTGAGCAACTTCTTTATTAGTACTTAAGAGACCACGGGAAGTCTCCAGAGTGAAATCAGTATTATGTTTTTTGTTCCTGTTTGTTTCATTATTAATTATTTTCCAAACAGTCTTAATTTTATCATCAGCTGATTTAACTTTGTTGCTAATGTATAAGGCTTTAGCTGCTTTACAAGCAATTTTAAAAGTTTTAGAATAAGTCGAAACATACTTATTAAATGTTTCGGTGTTAATATAAGGCTTAAGGCCATACAACTCAAAAAGCCTTTCTCTACTTTTCCTGATACCTTTAGTTGCCCAGTCACTAAATAAAAACTTAGGGCAAATAGTTTTCGTTTTTTTCTTAAAAATATTATCAAACTCTGTTTGCACAACTGAAAAAAAATCTTTATACAAAATATTACCATTATTCATATTAAGTTCCTGAACGGGTAACTTACTAATTAAAGTCTTATTAAATTTATCTAAATTACTAGATGTTATTGGTCTTGACTGTATCTATATTTTTTGCAAGGGTGTGTTGGACTCAAAAGCAATGGTTTGACCGCTGTGATCTGAAGGGAGATAATTTACAATAGCTTTATCTAAATAGTCGCAGCTACAAAAAACATTATCAATACAAGTAGCAGTGGTTGCAGTTATTCGTGTTGGTTCTAAGAACACATTTGACAAATTAAACGATTTAAAGAGGCTTAATAATCTACTGTGGCATATTAATTAATGGCATATTAGCACTAGAGAATTTTATTGAAATACTTTTCAAAAATTGGTGTAGCACCCTATTGAGCAGAAAATAATGGTAATAGATGTAGCACTATAGCCCGACCAATTATTTGTGATCGTTCCTGAGGTAGCGGCGCGGTGTGGGAGGGGTGTGGTGACGTGACGCTAGTGCTCACTGATACGTCAACGTGTGACAACTGTCACCCCTCCCGCACTGCGCAGCTACCTTAGGAACGGTCTCAGTTAAACGGCCGGGTTCATAGCTCAATTTGCAGCTAACATTACGTGCCACAAGATACCCGTATCTTCATTCACATGAAAGTTAACTATCAAGTTTTACGATTCTGAAGGAGTTTTAAAAATTTTGTCTCTCGTTGCGACGTCATAAAATAATATTTATATTTTTATTAAATGCAAAATATCTCAGCACTATAGTAAAATTACCGTATTTTCTCATTATAATAGAAAAATATATGGCAGTGAATACGTGATAACGGTTGTAATATTTATGCAAATATTATGTGAATGCTGCAGTAATAGAGTTACGTTTTTATCTGCATTAGGTACAGCAGAACAAGCTATCTGATATACGGGCAAAAATGTTCACCTTTACTGACATCGGAGAAGGAAAATATCGTGCGGAAGGCTGAGCTTATAATTAGTATAAGTCTGAAATCGCTTCACCTTGAGCAAGCGTGGTAATCAAAGCCAGTAAAAGGTAGGCAGTTAATGTTATCTGCTACACTGACGTATTATTGCTTGCGTAATAACTTTATTAAGAGAGTGATATTAAAGAATACACTCCTCAGCACACTCGCAACATTGTTTAGAAATATTTGCAAATCGGCCTGTGTACCAAATAGCTGGTTCGAGTGTACCCATAATTTATTTTAAAAATAATTAGTAGAAAGTAACTTGTTACAGTAGTAATGGACTAGATAACGGGAATTCCGGAAACAGCTCATGGGATTGTCTTCGAGAATTAGTTTATATTATCGTTTTGATTTTGAGTTGCGCTAAATCGAATACGCGCCCTTACATAGATAATTTTGGCTGTAGTTAGCGATTATGTTGTGTTGGTAAGTTGTTATGGTAAGTGATTATGTTGATGTTACTGGGCGACGTTATAACTTAGCAATAAAGCCCTTAAAATAAAGACTCCAATATAGGTTCCACAATGTCTTTGCTCCACAGTAACACATTCAATTAACAAAGTGAAAATTCCAAATGTTTTTAACAACAACATAACATTTATGACTTCATATCCGAAATCGTTCCTCACCTTACATTAAGCAAGCAATGGTATTTACCTACCGTACTAAACAAATGTACAAGGGTACCTCGTATTTACATATGATTTGGGCCAACTCGCTCATCGATTACAAAGAAATTGGAATCGAGTCGGTACCCTTTTCTTTGAGCAAACAGTCAACTGTTTTGTATGATTTTTGGGGAGCCATTTCAATGTTCGCTTCCGCGACGATGTCAATGGAGTCGCTTATTTGAATGTGTGACCTTTTTTTATTTGCTTGTTCTTTCCACTGTTGACTTGACGAGCGTTTTGATGATGGTGCGGGAAATCGACAGATTGTTAAATTTTTCTCCTCGTTGGTAATAATTTGTGTGTGGTATTGTATTGATTGAATCGATGTTTCCCCTTTGATAAATATCAGATTGATGAATAACAGGCTTTCTTTGACTCATTAGAGTACGAGATATGATTATTATAAAATAACTACCTGAACCGACAGACGAAGTCCTGACAATTGATTTTTCAATTTTCTCACCGTTAAAACCTTCCCTGGACTTCCACAAATATTTCAAGACCAAAATTAGCGAAATCGGTCCAGCCGTTCTTAAATTTTAGCAAGACTAACGAACAACGATTCATTTTTATTATATTAGAAGACTAGCTGAGCCGACAGACGTTGTCCTGTCCCTATACCTAGCCTCTTGAACCGTTTAAACCTTCCCTGGACTTCCACAAATATTTTAAGACCAAAATTATCCAAATCGGTCCAGCCGTTCTTGAGTTTTAGCGAGACTAACGAACAAATACTAATATTATCGCCCCACTGCAGGGCGAAGGTCTTTTCTCATGCAGAGAAGGCACAAGCATTGATCACCACGTGCGCTCAAGGCGGATTGGTGATTTCAGACTATTACTTATTATTGTAAGTCTCGGTTTCCTCACGATGTTTTCCTTTACCGATGTCAGTGATGTCAAAGAAAAACTTAGGAAGTACATACGAAATTGGAAAAGTCACATTGGTTACCTGTGCCGGGTTGCGAACACAAGCCCGTGTATGAGAGGCGGGCGCCTTAGCTTAGTGCAACTAAGGGCCGGCGCTGACTGACGGCATGGCACGACACGGCATGGCAAAGGATTTTATTATTCATCAAGTTATTTTATCCTGGTTTTATCGAGTTTAGAATTCATATTAATTCATATGTACTTTACTTCGATACAATCATACACGTGTGGTGCGGTTGCAAGGGAGGAGTGGCTGAGCGTGCTGTGGGACGCCACAACGTGACGTGCCATGCCAAAGCGTCCTTCCAGCTGTCGAAGCACGCCGTTCCATGCCGTGCCGTGCCACGCCGTCAGTCCCCGCCGGCCCTAAGTGGTACTAACATAGTTTTATGTTTTATTTCCTTACACAATAATAATTGTTACATTGTTATATGTATACTTAAGTTAAGGTATTTATCTATGGGTCTTTGTTACCTAAAAATAAATGGTGATATTATTATTATTAACCACTGGGTCATTACGGCATTATTATGAGTACGAGAGTAAAAGAACGTTAATTATTTTGCGTTTTCTCAGATATAAGCCTTAGAGAGAGAGAGAATTAGAGAATCAAATGCATGGCGTCACTAGTTTAAACTTAAAAATACGACGCGCTCTTATCTCCGCAAAAGTTTTAAAATTTTACTGTTAAACCGCAGTTTCTCGGTATTTTTCCACGTCGTTCCCTCGTGGGTGATAAAAATATTCATTTAATGTCTTTTATATATATTTTTCTGTGTGCTTACTTATTATAACTCGCGCATTGTTCGAGCGATGGTCTCGTAAAAACATTATGAGAAGACATGAAACGTAAACCTCCGCGTTATTATATAACTTATACTATATTTAAGAGGAAGTATACGAACAATTTTGGTCATATTTTTGCTCTTGGTATTAATATTTTTTGGGTCGAATGCGGACAATCCTTTTATTAGGTTTCCAGGAATAGCCTACCAATCCCATTTCGATGTTTGACGAACACGGGAAAACATTTTTGCATTGATACATTTCATCACACAAAAAATTGGAAATATACGAAGCTGTATTCGACTAAAACCAAAGCCTACGTCATACAAGTTGATTGATACAATCAGTCGACCACCTTTTATTAAATAAAAAACCCAAAGAGAATAAAACATACGTCCGATATTGGTACTATAGGCTGCAGTGATGTAGAATCCTGCCTAACATTTTTTACCAATAACCGCATAGCTGGTTATGCGGTTATTGGTAAAAAATGCATTATAAAAGTCTACCTAATGTTTGGCCATGTTCCAAAAATGTTCAAATATTTTCAAGCCAATATGATTGAGTCCGACATGAACTTCATTTAAATCGTTAAGGCGTTATAATTTTGTATACTTAGATGGAATTAAGTACTGTATTTTTCTGTTTTGTAAGCGATTTGAGCTGAGGAATTGATAGTCATTTTCAAGCGACTTCAAAAAAAGGATTCTTAATTTAAATCACGTTTTTATTTTGTTTTTATCTTTATATATAATTTTGACAGTTGTTAGCCAGTTGTTGTTGTTGTTGTTATTAGTCAGAGCGGGAAAGCCTGATAACCAGTCTTACCAAGAGGTATCTTGTTACTCAGTGACTGAGTTGTGGTGTTCAGACAGGCAGTCGCTCCATGTAAAACACGGGTATTCAGTTTCACCCGGTTAGACTGGAAACGGACCCCAGCATAGTTGGGAAAAGGCTAGGCAGGTGATCATATCTATGGGAGTGTATTCTTTGGCAGAAAGAACGCAATGTTATGTTGGATAGTGTACAGGCTACATCCGGAGCAGTTTATTATGCGGACCTTATGGAAACTAGAACTAATTTCCGTGCGTTCAAGCGATTTTGCCATACATATTATTGGAATCAAATTTAATGTAACAGCTCATTTTCTAGGGCCCATTAATTATGTCAATTATAATCCGTGGTGCTTAGCAACTGGGTTTCGCCCAGTTGTAAACGTCCCTTTGTGCCTATTGGCCTAGTTCTATTCTGTATCCTGCTTGATTTGGAGGGAAGTGGAAAATATGTTTTTCTTCCTCCTCCGCTGTTCTTTTCTGATTAATTTCGTTGCGGGATCCAAGACAGTTGAACCGTTTCTCTGGGACTCGTCGAGCTTCATTGCTCTGGCGCTTTTCTGGCGGTCGCCACTGTTGATTCTGGCTTACAGGAGTTACAGTGGTTAGGGAATAGTGTGGCGGGCTTGTCCCAAATAAAAAAAAGATGATCATATCTAGCATGCGAATACTTAAACCAAACTCAATTGCTACTCGATGTTAACTGTCATGCGGTCTTTGTCATGTTATAGCTTATGAGCTTTTAAAAAGTAGTTAAGTGTCTCTTTTATGTTCAAAATAATAACTGTAAAAAAGGCAGTAATAATAAAATCAAATAAGGAAAACAGTTTTCCATCAGATGGACCATTAACATATTTCATCATCATTTCAGCCGAAAGACGTCCACGATACGTCACGACGATTTGCCATAATCGCCACGCTTGGCAGGCGGGTTGGCGATCGCAGTATGGTTGTTACAAAGGCACAGAGAACGCTGCTGCCCGTTCTCTGGTAAGTCCCTTACTCGCCTCTTACGACACCCACGGGAAGATATGGGATGGTGCTATTATTTACGTCAAACACCATACGGATCAACATGTTTGCCAACCTAAAAAATAGAAAAAAAAACATCTTCCCAAATCTTCAAAAAGAGACCTACATTTCGTACAGGCCATCTTTCCGATGCCAATAGGGTCATAATGACTGGCAGATAACAGATAAGACCCAAACTGCAATACGTTCAGAGACAACGGATCCGAACTCGATAGATTGAAGATTACTAACTGTCAAAGTACTTGAAAACTCCTTATCGGAATACCTATCACTTTTATTGAGTTTCATTTCATTTGTATGGGAGGCTATTAAGGACGGCGTGTCCTTGAGAAGAAGTTCCTGACCGCGTCTGTGCGAAAGTCTCGAGAATTCTAGAACAAACGATCGTACGATACAGTCGTAATCACAACACTTTTCAAAGTGATAGTCATCCAAATAATATTCTGTCGATCGATTTCCGGTTACGGCCAATCTTTATGTGGAATAACAAGTGCGCAGGAAATATTGTACCTACAAGCGTATACGCTAGCATAGGGTGCATCCCCTCTTCCCTTACTCTTATAGTCCGATGGAACGGCAATCCTACATACCCGGAGACTGATCAAGAGCAGGACTAGCAGTTTTACGTCCTTTCCGAGACAGATGGGTGTCACAAACTTGAAAACTCCAGGAACACTCTACTAAGAAATAATATGTGGGGCGCTTTCGCGTCAATAAATGGTTTTTCTTTCTTTCTAAATTACTGGTGGAAAACCCCAATAGCACGTTATCCGACCAGCGCATCGGTCCCAGGGCTACACGCTCAGCAATCGAGTTTGCGACCACAAGTTTATCGAAACGGTGTAATCAATAGGAATAGTGATACCAAATTCCAAGTGGAAGCTATAATAGCCGACGCTCAAAATGATCTTAATCTGTTAAATGGGTGGTTTTAGTCAAACCTGTTAAAAAACCAATTATGTAATATTTGCAGCATAAAATAAAAAAATAAATGATGATATCGAACTTAAAATAAACGGCCAGCTACTTCAACGAAAACCTAAAGAAAAATATCTCGGACTTAACTTAGATAGTAGGTAACCTAACTTGGAAGCCACACCTAGAAAAAATTAAACTTAAACTAAATTCACTCACAGGGGCACTACGCAATATAACAAATTGTCTCCCTCGAAAAGTACGATATCTTATCTATAATTCTCTAGTTAAACCTCATATCGACTACCTCATTGAAATCTGGGGTAGGTACTCAGCAAAGACTAATATAGATCCAATTCAACGGGTTCAGAATAGATTAATTAAAATTTTATTCAACTATACATTTCGAACACCTACTGAAAAGATATACGAGGAAACAATAATAATGAATATAAAACAAACGTACATTTATTACACATGTATTCTAATACGTAAAATATTAAATAAGGAAATCCATTCCAATATGAGATTTGTAACAAAACAACAAACACGAAAGATTGACGACACGGTTGCCGCAGTGGCTGAGCGATCGACTGCTGCGCAGCGTGTCGCGGGTTCGATTCCCGCCCAGGGTAAACATTTGTAAGATGAGCACTTGTGTTTGCCTTGTGTCTGGGTGTTGTATACCTATATAATGTATAAATTTACAACAACAAAAAAATGTATTTGTGTATGTATATCAGCTTACATATTATTATTATTAAAAGTCTTTCTCAAAAGCATTCCATTCTTACCAATGTGTTAGCTTTTCAATATTCTATGTTCGAAAATTCTTATGTTGTACTAGTAATAAAACACCGTCGTTTGATTCAAACTACAACAAAATGCTTCTTTACTAACGAACAAACTTTGGCTTTTCTTCGAAGTGTAACCGGAATAAAGGCCTTTATCCACAATAGTGCGCAAATAATTAAAGTGATGAGTCAGGCGGTTTGTGTGAAGAATCATGTCTATGTATTGTTTCCATTTTAATAGAAAGTCAAAGACTATGTTTAGATGTGGTTTTCTTAACACATTTTAGATTCAGACTCGAAGACTCAGTACAGATAAATATGAGACATCATCATCATATCAGCCTATTGCCGTCCACTGCTGAACGTAGGCCTCCCTCAGAGATCGCCCACCAACCCGGTATTGGGCAGCTAGCATCCATCCGCTGATACATACATGATACAATTTATCACCACTTATTATACATGGTCACCGACATAGCTCTCAGGATATGCAAGTTGAAGTGGCAATGGGCAGGCCACATCGCTCGAAGAACCGATAACCGATGAGGAAGAAAGGTTATCGAGTGGCGACCACGATCGGGAAGACGCAGCGTTGGTAGACCCACCAGATGGACCGACGACATCGTCAAGGTCGCAGGTAACCGGTGGATGCAAGCGGCAGGTTGCCGCTCGTTGTAGCGTTCTTTGGGACAGGGCTATGTTTAACAGTAGGTTTTTCTTTGATGATTAGAATGATGGTGATTATACAGGGCTGAAAAAAATCAATGGGCCCTGAACCACATTAATTCGTTAAGATGGAATATTTTAGGGATTATTCATTTATGAAATCTGCGAATCTCAAACGGAGAATTGAACCAGCAAAAATTCAAAAAATAAAGACTTGCTATTTTATTTCACTAGTCGAAACAGTTAAAGTAAAAATAAAACTCCAAGAAACCGACTTGCTAAATGGTTTTTTATTTTGTAGTTTTTGAAGGCAAATTTGTAATAAAGTTTTTTTTTTTTAATGGCTACTTCTCATCATCCAAATTAATTTAAAAACAGTAACACTAAAAAAGTAGGTCACTCCTTAATTTTCGACCCTTAGAGGTAGAAATTTTTTATGAATTTGAGAACGTGTCGAATTGAGAATCTCTTCTTTTGTTGGCGGTTGAAAGCAGTTGTCTTTCTTGTAAAAACAGTTTCTTTTTACCAAACATATTTTTTCTTGTTTCTTGCTATTAATTCCGAACACTTCATGACTAATTTTTGTTAATATAGTCCTTTACAATCTCGTAATAATAATTATAATTACCAAAAACTTTTCAAGTGAGACGCTTCATAACTTTTTAAACGACATTTCCATTCTCGCCATCCGTCTTCGTTCAAGTCGTTTCTTACCAAGAAATAGAAAGCACTGTGACCTATTCACGATTCCTTTAGAAAAATCTTATCAAAATATAGGCGCCCTCATCATGCAAATTAGTACTCTAATTTGCAAATAATAAGTCTCAATTCAGTCTTTTAACCTGGCTCTTAAATTAAACATAATTTACGAACCATTACTCAGAATTATACTCGGTTTTATTTATTATTCTCAAAGCTAAGGTATTGGGGATAAAGCTGGACCGGCCGTATTACTGGCCGCTACCCGACTTTGATGCTTTATGAATACATTTTGTTGTGTTTACCTCGTTATTTAATTTCACGTTTATTCATAATAATTTGTACACGTGTATCAAATCTAAACACGTGTATCAAAAATGGCATTTCTGTCAGCTATCTGATGTTGATAGTGACAGAATTTGCAATCGAGTTCCTACGAGTACTGTATTCTTTTGTCTGACTCTTATCTACACTAGATATATATTTTTGTATGTTTGTAACGAAAAAATTCAAAAACTACAGGTCCGATTACAAAAATACTTTCACCATTAGAATGCTGCATTATCCCTGAGTAACATGAGCTATATTTGTCAACTAGCGACCCGGCCCGGTTTCGCATGGGCCTATAGCCTTCTCCGATAAATGGACTATCCAACAGATGCCACTAGATCCTGAGATTAGCGTGTTCAACCAAACAAACAAACAAACTATTCAGCTTTATAATATTAGTATAGATAGATTGAAAAAGTTAGGGATCCTTGAGAAAATTCAAGCGGACGAAGTCGCGGGAAAAGTGCTAGGTTTAGATATAATAATAATAATACCAGTCTATAATTGTCCCACAGCTGGGCAAAGATCTCTTCTTATACAGAGAAGGCACGAGCATTGATCACCACGTGGGCTCAAATCGTTTGTAGACTAATAGGTATTCATTATTTCCAGCCTAGGTTTCCTTTCGATTTTGTTCTTCACAAATGTCAGTGATACCCAAGACAAAATGAGGAGGCAGGCACCTAAACCACTGGGCCACAAAGTGACTGGGCCATCAAAATATCATAATTTTAATGTTAAAGCAATAACTATTTCATGTTTTAAGTTAAACAAAAGAATAACTTTCAACAGTCGCGTTTGCAGCCATTAAGCTAACTAGATTCACTTAAAGAATTGCTATGCTTTATTTAAAACTGACCTCAAAAAAGAGGAAGTTCTTAATTCGTCCGTGTTTTTTTATGTTTGTTACGCAATACCTCCGGTAGTGATAATATAATAACTTTAGCACAGAATACATCATATGACTTTAATTTCGGAAGTCAATTTTGAAGCTTTTTTGCAAAAAAGACCGCCTTCAAAAACCAAAAAGTGAAAAATAACTTCTGAATCAATTTCTATAAAATTTATATGGGACCACCCTTGAGGCATATCCATCAAAAAAAGTATTTTCAAAATCGCTTTACATTTGCCGGAGAAATCGCGTAACAAATATACAAAAAAAAAAAAAAAACATACAGACGAATTGAGAACCTCCTTCTTTTTGAAGTCGGTTGAAAACAGAACAAAAGGGTTTTTATTGTTTTTGAAAGCAGTTGTCTTTTTGTAAAAAAAATCTTTTTATAAAATATGCACGATAGAAGCGATATCGTTACACAAACTTTTACCATGAATTCAGTACAGAATGCAAGGAAGAGTGACAGAACTCAGACAAGTTGTCAGACGCTTCCTGGGCAGTCAGCCTCGATACCATCATTGCTGATTGGCTAAGCATTTCATTACGACATGAGTGATTCCCGTGTGATTGGCTGCTCTTGCCGACTCGACAAAAGAAGTAAATTATTATTATTATTTATTTATTTATTATAAGTTCAAAGTTACATAGCTTATAAACTAAGCCCCACAAAACCGTTGAAATGGTTTGACTGTGAGGTCTGGCGAGTCTTACAGGTATAGGTATCATATTATTATATTCTTGTTACATGTATAGGTAGCACTTTAACAAATTTCCAAATAATATGTTTCTAATTTATTTTTAAAACTGTTTTTATTGGTTTCACTCCTTATGTCTGCCGGCAGACTGTTCAATAGGTATGGTATTCGTTTTTTTAGGGTTCTGTCACCAAAATAATTGGTGACTCTGCGTACATTGAATCTGCCGGCAGCCATAGATCGTGTACTATGGTTGTTGAATACTTGCGTTAAGTTATATTCCTGGGTGCCATGGTGGTTAACGGCCAGAAGATATTTATGCCTATTTTACTGCTTTTTTAATAATTGTAGCCTTAACATTTTCGTCGGTTAATAGAAAAAAATCACCGGTTCCATACATTTTAAAATGACTATGTTTTGTTCCAATAAATATTTAAAATTCGAATTTGAATTTTGACCGGGTAGGTTTTGCACTTTTCAGGGCCTGTAGACAAATTCCCTTTTCGGTTAGCGTTAATTCCAACAGAAAAATTGTATGCACTTGACATTTTGCATCACGTGACATCTGGTAAGCGAACGTCAACTTCATACAATTTGATTTTTCCGTTGGCGTAACGCTAACAGAAAGGGACTGTACAGGCCCAGGTCACAACGTCTCTTCTATCGAGTATAATTGACAATGATAATCAGTCATCCATTGGACAAATTATTATTAAACAAAGATGAGGATCCTGATAGCCGGTGGAGCGTTACGCAATACCTATATAAAATTTTCAGCTAGAGAAGAACTTTTGTTATTTGTTAGTGAGATTTTGAGCACCGTTACAAAATCCAATTTTCAAGCTTCAAATAACTTTTATTACAACAGCGAAATTATTTTGACGTTTTGACAGCAAGGGATAATTTTTTTGTTGGCGAATCTTTTGATATAAATTTTAATAATAGTAAAAAATATAACAAAAGATTTTGATAGCTGAAAAATTAACCATTTGTTAAGTTAGAATTAGCTCGTGGGGTGTCCAGGCTAGAATAGCACCCTCCCATTTCATACCGTGGGTGTCGTCGAAGGCGACTAAGGGAAAATCCGGAAGTCGGGCAGCAGCGGTTTCCGCGTACTTAACAACCTCATGCGATCCCCAAGACGCCTGCCAAGCGTGGATTATCGCCACGTGGGGAGGCCTTTGTTCAACAGTGGACGTCATCCGGCTGATGATGAGAAGTTAGAATTTGGAAATACCATAGTTATTTAAACCTTAACTCATAAATTAGTATCATCAACAAATGCCTTAAGGCAATAGCCTTTTCCCAACTATATTGAGGTCGGGTTCGAGGTGGGGGCGGCTTGGGGTTGCATCTGTTTAGAAAAACAGATACAGTTTTACATGGAGCGACTGCCTATCTGACCTCCACAACCCAGTTACTGGGTTACGCAATAGGTACATCTTAGTAAGACTGGTTGTCACATTTTCAAGCTTCAGATTACCTACAACGACTGCCAAAGATCTACGAATAACGGCTGGGACCAACGGTTTTACTTGCTTTCCGAGGCACGGAGGAGTCTCGTTAAGAAATGGATGGTCTCCCATCCACAAACCGACCGCGGCAAGCGTAACTTAACCATCGAGACCGGTCGATACCGTACGGCTTTTACTTAGCTTCTATACCCTGTTCACAATAAGATTAGACATAAACACAAACCATTTTTACAGTCCCTTCAACCGATTTTGACTTCTATTCCGTAGACTTAAGGATGACATTAGAGGCAAAAAAGTGGTTACAATAACAACTGTTTACTGCAGTTGCCATTTGTCATGCTACCAACGCAATATAAGTCAAAATCGATTGATTGAACGGACTGTAAAAAAGGTTTGTGTAAATGTCTAATGTTATTGTGAACAGGGTATAGCTCCTCTGGATGATAGTCTAAAATCTATATCCTATCCTACTAATATTATAAATGCGAAAGTTTGTGAGGATGGATGGATGGATGTTTGTTCCGTTTTCACGCAAAAACGGCTTAACGGATTTTGATAAAACTTTACAGAAATGTAGCTTATACATCAGAATAACACATGGGCTACAATTTATAAAGATTTTGTGTAATTTGGCCATAATATTACGATAAGTATCAAGTAAGTCTGAAAAATATCTGCCCTCTGAAAGCTATCTTGGCGTGCGCTGCCAAAACCGTTGGAGTTACACAAAAACCATGTATGGTAGGATCGTTTGTCTTAAAAAGTTCTAAATAAAAGTCCGCGACGGCATACCTATATCTACCTCTTACGTGGAAGCCAATATATCCCAAATTATGAGCCATAAATACATTAAAATTAAATACTTTTTTTACAATGCAAATTTTAGAGTATTTAACTAATTCTTATCAAAATTTATATATTTGTCGCTTTTAGTATTTAATGTAGATGAACTTTGTCTTTTACACTATGTAATTTGGACAAACAGTTTAAAAAATATAACGATAAGATTGACTGGCGCACTTATTTTAATTGGTTGTTTACGTTGGAATGCGCTATAGGATTGTATTTTATTTATTTATTTCGGTTTATCTAGATTGTATTTGTAAGTATTATGTACTTAACTAGGTTGATTTTTGTTTCAAATGAGGATCCCATACCTGCGCCACGTATGGACCCATACCCGAGATAGATTTTAGTGTCTAAAATGTAAAACAGAAAAGCTACTGGGCCTGATGTGATCCCTGTAGACCTTTGGAAAACACTTGGCCCGTTAGCCGTAGCTTGGCTGACTAAGCTATTTAATACCATCATGCACACGAAGCGGATACCAGAGTCCTGGCGCCAAAGCCTTCTCTTACCTTTTTATAAGAACAAGGATGGTGTGGCACAATGTGAAAACTAAAGGGTTATAAAACTGACCTCACATACGCTTAAGATATGGGAAAAAGTCATCAATAAAATAATGTCGACAAATATTACAGAAATACCTGCAAATCAGTTTGGCTTCACAGCATTCAGGTCAACTACTGACGCTATACAGGCAATCAAGGTTATGATAGAAAAGTATAGATTAAAAATGAGAAATACCCTATCCATGAAAAAAAGAATTTTCAAAATCGGTTTACATTTAGCGGATAAACTGCGTAACAAATACAGTCGAATTGAGAACCTCCTTCTTTTTGAAGTCGGTTGAAAATAATTTAATAATTTTTTCTCTCCATGCTCACACTAGATACTAACGTTGACACCGATGTGACACACAGAATTAACGTAGCGTGGCAAAAATGGCGATCGCTTACAGGTGTGTTGTATGACCCACGAATTCCCATACAGATCAAGGGAAGTGTACAAAACGGCAGTCCGACTGGCTCTACTCTGTGGGTACGAATGGTAGATAACAAAGAATATACATGATCAAAAGATACATACCAACGAAATGAAGATGCTTAAATGGGCGGGAGATGTAACGCGGCTGGACAGAATTCGTAATCAATATATACGAGGCAGCTTCAAAGTTGCTCTAATCGTGGACAAAACTACCGAAAATCCGCTCCGTTGGTCAGACATGTCAAAAGACGAAGTGAAGACCATGTGGTACAAATTGCGCTAAATCAACCAGAACAGAAAAGAGGTAAAGGCCGCCCGCTAGCGACCTGGTGGTCTAACATAGAACGAGACCTCAAGAAAACCCAATTGCCATAACCGACAACCCAAGATCGTCTGACTTAGCGCAGAAAAGTGAGGAGACCCAACCCCAAATAATGGGATTCTAGGAAGGAATAAGAAGAAGATTCGTTTTTGTTTTCATTAGATTATTACAATGTTGTTATTTTAAGAATAAGGGTTAGTTTTAGGTATAGCTTGTGTTATAAGTGTTAAGAAGAAAGTTTAGCTTTTCTCTTCATTAGTAATTGGAATTGTTTTAGTTGTGAGTTTGGAAAAGACTAATCAGTATGTATATATTTTTTTAATAGTACTTAAATGCCGCGTATGTGTAATTCTTATAATTCGCAAAGCTCTAATAAAGCCCGAGCTATGTAAGTAGCTACTCATATTGACACGTCTCAACTAGCCGAGCTGCTAGGACTTGAGCAGGCGGTCTGAGAGGCGGCACACAGAGCAACTGATCAGAACAGAACAGAACACCAGAACAGTCCCTAGATAGACGTCAACAACATGCTAAGTACCTGGCATCTCAACAGTATGCTGAGTATCTGGAGTCACAACGGGCTGCGGAGACACCAAAACAGTCCCAAAATCAACGGCAACAGCATGCTAAGTATCTGGTGTCACAATGGGCTACGGAGACACCAGAACAGTCCCAAAATCGACGGCAACAGCATGCTGAGTTTCTGTTGTCACAACGGACTGCGGAGACACCAGAACAGTCTCAATCTCGGTGTCAGCAGCAGGCGACTTACATGGTATCCCAAAGAGCCACTGAAACCTTCGAAGCAGCTGAATCTCGCAGACGTGCAGTTGCTAGAAGGGCAGCACAGGGGCGTCAAACATTTACAAGAAACACGTGGAAGGTGTTTAGGTATGACGAGACTCTTGATTAAGGAACTCACAAGTCTATATAAATAGAAGCGATGAGATGAAGATTGCAAATTTTGTGGAGTTCTTAAGAGTGTGATGAAGAGAGCGGAAGAGAGTGGAAAGAAGAAGCAGCAGGTATGTGTTGTTCAGGTGAGAAAGTAGCGAGGAAGTAGCGTCATGAAATTTGTAAAACAACCACAATCGTTACATGTAAACGAACTTTGTGTTCACTCTCAGGAGACTGGTTTTCGCCATGGAAAATTATTACCTAAAACGGTACGATGCATCATTTGCGGACCGTCAAATTGTGGAAAAACTAATTTATTAATTGGTCTTCTTATACACGAGAATGGTTTAAGGTTTCAAAATGTTTATGTTTATTCAAAAACCTTGCAACAACCCAAGTACGTATTTTTAGAAAAAGTTTTGCAACGGGTACCAGGCATGTCATTTCAGAAATATCATGAAAATGAGCAAGTACTAAGTGTTCAGGACGCAAAACCGAATTCTGTGATTGTATTTGACGATGTTGCTTGTGAAAATCAAAGTAGCATGCGGGATTATTTTGCAATGGGAGTTCATACACACATGGGAGTTCACAAGTTCATCGATTGTTTTTACCTAAATCAGACATATAGTAAAATTCCTAAGCAGTTAGTAAAAGACAACGCGAACCTAATCGTACTTTTTAAGCAAGATGAAAGAAATATGAGACATGTTTACGATGAACATGTCAACACTGACATGACTTGGCTTGAATTCCGTGAAATGTGTTCAAAAATATGGAGTGTACCTTTCAATTATGTCGTAATTAATAAAGATTGTTCCAAAAACAAAGGATGTTATAGAAGTAAATTTGATACGTTTGTAGTTTTTGACTAAGAACACGAACACATATATAAGAGCATTACCTGTGCGACATTATTATTCTTCTGGTGACGCTAAACCAATTGCGATCTATTTTGCCAATATGGAAAAATCATTGAAAAGACAAATTGTTGATGCGGCAGAAGCTGTAAAGAAAAAAGTAAGGAAAATGAGAGATGCGGACATTGACAACAAACAAGCACTGGAATCTGTTTTCAAGCCTGTCATAGAACCCCTCAACCTAATTGCTAACGCCAATAAGCTAGTTCTCCCTTGCGTACTAATGAAGATTTTGTTGAAGTTCCGTTTACTGACGAAACTTCACAGAAAGAAAGAACTGGTAGCGTAGGTAGCAATAATGACAATGAAGATGAATCCGATATCAGCAGTGACTCTTCTTATCAATCAATAGTTGAAAGCAAACAAGGTTGTGATACGTCATTCTGGTCAGTATCTTCAGAAGCGTTGGCAGACATTCCATTTGGTGTTAGAGCAGAACGCGGGAAATTGATGTTAGGTTCTGCTTGTATATTGATCAACGATCAGTACATTGCCGTGGCTGGACGTAAATACCGAAATACACCTGGTTTAAAACAGTTGATGCTTAAGAAAGACGTAGACTTAAGCGTGGTTACAGAAAGCGATATGAAACATTATAAGTCGATGCTACTTGATACAAATGCACATCGTCGAGACTTCGAGCCAAATAAGCCGATAAAAAGTAATAAAGGGCAAAAATATTTGCAAGTTATTAAGCCTCTTTTTAAACTGAACACTGCAGTTCAGGGAAAGGGTTTGCCATTAACAAAAAAGTGGAGAAAAAATGTAGATTTAGTGTATTGGGATGACCCCAATGAACTAGTGAAAAGATTGAAATTATTAATTGCGTCTATAGATGCTGGTAACACAGGATTAGACAATAAAATTATATCTATTATTGAAGAATTGCGTGAAAGTAAGGTTATAAATAAATAAATGTTGTAAACTTTCCAGTGTTCATTTTATTATCAGACTTTCAATACAGTACACCTTCAATATGAATGTAGATAAATTCGGTCATTATATTCATAAAAGAATGCGTTTATCAGAACTGCTTGAGTTTAATGAAAACGCATTGATGAAGTCGGAAAAAGGAGATTTTGACTTAAAAGCAACCAGATTGAGAGGAATTACATCTCCCATAGAAGCAGACGATGCAGTGAATAAGTCTTATGTAGATCAGTTGAATGCTAATACGATAAAAGAATTCAATAAACTGATTGGTTCATTGCGTTCTCAAATTATAAAAGAGACACATAATACAATTCAGGTTACTTTAAAAGCAAAAATACCTGTGGTTTTAACTCATTTGCAAGATAAGTTTTATACCAAAGCAGATGTAGATAAATTACTTCTAAAAACTTCGTAATGGCAAAACAGCAAATTGTAAATGAAATACACAAAGCGGCTCGAAGAAACTTCCTTCGCCGTTCTGTTATTCTGAAAGGAATCCACGACTTGTGGCAAGCTGATTTAGGGGACATTCAAAACCTGAAAAAGTATAACAAGGGTTATAATTATATTTTAGTGGTGATTGACTGCTTCTCAAAGTACGCCTGGGCATTTTTGATTTTATATAAATTTTTGATTCTTTGATTTTAACGGTTCTGCCGTTAAAATCAAAGAATAAATTTGATGTTGCTCGTGCATTTCAACATATCCTGCTTAGCAGCAATAAAAATCCTGTTAATTTACAAACTGATATGGGCACAGAGTTTTATAACAACACTTTTCAAACGTTAATGAAGAAGCACAACATTAACCATTATTCATCGTTTTCTGCTAAAAAAGCATCTATTGTAGACTGATAAGAACAGTAAAAAATAAATTGTATAAATATTTTAGTCTCCGTGGGAACTATAAGTGGTTAGGTCTGCCATTGGATAATATATTGAAGACCTATAACAACACAAAACATCGCACTATCCAATTTAAACCCATTGATGTGAATAAATTGAATGAACCATGGTAATAAAAGAAAATATTAAAAAAATCAAGAAACATAATTTAGTTCAGTGGAAGCCTAAATTCAAAGTTGGCGATTGTGTTCGTATAAGTGAATACAAACATGGTTTTGAGAAAGGTTATACTCCTAATTGGTCAACTGAATTATTAATTGTAAAAAAGATTAATAAAACCTTACCAGTGACATATTATATAGAAGATAAACGAAAGCAGAACATATTAGGAGCTTTTTATGAGCAAGAACTTCAAAAATCGAACTATCCTGACGTTTATTTGATAGAAAAAGTGTTGAAGAAGAAAGGAAATAAATTATATGTCAAATGGTTAGGTTTAAGCAGTGCAGAAAACAGTTGGATTGACAAAACAGCACTTATGGGTTAAGATGTTATATAACCATTATTTTTTTAAATTCTGCCATTATACTTTAAGTAATGCGAGGTGGAGGACTAGTTATTAACATTATTAATAATCTACCATTCGAAGTTCATTTGCCCGGATACAATTATTGCGGACCAGGAACCAAACTTCGCGAACGGTTAGCGCGAGGCGACCGAGGTGTAAATAAGCTAGACGAAGCTTGTATGCAACACGACATTGCGTACGCAAACCATACAGACTTATCAAATCGTCACAAAGCTGATTTACAACTACTTAACATGGCTAAACAAAGACTTAAATCAAAAGATGCAGGGAGAGGTGAAAAACTAAGCTCATGGCTAGTGAACAAAGTCATGAAAGCCAAACTAAAGTTAGGATCTGGCGTTAAAACATTTAAAAGCTTAGTTTCCAAAATAAAATCAAAAGTTAAGAAACTCAAACACAAAGATAGTAAGTCTTTAATAAAAGCGGCCTACTTAGTTGCAAACAAGTTATTGCCAAACAACCATCATCGAATTCGGGTACCACGAGTAATACCCGTACCAAAGACTGGAGGAGTTCTACCTTTAATCCCAATTTTCGCTGGTTTATCAGCTTTAGGAGCTCTAGCTGGTGGTGCAGCTGGCATTGCAAAAACCGTTAATGATTACAAAGCAAGCAAACGAAATTTACAAGAAACAGAACGACACAATAAAGCTATGGAAGCTTTAATGTTGGGTAAGGGTTTATACATTAAGCCCTATAAAAACGGCAAAGGATTGTTCATAAAATCATCAAAAAACTAAACAAGAAGCTACCTAATCGTCCTTTAACTAATATAGAAATCCAAAACTATTCAAGAGACATCCCATATTTCCGTGGGGTCTACATGAAGGATCGGATACCTAGGAAGCCGAAACGGATTGAATGTGGTATCGTTAACTTAGACGATTCTAAGAACGAAGGAACGCATTGGGTAGCGTATGTTAAAGTATATGACTATTGTGAATATTTCGATAGCTATGGAAATTTAAAACCTCCATTGGAGCTGATGGGATATTTTAAGAACTGTAAAGTTTCTTATAACTACACGAGATATCAAAAATTCAACACGGTAAATTGTGGCCATTTATGTTTAAAATATCTGCGGACTTTTTGGAATAAAATTGTATAAAATATATGTGTTTATTTTATTTCAATCATTTGCAAGATGTCACTCACTTTGTCGATAACTGGAAATTCTTCAACTTTATCTACGTACTATCCTAATACGTTACAACTAGATGGAGAATATGAGTGTGCCTTATTGCATTTTTCAACTTGTTGAGGACGACAGCGAGATCAGGTGTAGGCGCCCCCGCCTACACCTGATCTCGCTGTCGTCCTCAACAAGAGAGAAATAACAACACTCGTGTAGATGGTAAAAATCACTTGTATTCACAACAGCACACGAGATACACAGTACAAAGATAGTCAGAGTAACAACAAGAAAGAGTCTTACGCACTATACAACAATAACAAAACTTAACAACTTGGCTTTAACAGAGAATAACGGATGACTTGACAGAATGGACTGCTCAAAGTGAATGCTCAAACTGAACTGATTCTATGCGCCATACGACGCCTTATTTATTCATTGGTTCTATAGTACCATTTGTATTGAGAGTAACAAACACTCTCCCAAGCTCTCCGCCAATCACGAGCGTGTGCTCGGACTACATCTAACTACGTTGGCGCAAGTAGTGTTGGGAGTAGCGAACATTCCCACAAGCTCCCCACCATTTACAAGCGCGGGGGCTGCGCACATTTTTCCACATTGGTTCAAGTAGTGGGTGCACCTCGTATACTAATAAATCAGGTGACCACTTATAGTTAGGTAATTCTACATAGAAATGACATGTTTTACACTTATGTCTGATAACTAGTATTTAAATTATCTAAATTACACAACCAAAATCAATCTTATAACTATATTAATCCTAATACTAATATAGCTAATACAATTACTATTAGTTAGGCTACTTTACTGTCTACATAATTACAAACTTTAGCCTACATAGCTATAAACCTTACAAATCTGAATAATATAGCTATTACAAACCTAACTAATATATGGCTCGCCTTATTGAGCTAACATGGCTATGTACTTTATACAATACTAATATTTATATGTTAAATCAACTACAAATAAGCTCACATTACTGTGCTTCGCCTACATTCCACCCCCTGTAATAGGGTTCAACCGTTTTACATCCTGGTCTGTGGGAAGCACAATAATCTTCGCTACGGGCCGACGCAAGACCCCATTTACAGTTTTCACATCAACTACACGGATGATTCCATCATTTCCGTGGTACACCGCTTTTATTATACCCTTTGTCCACGCACTTCGATCTTTATTGTTGTCCACTATCACTACCACATCACTGACACGCACATTTGACATATTGTTTGCCCACTTTTCACGTCGTTGCAGCGTCGGAAGGTACTCCCGCAGCCAGCGCCGCCAGAACATGTCGGCGAGCGCATTCACACGCCGCCACTGCCGGCGGGAGTCGATGTCCTCGATGTCGCTTGGTGCAGACGGCGTACTCCCGGACGCAGTGCCCAGGAGTAGATGGTTCGGCGTCAGGACCACAGGCTGGTTGTGGTCATCGTAGACGTAGCTCAGCGGTCGGCTGTTGATGATCAGCTCGGCCTCTGTGAGGAGGGTGTAAAGGACCTCCTCACGAGGCGCTCGTTCCCTGAGCGTGCTCCTCAGCGCGCTCTTTACGGATTTGACCAGGCGTTCCCAGCAGCCACCCATGTGTGGTGCTGCCGGAGGGTTGAAATGCCATGATATGCCTCGGTTAGTGGCATCGTCCCATAGCTGCCCGTTGAACTCTCTTAGGGCTGCTCGCAGTTCGGTGTTGGCTCCGATAAAGTTTGTACCTTGGTCGGAATACAAATGAGCTGGTTGCCCACGGCGCGCTATGAGGCGCCGTAAGGCTAATATGGCTGAGTCAGCACTTAATGTCGCGGCTAACTCCAGATGAACAGCGCGCGTAGTGAAACAGGTGAACAAGACTCCCCACCTTTTCTCGCGGCGCCTTCCTATGGCCACTTCCATTGGACCGAAGTAGTCTACTCCTACATGTACAAAGGCTCTTCTTGTGTTTTCTAACCTTGCTAGAGGTAGATCGCCCATTTTAGGTGGGGCGGGCTTGGCTCTAGAGATGCGGCAAGGCTGACAATTTGCGACCACATTTTTCACTGCCGCTCTTATCTTCGTAAGCCAATATTTCTCACGCAAATTGTTGATGACGGTCTCGTGGTTCGCGTGTAAAGCCATCGCATGATAGTGTGCGACTAACTTTTTCGATAGAGGGTGACGCCCGTCTAGAATTATAGGGTGCTTTTCTTCAAATGAAAGCACTTCACATGCACTCAGACGTCCTCTCACTCGCAGTAACCCATCGTCGGTAATCATTGGATCTAGATTCTTGATATTACTGCTGTTAGGTACGGGTAACCCCTTCAAAATGGCGGCCCGTTCGTTAGGGAAACTATCTTCTTGACACAACTTTACCAAGCAGTTGTGTGCTTCTTCCAAGTCGGCTGCATGTAGCTCCGTCGATGCCCTACGTTTGCGACATCGACCAATGAATATGAGTGTGCGCGCCATAACGCGCTGTAGGCGCGTCCATGATGAGTATCGCTCGTAGTCTAGGAGTGGCACTGCGGGTGTCGCCACAGTGTGGACCCTCTGGATGCGCTCGAGGTCCGCCTCTGCCGCCTCAAAGTCGTGACATGCTGGCCACCGCTCCTGTGAACTGCGTAAAAACAAGGGGCCCGAGAGCCATTCTGCACAATTATCGGGCCAGCATAGTCTGGTCGCTTTGTCAGCCGGGTTGACCTCCGAGGGGACCCAGTGCCAGTTGCCTCTGTCTGACAGCCTATCTATTTCTGCTAGTCTATGCGATACGAATCGTTGAAATTCTTGTGCATCAGAGTTAATCCAATGTAAAACAGTCTTGCTGTCTGTCCAATAGAATTTCTCCCTAATAGGTAATCCCAATTCCCTCTCAGCAGTCTCTGCCAGTCGGCAGGCTAATACAGCTGCTTGCAATTCTAATCTTGGAATGGATATTACTTTTTGTGGTGCTACTCGCGCTTTCCCTAGCAGCATGACAACCTCCCTGGTTCCTTCAGGGTTATAACCTACTAGGTAAGCGACCGCGGCGTAGGCTAACTCACTTGCATCCCCAAAAACATGTAATTCTAAATTCTCTGGGCTTAACCCATACCACCGCGGTATCCTAACTTCATTTAATCTATGCAAGTTCCTTAGCCATTCGAACCATACCTTGGCATCGATTGCTTGCAATGGTTCATCCCACTGGATTCCTGATTTCCATATCTTTTGCATTAGGATTCGCGATTGAATGACACAGGGATACAAAAAACCCAGTGGGTCATAAATTGACATAATTAATCTTAAAAATTGACGTTTAGTGGGCACTACCCTACCGTCTACTAATTCTTTAGGCAATCTTTTAAACGACAAATCAAACCCTAAATCATCGTCTTTAGGTGACCAAATTAGCCCTAGCGTTCTTTCTACTGCGCCTATTCCTTTTTCGAGAGCTACTTTTTCCGGCATATCTATTTTTAACTTGTCCCTCAGCTCTGATGAGTTCGTGACCCACCCCCGTATTATAAAACCCCCGGAGGCGTGTATTCTGGCCACTTGCTCAATGAGACTGCTAGCCTGTTCTTCTGTCCATACACTGTCTAAATAATCATCCATATAGTGCTTGGATCTTATGGCTTCCACAGCTTCGGGATGATTCTCCACAAACTCACTAGCGTTCTTATTTAAAATATATATCGCTGTAGTTGGTGATGATACTGCACCAAAAATCATCGAGTTCATAGCGTATGTATCCGGTTCCCTACTTTGATCAGTACCTCTCCATAGAAATAGTTAAGCGCTTTGATCCTCTGCCCTAATTTTAATTCTTAAAAACATATCAGCGATATCCACTGAAAATGCTATGGGGTCTATTCTGAATTTTAATAATATTCCGAGCAAAGAATTTAACATGTCAGGCCCAGACAGTAAATTATCATTAAGACATGTTCCGTTAAACATAGCAGCCGCGTCAAAAACCAAACGAAGCTTCCCTGGTTTGTTTGGGTTAACTACTCCGAAGTGTGGCAGATATCAAACCGGAGAACCATCTACATCACTCTCTACTTTGCGCGCATAGCCTTCGTCTACCAACCTATTAATCTGTTTGGAATATGCATCTGCAAACATAGCGTCTTTGCGCATACGTCTCTCTATTCCGTACAATCTCTGTCGGGCCTGATTATAATTGTTAGGCAACTGTGTGTTTATATGTTTCCACAGTAAGCCTACTTCCCACTGAGACCCGTCAGGAGTGCGGCGACTCGTACTTTTTAAAACATCTAAAGCTCTCTCTACGTCTTTATGTTTACGAACGTCTTGAGAAATACCTATTGCTTCTAACTCAAATTGCGCTTTTACTAGATTATGCAAATCGGGAAGGGAGACTGTCATGCAATTTACCGTTTCAGTGCTAGCTTTATCGAATGGTCCATGAATGACCCAACCTAGCTTTGTAAGAGAGGCAACCGGCTTACCAGATCGTCCTCGGCGGATGTCCTGACCGACGAGCAGCTCCCAGTTATCCTGGCCGAGAAGCAGCAGCGGCTTGGCTCCCCTCATTTCCACGCAACCCAAGTCACGGAGGTGCGCGTTATCACTAATCACTGAGGCGGACACTGTTTGCGTTGGCAAGTTCACATTTGCCATTGTACGGCACTTCACTTTGTGGCACTGTCCGTTAGGCACTTTCACAATCACTTGTACCACTCGCGATGTTGGGTCTGTCACTCCGTAGCCACCTGCTGTCTTTAGCGAGAGAGGCACACACGGTCCCGCTAGGTTGGTTGCGAGCGAACTGTCTATGAGTGATACAGTTGCACCATCGTCCAGTAACGCGTAGCCTTGAGTTTTTTCACCGTTTTCAGAGTTTAATGACACTGGCATTATCTTCAGTAGCGCTGTAGCTCGCCATTCCCCAATGTTTGTTACACTTTCAGTTTTCTCTTCTTTCTGCGGTTTGTCCGCGTGTAACAAATTGTGATGTCCATAGCCGCACTTCTCACATCTATTCGCACGGCAGAACCTCTTGGGATGCTTCCTGATGAGACACTTAAAACATGTATTCTTCTCTTTTATAGTGTCCCAACGCTGTTTCACACTTAACTGTTTGAACTGTTCACACTCTTCTATGGCGTGTTCCCGTTGGCATATTATACATTCCTTAGATGCGTGGGATTCATCGCTCTGTGTGTTCACCCGTTGTGCCGACGGTGGCCTGTTGTTAACAGGACGTGCGGTACTCGTTGGTCGGGTTTGACCGGTGACAAACTTCTGTGGCTTCGCAGGGGGTTTCGTTGGGCCAGGCTCATACATATTTGCCTGCACGTAATACGATGCCGATCGTGCCAAATGCGATAAAAAGTGTGACAATATTTCTAAGTTTGGCGACACTTTTAAATCCACCCCCTGTGAGCTTTCCAAGCCCATCGCAAAGTCACCATACTGCGCACGTTGAATAGGTGTCAGCTTATTTAGTAGCTCACTCACTAACTGTGGGTTATTAATGTACCCATCCGCACGAATATTCTTCAGAAGAGACACACAGTTTCTTACTGTTGATGAGAATTTCCTCAGCTCCCGGCCAGATTCCGTCACTCTGGGTAAATCTCTCACTTTCTTCAGTGCACACTGTAGCACTAGGGTCGGGTGACCGAACTCTTCTTCTAAGGCGCGCATTATCGCCGAAGGGTCAGTAGATGTCCGTAATAAATCTTCCACTGAGCTCCTCGCTTCGCCATGTAGTGAAGTCTTTAGTCGTGCTAAGTTCTCGTGTGCCTGGAAACTGTACAATTCCGTTGTGTCCCAATACATATTTCGATACGAAATCCAATCTGATGGGTCTCCATTAAAATGCGGCAATTCATAAGCCTGTCTTGGTACCGGTCGCGGGCGTGCCATGTTAGAGATCGCTTCTGCCAGTTTGTCTATCTTTCTGTCTCTTTCCCCTGACGATTCTCGCCGTCTTTCTCTTTCACCCACTCTGTCATCTCTCTGCCGCTGTGTATCCGACTCGAGTGTTGATACGCGAGGTACACTTGCGGCCGGAGTGGTAAAGACGGGATAATTATCGGGCAGACGGAACCTCACACCTTCTGTCGACACTGGCGTGTATATTTGCGTCGTCTGTGCCGTTATGATAGGCGCCGAGACTGACACGGGTGTCTCTATGTTATGCGACACCTCTATCTCACGGGGCATGGCCGGTTCACGGTATGTAATAGGTTCACGATTCACTACTTACAGTTTGATCGTGGATCGCAGATGCTTCAACTGGCGCAGCCACTTCAACAGGCGCGCGGGACACAGACGGCGTACACAACACTGTTTCACACACTTGGGGCGTTGTTTTCACCCATTCTTCAACCCGCCGTGTCGTATCCACATCTGAGTTCGAGTCATCACTTTCAGCGGCAGCTTCTATTTCTGCGATGTCTGCTTCCATCCTTTTCCTCACAAGGTTCTCTTTCATTTGTACCAACTCGCGCTCAGCTTCGTACTCAATCCTTTTTCTTAAGAATTCCACGCTCTTGCGGCTATTCTTAGATGAGCCTTTGCTATGCGTCGATCCATGGCGCCTTCTTGCGGCAGTCTGACCTCTCAGTCCCTCCAACGTACTTCTACTGTGGTCTACTACACGACCACCCGTCACTGGGATGTTCGTCACAGACGCCGATGCCATCGTTGGTGCGACAGACGGTGAACCAGGTGCCTTTTCTGATGGCAAGCCTGAGTCCGATATGACGTCATCCTTACGTCTTGCACTCATTTCTTCAGCCAGTCTTTTAAGTTTGCTGCGCGTAGTTATTGTACTCTTCTGACTCATGGTGATTTCTCTCTTCTGATTGAACCAGATCCGGCTCGAAGGACCAAATGTCGAGGACGACAGCGAGATCAGGTGTAGGCGGGAGTGACGGTGTACCCGTGACGAAGAGAGAAATAACAACACTCGTGTAGATGGTAAAAATCACTTGTATTCACAACAGCACACGAGATACACAGTACAAAGATAGTCAGAGTAACAACAAGAAAGAGTCTTACGCACTATACAACAATAACAAAACTTAACAACTTGGCTTTAACAGAGAATAACGGATGACTTGACAGAATGGACTGCTCAAAGTGAATGCTCAAACTGAACTGATTCTATGCGCCATACGACGCCTTATTTATTCATTGGTTCTATAGTACCATTTGTATTGAGAGTAACAAACACTCTCCCAAGCTCTCCGCCAATCACGAGCGTGTGCTCGGACTACATCTAACTACGTTGGCGCAAGTAGTGTTGGGAGTAGCGAACATTCCCACAAGCTCCCCACCATTTACAAGCGCGGGGGCTGCGCACATTTTTCCACATTGGTTCAAGTAGTGGGTGCACCTCGTATACTAATAAATCAGGTGACCACTTATAGTTAGGTAATTCTACATAGAAATGACATGTTTTACACTTATGTCTGATAACTAGTATTTAAATTATCTAAATTACACAACCAAAATCAATCTTATAACTATATTAATCCTAATACTAATATAGCTAATACAATTACTATTAGTTAGGCTACTTTACTGTCTACATAATTACAAACTTTAGCCTACATAGCTATAAACCTTACAAATCTGAATAATATAGCTATTACAAACCTAACTAATATATGGCTCGCCTTATTGAGCTAACATGGCTATGTACTTTATACAATACTAATATTTATATGTTAAATCAACTACAAATAAGCTCACATTACTGTGCTTCGCCTACTCAACTTTTAATTCTATTCCAAATATTGATAAAAGTAATAATAAGTTCTATTATGGTATCGATGAAGTTGTAGAAATACCGGAAGGCACTTATGAGTTGCAAGATATCAATGATTATTTAAAGTCTGAAATAAAAAATTCGTCAATCAAACTACAGTGCAATAACAATACTTTGAAAACTGCTCTATACTGTACAAAAGACATACATTTTAATAAAGAAGACTCTTTTAGAAGCCTGTTAGGGTTTAATAAGCAAACCTTGAAAGCTAATAAATGGCATGTGTCACAGTCTCCAGTTAACATTTTACCTACGACCGTAGTCAGGATCGAATGTGATATTATAAGCGGTTCATACATAAACGGTGAACCAAGTCACATTATCCACGAATTTGCACTAAATGTGCCACCTGGATACAGGATCATAGAAATCCCGAAGAACGCAATATACTTTCCGATCAATCAAAACAACATAAGCTGCATACATATCAGGCTATTAGATATAAACACTCGATTAATCAACCTGCGCGGTGAAGAAGTGCAGCTATATTTGCATCTTAGAAGAAAAAATGATTGACTACAATAAAAATGTGTCTCAACAAATTAAAAATATCAGTTCTACTCGGACCACCCGTCAAATAAGACCTCGCTTTAAGAAAAAAATTAAATTATCAAAAGACAATAAAGCATTCCTTAGAGCGATCGAATTGCTAAAATGAATATCTTAGACGTTTTATCCGCTCCGACTTACGATAATACTATAGAAGGAATCGAATTTCATTCCTACAAGCCCTACGTAACAAGTTTCAACAGGAACGATGAAATCCGTATACCTATCAACCAACAAGACTTGTACATACTACCATCAGCGAGCACCCTATATTTGGAAGGAACTATTATCGTTAGCAAAAAAGACACGAATGACAAGGTTACTAGTGTCAATTTCACTAACAATGCTCTAATGTACTTGTTCCAAGATATTAGGTATGAGCTAAACGGAGTGGAGATTGATAAAATTAAAAATGCTGGAATAACTACAACTATAAAATCGCTCATATCAATGAATGAGAGTGAATCAAAGATGTCTAATGCCTGGGGCTGGAATATTGATGGTATAAAAAATATGAATGGGGGAAGATTTTCTGCCTCTATACCACTCCGTAATATTCTAGGTTTCGCTGAAGATTTTAAAAAAGTCGTAATAAATAGTAGACACGAATTGGTATTGTTGCGAAGTAACACTAATTTGAATGCTGTAAAACTTAACACTGGAGAAATAGTGGATGACGTTCAGATCAACAAAATCATATGGCGTGTACCGCATGTTAAAGTATCAGACAAAGAAAAAATTAGTTTGTTAAAACTATTAGAAAAAGATCGACCACTTCAAATCATATACAGGAACTGGGACCTCTACGAATATCCAGCTTTGCCTAAAACTACAAAGCATACCTGGTCTATCAAAACTTCATCCCAAATAGAAAAACCAAGATATGTTATTATTGGTCTTCAGACAAATAGAAAGAACAATGCAAGTTCTGCCATGTCTCAGTTCGATCACTGCTATATTCGTGACATTAAAGTGTACCTCAATTCAGTTTACTTCCCGTATGAAAACCTACATGCGAGTTTTGCTAATAACAGAATCGCTTTATTATACGAGCAATATACCAGATTTCAACAGTCGTATTACGGACGTCGACCAGAGCCATTATTAAGCGAGAAACAATTTAAAGATTTGGCTCCGCTGTTTGTCATTGATTGCTCTAGACAAGCTGATAACTTGAAGACCGGTCCAGTTGTAGATGTGAGAGTAGAAATCGAGACTGATTCGGAAATACCAGATCAAACCACAGCATACTGTCCCATTCTCAACGATTGCATTGTTGAATACAAACCTTTAAGTAACATCGTGAAGAAGATATCATGAAGCCGGATACCATCATCGTAGAAATCCAAGGATTTAAAGATTACAAAAAATAATGTTATCGTGAAAGAAGTGGCGGTCGTAAATCAAGAGCATACACAGACGTTCCTGGTAAAACCGTCGCATTCATTCCATTCCCTTACTAAAGAAGAAAAGAAGCAAGTCAGATGGTTAGAAAGAAATAGGGGAATTTACTGGAGTGAGGGCTACGTAGACTATAAAGAATTTCATCGCGTCATTTTACCATATTTAGAAAATAAAAAAATTATTACGAAGGGTTTTGAAAAAATTCAGTGGATCAAAGACTTATGTGTTAACTGTGAAGTGATAGATATAGGTGAAAAAGGATGTCCTAATTTTTCAAGGTTGAAAAAGAAATATTGTAAAAATGATACTGAATTTAACTGTGTAAATCATAGACTAAACTGTGCTTTGAATAATGCTATATGTATTAAGAAATGGTATTTTGATAATAACATGTCTGTATTTAATTTATTTTGTTAATAAAAATTCTATTTATCTACTTGTGTTTGTTTATTTAAACATACCACTACTACTAACTAACAATGATTCATATAATTATTATATGAAGCTCTAAATTAGCCATAGCAAAATAAGTAATGTAAGTAAATTTAATAATTTAATACAATGTTCTGATAACAATTAATAAGAACTGGGAACTAATAGTAAGCTAAGCATTATTTTACTACAGATCATTTAAAGTTCAAGCAATGTAATGTAAAATAAAACATATGTAGTTTAAATGACAAATATATTTTTATTTACTCTTTATATTACATCAACATTAATTACAACAACAAACTTATAATACTTAGTTTGATGATTATTTTATTTATACATACATCATTTACCTACCTATCTACAAAATTGTGATATTAAATTTATCTAGAATAGAAAGGAAATATTTATTTCTACTTGAATTACAATTTTAAACATACTTATAGTTATTTTTATTTAGTTATTTTTATTCTTACACATAAAACATTTATTTATCTATTTACAAATATTTTGTGATGTCTAATTTTTATTCTACAATAAGAAAGAAAATTATTTTATTACATTTAACATATTTGCCAATTTACAATTAATTATAACATTAAATTAAGTATTTTATCTTTCTAACCTATACCTACTTTATGTATTATTTATTTCAACATGAATTCCTACAATAAAACTTATAACTATTTGATTACTTAAATAGACTGGAATGAAAAAGTGTCTGAAAGCATAAAAAAGAAGTGGACCAATATTCAACAACAATTAAGCCATCTCGAAAAAATAAAAATACCTAGATGGCTAGAATATACTACAGGTGTACCTATTGAATTACATGGATTCAGTGACGCATCAGAAAAAGCTTACGGGGCGGTAATATATTGTCGAACAAAGGTCAATAACACAACATATCATGTGTCATTAGTGCAAGCTAAGTCTAAAGTAGCTCCAAAGAAACATAAAACGACCTTGCCTCGACTAGAATTATGGGCAGCAGTATTATTGACAAAATTAATAAACAAAGTAAAAACAGCACTTGATTGCAAAAATGTTACCACCTATTGTTGGACGGACTCTATGATCACTATGGGATGGATTAGGGGAGAAGCAGACCGATGGCAAACCTTTGTCGCAAATAGAGTGTCAGAAATACAAAGAACATTACCAGACGCTACCTGGAATCATGTAATTTCCGCAGATAACCCTGCTGATGTCATATCGAGAGGCATGGAGCCCAGTAAATTGCAAAATTATGATCTATGGTGGAACGGCCCGCAATGGCTTCATACAAGTAAACTGATACCGACTAAAATAATACCAGAGCCTAACGAAGAAGTTAAACGGTGCCATCAGACAACCATAAACATTAAAAACAAAAATGATATTATAGAAAGATTTTCCAGCTTCACTAAAATGGTGAGAATTATATCGTATTGTTTGAGA
The DNA here is from genome assembly GCA_947361185.1 of Charanyca ferruginea. Lineage (NCBI taxonomy): Eukaryota > Metazoa > Arthropoda > Insecta > Lepidoptera > Noctuidae > Charanyca > Charanyca ferruginea. The sequence goes on from OX376056.1 coordinate 34,442,529, forward strand.
TTCATAAGAAGACAAAAAACGACAGCGCCACTGAATTGCAAAGAAATACACTACACGACTAAACAAATTTTAAAACAAGTTCAAAAAGACTCATTTCAACAAGAATACCACACACTACAAAAAAGACAATCACTGAAAAAAGGAAGCAAACTGTCCTGTTTGGATCCGTTTATAGATGACGATGGACTTATCAGAGTAGGCGGCAGACTCCAACACTCTCAACTGCCCTACGATCAGAAACAGCCTGTATTGTTGCCCTACAACGATCACGAGACAACATTAACCCGCGAGCACTCGCGCTATGAGCATTTTGCTCACAGTAAATTTAAAACACTCGCCATTTTGTTAAAATCATGCGTACGTACATCGTTCATTCGGTAGCTGAGTTTTGTTCCGTCCCCCACCCCTGCATGAAGTTCACTTCTCGCCAGTGTGCGCCAGTCGCTCGGACGAGGTGGTTTGTTGCGCCGTGTACCATCAAGCGGCGTTTTGCTCATCGCGCGTGTATCGAAGTAAGTACTTTTTTTTACTCATGGCTTCTTTTTTTTCATCTTAGCGACAGTTTTACTGCAATTTTTATGCAATATTATGATTTTATTTTACTGAAATAGGATTACTATTTCAGTAATAATATTATGTATTTCTATTATAGATGGATCGTGATCGAAGTGATGAACGCGTTCTGGCATGGTTGGTGGAGGAAGATTTGGAAGACATTGAGGACCCGTCCTTTAGAGCCGATGACATTGAAAGCGATCAAGGCAGTGAACACAGCCATCATTCTACTAACACTGAACAATCGTCATCTAAAGTTTTTTTTTGTTTAATTTTTTCAATAAGACTGCCTTACAAGACTGGCAAATTAGTTCCTATGATTGTTAATTAAAATAAAAAAGACTAATATTGTTAACTTTTTGAATATATATTTTCTAGAATAAATAATGTGTATTTTATTTATTAAATTAAAAATATATATATATTTTTAGGTAAAACTTGCATTTAATGACATTCAAAAACGTGAGCAAAATGCTCTACACGCGAGTGCCCGTGTAATTTCTAGAGGCGCGAGTGCTGGCGGGTTAATAATACATGACGCACACTTAAAAACCCTACACGGCGGCAATCGACTCACACTATCGTATCTGAGGCAAAAATACTGGATCATTGGCGGGAAATAGACAAACAATAGCGCCTGCGCAAACTAACTTAACGAGACTCAATTCAAACAGACAGCGTGCTATGCATAAAACGACAGGCAAGCTGCAATATTGGTTTACAACGTTATTACTGATATTACAACTCATAACATCAGCAGCGACTACACATACTATCAAAAACTTAGACCCAGGATTATATATAGAGCAAATGGGGAACGCTACGTTAGACAGAGGAACCTTTAGAATAGAAACAACCTACGAAAGAAGCATATTACACCACAATCTAGCAGAAGCAAAAGACGCCTTAAAACAATTTAAAACATTATGTGACTATACTTCTACAATAAACAGCAACACACATTGCGATCAATACTATCATCACCTACAAGAGGAAGAGGAAAAATTTGAAAGGACACATGAATACTTAACAGAAATCACCAACACAAGAAAGAAAAGAGGTTTATTAGGATCATTAATGACTTCAATATTCGGAGTAAATGATGAAGTGTACAGAAGTTTAGAATCACTACAAGACAACCAACAAAAACTTATAGACTCAGCTAATCATCAGACAAAATTCATGATTACTACCATATCAACAGTGAACCAAACGGAAGAGAGAATAAAACAAAAATTAGACAGATTCCAAACAAAGCTCAATCAAGCTCTGAGTTACATAAATAACAATAACCAATGGTACAAATCGATTGACAACAATCATCTAAAAAATCAAGTTATGCAATCATACCAATTGGCCTACAACTATATTACAGAAATCAATGATTATTACTCAGGATTAATGGAAATATATATCACGAAAGCTACAGTATACAGTGTGCTTTCTCCAAAAAACATAGCAGATGCTATAGACAATGCAAACAGCAAGATACCATCAAATCTTCACATCATGCAGACTCAGTTACTTGACACTAGACTAACTGAAAACGACACGCATATTACAGTGCTGTCGTACTTTCCCATTACAGAAAAGTCGAAATATACCTTTATACACGTCATTCCCATACCAATGAAAAACCAGGATGAGTCGTTCACAAGCATTGATATTTCTCAGACATTTATGACGATAGATTATAACAATGAGAGATATTTTGAATTAACCCACGAAGAATACAACAAATGTTTACATAAACTCAACAACTTTATTTGCTTTCCTGCGGCCGTCAAAAACATGCAATTAAATGAGAATTACATTGTTCGCATGATCACAAAAGACGACAACTCAACATGCCCTACGAGAACCTATAACTTCAAAAATAATATTATTTGGAAACAAGTCCAAATGAAAAATACTTGGATATACCTAACAAAGAAACCAGAGACAGTGTCCATTGTGTGCGATGGAGAGCGAGAAGAAGATTCCATCCATGACATCGGAATAATACAAATGTCAGAAAATTGCATTATCAAAACGACGGCTACTACGTTAGTAGCTAAACGAGTACATTCAGTCAATGTCTTAGCGTCCTATAGTAAACCCCTTATATTTCATTTAGATAATAATCGCTCTATAATTCGTTTACATAATGACATTACAAAGGAACAAGTAGTTTTAGATAGTTCTAAAGATATTTTCAAACATTTGATAGACGGAGAAATTAACGAACAGACAACCCTAGACCACACTATTTGGACCACTATTAAAACACAAACTTACGTTATTAGTTTCACAACTATATTAGTAATTTTATGTATTTGTCTATTAATTTATTGTTTTGCGCCACAGATAGCGGCTAGATTACGTGCTATGGTGGCATCAAGACAGACAACGAAAGCACCGACCAGCAGTTCCCACGACGAGCTGCCTGCTGCACCGCCACGACCACGTGCACACACTTACGCACGGCCGACTCCTCGGAGGCAATCGCCGGCTCTCTATGAAATGAAGACCTTGAAGACCTATTCTTCTGAGACGCGCCAAGATGTTCACGCGAGGATGTGAACATGCCGACGGAGCAGGGCAGTGACCGCGGTGAACCCGAATTTACGTCAATACTTGTTATTTGTTATTTAATTATTGGACAGCATCAGCTGTTTCACACAAGTGCGTTAATGTAATTTATATACTCATACATGTAAATAGATTAGTATAAATAACATGTAAAATTGTAATAAAGTCTCTTTCTACACTTCGAGCAACGCTGTTTCTTTACGACGAGACCATCGACTCCTCTCACTGTTACTGCGCCTATAAATGGTTACCGATAACTCTGGCCATACCCAGCCTTGGTTATTGGTCGGTCCGTGAGGCTGCGGATCGGCAGTGAGAAAATCCCATCCAATACACCCTTCATCCTTCCCACTTTCCGTCTGTTGCCTTAGGTCTCATGGCAACAGGCTTCCCGCACTATATATATACGTATATATTGCTGTTATATGTTTAGGGCTAGGGTGTTAGGGAGCTAGGGTTGTTGATAGGCTACAGTCAACCCCCTTTACGGTACATTCAGATAGCTGAGTGTACAGTATTCGTTTTTCAATTTCTATTTATTTTGTATTTTGTATTTGCTTTTTTGGCTTCACTCTCATTGTTTAGCACGGTCTATCTGCCTCTTGTTTCATAATTTGAGCTTAGCGGTGAAATATTTTGTGTATACCAACTTTGAGGTATATGCTATCCATTAAAAAAAAAAAAAAATTAAAATTTAAAAAACCCCCAACGCAAAACATAAAAGCAATTATTTAAAAAGTAAAAAATAAAATAATATCTTTTGTTGAGCCATCAAATGTTTGTTCGTTGAAATGGCGCTATAATGTCGCGGAGGGGTACCGGCGGGGTACGAAAAAACTTCAACACTTTAATATGGACGACTATTGCTTTATAATGATTGGCGAAAGGGACTTTAGGGGTACTGAAGATCTAATAGAACTGGTTCGAGTAATTAGAGAATCCTTGAAACATGTTACTTTTACTAATATTGTTATATCAACTCCGTCATACGTGACGGGAGCCCTTATTTATAATTACAAAATAGAAATGTTTAATAACTTACTATATATGGATATACAAAACTATGAGTATGCATATTTCTTTGATACAAATCGTGATTTTACTTTGGAAATGTTTTCATATAAGACAGGCAAACTAAATAGGCTAGGTACAAAATTTATTTTCGAAGTATTTTCAATCGCATATCTGTTGACATTCAAAATTACCCTGTAGATTTTTATAAAACTTCACCAATAGCTTCAACTTGCCAAGTTAATGTTCAAAATGATTTTTTTCGTCCCACCTAGCACCAACCCAGTTCATGATGATAAAAGTCGATTTGCATTATTTCATCAAAATATAGCCGGCATACTGAATAAATTAGATCTCTTTGAAATAACATTATCGGACTTGGCTAAACAGATAGGTGTTATTGACTTTATATGTCTTAGCGAAACTTTTGTACAATCAGGCCATGAATGTAATCTCAGACTAACAAATTACAACTTAGCGGCGAGTTACTCAAGATCCAATATAAAGCGGGGTGGTACGTGCATACTGGTGAGGGACGGATTAATCTTTAACCCCTTACCTATTACTAGTGAAATCTCTAAAGACTATTGTTTTGAATGTTGTGGCATAGAAATTCCAAGTCACCATTTAATATTAGTATGTGTGTATAGAATCCCGGGTTCTGACACAAGTGAGTTTATTGACAAAATGGAACTATTATTACATAAATTAACTCGCAAGAGTAGGAATCGCGTTGTAATATGCGGAGACTGGAATATAGATATATTAAAGGACACTACGCAAACAAGAGAATTAAGATCTGTACTAAATAATTTTAATTTATTGACACATGTGCAAAAGCCCACTAGGAAAAATTCCTGTATAGATCAGATTGCCAGCAATATCACGACCCATGACACTAAAAGTAACATACATAATCTTGCCCTCTCAGACCATGACACTGGACAGTCATTGACATTTTTTATCCCCAAAATAAAGAATACGCAGAAAGAACCTAAGTTCTTTTATGAGGTCAAAAGAGACTACAATAAAAGCAATATAAAAAAGTTTATTGACTGTATGTCAGCATTAAGTTTTAATGAAACATATGAGGAGACAGACTGTGACAAAGCATTTACTATATTTCATAACTTGTTTATTTTATTTTACAAACTATGTTTTCCCGAAATAATAATTAAAAAATATAATAAAACAATAAAAAATAAATGGATTAGTAAAGGAATAAAATTATCGTGTTTGCGAAAGAGAATTTTATACTATAATTACCAACATGATGCCTTAAGTAAAAAATATCATAGGAAAAAATATATGACCTATTCTAAAATCCTAAAAAAATGTATATCCAATTCACAATTAATAAATAACAAAAAATATATATGTAATTCTAAAAATAAATGTAAAGCGACATGGTCACTTATAAAAACCCCTGTAGGCAATGACAATAACAATAAAAATGACATCAAAGAGTTAATAGTAAACGGTAAAATAATTAGTAATCCTACTGACATATGTAATCTATTTAATAACTATTTTATCGAACTATCTCATAAATATCCTAGCACAAATGACAACAATAATGACATTGGAATAACCACTCATCCTAACAGTATATTTCTAACACCAGTAACTGAGAGTGATGTTATAAAAATTATTAATTCATTAAATGACACTAATGCAACCGGATATGACGAAATTACTACAAAAATTATTAAGTTAAGCAGTAAAAGTATAGCAGCACCGTTGAGTTTCATCATTAATCTGTCGTTTGAATCGGGAATATTTCCTACTAGACTAAAGGAATCCATAATAAAACCACTATTCAAAAAAGGTAATTGCATGGATATTTCCAATTTTAGGTCAATTACATTGATACCTATTATGGCAAAGATTTTTGAGAAGGCAATGAATGAAAAACTAATGCATTACTTAAATAAAAACAATCTGCTAACGGAGAATCAATTTGGTTTCAGGAAGAATAGTTCGACTTCACTTGCTTGCTTTACTTTGGTCAAACTAATAACTGAAGCCCTTAATGAGAAAATGACTATTCAATCAATACTCTTAGCATTCGATTTTGTACCGCATGCTCGCCTACTTTGCAAAATGGAAAAATACGGCATAAGAGGTAAAGCGCATGACTGGTTTAGAAGTTATTTATCGGGTCGCCAACAAAGGGTGGTAATATCAAAAATTGATAATAACAGGAAAAACGCATACACTTCTGAATTAAAATTAAATAGCTGTGGCGTTCCCCAAGGAAGCGTGTTAGGACCTCCATTATTTATTATTTATACAAATGATCTTTGCGACATACTAAAACATAATTGTGTATTATTTGCTGATGACACCACTTTGACCATTAAATCATTAAACAAGAATGACTTGGAGACTGACACGAATAAAGAATTACAAAACGCAATTAAATGGCTGGAAAGTAATAATTTGCATGTAAACATGGACAAAACAAAATTAATACAATTCAAAACATACAATTCGATAGTAAAACAATCTACAATACAATATAATCAAACAGTATTACAAGCAGTGCCATCAACCGTATTTTTAGGTATAGTTATTGACGAAAATTTAAACTGGAAGGAACATGTAAGAAAAGTATGTACACGACTTGACAAATTTGTGTTTGCTCTACGAAGACTAAGACTCATAGCTAGTAAAGAAACAGTCCTTAATGCGTATCATGGCTACGTTTCTTCAGTACTGCGTTACGGTCTTGTAATATGGGGTAATTCTGTGGATCTGGACAGAGCATTCATTGCCCAAAAGAAATGTGTCAGAGCAGTATATGGGGCTGAATACTTAGAACATTGTAAGTCATTATTTAAATCACTAAACATACTTCCACTTCCATGTCTTTATATCTTTGAAATATGTTTATTCATAAAAAGGTATCCAAAACTGTTCCCTGTGTATGAACGTTACTCAAAAAGAGTCGAAAGCCAAAATCCAGAGCAATTACATATACCTAGACAGAGACTACATTTATATAGCAGAAATTCTCATTGTATGGTAACCAAAATATTTAATAAATTACCGCCACAAATAAGAGTATTGCCCATTAATAAATTTAGGAAAACAATATTTGCTTGCTTGTTAGACAATTGTTTCTACTCAGTTACTGAATTTTTTAACCATAAATTTTGACATTTTATTACATAGCAAAAATTTTGACATTTTATACATAACAAAAAATTTTTTACATTTTATTTGAATGCACTTAGTAATATTAAACAAATGAAAATTGTGTATGCATATTGACTGTATTCGTGGTATTAACACATATTTTATTAATAATTACAATCTTATTGACATTGTACGGTGAAACCATACACTACCTAATAATGCACAATTGCTTATTCGTGCATTTTTACCTAATTTCATTAATTGATATTAGTCGAGCATTCAGTACACGATTAGCGGTCATCGCGTGTGCTCCCTCGCTCCTTTATATTACTAAACCTTTGGTCCGAACAATATATCTAATTTGACCGTTTAAGCAGCAGTATCATTTAGCCAACTTCCTAACTTCTACATGGTCCTTCGAGCATTCGGGCGGGACCTCGCGAGTTTTAGTATTCGTTTTTCCTTTGGGAGTAACGTGTAATAAGTAACTAGTGAGTGAACTCGTCCAGAAATCAGCATATTGGATTACAGTGATACGTGTGAACTGTGGACATACTTTCGTAACCGCAGAACTTTAGCAAAGCGTTTGTAGCAAAACCCTAGCAGCACAGGGTGGCGTTGCAAAATTAGTTAGCAAGCGCGCTGTCCTTAAGTATCCCGGGCAGCGTGACTTCAGCGCCTCCAGGTCGGGGCAATCAGCATCTTCAGCAGCAAGCAGCATATCGGTATATGAGCAGCAGCAGCAGCACTCGGTATCTACAGCGGCCGGGCGTTAGTACCCAGCTATATCAGAGCAGCAGCATTTGGAGTGCAACAGCAAATCAGCGGCAGTCAAAAGCCAGTTTCCAACAAGTAAGATCTTTCCTTTTTTATCATAAAGAAACTAGCAGCATAATGGAGGATCTTTACTACCAGCAACTTGAACTTAGCGAGTCAATCAAGAAAATACCGATAAATATAAAAAAGTATAGCGCCGATAGGAAATCGGACGACTATTTTAAAAGGCGACTAGAGTTGTTAGAGAGGTATTGGTCAGATTTTCAGAACAATCATTTAGCTATTTGTGAATATGGGGTCAAAGATCATTCATATTTTATAAATTCCGAGCATGAAAAGGTTAGCAAACTTTATACAGCAGCCAAGTCTCTCATCAGTGAACAACGTCTATAGTTGTCAAGCAAGCCAACGCCTATAAAAAACGTAAGGGGTACTCAACTAATACAGGAGCAGCAAGAGGACGTTAAACTAACAGAAGCAGGACCATCGGGTTATGAGCAGCCAGCAAAAGCCAGCATGTTACGTACAATGGAGTCCAAAGGCTCTACAAGCAAATTAGATGACATGTGGCGCAAGCAAACAGCAAATTTCAAAGCATTCAAGAGAACAGCAGGGTTTATCGACCTAGACTCCATGTCAGAAAAATGGGAGATGGAGGACGCCTTGAGAACACTTCAAGCGCGCTGGGCGCAAATTGACTCCCTTCATTGGGAGATAGATAGTGAGATTGGTGAACAGGATGAGGATTACGAAGAAGTGTATACTCAGCATGAACGGTCATATTTTCAGCTTAAGAAAATGATAAGACAATAAAAAGCTATGGAGTGTATGGCACAGAGAGCACTCCACACCAAAAATGGATATACCTGTATTTTCAGGAAGCTACCAAGAATGGACGTCATTCAAGGACCTCTTTAGCGAAGCCATTCATAACAACCCTACCTTGTCACAAGCGCAAAAAATGCAATTTCTAAAAGGAAAGGTCAGGGGCGAAGCAGAAAAACTTATTCAGCATCTTCCTATAAGTTCTGATAACTATCAAACCTGTTGGGAAATCTTAAACCATCGGTATAATAATAAGAAGCTAATATTTACGTGTGTTATCAATACTTTACTAGGCTTACCGAGTACGCAGCATCAAACGCTAGGTCATATCAAGAAACTACATGACGTAGCACTAGAAAGCTTGTATGCCATACGGAACTTAGGAATCGATATCAGCACCTGGGATCCGCTTCTTGTGCATTTATTAGCGCAGAAGCTGGATAGCGAAACGTACGGAGATTACATAGACTCCCTCAAAAATTCTAGGGAGCTACCGATACTGCAGGAATTTTTAGATTATTTAGAAAGTAAATTTACAAGCCTGGAAACTTCTCGCAGGAAGCTAGATCAAACAACAACGAAATCATCTAACCATACAAATTGCGATGTTCCTGAATACCAAAAGGCCAGACGACATAACCCAAACTTTTTCAACAAATACAATAAGCCACAGCTATATTCAAAAGCTTTACACGTGTCTACCACAAAATGTAAATTTTGCGGTCAACAACATGCCATGTTTAATTGCGTAAAGTTTTTACAATTGTCTAATGAAGCAAAATTGAATTCAATAGCTAAATTGAAATTATGTCGAAATTGTTTATTTGATCATAATGGCCAGCAATGCATTTCCGTTAGGCGATGTCGCAAATGTGACGGAAATCACCACTCCGTTTTACATGACGCTTGCTCGAAAAATATATCGCATTCGAGCAACGTAGCAACAACAACAACTAACCCAAATCTAGAAGACAATGTCGCAATGACTGCGCATGTGTATCAAAATGATCCAGGGACGAATGAAGTATTGTTAGCTACAGCATTGATAAAAGTCGCAGCGATGGATGGATCGTATCACATTTTAAGGGCTCTCATTGATCCTGGGTCGCAAGTGTCCATAATAAAAGAAAGTACAGCAAAGAAATTAGGGTTACGTAGATCTAAATTCAATGGATTAATATGCGGAGTAGGTGAAGTCGAACATAATTGTAATGGTGTGATCACACTAAGCTGTTTCTCAACCTATAACGACTTTTCATTTACCACCGACGTACTTGTCATGAATAACATACTTAAGGATATCCCGTATAAAACCTTTGACACATCCAAGTGGTCCTACATAGAAAATCTTAAATTAGCGGACCCATATTTTAACATTAGCCGTCCAGTGGACTTATTACTAAGCGCTCAAGTCAATGGCTTGATATTAATGAGTGGATTGATCAAAGGAGAGAGTGTAGCGCAGCCAGTTTTGCAAGAAACACAGCTTGGGTGGATCATATACGGTGGCCAAATAGCTTCGCTACAGTGCAACGTGATCATGAATAATATCTACGATATTCAGCAGTTTTGGGACATCGAGGATATAAGCGAAAAATCAAACTTATCATTGGATGATCAGGAATGTGTTGATTTTTATTCATCAACTACAAAACGTCGTGACGATGGCCGGTATGTCGTAAAATTGCCATTAAAAGCAGACATCCATGAAAAACTAGGTTCATCTAAAGAGATGGCAATAGCACAGTTCCAAAATCTGGAACGAAAATTTAGCAAACAGCCTGTTCTAGCGGAACAATATAAAGCATTTATTAGTGAGTACATAGCCTTAGGACATATGGTGCCTAGGTACAGCAATAAAAACAAACAAGCGCTATCGTGTTACTTGCCGCACCATTCCGTCCAACGAGCAGAATCAGCAACTACAAAACTACGGGTGGTGTTTAACGCGTCAGCAAGAACGTCAAGCGGATATAGTGTGAATGACCTGATGTATAAAGGCCCTAATTTACAACAGGATCTACAAGAACTGATACTGAAGTGGCGGCAATATCGTTATGCTTACACATCAGATATCGAGAAAATGTACAGGCAGATAATGGTGGATGAAGCAGATCAGCAATATCAGCAAGTCATCTGGAGATATGCGCCAGATCAACCACTACAAACCTACAAACTCACTACCGTGACATACGGTACAAAGTCAGCACCATTTCTAGCGATGATGACGTTAAAACGTCTAGCCTCGGATGAACGGAATGCATTTCCGGAAGCAGCAAAGATTCTAGAAGAATCATTTTATATGGATGATCTGGTCCATGGTTCTCACACCATCGAAAGAGGACAGCAGCTCATCAAAGATCTCAACAGATTATTAAAATCAGGAGGTTTTACACTGAGAAAATGGTCCGCAAATCATCCGGAACTGCTTGAAAATATAGAGCAGAGCAGCAACAATGGCGAAATCATCTTTAACTTCAAATCGGAAAGCACGTCAAAAACATTAGGCCTTCGTTGGAACTCTTGTGATGACATGTTTACTTTCAAATACAGCGCAGCTAATTCAAACGCCAAAATAACTAAACGACTACTTTTGTCGGAAATATCTAAAGTATTCGACCCGTTGGGGTGGTTGTCCCCCCTCACAACAAAACTAAAACTGATATTTCAAAAGCTGTGGTTAAACAAAATGCATTGGGATGAAGAAGTTCCTGTAAACATCAAAGATGAATGGGTGACGATAAAAATAGACATGGAATATTTAAACCAATGAAAAATACCACGCTGGATCGGATATCAACCTACCGTCGTAAACAACGTCATCGAACTACACGGTTATTGTGACGCATCGACGAAAGCCTACGCGGCAGTTATTTACGCGCGATTAAAGCAAAATAATGAGCCATCTGTGGTACTAGTAGTTGCTAAGACTAGACTAGTACCTATTTCTAAAAGCATATCTTTACCTAGATTAGAATTAAGCGGAGCGTATTTACTAGCGAAGTTAATGAATAAGGTTATTAATTGTTATAGCGAAATGGACACTCGGATATATGGGTGGACGGATTCCATGGTAGTCCTAGGGTGGCTACAAGGTGATTACAGTCGATGGAAACCTTTTGTTGCTAACAGGACTAAAACTATCACAGCAACAATGAAACCAAGCTGCTGGCGATATGTTAAGTCGGAGGATAATCCTGCAGATGCAGCTAGCAGAGGCATCTCAGCCTCACAATTGAAAAATCAAACTCTGTGGTGGCAAGGGCCGCAGTCATTGAAAACGTTCGATGAAAAATTAGAAACAAAGGCAAGCATTTATACCACGGATCAAGAAATAAAAGCAAAATTAACACCAAGCAAAGTGAATGCTGCCCAAACAGACAACAAGGAAAGCATCATATTACAATTGCTAACTAAATTCAGCTCACTTAATAAAATAACTAAAACAGTAGCATGGCTTTTACGAGCCATCAGAACAATACAATTTAAGCAGATTCCAGCCAGGTTAAGTAAGAATAGTAGTTTGCCTGAATTTCTTACCTTGCGTGAACTGCGGAAAGCAAAGTTACTCATTATAAAACATGTACAAAGAACTGAGTTTGCAGACGAAATCATGTCATTACGAAAACATAATAAATTAAGTAGCAGAAGTAATTTACTAAAATTAAATCCTTTTCTCGATGACGAAGGGGTTTTACGAGTTGGAGGCCGTTTAACCAAAGCAAACATGAGCATGGAAATGAAGCATCCAGCCATATTGCCTCACAGCAGTCGGCTTACTACTTTAATAATAGAGCAAGCTCATCAGCTCATCTTTCATGGTGGACCGCGATTAACTTTATTTAATCTTAGGCAGAGATATTGGATAATCGCTGGGAATAAAGCTGTAAGAAAAGAAGTGCGAAACTGCGTCACCTGTAGAAAATATGAGCCCAAACTACAGCATCAATTGATGGGAGAATTACCCGTAGCCAGAAGCAACCCCGCCCCGCCATTTTATCACACCGGAGTGGATTATACAGGTTTCGTAGATGTTAAAAGCAACAAGGGGCGTGGAATTAAGACCACAAAAGGATATATTGCTTTGTTTATTTGTCTAGCGACTAAAGCTGTACATTTAGAGCTTGTATCCGACCTAAGCAGTATTGGGTTCTTAGCAGCATTACGGCGAATGGCTGCCAGAAGAGGAGCGCCACGCCATCTATACAAGCTGTAACAAATATAACGCAATTCCTGAAAGTAGTTGGTTCAGAATCGGCTTCTGAATCCATTTCCGTCATTAAAAATAGGTGTTAAATTTTGACGGAAAAATCTTTTAATTAACTTAAATTGGAAGCACAGTATCATGACAAGTTAGTACAATTCTTAATTCAAGGAAATTGAAACCTTAACGCAGCGCAATAAAGCATACTTAAACGCACGACATAGTTTGTAGTTCACAGATAGCTCGTAATACACACATGACAAGTTAATACAATTCTTAATTCAAGGAAATTTAAACCTTAACGCAGCGCAATAAAGCCTACTTAAACGCACGACATAATTTGTAGTTCACACATAGCTCGTAATACACACACATAAATAATATCAACGCATTTTACTTCAAAGGTAGTGAGCATCAAAATAGGTAAATTAAAGAAATTCCAACCTTGGCTCCAATGAGTAAGGATTATTGAAATGCACGACCCAACATAGTTCGGTCATCAGAGTTACACATAAACAATTTTTAGGGATTTTAAAATAAATACAATTAATTTAAAGAAATTTAGAACTTATTTCAAAGAGATAAAGCATTTGTCGGCTACCCCTTTGAGTTTTATGCGAAATGCCGACAAACGCGCCGCCGCTGCCGCCCGACTAACATGAGTACCTAGCATCAAAAGCTAGTCATCCGCCGGTAGCGATCTAATGTAGTTGTTGCTTGGCTAACTTCTCCGTCATACTCTTGTTTCCGCGCGCGATGGCTTTCCGCTATACCAACATCCAGTACACGGAGATGGTGAGGACCCTGGCTCGTTGTCTGGATAAAGTCGCGTTAGCTTGTCGGGAGTTAAATGCCCGTTATGGCTGCAGTGTGAGTGCCAGGACGATGCTTGCTGCCACTCAGCGACTGAGGGACTCCGGGACTTTCTTTCCAAATACGGCTTTGGACACGGGGACGAATGTGCGGACTACTCGACTGCAAGAGCGAGATACCTAACTGCGGTTCCTGCAGGAGACTTTGCCGGACTTACTAGATGACGTCCCTGCCGGTCTTTTACGTGACATGTTTTACCAACAAGACGGCGCTCCCGCGCATTTCACGTGGACCGTTCGACGGCATCTGGATGCGGAGTATGGCATTCGTTGAATAGGTCGCGGAGGACCTGTACCGTGGCCTCCCAGATGGCCTGACTTAACGCCACTAGACTTTTATTTGTGGGGTCGCATAAAATCGCTCGTGTACGTCAGTCAATGTACAAGTGTCGATGAACTTAAATCGAAAATTGAAGAAGCATTTGTGATAGTGAAACGTGACACTGAAGTGCTTACAAAATTAAAACACAATTTAAGAAAGCGTGCAAATAAGTGCATAGGCCAATGCGGTGGTTATTTTGAAAGTATAATGAAAGTGGATCGCCGAAATAGTGTAAATTAATTAAGTGTAAAGTGTAAATAGTTCAGTCACGTAAGTACCTACTTCTTCCTATCAATACGATTGTATTCTAATCACTGTAAATGAAAAATGATTTAAATCTTTTAAACACGCCGTCTTTGAATATTTTTGTAGTAGGTACAAACAATAAACTGTACCTAAACACAACTTTTCGCGTTCGCGCCGCGCGGGTGTGACATCTCTAAAGATACCTAGGTAGATACTCGTAAAAACGACACGCGACGAATGAAACGGCGGCCGCGCGTAGAGCGTAGAGACAATTCAAAGCCGGTCTAAAGCCTGTGAAAGTGTGATGGAAAGATTGAATTTTACACGGTGTTATCGCATAGGTATCACTACCATATCTAGCTAAAGTAATATTTGGTCGTTGAATTCGTACGGTCATTACGGTCAATAGTCATAGGTACCGCAGTAATGCCTACACCTATCTACAGTTCAAGCTAGTGATGCGGCCTTGCCGTGTGTGCACGCGCCGCTAGCATTGAACAAACATAAGTACCTACTTCAATGCTAAACCTAATTTTAAGGTCCGTAAAGTACACGTGCACATAAATAATATCAAAGCATTTTACATTTGAAGTAGGTAGAGCGCGTTTAATAAAACAGTTGATGTAAGAGAATTTAATCCATTCGTCCCAACAACAAGGCTTATTTAAATGCACGACCGATTTGTATTCCGCATGTCTCATTAATTTGTCGAGAAATTAATGTCGAAAATAGTAGACAATTTTCTGGTACCTAGTACCTCCGTCCTTTGCAAATGTAAGAATAATGTGATAAGCGAGAGGCACAAAACCGGCTTTCCCTTTACATGCCGACGGGCGCGCTACACCCGGTCCCCGGCCGGCCATCATCAAAGTAGGTATTTTTCCGTGCGCGGGCACCGGGCACTCGGCAGCGAAGTTTGCTGTTTGTGGTTTAAATCTTTTTATGTTTCAATTATGAATTAGGTATGACCCAAATCTTTAACACAATTTGTTTTTTTTTTTCACGTAGGTAATAAGCAGTAGGTACTCATTTTTTATTTATTATGAATGATTTCAGACACAATGTAAATTGTTATTGAATAAATTAAATTGAAATTGAAGTAAACACGACCTATTTATCAGGTAGCTGATATTGCGATAGTTACGCATCTGAGATTATTTTCAACCGACTTCAAAAAGTTCTCAATCGACTGTATGTTTGTTACGCGATTTCTCCGGCAAATTTAAATCGATTTTGAAAAATCTTTTTTTAATGGACAGGGTATGCCTCAATCTTTGGAGTACTTTCAATCTCTGTTTTAAGGTGTCTTAATGGATTTCGATAAGAAGGAGGTACTAAAAAGCGGAAAATAAAAAGCTTTTTCACAAATAAGACAACCGCCTTCAAAAACTTAAAAGTGAAAAATAACTTTAGCACAGAACACACATGACTTAAGTATCGGAAGTCGGTGGCTTTGTTTCGTTTGTTGTTTTGTATTGCTTCTCTTTTTTATGAAAAAGCTTTGTTTTACCGTTCAAGCCGGCACCCGCCGCGCCCGCGCCGGCGGGTGCCGAACGGAGTCCGTTTTGTACTTCACATCGTTAACGGGTAAAAAGTAGCTGTATTAAATGCGTCCCCTTCACTAAGCTTAAAATTTTAGATTCGTGTTGAACTTGAATCAATCGTAAAAGTAAACAAAATTATTTGAAGCCGCTAAGTCCCAAGCCTGTGCACGTGTGATAGAAAGATGGAATCATAATGTTACTTGCTAGAAAACTATCAATAATTACATGGTAAACTCAATTTATTATCAAAAGTTATTCTTATCGGTCTGTGACATGTTAGGTACGTAAAATTCGTTCATTGAACTAACGCCTAACTTATGCCTACTGCACTGGTCAGCTGGCGGGCGCTCGAGTGTGTGCGTCGGTCGCTAGCATTGCATGAGTGTGTGCGTAGGGATGTTGTAGGACGCACATACGTTTTGCGTTTAGTAAGGATAACTATTTTATAAAAAAAGACTGGGTTTGGTTTACATTTATTAAATTACGGATGTTGTTTTAGACTTATAATTTAATATTCTAATTGGGGTGTCTGAGGTATAGCGTTAAATAAGATACACGTTGTATAGCGACAATGGGACGAATTTCGTAGGTGCAAATAGAATGCTACAGGAAAGCTATCACGATTTCGAAAACGCATATGATCGTAATTTTTTCGCAGAGCTTACCGATCTAAATATAGAATGGCACTTTAACGCGCCATCTTGGCCAAGTGGAGGAGGTCTATGGGAGCGAGCCATTAGAAGCTTAAAATATCACCTCAAGCGAGTAATTGGAGAGCAGAAATTAACTTTCGAAGAGTTCAGTACTATATTAGCACAGGTAGAGGCTTGTCTGAACTCCAGACCCTTGTGTGCCTTGTCTGAAGATATCGAAGATTTGAACGTACTTACTCCAGCGCATTTCTTGACCAGAAGGCCTGGAACAGCCATAATTGAAACAAAAACAGATGCTCGAACTAGATGGCACTTATCAGCTAAGATAGTAAATGACATATGGAAGAAATGGAGATCGGAATACCTAACGCAGTTATCTGTAAGAAGCAAATGGCGAAGCACTGAGCAAAATATCAACATCAATGATTTAGTGACCATCCAGGACGACAATCTGCCACCTGGAAAATGGATGAAAAGTAAAAGCAAGAATGATGCAAGAATACTTCATATTCGAGATTACTTTTCCGTTGACCAGCCGAGATAGCTACAAAATCTATAAAATCATACCAGTTCCACGGCAAGTTCAAAATGATATGATTAGCGTACTACCAGCTGCAGACTTTGTAGCTATAAGTTTGAAAAAGGATGCTTTCTCAAACTTATAGCTACTTTTCATTTATAGAGCTCCAGTTATGTCAGCACAATGACATCTCATATTTGTGCCAAGCTAACAAACCAATTAATCATTTAAGCATTGATGAAAAATTCTGCAAAGTGGATAGCAATTTAAAACAATGCATTGTAACTAATCCCCTTGTCAAGACAGGTGGATCGAATTAAATTAGCATGCGAGGTTTATGTACTTTTGCTGCAATACCTACGCGGTGAGGATTATATGTCAAGATCAAGTTGCCTTTAAACAGGTGACAGGAGTCGGTATCATTGACCTAGATTCGAAATGCATAATAAAAAGTAACGAGTCTACTTTGTATGCTCATGCCCTATCAGCTAATACAATTAAATCTAACTCTGAAATTGTGACCCCTCAGATAGCAGAATTAAATCATATCGTTAATATATCGTTATCTCATTACACCGCATATGAAGATCCAATAAACAGCACATTAGCCGATCTGGGAGAACGAATAAAACAACTGAAATCTGCCAATACTAACTCACCAGATTACACTCTGTCTACGCATGACATTCATCAGTATACTATTTATTACTGCCTGCTAGGAGCAGCCGTTTTGGTGGCAGCGTACTTCATATGGAGGAGGTGTCGAGCAGTTTCTTCAGTGGAACTATCCCAAAGTGTAGCAAATAGTGTTGTGTTTTCGCGAAAGCAGAGCACGGCTGACCGTCAGCCTAGTGAAGTGAACATAACTAGTGCGAACACTGATTGTAAACGGGACATAGCTACGTCTCCTATATCTAAAACATGTCGCTTTAGATTAGAAGACGTGTAACATTTTTGTATCTTTTTGGCCCGGGAGCATGTACGGTGAAACCACACACTACCTAATAATGCACAATTGCTTATTCGTGCATTTTTACCTAATTTCATTAATTGATATTAGTCGAGCATTCAGTACACGATTAGCGGTCATCGCGTGTGCTCCCTCGCTCCTTTATATTACTAAACCTTTGGTCCGAACAATATATCTAATTTGACCGTTTAAGCAGCAGTATCATTTAGCCAACTTCCTAACTTCTACAGACATTTCATGTAAAATTGTATGTAATGAATATTTTTTTTTTGTTAAATTCAATTTTATATTTCTACACCGGCAACGGTAGTATATGTGAAGCTAAATATATTAATTTTAAGATCTCAATGTACCTACCATATACTCAGAAATAAATGATATTCTAAATTATATTCTATTCTACCGCTAAGTCAGCAATAGCTAAATAGGTAAAATAGCGAACTCATGGATTTGCAATGAGATTTGACTTACGCGGGTACCCTGCCGCGACATTATAGCGCCATTTCAACGAACAAACATTTGATGGCTCAACAAAACATATTATTTTTTACTTTTTAAATAATTGCTTTTATGTTTTGCGTTGGGGGTTTTTTAAATGTTTAATTTAATTTTTATTTCAAAGTTTTTAAATGTAATTTAGTCTGGTTTTGAGAAGTTGTAGATACGTCTAAAGTTGTATTTCGTCACATGGATCTTTTTTGATATTAAAGATATCACCCTGAGAATGCGTTTGGTATATATAATTCAATTTTGGAAAAAGTGTGGATTGGATTCTTTTTGCGTAACTACGTCCAATTGGCACAACCGTACTCTGGCACAATCGTACCCAGTCTACCCTATGTTTAAACAGCCGGCTGTTTAAACAGCAGGGAACCGGTGATTTGACCCTTAGATTTTAAAATTAATTTTCAAGTTTTTAGTTTTCATTTCGTTAGTTAATTAATATTCCTCATTCCCTTTCAATACAGTATGCATTATTCTACTAGTCAAGCCCTTTCATTTGATATCCATATTAAGGGAGTCGTGGAAAAAAAATGTAATTCGCCATTTTGTGGTGCCGGTCATCTTGGCTTTGAAATTTATCATAATGTAAAGTATTCTACTAATGAAGCCCTTTCATTTGATACCCATATTGATGGAATTGTGAAAAAATATGTGATTAGCTATTTTGTAGCGGCGGCCATTTTGGTCCGATTTTCATCAAACATAGCTAAGAACAGTCTCGACTAATTCACCTTTCTAATAAAAGAAACAAAAACAAAATCGGTCCATCCGTTCGGGAGCTACGATGCCACACACACACACACACACACACACACACACACACACACACACACACACACAGACACGTCAAACTTATAACACCCCGTCGTTTTTACGTCGGGGGTTAAAAAGAATCACACCTTACTACCACAGTATAAGTATTAGTACTGCCGTACAGTAGCGACACGCTCCGCCTCCCTCTGAAACCGTTCCTCACCTCTCCCCGCATCGAATGACTGCTCTGGGAACTGCGTTTTTCTTCGAGCAGCGCGTAGACACGCACACAGACGCACGTATCTGTACAGTCTGTTATTTTAATAGCAGTGTAGGCAATTATATCGTTTCGTTTCTATGGAGTGTTGCGGGTGTGGTACTACCGAACTACACGGTAAAAAATAGGTATGCGTGGACAAAAATATATATACAAGGTGTAACGTCAAATACGCAAAACCTGAAAATAGTTTGATTACAATAACGAGCAGAATCAATTGAACCACTTTTTAATATAGGTCACATTTTTCAAAAAATCTTCATTATAAGAGAAGGGGCGGGTCTGGGTCTATGCTTTAACGGTTTCCGTACGGCATGCTTAACATGTTAGCATAGGTGCAGGCCTACCCTATCACCTCCTTCAGAGGTGATGGGGGGGCGTTGGTCTTGGGGGAGAGTGACAAGTTGGTCGCAAAGATCCCCAAGGCAAGTTCGGCGGATCTAGCCTTCTCGAGGTTGCCAGCCCTGTTACTGGGTCTAGCTCATTAGGAAATAGACTCAAAACAGAAAACACCGAGCGCTTTTGTATAAAATATATATAGTATATATATATGTAAGGTTTATTTTATATTATTCATATATATAACCCAATCCAAGGTGTTATCCGTACCGTGCCGAGGGATGCGTGGCTGAGGGGGAGCTCAGTCGCTAACGGTGGCTATCCGACACCTGGACGAATCGGGTAGTATTTTCAGTCCTCCCATTGGCATGCGGGGCTCTGCTGATGGGCATTTTTAGTTCCCTAGCTTCTCGTGGGTTCAGTAATGGAAGCAAATAAAAAACAAATCAATTCTAGATCATCGTCTCCAGTTGGAGAACAGTTCTCTCCCCTTTTAGGGGATACGATAAGCCTAATGGAGGAGGTTTTACTAGCCTCCCCGGATAGGACAACACTGGTGGCGGGTGGGGGGATTAGTCCGGCCAGGGCAGGAGGCTCCTGTGACTCTGCCCAAAGGACGGAAAAGTCCTCTCATCGCCATGAGAGATTAGGTGGTGCAGCGCGGAAAATGCTCCGAAGGCTGTTAGCAGCCAATGTTCAGGCCGAAGAGGCCCGTGTGTTGGCCAAAAAGCCTTGGAGCGAGATCCCGCTCACCAACCTTCCGCCGGACCCGAAGGCTAAGAAGCGGATAAGGTCGGAGGATGAATCACCAAAGGAGCAACCCAGGAAGGCTCCTAAGGTGGAAGAGCCCGTAGTGCAGTCCAGCTACAGACAGGTCTTGGAGCAAACGCGCGTGGGGATTAAAAATGTGATCCCCATGAGCGAGGACCAGATGAAGCTGCTGCACCGCTCTCTTACTCTGGCGATGCTTAATCTCACCGACATGGGTAAGGGGCCGAGATTTACGGGCTTCACGCACAGACCTGGGTTCGTCATCATCACCTGCGGGGACCAGGCCAGCCTAAAATGGCTGTCCGAAAGGGTCCCCTCTATCAAACCCTGGAGTGGGGCATCGCTTTCCGTTATTCCGGAAAGCGAGTTGCCGAAACCCGCCGTAGGGACCATTTTTATCCCCAGCAATGAGGCAGAGTCGATTGCCGAAGCTACCCATTTGCTGGGGCTTCAGAATGAAGGGCTCAACACGGGGCTCTGGACAGTCGCGCACAGCAGGGCGGAGGGGAATGGGCATGTGGTGTCCTTTTTCCTTGACGATCCTTCTGTCGCGGCCCTTAGGGCTAGGAACTTTGAGGTCGTTCTTGGTTTTAAAATGCTTTATTTTAAAATCAAGAGCGACCCAAAGGTTGGCCCTTCAGCGACAGCTGCGGGACCAGAGAGGGAACGGCAAAAATCCACGTCGGGGGGCTCGGAGAGGCGGTGTGGGGAGGAACCTGTTCCGCGACCAGTCGCGGCCGAGGTGACTCCCGTGCCAGTGCCTCGGAGTGACCCTGGACACGCGGAACCTCAGCCGTCCACCTCCAGAGGGCTCCCTGCATTGCGGGGGCGTGGCTCTGGGAGAGCCTGGCCGCACTTCGCTGCGGGCGGAAGGGCTCAGAGCGCGGTGCCTCGCGAGCAGGTGGCAGGAGGGGCGGGGTCCGCGGGGCAGAAGAGGTACGCCTGGCGTGCAGGTCGGGGGCGAGCACGTCCCAAGCCTGCACGCTCGGGAAACTAGAGGGGGCTACCCAGGTGGGAATGGTGAGGGTCCTGCAGGCAAACCTCCATCATGCTGCGGCAGCGGCTGCGGTAATGGAGCGCTGCATTGCGAAGGGCATAGCCAACCTCGCCCTGATCCAAGAGCCTTGGGTAGCCAACAACCAGGTTCTGGGACTGAACGGTGCCGGTAAGATCCTTAGTAACGGTACTGGTATAAGACCCAGAGCATGTATTTTATTTAACAACTGTGTTGATTTCTTGCCAATTACAGAAGTTTGCAATGACGACTTGGTAGCGGCCTTTGTCAACCTCAAAGGGTGGTGCGGGGCCAGGGTGATCGTGTGCTCCGCATAATATCTTCCTGGAGAGAGGGACAACCCGACGGAAGACTTGGTGAGGGTGGTGGAATACGCCGCCCGACACAACGCTGAGCTTCTAATAGGATGTGACGCCAACGCCCATCACTCCTCATGGGGGAGTACCGACACCAACAGAAGGGGTGAGTTACTCTTTGACTTTTTATTAACTAATAACCTAATTACGCTAAATGTAGGCTGTGAGCCAACTTTTGTGACTCGAGCAAGGCAGGAGGTATTAGATATTACGATCGCCACTACTAACCTGGCCAGACACATAAATGACTGGCATGTCAGCAGTGAGAATTCAATGTCGGACCACAGACATATTGCTTTTGAGGTTAGGGCCGCTCTGGACGCCCAAACCATAACTTATAGGGACACAAGATGCACTGACTGGGGAGGTTTTAGGAACCAACTTAGACAAAATCTTGACACCTTTCCAAAAACAATCAGAACAGTTGAGAGCCTAGAAATAGCTGTGGAAATTCTAACCATAGGACTGAAACAAGCCTTTGAGGAGAATTGCCCGGAGAAAACAAAGACCTCAACTAGAGAAGTACCCTGGTGGAGCCCTGGACTTGAAAAGTGTAGCATAGACTTACCCCAACAACAGCCAGCGTTCAATAGACCTCGGAACGAGGACTGGCGTAGGGCTGCCAAAATCATAAGACCCAATCAGTTTAAGTGGGCCGTTGACTCTTTCAAACCTAACAAAGCCTGCGGGGAGGATAGGATAACACCAGCCTTGTTACAACAAGGGGTAAATATCCTTCTTCCCCATCTGGTCAAAATCTTCAGAGCAAGTTTTGCCTGGGGACATGTACCAGAACGATGGACTATAGCCAAAGTCCTTTTTATACCTAAAGCTGGCAAGAAGGATTACAGCCAGCCAAAGTCCTTCAGACCAATAAGCCTCTCTTCATTCCTCCTCAAGACGATGGAGAAGGTGCTTGATAGGTATATTAGAGATGTAACTCTGGTAAGTAAACCAATCCACGGCAGTCAACATGCGTACCGTAAGGGCAAATCTACGGAGACTGCCCTCACGAGCCTGATAGACAAAGTGGAAAAAGCTACAGAAGACAAGGAAATAGCGCTTTGTGCATTCCTAGACATTGAAGGGGCTTTTGATAACTCACCGACTCCTTTGCTAGTCAATGGGCTGATAGGCAAGAGTGTCGACCCGACTACGGTTAGGTGGGTAGAATCCATGCTCACCAGCAGAGGAGTAAAAATGTCCCTTCATCAGACTTCAATCCAGGTACCCACAGCAAAGGGTTGTCCACAGGGCGGTGTCCTGTCGCCACTTCTGTGGACCCTTGCAGTGGACGAACTTTTGCACAAATTGGCAGAATCTCGCATTGATGCGCAAGGCTATGCGGATGACTTAGTAATCATTGTGAGAGGCTTTTGCCAATCTACTATCTCTAGTAGAATGCAAAAAGGCCTTAGCATTGTCAGTGATTGGTGTAACAGAAGTGGCCTCTCTGTTAATCCTGACAAAACATCTATTGTACCCTTCACGAAAAAACGGCGTTTGGACAGACTGGCAATGCCAAAGCTGAATGGGAAGGAGATAGCTTTCTCCACGGAGGTTAAATATTTGGGCGTAACTATCGACCAAAAGCTGACGTGGAACCCTCACATAGACAATGTGCTAAAAAAAGCCAAGATGGCAATTGATATTAGTGGTCGAATGATGGGTAGCAACTGGGGTATTAACCCCAAAACACTCTGTGGACGTACACAGCTATTGTGCGGCCGATCATAACGTACGCATCAGTAGTGTGGCACGATAAAGCACATCAGACCACCACTATAAAGAAACTAGACAGTCTTCAGAGAACTGTCAGTAAAATGGCTGCAGGAGCTATGTCAACAAGTCCGGGAATGGCACTGAACGCCCTGCTTGGACTACCGCCTCTACATTTATATATACACAAAGAGGCGAAAGCAAGCATGTACAGGGCCAAGGTCCGGGGCAGTGGTTGCTGGCTCTCGCAGAAAATGAGGACCTTACAGGACTCAATATTGGAAATGCCAGTTCTCGGCATGACAACTGATGTCATGCTAGTGCGGCATGTATTTGAGAAGCGATATTCCGTGGAAATCCCTTCAAGGGACTACTGGACCAAAAGCCAGCCTCCTCAGGTGGCAGGCTGCATGATCTGGTACACGGATGGTTCCAAAATAGGATCCAAAGTAGGTTGTGGGATAAATGGAGTGCGACCGAGGTTCAGCAAAAGTGTAAACCTGGGACAGTACGCCTCCATTTTCCAAGCAGAGGTGTACGCCATCCTAGAATGTGTGGAAATAAATCTGCAAAGGCAATACGTCAACCTAACCATACACATTAATTCTGATAGCCAAGCTGCTCTACTAGCGCTGAACTCGAATTTAGTCTCATCGAAACTGGTAGAGGAATGCATGGCTAAACTCAACTCTCTAGGCAATAAGAATAGAGTAGTATTAAGATGGGTGCCTGGGCATGCAGGCATCATTGGCAATGAACGTGCCGATGAGCTTGCAAGGGCGGGGGCGCATATCACGCAACAGGGTCCGGAGCTCTTCTGTGGCGTACCGAAAAGCCTAGCTCAGAGCACCCTGACCAAAGCATGCCTCGAAGCTTCCAGAAAGTTATGGAAGGAGTCTCCGGGCATGTTACACTCGAAAGCACTTATCAAAGCCTATGACAGAAGGCTTAGTAACCAAGTCCTAGCACTCAGTAGGAACAACTTGCGCATTGTAGCTAGAGCCACTACAGGACATTGCTGCTTAAACAAGCACATGTTCCACCTGGGGTTAAGTGCTACGCAAACCTGCAGACGCTGTAATGAGGCTGATGAAACGCCACTTCACCATCTGGGGGAATGCGGAGCACTAATGCACAAGCGCAACAATCATCTGGGCAAATACCTGTTAAGCCCGGATGAACTAATGGAGATCGCCCCAAAGCAGATCCTGCAGTTCATAACAGCTGCAGGGTTTGGCGGCGATCTCTAACCAACACAAGCGGCGATCACAATAGACCAACTCTGGTCGCAGTGATATCACAGCCGCAAAAAGCAAATTAAAAAAAAAAAAATATATATATAACACCCCGTCGTTTTTACGTCGGGGGTTAAAAAGAATCACACCTTACTACCACAGTATAAGTATTAGTACTGCCGTACAGTAGCGACACGCTCCGCCTCCCTCTGAAACCGTTCCTCACCTCTCCCCGCATCGAATGACTGCTCTGGGAACTGCGTTTTTCTTCGAGCGGCGCGTAGACACGTACACAGACGCACGTATCTGTACAGTCTGTTATTTTAATAGCAGTGTAGGCAATTATATCGTTTCGTTTCTATGGAGTGTTGCGGGTGTGGTACTACCGAACTACACGGTAAAAAATAGGTATGCGTGGACAAAAATATATATACAAGGTGTAACGTCAAATACGCAAAACCTGAAAATAGTTTGATTACATTATCGAGCAGAATCAATTGAACCACTTTTTAATATAGGTCACATTTTTCAAAAAATCTTCATTATACATGTTGCCCTGTCTATTTATTAATAAGTCAAGCCATCACGTGCGCAAACCTGCTAAAATAGGTAAACAAACACAAATGGTTGTCGTCCAATTTAAATTTTCTCATACGCGTGATAATAATAGTTATTATTTCAATGCAAATACGAGTCTTGGTAAAACTACTAACAGCACATGAAACCTTTATTTTTTATTTTTTTTTCTTTCAGAATTAGGTTAATTGAATTAAAAATAATTTGGGGTGTCTGAGATTTGCGTGTTTAACGTTACACCTTGTATATACTTGTCGATTTGGGAACCTTCTCCTTTGAAGTTGGTTATTTTTTTTTTAAACTAAGATAATCTTGAAAAAAGAATTACATTCTTTGTTTTGAGATTAAATAAATATTTTTGTATTCCGCTGAAAAACGCAATATTATTACTAAAATGTTAAAAGCCTGAA
This sequence comes from Charanyca ferruginea, assembly GCA_947361185.1. NCBI lineage: Eukaryota > Metazoa > Arthropoda > Insecta > Lepidoptera > Noctuidae > Charanyca > Charanyca ferruginea. The sequence goes on from OX376056.1 coordinate 34,468,695, forward strand.
TTAAATTCTGCAGTAATGTAGGACGTTGCTCACTTAAATTGTATTCTATTTTGTTTTCGTGTTTTGGTCTACTAACTCTAAATCGTCAACAACTTTGAATCTCATGAAAATAACTTTTGTAAAGTGGAACAACAACAAACTAGTTTTATTTTCGGCAACAAATTCCTTTTGTTTCATTTGAATTGTAAAACGGAATTCCATAAAACTCCTAGCAAACGTGGGTATATAAAGTCAACAAGAAAATTCATCATGATTTTTATGTCACAAACCAAATATGTTATAACAATGTTGTATTATATTCAAAGTTATATGTTTGAGCCGTTTGGGGTTGAAACACTAGAACCATCCACCAGTTTTTAGATACATTGCTAAGCGGCTGGTCGACTCTTCACGTGACCAGAGGGCTGGTCTATTCTTAGGTCAAAAAATCAGCATTACCATACAACGTGGCAATGCTACTAGTGTTTTGGTCACTTGTCCCCCATTGAGAGCAATGCACACGAGATTTTTGATGCCCTCTCCATTTAGGCATATTACCGTTCTTAAGTTTGATATAAAAGTATTTATTTATGTTGAATTCTAGATTCTATGTAAAAGTAAACAACACACAATTTTCTACAGTTAAAAACAAAAGAAAACTAGCCCATATTTGCAACTTTTTTTATTAACGCTTTTTTTTATGAACACAAAGTTTTCAAAACTTTTTATTGTAAATGGTAACTTATCGACAGTCGTGTTAGCTCTGCAAGGTAATATTAGTACGTAAGCATTCTTTATGATAAAAATACTAAATAATAATTCACACATGTCACAAAAAGATAAGTTGACAGAACTATACTTCTGCACATGTTCTAGACAAAACAGTAGCTTTTAACAAAAATAAAGAGCTGGGAGGGGGTTGCTTATCCATCCATAGTTTACGAGGGCTGACACCGTAAATCTATCTAAAACCAATATCCTAAACTTCATATATGATAGTTGTTAAAGCAGTTCACTAGAACCATTCTTCAAACTTCCACTTTTCAATTTTTTCCTAGTGCCGTCACTGGTACTAGTTTGAAACTGTCGAACTAAACCAGAGTGTTGGAGCTTCAATAAATTCTGTTTTTTTTTGGAAGAATTGTGTAAAGAATGATATGAATGCAAAGGGAGTAAGTGAAACCTTGATGGTTGAAAGGACGGAACGGAAAAAGAGAAGAGAGGTCTTCACCTTTGCAGACGCCTACATCGGAAATTCCTGTTTTATAGTGTATCGTGGTATTGCGTACTCAGCTTAATACCCAATACGCTACGCTCCATCGCGATGTACAGACGCCAGCACATCAAAGTATGCCAAACTAACTTTTTCCAACTGAATCTTATTCTTCTATACTTAATATTATAAAGAGGTAAAATTTGTTTGTAAGTTTGTATGTAGGGGGTAATCTTCGGAACTGCTCATCGGATTTCATAAATTCTTTTACCAATAGGAAGCTACGTTATCCCGGAGTGCTATAGGCTATAAATTATATTGATATCATGGTCACTACCTGAGCTATCACAATTTTTGTCTAGCCAGGCGGAAAGAATTACCTCTTAAAACGGAGTTTTTTGCATGCGCTGCCTAAACAGTTTTATATAATTGTAAACAATGTTTGGCAACTTGGTCCGCCTTATATAGTGCTAAAATAAAGTCCGTAACACCATACTTCTATCTTTTATATTTTAGCCGATATAGTAGCTTTTATGATATAAAAAATGATTTTTCAACATACCTGCGTTTGGCCCATTTTTTAAACAACGAAATACTAAACCTTATCAAAAAGAATAACATTATGATCACAAGGACATCATAGAGATAAGATTTGCCCTTTAAAGTATGCCAATTGGTTAAGCAGTTTCGAAGATAATATAAAATTACTAAATTGCAAAATTCCGTCCAACATTCACCCACCGCATTAAGTAGAACATGCTTTTTTCGAATGTTTTATTCGATTACATAAAGCTCACCGAAAAACGATGATCGCCACGTTGATGGCGCTTTTGGCTCTCTGCAATACCGACGAATTTTCAAAAACTATATTGTACCATTAAAGTTCCACACTATTATTATACAGTACGGTCAACGTAACTTGGCGCGTCTGAAGTTAGCCGATTAGCTGCGCAGTAGACAATTTCGTTCCTAAAAGTTCCATTGCGCAGCCAAACAGCTAACTTCAGACGCGCCAAGTTACGTTGACCGTATTGTACGTGGGCTGATAACAAGTTCTCAAGACGATGGCGCGGTCATAACCTAGAAGGGCATCCAGCCATAAAAAGAGATGAAGCCTTGGGAAGAGTGTACGGTATACATTCGTATCCATCAGAATGCTTTTACATTAAAATTTTGTTGCACCACGTGCGTAGCCCAACTTCGTTCGAAGATTTAAAAACTCTGAATGGAGTAGTCAAGGAGACGTATCAAGCCGTTTGCTGGGACAGAGATTTGCTGGAAAATGATGATCACGTGGTTTTTTTTAAGAGAAGCTTCAATGTTGCAATGTTTGTTGAAAAATATTGAGTTACTAGCTGACCCGACAGACGTTGTCCTGTCCCTATCAACCTTACCGACCTACCTACCTACCCTACTAACCTACGTACCTATTAATATTAACATTATTCATATATATATAACATATATAACAGATTCGGATGGATTTTATCAGGGATATCTTCAAAGACGATTTTTGTGAAGACATCAGACACGGAGTTCAACGCCAAAATCCTTAAGCACGCCTTTTAATGATGACAGTATGTACGGTCACCAAAGGAGATAAGTATCCATGTCGCCGGAAACAGTTGAAGTTTACTTAGAAACCGATAGGTTTTTATGAATAAAATAAAATACAATTTATAGAGAATAAACAGTTCAATGATTTAATAAAATTTCATTTGAAAGCCCCTATTGGTTTCTAAGAAATCTTCAACTATTCCCGACGACATGAATACTTATCTCTTTTGCGTACTGTACATACAAAAAATACAAGTAGAAAATAAGCTTCGTGCAATGTGCAGGAAATGATGCAATAGACACATTGGTAAATCCGTATCAGAGAATTGGCTACTTTTGTGAATGAAAATTTGCTGAAGTTAGTCACAGATCTAAAGCAGACTTTAGATGCAATCATTGACAGCATAACGAACAATAAAGGCAAAATATTTATTTGGGACACTCCAAGTGGCACATGGAGAACATTTCTCGCTAATTTAATATCAACACATGTTAAGCAATCCTGTAAAATTGCTCTGGCAGTAGCTCCATCAGGGATTGCAGCTACTATAGTAGGCGCATAACACACAACTACCACCACACACACACTGCACATTCTACCTTCAAACTCCCATTGACATTTTCATTGGAGCAACAGTCGGTATGTTCGATACGCAAAAATGGGCCCCTTGGTCAGTTGTCACAAGTTTTTACCTTAAATATTTACTAGATAGAGAGACATTCGTTGACTTTATTCAAGGGCTATCATCCCTTAAGAACGATACAGTCAATGAAATCAATAATCTTATTTTATAACTAGCTTCTGCCCGCGACTTCGTACGCGGATCCTGTTGCTTATGCCAGCGACAACGGGGTCGGCAAAATCGAAGATCTGAAACGTCTGATGTCGAATTCTAAGAGCCCGGGGACGGGAAAACAACGAAGTGCGCGAGATGATTCGAGACGTCCAAAAAGTACAATTTTAAATCATACCTCCGATGGCGGAGTATGTGGCGTAGTCAATCATAGGAGTATAGGTACGTAAATGAACTCCGTTCCTTATCAACCCAAGGAAGGTCCCCATGACCTACGGCTATATCTTGAGACACATCCGATTCTTCAGATGATATCGACATTCTGTTCAGAGAATGTCAAAGTCGATCAGAATTCAAACGTTCGTTGCGCTCTTCTTCTGTCGCTTCATGCCGTACTCCAGCAATTCTTTTTCTATCACTTTCTAACTGATTATAAATATTTTGTTGTGTGCGTGTTCGGGACAATCTATACTATAATATTATAAAGCTGAAGTTTGTTTGTTTGTTTGGTTGGACGCGCTAATCTCAGGATCTACTGGTTCCAAATAAAAAAATCTTTTTGTGTTGGATAGTCCATTTACCGAGGAAGGCTATAAGTAGGCCAATGCGAAGCTGGGTCGGGTCGCTAGTGTATGATAATCTCGATCAGCAGTTAGGCGTGCATCACGTTCATCATTCGGTTCAAAAGACCTGTTAGTAGATGTGCGAATACGCTGAGAACTCAAGCGTGATTCTGTATCGGTAAACGTTTCCGATTCGCGAGACAATGCATGTCGCTCACGATCAGCGGACAGTCGCGCATCACGTTCCGCAGCAGATGCGTAGATACGCTGAGAACTCAAGCGCAATTCTCTATCCGTGAACGTCTCCGACTCGCGAGACAATGTATGACGTTTACGATCAGCGGTCAGTCGCGCATCATACTCTTCACTGGTCTCTAGAGACCTGGATGTAGATGCGTAAATACGCTGAGAACGCAGGCGTGCTTCGCGATTAGCTATGTTATTCTGTAAGAACTCACTCCAATTCTCACTTCTGATTCCGCAGTGAAAACTGTTTTAGGTAGTCTGTAACTCGATGAAAACTACGCTAGCGCTACTAAGTGTTTCGTTACTATTTAAGCGAATACCAAATACTTTTCACTTCAAGTAAGTGAAATCGGAAATGAGATAGGATTTGAATTCGTGAGTGAATTCTTACAGAATTGCACTGCTGAAGAGGTTTCCACGGAGCGAGTTGCAGCCTGATGTTCTCGAACAGCATCAAGTCTCTCCTGACGCTCTTCGGTAAATTCTTGGGATCTTAATTATGATCCTCAATCTTTTAGCTCCTTTGGAACATTGGGAAAAATTTGACCTCTTTCTAGGCATGGTTATAGTTTTATTGTAAAGAAGATATCTGATCAATTAAAATCTAAGTGACTGCTCCCCTGCGTTACCGGGTAGGCTACCGTGTCACGAAGATAAATGGAAAAGGAAATTAAACACCCAAATAACATAAGCCCGAAGGCATATTTATTCGATAAAAAAAAGTTAATGGGAATTTTGGCCAGTAGAGTCAAATTTTCAATGATATACCATCGTCATCAAAAATCAGTCCTAAACTGTTACCGCCTTCACCGCGTGGAGGTACTCCCAGCTTATGTTATTTTATAAGATACAGTGAAATTAGTGATAGCTTTGATTTTGACATCAGATGTTTCTGATCTTCGATTTTTATAAGTCAACAGGAAATGACCATCAGACCGAACAACTTTTGCTAAGACGTCATTCCTATATGTGTCATGGTGTAGCTGGGCTCTTGGAGTTCCACATCAGGTGTTCCAGATCTTCAAATTTATTCCCTCAGCAGAAAATGCTCATCACGTGGAACAATTTTTGCTATGGTACAATTTTTGTATCTCTTATAGTTTAGCTGGTCTGTTGCGGTTCTGCATCTGGTGTTCAAGTTTCCAAGATAAATTATAGCCTATATGTTGCCCAGACTTAATACCTATACAACAAAAGAAAAATCATTCAAATCCGCCCAGTAGTTCCGAAGATTAGCGTGTACAAACAAACAGACAGAATTTTTTTTTTGGATTCGTGCTCTATTACTGTTCCTAAACCCCCCTCAATTTTTTTTTTTAATATATTCAATGTACAGACACAGTTTTGTTACTGTTTTATTATATGTATATATATAGAAAAGCCTCCGACCAAGTCAAAATCTACAAGACCATTGATACAGTGTGTAATATCGAGGATGCAGTCCACTATCCGCCAGAATTTGTGAACTCCCTTATTCATCTGGTGTGCCACCTTACGAACTGCTATTGAAAATAGGAACGCCTAACATGCTTTTAAAAAATTTCAACGCACCTAACCTGTGCAATAGCACAATAGATTTATAATAACTTAACTGTACCGACCATTCTGATCGAACCAGGAGCTGGCCAGTTGAAGCCCATCCCGAGAATTTCAATGATTCCCACAGACCTGCATAGATCGTTCAAGCGACTCCAGTTTCCCGTAAAAAAAATTGCCCTGTCTAAATTAACAAAATCCAGGGACAAACTTCTCTTTGGCCAACCAAAGAGACAGACAAAGTTTGGCCCAAGAAAATAATGTTTTACCCATGGGCAGTTGGATCACCCAACAATCAAATTATTTTGTTACCGGAAAATAAAACAACCTTAAACAGTGAATACAGAGAGGCTTTAAATTAAATACCTATTTAATTTATTTAGCTACCTACCTATCTAGCCTAAATTTTATTAAATTCTTTCTCCTATAGAAAGCTACAGTATCAGTACCACTATCTTATGGGCGGTATTTTCGAAATCCACGCGGACGAAGTCGCGGGCGAAGTGCTAGTTTGTAATAAAGTTGAAAAACCATCAAGACAGACAGGTTGGGGTATCTTGATGTGCTGGCCTCTGTACTTACCAAGGTTTTTCTCTTATCACGTTGGCTTAAGAGTGATAGCAATCATTTAGGTAATAGCGGGGCTATCAGCCTAGATTGAGCATAAAGTACTTGAACAATTTTAATAGTAATCACAGTATCGTGGGTTTAATCTACTCTTGATCGAAACTATTTTGGACTCTTATTTCGTGCCAAGCCAATTTAAATTATATTATAATATTATTTTAAGTAGGACCGTTTACCTGTCCACGTGCCAGACTTTCAAGTCCTTATTCTAATTTAGAACTGGATTTATCTTATTACTTGATACTTTGAAGTCTAGAAATAATTAAAATAGGAAATAAATAAGGAAAATATGGCTAAATCAGTCAGAGTACTTAAGGAACGCTACTCGTAAAAGCTATTTTAACATACTGCCTCACATCATTATTCCTAACATAAATAACCCGCCTCTCTACTTTTCATGACATTCCATTAAGCCATAGATGATAACAATTGTCCACCAGGCACAAATCCAAATTCATACTTTTCCTATCCACCATATATCAACTTGCCCCCCCCCCCCCCCCAGGCCATCAGCTGGCGAGTTCTAGCGACGCTCTTGCAAGCTTATATTTATGGACAAATAACTTATGGAAAACCTACAAACACAACTTTCAACAGTCGCTTACGCGACCATTAGATCAGCTAGGTCCACCTGGAGGATTGTGTTGACATAATTCTTTCAATACTTCTTTCCTTATATCCACTTGAGTAAAGACGCGATTACACCATTAGCATTAGTTGTTAATTATATTAAATACTTGCACTTTGCCAGTGACTTATCCTCCTGAATTTCTCAAGGATCCCTATTTTTTTCAAAATAAATATTCCCTATGTTACTCATGGATAATGTAGTATTATAATGGTGAAATCGATGGGGAAGAAAGGTTCTCGAGTGGCGCCCACGAACCGAAAGACGCAGCGTTGGTAGGCCTCCTACCAGATGGACCAACGACATCGTCAAGGTAACCGGTGGATGCAAGCAGCAGGTTGCCGCTCGTTGTGGCGTTTTATGGGGGAGACCTATGCTCAACAGTAGATCTTTCGGCTGATGATGATGATGAATGGCGAAATAATTTTTTAAATCGTATTAGTAGTAGTTGTAGTTTTTGAGTTTATTCGTTACAAACACACAAAAATACAAATCTTTCTTATTTATAATATTAACTAGCGACCCGACCCAGTTTCGCATGGACCTTATAGCCTTCCTCGATAAATGGACTATTTAACACAAAAATAATTTTTCAATTCGATTTGATCCTGAGATTTGCGCGTTCAACCAAACAAACAAACTCTTCAGCTTTATTAATATTATATTTTTATTATTAATAAGTAATAATCTATCTATATGTCGCAGTAAGATAGATAAAGCCGTAATATAGTTATATCCCTGGGGATATAATTATATACCGTAACATAGTTATACGAAAGCGATTCTTTACTATCTCACTAGGAATATAGTTATAAAACCGTCCAAGTTTAGTGATATACTTATATTACTAGATTAAGTTAAGTGAAATAGCTTTCGGAGTGTGCGGCGCAGGCGCTGCTGAGAGAAATATGGCAAAAATTGTCGCGCTTTGGTGGCTAAGGTTATTTAAAATGTTCCTGTAAAAATTCGAATATACAGTGTTCTACTAAAAGATGTGCCTGTAAGAAGCATTCAGTCTATGTAATTCTAAATGTCATGATTCCTCTTCTTGTCTGAACAAAAATTTAAAAATACTTTTAAAGAAACCAAGATCTCAACTTGTTGATAAGAAATAAAAATATCTCAAAACTGTTTGGCTTTTAAAGATTTTTAATGTTTGATTAGTTTTAATTGTATTGTTAATATTTAAATTCCAAAAAATATGATCGTTTTAATTATAATTACTTTAATACGTGTTAATGTCACAAAGTATTGTAACTAACTGCAGGATACATAAAGTTGATTTATTAATAAAGATAAAACCAATAAAATTTTGTTTTATTTAATTATATACGGTAGATTTCTATTTCACTAAGCTTAATCAAGTAATGGGTCTGTCTCAAAAAAGTGGCACACTTTTGAAATTTTTTCAATTTTTCAAAAATATTTGAGAATAAATAAGCTTTAATATACTACATTATGATGACAATATGATACAATATGACTTTTTTGAGACAAACCCTAATATATTTGTAACACTGAACTTAATCTAGTAATATAAGTATATCACTAAACTTCCACGGTTTTATAACTATATTCCTAGTGAGATAGTAAAGAATCGCTTTCGTATAACTATGTTACGGTATAATGTTACCTATAATCCATACAAAGCTTTATGGCGGCGCGTCGTTGCAATTTTTTCGTCCAACTTTTTGTCTTGTAAAACACATGATATTTATGTTGATAGAACGAGTTGTGCCAACTGTACCCCACCAACTTACCCTGTACCCCGTCTGTTTTCCGACATATTGTTTTATTTGATGCGAATCCGAAGTATTCGGGTTTCGTTGAGATTGTCATTCGTCTTTGTTCGGATTGAAACTTTGTTGGATATGTTTATGAAGTAGGTACAATGTTTGTGGTGTATAATGTGTATATCTACAAAAATAGTTGAAATTCAGGGTAACTTTTCTGAGGTTATCTTATGTCTACCGGTCTCTAGAGAGACAGACTAGGCAGACTCGTCTCACCATTAATTTGTTGTTTTCTCTATCTTTGTATGTATTTTTAGCTCTCTACTTTGTATATTTTATTTGTATTTATGTATACATGCATTTATTATTTTATTGTTGTACATTTTAAGTATCTCTTCACCATGTCTCTGCATCACCCTAAGGTAGACTAGTAGAAAATGCTCAAGGCATTAAGTCCGCCTTTTTACAGTTTTTTTATGTGCCTAAAGTTTAATAAATAAATAAAAGTATAAAATATAGATATCGAGTTTAAATTATTTAGTAGCCAACAGCTATCATGACCCTATTTAGCCACGAGACAGCTGAAACCACGCAATCTGTGATGGATTATAATATCGCTACGCCGTAGCACCTACGGCGTAGCGACGTGTGTCGTAGCTGTCTACGACGTAGCAACCAACAGGACAATGCGGATATAACACCACCAATCATAAGATACTGCTTACGAGCTGTCAAAACGAGATTCCCTCGTAGATTTTGTAAGGCAGTAGCTAACTGTGACGTCACTTTGTTTGCCAACTCCATTTTTTGTTACTATTGGATTTCAAAGTAACTTAAACGGCTCCTCCGTTTAAGTTACTTCTCTTCTCTACCTCATGGGTAGACTCTCTCTAGCTCCTATATAGTAAAAGCCATACTGATGACCGTGTGATCAGTATCAAACGGTCATGATTAAGCTACGCTTACCGCGGTCAGTCCGTGGATGGGTGCTCATCTATTACCAACCGAAAACCCTCCGTACCTCGGAAAGCACCTGAAGCTGTTGGTCCCAGCTGTCATTCGTAGATCTTTAACAGTTGTATCGTGTTGCCCAGTAACTGGGTTCAGGAGGTCGGACCGCAAATTGATCCATGTAAAACCCTAGTGTTACTAACACTGATATGGTTGGATTGGAAGCCGACCCCAGCATGGTTGGAAAAATGCTAAGTAGAAGATGATTTCAAAGGAACTAAAATCAAATGTCACAGTTAATTGAAAATTACGAATAAAACCAAGTCTTTTTTATTAAAGATGTGTCTTTAAATTATTGGTTAATGATGTCTTCCAAGAACACATTTAAAAAATACCCTGTTTTTAAACAATATTAACTTATTCAAAAATCTTTAAATGTACAGTGGGTGATAGCTATTATCTGACCCACCCTAAAAACAAACGAGTTTAAACCCTCTGTCTGTAACAATAAGGGTTATTCAATTTGTATGAGTTCATCTGACTAGCGCTACTCGATAAACAAATACAATAATAAAACAGACACGCAAAACTGATCTTTAAAACGTTAGGATTAGGATATTTATAACTACTTGTTATGCAATTTTGATTTTTATGCGGTAAGACTTAAAGTCTACCAAAGTATTGTAAAATAATTATCATTTTAACCTAACTTGTAATAAGTGGGTAGTTGAAAGACAAATGCGTATTCATTGTAAAACTGGTATTCAAATCTTACTAAGGATATGGGTAGGAAAATAAAAAAATACCGTGACTATAACTAAAGCTAGTCTACGCACAATTGCAATGACTACGGGCGAACATTTTCTGTGTTGCCTTTCTAAATTGCGAATAGCCCACGCCTTTTTAAAATTATTAAATATAATCTTTGTAGCTTTATTAACATGTCTCAATTGAGTGATTATTTAAAATACAAAATAATCTATTTGCACGAGGAGAATATTGGCATCAGAGAGATTGCAAGGAGACTTAATATAGCAGTAAGTGTATTTTTCTAATTTTAAACCACGTTTTTATATCTAGCTATTCCTTGTGCCGTGACGTAAACAAACATTTTTTTTTATATACTTAAACGTAAAGTGACGCCGTTTAATTTCTTTGTTTCAGAAAATACTGTGAGATTGTGGTTAAGGCGTTTTAAAGAAACAGGAAATGTTCAAAAGGATCCTCCAGGACCAATGACTAAGAACTTGTGGAAATTGGAGGCCGATTTAATAGTCGCTAATATTTGGAAATGATACGTGATGTAATGTTGCCGACTGTGCGTGTTGCTTAGCCAAACACGGATATTTACTTCGTGCAGAGATGCTGTGGTGCAAAATTGGCTAACCAGTCAAGAAGGTGTCATAACAATAAGTTGGCCATCTAAAAGTCCTGATCTGAATCCAATAGAAAACTTGTGGGGTCAAATGACTTTAAACTGAGATTCATCAGAAGTCAGGACATGGAAATTTGGCGCAACTTGTGACTTCAACGTGGGAACTCATGAGAGGAAGTGATGCTTGCTAGAACATGGTGTGCAGTATGCGAAGCCGCTTGCAACAAATTATAGAGAAAGATGGTGCTCCACTTCGCTATTAAGACAGCATCACCGCCTGCAGTCAACAATACTTACGTCAGTGTGTGTGTTAAATAATCTGTTGTTATCATAATTCCTAAGGAAGTGTTAGTCATACAATGATGCAGGTTCTTATAACGATCATATTTAAAACTAAAAATACTTTAAAAAAATCTAAAAAGTATGTAATACATCAAAGTATTTTGTGCTGTTTTGACTAATATTTTATAAGTAGGTAGGTATGTATGACAGTAAGTTAATGTGGTGATGTTATTGTTATAAAATAGAAATATTATAGGTATATTTCTAAACATAATATAACATGTTGATTCACTACATTCAACACTTTGTAAAGCATGTAACAGATTACTTACCTACTTAAAAAATAATAAAAATGGGTATTTTATGGGCACTATTGAAACGAAGAACTGTTTTGTTGTCGCGTTAGCAACTTAAGGGGCTATATTAAACGACTTTTACAGATTTTAAACTGACAATCACATCAAAATGTGCAGTGTAAATGATTTGAAAAAAATATATGTTAAACTAGAACATTCTCTTAATCATATAGAAAGTGAATATTTTTGATTAAGTTCATATTAAATAGTTTAATTAACTCGTGAAGTTGTGTCTGACGCGGACAAAACATTGACAATCTCACAAAATCTACCAGGTATAATTATCCGAAACTTACACTATCTTACAGGCAATTTTATTATCTATCTTTTAGTATACGCCTTTTTTTTTAATTTTGAAAGAATACTACTTTTATTTAATTTATTCGACTAAATTTTGAAAGCTTTGGACGCAGACTGCGTCCGTTCTGCATCAGTTTTGCGTCCAAAACTCTCAAAGTTTAGTCGAAAAAATTAAATAAAAGTAGTATTCTTTCAAAATTAAAAAAAAAGCGTATACTAAAAGATAGACAATAAATTGTCTGTAAGATGGTGTAAGTTTCGGATAATTATACCTGGTAGATTTTGTGTGATTGTCAATGTTTTGTCCGCGTCAGACACAACTTCACGTATTAATTAATCTATATAATAAGAATATAATTAAAAATATTCACTTACTAAGTGATTAAGAGAATGTTCTAGTTTAACATATATATTTTTCAAATCATTTACACTGCACATTTTGACGTGATTGTCAGTTTAAAATCTGTAAAAGTCGTTTAATAGCCCCTTAAACAGAAAATTCACGCATAGCATAAGTAGTTTAGTATTCTAACTTCTTTTATAATATTGTAAGTAATTAATTTTTATTTATTTTGAATAAAATCTTTATCATTATCATAATTGTTTTTATTTTTTGTGGTTATTTGTATTTATATATTATGTATATAAATCTACTTTTCTTAATCTAATAGAAATAGTATTTTCAATTCAAAAAACATAAATGAATATTGAAAACTACAAAAAGTAAAATGTTAGATTCGAACTCGCAACCATGTTGACTCACTTGTTTCCACTGGTTCAACCACTAGACCAAACAGAATTAATTAAAATTAACAACTCCATCATGTGACAAAACAGTAGTCACTATAATTATCTACCTTATCGTTACGTATTAAAGATTAAATTGGCATAAGTATATTCTTTAATATATGCCTACCTTGAACAAGTCGTTCTAGTTCGTACGTATCGAATAACACTTATCTACTGCTAATTGCATAAGGTTAAAATTCGTCTAACTTTTAGTGGGTCAGTTAACAGCTATCACCGACTGTACATATAAGGCTTATTTCCCCATAAAAGTTATCACAAACAACAATCTGAATACGGTACTCATCATCGCCGTACTTTGAGAACAATTTATAAGAAAATATTGTCGTTGCGAAAGAAAAATCGTTTAAAAGAAAGTCTGAACTAAGTGGAACAGCTATTAATAAAAGGTCTTTATCTAAAGTTCTCACAAATTAGAATTGTTCGTTGACTTAAATCAATGTATTATTAACTTATGAACTATTTATTTTAATTCTAAGGTGCCAATTCTTCAAACTTATTTTAAGCTATTAACATCTCCTTCTCTCCAATAAATCAAGAAAGAGACAGATATCAATAAGAGCTGTCAAGAGTTTCGTAATTATATACTTAAACTTCCTCTTGAATCACTCTATCTATAAAAAATCCGTATCAAAATCCGCTGCGTAGTTTTAAAGACCTAAGCATACATAAGGACAGACAGACGCGGCGGGGGACTTTGTTTTATGATATGTAGTGATGTTCATACAATTACAGTTATCATTTAATAACGTATTGATTCGAAGCGAAGCGAAGTTCAAGGAAAAAACTAATTTGACATCTCTAACTTAGTTCTTATCTGTCGCCGTCCTTTTCTTCAGCTGTCTGGTAGTAAGAGATGCCAATTGTCTGATTTTAGTTTTGTTTGGGAACAAGGGAATCGGCACCCCGCAAATAGTTCATGATAATTATAAATATGACCTGTCTATTATTGTCCCACCGCAGGGCAAAAGCCTATTCTTATATAGAGGAGGCACGAGTATTGATCACCACACTTGCTCGAGGTAGATTGGTTATTTCTGACTTAAGTATATTCATTTTAAGTCCAGGTTTCCTCGCAATATTTTCCTTCACCGATGTCAGTGATATTCAAGACAAACTTAGGAAGTACATTATGAAATAGAAACATCATAAAAAAACATTAGGTTTAACATGATTTTTGACACATTTTAACATATTTATAAACTAGCTTTTGCCCGCGACTTTGTCCGCGTGAATGTCGGTTATCGCGGATGCAGATGAAGTCGCGGATTGTAAAAAGGATATGCCCTTCCCCAGGGTACAAGCTATGTATTTTCATACCAAATTTAATCAAAATCGGTTCAGCCGTTTTATTGTGAAAACAGACAGAGTTACTTTCACATCTATACATATAATAAAACAGTAACAAAACTGTGTCTGTACATTGAATATATTTAAAAAACAATAATTGAGGGGGGTTTAGGAACAGTAATAGAACACGAATCCAAAAAAAAATTCTGTCTGTTTGTCTGTTTGTTTGTACACGATAATCTTCGGAACTACTGGGCGGATTTGAATGATTTTTCTTTTGTTGTATAGGTATTAAGTCTGGGCAACATATAGGCTATAATTTATCTTGGAAACTTGAATACCTGATGCAGAACCGCAACAGACCAGCTCAACTATAAGAGATACGAAAATGGTACTATAGCAAAAATTGTTCCACGTGATGAGCATTTTCTGCTGAGAGAATAAATTTGAAGATCTGGAATACCTGATGTGGAACTCCAAGAGGCCAGCTACACCATGACACATATAGGAATGACGTCTTAGCAAAAGTTGTTCGGTCTGATGGGCATTTCCTGTTGACTTATAAAAATCGAAGATCAGAAACATCTGATGTGAAAATCAAAGCTATCACTAATTTCACTGTATCTTATAAAATAACATAAGCTGGGAGAACCTGCACGCGGTGAAGGCGGTAACAGTTTAGGACTGATTTTTGATGACGATGGTATGTCATTGAAAATTTGACTCTACTGGCCAAAACTCCCATTTATTTTTTGAAATTTTATCGAATAAATATGCCTCGGGCTTATGTTATTTGGGTGTTTAATTTCCTTTTCCATTTATCTTCGTGACACGGTAGCCTACCCGGAAACGCAGGGGAGCAGTCACTTAGATTTTAATTGATCAGGTATTTTCTTTACAATAAAACTATAACCATGCCTAGAAAGAGGTCAAATCTTCCCCAATGTTCCAAAGGAGCTAAAAGATTGAGGATCATAAGATCCCAAGAATCTACCGAAGAGCGTCAGGAGAGACTTGATGCTGTTCGAGAACATCAGGCTGCAACTCGCTCCGTGGAAACCTCTTCAGATCGCCAAGCACGCCTGCGTTCTCAGCGTATTTACGCATCTACATCCAGGTCTCTAGAGCCCAGTGAAGAGTATGATGCGCGACTGACCGCTGATCGTGAACGTCATACATTGTCTCGCGAGTCGGAGACGTTCACGGATAGAGAATTGCGCTTGAGTTCTAAGCGTATCTACGCATCTGCTGCGGAACGTGATGCGCGACTGTCCGCTGATCGTGAGCGACATGCATTGTCTCGCGAATCGGAAACGTTTACCGATTTAGAATCACGCTTTAGTTCTCAGCGTATTCGCACATCTACTAACAGGTCTTTTGAACCGAATGATGAACGTGATGCACGACTAACTGCTGATCGAGATTATCATACACTAGCGACCCGACCCAGCTTCGCATTGGCCTATAGCCTTCCTCGGTAAATGGACTATCCAACACAAAAAGATTTTTTTAATTCGAACCAGTAGATCCTGAGATTAGCGCGTTCAACCAAACAAACAAACAAACTTCAGCTTTATAATATTATAGTATAGATTGTCCTGAACACGCACACAACAAAATATTCATAATCAGTTAGACAGAAAAAGAATTGCTGGAGTACGGCATGAAGAGACAGAAGAAGAGCGCAACGAACGTATGAATTCTGATCGACTTCGACATTCTCTGGACAGAATGTCGATATCATCTGAAGAATCGGATGTGTCTCAAGATATAGCCGTAGGTCATGGCGACCTTCCTTGGGTTGGTAAGGAACGGAGTTCATTTACGTATACTCCTATGATTGACTACGCCACATATTCCGCCATCGGAGGTATAATTCAAAATTGTGCTTTTTGAACGTCTCGAATCATCTCGCGCATCCCGTTGTTTTCCCGTCCCCGGGCTCTTAGAATTCGACATCAGACGTTTCAGATCTTCGATTTTGCCGACCCCGTTGTCGCTGGCATAAGCAACAGGATCCGCGTACGAAGTCGCGGGCAGAGGCTAGTTTATAATATTCTTGTAATTTAACGTAATTTTAATTGGATGTTTTTTTTTAATATTTGTGATCGATACTTACAGCTAACCATGACTGGATTTGAATGAATGTACTGATAATAATAATAATAAAATTATGTATGTATACAGAAGTTTAATAAAAAAAATCTAATCTAATCTGAAAGTCACATTGGTAAAAAAAATGGCGTCAATTTGGTAGAGTACAGCTGCTTAAACTTTATCAAGCGCAAGTTCGATCGTGTATGGAGTACTGCTCTCATCTTTGGGACGGATCTGCCAGATACCAGCTTGATGCCCTAGAGTCAATTGAGAAACGAGCCAAGAGGATCATTGGCAATGATAGGCTCGTCGAGTCAAAGCTCCAAAGTCTTGAGCATCGACGCCGAGTTGCTGGCCTGTCGGTTTTCTATCGGTTGCATTTTGGGGAGTGTGCGACGGAATTGCATAATTTAATTCCGCCGAGCCCGTTCCATCATCGGACCACAAGACGTACGGCGATGCGCCACCGGCACACGGTGGACATCCCACCCACACGCACGAAACGTTTTGGGAATACATTCATTGTGCGTACTGCTAAGGAGTGGAATTCCCTGCCTGAGTCTGTGTTTCCTGATAGCTACAACCAGGGAGTATTTAAGGCAAGAGTGAATAGGTTACTTCTAGGCAAGCGTGCTCCATCTTAGACCGCATCATCGCTTCCCATCAGACTGTATGAAAAATTATATCGAAATAGATTAAAAACGGTTATAATACATGAACCGGCGCGACAGTAAAAAATTAAATTAAAAATTTAAAAAACCCCCAACGCTAAACATAGTGATTATTTCAAAAGTAAAAAATAATACCTTTTGTTGAGCCATCAAATGTTTGTTCGTTGAAATGGCGCTATAATGTTGCGGCGGGGTACCGCTTAAGCACAGAATACTTAATAGTACTACGTACTTAAGTAAGTCAGATCCTTCATTTCATTGACTATCTATTAATTTACCATCATTTAAGACCAACTTGTTTCGATACGATAAAAATTTTGTTGCAAATCTAGTTAGCATGAGTTCGCTATTTTAGCTATTAGTAATTATTGCTTTAAACTTAGCGATACGCCGCCGCGACATTATAGCGCCATTTCAACGAACAAACATTTGATGGCTCAACAAAAGGTATTATTTTTTACTTTTTAAATAATCACTATGTTTTGCGTTGGGGGTTTTTTTAAATTTTTATTTTAAATTTTTTAAACGTAATTTAGTTTGGTTTTGTTTAAAAGCTTTTAAAAATAATTTTCAAGTTTTTAGTTTTTAATTCTATAGTTAATATTCCTCATTCCCTTTCAATATAGTATACATTATTTTACTAGTCAAGCCCTTTCATTTGATACCCATTATATTGAGGGAGTTGTGAAAAAAATGAAATTCGCCATTTTGTGGTGGCGACCATCTTAGATTTGAAATTTGTCATAGTGTATAGTATTCCACTAGTCAAGCCCTTTCATTTGATACCCATATTGAGGGTGTTGTGAAAAAATATGTAATTCACCATTTTGTGGATGTAATTTACCATTTTGTGGCGGCGGCCATCTTGGACCGATTTTCATCAAACATAGCTAAGAACACTCCCGGCTAATTCATCTTTCAAATAAAAAAAAAAAACAAAATTAAAATCGGTTCATCCATTCGGGAGCTACGATGCCACAGACAGACACACACACACACTACAGTGCGGGATGTTAACAGGACACGTTCGAAACGCCACATTTGCTGACTGCACATTAAAAAAATTTAAGTCTGGCAGGAGAAAGGTAAATCTAAAGTCGTGGCGCCTTATGACTCTAAAAATCTTATGGCTAATTTAGTCATTAAGTAATCGCGAGAATAAATACAAACAATGATATTATATGGAGTTATTGTATAGATTTTTCTGCTATTATTTAAGGCCAAGTGGGGTGGGGGAGTGGGGGACTGCATTTAAAGTTGTCATTTAGAAATTAAGTTAAAAATATCTGTAGTATTTTTTATTATTATTATTAAATCGTCGGCCCACTTGATATAAGTGATCACAACCGCTAATTGGCATCTGCAATACTAGAAATCTCGCAGATGTATTGTTACCCTACGTGTCTAAACCTTCGGCACGTCAATTTCAGTTTCCACGCAGCATCTATGTAGCTCCGGCCACTATTCAATGACCCACAGATCCAAGATATATTCTCTCCCAGATAATGCTCCATTGTTGGTACATACAATGCGTACATCACTCCTATCAAAATGTGCAATGGATTCCCGTCTGGCCATCGATATTCAATATGGACGCATCATTTCGATGTTGACCGCACGTACGAAATTGTTGGTTGGGTATTTGGCATGCATGACTAGAGTTGCGGTTAGTACATTAGTCTTTGAAATCTGCTACTTATGCCGTGAATAAAATCTATTTTATTCAGTGCAGGCAATCAGTGACATCAATCAATTTCATCCCGAGGGTGTCGTCTAAGACGACTAAAGGTAAATACGAAAAGTCGGACAGCAGAAGCTTCCGTGTCAACCACTTCACTGCGATCCCCAAGACGCGGTTACCTATCATAAGGTCGAAAAATATTTGACCGAATTTCATTTCACCTAAAACTTTTCAACTATTATCGTTTCGTTTTTTTTACTTCATCGAAGTCACGTCTGCCACTGTATCAGTTGACCTAGGTATTATCAATTCGATTTTTTTCGTTATTCCGATGTTTCATTTGGTCGATAAACTTTTTACCGAAGTTAGACTTAGCCGAATAACATTTGTTCGAAGTATTATGATTCCAAACATTCATTATGCCACTGTTTTAATTACCATATTTTCATTTTATCAAACGCCTAGAAAGTTTGTGCACACTATTTCATATCTGCTTCATTATCAGCTTCAAGCAAGCATGCAGCGTGCAAACAAGCATGAAACATGCAAGCAGGCATGCAACATGCACAAGCATTGTTTCTGTCACGGCTCCGGCGCTGCGGGGTCTGAGCGGCCCCACGCGAGCTTATCGTCGCAGATGGTTTTAATGCTCACCACCGCAGCTTCGGCTTGCTGGCCGGCGCCGGCCAGCCTCAGCCGCGGCGGCGAGTCTTCAAACCGCCTGCTCCTCAGCTCGCGGGCCGCCCCACCCCTCCGCGCCTACGCGGGCTTAAATTACACTCTAGGCGTAGGGCAGACAAGACTGCGTGAAGTCGGTTTTGCAGCGATTCGTTTCTGTCACTAAAATTTTGTAGCCTATTGATTTTTTATGACACTATTTTATTTTATATTGATAATGCTACCAGGTAATCTTATATATAAAAATCTTCTGTGCGTGTGTATGAAAGTGAACTCCTCCTAAACGGCTGGACCGATTTTGATGAAATGTTTTGTGTGTGTTCCAGTGGATTTGTGTATGGTTTAGATTCACAATTGGACCCGATGTGTGGCGTTGTAGTTCTAGGACTTGTTTTTATTTTCAGGCAGGACAACGTCTGCCGGGCCCGCTAGTATTCTGTAAAATGTTGTTTCGGTGTGGTGAAAATATGGCAAATAAATCATTTGGCAAATGAAAAAAGTTCAAAAGAGGCTTCGGCCAATAGCAAAAAGTTAATTTGTAAATCGACGAAAAATAGTTCGGTAAAATAATACTTATGACACATGATACTTCGATGATATAAAAATATGTCAAATAATGCTTATAGCAAAAAAAAACATCGGTGAATAGTTTTCGGAAAAATGAAACTCGGAAAAAAAAACATTTCGGAAAAGTGATCGGTTCCCCCAAGACGCCTACCAGTAAGGGAGGATGCCATAATCCGTAATCCCCACGCTTGGCAGGCGTCAAGCGTCACAGGGGGAGGCCTTTGTTCAACAGTGGACGTCTTCCGGCTGATGATGATGATGAATCAGTGACCGACAACGTGTAGAAGCCTGAAGGTCAACATCTAGTAACAATCTCATCTTAACGACAACCAATGTCAAGAATGTAGGTAAGTACAATTGCACCCCTAATATCTACCACCATACGCATCAACTGCAGTGGTATATACATCTCTCTGGGTGAATTTTGGCCTTGACCTTGAAGGTAGGCTGTCAATTCCCAGCATCAGGCGGGATGACAGCTCACCTCCCTGAATTCACTGAAAAAGATTCTCACAGAAAAGGCCGGCTGCCACCTGTCACTAAATTCTTTTGTCTTTTTTTCCATTCACTGTTTCTTACTTTATACTTAATCAATGTCACTCTGTATTTCAGTTAACTACGAATTAATACAGACTGACTTCTTTTCGCTACGTTTCTTTCGAGAGAGTGAGAGTACTAATGAATACAATTTTTTTTATTATTTAAGCAACCCTGAAACGTGACCAAAATATCTACTTTTCCATATATTTGAATCATATTGCAGACCATTTTTAGGTTTGTTCCCACTAGTTCGATTCATTAGTTCGATCGTCGAACTAGTGAGAACTTTTTTTCTCAATAGTTCGACCGTCGAACTACTAAGAGTTTTTTTTCTCATTTGTTCGACCGTCAAACTTATTTTATTTGAGAAACAAAAAACAATAAAATGTAAAAAAAACGCTTGTTTCGTTAAAAAGGAAGGAAGGATTATGTACATAATATGCAATTTTTCTAAAAAGTGCCCAACACTAATTTGTCCGCATGTTAATTGCTTTTGAGCATCAAAAATATAATCGTCATTGAATAAAACATTTTTTATTCTTTTAGTCTCTAATATAATTTCGATATAAAGACTATACAGAATCGTCCCGTAAAATATGCAATATTTGCAATAGGTTCACATGGCCTTTCGTTACAATGTTATTTATTTTATGATGCCATCCTTCTACCGCATTATTTGCTCGGTGGCGCTCGCCATAAACCGACCATATTCTATGATAATCATTCTTCATCCAGTAATTATTAAAATAATCTTTGACGTTCATCATGGATTTGCAATTTTCCATCATTTCATTTTGAATATACATCCATCCTGAAATAATTTCATTTGCTGGACGTAATGCCAAGTTGGCGCATAGTGAAATAATTCTTCTGTTGCGTTTGTTTTTACCAGGGTTTTTGTTTTGCGCCACAAGCTGTTCACGTAATGGTAGTAACAGCCTTTGACTGTAAGATTCATTTTTTGCAATGCTTTCATTGTGCCTTCTTCGAAATCTATCGTTACTTTAGCAGGCTTCTACTCTGGAATTTGGGACGCAATTAATTCAAATTAACATAAAAAAATATCAAAAAATAAAAAATACGTCAGCTTGACACTGACTCTGTACACTAAAAAAGGTTATGCTGTTGATGCTACATAGCTCCTCCCTAGCGTAACGTAATGACTACCTACATTCTTTTTGTTTCTGGTTAAGCTTGTTGAGATAAGCAAGACAGAAAAATATTTTTTCAAAATAAGTATGTATTTGATCAAGGATGTGGTACAGAAGTACAAACATAATGTATACAAATGTATACCTTTTTTTAACGAAACAAGTTCTTTTTGCATTTTATTGTTTCTCAAATTAAATAAGTTCGACAGTCGAACAAATGAGAAAAAAAAGACACGGTATTTCGACGGTCGAACTATTGAGAAAAAAAATTCTCACTAGTTCGACGATCGAACTAATGAATCGAACTAGTGAGAACAAATCCATTTTTATACTGCTATAATTTTTATATTTTAGAGTTGATCCCATAGCAAAAATGGTTCGTAATTTTGAATAAGTACTTTCGCTTTGCTGTAAGATGCGTAGTAAATGAAAAGTCAGCCAGTCAGTCAGTTTTTGCATAATGTCTGAATTGAGTGATCCACATTTTGAGCAATAACTGAAGACCCTTGAGAGTGACAAATCTGTTACTAGGGGCTATGAGTTTTGACTATTTTTGATTAAATGTACAGACAGATTTATTCATGAAATAAAAAAAGATCACTCAATCCAAATGCACATTATTTATATTTATATATTTATTTTTTTATTATAGCAAGTTATTAAAACTGTGCAAGACTTTACTTTGTCACCGCATCATCACGCTGCGCAGATAAACGTGAAGCTATATTTTGGTCCTTCGAGCCGGACGTGAAGTCAAAGTTGTTTTTATTCTATTTTAAAAATCAAAAATATTTTCTCTAAAGGATTAGACGGGTGTATCTATGTATAGTACATCCACATTTTTCCAGTATGCCCACGACACAGGAAGCGAGTCTATGATCAAAAAAATGTTTGTTGTTTATTTGACCTCAAAAAAAACTCTCCATTAGAATTACTCAGAAAACACGAAGCTAAACAAACAAATTATTCCTCAAAGAGCAAAATTGTTTATGAAAACGTGTCCCTGTAATAAGCAATTCCAAGTTTGTCAACTTTCTACAAGTATTATAATTTATTTTGAAATTTACTACGGACTAACCGTGTCCGAATAGAACCTTCTATGACTTACGTACCTAAACATGTGAGGCTTACAACAACATTTATACTCACACCACCAAAAAATCGTCTATATTATGTGGCCTCAAAAGAATCGAGGATACTACAATAAAGTGCATGTGATATAAACATTCATGTTTTTCAGCTCTGTATTAGGGAACCCCCCATTAGGTTTGCTCGCGAACCAGACGGGGCCGCGGCGCGTTTTTTGCTCTGCCTATCTCTATAAATCTTTGTAAGTGCCTCGTTAGTTGCTCTGGTCAATTCACGTCCAGCGTTCTACGTTCAGATTTTTTATTCATCCAATTTGGGTGTGATACTGTTTGTGAGAAATGGAGTTCACGTAAGAAGGATCGCTATTTTGATAATATTTGCATTTCTTGAATTGATATTTTTTTTTTAAACTGTATGCAACTATAGGTACAAAGGAGGACTTAAGAGGAAACACAAGGGCCGTTTTTCCATACAAACTTTGTCCCCTGTTTCCTCCCTGGATAATGCCAGTAGATCATTTTTTTTTTTAAATATCCATGGCTACTATTGGCATGTCCCTATGTTTTCCTTTTTCTCATAAATGTATTATTAAAAGAGATATGAATATTCAAAAACCTAAAAAATTGGCATGATTTTCCGCTGTGTTCAAACATTCAGAAAACAAATTTGACTTGATTATATAAAAAATAGAAAACATAGAAACACGGCAAAAGCCTTTCTTTATTTTTTATTGAAAAACCAGTTAAATCGGTTAAGTTTTGGAGAAGAAATCAGGGGACTACGAATCATTGATTTTGTGTACTTTTAATAGGTATTTTCGGTCAAAGCTGCAGTTGTCTCTATCGCGCTCTGCGGTTCGTGTTCGGGCATCGCGCGATAGCAATAGATTTTACAAATACCTAATTTTCAATTCTTTAGCCCGTGGTATTTCCTCTTAATGCCTTAGGTATTGTATATCAATCAACCGAAGGCGGTGAAGCGATATCAAGGCATGTTTTCTTTTTATTGGTGGTTTATTTATGTATCTTTGTGCTGAAAACGCTAAAATGGCCATTCATATTTGAAAAGCTTTTAACGGCTCCAATGCGACGCCGCCTCTTGGAGGCGTTGGCCATTGTTTAACTATTGTTTATGCTGGACAGTTGAACTCACCATGGCCAGTGTTTTTCACGAATCAATAGATTCATCATCATCATTAAGCCTATTGCCGTCCACTGCCGAACGTTAATAGTTTATCGTTTTGAGAGCAATCCATAGATTAATTGCTCTCATAAACGCGTTCATATAGGTTTGTTTTACATAAACTCTCGCCTTCATTAAAGTATCCATTTATACATATCTCCATTATGATTATTTTTAAAGCAGTCTGAAGTCTCATCATCCGAACATTTGAATTCGTAACTAAAATCAAGTTACATTTGTGTTTCGGTAATATGGTTAAAGAAATGTATTTCTCAATAAGAAATTACAAGGATTTCACTTACTTGAGAACATTTTTTAACTTAAAATATAGTATTACATAAACTTTGACATACAAACTAAGCAGTTAATATTTTTCTTTACAACAAATCTAACAAACATTTATACAATGTAGATAACAATTCATTACGTGCACAGTAACATTTGCGAAAGAGCAAAGCATAAAACTTTTTACATCCACCCGCAAAATAAATAATTACCATGGTCACAAAAAATAATCATAATAGATAAGGAATGCGAAACCGGTGCCACAATAAAGTCAACACAACAGTAGGGCAGGTTTGTTTAAAGTAATGTTTGATCATTTAGTATGTAATTTTTTAATTTAGTTTTGAAAATATTAAACGAGTTCGCATTCTTTACCTCTTTAGGTAGCTTATTATATTGTTGCACTCCCGCAAAAATTATTGTTCTCTCTCCATTGACTGTCCGCACTCGTGGCAGTAAAATATGATCCTTCCTACGACTGCTACGATTATGTACTTGATATATTTTAGTGAAGTGTATTTGTGTGTGAATGGACTTGTTTAGAATTTTTCTTATAAGTATGCTGGTACAGTATGCGTGGAGTTGTCTAATATTCATGAGTTTCGTTTCCTTGTAGATTTGAATAGTAGGTGTAAGGTAATTATAGTGAAATACCAATTTAATGATTTTATTTTGAGCAATCTGTAAGAAAGAAAGAAAGAAAGAAAAAGCATTTATTAGCCCGCACAGGACGAAACACACAAATAACAACAAGGTTTAATATTATTACAAAATAAAAAATAAGAAACGAATCGGTCCTGTACGATGCCAAAAGGCCCCTATCTCAGCATTGTGCTGTAACATTTAAAAATGTCACAGCGCTGATATTCTGATAGGGCCCAAAGTGATGCCACGGTCAGATACGGATATAATAAAAAATAAATAGTGTAAATGAAAAAACAAATATAAATACATGTAAAAAGTAAATTAGAGAAAACAGTAAAAAAAAAATAATAATAATTATTATATCTACACCCAACATAACCATACCCTTCGTCAATCTGCGCGATGGGATGGCCGATAACTTTCATTTTCATTCACTGGCAAAGTGGCAAGTGGCAACACTGACGAACAGAGACGGACGCGGGCGCAGACATATTTGTTTATTGTTAAGGAACGTAGCATTAATTATTATAACATCAATTATCAAAGCGAATTCAAAATCATAATCCATACTCTTTGCGTAATACCAGATAGCGTAGGTCCTTTAGATTAGTTTTAGGTGCGTTGCCCCAGATTTCAATGAGGTACATCAGATGTGGCTTCACTAACGAGTTGTATATAGTCTGGCGCACTCGAAGAGGAAGGCAATGGACAACGTTGCGTAATGAGCCCAAAAGTGAGGAAAGCTTGGACCTGATATGATCAATTTGTATTTTCCAGTTTAATTGACAATCTACTCTTAGTCCAAGGTATTTTTCGTACTGTTTTTGCTGTATTATTTCATTATCGATGGTCAACGGGGGGTGAGCTGGTATTTTCTTATTTTTGGCTTTAAAGATAACATAGCTAGTCTTAGCAGCATTTATTGTAAGTAGGTTTTGCTGGAACCAAATAGATAGCGTGTTTAAATCTTGTTGCGCTTGGTTGATTATATTATCAATCGAAGTACCATAGTAAAAGAGACAGGTATCGTCAGCATAAAGAGAAATGTGTCCGTGTAAAGAAATTTCGTGTATGGAATTGATATAAATGAGAAAGAATAGCGGTCCAAGCACCGATCCCTGAGGCACGCCGAACGAGCCTGTGCTCTGTGGTTTACTTTGGTATTCCCCGACTTACACCAATGTTGCTAAGTTTTTGCAGTAATATTGAGTGGCTAACGGTGTCGAAAGCTTTTTTCAGGTCGATAAAAAGACCTAATGCTATCTTTTTTGGTCAATATTAGTTTGTGTTGCTGTGATTAAGTCTGCTGTAGCTGATAAAGTGTTGGACTGAGAGCGAAACCCATACTGTCTTTTGTAAAGGAAGTTAATAGAAGTGAGGTATTTGTCTAAGCGTGAATAGATAACTCTTTCGAGACGACAGGAAG
The DNA here is from genome assembly GCA_947361185.1 of Charanyca ferruginea. Lineage (NCBI taxonomy): Eukaryota > Metazoa > Arthropoda > Insecta > Lepidoptera > Noctuidae > Charanyca > Charanyca ferruginea. The sequence continues at coordinate 34,494,944 of OX376056.1, forward strand.
GACAGAGATAGGCCGGTAATTGTTTGGGTCTGTTTTTGTGCCAGATTTATGAATGGGGGTAACTTTAGCAATTTTTAGTGCATCTGGAAACGTTCCCTCAGTAAGGTGCTCATTAATGCAAGTGGTCAGTTTGTCTGTTATTAGGGTTCTTATACATTTAATTATTTTTGTGGTTATCCCGTCAATCCCTACGCTACAATTTGGATCTAGATTTAAGATTATTTTTGAGATTTCATCCGATTGACATGGTGTAAAAGTAGTTAATTTGTTAGTGCAATCTGTCGTCTGTGTTGTGTTGTCTAAATAGTGTTTCTGCTGCGTCGTTGGGATAGCGTTAGCGAGTGTCGAACCGATTGTTGAGAAGAAGATGTTAAAAGTTTCACAGATTTCGTTACCATCGGTTACGGACCTATCTTTGTTTAAGAGATTTGGAGGAGTACAATGTGTTTTGACCTTGTTGCTGGATAATGTGTTAATTAGATTCCACATCTTTTTTGGGTTACCTGAGTATTTCTTGAATGTTTCATAGTAGTATTTCTTTTTAGTGTTTTGTATTCTTTTTGTAGTTTTGTTCCGTTCTGTTATAAATTCTTTATTTAAATCTTCGTCTTCTGGATCTTGCTTCAACTTGTGCCAAACTACATTTCTTTCATGGATGTTTGTTATTATATCTTTGGATATCCAGTCTTGTTGGGGTGGATTTAGGACTTTGGTTTTAGTTACCTTGCTTTCAAGTATTGCACATTTTATATAATTTTTGAGGTTGTCGTAGTGGTTGTCGTTTGGCTGATAGTTTGTATTTTTGATATATTTGAAGAGTTTTTCGTAGTCTACCCCATCATACTTGACATGTTTTCTGGGTGGTGATTTGCAGTTTTTCATTGCTAGGTAAATCTGCTTATGATCGGACATGGGTGAGTCCACAATTGCCATGTGGAAGCCCTTGTGTTTTAAGTTCGTGCATACGTGATCAAGAATAGTCTTTGTTGAAGTGGTTTCACGTCTGCAGTGGGCTTCACTGATATTGTTAATAATTTCGTAACCAGATTCTTGTATGGCACTTCTATACCGTTTGCTGTTGTTATTTTTCGTTAATAGATCTATGTTAAAATCACCAAAGACTATAGCTCGTTTTTTGTTAATCAGTTGTGTTGAGTACACTTCAAGAAAATCCTTTATGTTGATATTTCCTGGGTTGTAGACTAAGCCTATGTTCAGCGCATATTTTTCTAGACCTACCCAAAGATAGTTTATATCTCCAGTGTAGGTTTCTTCGTTCACGCTATGCTTTATATTATTATGCACATATATGGAAACCCCTCCTCCTCTAGAGTCTGTTCTCAAATTATAATAATGTGTATAGTTGGGTATTTGGTATGATTCTGCATCCTCTTTAGATCTCAACCACGTCTCGGTGAGTAGAATAACATGGATTGTGTTTCCGATCGATTTTAAGGAACATATTAGTTCGTCAAATTTTCCTCGCTTGCGTATACTCCGCACATTTGCGTAAAATAAATTTAAAGTAGATTTTGATGTAGATAGATCCTGGTAGGTGTGACATAGCTGATAAGTAATGGTTTCGTTGGTTTGGTTTTGCAAGATAGGCGTGACTAAGGATTGAAGTTTTTTGAAGGCATTTCTACGATCTTTGGAGTGCCGCTAACATACTTAATAATGAGGTCCTTTTCTCCGTTCTCTTTACGTCGAGCCAATTCTTGGCTCAGTTCTTTCATTATATTCTTCTGAGTAGGGGTCTGATCTGAGTATAGCTTTATGTTGCTTGGTACTTTATTTTTATTTTGAAGTATTGCCTTTGCTTCCTGAGAGCTCTTAAGACATATCTTCAGCGGACGATTTTTTCCAAGGGAGTATTTACCAAGTCGCATAGCTCTGACCACTTTAGGACTTTCACAAGCTACATTTTGCAGTATAGTCTGTGCAGCGTTTACATCTGCAGTTTGACGTACAGAGCTTTCTGACTGAGTCTGCTCTGGCAGGCCTACAATTATGACATTTTTACTTCTATTGTTTCTTTCCTGGAGTTCAGAAATATTTTTTTCACTAGCAAATATATCAGATGTGCTTGGTTTGGATGTGGTAGATTTAATATTTTCAATTTCAACTTCAAGCGTAGATATTTTTGATTCCGTGATGGCGCAGTTTTGTTGAAGTATACTGAAATTTTATCCTTCATGCTTTTGTGCTCTGCTAACAATGAGTTGGTTGAGCTTTTAATATCATTTATTTGCTCTTTCATTGTAGATATGTCATCACGCATCGGTCTCAAGTTTGTTTGAAGTATTGAGATCATCTCCGCCCGAAAGTCATTTAGTGCAGTTAATACATCACAGCATTCTCTTTCTTTCCTTTTCCGGCAACTAACATTGTTTCTCGCATCATCATCACAAATTGTTGATAAGTCCGGTTGTGAGTGCGAACAAACTTGGCCTACTGGTACGTTTTTAGATTGTGGCGGGCGGTGATCACTCATAGTTAAAAGTTTTGTAGTATACCTGCAGGTTAAGTGTAGACGTGAGCGCGCGAGGGAGATGAAAAATGCAATGTCTCTTTTACTCGAGGTGCGCGCGGGGGGTGTCGCGCAGCCGGTGAGCCGAAGTGTAAAAGTAATTAGTCGTTACCGTATCACTCAATGTATGCTAATTTCGTCATTTAACACTGTCACTTTAAGGGATTTTATTGCGTACAATGAAATTGATTTCTCGGGAGCAAATTAGTAACACGTCTACTCTGTTTGACTGTCAAAGTGCCAAAGTAATCAGAATCGTAATTTGACACCATCAATCATTTACGAAGAGTTAATTACACGTCCCAGTTGAGTTAATACTATCAGTAGACGCATCTGAACTAGAATTGAGAATGACGAGTTAAAATCGATTTGTTTTGACTAAGCTTACATCTAAAGGAAAAAATGGTTACCAGTTCAAGCCATCTTGAATACAAAAATTGTATGGCATCATTATGCGAATAATGAATTCATTCTTTTTACATGTTTAACGTAATACACATCGCCGTCATCTGTAAGTAAACGTTTAGAATCTACAAATGCTATTCGTTTAACTACAACAATATTCTATAAAGAAAATAAAGAAGAAATAATAGTTGAATAGAACTTAATATTATCTTTTTTAAATACACTACATAAGGGTCTTAAATACGAATGGTTAACATCGTAACTATTTTAATACACAGTACCTACACAGTTTTTATCAACACGCAAGTGAAAAGGTGATAAAAAAACTGTTTACAATTTAAATAACATAATCACAATTATATACATACGTTGGAAAACGTTATTTTTAACTACTCGTTTAACAACTTTAAAGAACCATCTATAAGTACGTACGTCTACTTAGCTTGATTATCAGCATCAGAAATCTATTTTCTATTTTGTACTGAAGCACAGAACTCAAGTTAATGAAAGTACTTAATCAATCTAATTCACTTACATCTCAAAACTTATATTTCTACGTGAAAATTCTCATTTCTATTCTCTATTATTCGTTTCTCAGAACCCAATCCTCAACGCAAAAAATATTCAAACTCATTCAGTTATATTGAAGCCATTTTCACAATAGACCCTCAAAATTTTCTACATTATATTAGTTACAAAAGCGTATACCGTGGCCTGTGGGTCGTTAGAAACAGTTCAAGTTCTAAAACTAGAATTATTTATCATCTAGATTTAAACCTTTAAGTTCTACAGCTAGGCTTTTCAAACGACAGAGGACTAAGCAAATGTGGTTTCATTAAGGTTTTAATAATGTTAGTTTTGAGCCTGGTCAAACTTTAGGTACTTTTCTTTGTGTCTGTTTGACCAGACTTTAGGCACAGAATACTTAATAGTACTACGTACAGAAGGGACACTCCCTTCCCCGCGCTATATCAGATACCGCACCCTCACCTCGCTGGAGAGGGGCTAACCGCCGACTCTTTAGCCAGGGCGCTCAAAATCGTAAGAACTGCAGCGCTGTAGGTACTGCTGACACAAACACACAATTTTGCGATTTATTTTGTTTTAAGTTTTATTTATTAGTTTTAATCTCGATGATTCATTTATTTTCCAAGTTTTCGTCGTTTTATAATAATACAATTAAAACTTCCGTAATAATAACATACCAACATTACCAGCTATTAATATTGCTCTCTCTCTTTATTGTCTTAGTTATGTACTTATGTCCCTTTCTTTCACGTTCTATTCATTCTTGGAATTGAAAAGTAGTACCCTACGCACTAACCTTGTCGCGTCGCCCCATTGTAATTATTATTATTGTAATATTTTAATTAATTCTTAATTTTTATTTTTAATACTTTTGAACTTAACATGTATGGACATGGACTGGTTCCGAAATAAATGAAAAAAAAAAAATTGCGTTGCCGCGTAATGGTACGGGGCGATCGTGAATTCCATATTTTGTAATTAGGTAGGTAGGTACCTTAATTTACCATTATTGATGAATAAATAAACCTCTTTACATAATAAATATTATAATATTACTTTTATGTCATTACAATTCCGAGTATTCAAAATCAAATATCATTTATTTTATTTCTTTAAGAAATAAATAATTGAACGCTCGGACAAGATCACTTCATAATAATGCTCGAAACGTTCGGGTAGTTCCGTCGTCGTTCGGTTCACCCGACGCAAAGCGCTGCACTTTTCGCGCCATTTTGTATGCCACGACATCCAACTGATTCAACCCTACTAAAATTCACGCACACATTTGTACGTGTACAGACGTCATTTGGTTTTGTAGTAGTAATAGGTAATTATTTTGCAAGTTTTGTATGAAGTGTCCGAGGTGTGCTTTAGGTTTGTATCACATTGCCTCTAACTGACAAAATGTTACTTCACTAATAATTAGCTTATAATTGTCCCACGGCAGGGCAAAGGCCTCTTTTCATACAGATAAGGCATCACCACACTTGCTCTACACGGATTGGCGATTTGTATTGTTTCTATTTCTACAATAATTAACGCTTCATCGTAACACATTTTTGTTTTTCGATCACGTGACTTATCGTTGAGATGACGTCATTCCCATATATTTGATTAGTTTTCTCTTGGCGTTATCGATTGCAGATTGACAATTTGAGTAATATGGGTAAGGGGGCTGGTCTCCTCATGACGTTTTCCTTCAGTAAGTGATGTCGAATTTAAAATTAGAAAGAATACTTCTATGAAATTGAAAAAGTCACTTTAATACTTGCTCGTGCTCGGGTGCGAATCCCCCACCTTGTGGGCCATCACGACTTTTTTGCATATAACTTCACTACATATGGTAAATTAAAACGCCTCGCTGTGCTGTTTATATTTGTTCGAAGACACCTCAGAATCTACTGTAAAGATTAAAAAATAAATAAAAAGATATGAAGAGGTAAGAGATTTTTAGATAGAAAGCCTGCCCACCACTCTGCGATTTCATAAAAATGCCTTGAGCACCGCCGTTTGTAGTCACTCTGGCCGTAGATTGGTTTGGGACTCAGTAAGGTACCGCAAAGCAATTGGTAGAAGATCCTACAAATTTATGGGACCCCATTAAAAGCGAAACATAATATAGCTCAATTAAAAAAGCAAAAAAATATAAAGTTTAAAAACTAAAACCCGACCACAACAAAAAGTGATCTAAAAAGTACAAAACAAGTAAATATTTCACACAGAAATCAAGACATAGGTACAAAATAGTCAAGGTAAGCCGTGGTTGCATGACTGTATCCCATATGAGTGCGATGAACATGAATATAATGGCATGCAACCACGGCTTACCTTGACTATTTTGTACCTATGTCTTGATTTCTGTGTGAAATATTTTCTTGTTTTGTACTTTTTAGATCACTTTTTGTTGTGGTCGGGTTTTAGTTTTTAAACTTTATATTTTTATTTAAACCATTTTGGAGTCACAGCTAAGTATTATATATTTAATAGGTACTAGTGAACCCCTTTCCAATGATACTAAACACGGTATGCGTATCTTACTTTATTTGGTAATCTTTCCTTTTTTTACATTAATTTGTGACAAATCACCACTAAATATTATATAAATTTGAAATGTACTAGTGAACCCCTTTCCAATGATACCAAACACGGTATGCTTGTCTTCATTTTTTTTTTTTAATATTGGTTTTTTTGGCCGCCAGAGAGCGCCACATTGGATTCGGTGATACGTCATATAGCCTATAACCAGCGGACGATCAAGACGCTTCTAACGATACCTCATTTGTTCAGTTCTGATAAGTAGTTTAGGAGCTATGAGCGTACAGATGAACATACATACATACATACATACATACATACATACATACATACATAGCCTGTCAAACTCATAACCCTCCTTTGGCTTTGCCGTAGTCGGGTAAAAATGTAAAAATCGATCAATAAATGGCTACTTGAGTTAGATTATGAGGGCACTGAAGAGGTAAAGATCACACAGTAAGAAGTACCAAAGTTACACCCAGAAACAATGCAAACAGACACTCACTCACCTCCTCACATCCAAACATGTTTCTCACTTTCACCACAAACACATTTCCACACATACGCTCACGCAGTATTATGTATTTTTTAATTAGTATTTTTTTTTCTTTTAATTATTGTAAAAGTCTCTGCAATTATCTTATCAGCCCGTGTTACGGTAAATTATTTTGTCTAGTAATGTAACGGAATTAATTAACTAAATCCCCCGACACAGGGTATCCTAGTGTGGGGTCTAAGTAACAATAATTGTGTATTCCTTTTTTAAGACAGTAAATTACTATTATTATTATCACCATTTATTAATCATATTTACCTATAAATCACATTTTTAAATATTAATAAAAAAAATAAAACCATTTAAAAATATAAAAAGTAGTAGCCCACCGGTATCGGGAACAGGGTCAAAGCTACCGGTGGTCAGGGCTCCAGAGAGAGAAACCTCCAGACAATACGGGCCGTGTCCAGAAGTACTGCCTTCTGAATCCAGAAGTAAACCCTTGATCCAGCCGCCTAACGAGAGCCTCCTTAGATGTTGGTCGAGGCTCTTGGCAATTAAGCCATTATTATTATTAGAAAGAGGAATTATCTAGGAAGGTTATAGACTGTAATTTGTCGGTGCTATCTGTGCAAAGTCGGAGCGGATCGCTAGTATACAGTAAGTAGTAATTAGTACACACTAATTTCACTTTCCTCCACCTACTGTGCTTATTTAGTTGACGTTTGACGTCTGCATCGGTGTGGTTCTCTGTCCAATTAGTAAGCAAATTAAAATTGAAATAAAAGTCAGTGTACAACATAACAGTTTTAATTGTGATCTTAGTGGCATTTCGTTTAACATACATTTGGAGTGAGCAATAAATAGTGCGTCTAAAGTTCGTAAACCATATAAACATTATAGCCAACATTATCTAAATTATATGGTTACCCGCCATTAATAACAAACAATCGGTGACGTCGCCTTGGAAACAGAGCCATCTGTCCAGCTAGCCGCAAACGACTTTATATTATAGATCCCTGACGGGTATCATTGCTGCTGCCATCTAGCGAATATCCCCCATACCTCTTGACAAGAAACTCCACAAACTGTTGTCGCAAAGGATGCCGGGCATTAAGTGTGGAGGTTGCGGTCGCTTCGTGTCGACGCTGGAGGGCGCTAGGTGTGGAAAATGCCAGATCATTTATCACAGAGTGTGTGGGTTTCCCTACAAAGGCCCGCATAGCAGCTAACTGGCGTTGTCCAAAAAAAATGTGGCTCGAGACAACAGGACCGAAACCCCTGTCCGAGGTCCCACGCAGAGTCCCCCCACTGAAAACACTGGGCAAACGATAACGGGCTCAAGTACACCTAAGAGCCCCGGGGACAGTTCTAGAAGGGAACTCACGCAGACTGCCAGCCCAGTTCACGCTGCCGCGGCTGGGGCGCCGCCTGAAATTTCTTGTGTCGATGTCACCACTCAGGAATTGTCGCCTGTTGCTGGTAGCGATTTGCAGGTGATCATTGTGGAGCTGAGGGCGGTGCGTGCGGAGATACAGGTATTTCGCAAGGAGATGGAGGTAGAAATGGCAGAGCTCAAAACCACCTTGAATACCAGCAGCACGCGTATCGACGGTCTCGAGGCCAGGGTGGACGCACCGGAACAACGCGCCACTTCGGGCTCCTCGAATTCAGCCAGCGTGGACAAGATTGTGGAGGAACTGAGGCGAGAAATTAATGACAGGGATCAGGACCTTCTAGCTAATGACATAGAGGTGTCAAATCTGCCGGAGGTAAAGAGTGAAAATCCAGCACATATAATTAAGGTCATAGGCCATAAGCTAGGGGTCAGCCTGGACGACCGGGATATCGTCAGTGCGGAACGCGTTGGTGGAAGGCAGCTTAACGCGACAAGCTCAGCTGGACCGACTGAGTCTCGTCCGCGGCCGATAGTCGTGCGCCTTGCTCGTCGGGACTTGCGTGATCAGCTTCTGGCAAGCGCGCGAGTACGACGGGGGGCGACCACTGCCGACCTCGACATGTCCGTCCCAGCGCAGAGATACTTCCTCAACGAGCGGCTAACGAAAGCCAACCGTCTGTTGTTTCGTAGGGCACGGGAAACTGCCAGCCTCCTCGACTGGAAGTTTGTGTGGACCAAGCAGGGCCGCATCCTCGCCAGGAAGACACCGGGAGACAAGGCGCAGAGGATCCGCACTGAGGACGACTTATCCCGTGTCTTCGGAACTGAAAATGACACGGCCTAATTATTATTGTGTTTATCTATATATGAATTAATGATTGTCTAAATGTGCGTTGCCACCTTTTGTGTTGTGTGCTCAGTCAATGGCCGGATGTGCATAGAGCTTACATTTCTATGTTATATTATTTTACTCTTACACTATATTTACATATATTAAATGTACGTCTATTTACACTTAACCTATTTAATCATAATTATTTAAAAGAAGTATTTTTAATCTTCATACTTTTCATAATTATAACTATATACTGTTACTATCATTACAGAATTATGACAATTATGACAGGGCTGTCAGAGCCATCTATAATCTCAGCAGACGCGAGTCTCTAAGAGAATTGTTTAAACAAATTAATATCATGACGGTACCTTGTCAATATATATACGAAAACATCATGCATGTTCGTAAAAATCTTCATCTGTTTAGTAAAATAAGTGACAGACATAACTTTAATACTAGAAATAGGAACAAATTATATCAACCAAGTTTCAGATTGTCAAAAGTACATACTTCTTTTATGGGGTATTGTGTAAAATGTTATAATAAAATACCGCTCGATATTTTGCAATTAAATGAAAGGCAATTTAAAACATGCATTAAACGCACACTATGTAGGCAAGCATATTATAAGTTGGAAGATTATATCAATGATAAAAATGCTTGGCATAATGCTGGTCCTGCTCCACAGCCTCTTTAGGGAATTTCTTCATTGCAAGAAAATTATGTTGCTCACCCCTTATTATTGACATGAATAACGTGTACCGTTATTATTATATTTACTTATTATATTTTATCTGTCGAATGACATACTTACATACATTGGAAATTTTAGCTTTGTATAAATTAATAGCATTATTTCAATTAATATGTAAATGTGAGAACTATGGATCCATTTATTTATTCAATGTGTTTGACATAAATGAGCATGGCAGTTGAGAGCATTGTCATGCTCGCTCAAATGTCTCACTGATGGTGGCGTGCGGGTTGGATCATTCGGTTCCCTTCAAAATGGTTGAGCTAAGTGGTGCTGATCCGCGCGTCATGTTCGTGAACGGGCGCTGTCAGTTGAGATTGGTCATCTCTTAACTGCCATGGCTTTTATATTAATTTATTTTTAATTAGAATGTTTTGGATTTCTCTTCACTTACATTGTTTTCACATATAGAAGCAACAAGAATAATGTAGCCTGGATTTTGTAAAAGCTTGATTGAAAAGAGTGTCCGTGGAGTTTCTTGCTCGTTCTTCTCCATAGAGACCTACCCTACGTTTTGGAACGAGCAACTAGCTTCAATTTTATTTTGACTATTCAAAAGTGCCTGCAAATGGTTTAATTGAAATAAATGCTTTGACTTTGACTTTGACTTTGACATCACTCACTAGTACAACTTACTGGCAACTCACAGTTGTAAGTAGTGCCCAATCAAACCTCCACACAACACCCTCATACTCACATTTATTTTCGTACCATATACATACACTTTTATGTCTAGTACCTACACCTACTGGCACTGATGGCTCCTAGTAAACGTATTAAGTTTGGTCTATTAAATGCGGGCTCGCTGGGAATAAATCTGGATGAGTTCTTGATCGCCATGGGCAACCACTCTGTGGACATCATGGCTATCGACGAGACATGGTTACGCACGGGTGAGGAAGACCGCGCTCCTAGTATACCTGGGTACAAGTTTAGGCACATACCTCGACCACTGACTACACGAGGTGGGCGTGGTGGAGGAGTTGCTTTCTACATAAAGAACGGTATTAACGCGCGTGTACGAGCTCATCCTGATCACCCTAGTGTGGAGCAGCTCTGGCTGGGCTTGACCATAAACAAGAAAAAGCTTCTTATTGGGACCGCTTACCGTCCGCCTTGGCAGGACTTGGAGCTTCTTCTTGATGCCATAACTGCTAGTATTAGTGCATTAGCCCCATATGATAATCTGGTGTTGTTGGGTGACCTGAATGTTGATCTGTTGAATGCAAATAGCTCTAAATCCAAACAGGTTACGGCCTTTTTCAATTGCCTGAACCTTGTTCAATTAGTAACAACTCCGACGCACTTCGTGGGTAACAGTAGTACGCTCATCGACATCATATGCACTGATGCTTTAACTCGTAATGTGGGGGTGAACTATATCAGTGAGCTCGGCCATCACTCCTTTGTTACATGTGAGACTATTTTTAGGAAGCCCAAGATCAAGCCTAGGGTTGTGGAGTTTCGGCCTTTTTCAGACATCTTGCCGGATCACTTCCAGAACGACCTGAACATGATACCATGGTCTAGTATAGGAGATATAAGTGATGTTGATACCATGGTACACACTTTTAACTCTTATTTGATCCAACTTTTTGATCTCCACGCTCCCAAGCGTGAAGATCAAAAAGTTAGTAAGAAAAAGACCTTCCATAAGCGGCCCACACCTTGGATCACTGACAATATGCGTCTCATGTTCAAGCTGCGGGACGAGGCTAGGGAAAGATATCGGAAAACAAAGGAGCCGCATCATAAGCAATACTGTCTGAATCTTAAACACGAGGCTGCTGCCGCATTAATTAGAGAAAAGACAGCATATTTCACAAAAAGCATCAACAATCAAAGCAAGGATCCTAAGCTACTGTGGCGCAATTTGAAGTCTGATGTACTTCCAGACCACAAGGAAAGGCTCCTGCCAAGTCATTTTGATAATCCAGACAGAATCAATGCGGCTTTTTTGGATGTTCCGGGAAACTGTAGTGATAACGTCTCACAAATGTTCCATTTTAATTCTCACAGGCACAGTCCAGCAGAGTTCTCACTTACTGCTACCAACCAGGAGACAGTTCTAAAGATAATCAGGAATCTGGGATCCAACGCTCAGGGTGTTGATGGTATCAGTTTGGACATGTTAACACTCACACTGCCGAATACCCTGCAAGCCATCACTGATATCGTCAACAAGTCGATAGAATCGCGCACATTCCCTAGCCTTTGGCGACGCGCAATTGTTCGCCCTATCCCAAAAATAAGTGAACCAGGCAATTTTAAAGACCTTAGACCTATTAGTATTCTGCCCTGCCTGTCAAAGATTCTAGAGCGTGTAGTGTATCTACAGGTAACTGAATACCTGGAGAATAATAACATTCTCCCTGACCTTCAGTCCGGTTTCCGTAAAGGGAGAGGCACTGCGACGGCTCTGATAGATGTTGTGGGCAATATCCTGGAGGCACGTGATCGGGGGGAGGGGTCGATCCTGGTCCTACTGGATTTTTCACGGGCTTTTGACGCAATTAATACAAATCTACTGCTGTCCAAGCTCGTGAGCTCGTGTACTATGGTTTTGACCGTGATGCTGTGGATTGGTTTAATAGTTACTTAACCAATAGGTCCCAGTGTGTGCAGATCCACAAGGAGGATGGATCCACTGTGTCATCCCTTCCGCTCCATGTGTCCAGGGGAGTCCCGCAGGGATCAATTTTGGGCCCTTTGCTGTACATCCTCTACAGTGCAGACGTCATTGGATCCTTTGTTAACTGCAAATATCACATGTATGCTGATGATATCCAGATGTACATGTCCTTCAAAGGAGATGATACGGCAATGGCAGTGCAAGGGATTAATGAGGACCTGCATCGAGTAGTGACCAGGTCTGAAGATAACTCTTTAGTTCTGAACCCACTAAAGTCCAAATTCATGGTGTTGGGTACAAAGAAACAAGTTGCTGCAATATTGTCTGCCAAACCAGAAATTGTGATTAAAGGAGAGAAAATTGAGCAAGTAGAGCAGGCATGTAGTCTGGGTGTAATCTTAGATCCAGAGCTGCGTTTCGAGGCTCATATAAAAAATGTACTTAGAAATTGTTTTTACAGGCTGAAGGTATTATATATAGTATACGAAATTTTCTTAGCATACCACTCAGGAAGCAACTAGTAGACAGTCTGATCCTATCTAAGCTTAATTACTGTGACACTGTCTATGGGCTTTGCCTGCTTGCTAGGACAGATAGGCTAATTCAGCGAATTCAGAATGCCTGTGTTCGCTTCTGCGTCCATGTCCCTCGTAGGCATCATGTGACACCATACATAAACCAGCTCAAGGTACTAAAAACGGCTGCCAGGCGGAAGCATCATCTAGCGAGTTTAATGTTTGGCATTGTAACAACCCATAAGCCGCACTATTTATATGAGAAACTCACTTGGAGACAATCTTATTACAAGTATGGGCTTCGTTCTATAGTTGGTCCGCTGAGGGCTCCGCAACACCGAACCACGGCCTTCAGGGGCAGTTTCAGATTTGCGGCCACGCACTGATGGAATGATCTTCCACCACCAATACGAGGCCTGAAAACGTTACAGTCGTTTAAATGTCAACATAAAAAGTTACTACTACATGCACAAATGTCTTTATAATGATGTTTCAGCTACATCTTGTGTTGCTTACCTCACGGGTCATGGCCTTCCGTCTTTGGTTTGGATCCTCAGCAGCGCTGTGGTATGGCTTCCCCCGACTCTGTTTCTGTGTTGTAAACCTGTATAAAATACAATATATAATTAGGTATTCTTTTCTTATTCTTTATAAATTCTATATTCATAATCTTATTATTATCCATTCAATATATTTACAATTCTATTAACAATTCACATGATGTAACAGTAATCGTATCATGTACAGCATTAATCATTATTTTCTTATTAACTTACCGTTTTCGTGTAGAATTACACAGGGTGCTCAGATCGGGTCACCCTCCAACCCTGAGGTTTGTCTTATTTGGGGTTCATCTATTTCCACTTTCACTCACAATCTCTATATAAACAATATTACAGTCACTATTATTGTAACACATTTTACAACCCCATTACATAATATAGCCGGGGAACGGGTGTAGAAAAACGCTGGTGCTATCAGGTTACTGTATATTTGCCAGATCACAAGTCACTACTTAACTAAATCTTAACTAAAGCTTAAACTTCGCGCGCACACATTCGCGGGTAGCGTCTTACGTCTCTTGAACGTCCTTGCGAGCACTCGCAAGCGCGTAAGAGAAAATGCTCTAAGTGTCGCGGGTGCACATGGGTGCGCGTAAGGAATCGTTCATCATTGGCCGCCCATATTTCAAGGAATATCGCATTTTGCAACAGATTATATCTATATTTCCAACAATCGATAACTATTTAACCGATTTTAGTAACATTTTTGGTGTCACACCCTAATTTCGTGCCATAAAGAAAAAATAAAAATGATCTGCCATTTTGCTATGAGACTCGCCGCCACAGGTTGTTGTGTGTCTGTGCACTGAATTGTTTGTGAAATGAATTTCCGAAGAAAACGGTGAGTATTGTTATAATAAATTATGTAGAATTACTGAGAAATAAGTGTAGATTCCGTATTGAGTTGTAGTTTTTCGAAAAGTGATAGATATATCAGTGAAAAAGTTACGAAACTTTTGGAATGTACTAATTTCGTGCATGATGGCGGGCGGCTTACGCAATAATTTTACAATAAATTTTCGTTTATATAGTCTTGAATACACATAAGTTGCTAGTTTATTTATCTATGAACATATTTAGGCCTCGAGATCATAATATTGTTGCGTATTGACATCGTAATCGTTTTTCAAAGTGAATAAGTCACCGCCAAGTACTTACAAGTACAAGTACAAGTACGTGCTACACTTATTTCTCAGTAATTCTACATAATTTATTATAACAATACTCACCGTTTTATGTCTGCGCTGACTGTACTACCGCTGTGACGGCGCAGTGACGAAAATGGCGCGCCGCGCAAGCGATGCGCGTGTTCGAATTGTTACCTTTTTTTCTGCAAGTCGTATGTTTGGAAGTGAACTATGGTGTTATATGAGTGCCTAAACATATGTGTTGTCGTGTTATAGTGTTATTTAGGTGAATATGTTTGTGAATTCGGTGTATTGTGATCAAGTTTGAAGGTCATGTGAAGGTGTTGTGAAGGAAAAATATCAAAATGAACATATTTCACGCCGCTGTGTGGTCAGGTTAGTGTGAATTTCTTAGATACATATACCAATAGATAGGTAAACTCATAACGAATCCACGAAGGTATATGTTATATTGTGTAATTATCTGTATAATAGCGAAATCTTGATTTTTCTGAAGGTCTACCTAAAATAATTTTATACCTACAAAATGCTCCGACGTTTTAGGCATTTTTAGGCAATGTTCGCGGACGCGTGAGGGGTTACACACTGCCTACCTCATAAGAACTATATCGAACATGCGCGGGCGCCCTCCTACGGGCGACCGGGTAACCACTCTGGGTTGCCACGTTCACATTACACTCTGCCGCACGCTATACACTCCCCCTCGAGTTCTAGAGAACGTCCCCGCTCATGAACTCGCTCAAGGGACGCTGAACAGACTGAACAAACGTGTTTTCGTGGACGCCCTCTTTTACGTTTTGCAACTACAGGACGAGGAGGTGTACTGTCCCGGTTATGAAACCGAGTGAGGTCTGATACGTGATATTTTCCTAGCAAACTTTCAGGGCTATCTATGTTTGCTAAGAAGTATGCCGTGGGACTCACCCTCTTTACAATAACGTACGGTCCGTCTTTCTTCGGAATGAACTTAGATGTTATGTTCTTTGCTGCACTGCACGTGACGTGAAGAACGTGTGACTTTAACAGCACTTGATCTCCGACCTCAAAGATTTCGGCTGGTACAAAGGACTTATCAGCACATTCTTTACGTCGGTCTTGTTGTGCTTCAACCCTTTCCTTAACAGCAATGATAGTGTTAACGAATTTTGTCAAATAAGGAGTGATTTGTGGAATAAAATTATCTTTGTTAAGTATCGACCGAATATCTTGTTGGACGTTGAGGGGTGAGCGTAACTCTCTAGCAAACGTTAAGTACGCTGGAGAGACACCCGTAGTCTGACAAACTGCGGAATTCATGGCAAACCTTATCGCAGGTAGGTGCTGCGGCCATGAAGAATGGTTCGTTTCGACTAAACGTGACAACTGGAATTTCAAATCCCTATTTTTGCGTTCCGCTGGATTAGCTGAGGGATGATACAAAGGTAACAACTCTTGATGTATACCTAAAACAAACATACACTGCTGCATGACGGCAGAAACAAACTGAACGCCATTGTCTGACACAATGCGTCGAGGAATTCCGTAACGCAGGAAGAACTCTTCAATCAATATCTGAGCACACGCTGCTGAAGTTGCCTCCTTCAAAGCGTACAGCTCAGTCCACCGAGAAGCAGTGTCTTCTACTAACAATATCCAGCGTTCTCCATTATCTCCCACAGGAAGCGGACCGAATAGGTCAATGGCTAACACTTCTCCCCTTTGATTTAGAACAGGTGTCTGTAAAAGACCTGACGGCTTTTTATTTGAAGATTTATACCGTTGACAGCTGGCGCAAGTTTTGATATACTCTGTTATGGCCCTACGCATGCCTGGAAAATAAAAACCTTGAGAGATTCTATTGTAAGTTCTGTCTACTCCATGGTGACCTGCTAATTCAGAGTCATGAGACTCTTTCATGATTTCGGGGCGTAAAGAAGTTGGAACTAACAGTTGTGGTTCTTCACTGTCTACGTCGGGACTGTACCTATACAAAACGCCTTGTTGCAGGAAGTAACCTCTTTCAGACCAACGCTTAAGACCTATAGACTCCGGATCAGATGTATCCTCTAGATCGCTAATGATTTTCTTAAGTTCTAGATCATCTAGCTGCGCACGTCGAAGGTCGGTAGCACTCCTAGCAGGTAAGTCAACGACTACAGAACAAACTCCACACTGATCCTTGGTTTCTTCTTTGCAGCTTGGCCGACTAAGCGTATCGGCAATGACATTAGCCTTTCCAGGCGTATACTGAAACTGAATGTGCATGCATTGAAGCTTTAAAGCCCATCGAGCAAGTCTACCCGACGGCGACTTTAACGTAAGAAGCCACTTTAATGGCTGGTGATCGCTACCTATGATGACCTCGTGTCCTTCGATATGGCCTCTGAATCGATCGACAGCCCAGACAACGGTAAGAGCCTCACGCTCTGTAGTGCTGTAATTTCTTTCTGCTGGAATAAGCAGACGGCTAGCGTACTCTATGGGGCGTTCATCCTTGCCCTCGCCCTGTAGTAATACAGCTCCAATGGCGTAGTTGCTAGCGTCCGTTCTTAACACAAAAGGCTTACTATAGTCTGGTTGGATGAGAATCGGTGCCGACGATAGGCGCTTTTTAAGCTCGTCGAACGCACTAGCCTGGCTTGCATCCCAAGACCAGGGCTGATTCTTTTTGAGCAGGCGTGTTAAAGGCTCAGCTACAGCAGAAAAGTTTGGGATAAACTTTCTAAACCACGAACACGTCTGTAAAAAGGTTCTTAAATGGCGTAACGACGACGGTGCCTTCATATCTAAAACTGCACGGACCTTGTCATCATCCGGTGACACACCATCTTGGGTAATGACATGGCCTAAGTACTTGACTTTGTCTCGTGCGAACACACATTTGTCTCTGTTCGCACGTAGCTTAAATAGGCGTAATCTTTCGAACACCTTACGCAAATCAGAAATATGCTTCTCAAAGCTGCCTTGGGATATAATTAACAAATCGTCTTGGTACGCAAGAAGGGTCACGTCCTTTAGAGAAGCGCCCGTACGAAGCCTATCTATCAGACGCTGGAAGGTTGAAGGAGCGTTCTTCAAGCCAAACGGCATACGCTTGAAACGATAAGAACCAAAAGGCGTCAGGAAAGCTGTTTTATCTCTGTCCTGCTCGCGTAAACTGACTTGCCAAAATTCACTGCGCATATCAATAGTACTCATAAAATAATGTTTTTTTGTTGACTGGACAAGCTCGTCTATCAGTGGCATCGGATAGACGTCGGTCTTAGTTACCGCATTGAGTTTTCTATAGTCGACACAAAAACGAACCTTACCATTTTTCTTTGGGATTAGAAGCGCCGGAGAACCCCACGCGGACTCACACTCCTCAACAATGTCGTCTGCCAACATCTTATCTAACTCCGCCCGCATGGCCTCTTTCTTAGCAGGCGTCAACCTATACGGTGGAACAGCAATAGGCAGGTGATCGCCAGTATCAATAATATGTTCTGCGAAGGGCGTCGGGTCTCCCCCTGGCTTAAAGATATCTTGATGCTCTACAATAAGCTGCGCAAGTACCTCGCGTTGACAATCATTAAGTGAATTCGCCTCGTCATCCCGCAACACCTCTACAGCAGCACACGAAGATACAGGTGACCGTGGCACTCTCTCAAATTGGGTATCAAACTTTTGTTCACTATTTTCGGCAAAGTGCCAGCTATTCTCGCCGAAGTTGAAAACGAGATTGAATTTCGTAAGAAAATCTATGCCTAACAGGCTTTCATTACTGTTCGCTTCAGGAAAAATTAAAAAGTTAATGAATTTAGTTTTGTGTTTAAGTGTCACCTGTACCTCTGTGGTTAATACATTCATTTCCCTACTAACACCATCCGCCAACTTAACAACTTGCGTTGACGGCACTAACTGATGTCCTAATTTGAGCTGGAGAGCGTAAAGCGTGTGACCGGCAATACAGCTTTTTGCTGCTGAATTTACCAAAGCAGTGCCACAATAACCTAAAACGCTTATATCTAACACAGGGCGACGAAAAGGTACAATACCGATACCGTATGCTTCTTCTAAACACTCACAGCTATTACAAGAATTACAATTATAGCAGCTCGACACAGACGTATTACTATTTACATTAACAACATTATCATAACTTAAACATTTATCCTTAGAACCAGGCACGCAAATATTTTCATTAGGAATATGGTCGTCTAAAAACTTTAAAGCTAAACAATTATTGTTACTTGAGTTATCCGAACAATTATTTACGTTAACTAAATTATTATCAACAAAAGTGTTACAAAGGCCCTCTCTGACGACGTGCGTAGGGTTACCTTGAGCCGACACTTGCTTTGACGGGCTTACCGACGGCGACGGCTGCGGGGCAGCATGGGCGACAGCGGGGTTGCGCGGGAGCGAGCGCGAAAGCATGCGCCAGCGCGATAAGCCCGGCGCTCTCGAATTTCGAAGCGATGAGGCCTTGCTGTTATTATTTATGGATCCGCTATGTTTCGTTAAGTTTATTGAATAAAACGCTGACGTATGAGCCGGCGAACAGTTTTTACACTTCGATTTGATAACGTTCGCGGTACCACAACCGTAACACTTTATTTCACTTTCCGACTTTACTTTATTGCACTTATCGGACTTATCACTATTGCGCTTAAGCTTCTCGCACATTTCCTTGCGGTGGCCGAGACGCTTGCAGTACACGCAGAAGGGCTTCTTTTCCTTTGCTGCGGCGTCGGCGGCTAGCTCGGCGGGCTCGACGTTTGCGGCGCTGCCGGTACTTGAAGCATCGGTGATTGTAGGTACATCCCGCTGTGACGACGATGATGCGCGTTTGCTCGATTGCGCGTGAGACTTCGATGGGAATGCCTGTCCTTTTCTTGTTTCTTTTAAGGAATCTTCTACAAGGCAACACTTATGAAGTAGCTCGTCGAAGCTATTTACACATTCTCTCGTCAGGCGTTTTCTAATGCGCGGGCTAAGTACACTGTATACCATATCCAATTGAACTTTTTCCGAGAGGTCGTCCTCTGGGAATTTAGCTAACAGAGCACGTACCTTGGCGATAAACAAATCCGTGTGTTTATCTTCTTGATCTAGGCTAAACAATTTCCTGTAGAGTCGGTGGGGTGGGTCATGCTCGCCAAAAGCCCCTTTTATTCGAGTAAGGGCCTCCGACCATGTGCTCGTCGACCTTTTAACACCTTGCCACCACACTGCAGCAGGCCCCTCCAACAACATTGAAAAACCGCGGAGAGCATTTTCGTCGGAAACGTTTACGCAATCCTTGTAGATAACAATCGCGTCTAAAAAGTTTTCCAATGATTCATCGGCACGTCCACCATAACGCGACGAGCATTTAGCGAAGTTTCCATTCGAGCTAAATGCAAGGCCCGATCCCTGTAGGGCCTCAGACACGTTAACGTGAGGTGTTGATGATCGTACTTCCCGTATTAGTTGTTGACAAAATTCACTTTGGGTTTGCTGGATTGATGTGATAATACTCGCGAGGGTTTCTTGTGACATTGTAATATTAGCGGCACCGGCGTCTTCTGAGACATCTTCCGATCGAAGCTTCGGCATTTTTCTTTAGATTTACACGTTGGGCAGCCACTTATAGCCGGGGAACGGGTGTAGAAAAACGCTGGTGCTATCAGGTTACTGTATATTTGCCAGATCACAAGTCACTACTTAACTAAATCTTAACTAAAGCTTAAACTTCGCGCGCACACATTCGCGGGTAGCGTCTTACACTCTACTTAACACACTGCCTACCTCATAAGAACTATATCGAACATGCGCGAGCGCCCTCCTACGGGCGACCGGGTAACCACTCTGGGTTGCCACGTTCACATTACACTCTGCCGCACGCTATAATAATGATTTTGTAATTGCTGACGCCATTTTCTGCTTACATAATTCATAGGTCAGGCATCTGTCAATCGTTACGCAATAACGCATTACCGCAACGCTAGTTTTTTTATTATTACTCTATTTTGTCTTTGGCTCAGGACGCGTCGAAATGTTGCCACAATTTAATTTAATTATTATGTAAAATTATTGTCTATTGTCTTTTTATTTTGATTCTTTTTTATTTGTTTGCTGTTTTACATATAGTATAAATACAATTAGAATATTATTTGTGGGCGCCGCACAGTGTGGGAATCTCGCCATCTAGGGGAATTTAATTCCAAATTGAATTAAATAAAAGATAAAAGTTAAAAATGATATCGATTGGTATTCAAATAAATAAAAAGACTAAAATACTGATAGATAATAAAGTTGTATTAAAAATTGATTTAATTTTTTAATATTTTTTTAATGATTAATTATATATTAATAATTATTATAATTATATATTAATTTAATTATATATTATTATATTATTATTATTATTATATACAATTATATATTATTTATTATATTATTAATTTAATAATTCATCCAACCAAGTTATATTCTTGTTTAAAGCGTTCACGATGTCTACCGCTTCCTGTCTATTTATCGTTAAATTTGTTACATAACCTCCTCAAAAAGAACTTAATTTTATTTATAACACCTTCCGAAAATTGTACTTGAGAGTAATTACCTATTCTAAAAGCAAAACTAACAACAATTCGCTCCTTTATCGCATTGAGGTCCAAATATCAAAAATTTTGTAATTTCGGCAGTCATTCTGAAAACCGAAAAAAAATGTATGACGGTCGCAAAAAATCGCAAGTTTTATCAATTGTTCTCAAAAGTTAAGACTCTAATCTTCAAAAAAATCTAAAAAAAATCTAAATATTCAGGTCATTTTTTTTTTTGTACACCTTTTGATTTGCAAATCATTTAAAAAAAATGCTTAATTTAACTGTGCTTTCAAATGATGTTATTAGATCAATGTTTAACTATTACTAAAATCAAATACACTCTATCTTACTAAGAAGTATATACACAATACAATAAAAAACCAATAAACAAGACTATACGTTTATTTGATCAGTAATCTCAAGTGAAGATGACACTGTAATGTTGTTGTTCGTATTGTAAGGGTACAACGATTATTATCTACTCACTTCAACATTTTTTATTTATTTATTTAAGCTCCCTACAAGAATTTCTAATATGTAGCTGTGACAAATAGGGTCTTAGATATAAATAAGTTATAACTGTATTATCAATTATTAAAATTTATATTTCGATTTAAATCCCCCTAGATTGCGAGATTCCCACACTGTGCGCCGTGCCGAAACAGCGTCATTTTGTGTCCACAGACTGTTAAATGTTTATTGTTCTGTGCCTCGGAACAATAAAAATTGTTTGTTCTTTTTATTTTTCCGAGAAAGCGACACGTCGGCTGACGCTGAAAACCAGCGCCGTGACTTCGCGCCTTCGTGCGCGGACCACGGCATTTATGCTGAGCGTCAGCCGTTTCTCGTGGCAGTGACGCATATTTCTGTCTCGGACGTTTTTATAGTTTATTTTTATTTTATTTGTATTTGTTTTCTACAACATGTATCCACTTGTTTTAGTTTAAGTCTTGTTGTGTAATGTGCGTCACTTTCTCGTGAATAAATGGTTTTTCTTTCTATTTATAAGTCGACTGCGAGGAACATTTACCCAAACAATTCAGGTGACCTTGTAGAATTTTTAATAATATTCTGTAATAAGTTGATTCTATACTCTGGTTTAACGCTTAATTTGTGGAGGTTATGTAATTTTCAGTTTGAACCTCGTCATTTTACGACGATTTTAACTTTAACATTCCTAATTTGAATTCAAACCAAAACATCAAAAGCTAGACAACAAAGACAATCCAAAGAAATAACCACTTAAAAATGAGACCTTTATGGTAAACAGTTGAACCATAAAGACCTGAATTGTTAACGTTTTTCTGCTAATCCATTGTGAGAGGAATATGCAAGGGTTTTGTCTCAAGGGCGGTAACTCCGAGTCTTAATAGATTAGCGGGCGTGGCTGCTAGTGCTTAAGTAAGATAAATGAATGCTAAGGGAGATTTATACAGTATATTATTTCGTAGTTAGTTTATTGGCATCGTATTTACTTGTATGCGTATTAGTGTAAACCACGATTGTTTGGTTATAGTTTAGGATTGTTGTGATTGTGTGTTCTATGTAACACTAGCGATACTGAAGTCGTATTTTTGGGGAAAGTGATATTTTACGAATTCACATCGATCCCCCCAACCAAGAACTCGGTAATGTGCTATTATGGGTTTTATGCTGTTATGTCAAATTCGGCATCTGTAGACTGGAATACACCTTAGCATTTTTTTTCAGATTTTTCCAAATCATATTTACAAAGTAATCATGACACACGTGTTTATTGTTGGGAAATAAGGCACAATAATATTTCGGCAATAAACCTGTTATAGATCTGTACGGAAAAAACTATTTACATTTTATTTGGGTAAGTTGCAAATACCGAGTTATTGGCGTAAATAATTTTCATGAAGTTTTTGGTAAACTTGTTTATGAGTTTATTGTTGAATTAATTTTAAAATACGTATTCCGTAATACGCACTAACAATGTTATTTAAGATTGGTGTTTGCTCATTAATGTACGTAATATTTTAATACGGTAAATTTATTTCAAATTTCAATACACCTAGCTCTGTTCTGGATATTACTGTTTTAGTCTAGCCGCGCAATAGTTTGCAAAGCGCAAGTGTCTCTTTCTTTTGATAGCTAATAGACAGTAATAGATATATGCCACGCCCCCAATAAGTGTCCTTGATCGTCGGCCCGGAGCGTAAAGTTTGTTTACGTAAACAGTTGCATTCAGACCTCTGGATATTTTGCACGCAGATATTTGCGTCACGCTTAATATTATTTAAGTTTTAGTGCGTAGTTATTGAGTTCAATTTATATAATGAGTTTTAGAAGAAATAGACCGTTAAAAAATGAACGTGTGAAACTAATGCTTCAAATGGTGGAGGACACAAATGACACAACTATTACAAGTAAGTACCTACTATTACTTAGTACCATTAATGGTTGAGGACACAAATGACTCAATAATTACAGGTAAGTACCTACTATAACTTAGTACCGTTTATTTAAGTTGTTTATGATTGCGTGACTGCCTCGATGGTCTAGTGGTCGCAAAGCGCGACTGCTGAGCATGAGGTCTTGGGTTCGATTCCCGGGTCGGGCAAAGTGTTATTGGGTTTTCCGTCAGGAATTTCTCAGTAGCAGCCTCGGAGTCTGGATTTGTGCCCGGTTGATGGCAATAGGCTCGCCCCCTATTACATGGGACTTAAACATAACTGGCGAAATGTGGATGTACTAATGGGTACACCTCTGCCTAACCCTTCGTGGATAACAGGCGTGATGTTATGATTGTGTATTTTGTAACATTTTTGTTTACTATTTGATAGGTGCTGATCAAGAGGTAGAATGTTCAGAAATATCTACCAGTGCAAAGTCTAACGTCCAAGCATCATCAAAAGGTTTATTGATTTTTATAATACCTAATTAGTAATTACTCACTACTACTCAAGAATAATAAGATGTATTGTAACTGTGACATGGTTGTAAATTTCATTCGTGAATTCGTCTTTATTTCGGGTCGTGCTATCTAAGTCAAGTGTAATGGATTTTTGAATTTTTTTTTTTTCTTCAAAAAGCAGAGGTTTTCAATTTTTATACTGTAGTTTTACACGATACATCAATATCTACCTTCCATTCATATAAAATGAGTCTTAAATGTAACGAATAGGTACATCAATGCAGGGTTATGTAGGTATCTATGTGCAAGCTGATATTTTTAGGGGCGGTTTTAGTTTTTTTTGAAAATTTTAATCTTTATCATTTCAGATATAGATTGCGATTTTATTGCAGTTGATACCGAACGTAGTGTAAATGAAACTTTACCTAATCAAGTTCTGTCACGATATGAGTTACGAGGTATGTATTAGAACCTAATCGTAGATAAGTTGAATCATTACAATTTTTATTTTCATCAATGCGTAACACAATGTTCAATTTATTTCATAATTCCTGATGAATTAACAACTAAATAGTAACGCAGGTAATTTTATTGATTACAGACAGAATGAAAAAAAAATACGTTGATGCTGATCAGGAATCCAATGAAGATTTTTCGCCAGACGTCTCGGAACATGCTCCGAGTCCAAGCCCAAACATGTTGGAAAGTCCTTTAAGTAGCGTTTCAAATCTAAGCGGAGACTCTGCATGTATTAATAAAATTATAGCACTTCCAGAAATGATTAGCACTCCATCAACAATTTCTAATCTATCTTTGTATTTAACCAACGCTGATTTCGTGGCTTCCTCATCAGAAATATATATAGCAACCTTAGATTTATCTCAACCGAATAATAAAAAGGAAAACCAACCAAGACCAAACATAACAAGAACAATAAGTAGCCAAGAAGATGTAGATGACACGATAAAACCAGATGAAACTTCAGAAATTAATCACAATGAAACATTGTCCGGTACAACTTTAAATGATTGCTTACATGCCAAGGAAGTTGTAACCGGCAATGAGGATAGTCCAAGCATAATACGGGAAATTACTAGCGAAGAAGAAAATAATGAAACTTTAACACCAGAAGAGCAGTCAGAAAGTAACAATGACACAACATTGACCGGTAGAACTTTAAATGACTGCTCGAGTGCTACGGAAGTTGTAACCGACAATGAGGATGGTCCAAGCTCAATACGGGGAATTAGTAGCGAAACAGAAAGCAATGAAACTTTAAGACCAGAAGAGCAGTCAGAAAGTAACAATGACACAACAATGAGCGGTAGAACTTCAAGTGATTGCTTACATGTGGAGGCAGTAGAAAGCGAAAAAAAACTGACTAGGAAACGCAAGCAGAACAGAACTGAGTGGCGAAGTAAGAAAAATAAAATCCTCAAAAATTCTGGCAAAGATTACGAAGGGTGCAATTCAAAAAAAAAATATCCTGAAAAAACTATAGGCTCCCCATGTGCGTGTAAAAAGGGTTGTAGCCAAAAATTCAGTCCGGCAGAAAGACAAGCTATATTTGACAAATTTTATAGTCTGGCTGATCGTGAACATCAGTGGTTGTATATCAGTAGATATGTCCAAGCACACACTATTAAACGAATGACGTTAGACCGTAAAAACAACCGCACACAAACTTTGAATTATTTTTTCTCTAATTCAAACGATGTAAAAATTCCTGTATGTAAAAAATTTTTTTTGAATACGTTACAAATCGGAGAATATGTGGTTTATACAGCAATGGAAAAAGTTATGAAAGCAGACGAAGGACTTCAAGATAAACGGGGAAAACATGATAATAGGCCTAACAAAATGAATGCTATGACAGAAACCACTATTAAAACGCACATTGAATTATTTCCTAAAGTACAGTCGCACTATACGAGAGCGACTTCAAACAGAGAATATCTTTCAGAAAACTTGAATATTTCAAAAATGTACCGCTTTTATACTACCTGGTTTACAGAACAAAATTACACTGATATTGTAATGGCAACAAAACGACAATACGAAACAGTTTTTAACTCCCAATATAACTACTCATTTTTCAAACCCAAAAAAGACCAGTGCCTTTCATGCTCCATTTATGAACAATCAGACGACACGATGAAAGCCACCCTTGAGGAAAAACAAAGACTCCATTTACAGAGAAAAGAAAAAGTAAGATCAATAAAAAAAAGAAGAAATAGAGACAGCTGAGAGAAGTAATATGACAGTAGCAATATTTGATTTGCAAAAAGTATTGAGTGTGCCTCAATCTGAAGTAGGCGTATTTCATTACAAAAGAAAATATCCATGCTACAATTTTACCGTTTTTGATGCAGTACGAAAAATAGGATATTGTTATGTATGGCACTACCAAATCGCTAAAAGAGGTAGTTCCGAAATAGGAAGCGCTTTGTTATCTTTTTTTAAAACTGAACGTGAGAAAGGCATAACAAAATTTTCACTATATTCGGATGGATGTTATAGACAGAACAAAAATCGATATATTTTTGCCCTTTATGTATATGCTTCTAAACTTTTTGGTATTACCATAACCCACCGTTTTTTTGAAACTGGACATAGTCAAAATGAAGGAGATTCCATGCATGCATGCATAGAGAAAAACTTAAAAAATAAAGTTTTATATACCCCTGACCAAATTTATAGCATTATTTTAAATTCAAAGGTAACTGGCGAAAAATATCGTATGAAAGAATTAGAGCAGTCCGAAATTTACGATTTAAAACAACTCGTAGTAGACAAGTATTGGCGGTGTGATAAAGACGGAAATGTAATCCGCTGGGCTGACGTCATGGAGGTAACCGTCGTAGATTCACAAGTAAATAAGTTGCTTTTCAAATATAATTTTGAAGACACTTATTCAGAGCTTGATATAAACATCACTCCCTCTACCTCAGCTAGACGAAGAGGACGAAAGCGTACGAGTACTCAAGACGCAGCTGTATATATGGATAATGTGCAGTTGCAACGTGCATACCTCCAACGTATACCGATAAGCAAAGCTTTGCACACAGACCTTTTGAGTTTATGTAGAAGTGGAGCCATTCCACAGAGTTATCATTCTTTTTACCAATCCTTATCCTGTTCTGAAGTGGAAAACGAAAATATCTCCGAAGAAGAGCAACTTTGATGAGTTTATGTAGCTCAAAGTTGATTGCAGGATTTGATTTATTGAATTCTTTTTATTAATAAATTTTAGCATAAAATTAAAGTGTCAAATTTCATTCTGTTGTTTAATAAATATTACTAATAATCGAAATTATTGTATTTCTTTCGTTTATTACCTTCTAATATTACATTTAAATATAACGAAAAAAATCGGTATTGACTCGTAACGATAACACTGGTTTGCTAATTTTTATCGTAATAATAATGTTATTTATCAATACCGTTTACAAAATTATTTGAAATCACCACAATAACTACGTAAAAACACGTTACTTAGCAGCCCTACAATAAAAAATAACGCCGTAGAAGTCCATAACATAATGTTATGAAATATTTTATTCGACAAATTTCCGGCAATAATCCCGTAATTACTATTACTGTAATATTTGATGTAAACAATTTTAGGTATTATTTGTTTTCATAAATTACTAGGTTTTGACTAAACAGGATTCCATAATAATGGTACAGTTATATTAAGCAAAAAAATACCTTTCATTTAATACATCAATGACTCCAATAGTCCCACTTGTTGAAAAGATATTTGATAAAATCAGTAAATCTTTTCTCCTGTAAAATTTTGATTTTTCGATTACCGGGTTATTGCTTGGGAGCGTCGACATGTTTTTCCTACATTTTATATTACTGACTATGCCAGTCACTTTGTACACAGCCAGAATAAACTACGGGACTAGGAATATCGTGGATGCGTTTACATACAACTCGGAGCTACAACTTGAAACGAACTTTACTGCCACAAAAGCGCGACCACATAAAATGATTTTGAATATGTGTTCAAACTAATGTAAGTAATATACCACTTTATATTTTAAACTGCCAAAGTTGGTCGCGTTCGTTTAGGACAGAGCTTTAGTCTGGCTCGCCGAAAGGTATCTCTCACTCTATGCATAGCTACGTATTAGGTACTAGACTTTACTAACATGAGTGTTTACTAAACCTTTTCTTACATTTAAAACCTTATGTTTGGTCAACAAAAGAAAGAAGGAAACAGGGTCGTCAGCTATAGTTGAAGATTTCTTAGAAACCGATGCCTGTCTTTTAATGAAATTTAATTTAATTAAGGAGCTATTTTTTTCCATTTATTTGCAAAAAATATTTGAAAACGGTAAAGGAAAACGTCGTGAGGAAACCTAGACCTAAAAGGTTAATATAAGTCTAAAATCGCTAATCAAAACGACAGTTTCAAAACATCCTCATCATCAGCCTGAAGACGTCCACTGGGGGAGTTGCCATAATCCCCACGCTTGGCAGGCGTCTTAGGGGTCGCAGTGAAGTTGAAGCCGCGGCTGCCTGACTTCCGGATTTTCCCTTAGTCGCCTTCGACGACATCCTCGGGATGAAATGGGAAGTGCTATTCAGGCATGGACACCCCACGGGAAAGTTTTAAAACGTGACGTACAAAATGATTTATTAAATGCTCCGCCAGTTTACCGATACTAATTCCAGCTATTTCTTATTTGAATCCCGATTTAGTATCACTCAATACCATGCAGTGTGCACTGTGGGCGAGTATGCTAACAGTGCTAATAAGTCCATTGAACAAACACTGTTGACGAAACGAACCAGTGGGCGTTTATACCCACTAACCCATCCACCTACACGACACTAATGTAAGGGTCGTCTCATAGACATAGAGAATATATATACATATAATTATATTCATGTGTTAAGAACATGACAGCAATATAACAACAAAAACATAACCAAGAAGATGTTAAAATATAAATATAAACTAGCTGACCAGGCAAACGCTACTTTGCCATCTATTTTTTTCTTAATAGCCTACGATCTATTCTCAGATCTATCAAATATACACTAAAAATTTCAATAAAATCAGTCAAGTCGTTTTGGCGAAGTTCGGTAACAAACACTATGACACAAGATTTTATATATTAGATGAGCTGACCCGACAATCGGTTTTTAAATTTTCTTACCGTATAAACCTTCCCTGGACTTCCACAAATATTTCAAGACCAAAATTAGCCAAATCGGTCCAGCCATTCTCGAGTTTTAGCGAGACTAACGAACAACGATTTAATTTTATTATTTAAATTAAGCTGCCATGTTGTCAACCGTGTGGTTTAGTTACATAGATAAGATTTTTCACACGTGCAAGTGTGCTTCGCGTTAGGATGGATTGATAACAATCCTTGCGTATCCACATCCGCACGCATTTTAGTAGTTGCGAGTTCGCCAACTTAGTGACTGACCGACTCCGTAAAGTGCAAGTAAATATTTGACTTAAATCTTTTACTGCTTAAAATAACACATTAGAAATTTATCATCATCATCATCATCATGGCAACCTTTAGACACCAAATGTTGGGCATAGGCCTGCCCCAAAAGAGGGTTTAGCCGTAATCGCCATGCTTGGCCGATGCATGTTAGCGATCGCAGTAGGTGTTATGGTACTCAGAAGGACGCTGCTGTCCATCCTCTAGTCAATACCCCGCTGTCGCCTTATACGACACCCACGTGTAGAAATGGGGTGGTGCTATTCGCGGCCGGCACCACACGACCTAAATTTATATTGTTACCTGCCTAATTTTATTTCATGCATTTTATAATTTCTATAACTTCTACTCAGTAGTCCTATTTTTAAATCAGAAAAGACACTGCGATAAGCAAATGTTGTGCACGTTTGTAATTGATATAAACATTTTCCTTAGTCCTCTGAAATTTTAAGGTCCAAGTTTGTGTTGGAGTGCTATTTTAATACATAAAACATTGTCGACATCGGCATTGTTGGCCATTAAATAAAAGTTAGTTCTCGTGTACCTAACTATCACTTAAAAAGTACTTGAATCTTAATTTAATTACTACGTTATTAGCAAATTAGGTCGTTTCTTCTCGACGTCAGAAGATATGCCTGGATTATCTTACTCAGCAAAAGCATCTCGGGAATAATAAGTATCAAATTAACGTTTCTTATGCCTCCTACGTTTTAATTACTCCTATTATTGTCTAAATAATAATATTTTCGAGTAAACACACAAATTGAATTAAAGTCCGGGTATCAAAACATGTTATTATTTTGTCGCAGCGATTTCAATAAGCAGTGTAAACGAACCCTTACAAAAATATTTACTTCAGCTAGCAATACTCATGGATATTGCCAAAAATATATCGTTTTAATATCTTACGTACACTCGGGATAAGCCAGTCGCCGATAATACTTATAAGTTTCGTATTAACCATGAACGAGCCCCCAGTGTAACTAAAATGTTCTGAAATACGTCTTACTGTTACTTTGCTGTACATATTAATCTAGTATAATGGTTTTTAAATCCATGAGAATATGGATTCATTAGAAGTTTATAAAAAGACTCGAGAGAAATATAAGACCAGTAATAGTTAACGCAGTGAGGTGAAATGTGCCAAGAGGCTCATTAACAACGACTCCCTGGTTAGGGCTAACTCCAGAGCCTTGAACATCGCCGCACCGTTGCTAGCCTATCGGTCTTTTATCGGGTACATTTCGGAGTGAGCTTTGGAATTGCACAATTTAATTCCCCCATCCCCATAGAGATACGGCGAAGCGTCACCGCTATATGGTTGAAGTTCCACGGTCTCGAACCAAGCGCTTTGACTCCACATTTATTGCGCGAACTGCCAGACTGTGGAATTCGCTGCCCGCCTCTCTGTTCCCTGATAAGTATCTAGGTATCTTCAAGGTACGAGTGAACCGGTTCATCCTAGGCAAGCGTGTTCCAACTTAGGCCGCGTCATCACTAAAGATCAGGTGAATTGCGGTCAAACGCAAGCCTATTTGATAACAAAAAAATATAATATAAAAGCAGTAATAGGCTATCATATGAGCGGTTGCCTTCTGCGTTGCGTGTCTCCGGTTAGATTCTGGAACAAATATTTATATAGCCTACAGTTAATAGTTCCGCGTCTGGTTGTTTGTGTATGTAAGTTTATATGTTTGTTACCGCATTCACAATATCGTCATAGTATATCAATATCAAGCACATAGCGTGCAGTGATGTCTTCATTCAAAAAGAAAAAAAAAAAATTTTACAGTTTTAATTAGACAGTGCGCGTTCCATAAAATAACTGCGTGCGTTCAGTCTCATACGGATATATTTTTCTTTCTCTTTGATATATTTTTCTTTCATCAACCTCTTCCCTGCTTCGTCGCATAATCTTGCATTAATATAAAACATTCCTCTATTCTATAAGTATTACTGTTTGATAAAAAATTACTCTATAATAAATATAATTAGCTCTATTTCACATCTTCTACTGTATTTATTATGGTACCTACTCCACCACTTTATAGTCCGTTTTTATCCAGCTCGACCACCAAATAAAATAAATCCTTAAAGAGGTATCAAAGATGACCGTTTGAGGTGCTCCGATACTTTTAAAATTTTTATTTATTTATGAATAACAGTAAAATTCTGAGTCACCTTGGAATATGAACACTGAATAAAAAATAGCAACCATCTGATACATTTTTTTACCCTACCCTAACCCTTGACATTTAAATACCGTTTTTAGGCGAAAACTCAAAATTGTAGTATTGCGTTTATTCTACTTTATTTCACCGTTCGACAGCTCGCGCCGAGACGCGTCTTTTGACACATCGCACGTGCGGATCGCATCTGTGAAACTTCAAAAAATATTTAATTTTCATATCCGACACTTAAAAAATTTCACGCGAAATACACCTTAGGGGTGACGACAAAACATCAAATCGTAATATCTTTGCATCCCGGTGACGCATTTTGAAGCGGTTTTCAGCTTTTTTAAGCTAGACTAGGCTCCGTCTAACGTTTAGACCTACTTTGACTGACCTAAACGTGTGGAAATTTGTTATTCCATACAAACCTTATTTTATTTAAATTTTTATTTGAAAAACTTGACTTACCCGAGTTTTTACTCCAAAAACAGCTCACTGTAGTATATCAATAGTTACCTACCTGCCATACCCGCACTCTGCACCGCGTTCCGCGAACCAGACTGCCGCAGCGTAGTGAAAATTTGCACTTTGCCCAATTTTCAATTAAAAAAATACCGTTTTTGGCGAAAACTCAAAATTTTAGTATTGCGTTCATTCTAGTTTATTTCACCGTTCGACAGCTCGCGCCGAGACGCGTCTTTTGACACCTCGCACGTGCGGATTGCAGCTGAAAATTTTCGAAAAATTGCCCCACCCTATAGTGGCTGACCAGGTAAACTTTTCGTCTAACCAAAAATTTTTTCAAAAAACTTACAATAGCTATACCTCGACCTACAAATCGTTATTAACCGCACAAGAGCCGATTCTCCGCGCGTATAAGGATTCTACTTACTGACGGACTATCTGACAAATACTTGACGTACCAATCCCCCCTATATAGGGATTGCTATATTTTATTTTATTTTACCTTCAATCGACACTTATCCCCCGAAATGTTCGGTTACCGTACACCCGCCAAAAAAGATGCTAGTTCACAGGGCTCTAAAAGCTCGCCGCTCGACTTAACTGATAATTCAGGACCCTCCCTCTCTAGCATTAGACGCAGCATTGGGGAATGGGAATCCGGAAAGACTGACACTCAGGCCAAGTCTCCGGCCAAGTTTCCGGCTAAGTCTCCGACAAAATTGACAACTGACGCCGTACCGCCCACGATAGGAAAACCCAGCTCCCAAAGAACGTGTCAAACATCGATTAAGACAGCAAGACTCTCACCAAAACCTGACGCCCGGTACCCTAACCTCACAGCGGAGGCGAGAGCTTGCCTAAATAAGGCAAAGCTTCATTTAGGCAACTCTCGCAACCTAAAGACAGAGATAAAAACGGAGGTACTTGGGGCCATAAACAGGCTCTACGATATTGTAAAGGAGTCGGAGAGGGCCAGGAACAAAGGACACGACCATCCTGTCCCACCATCAAGCGTACCGAGCACGGCAGACTGTTCTGAGGTCATTCAAGACCGACCGCAGGCGCGGACCACGGCCTGCATACCGGCAGAACTCGTAAACCAGATGTTGACAGAACTAAAAGAGCATAAACAGGCACTGGAAGAATGCCAACAGCACATGCGTGCCCTGTCGAACCAATTGGCACAGACTTCTGCACACTATGTGGCAGGCCAAGGGCCGTCCTACGCTGAGATGGCAGCCGGCCCGAAACAGCGAGTCCAGGAGCCGCTCCACTCGGTGGTCGTGACGTCAACCAACGACCAGGATACCGGCGAGCAGGTCATAGAAAAATTGAGAACTGTGGTTGACGCCAAAAATGAGGGAACCAGAATTGAGCGTCTGCGAAAGGCTAGGGACCAGAAGGTGGTAATCGGCTTCAGGACGAAGGAGGAGTTGGCAGTAGTGAGGGACAGAATTAGGGGGTCTGGAAAATTTCTGGTCGAGGAGGTGAAAAACAAAGACCCCCTAATTATCATGAGAGATGTCCTCTCCTGCCACACAGATGTGGAGGTCATACAGGCCCTGCAGCGCCAAAACTCCCACCTGCTGGGGAACTTAGCCGTGGAAGACCTTCGGCTGGGAGTAAAATACCACCGGAGGGCGAGGAACCCACACATGAGCCACATCATCGTGCAAGTGTCTGATATATGGCAATATGGCAGATACTGACAGCGGCGGGTCGAGTGCACATCGACCTTCAGCGAGTCCGAGTGCTGGACCAGTCCCCACTGGTGCAATGCACTAGTTGCCTACGCTACGGCCATAGCCGTAAACTGTGCACGGAACCCGCCGACCTGTGCATACACTGCGGGAATCCCCACATGCAGGCCGACTGCCCTTCGCGCCAAATACACCACAAATAATATCACGGTGGTGAAAATTCGAACCCGCGCCTGGGAACTTGCAGTAGTCTCCTTCAACTTCGAACCAGACCAGCCCATAGAGCCATACCTGGAGCAGCTAAAGCAGATTCGCGAGGAAATAGGCCCCATGAAACTTATTGTGGGAGGCGACACAAACACGAAGAGCACTTGGTGGGGTAGTGCTGTGGTGGACGCCAGAGGTGACGCAATGTCGGGCACCTTAGATGAGATGAGCTTGCATGTACTAAATGTCGGGAACACGCCAACCTTCGACATCATCATAGGGAACCAGTCCTACACCAGCTATGTTGACGTAACAGCCTGCTCAACGGACGTGCTGGACCTGGTGGACGACTGGAGAGTGGACGAAAGTATCACGAGCTCGGACCACAACGGTATTGTTTTTGAAATTAACTTAAGGAAATCTAAAGGTATAAATATAAGAAGATCAACTAGGAAATATAAAACGAAAAACGCCAATTGGACCCAGTTTCATGAGAAACTGGAACAATTAAAAATAGAAAATAAAATAAATATAACAGACATAGATACAATAAATAGTAAAACAGATTTGGAACACAATATTAACAAATACATAGATATAATAACCAAAACATGTAAAGAGACATTACCAAAAATTTAAAGAATACAGCAAACTTGCATTACCGTGGTGGTCCAAAGAACTCGCTGATATGGAAATAGAGGTCAACACAAAGAGGCGCCGCATCCGTTGCGCGGCACCGGTCCGGAGAGCAAAGGTCGTCGACGAATACCTGCAGGCAAAAGAAAGATATGAGTCCCTGGCCAAAACAGCGCAAATTGCGAGTTGGAAAGAATTTTGCGGAAAGCAGGACAGAGAGGGCGTATGGGAGGGGATCTACAGAATCATCGGACGAACCGCCAAAAGATGTGAGGACTGCCTCTGTTGAGGGATGGGGTGCCGCTCGATCCCAAAGACTCGGCTGCATTGCTGGCGGAGACCTTCTACCCCGAAGACCTGGAAGACGAAGATGGAGACTACCACCGTCGGATTCGTGAAGAAGCTAGTCGTGCAAACGAGTGGGTGCATGGTGAAACACATGACCCACCGTTTGCGCTCCAGGAGCTGAAAACCGCGGTGGAAAGCTTTAATCCAAAGAAGGCACCCGGGGCAGACGGTCTCACAGCTGACATCTGCGCGCAGGTAATAGCCCGAGATCCGGACGTGTTCCTCGCACTGGCAAACAAATGCCTGGAGCAGGGCCACTTTCCGTGAGCCTGGAAAGAAGCAACTGTAGTAATCCTCCGGAAGCCAGGAAAGGAGTCGTACACTAGCCCTGAATCGTACAGACCCATCGGCCTTCTGCCAGTCTTGGGCAAGATATTGGAAAAGATGGTGGTGTGCAGACTTAAGTGGCATCTGATACCGCCGATGAGTACTCGTCAGTTTGGGTTCATGCCCCAAAAAAGCACCGAGGACTCCCTCTACACCATGATACAGCACATCAATGAAAAGCTAAGCCTGAAAAAGCTAATCACTGTTGTGTCACTGGACATAGAGGGAGCCTTCGATAGCGCATGGTGGCCGGCAATTAGAACCAGACTGGCTGAGGAAAGGTGCCCGGTTAACCTCCGGAGGATGCTAGACAGCTATCTGGCTGACCGAAAGGTCCGAGTTAGGTACGCGGGCGAAGAGTGTGTAAGGAACACCAACAAGGGATGCGTTCAGGGGTCAATTGGCGGTCCGATACTGTGGAATTTGATACTCGACCCACTTCTGCGGGGGCTCGAAGCGCGGGGAGAGTATTGCCAGGCGTTCGCCGACGATGTAGTCCTAATCTTTGATGGAGACACAGCACTGGTGGTGCAAAGACAAGCAAATGCCGCCCTTGAATATGTCCGAGAGTGGGGAATCAGAAATAAGCTGAAATTTGCACCACACAAAACATGCGCAATGGTTGTAACAAAGAAGCTGAAGTATGATGTCCCACTCCTGAGCATGGGCGGAGTCGACATTTGCATGTCCCAACAGCTGAAGATACTGGGGCTAACCATCGACCACAAGCTGACCTTCAACACCCACGCTGCTAACGTATGCAAGAAAGCAATAAACATCTACAAACAGCTTTCACGAGCAGCAAAGGTCAGCTGGGGTCTGCACCCAGAGGTCATCCACAGCATCTACACCGCAACGGTGGAGCCGGTAATTACCTACGCGGCCAGCGCCTGGGCGCCGGCAACCAAAAAAGTTGGAGTGCAGAAGTTGCTAAATTCGGTGCAGCGAAGCTTCGCGCAAAAGCTGTGCAGAGCCTACCGCACGGTCTCCCTGAACTCAGCGCTGATATTGGCTGGTATTCTCCCCCTCGACCTTCGCATCCGCGAGATGGCCTCGCTATATGAGGCCAAGAGGGGAGTGCCCTTGCCAGCGCTGGGGGATCGGGAGGTCGAGCGGATGGCTCCAGTTTCAGAGGCCCCGCATCCCGCAGACCAAATAAGCTTGCAGTTTGGCAGCCTGGTAGACGAGGACCAATATAGGAACCACAGCAATTTCGCTGTGCGTATATTCACGGATGGCAGTAAGATTGAGGGTAAGGTTGGAGCAGCGCTATCCGTGTGGAATGGCGACTCGGAAACCAAAGCCCTCAAACTTAGTCTGTCATCCTATTGCACCGTCTATCAGGCAGAGCTGCTGGCCATAAGCAGAGCAGTGGCAGAAATTTTAAAGAGAAAAGAGACCTCGTTCACTGTACTTAGTGACTCGAGGGCGGCCCTCCAGACCATCGCAAACCCAAACTCTCCTCACCCCCTAGCAGTGCAAACTAGAGACACCATTAGACGCTGTAACCTCCAGAACAAAAGTGTCTCCTTGTTCTGGATTAAAGCTCACACAGGACTGCAGGGGAACGAGAGGGCGGACCAGCTCGCGAAGGAGGCTGCCCTGCGATCAAAAACGAGAGCTGATTATGACCGGTGTCCTGTCTCATTCGTCAAGCGTACTATTCGTTTAGGGACGCTTGACGAATGGAACAGTAGATATAGTATGGGCGAATCTGCCTCGACCACCAAGTTGTTCTTTCCCAATGCAGTAGCGGCATACAGGACAGTAAAGAAAATAGAGCACTCAAGCATAACCACACAAATCTTTACGGGGCACGGCGGGTTCTCCGCATACCTGAAACGCTTCAAGTGTAAGGAGAGTTCGTCGTGCGCCTGTGAGCCTGGAGCTGTAGAAGACGTGCCTCACATCCTTCTGGACTGTCCCATCTTTGCAAAACAACGCTTAGAGCTGGAACACCAGCTAGATACAAAGATGGTCGCAGAAAATCTGCCAAAACTAATTGCGTGTCGCAAAACTAGAAAAAGAGTCTTAGAGTTCTTCATTAAAATCGTAAAGATAGTTGTTAATAGAAACTCATAGATCAAGGAAAATATGATACCAATATAAAATAGTTTATATACAGGATATCATATAACCGTACGTATTAAAATAACATATAATGTTGATTAAATGAAATTAATATAGAGAAGTGAATAGAAGTAATTGTAAAATATAAGTATAACAGAGCCTTAAGCTGCGTCCTTACCTTCGTATTATATTGAAATTGATAATGATGAAAACAAAGCAAATAGTCCAAATTTAAATCTAAAACATAAAATATATAATTTTTAAAAATGTTATAAAGTTGTCTCTGACCACGTCAGGGGGATACATAGATGGCAGGAGTGTGGTTTTAGCCGGTAAAAGTCCGGCACTGCCCAGACTATCTCACTAGTGACGCAGTCTGGGCGTCCATGAGAATTTCCCACTCCTGCCAAAAAAAAAAAAAAAACCCTTGACATTTAGGGGGATGAAAAATAGATGTTGGCCGATTCTCAGACCTACCCAATATGTACACAAAATTTCATCAGAATCGGTTTAAGCCGTTTCGGAGGAGTACGGGAACGAACATTGTGACACGAGAATTTTATATATAAGATTAAGGCGAGGTTTTCCTACCGCATACTATTTCGAAGGGGGGTGAAGCAGAGGAAGTGACGGCTGCGTAAAGGGGAGCGCCCCGCAATGGCATAGAATAGGTAAGCGCTGCAAGCGTTATACCGCCGCTTTTACGCTGAGTACAGCGCGCTGTACTCAGCGTAAAAGTGGCATGCAGCGGTGCGCGGGCGCTGGGCGCTGCGTCGAGCTATATTTTGTAGCAACGAAAAACAAATTTATTTGTTGCATTTTAATATATTGACCAACACTATTTTGGATTATTATTTCGTTATAATAATGTGTCGTGCTTACTATCCTTTGCCATATAATATTATTGTGTACTACATAAAACTGGACTAGTTCTGTACGGTGTACGTACATGGTTTTAAAATAATTATATATTTTTAATGCAATAAGTTAGTAGGCTCGCGTATTTGCACTTTGATCGCGATCTACATTTGGGAGTGCATTGACGTACGACGGAAGCTAGATGATGCATTATTGTACATAATTTAATTAGTGTTCAATTAGACGTGGTTTGGGTCGGACAATTTGCATTTTTATTTAGATTCTTACCCGTTGAGCATTCACTGACAATCTTTGCATTTAATTGACATTTTCTGCATATTACATTTTACATTTGCATTGACAAACTTTAATGTTGGGTTAACACACCCTACATAGTTTTTTTTTGGTCCTTCGAAAACTTTGCAAGTACCGTACAGTTCGTTATATCGGTTAGTAAAACGTCGCGTGTGGGCTGTGGAGTGTCGTGTCATACCGTGCCACGTGTGTTGCCGTACAAGAGCATTCAAGGAGGTAGTGGCGATCCAGGTTCCAGAGCGACGCTTGGCGTTACAATAAAAGGGAGAGTTCCTGAAATTCAAGTAAGATCGTTCTTTTTTATTTACCGTTTGTGCAATGGAAGCTTTAATCGCGCGTCAAGCTGAAGTTCTCGAGGAGGTGAAGAGAATTCATTCTAATTTTAAGAAGGATTCAGCGAGCAGGAAGACCCCCGATTACATTCGACAAAGGCTTGAGCGATTGGATCAGTTGTGGGAGGAATGTGAAGAGAAGAACCAAGAGCTGAGCGTAGTAGAAGATAAAAGTCATCAATATTTCACCAATAACATTTATGAGGTAATCAAAAGCTGGTACCAAGGAGCTCGTCAGGAGGTGGCGGCATACGAGATTAAGCCTCAGAGCGGACGTACCAACGCTAGCCAAAATAAGTCAAGCGTTGAGTTTGACAACACGTTTTTCGATAAATCCTGAAAAACAGAGAAGCTACTCGAGTTACAACAGTTGCAACAAGCTAATTTTCGTGCCTTTAATAGGTTAGTGGCGAGTAGGCGTATTGACGACGTGAAGGAGAAATGGGAGATTGAGGATATGTTAAAGACCTTAGAGTCTCGGTGGACGGCAATTGACAAATTACACTTACAGATTGACGGTATACTAAAAGGCATACCTAACGATTATTATGACGATTTTGGCCGTCATGAAATGGCGTTTTCAAAAGTAAAACGGGCGTTAAACATTAAGCTAAACGCCTCTGTGCATCAACAACAAACGTTACCTGAAATTGACATACCAACATTTAACGGAAATTACACATCATGGCCTACTTTCATGGATCTGTACGTAGAAGCGATTCATAAGAATCCCGCTATCGCAAAAACTCAAAAAATGCAACATCTTAAGGGGAGGCTGCGCGGTGAAGCGGAAAAGCTCGTACAGCATTTACACATTGCACCCGAAAATTATGACACGTGCTGGGAAATATTGAACCATAGATATAATAACAAATTCCTGCTGTTTACAAAGAATTTCCAAGTATTTATGCGTCAACCTACTTTACAAAAACAATCTGCATTTGACCTTAAGCGGTTATATGACACTAGCAATGAAACCATAAACGCCATACATAACTTGGGTGTAGATACAAGCCTTTGGGACCCTGTGTTGGTATACATATTATGCGAAAAACTGGATGCCGAAACCTATTCGGAATACATGCAGTCCAGGTCAGATCCGCGGGAGATACCTACATTCAATCAGTTTATGGACTTCGTTGAGAACAAATTTATGGCATTAGAACCTTTGCACAGGAAAAAGCCAGAAAACGGCAATAAACCTGCACAAAAACCGCAATTCAATCATACGTCATATCTATTTAACAAAAACCACAAGTCATCGCAACCCAATAAAAGTTCATCAAACCAGTCTCGTAACTTCCATGCATACAATGTTGGGCAATTTAACAAAATTATTTGCTCATTGTGCAATACCAATCACGCATTATTCCAATGTTCCAAATTCACTTACATGGCAGGTTCGGAAAAGTTACAATTTATCGAGAACAATAAGATCTGCAAAAATTGTCTCTTTGTGCATACTAAGGGTTATTGTGCGTCACAAAGAAGATGTAGAGAGTGCAGCGAATCACACAACACGTTATTGTCAAGTCAGCGCAAACGCCCTCAGCAACACACACTGTGCATAAACCATCTTCATCAACGGCAACCAGGTCATCAAAACCCGTGCAAAATAACTTCGCCTCGAATAACGACGACGAGTAATTATTGGCAACTGCGCTAAATACAAGTAGCAACAGCTAGTGGCGACTATATTACACTACGGGCATTAGTTGATCAAGGTTCACAAATAACTCTGATCACCGAGGATGCAACGCAAAGATTGGGTATACAGCGTCAGCAGTTAAGCGCTAGCATAAGTGGTATCGGCACTTTATCCAATAGGAGTAAAGGAAAGGTCCAGTTATTTTGCAAGTCTTTGCATAATGATTTCCAGTTCACAACGGAAGCATTAGTCATGACAAAGGTGGTAAACAATCTACCTAACGTTACATTC
Source organism: Charanyca ferruginea (assembly GCA_947361185.1). Lineage (NCBI taxonomy): Eukaryota > Metazoa > Arthropoda > Insecta > Lepidoptera > Noctuidae > Charanyca > Charanyca ferruginea. The sequence goes on from OX376056.1 coordinate 34,535,561, forward strand.
ACAAAGAAGCCTTGGGCTCACGTGACAGACATTACACTAGCCGATCCAGACTACCATGCATTTTATCAACGACGGAACTACAAAAGCCCTGGGTGTACAGTGGAACCCCTAAACTGACACATTTACATTTACAAACCAAATAAAATATGACAACAACAAACAACTGACAAAAAGAAAGCTACTGTCCGAAATATCAAAAATATTCAACCCACTTGGCTGGCTTACACCTTTGACAGTAAAAGCAAAACTGATGTTTCAAGGCATTTGGATATCAGGATGTGATTGGGACGAAACCTTACCGATCAGTGCACAAGAAGAATGGAAGCATTTTACAAGTGACTTGCATAACATAACCCAATATGAGATACCGAGATGGCTGGGGGACACAATAAAACCTTTTCAAGTCCACGGGTTCTGCGACGCGTCAGAAAAGGCCTACGCGTGCGCTATTTACTTACTGACATTAGACGACAGAAACGAGCCCGTGAGTAGACTTATAGCCGCAAAGTCTAGGCTATCGCCAATCAACAAGAAATTAACATTACCACGGCTTGAACTTTGTGGAGCTGTATTACTTTCACGTCTGATGAAAAAGATTGTGAAAGCATTCAAATGGGACAATGTTGACAAAAACACATACGCTTGGACGGATTCTATGATTGTTTTAGGCTGGCTGCATGGTGACGTCACAAAATGGAAATCGTTCGTGAGCAACAGAGTACAGCAAGTGCTTGAAGTTATACCAAAACAATACTGGAATTACGTCAAATCTGAGGACAACGCTGCTGACTGTGCATCTCGCGGCATCAGTTGTTCCCAACTGTTACAACATCCTTTGTGGTGGCAAGGACCAGAATGGGTGAAAAAGTACAATGACAAAACAGCTGACAAAGTTACAATCACACCGACAACATGCGACACAAAACAAAAACAAATGAAAGCGTGTGTTGTGAAATCTGAGCCTTCTTCAATCGTAATTGAGTTATTAGACAGGCACAACGATATGACTCACATTACAAGGGTCATAGCGTGGATAAAACGTTTTATTAACAACTGCTCAAATATCAAAACAAATACAACTGCTTACTTGACATCAATAGAAATACAAAGCGCCGAACACCTAATATTGAAAGAAATTCAACTGCATGCCTTCAAGGACGAGATTATTAGATTGAAGGAAAATAAAGGTTTGAGCACCAAAAGTAATCTCCTGAGTTTGAACCCATTTCTTGACAAGCATGACGTTCTGCGAGTGGGGGGACGGTTACATAACTCGAATTTAAATGAAAATACCAAACACCCAATTTTGCTACCACACGACCACAAACTGACAGAAATATTGATTTGGCAAGCGCACAAAAGGACATTACATGGAGGTCCCAAACTGACCCTGACGTATTTACGACAACGATTGTGGATTGTGGGAGACATCGCGCCGTTAAAAAGGTCCTACATAAATGCACTAAACGCCGACGATTCCAGGCCAAAACTACAAATCAAATTATGGCAGATTAACCAGAGCCTAGAGTGACAGTATCTCGCCCGTTCACACATACAGGGGTCGATTTTACTGGTCACGTCGAAATCAAGGCTAACAAGGGCCGAGGAGTTAAAACATTGTTGGCTTACATTGCCTTATTCGTCTGTCTGGCAACAAAAGCTATTCATTTGGAACTGGTAACAGAGTTGACCAGCACAGCATTTTTATCGGCGTTCAAACGCTTTTGTGCTCGTCGAGGCACGCCACATGACATGTACAGCGACAACGGCACGAATTTTGTAGGAGCAAATCGGAATAGAATAGAATAGTTTATTTGTTTGTTAAACATAGGTATATATATTAAAAATATCTTAAACATTTAAATAGTGCGCTATGCTTTGCCAATAATGACATACAACTATTATTATTTTCTTGCATTATATTACATATCTATACAATTATAATTAGCTAAGGTAGTACGAAGTGTTTTAAATTATTACCATTAACACCGAAACTATTAGACGTTCTATTAATTATTACAATAAGGACAATATTACATTATTATAAGCATTATTACATTAAGATAATTATTATATTTAGATATACATGTTTGATAATTATTACATTTCAGATTAATTATTAATTCATAAATAAAATAATGATTGTGATCGGATTCTATTACAACAATACAAATGCATTGTAGAAACTATTGACACCTTCTTCTTAGGCAAGGTATCAGAGATGGGAGTTAAGTGGCACTTCAATGCACCTGTTTGGCCGAGCGCAGGCGGACTGTGGGAAGCTGCCGTAAAAAGCATGAAATACCATCTTAAACGCGTCATCGGAGAACAGCGCCTAACCTACGAAGAATTCACCACTCTGTTATGCCAGATCGAGGCTTGCTTGAACTCACGACCACTATGCACTGTAACAGAGAACGTAGATGAAATAAACTGCTTGACACCTGGACATTTTCTAACAGGCACATCGCTCATGACAATTCCAGAACCGGACATTGACAGCACTTACCACCTAAGCAAAAGATGGCAAATTGTGCAGAAGATTAGCAAAGATTTCTGGAAGAAATGGTCGCAAGAATACCTGCAACAACTACAAGCAAGACAAAAACGGAAACGACAGAATTCTGACCCACGAGTAAATGACATTGTGTGCATCAAAGATGAGAAGTTACCAGCAGGAAAATGGGCACTGGGACGTGTAGCGAAGCTACACTCTGGAAAGGATGGCCACACTAGAGTTGTCACGTTACAAACGGCAAAGGGAGAAACTAAACGACCGATTACAAAATTAGAACCACTAGTCGAGACTAAAGAAAATCGCGTTGACAATGACAAACTAACAAAAAACAGGCGCAACAGATCTAGAAACCTCACTTGGAAAAGTTTGGTTTGTTACACATTGATGCTACTTATGACATTAATAACACCCACTGTCCAACAAGATATGAAACTTACCCCACTGACAAAAAATCAAACAATTTACTTTGACAAGATAGCGGACCTGCAAGAAATTAGAGATGAATGGAAATTAGTATTTTACTATAATATGACAAATTACTGGCGAAACGTCGACACACTGCAACAATTCGTGTCACATATAAAAAAATTTCGTTGCGACGAGTGGTTGATGCAATTTCATGTGCTCATTAACCAACTTGAACAAACCACAAATGAGTTAAACTACTACAACGAGATACTGAAATCCCAGCGATTAATCCAACACAGATTTAAAAGGGGATTAATCGACGGAGTGGGATATGTTGCAAACTCATTATTTGGCGTACTAGATCAGCGTTTTGCAGAAAAATACGAAACTGACATTAATACAATTAAGCACAACGAAAAACACTTGCTACAATTGCTAAAAATTCCAGACTAGCATTTTGGAAACCGAGCATAACATTGTACAGCGTAACGAAGCGACAATGATAAAGCAGTTTACTCTAATAAACAATCACCTTAATGCCTTAGAAAATAGTACCCTAAAAGATAAAGTTGACACTGCAAACGCCTTCTACATAATAACATCGGCAATGGCTGCCGAAAGAATGGCCCAAAATCTAAAAGACATCCAACAAACCCCTATCAACACACTGACAAATATGTACAGTACGCAAAGGAGATAAGTATCCATGTCGTCGGGAATAGTTGAGGATTTCTTAGAAACCAATGGGGGCTTTCAAATGAAATTTTATTAAATCATTGAACTATTTATTCTCTATAAATTGTATTTTATTTTATTCATAAAAACCTATCGGTTTCTAAGTAAGCTTCAACTGTTTCCGGCGACATGGATACTTATCTCCTTTGCGTACTGTACCTAGGGACATATGGACGTACACTTATTATCACCAAACCAAATGCAAAGCGAGTTAGATAAAGTAGCTCGACAAATACCTCGCAACTCTGCGCTACCGGAAGTACAGAATGACGTAAGGGACATCTACAGGCTGTTCAGAATACATGCATGCATTACACAGCAATACTTATTGATGGAAATAAAAATTCCTATCCTGCATGATGCACTATACGAGCTAAATAAACTGATCAGCATACCTCAACGTATCGACATTACTCGCGTGATGTACGTTATTCCCAATTCTGAATTAATTGCATTTGACGCAAACCAATACTCGTTTATACCCCTCGAGCAACCCGATCTTCAAGAATGCCAAAAAAATCATGATAAAACCTTGATGTGCAAACTAAATCACCCTATATACATCACTGGCGATTGGCGCAAGTCTATTTGCGAAGTACCGCTGATTCGGGACAATGAACAACATAGTGCTTATTGTCATACCGAAATAAAAGTATGCGCTGACAAATGGGTAAAATTACATAAGCAAAACACATGGTTTTATTATTGTTGTGATACGTGCGAAGTGCAGCTAGTGTGCGGAGCTCAAATGACATCGGAGACGCTACGTCACTCGGGTCTGATAACACTTAAACGAGGTTGTAACCTGCAAGGTGATTCATTCATGCTTCACGCGTATATGGAACACGCAAGCGACATTTTTGTTAATGAACCAATTGCCATGGTAACACCCGCGATTTCACCCATCAACAATATCATCAATACCTCTGTTCGTAACTCGTCATTGCATATTGAAACGCACGAAGAGTCTTTCAAGAAGATTGATACTGAACTGCGCTCGATTAAAGAACAATCGAAGTTAGAAACTCTATCTCCTCATGACGTTCATCACTACATCGCGATCTATGTGGTCAGCACTATTAGCATTGCACTGTTCGTAATATCGATGTATTGCAAGATGCGAGAAGCAAAAGAAGACGAGAAGAAGAAGATGACATCGAGGACGGGTACAGCAAGGTCAACAAACGGGAATCAAAAGTGCATAGTGAAGTGACTACGGCGACAAGGGCTAACCCTAGTGAAGTGAAATTTGACACTGAGAGACATAGTGACGTGTGCTAATTAAGTGTGACATTCTATATTTAAGGATTTTTGTTTACATTTTTACATATTATTTATTGACACATTATTTTACATTTTATAACTGCTCTGCATTTTTTTACATGGTTGTTTCTTAGATTTTTAATTGTTTACATGCCTTACATTTAGTTATTATTACCATTCTTTGTGGTGGCAATATGTACGGTGTACGTACATGGTTTTAAAATAATTATATATTTTTAATGCAATAAGTTAGTAGGCTCGCGTATTTGCACTTTGATTGCGACCTACATTTGGGAGTGCATTGACGTACGGCGGAAGCTAGATGATGCATTATTGTACATAATTTAATTAGTGTTCAATTAGACGTGGTTTGGGTCGGACAATTTGCATTTTTATTTAGATTCTTACCCGTTGAGCATTCACTGACAATCTTTGCATTTAATTGACATTTTCTGCATATTACATTTTACATTTGCATTGACAAACTTTAATGTTGGGTTAACACACCCTATAAGTTCTTTTCTTATTACTAAACGTGCTCGAGGCGAGGCGAGGCGAGGTTTTCCAGTCTGTCGGCAAATAGCGGTCGAACGAAAGGATTGTGCTACAGAACTATGTAGGTATTCATAGGAAGCGCGCGAGAATATCAACGCGGCTATTACTTTCGCCCAGAAAGCGTCACAGTGTAAAGAATACAGTATATCAACTACGATAATATCATAATACTTTTTTGTGTAGATTTTGCTACCATGCCTTGTAAAGTATAACATTTGTAAGGCTTGTAAATTTGTACATTTGTAAGGAATAATACGTATACTTAATATTTTAGTCAAAGTTCGTCCCCGTGATTAGGTATTTATTAAAATGGGCAATAAAATAAATGGAAGAAGATTTATAAAATTTAAATTAAAGGAATAACTATATAATAAATAATAAATAATAAATAGTAAATAATAAATAATAAATAATAAATAATAAATAATAAATAATAAATAATAAATAATAAATAATAAATAATAAATAATAAATAATAAATAATAAATAATAAATAATAAATAATAAATAATAAATAATAAATAATAAATAATAAATAATAAATAATAAATAATAAATAATAAATAATAAATAATAAATAATAAATAATAAATAATAAATAATAAATAATAAATAATAAATAATAAATAATAAATAATAAATAATAAATAATAAATAATAAATAATAAATAATAAATAATAAATAATAAATAATAAATAATAAATAATAAATAATAAATAATAAATAATAAATAATAAATAATAAATAATAAATAAATGTCAACGCTACAATATTTTGTAAGTGCTGTAACTAGTTATAATTACACCTAGGTACTTAATATTTTAGTCAAAGTTCGTCCCCGTGATTAGGTATTTATTAAAATGGGCAATAAAATAAATGGAAGAAGATTTATAAAATTTAAATTAAAGGAATAACTATATAATAAATAATAAATAATAAATAGTAAATAATAAATAATAAATAATAAATAATAAATAATAAATAATAAATAATAAATAATAAATAATAAATAATAAATAATAAATAATAAATAATAAATAATAAATAATAAATAATAAATAATAAATAATAAATAATAAATAATAAATAATAAATAATAAATAATAAATAATAAATAATAAATAATAAATAATAAATAATAAATAATAAATAATAAATAATAAATAATAAATAATAAATAATAAATAATAAATAATAAATAATAAATAATAAATAATAAATAATAAATAATAAATAATAAATAATAAATAATAAATAATAAATAATAAATAATAAATAATAAATAATAAATAATAAATAATAAATAATAAATAATAAATAATAAATAATAAATAATAAATAATAAATAATAAATAATAAATAATAAATAAATGTCAACGCTACAATATTTTGTAAGTGCTGTAACTAGTTATAATTACACCTAGGTACTTATTAGGTAGGTATATAAACTTACTTTTTAATTTTGCCTTTGTTCAGATAAATTTGAAATAATGTGTAGGTATAAAGGGAACACACAACCACAACACATATCAAAGGAAAGGTAGGTACAGAGGCCAGCATATCAAGCTACAACAATGTCAAATTACTTTGATAGATTTTCAACGTTATTACAAAAGAATAAGGTTCATATTCAATTGGGAAAATTTGACAGTTTGGTATGGGTTGATGTACTGGCGTCTGTACCTACCGTTCTAGTTGGTTCTCGTAACAAAAAGTATAAAGACGGAACAGGATAGGATTTTATTTCATAGTAGTATTCCTACCTACTTAGCGAATGAACAGAAAATTGAATTTATAATAAATAAGTAAATAGGTACTTACTTGCAAAATTGCCTATGAGATTTTATGCTGGCACTTCACATGGCGTATTTGTGCAAATATTCTCCTTATTTGGATAATACAAAATCGACTCATTGCAATAACTATAGGGTACATTTCAGTGCATTGCAAAATTGCCTATGAGATTTTATGCTGGTACTTCACATGGCGTATTTGTACAAATATTCGCCTTATTTGGATAATACAAAATTTACCTTGCCTTACCAAAAAACATGTTGGCTTGTCGCTTAGACTATCCAGACACTCTTTATTGTCATCGTCGTCTGCCGCTTATTAGTTTTTTATTCAGTTCATATAAAACCCAACAAGTTTTGATTCCATTTTTTCTTCCCAAAATTTACTGTGCTTTGTGATCTTTATAACATGGACAGCACTGTAACATGGTAAGCCTTTATGAAGTCTATGTACCTACTAAGAGAATGACCCTACTGTTTATTTTCATACTGTGGCATGTGTACCTATAGTAGCTAGTTATTTGTTTGATGAAAAAAATGCGTACACTAGGATTTCTTATGTACCTATAACGGGTACAATTTACAAACATACTATGTCAAATGCATGTACACCCAGATCAAGAACAAAACAAAATAATATTTGTTCCATGCGGGGATGAAAATCACGACACACAGCACAGCGCGAGAAGCAAAATAATCACTTATTAACCACTACGCCAACCGTGCCATCTCGTATAATGCTGGCACTTCTCATGGCGTATTTGTGCAAATATTCGCCATATTTGGATAACACAAAATCGACTTTATTTCAATTATTATAAGGTGAATTTTGTATTATCCAAATAAGGCGAATATTCGCCATATTTGGATAATACAAAATCGACTTTATTTCAATTATTATAAGGTGAATTTTATATTATCCAAATAAGGCGAATATTTGTTCAAATACGCCATGTGAAGTGCCAGCATAAAATCTCATAGGCAATTTTGCAATGCAATGAAATGTACCCTATAGTTATTGCAATAAAGTCTATTTTGTATTATTCAAATAATGCGAATATTTGCACAAATACGCCATGTGAAGTGCCAGCATAAAATCTCATAGGCAATTTTGCAATGCAATGAAATGTACCCTATAGTTATTGCAATAAAGTCTATTTTGTATTATCCAAATAATGCGAATATTTGCACAAATACGCCATGTGAAGTGCCAGCATAAAATCTCATAGGCAATTTTGCAAGTAAGTTCCTATTTACTTATTTATTATAAATTCAATTTTCTGTTCATTTGCTAAGTAGGTAGGTACACTACTATGAAATAAAATCCTATCCTGTTCTGTCTTTATACTTTTTGTTACGAGGAACCAACTAGAATGGTAGGAACAGACGCCAGTACATCAACCCATACCAAACTGTCAAATTTTCCCCATTGAATATGAACCTTATTCTTTTGTAATAACGTTGAAAATCTATCAAAGTAATTTGACATTGTTGTAGCTTGATATGCTGGCGTCTGTACCTACCTTTCTTTTGATGTGTGTTGTGGTTGTGTGTTCCCTTTATACCTACACATTATTTCAAATTTATCTGAATAAAGGCAAAATTTGAAACTAAGTTTATATACCTACCTACCTACCTAATATATGTACTATCGAGCAAACTTCCGCAAGCTCACCTTTAAGGCGATAATCGCCTGGCACGGCTCTGGACTCGATCGCCGTATGCATGCGTTTTGACCAATAAAAAGGAAGCGTGTTTTAGTTGTGTTGATCGGAATACAATGATGTGTAGAAGTTGACACTCACACTAGTGTGTAGAGGCGCACATTAGTGAGCTGCGTTCCCTAGTTTGTGGGATGTTTTTTCAATGGACACAAATTCTAATTGTCGTATCGGTTTCAAACTATGATACGGCCAGCGTGAACTCTTTATAAATTACTAGCGGCTCTTGCCGCTTTCGCAAGGGTGGACGTTTATTTTTATACATTTTGGGATAAACGTAGAGTAAATGTCTTTATGCAGGAAATAAGTAGTTTTATTTTTTTTTAATTACCATTATATTTTTCACGGCGTTTTTTTTCTATTAGTATTTTGTTTAGCTTGACATTTTTAAATCCGTAATATCTTTTGATTGGAATGTCCGATTTCAATGTTTCAAAAACTAATCTACAGGTATTTAAACAGTCTTCAATACGAGATGTTTTATTTGAATAAGTATTAATACAAAAGGTATGGATAACATGGTTTGATTTTGGTCGGTGATTTCTATCAACTTTTAACATGTAAAAAAGTAGTTATAGTGGCATAACTATAATATTTGGACATTTTCGCGAAGTATTTTGTAGATTATTTTATTTTGTAAAATGTTTGTATGTTCTTTAATATTGTAGAACATTTTTTTGTTCTATCATCAGTAGTTTCCGCAGCGCATGCGTTGGAAAACATTTTAGGGCAATTTTTTTTACACCTTAGGGTCAAGTCACACCGGAATGTCAGCGCAGCGGCCGGCAGCTTGCCTGCAAACCATTTTCAACTTTATCTCTAAACGTCAAGGCATAGTATCGCTTCGGAGGTCATCGGCTCGCAGAGCCGCGCGGCGTCACGAGTTGCCAGTCGACGTATGCAAATCTTTAAGCGATACTATGTCTTGACATTTACAGATAAAGTTGAAAATGGTTTAACAGCGAAACTGCCTTCCGCTGTGCTGCCATTCCGGTGTGACTCGGCCCTAGGATACCTTATTGAAGTTTTAGTTGGGATCTCTAATTTTTTCAACGAATAAATATAGCTTATGTTACTCAGGGATAATGTAGCATTCTAATGAATGGTGAAAGAAATTGGTTTAGTACTTTTTGAGTTAATTCGTTACAAACAAACAAAAATACAAATCTTTTCTCTTTATAATATTATTATGATTGTTGACAAGAAGTAATTTCGTACTCATAGTAATATAATATGTTTGGCGTAGAAAATGTATTATTGGTATAACTTTATTTTAATTAGAAAGTATCAACATTCCACAAAAAAATATTTTGTACTAAGATATGTAAACTAAAGAGTGTCTTTTTAGGTTTGAATTTTTTTTTTATACATACACTAATGGGTACACCTCTGCCTAATCCTTCAGGGATTATTTATTTTATATAGTTATGTATTTAAATATTTCATCTGTATAGTAAGAAATGTTTGTATGATAGGCTACCGGTTTTAGTCTTAGTGTGATATATGCACTGGTTGCTTGTGGGTTGTTTAAAATTCACTTAGGATGTCCCTTAAAAAAAAAACAATTCAAATTCAAACTATAATTTATTTTATAACTACAGATATATTAAAAATTAGCATTAAATAAAAATTTACATATTATTTAACATACTCACGCAATCAGCCTAACAGATTGTTCATATGAGGTAACAAATAACACAACTATAATAATATCTAATTATTAACATAAAAATATTAAAATATATTTTTTAAATCATACATATCTTTTATTAATAAATTATTTTATTTTAGCACACATACACATATTATACATTACTCTTACTTTATTACATTATTTATCAAATACTAGCCGTCTCCCGCGGTTCACCCGTGTCTGTGGTTACTGCTCCGTGATGAGCATGATATTTACAACCTGTTCCAGAAATGCGTAGCCACATTTAAAGGTGATGATCTGCAGTATCTGATAGAGAGCCTATACACATATCAAACTATACTGAGTTTTGGTGTTACTTTGCCTCATCCAATAAATCGATATATTCGGAAAGTTATCGAAAACTTAGGACAGTTTATTTTGATATATATGTGTATAGACGTATTGTGTATGTGTTAAGTATGAGCACCCATTTATGGAACACGTTGTATAGTTTATAATATTCCTCATAAATCTAGCTATCATATATTATACAAAAATAATGACTATATTATATTATCACAATAGCACTGATAGTTCCAGATATTAACGCGATTAACAAACAAACAAAAAAATCTTTAGCTTTACAATATTATTAGTATACACATTCATTTATATTAATTATATAGGTGACTTAAAAATAATTGGCACAATCATTTGACAAAATAACATGATGACAATCATTATTATGGAATTAGAATAATACAAATTAGAATGATATACACTAAAATACGGGGTGTAAAAAAACACATCACATAGCCGTTAACTACGCATGCGCATCAAACTTAGTAACATTAGCATTACTGACTTTTATTTTTTGATCCGGAAAATCAGTTTGTGGTAGCACAAGAGCATTGCTATAATCATTCAAAACGTTGTAGTTTTTGTTTTAGTAAAAAAAAACTTACAAAAATGTTGTAACTTTGACCTATAATATCTCCGGAACCAGAAGGTTTCCAGGTATGGACCAAGGCTAAAAAATTATCACAATAATATTGGTAGAACAAGTAGGTATCTTTCGGTTTCATTAAATATCTCTTTACACCCTTTACACCACTGTGAAATTTTAATGTGTTTTTCCTGCAGCGAAATGATATTATCTTGTTAGAAAAATTCATTTTTTTATTAAAATAAAATAAAAAATAAAATTGTGATTAAAAAAAAATTCAAAGTGATCTCTTGAACCATTTATTATTATAATGATAATAGGTGTATTTTTTTTTTATTTTTTGGAAACAAAAACATTTTTAATGTTTAAAGTTTGCTGTATGTTTTGATAGTACTTAACTGAGAGCAAATCATTCTGCCGCGGGGAAACAACCATTAACATTTCAGAATGTATAATATATTATACAGGTGGTCTCAATAGTGACGTCATAGATTAATATATTAGGTTTCTCGTGCCCAGGCTTATTCAAAAATATTCCACGGAAGTTTCCCGATTCTTGATTGTTACGAGTTATATATTTTTTTTTAATCTTTTGAAAACATTTATGGGTATAGCTTTAAAAAAAATGTCTTTTTTACACGCCTTTTTACATTCATGTTGCTTTGAAAATTTATACTTTGAATATAATATATATTTAATAAAAGCTAATATTAAAAAAAAAATGTTTGAAGTAAAAGTTTCGACTGTGTATCACTCGAACGTAAATTCGAAGATGATTATTTTATATCTGAAATAATGTGTCGTAACAATAATAATTGAAAAAAAAATGTAAAATAATCGCATAAAAAAAAGAGTTTTTTGAAGTGGACCCCTTAACTCGAAAACTATCAAGAATCGCAAATCATACATGAGGTATTTTCGAATACCTCTGTGCATGAAGAGACAATTTTTTTAAGGTCACTATTTGGACCATCTGTATGTTAAAATTAAATTATTACGAAAACTAATATTTCGTCGCTGCTCCTCCCGCGTCTATTACAGCATCGCACCGGTTACGCATCGACCTAACCAGGACTTCGCACAAATTGGAACCCCTTAATGTCTCCCAAGCTTGTTCGCAATGGGTGACGAGTGCTTCTTTGGTTCTTTCTGCCCTATTATCCCATTTCTGGACCATTAAACCCCATAAATTTTCAATGGGGTTTAAGTCTGGCGATCGGGGGGGCCATGGCACTGTTTTAATTTGTGGTTGCTCTCGCAACCACTCTCGGACAACTAGCGCACGGTGTATCGGGCAATTATCTTGAAAAAAATAAAATTCTGGCACCTCCATTTCTGGATACACCGTGCGCACAGTTGGCAACATAATATTTTGAAGGACTTCTTTATATGTGTGGCCGTTTGCCCTCCCCGGTATAAAAGCAAGCTCGCCTGGTCCAGCAGCACTCATCCAGCCCCACATATTTACAACAACTCTTCCCGATTCAGCATTTGGGGTTACATTTCGAGGTTCGTATCTTGTGTTATCTATACGCCATAAATTCCGACGACCTTGTTGGCTAGACCTAAAGCTCTTTTCATCGTAAAATATGGCGTAAGAAAAATCGAAGTCTCTGTAGTCCCGAGCGAATCGTACACGAGCAGCTTTTTGCTCCTGTGTCAAAATAATTTTTTTTGCGGGCCGTCTGTGGTGGACTCCAGCTCGATGTAACTCGTTCCGGATAGTTTGCATTGATACGTCATACTCTTGTGCGAAATTGCGAGTAGGTGTGAAAGGGCTTTCTTGAAATGTAGCTAGCATATTTCCTAACTGACCTTCGCTTATAGCCCGAGGTCGAGGTGCACGAACGCGCTGGGTCATATCTTCTCCTTCTTCATATCTTCGCACCCAACGGCGCACCGTGGTTCTCTGTAAAAAAATAATAATAATTAGCATCAAATTGTCACATAATATTGTCACATAAAATATTATGGCAGTCTTAACTTAATCCTTTTGCACACACAAAAGGATTACTAGTTCATAACAAATAAACCCTAACTTTTTAAATATCTATTGTTCTTCTTCACACATTCTTATCTGTATTTTGTATGGGTAGTAAACCACAAACAAATATTTATCTACGGCATTATAGTAAATTCCAATGTTGTGTGAAACTCTCCCAAGCATATTTAAGCTTTATTTTTAACACCATAAGTGCGGTAACCCAATTTGAAAATGCAGTGATGACTTGAAATGAAGAGCCATTGTTTAGGTGTTGAAAGATTTGTTATCGGGTCATAAAAGGCCCGAACAATGTCTTTGAATGTGCCGATATAAAAAAAAGACAGGACAAAAACAAACTTCTTGACTGCATCACTTATTATATTGAAAGTAAAATATTTTGAATATCTAAACGTAATTTCTTATTTAATTATTTCAAAATTGTAATAACATGTTATGTTTTATTTATATTTATCATTAACTAGCGATCCACACCGACTTCGCACAGGTGTTACACATCTTTAAAATTCTTGCCTTTGCTCTAAAATAATATGCATGTGATAAATGATATAAGTATTTGATGAGTGAAAACCATATCAAAATCCGTAAAACATTCAAATATAATATTTATGAATTGAATTACAAGCGATGTTAGCAATGTTTTGTCACAAGTTTTAGGTTTAGCATTGTATTTTTTTCTGAACCAAAATAATATGAATTATTAAACATTTTGTTTGTAAACTACAATTTAATCTGTCAAGCATTGTCGTCGGGCCGATGTCGGCTTTAGGAATAATAACTTTTAATTGCCTCTGTAATTACGGTAACTGAAGAAAAAATTGAGATCTACATATATAATAATGCAAACAATGAAAATATAGCACAGTGAACGAAACCTATACTTGCCCTTAATTTATTTCTATTAACTCTCTCTGGATTTAAAAAAAATATAACTTACTTGTAAATTCAACTCCAGCGCAATTTGGGATATATTTAATCCTTGTCTATGCAAGACAATGATCTCATTCCTTTCGTCTTGATTGAGGTTTCGGGTTGTCATGGTTATCAGCAAAACACAGCCCACAGTAGTCACAATACACAGTCCAGGACACGAGCAAAGGTCAAAAAGAGTTCCACGATCACAGTCCGGTATACAAAGCAGAGGTCACAGTTGGGCAGGCAATCAGTCCGATAGAAATAAACAGGTCGTAGTAAAATAAAATTGCGAAACGAGAACAGGAAGCGTGAACAATTAGCGAGATGCAAATTGGCACTGGTTAATGGTTGTTAATATTTTTTGTCGCACGCACGCAGTAAGTAAGCACTCACACAAATACTTATTGTCTCTAATTGGGTAGAGCAAGGAAAGGGCGTGGTCTGTCACTAACTGCGCTTCCGCAGAAAAATTTTCTTAAGTGAGCTTGCTTAAGTTTTGCCGATAGTACCTAGGTGTAATTATAACTAGTTATAGCACCTACAAAATATTGTAGCGTTGACATTTATTTATTATTTATTTATTATTTATTTATTCATTATTTATTTATTATTTATATATTATTTATTTATTTACTATTTTTATTTATTTATTATTTTTTATAGGTTTTTTATAATTCATTTATAATTTATTTATTTTATAATTTATTTATTGCTAATATTATAATTATAAATAGCTACATATGGGAAATGTTAGTAATCTGCATATGTATTATAAAAGTAAAGCGAGTAGGCAGGCACTTACCTACATTTTGTTTTGTAACATATAAATCGGTATTCCTTTAATTTAAATTTTATAAATCTACTTCCATTTATTTTATTGCCCATTTTAATAAATACCTAATCACGGGGACGAACTTTGACTAAAATATTAAGTATACGTATTATTCCTATATATTTATTATTTATTATGTATTATGTATTATGTATTATGTATTATGTATTATGTATTATGTATTATGTATTATGTATTATGTATTATGTATTATGTATTATGTATTATGTATTATGTATTATGTATTATGTATTATGTATTATGTATTATGTATTATGTATTATGTATTATGTATTATTTATTATTTATTATTTATTATTTATTATTTATTATTTATTATTTATTATTTATTATTTATTATTTATTATTTATTATTTATTATTTATTATTTATTATTTATTATTTATTATTTATTATTTATTATTTATTATTTATTATTTATTATTTATTATTTATTATTTATTATTTATTATTTATTATTTATTATTTATTATTTATTATTTATTATTTATTATTTATTATTTATTATTTATTATTTATTATTTATTATTTATTATTTATTATTTATTATTTATTATTTATTATTTATTATTTATTATTTATTATTTATTATTTATTACTTTTATTTAATAATGATTTCATCATCATTATTTCAGCCTAAAGACGTCCACTGCTGGACATAGGCCTCCCAAGGGAGGGTTTTGCCATAATCACCACGCTTGGCAGGCAGATTGGCGATCGCAGTATGGTTGTTACAAAGGCACAGAGAACGCTGCTGTCCATTCTCTGGTAAGTCCCTTAGTCGCCTCTTACGATACCCACGGGAAGATATGGGATTTTTGCTATTCTTTACGTCCGACACCACATGGACGTCCGACACCACATGGACGAATTATTATTTATTTGTTAATTATTTGTATTTATTTATTATTTTCTATTAGTTATTTACAATTGATTTTTTATTTTTTATAATTTATTTTTTACTTATTTATTATTTATATATTGCTAATATTATAATTATATATACCTACCTGTGGGAAATGTTAGTAATCTAATTATGTATTATAAAAGTAAAGCGAGTAGGCAGGCACTTACCTACCATTTTTTTTTGTAACATATAAACCTTCCGCTCCGGTGTCTCGACGGGTACTGGTCGACGGTCGGGGCCGTTGGAGGGAACGCGACCGCCCGTTAGATTTAGGATTTACGTAGGCTATTATTTATTTGTGGGAAAATTATAGCTTAAAAAAAAAAAGTTTTTTCCGATATTTTAAACAATAACAAGCTACTTCGATTGGTATAACTTTCATATCATTTAGTGATGAGATCTCGGAGTAATCAACGTTTTAAGTTTTAAATTAGGGTCATCTTTATATTTTTTTTCTAATGAGTAAATTGTTATTAATCATGTTTCTGTCTTTCCGAAAGACTAGATAATATGTTATATTTTGATAAAATATCAATTTCATAATTCTAGGTTTATTTTAAAAATAAATACAGACGTTCAAAAATTAACAAATATTGCAAAAAATCGGAATACCTCGCCTTAAGCGCTAATTGTCGCATAAATCTGATGTCAATGCGTTACACTACCGCTCGAATATGTACAAAATTCAATACAGCCGCAGCAAGCTTTATTGAATTTCAAATTAAACGCAATTTTAAAGTTATTACGCGGTTGACCACTAACATTTCGTAAAAGCGGAAAAACGAAACGCTAAAATTATTTTACAAACACACACAGGCAGAGTTTAATCCGCCTACACAAAATAAAGCCGTCTGTCAAGCTGTGTCAATAAACGCTTTAATATTTCCACAGCTTGTGTTTGACGACTTTGCTTAAAAATAACGTTGCTAAAAAAACATCTGGTAGTGAATTCATTCAACTCCTTGATTATATTTATTCAAAAGGTAGATTTATGTGATCAATAGATTTTCCACACTATCCACAATAAAAGGACATTTGTTATATTCACATTAAATAAAGTTGGTGTCCCCTTGTTTCGCAGACAGAAATTTCATAGAATTTCGTTTCCCAGAAAATGTTTAACATAATATTTGGTTCTCGTATTTTCATTTCGACTATTATTGTTTCAAAGACTATTTACTTCAATGAAAAATATTTCACAGAAACACAATTCAATGAATTTTTAGTCACATTTTTTTGTTTAACAAACTTATCAAAAAGTAGAATTCTTTTTTAACGAATGTTCTTGTTTGCTGTATTTTTCCATGGAATTTATTTCAACGAAAATGTATAGATATAAATAGACAAAAAACAAAAATGTTGTCTTAAAAAGTCAATATGTTGTGCTACCAAAGTTAATGACAGAAACGAATCGCTGCGAAACCGACTCCACGTAGTCTTGTCTGCCCTACCCTAGAGTGTAATTTAAATCTGCGTAGGCGTGGAGGGGCGAGGCGGCCCGCGAGCTGAGGAGCAGGTGGTTTTAACGCCCGCCGCCGCGGCTGAGGCTGGCCGGCCGTGCCGGCCAGTAAGCCGAAGCTGCGGTGGTGAGCGTGAATACCATCTGCGACGATAAGCTCGCGTGGGACCGCCGGAGCTCCACAACGCCGGAGCCGTGACAGAAACTACGCCTGCTGCATGTTGCATGCTCGCTTGCATGATGCATGCTTACTTGCACGCTGCATGCTTGTTTGCACGCTGCTACTTGCTTTCACGCTACATGCTTGCTTGCACGCTGCATGCTTGCTTGCACGCTGCATGCTTGCTTGCACGCTGCATGCTTGCTTGCACGCTACATGCTTGCTTGCACGCTGCATGCTTGCTTGCACGCTACATGCTTCCTTGCACGCTGCATGCTTGCTTGCATGCTGCATACTTGCTTGTACGCTGCGTGCTTGCTTGCATGCTGCATACTTGCTTGTACGCTGCGTGCTTGCTTGCATGCTGCATGGTTGCTTGCACGCACGCGCAGTAAGTTTGGTTAGAACTGTGAGTCCCTTTCTTGGGAATACATTTAATATTAAAAAAAATTAAATTAAAAATTTAAAAAAACCCCCAACGCAAAACATAAAAGCGATTATGTAAAAAGTAAAAAATAATACTTTTGTTGAGCCATCAAATGTTTGTTCGTTGAAATGGCGCTATAATGTCGCGGCGGGGTACCGCTTAAGTAAGTCAGTCCCTCAATTTACCAGCATTTCCTACCAATTTGCTTCGATATTATCAAATTTTTGTTGCTAATCTAGTTGTTAATCTTGTTGCAAATCTAGTTACCATCAGTTCGCTATTTTAGATATTTAGTTATTGCTTTAAACTTAGCGGTACCCCGCCGCGACATTATAGCGCCATTTCAACGAACAAACATTTGATGGCTCAACAAAAGTATTATTTTTTACTTTTTACATAATCGCTTTTATGTTTTGCGTTGGGGGTTTTTTTAAATTTTTAATTTAATTTTTATTTTAAATTTTTTAAATGTAATTTAGTTTGGTTTTGTGTGGTCAGTGTGGTCACCTATAATAATATGTTTGAAAGCAAAGTAAACATCCGGTATGCGTCTAAGATCCCTACCGCAGCAAACAAAAGAGCTGATAACTTTAAAACTGCTGAACCGATTTTGATGAAGCATGTCTAAGAACCATCGCTAGAGAATCTACTTTCAAATAAAAAAAACCGCATTCAAATCGGTTCACCCGTTAAAGAGCTACAGTGCCACAGACAGACACACAGACACACAGACACACAGACACACAGACACGTCAAACTTATAACACCCCTCTTTTTCGTCGGGGGTTAATAAAAAATATAAGGATAAAGAACATTTGATTTGTTATTCTATGATATGATAATTCTAACAATAAACTTTATGAGAAACAAAAATCAATGATTTGAAAATCTTGAAAGTAAGTATTCTGCGTATTGATTATTCTATGAAACGATATTATTAGAAAAAAAATATTTGGAACGAAATTCTATCAAACTATTAGCTATGAAACAACGTACAACCAATAAAGTTCCTTGTCATTTCAACGGACAGACATATTTGATATTTTTATTATGCATGGATTTCCATTTTGTAAGGTAAACATAAAAGTTGATGAAGCGCCGGTGTGACAAGGGTAAAAGTCCCAATGTTGACACCGCGCGTGCCATGACAGTTACTTTTGACAACTGACTGTTGGTACCAATATGGCGGGCAATTGCCCTGACATATATTATTATTATTCTGAGGTGAGTAAACTTAATGTTTCCTCACGATTTCTTGATAATTTTCAATACGTCTGTTTGTGTCTAGTACAGAAATCGCCTCGCGATGGAGATTTGTAGTACTATTTTGTACTATTTTAAAAGATTCCCTTTAAAATTTAGGTGAAGTGAGGTTGAGGTGAGCTGTGAATCCCTAGCATTAGGTAAGATGACAGCTCACATGAGAGATTTTTACAGAAAACACCGGTTGGCGTTAGATTAGAAGATAGTCGTCATCAAGGAAGCATCAAGCTGTAAAATGTAAAACTTAATCTAGAATATTTTAAATTGGCAATATTCTTAAAGACGTACAATATCGTTAGTTAAAAACAAGCGAGTATATACGACGCCGCCATTCCTGTATAGCAGCGCCTCATTTAGGTGCAAGTTCGCTCAAAAATGGGCAAACTTTAGCAAACTCCGACACTACACTACACTACGAAAATATGGACTAAACGTTGTACCCACGTTACCGAAGTAATTACTTACATGACTGTTATATGTAGAATTTATTATGAAGAAAATGTTTTTTATGATCATCGTATAAAATTTCGTTCTATTTCACAATTTTAAGAAGTTTTGAATTTTGTTTTTGTTTCTAAGGAGTAAGGTTACAAACATACCTTGTCGATGACACATCTGATTGAATATTGAGGTTACTGTCACTTGTAAAAACAGGTGCAAGGTGCGTATGGTATGAAATTGTTTATCAAAATGTAAAAATTGAAAATAGGTAAGAGATGGAAAGATAGTTTTGGTATTACTTCTCGGGAAACATAGATAATACGATAATAGTAGGTACTATGGAGTCGTAGAGTATTCTTGGGATCGATTAGATTTATTTTATAGATAATCTCTTTCGTCCGAGACTTGCTTGCGAGAAGACGTGTGTCAGTTTATTTTCACTAAAATAATTAGAGTTCATACCTTAACCTTCTTAACAATAATAACAAGTTAAAAGTGTAATTGTCGAACGAAAATCGACCTTATTAGCGCAGTCACGCCGCCGCACTATGCGGAGATTGAGTCGGTTTCGGGTCATAAATCCATAACTTCCATGTTTTTATAGATTTACACCTGATTTTTTTTTTAGATAATCTAGAATAAATATACTTTAAAATAATGTACAGTTTATGAATATAAATATATGTCGGAGACAGTTTATTAATCACATTGTGGGTGTTAACTAAATTTGTTATGATTTGTGTTTCTTATTGTTAATTTATGTGATTTTACTATCAATTATTGTCTATTAATTCGAAACATGATTAATTGTGTGTGCACACTGATTTGTGGTTACTTTATTTCGATAATTGTTATCGATGGTTTTATTCAAAACAATTGTTGACACGTTACTTTGAATGTAAAACGAATTACTTTATGAAATCACTATTGTTTATTCATGACAATTATTATTGTGTTATTTGATTACAGATCTTATTAGATTCAGCACATTTTAGTGTTTTGTATCAAGTAAACGCGTGACGCACTTCCGTGCGCATGGGCAGACTTGTATGGAGAGGTTGCAAGGTGGGGGGCATCGCCTTATAAAAGAGCGTGCACTCCGTAAGTATGGCAGTCGATCCTCGGATTCGACTCAGTAAAGAGTTCCTGCTCTCGACAATACTGTCGGTTTACCTGGTACAGCGCTGCTGTATATTCACATAGCTGTATAGGCTTGCTGCTAGCGAGCGATACACTTTGTATTTGGGTGGCTTATGCTACTGTACGAACTATGAACCTTAAGGGTTTGTTCGTTTATCATTGGGTGGCTTAGGCTGCTGTACGAACTATAAACCTTAAGGGTTTGTTCGTGTATCATTGGGTGGCTTCGCCACTGTACGAACTGTGGGACCTTAATGGTCTGTTCGATTAACTGTATTGTTGCTGTACCTTGAACTTACTTTATTCTTGTTACTGATTACCATTTGTATTGTATACAAATGGTAATCAGTAACAGTGTGACATGTGACATAGTGTGTAATTGTTTTCACAGGTATGTTGTTTATCCCTGATGGGATAATGGGAACGCCTATAGTCCTGACGATGTACTGTGCCGCTCGGCACTCCTCCTTGATCGCACCTGACGATCCGACATATATATTTAATAGTCATAAAAAATATTGAATATGAAAAATTTAGTAATGATCAGAAATTTACGACTATCTTTAAATAATGTGACCTAAAATGTTATAATTAATACAAAATAAACTCTTAAAATTACTATTACTACTAATTTACTATTTTATTAATTAAAAAAAAAAACATTTGAGCGTATTATTCTATTAGCTCCAAAGCTTCATCTATAAGTTCTATAGATTTGAATTGAAAGGTTTTCTTAACCTTGTTATGTAAGGGTCCGAAGTGTACAAAAGTGTATGTAGAACATCTTCATTTGTGGCTACTCTAGAGCATTTTCTAGCATGATGAAGTCTAAATCGTTTAGTCTTTGTTCCTTGATTCCTGGGCATCTCCGGAGAGCTGTCCAAGAGGTAATACAGAATAATGCCGAATGACGTTTTCCTCGTGAAGTAGGACTTTATGGACAGATGATGGCATTTATTCACAAGAAGGATCTTCCAGATTTACAGTGAATATGACGTTCAACCACACCCTATTCTGATTTTAACATGTTTCCTTATTTCTGCCAGATTTAGTGCAGCGTTGACGAAAGTTAGTAATAAGATTTTTTTGTACACTTGCGACAATCTTAGCGATATATGCCTCGGAAAAGTTGATAAAATTAGCCCGTATATAATGTGTTAAAGCAACAACATAATTCCCGTCTCTTTCTATTAAAACAAGACATAGGTCGCGTCTGGTACAGTTGAATTCACTCATTGCGAGAAGGTAAACTTTTAGTATCGACAATGATGAACGAAAAACAGTATGTATTTATTGAGTATGCAGGTGTCCTATTTTATATATAATAATAAATTTGAAACGTGTGCAAAATGTGGTAGAAAGAACTAATTAACATTATGTGGTTATGCGGTTTCCGATATGTTTTTTTAATAATTTATTATATATATTATGTGAAATAAAATATGGTGAGAAATACTCGATACATTATCTAAACATAAAACGCAATTATTAAAATATAACAAATATAATCTATATCAACTAATAAATGAAATAGCACCATAGATCTACGTATTTATAAGAATTTTTTACTATTTCATGCTATAATAGATTAACATATGTTCTGCAATGATTTTGCAACTTTTTTTTTCTTCCTGTATAATAATATTAAATTTCGGCAACTGTCAAAACTCTAATTGAAAGTTTCAGATACGCAAAAATGATATGTCATTAGACAAATATTTCTAGTAAATATAATAACAATTATATAGCATATTTATGCATACTAGATGAAAGTATATATTATAAGCTTTCTGAAATGATATAACACTTGCATACTTTTCATTGCTAACTCACCAGAAAATAATACTGAAAAAAAATATAAATTAAGATGTTTTTGTGATACTTTTTGAATTTTCGTATTTTGATGCTCTTTGCTATAAACCAGTATTAGCCACATACATAATTTATATATAATGTAGTAGATTAACTTCTTAGCTACAGTTTGAGGTATAATACTAGTACCTGCGCCGATTTTTACAAAATGTATTTATGGCCAGGCTCTCTTAGGCATCTCCACACAGTGCGCCGCCACCGAGTACTTCACTTAGTCCACGGGTCTCCGCGGTGCGCCCCCCACACCCGGGCGTTGAAAGAGACAGGTGACAACTCATCTCTGTATAACTAACCACGCTCGGGCTGTTCAAAGCCCGTCATTACTTACTTGCTACACCAGATAAATAGATAACTGGTTATTACTACTTACTCAAACATCTACATATTCAACTGGTCAACAATTACGCGCTGGCGCAGCTACGAGGTACACAAACACTATTCTATTTTGTGGCCGTAACTTCAACTATTGTTTGTTTGCTAAGCCGGACACGTATTTATTGCTGCAACAATATGAGTTCTACCCGTACGCCACCAAACCTATTCGCATCTGACCCAGACCTATCTACACGTGAATACGACACATCGAATACTCCGCTCAACGTCACGATGAGAAAATATAAACGTGCGCGCTTAATTAACGATGTCGGAGGCGAATCTCCGGAGTCGCCGCTAGAGAACGCCACGGGTGACATAAAGGAACTTATTAAGTTATTGATCGCACAACAGAATAGCAAATTTGAAGCTATGGAGTCCAGTATACGCGAAATCAAAGAGCAGTACCTCCCCATAACCTCCATGGAAAAAAATATAATGGACATAAAACTCCAAAACAGTGATATCCAAAATGTTAATAGAGAGATAATTAAAAATGTGGGTTTTATGTCAAGTCAAATGAAAGACATCGAGAGCAAAATTGGTAAACTAGAAGGAGAACGCAACAATTATAATGCTCAAATCTTAATTCTCGAGGACAAAATTGAAACAATGGAACGTAACTCCAGAAAAACCTGTATCGAAATAAGGGGTGTCCCGAAAAAACATGGCGAATCAAAACAGGAATTGTACCAACTGATTTCTACTGCCTCAGGCGCAATTAAGACAGCCCTGTCGGAAACACATATTAAAGACGTCTACAGACTACTTTCTAAAAAAAATCTCCAGACGAGCACGGTCGTAGCCGAATTTACAAACACTCTAGTCAAGGACAACTTTCTAAAAGCCGCAAAAAAATATAATAATGAAAATAGGAACAACGAACTGAACACTAATCATTTGGGTCTCTTGGGACCTGCAACTACAGTATACATCTCCGAGAATCTCACCGCGAAAACGAAACGGCTTCTCTTTCTTGCTCGCGACCTGGCAAAAACCGAATCATATCAATACTGCTGTTGCTAACGGGAGAGTTTTTCTCCGCAAGAGGCAAGACGCCCCGTCGATTCTCATTAAAAACGAAAGTAGCTTCCTCAAATTAAAACAGATGGATAAATCCTATGAAGAAAATACCAAGGACGCAATCTGACTATTTCATGTAATTTTTGCTAATGTTATAAATATTTATCTTTGCATGTATTTACTTGCCAGTTGTATTGTTACACACTGTTATATTCCTCACGTAACCAACCTACTCACACTCAACCTATACTGTTATCAGTGCTATCACACATTTCTCATAACAAATAATCTCATTGTTAAAACCGAATTCAAAAACACACACCCACTCTCACCACAACACACAAAACATTGTACTGTACCTATCCGAATTTCACTACTCCACAAAACACTTACGCATACACTACTTCCATATTTTTTCCACGCAAAGATCCTCCTAAACGTCCATACACTGTACAACTATCCTACACGCTTACAAAAACACTTTTACTCACATTTGATTATGCAGAGAGACAACTGTACCGGTACGACACACAAAAACAAAACCATGACTAAGTTACTGACACATCATTTTCCATTTAAAAATTATAATGGCTAATATAACAAATGAAATTATCGATGAAATCGATACTACATCCTTTGCCTTAAGCCTCATCATCATCATCATTTCAGCCAAAAGACGTCCACTGCTGGACATAGGCCTCCCCCAAGTGGCGCCACATTGACCGGTCCCGTGCGACTCGCATCCAGCGGATCCCCGCAACCTTTACCAGGTCATCGGTCCACCTAGTGGGAGGCCTTCCAACGCAACGTCTTCCGGTTCGCGGTCGCCACTCTAGAACTTTTCGACCCCATCGGCCATCTGTTCTGCGAGTAATGTGCCCTGCCCACTGCCACTTAAGTTTGGCAATTCTTCGGGCTACGTCGGTAACCTTGGTTCTCTTGCGGATATCCTCATTTCTGATTTTATCACGCAAGGAAACTCCGAGCATAGCCCTCTCCATTGCCCTTTGGGTGACTTTAAGCCTTCTGATGAGGCCCATTGTGAGCGACCACGTTTCGGTCCCGTATGTAATCACTGGCAACACACACTGGTCATAGACTTTCGTCTTGAGACACTGCGGTAAGTTGGACGAGAAGATACCACGCAACTTCCCGAACGCTGCCCAGCCGAGTCGGATTCGACGATTGACCTCTTTCTCGAAGTTAGACCTACCTAACTGGACCATTTGTCCCAGGTAGACATAATCGTCTACAACTTCGAGTGTAGAGTCTCCGTCCACATGACCTTGGTTTTGTCCATGTTCATTTTAAGACCCACTCTTTCGGAAGCTCTACTGAGGTCACTGAGCATTGTACTGAGGTCCTCCATGGTCTCAGCCATGACCACTATATTGTCGGCAAACCGAAGATGAGAGATGTACTCGCCATTGACGTTGATGCCTAGCCCGCTCCAGTCCAGAAACTTGAAGACATCCTCCAATGCAGCGGTGAACAGTTTCGGAGATATGACGTCTCCCTGTCTCACACCTCGCTGCAGAAGGATAGGTTCCGAGGTCTGGTCCTGAAGCCGGACTGACATGGTGGCGTTTCTGTATAGACACTTCAACACCTCGATATACCGATAGTCGATTTGGCACCGTTGGAGAGACTGCAGTACAGCCCAAGTCTCGATCGAATCAAATGCTTTCTCGTAGTCCACAAACGCTAAACAGAGAGGCAGGTTATACTCTTCGGTCTTCTGTATAACCTGCCGCAGCGTATGTATGTGGTCTACGGTGCCTTTTCGGAAACCGGCTTGTTCGGGAGGCTGGAAGTCGTCAAACCTGCGCGCGAGACGATTCGTGATGACTCTTGAAAACAACTTGTAGACATGGCTCAGAAGTGAGATGGGCCTATAGTTCTTCAACCGAGCATTGTCGCCCTTTTTGAAGAAGAGTACCACCACACCTCTGCACCATGCCTGTGGCGTTTTTCCCTCGAGTATGACGGAATCAAACAGCTTCTGAAGGGCCTTAAGTACCGGTTTTCCACCCGCCTTCAGGAGTTCGGCCGTAATTCCATCATCACCTTGCCTCATCATGCCTTGTTGTTTTTAAGCTGTTTCAGAGCCATCCTAGGCTGACGTCCGGGATGTCTTCGGTATAGTGTCGGGTTAGTCTAGCTCTTGGGCCGTTCGCTAGATCTACAACGGGTTTACTGGTTGACGTGTACAACTGCCCATAGAATCTCTCGATCTCCCTCAGAAGCTCCGGTTTGGCGGACACAATCCTGCCATCGTTGGTCTTCAGTTTCGTGAGCTGGCTCTGCCCAATAGCCAGATCCCTTGCAAATACCTTGGAGCCTTTATTCTTCTCAATTGCGTCTTTAATACGTTCGGTATTAAAGCGGCGGAGGTCGCTCTTCAATCGTCTATTTAACCGCCGGTATTTCCACGCCTCATCTGAAGACTGCAAGATCATCTCACGCCGCTCCTTCATGAGCTTGAGAGTACGATCAGAGAGTTTTTTGTTCTTATCTGCACGACGTGTCTTGAAGAACTTAGACCCAGTCGTTTGGACAGTTTCCACGAACTCGTCGTTGTATTCGTCCACTGAGCTTCCTAGGCACTCGAAACGATTCTGAAGTTCGAGCTGAAAGCTCTCGGGGTTTTGAATCTGGACCTGTGCTGGACGGAGCGTAGACTTCATCAGTCGAGACCTTTCAAGCTTTATATTGATGTTCAATGTGCCTCTTACCATGCGATGATCGCTCCCGGTTTTCACCGAATTGATCACAGAGACATCATTGAACATTTGCTTCTTGGTTGACATGATGAAGTCAATCTCATTTTTAGTTACACCATCAGGGCTCTGCCAGGTCCACTTTCTGTGCTCACGCTTTCTGAAGAAGGAGTTCATCATATAGAGGCCCTCCTTCTCCATAAAACTAGCTAGTTGGTGACCCCGGCGATTCCGACGTCCAAACCCAAATTGCCCCACATGCAGCTCATCACCGTCTCGTTTGCCCAGTTTCGCGTTAAAGTCCCCCATGACAACGGTGAAACGAGTTTTGAAACCATGCATGGCTTTAGAGATATCCTCATACATGGTCTCCACTTCGTCGTCGGGGTGTGCCGAGGTCGGGGCGTAGACCTGTATGACCTTCAGCGAATATCTTGAGGATATTCTGAGTATAAGGTACGCCACCCTGGTCCACACACTCTCGATCTTCACCACGTTGTTCACGAAGGACCTGTGAACGATAAACCCAACACCACCCTGGGACTGCCGGTCACCCTCTCGGAAATAGAGCAGGTTGCCGGATTTCAGGGTTATCGTGTCCTCCCTCTCTCTTCGGACTTCAGATAATCCCACAATACTCCATCGCAGCCTGCTCAATTCCTCTTCGAGTTCCGTTATCTTCTCGTCGGTCCGGAGTGTACGCGTGTTGTATGTTGCCAGGTCAAGTCGTCGGTGTAGGCAGCCTGATCCCTTCCGGAGATTCTTCGCACCCCTTGCCACGCTGTAACCTCGACCGCTACCATAGTCGAAGCTAGACGAGCTGCCGGGTACTAGGGGCCGTTTTTGTGTTGCGCTATTCATTTTGGGGGGTTTTGCCATAATCGCCACGCTTGGCAGGCGGGTTGGCGATCGCAGTACGGTTGTTACAAAGGCACAGAGAACGCTGCTGCCCATTCTCTGGTAAGTCCCTTAGTCGCCTTTTACGACACCCACGGGAAGATATGGGATGGTGCTATTCTTTACGTCCGACACCATACGGACGCTTAAGCCTCAGAATAGATTCAATAGATAAGTGCCGACAACACCTCGGTATAATCGAGCAACAGTACTCGGTTGTGATCCAAAATATACGAAGTATTGGAAAGAATTTTGTCAATTTTTTGGTACTACTAAGTAGACTCAATTTCTTTCCACTACTACATACTACACTACTACAGACTTACAGAGTGCTGGCTCGATACTACATCTGTCTGCCAAGATATCAATGGTTACACATGTTTCTACTCAAAACAATACTTTAATCAAAACGATGGAATAGTGGTTCTTACTAAATCATCTCTTCAAGCCAATGTGTCTGAAACCCCTTTCAAGGATTCAAACTGCGTAACTATAAATATTGGTAATGCACTATCAATCATTGCATTATACAGATCTCCATCTTTCTCTAATATAAGCAACTTCTGCGAATCTTTAGTTAACACAATGAATTCCTGCAAGAGTCATACATGCGCTATCGTGGGTGATATCAACCTGGATATTAAGCCGGGCTTCTGTGACAGCCGCTCCACTGACTACCTGGATATAATCAGGCATCACGGATATTACCCAGGTCACACTTTCCCAACTCGTGGCAATAACTGTCTTGACCACGTTCTGCTCAAAACACAAAAACCCGTCACAGTTACTGTCTGTGAAACAGGTATTACAGATCATGAAACAGTCTTATTCAGCGTACAGAGAGAGTTACCCAGGACTCCTATTAACAAAATTCAAACTAAAATAAACTACCAAAACTTGACGGAGGACATAGAAAATGAGTCTTGGGACTGGCTGTATGGGTTAACCAATGTCACGTCCGCATTTGAGGGATTTGTTGAGACCTTAACTACCAAAATTAATAACCATACTACAAAGCGTATCTGCCACAACTCAGATATTTTAATCAAGCCATGGATTACCAAAAACCTCTTAAAATGTATTAGGCGTAGGGACTTGCTGCACATCAAAGCTAAGAAAAAGGAAAATCGTGGAAACCCAGTCATACAATTAGAGTATAAAAAGTACCAAAACTATTACAACAATATTTTAACTAATTTAAAATTAGACTATGAACGGAAACAGCTCAAAGATACCGAGGGTAACTAAAAAATTATGGACTGAAGTTAAGAAAATATGCAACATCAAAAACAAAAAATCTAGTAACACTGAGCTTTTGGCAAACAACGATAACCCCGTCAGTACTCTGAACAAAGTCAACGGATACTTTACAACAGTCGGCGAAAAACTCGCAGCTAACACTCTAAAGGAGCTAAAGTTAACCGAAGCCGACCTAGCTAACAACATTGGAAACTACTGCCCTACTAACAACAATCCTAACGGCTTATTCTTGTTTCCGACAGATGAACATGAAATTGCCAAAATAATTTCTAATTCCAAAATGACATCAACCCCTGGTTCAGATGGTATTAACAACAATATACTCAAACATTGCATCCATCTCCTGGTCAAACCCATTACCTACCTCTGCAACTTAAGCTTATCGAAAAGCATGGTTCCGGACTGTTTATTAAAAATAGCAAATGTCTGTCCGATCTATAAAAGTGGTGACCCTAAAACTCCTGCCAATTACCGACCAATCTCTCTGTTGTCTGCTCTTTTGAAAATTCTCAAAAAGGTAGTTAACAAGAGACTATTAAACTACCTAGAGAAAAACAAACTACTTTCTGACCAACAATTTGGTTTTAGAGCTGGCAGGTCCACGGAAGATGCAGTCACAAATCTAGTAGATTTTATTACTCACAATCTAGATCAAGGTATGGCGTGCACTGGCATTTTCCTGGACCTTGCAAAAGCGTTTGATACGGTTTCGAGAAAAATACTTATCCAAAAAATGTCTCTACTTGGTATCCGTGGCAGTGCTTTAGACTGGTTCAGCTCCTACCTTTCCACCAGAACGCAGAGAGTGGTCATGGGTAACTATTGCAGTGACCCTACCACCGTACATTTCGGTGTTCCGCAAGGTAGCGTGCTGGGCCCTACGCTATTCATTTTGTATATTGACGGTCTTTGTTCGATGAATCTCCGTCAAGCCAAACTATTCACGTACGCAGACGTTACTGCTATAATCTTTTACGGAAAATCTTGGGATGTAGTCCAATCAGCAGTTGAATACTTTTAAGCCGTATTCAACTGCTGATTGGACTACATGTCCAATCAGCAGTTGAATACGGCTTAAAAGTTACAGCAAACTGGCTACAAACTAACCTACTGACCCTCAATATAGACAAAACGAAAGCAGTTAACTTTTTTATTTCCAAACGAACAGCACCTCGTAAAACAATTACCTTTCGTCTTCACTCTTGCCAAAACTCCGACAACTGCTCCTGTCCTCATATAGCAAACACAAACTCCATGAAATACTTAGGTATCTATCTTGACTGCAAAATTGCATGGACAACCCATATAAACACACTAAGTAATAGAGTCCGAATGTTGCTTCATATATTTAAGCGCTTGGGTAAGGTTGCCGACGAAGCGGTCGTAAAAATGGTGTATTTCTCACTTTGCCAATCAATCCTTAGTTACTGTATCGTCTCATGGGGAGCTGCAGCTAAAACTCACATGATGAAAATAGAACGCGCGCAGCGGGCTCTGCTGAAAGTAGCATACAGGAGACCGTATAGGTACTGCACTAATCTACTTTACGCTGATGCTAAAGTACTGAGAGTTAGGCAGCTATACATTCTCTCAACTACACTGCGATTTCACAAAACCTCACTAAACAGCTGCAGGCCCCAACAACGCTCCAGTCGATCGATGAGTTGGGATAAGCCCCATTTTAATAAACAATTTGGAAGGAGATCGTTTGCTTTTATGGGACCCTATTTATATAGCAAATTAAACAAAACCCATAAAATTCTAAAACTCAGTAAAAAGCTTGCTCCAAAGTAATCTTCCAGTGGCTATTTAATCTGGATTACGAAAAAACAGAGGACATCTTAAAAAAATTGTCATAAATAATACACAAAAATAACAATAAACGCATAGGTACACGAGTAATTATCACACACTTGCATCCACTCGTACCCTCCTCACATGCACTCATACACCTGCACCTACCAAATCACACTCACTACACACCACACTACACCTCACACACCACATTCACTACATCACACTCTACACAAACTGCCTACTACATAATTATTATGTACTTTGTTAAACCTAAAGAAGAATGGCAGCCACCCATACATTGTTTTAGTTGAGATTAAATTCGTACGTCTTTAAAAGAAAAATATCTTATTTAACTCAGCGCCACGTTCTGAACTAGTTTGTGCAAGATTTTTTGTTCGAGAAGGCAGAGAATAATAGATATTCAGTCATGAACTTTTGTAGGTTATGTCTATTGTAACTTCTATAATCCAAATTGAGGAAGTAAAAGGGCAATATCGCATTTGTATTTTCTTTACCTAGTTAATTTAGAATGAAATGTCTTGTAAAAATACTGTATAAAGTTGGCAATCCCAGTTGTTGTTATATATTACTCTCAATAATATCATTTTTACTCTGTGCGTAGACAAATCGGTTACGACTCTGTGCCAATAACCAAGCTATTTTTTTTTAATTTTGGTTGCTAGTCTTTTTGCCAGTCATTAATCGAAACCAATTTATTTATTTTTACACCGCAGTATTTTTACCTACCTGCAAGAAACACCTACACTTAGAAATAAATTGCATTATTAATTCATTTACTCCATTTAATTGTAATAACAAACTGATTACAATAGTTTTATGCTGTACTTACTGTCACTTGGCAGAATAAATATAAAATGGCAACACTAAATGTTAATGAAAAAGTCAAATAAGTTTTCATTTAATATATTTTTTTTATCCGGCCCTTACTGGTTAATGTGATACTTTGTAAAATCGTAGAAAAATAATGGAATTTCTGTCGTATATAATTCACTTTTAGACGCTCAATTGTTGTCTTTGTTACTGTACTCACCTTCTGATTATGGATTGAAAGAGACTGGACTCCACAACACAGGGAATCCTAGTGTGGGGTTCAGGGCTTCATCTAAGTTTGTAAAATTTGAATGAGACAATAAATGTTTTTTTTTTTTTTTTTATAATGATTTTGAACTCGTATCTGAGTTACCGCCTGTCAGTCCTGTGGACTGACTGTCAAGTCTTTATTGTTCTATATTTTAGAACAGTATCCCGTCTGCTGCTACATCTTTCAAATCGTCTTCTGTCAGTTTGAATGTTATTACATGTTATTAGTCTGCTTAAGAACTTTATCTAAGTTAAATAAATATTTTAATAATTGGCGACACGTTTGACACAATAGCTGATTTGTGTGATGAGCACTTGTGTTCTGGGTGTGGTTTATCTACATATGTATGTATTTAAAAATGTATTTGTGTATGTATATCAGCTGTCTGACACCCATAGTACAGGGTCTCCCTAGTTTGGGATCAGATGGTCAAGTGTGAAATGTCCCCACATATTATTATATTATTTATTATTATATAAGTTAATGTTTTGTTTTCTAAAATAAAAGGAACCTAACTAACTCCTTATAACATCAGCTGTCCGCTAGTGAAAGACCCGTTAAACTCGGTTCAGCCGTTTCAGAGAACAAACAGACAGACAGAACATTTTTTAAATTGTTTTTTTTTTTATTATAATAACTAGCTTCTGCCCGCGACTTCGTACGCGGATCCTGTTGCTTATGCCAGCGACAACGGGGTCGGCAAAATCGAAGATCTGAAACGTCTGATCTCGAATTCTAAGAGCCCGGGGACGGGAAAACAACGGGATGCGCGAGATGATTCGAGACGTCCAAAAAGTACAATTTTGAATCATACCTCCGATGGCGGAATATGTGGCGTAGTCAATCATAGGAGTATAGGTACGTAAATGAACTCCGTTCTTTATCAACCCAAGGAAGGTCGCCATGACCTACGGCTATATCTTGAGACACATCCGATTCTTCAGATGATATCGACATTCTGTTCAGAGAATGTCAAAGTCGATCAGAATTCAAACGTTCGTTGCGCTCTTCTTCTGTCTCTTCATGCCGTACTCCAGCAATTCTTTGTCTCTCACTTTCTAACTGATTATGAATATTTTGTGTGCGTGTTCGGGACAATCTATACTATAATATTATAAAGCTGAAGTTTGTTTGTAGTAGTAGTAGTAGTATGACGGGCCGGTGTCCGCAACTCCACGACTCAGCGCGTATTTTGCGTACAGGTGGGAAGTAAATCATTCGATCCACCCGAGCTCCCCAAGAAAGGCCAGCAGCGCCTTGACGTCGCTGGCGATCTCCCGTAGGTTACCTGGTTACCGAAGTACTTTGCCCTGTATGACGCAACCTCAGGGCAGTTCAGAAGCACATGGGCTGCTGTCTCGTCCGCCCCCATGCAGGCTCTGCACAGTGGGCTGTCTGTGACTCCTATGACAAAAAGATGTTTATTGAAAGACCCATGGCCAGTTATGGCGGCTGTGACCACACGTAGCTGTTGTTTGGACAGTCGGAGGTCTTGCCTTGTGAAGCGGCCCTCAATCGCAGGAAGAGCCTCCTTGGCCTGCCTGCACTCGCCATGCTCGATCCAAAGTCTTTGGTGTATATCCTTGGTACGTTTCCTTACCATGGTGCGTAGGTGACCGAAGGGGATTGGCACTATGGGTTCCGGACCCACCACGCTTGTACTCGACCCCCTTCTAGCGAGCTCGTCGGCAGCATCGTTGCCACGCGACCCGCTGTGTCCTTTGATCTATTGAATGGTTGTATCATTGAGAATACCCAACTCGTTCAATCTTTGGTGACATTCGTATGTCAGCCCGGAGTTGACCGTGTAGCTGTTTAGAGCTTGTAGTACAGCCATGCTGTCCGACAATATGCGAATTGGTTGTTCTACTACCTGCCTGTTTAGTATAGCTGAGGCCGCCAAGCAGATGCCCATGCACTCGGCCTGGAACACCGTAACGTGTTATAAGCACCCAGCGGCGTTGCTATATGTGAAGTTTGTTTGTTTGTTCGGTTGAATGCGCTAATCTCAGGATCTACTGGTTCGAAATAAAAAAATCTTTTTGTGTTGGATAGTCCATTTACCGAGGAAGGCTATAAGTAGGCCAATGCGAAGCTGGGTCGGGTCGCTAGTGTATGATAATCTCGATCAGCAGTTAGTCGTGCATCACGTTCATCATTCGTTTCAAAAGACCTGTTAGTAGATGTGCGAATACGCTGAGAAGTCAAGCGTGATTCTGTATCGGTAAACGTTTCCGATTCGCGAGACAATGCATGTCGCTCACGATCAGCGGACAGTCGCGCATCACGTTCCGCAGCAGATGCGTAGATACGCTGAGAACTCAAGCGCAATTCTCTATCCGTGAACGTCTCCGACTCGCGAGACAATGTATGACGTTCACGATCAGCGGTCAGTCGCGCATCATACTCTTCACTGGTCTCTAGAGACCTGGATGTAGATGCGTAAATACGCTGAGAACGCAGGCGTGCTTCGCGATCAGCTATGTTATTCTGTAAGAACTCACTCCAGTTCTCACTTCTGATTCCGCAGTGAAAACTGTTTTAGGTAGTCTGTAACTCGATGAAAACTCCGCTAGCGCTACTAAGTGTTTCGTTACTATTTATGCGAATACCAAATACTTTTCACTTCAAGTAAGTGAAATCGGAAATGAGATAGGATTCGAATTCGTGAGTGAATTCTTACAGAATTGCACTGCTGAAGAGGTTTCCACAGAGCGAGTTGCAGCCTGATGTTCTCGAACAGCATCAAGTCTCTCCTGACGCTCTTCGATAGATTCTTGGGATCTTATGATCCTCAATCTTTTAGCTCCTTTGGAACATTGGGAAAGATTTGACCTCTTTCTAGGCATGGTTATAGTTTTATTGTAAAGATACCTGATCAATTAAAATCTAAGTGACTGCTCCCCTGCGTTACCGGGTAGGCTACCGTGTCACGAAGATACACCCAAATAACATAAGCCCGAAGGCATATTTCATTGCATCTTCGGTCAGCTTTCTGAAGTCAACAGGAAATGCCCATCAGACCGAACAACTTTTGCTAAGACGTCATTCCTATATGTGTCATGGTGTAGCTGGGCTCTTGGAGTTCCACATCAGGTGTTCCAGATCTTCAAATTTATTCTCTCAGCAGAAAATGCTCATCACGTGGAACAATTTTTGCTATGGTACCATTATTGTATCTCTTATAGTTTAGCTGGTCTGTTGCGGTTCTGCATCTGGTGTTCAAGTTTCCAAGATAAATTATAGCCTATATGTTGCCCAGACTTAATACCTATACAACAAAAGAAAAATCATTCAAATCCGCCCAGTAGTTCCGAAGATTAGCGTCTACAAACAAACAGACAAACAGACAGAATTTTTTTTTTGGATTCGTGCTCTATTACTGTTCCTAAACCCTCCTCAATTTTTTTTTTTTAATATATTCAATGTACAGACACAGTTTTGTTACTGTTTTATTATATGTATAGATAGAAGATAATATATTCAATGTACAGACACAGTTTTGTTACTGTTTTATTATATGTATAGATAGATAAATGTTTTTTTAATTATTTCCGGCCTCGTGGTCGAGCTAAAAAAAAAAAACTTGAGAGGTGTCAAGGGACACCCGGATGGAACGAAGTTCCTTTCGATTAATTAGTGAAGGAATTGTAATAAAATTTTATTACAATTCCTTCACTCATTAATGTGATGCGTTAAAGTGAATTTAAGTGGCTTTAAGCCAGGGCAAAAAAAAAGCGAGGAATGAAAAGTTATTATGGCTGCTTACATTGTAAGTAAGTAATTTTAAAGATTAACATTTTCTAACATGTTAGTACAATGCGTAGTTACTTAGATAGAAAGACCAATAAATTATTTCTGCGCCATCTATTGGCCGTTCGTAATTCGATCTCGAAGAGCACAGTTGCGCCAATAACGTTAATAGATGGCTCTTAAATCAAATATACAAAAGTGTCGTGACAACTTTTCGTAAGAATTTTTTCCGTCTAGCCCTCTTTCACAACGCGCGATAAGGAACTTCGTTCCAATAACATAATTATTATTATTGACTGTTCATATTATATAAATAGCGAATAATGCAATAACGTTTACAAAAAATAAATTATAGATAAGGCAGAGATCAGAATTCAGATAAATGTTCTGTGTAAATCAATATCTGCATTACTGTTCTGTTAAATTCTACCTCGGTAATTTTAAGTAAAGCTGACTAGTATTCTTGTGAAAATTGACCGAGATAGATTTTTGTAAAATAAACTGGCTTTTCTTGCGGCATCGCGGAACTGATGACATTCATCGCGAAACTGCCTCATCAAATATCACTTTAACAGTACTTGCCACAGAGGTGAACATGTATATGTAGGTTTCCTGAGATCTCATACTATAACATAAAGCCTATTTTTCATTGCTACAAAAACAAGCCACAAAATAATTCTGAAATTCGGCAGCGAGTCGAGTTACCGCTACGAATAAAACGAAAGCTGATTTCGTAAGCACATTTAAAAGTTAAACAGTAGACGATTACAATCTCTTCCAAAAACAAGGAAGTTCACCAGCCAACCTTCCTTCGTAAGAATGTTTCAAGTAAGCTGCATTAAGTCAAAAGTATAATAAAGTCAGTCTTAGCTCACTCCGTGCCGGATCGTTGCGTGCCTCCGCCACGGACCGGCCTGTCCTTCATTATGACAGCCGATTGCGCCCGAATATTCCCGAACGTACAAATTGGGTTCAGACATAAGCGCATCGGGGGTTTAGGCATGCCATTTAAGATGTGATGATTTGATCTATGGGCTCACGCTTTTTTTTGACTATGAATAAAAAAGAGGTACCTATTATAAAAGTTAACAAAACGATAATAATAGACCAATTTCTACAAGATCGCTTGGCGCCTCGAAGGACCAAAACTTTTATCTTACCATTACTCATGTTAGGTATACGTTTTTCGTTTTGATTCTCATGTGCCCTGTGTATAGGTGCATACTTGAATGGAACCACAGGATTCATTCAGAAGAATAGTAACTAATATCATTCTACATTTCTATTTTCCTAGTATCCCAAGACGACATTGTTTTTTGAATATAGGTAGCATAAAAATATCCTCGAGTAAGTGCATACGACGTTGAAGCAGCAAAGAGTTCAATGCCTTTTAATCCTACCACATTAACAGCTTCACTCACTAAACGGGATTAGGCAGCAGCGAATTAAAAAACAATTGCGCATTTAAAAACTTAGAACACGGTTTTAGCAAATAGATTTAACGGTGGTGCGGTTTAGCGGAATGTTGTCGAGATTTGGTTATTTTCAGTATGGTCAGTAGGTACATAGTTTTAAAGCAAATATTTAGTTTGAAATGGTAGGTACTTTGATCTCACTCTTGCATAGAAACGTAGTTTAAGATTTTCCTGTTTAATTTATAGGTTGATACCTTTTAATTAGAGAGTCTCTAATTTTAACTTTGCTATTCAGGCAAAAAATTATCCTAATTATTTCTTAGTACTACCCAAGAAAGCTTTACACTATTCTTAGTACTACTTGAGCCTTTTCAACCTATAAATACTAAATCCTTTTAATCGAAGACCTTTAATAATTTTCCCTAAACTTTGTCTCGATAATACAGAGTTTTACTTCTACGAACAAAAAGGTAGGTCCCCAGCGTTTTCAACTCCTTTCCTCGATAATAGCATTTATTATGCGCAGCTATTAAAACTTTGTACCTATTCGATGACACTTTGTGACACTTCCTTTGTTAAGATTTTAATCTTATTACTAGGTATCATTTAACTAAGTTTCCGCGTTACGAGGCTGAATAGCAAACATTCAGCCGGGAGCGGTGAATGCTTATGCGAAACCCGCTCCCTCGGTCATAGGCAGAGGTGGAACACCGCGGTGGTTTTAGCCGGTAAGAGTTCGGCATGCCCCTCCATCACCCCCACGTTGGAGGAAGCCCATAAGGACTTCCACCGTTTAAAAAAAGAAAGGCTGAATGTATGTTAGTCAAACGAGCTCCAAGTACCTATATTTTGAATGATTGTTGGTAACTGTCTAGACAATTGCGTTTTAACCAATAAGTTTAATTCATTACACCATTACGTAGTAAAAAGTGGACATTTCCTAAACAAATCCATGGTATCTATCTAAACTAATATGTATTATAAAATGATATAAATTGTTTTTTTTTATGTTTGATTGTACCTAAACTCAAAAAATATTTAAACTTATTAAAAAGTTATATCACCAATAGGAAGCTGCGTCAAAGCTAACTGATCTAAACTATGTTTTAATATAAAAAAAATAGGGATAACTGAGAAAATTCACGAAGACAAAGTCGCGGGAAATGCACTAGTAATATTAAAAGACCGCTTTTACTTTTATAGTCCGGTGGTCACATTTTTTTCAAACAAATGTCACGTGATCGTACGCAAATGCATGATTTCACGTCCGTACATTAAAACTGTTGTCCGTATGGTGTCGTAAGAGGCGACTAAGTGTGTGTTTGTTATAAATGTTCGAATTAATTTAAAATTCAAAGCCAACAAATTCATTGATTGTGTTATGTTAACGATTTCATTTAATAATTTATTAAATGAATCCATACTGATTCAGTTATATGGCGATTCTAATAACTTTTAGGAACATTTTAAGCTCAGTCAACTTTGACTGACACTACGTGACCCGAGGATTGGCATAGGCCAGTCCTCGGGCCAGTCATTCTTAAGTCCAAGAATAGTCTTGGACTTAAGAATCAGCATTGCCATACAACTTGTCAGTGCTGCCAACCTGTTGGGCAAATGTCTCGTTGACAGCGATGTGCACAAGTTTTGTGATGCCCTGTGAGCTCCCCTTTTCCTTAATTGTTTTTAATATTTTAAAGTTTTGTATATATATATTTCTTTCTTCGTCCGTGCCGTCTTCCTAATCGGACGTGTGAACTGTTTTTACTTAAATAATTTTTGCATTTTAATGATTTTTCCACTCGGAAATATTACTTATGTTACTGGCCATAAAACTCTAAATTAAGTGCTATCGGTGTGGTAAAGTGAAAGGCAAGCCCGACCTTGCCAAACGCGGAGTGCCTGTGCGAGTAGTACATACAGAGTCAAAATAATTGTCGTCTTTATCTTGCGCGCTCGACGGCCCACAGCGCGGCGGCCAGCGTAACCAAACATTCAAGTACTTGAATATTATTACGATCTAATCTAACGCAGCCGCACTTCTACTACAAGTACGATGACTACTGTGGACACTTCGTTGAATAAATCACTGTCAGATACTGATGTAAACCTATTGGGAAATACAAATAAGACCCCACCAAATTACGTTTTCCAACGAGCCAAGAGGAGCAGAGAGGATATGGATGATTGTCTCTCTAGACAACTGAATGATTTTAAAGAAGAGATGAGGAAGATGATGTCTCTTTTTTCAGCAAATCAAGTTAATGAGATGTCAAAAATCTCCGCTACTCTGAAGGAAATTCAGTTATCAAATGCCAATATTGAGAACTCAATTGCTTCTCTTACCGCACAAAACGATGAATTCGAGAAAAAAATTCACCAATTAGAAATCGAGGCGAAGAAAGATAAGGAGTACATAGTTTTATTGGAGAACAAGTTTGAGGACATGCAAATCGGCAGTAGAAAATCAAACTTTGTAATAAAAAACGTTCCGAAAAAAAATAACGAAACCAAGGACGATCTTATAGATCTGGCTATATTTCTGTCGCAAAGCATTGATTGTAAAATTAATAAATATGACATTAAGGATATTTACAGACTGCGAGGTACCAACAGAGACAACAAACAGTCACCTATTATTGTTGAAACGAGTTCCACTCTTTTGAAAAACGAAATTTTGAAGATGGGAAAAGCGTTTAATATCAAACACAAAACTAAACTATGCTGTAAACACCTTGGCTTTAAAGCGCAGGAAGACACTCCCATATTTATTTCGGAGCATTTAACAACAAAAGGATCTCGCCTACATTTCCTCGCCCGAGACTTAGTAAAATCAGGCGCCTATAAATACTGTTGGACTGCCTACGGTAAGGTGTATGTATGTAAAAAAGGACGAACAATCGTCGACTATTATTATTAGAAGCGAAGACCAGATTCACAGTATGACTCTGCAGAAATGACTACATACATGTTGCCTCCGGTATTTATGCCACTATATGTATTACATTACAAATATTGTTTACATCATTACCGCTTCGTTCCGTGTTTTTTATGCAGTCACCCGCTTTTTACTGTATGTTGTTAACACTTTCTTCGCGGTGCTAATTACAATAGTTATAAATAGATGTTATTTAACACGTCGTAACTTTATATCACATATGCTTACACATAACTCACATATACGCATTATACACATAAACAACAATATTTTATCCAAAACCATCTTATTTCTCATAGACTTATACTACACATCCCCAACCAAAACTCATTTATACATATACACAACATTACTTACACTTACAATACATTCAGTCGCTATTTACATATACCTCACACTGTGTCGTGCATTACGGTACATTAGAAATATAATA
Organism: Charanyca ferruginea; assembly: GCA_947361185.1. Taxonomy (NCBI): domain Eukaryota; kingdom Metazoa; phylum Arthropoda; class Insecta; order Lepidoptera; family Noctuidae; genus Charanyca; species Charanyca ferruginea. Next base: position 34,576,283 of record OX376056.1, read on the forward strand.
AGAGCAATCGTTCGTTACTATATAAATTGTACATTATCTTTTCTTGTAACCATTCATTATGAGAGTACAACAATTCCCATTACTTTAAGGTATCTGCTCCATGTAATGACATTCATTCTATTAAAATTCCAACTAAATGAGTGATACGCTGCAAACAGTTACTGATATAGATAATTTTGAGATTGCACGCACTATTGAATGCGGCAGTAATGAGCTGTCTAAACACATTTTTGTAAAGAAAAGTGACCTAACCATTATTTCACAAAACATTAGAAGCATTTATTGTAACTTTGATGATTTTTTATTGACATTGTCTACGTTTAACTTCGAAACGGATATTATAATATTTACAGAATGTAGGTTAAATTCAAATAAATCTATTCGTCAACTTAACAATTACAGTTCATATATGACCTCAAGTCAGTTAAACCAAAATGATGGGGTAGTCGTTTATGTGAAGAGTGCACTTGAACATCAGGTTACAGAAATATCACTATCCCAGGCCTCTTGTCTTAGCCTGGAAATATTGAATAACGTCATTCTCTGTATTTACCGATCACCATCAAACTCAAACACTGACAGTTTTGTCAGTTCGCTCAACAATCATTTGGAGACCATACCATCAAATAAAAACATTATTGTGGCAGGTGACATAAACATTAATATTATACCTAAACTAATTGAGCAGTCTCATGAACTGAAAAATAGAATAAACTACCTCAACATGTTGTCTTTACACGGTATCCTTCCAGGGCATCTGTTGCCAACGAGAGACAAATCATGCCTGGACCACTTTATGCTTAAAGTAAATAAGAAAAAGTTTTCATCCACTGTTGCTATCCTTAATACCACAGTAACTGACCATTACACAACCTTTCTAGTATTATCTAAGCAAAAGTGTCTCCAAAATGTTCGTAAAACTAAGACGTTTGTTGACTTTGAACAGGCCCTACATTATCTAAAAGAAAAGAACTTGAGTGAATTACTTTTCTGTGATGATGCTAATACTCTGTGTACTCTGTTGATACAAACTCTAGCCGACTCCATTAAATTAAATACAATCATATTAAAGATCCCTAACAAAAAACGCATTTTAAAACCGTGGATTACCAATGGTATTTTGCGCTGTATACAAAATCGGAATAAACTCCAAAATAAACTTCGTCAGGATCAAACCAATGAAATTCTAAAAATAACATACAGACGTTACAGAAACCTCTGCAACAATTTGATTAAAAAAATAAAAAGACAATATGAAAGGAATTTGCTATCTAAATCAGTTAATAACAATAAATTGCTGTGGAAAAATATAAAAGCTATTACCTGCTCACAGAAAACAAAATAATCATGATGCAGAATTGTTAAGACTTCAGCCAACCCCGTCAGATTCAGTAAATTTTATAAACAATTATTTTTCTAAAATTGGTCATGACCTGGCTCAACAAATCCTGCCTACACCTGACAATTATGCCTTCGGTCAGAGCAGTAACGCATCAAATATAGTAAATTCTTTTGTGCTTCTTGAAACTGACGCCGACGAAGTATACAGAATATTAATAAACCTTAAAACTGACAGTGCCCCTGGCTGGGACAACATCTCTACGAAATTTTTAAAGTTTATAGGCAATGAAGTCGTTCCTATCATAGCCCATCTTGCGAACCTCTGCTTTAAAACTGGCATCTTCCCTGCCCCGTTAAAAATAGCCGTTATTACTCCTGTGCACAAGGGTGGGGGTAGAGACGATATTAATAATTATAGACCTATTTCTGTTTTTACTAGTATATCCAAAATTATTGAAAAATTAATAAATGTTAGGCTTATAAATTACTTAAACAAATTCAATATCATCTCCGACTCACAGTTTGGTTTTCGTCAAGGTATTTCCACTGAGGATGCCGTCATATCACTAACTTCGTTAGTAGCTGATCATCTTGACAATGGAGATAAGTGCCTTACTGTCTTTTTAGACCTTAAAAAGGCTTTTGATACCGTCTCTACGCCTATCCTTGTAAACAAGCTGGAAAAAATAGGTATTAGAGATATCGCGCTTGATCTGTTTAAGAATTATCTTTCAAATAGGAAGCAGAGTGTCAAAGTGGAGCAACATATAAGTGATGTCACAGATGTGTCATACGGCGTCCCCCAAGGAAGTGTATTAGGTCCAACGCTCTTCTTAATATACATAAACGACCTGTGCAACATGAAAATTCCTAATGCCAAAGTCTTGTCGTACGCCGATGACACAGCTGTCATCTTCTAAGACAGTAATAATAATAATAATAATAATAAAACCATTTATTTTCAGGTAACAAAGACCCATAGAAAAATACCTTAACTTAAGTATACATATAACAATATAACAATTGTGTTAGTAAATAAAACTTAAAACTATGTTAGTATCACTTAGTTGCACTAAGTCTTTGCACGTTCTGGTGGCACTTGGCCGTGAAAGCGGCGGAATACCACATCCTGTGGCCAAAAGCTTTCATTCAACACCTGATGCAGGTAGCATGTTGGTATGCGCACCACAAACGCCTTAAAGTTGACGTTGCGATGCGACTCCAGCAACTGCACTCTCGGCGCGTACTTCAGCCTTTGGCGTACGTACTTCACGATGTCTTCCGCGTCAGTGGTGTAGTGGAGACGGGAAATATACACCGGGGTATTCGGCTTCGCAGCACGTAGTTTTTCGTTGGGCTCCGTAGGAGCCTTGCCGCAGCGGTTCTTACAGCTCTGCCGGCGCTTCCTCCTTCGCACCGTCACGAAGCCGTCATCATCAGCCCGGTTCACTTCCTTCATAGTCACGGGCTTTGCGGGGGGAGCAGTGGGGGTGCTCACAGTGACCAACGGGTCAGATGGTCGAGTCGGTCGGGCAGCGCTGCGGGGAGGAGCTGCGGTAACGGGAGCGGAACAACGAGGCACGCTTGCGGCGCAACACGCTGACTCAGCAATCGGCGCCGGCGACAAAACTGCTGACGCGAAACTCGTGACTGATGTGTCTAGGCAGCCGACACCTCGGCGCGCATTTGCATTGCATACGCGCACCGGTGACCCAGTTAACGCTACAGAGTTGCGCAACTCATCGAGTTCTGTGCGCAGGTCCGCAACGGTGCTCTGGGATGTCTCCAACTTCCTCTGCACATCAGCTAGACTAGCCTTCAAAGACTTAATGTCCTTCAACAGGCTCGTAACGTCGACGTGGTCGAACGTGACTGGAGGTAACTTGTTCAGGTCCCTCGCCACAAACGCCGGCACGTCGTCAGGATCGGTCGCCTTCAGAAGCGTGATGATGTCTTGCACACTTCTCTTTGTCCCGTCGCGCCGACGAGTCACCATCTGGTCGACTTTATTGAGCGACCGGAACAGCAGCTGCTTCGCAGCAGCAATATCGTCCTCGCTGAAGTTCGACACACAGATCTGGATGGCGGACACCTCGTCCATCACGTCCAGTTTCTGTTGCAGGAACGCCAGCAGTTCATTTGACACAAGTTTATCACTCATGGCAACAAAATTACGAGCGACGGCTTGCGCCGCGCTTTACAATAATAATAATATTATGAACCGTGTCGCAATGTCCGCCTCAGAGCGCGGTGCACACAAGACTGAGGTAATAAGGTAATAAGGTAAGACATGGCATAATGTGCAGCTAAGTGCTGAAACAGGAATGTCCCAGGTTGCAAATTGGCTCAATGCTAATGTTCTCACATTAAATGCCTCCAAAACAAACTTTATAAGTTTCAGCATCTGCAATCGTACTCAGCCAACCGGCGATTTTCGAATCTTTATACACACTTGTGATGGTATTAATGTTGATAATTGTAACTGTTCTAGTATTGGCAAAGTTTCTAGCACAAAATATTTAGGGGTAATGCTGGATCAGAGATTGTGCTGGTACCCCCATCTTGAGCAAGTTGCCAATAGAGTCCGCAAGCTAAATTGGATTTTTAAGACTCTGCGTCACGTGCTGCCTAGATCTACACAGAGTAGCGGTAAGCCTGTTAGAAATGTGCTCACACAAATATATATTTCTCTTGCGCAATCAATACTGATATACTGTATTCCTATTTGGGGTGGGGCAACAAAATCTAAATTCACCCAGCTGGAGCGAGCACAACGAGCTCTGCTCAAAATAATGTATTTCAAAAAAAGGAGATTTTCTACAGAGAACCTCTACAAACTTAGTGATGTATTGTCAGTTAGGAAACTATACATTATTCAAATAATTTAAAAAAAGCACAAAACCTTGCCTTATACTGCGGATAATATACACTCTAGGAGAAGAAAACACCATATAGTTCAAATACCTATAACTAAGACCAAATTCGGATCAATGCAATTTAGTAAACGATCAGCTCAATTTTATAACAAAATAAATAAAGAAATCTTCGTACATGCAAAATCTTATCATATATGTAAAGAAATGTTGATTGATTGGATAAAACCATTGACATATGAAAATACTGAAGCTCTTCTACAAACGTAACGTAATCCAAGTACACGATCCACCCACACACACACACACACACACACACACACACACACACACACACACACATCCATTACACTCATGTACACTCAACAACACATGCCACTCATGTTTACATAATTATATATTACTTATATTTTGTTTCACTTCACCTATGTACCGATTTTCATTGTGTTTTAAGTAAGTACCTACTGTTGTGAAGGAGCGGAGTCTTTTAATACAGGCATTAATTTGCTTAAATGAAGACTCCAAACCCAAAATTGTTTGTGTAAAGCTTTTGAACACAATAAACGTTATTATTATTATTATTATATTTAATTTTGGTGTTGTAAATAAAAAAAGTTATATTATTGATTATAATTGTCTAAATCTAAATACATGTACGTCTCAGTATCAATCTATCGCATATGCTTATACCTACATTTTTTATACCAACATTTTGTCATTTTAGAACGTTTTTAATTAGTATAATCGGCCATAATATTAAGTAATCGGAAAAAAAATCAAAATTAACAGCAGTTCAAACAATATTCTTAACTCTTTTTGGACTCGAGTAAATCGCAACCAACCAAGTTAGCTCGACGTGCCATCACGTAATGTTCTGGTCTAGACGTGCTAACAGACTAAATATCTCACAGTGAAAGCAAAATCTTGACCTAAAATGTTCACAAACAGTATTATCCTAACGTGAGAAGGTAATGACCTGAAAGACGTTGATATAAGCACAAGGGAATATTAACAAGAACATACCTCGTACGTTCTTTGTTTCAAAGGTTTCAGTAGATTTACTGCTGAAATTACTATTTTGTTGGCTTAATTTGGGCCATGTTACATTAAGGCATGCCATTAAACGTCTTATTCTGTTTGTCGTCAAGTCTGTTTTTTAGATGCACATTTGTTACACGCCATTAAAGTTTGCCGTTACTTGGGAGCAGTGAAATCACTGGTCATTATGAAGAAAGAAATAATTAATTTATAGTCACTAACCTAGATAAGAAAGTGTCCTAGTAGCTATTTACATACTTACTGGTTATGCTGATGATGCTGCGTGCACCTCGATTTACACTTGCCAGTAGTCAACGGCTGTAGGTCGATTCTGTAAAATTCAAACAAGAATTCGCATCTCACATCGCTATTCACTCTCACAGACTCTCACTTCGCATAAGGTTCAATATGACCTTGATATATTTGACACTTTGAATCGGGTTTGAGTGCGAAGTGACGGTAAATTACCTTACAGAATGTCACTCTTTGCGTCACCTCATACTTAATACGTCAAAATCTCCCTGTCAATTTAGTTCAACTCGCTGACACACTCGCTAGGGTGGCGCTAGTGTAAATTCGAAAGCCAAGAAGAAGAAGAAGCCAAGAACGCAAGAGATATTATAGTGCAGAAGTACATGTGCTAATACAAATATACTCCCTCTTTCTTTATCCTCATTTTTTTTACTATTGATAGGCATACGTTTGACCAGTATCTCACCTGATGAGAAGCGATGATGCGGTCTAAGATGGAGCATGCTTGTCTAGAAGTGACCTATTCACTCTTGACTTAAATACTCCCGGGTTGTAGCTATCAGGAAACACAGACTCGGGTCCACTCATAGTCATAGTCATTTTCATAGTCCGATGGTATGGCAATTAGACATACCCGGGGAGAAATCAAGCGCTGGATCTCAGGGGTGTCATACCACCAAATTCTAAACTCCGGGCAGCTACTTTATGAAAACCAAAAAAAAAATTGCCCGACCTGGGAATCGAACCTAGAACCCCATGCTCAGCAGTCGCGCTTGTGACCACGAGATCAACGGGGCAGTTGGGGTGGAGCGTTTAGTATTTATACAAGGTGATAATGACGATACGTCAAAAAATATAAGCACTGTTAATACTAGTTCAAAAGAATATTTTGAGTTACTAGTGGAAGTTGGGTAGACCTTTGGTGTGGGATGCAACTTGTGTCGACACCCTTGCGCCATCCCATCTTCCTAGCACGTCGTGTTGTGCTGGGGCGACTGCTGCAGGTGCCGAAAACCTCAAACGGCGTAAATATAACAACCTTCTTGGAAGTTATATGTTTGAGCCGTTTGGGGTTGAAACACTAGGGCCATGGGGTCCGAGTGCTCACCTTGTTTTTAGAGACATTTTAGAAACAAGACCAGAGGGCTGGCCTTTTCTTGGGCCAAAGAATTAGCATGGCCATTCAACGTGGTAATGCTGCTAGCCTTCTGGGCACTTGTCCCATTGTGAGCGATGCGGACGAGTTTTTTGATGCCCTGTGAGCCGTCCATTGTACATAATATATATATGTCGGAGACAGTTTATTAATCACATTGTGGGTGTTAACTAAATTTGTTATGATTTGTGTTTCTTATTGTTAATTTATGTGATTTTACTATCAATTATTGCCTATTAATTCGATACATGATTAATTGTGTGTGCACACTGATTTGTGGTTACTTTATTTCGATAATTGTTATCGATGGTTTTATTCAAAACAATTGTTGACACGTTACTTTGAATGTAAAACGAATTACTTTATAAAGTCACTATTGTTTATTCATGACAATTATTAGTGTGGTATTTGATTGCTTTATAATTAAATCTTATTAGATTTAGTACATTGTAGTGTTTTGTATCAAGTAAACACGTGACGCACTTCCGTGCGCCAATGGATAGACTTGTATGGAGAGGTTGTAAGGTGGGGAGCATCGCCTTATAAAAGAGCGTGCACTCCGTAAGTATGGCAGTCCATCCTCGGATTCGACTCAGTAAAGAGTTCCTGCTCCCGACAATTCTGTCGGTTTACCTGGTACAGCGCTGCTGTATATTCACATAGCTGTATAGGCTTGCTGCTAGCGAGCGATACACTTTGTATTTGGGTGGCTTATGCTACTGTACGAACTATGAACCTTAAGGGTTTGTTCGTTTATCATTGGGTGGCTTCGCCACTGTACGAACTGTGGGACCTTAATGGTCTGTTCGATTAACTGTATTGTTGCTGTACCTTGAACTTACTTTATTCTTGTTACTGATTACCATTTGCATTGTGTTTTCTTTACTAATAGTGTGTAATTGTTTTCACAGGTATGTTGTTTATCCCTAATGGGATAATGGGAACGCCCATACTCCTGACGATCCGACATCAGAAGTGGGATAGCCTCTTAATGCTTCCGCATGGCTTCCCTAATTATCGTATGTCTTTTCCACTCTTTTGTTATGACAGCTTCCTCTCTTGGGATTACCTAGCGCTGAGCTAAGGCTGTTTTAATGGCATTCATAAATCACCTACCCACATTAGTTTCATTGTTTGATTTTACATACTCCAACAGTTACCACTACCCTTATTAACCTACCTAAGTGTCAAACAAATTGTTGTTTGTACTGTACTGGCCCATGTTTCCAAATTTCATTTCCCGTGCTCATCTACAAGCATTTACTACCGAAGTACATGACGTTTAAACTTCAACAAGAACTGTCTTGTCCCATCTTAAGAGAAAGTCTTATTTTCCTCAGACCTACACGATTCTTCTCAAACCTCTTAGTTTTAAACCAGGTACAATAGTATGTCACTTTAGTGACTACCGGAGAACAGCCGGGAGGTTCGAGTAAAGATACTATGAGTCAGTTTTCGAGCAACTAATCATCCGTGACAAGTTGAAGTCCGTTAAAAGATAAGTGTGATGTACCCACCACTGATGTTTTACAACTATCTGGTGAGACGCTTCCATTTTGTTATGACTCTGGGTTTCAATGTACTTTCATTACTGATACATGTGTGGCAAATTTAGTTGTATGGTCAATATAAAGTGAAGTTTCGTTTAATACCGAATGCTTATTCAAATCATAGTATCATATTATGCCGTGAGATATTAAATTTAGATTTTGGGGTTATTATAACCGAAAGTATTATTACCATTACGAAAGTTGAGATTGTAACAGCTATGCTCTATTCCTGAAACTCCGAATAAAATTGATACTGATATTCCATCTGAATATAAATCAGTGATAATACAACTATGTCAAATAGTTGGTTTTTAGCTAAACAAATAGGTAGCATGATTCTGAGGTTTGAGGGATAGTTTATCTGAAAAGTAACTGTGTACCCCCTGATTGTTGACATGTGTTGTGAGGTAAGGTAATGACATGTGTTGTAAGGTAAGGTAATGACATGTGTTGTGAGGTAAGGTAATGACATGTGTTGTGAGGTAAGGTAATGACATGTGTTGTGAGGTAAGGTAATGACATGTGTTGTGAGGTAAGGTAATGACATGTGTTGTGAGGTAAGGTAATGACATGTGTTGTGAGGTAAGGTAATGACTGTGTTGTGAGGTAAGGTAATGACATGTGTTGTGAGGTAAGGTAATGACATGTGTTGTGAGGTAAGGTAATGACATGTGTTGTGAGGTAAGGTAATGTCATGTGTTGTGAGGTAAGGTAATTACATGTGTGGTAAGGTAATTACATGTGTGGTAAGGTAATTACATGCGTGGTTAGGTAATTACGTGTGTGGTAAGGTAATTACGTGTGTGGTAAGGTAATTACGTGTGTGGTAAGGTAATTACGTGTGTGGTAAGGTAATTACGCGTGTGGTAAGGTAATTACGTGTGTGGTAAGGTAATTACGTGTGTGGTAAGGTAATTACGTGTGTGGTAAGGTAATTACGTGTGTGGTAAGGTAATTACGTGTGTGGTAAGGTAATTACGTGTGTGGTAAGGTAATTACGTGTGTGGTAAGGAAATTACGTGTGTGGTAAGGAACTAAACTTGTTTTATGTTATCAGGTCTGTAGTGTTTGATTTAATTTGATCAGAATGACCGAACGTTAAGCTGTTTACTTGAGCTCTTTTCTGATTGTTTACAGATGATGAGATAAACTATTCACCCAAGAACTTGTGAAGATGCAGGACTGCCGTAACACTGTTGATGTGAAGTAAGAAAAATTAACTCTGTCCCGTGAAAGAAAGCAAACAGGCCTGGGTGCCGAAAGTTTAAAGTTGGATCCTTTATTATTGGCTACTTTATAATTGGCTACTTTATTATTGGCTACTTTATTTTGTTGGCTACTTTATTTTGTTGGCTACTTTATTTTGTTGGCTACTTTATTTTGTTGGCTACTTTATTTTGTTGGCTACTTTATTTTGTTGGCTACTTTATTGTTGAAAACTTTGGTTGTAGAAAATGATATTTGATAAAATCTTTGAGTAACAATGTACGAAAAATACCTGAATGTCCATCAGTAACTGTTAATGATGTCAATGTTGACAATGATGATGATTATGATTCATCTGCTGCTGACATACTATAGCTGAAATGAGATGTCTATGTTGACTATTGTTTGTATTTGAATGTTGATTTTGACGCTTATGCGGGTAGTCTATGTTGACGCCTATGCGGGTTGTCTATTCGACTTCAAGTTACTTGTCGAATCCCATGGTGTGATTTCGGCTGATTTGTTGAGCTATGTATTGTCTGTAACAGTATGGTTATTTTGACTGGTTATGATGCAAATTTTGCTAATGATTTTACTTCAGGACTAATTCAGGATTTTTCTTTGCAACATACCCTTTGCTAATTAAAGCTTTTTGTCAGAAAGGCCGATCGATATTTACCAAGAACTTTATAACTACACGAGGACGTGTAGAATGTCAGTCTGGCCGTGTCGGAGACAGTTTATTAATCACATTGTGGGTGTTAACTAAATTTGTTATGATTTGTGTTTCTTATTGTTAATTTATGTGATTTTACTATCAATTATTGTCTATTTATTCGATACATGATTAATTGTGTGTGCACACTGATTTGTGGTTACTTTATTTCGATAATTGTTATCGATGGTTTTATTCAAAACAATTGTTGACACGTTACTTTGAATGTAAAACGAATTACTTTATAAAATCACTATTGTTTATTCATGACAATTATTAGTGTGGTATTTGATTGCTTTATAATTAAATCTTATTAGATTTAGTACATTGTAGTGTTTTGTATCAAGTAAACGCGTGACGCACTTCCGTGCGCCAATGGATAGACTTGTATGGAGAGGTTGTAAGGTGGGGAGCATCGCCTTATAAAAGAGCGTGCACTCCGTAAGTATGGCAGTCGATCCTCGGATTCGACTCAGTAAAGAGTTCCTGCTCCCGACAATTCTGTCGGTTTACCTGGTACAGCGCTGCTGTATATTCACATAGCTGTATAGGCTTGCTGCTAGCGAGCGATACACTTTGTATTTGGGTGGCTTATGCTACTGTACGAACTATAAACCTTAAGGGTTTGTTCGTTTATCATTGGGTGGCTTCGCCACTGTACGAACTGTGGGACCTTAATGGTCTGTTCGATTAACTGTATTGTTGCTGTACCTTGAACTTACTTTATTCTTGTTACTGATTACCATTTGCATTGTGTTTTCTTTACTAATAGTGTGTAATTGTTTTCACAGGTATGTTGTTTATCCCTAATGGGATAATGGGAACGCCTATAGTCCTGACGATGTACTATACCGCTCGGCACTCCTCCTCGATCGCACCTGACGATCCGACATATATATATATATATATATTTTAATTTACTTTTAAATGTTGTTATTTAATGATATATGTACTAGTTAATACCAGTTTATAAGTTTTAAAATATTATTATTAACTAGTATTACGAGTGCTTTAATTTTTTGGCATATCGTCATAGGCAATTATATTAGACAACAGCCGTATTGTCCTGGCAGATAACAAAGCCGAGTCTTGACTTTGCATAGCTTGTGTTTGCATCCCTAAATCTGTTTTACAAACTCATTGTATTGGTCTGACTCTGTCTGTTATAATTATGTAAACAGCTAAAGTACGCGCTTTTCGCCAACGCGCTGAACTCATTTGCAGTAAGTAGTCAAATAACTAACGACTCTTAAAACTAACTGCATAGCATACTGCGCCAGTAGCAGCAATTCCCTCTAAATCGCCGTCGCTTATCCTAGTTCCGGAAAAACTCATTATATATCCCGAACTCAGTCCAGCAAAACCAATTATTTCTCCATCTATGTGCGTGCCACTGTTCTCTAAATTCCTGAACATTTCACTACAAATAAACGAGCAACTGTTAACAATATTGAAATGCCTAAATTCGAGTCATTAAGCTATAAGCAGCGTCGTAATGTGAGTTTTCTCTCTACCCATACATGGAACAGGGCCAAAATGAAACGGCGGTGCGCCGACATTACCGACCGAACCACTTTAAACATCCAACTAACAGGCTTTATGAGACAATTTGCTTAGCATTTACATACTTGTTGAAGAAATGATATGTCCGTACAATTTTATGGTTGCGGCTAGAAGGACCATAAAACTACGGTTTTTGTGGCCATCCCGCCATTCTAAATAAACAAACAGTTTTTTGGTGACATGAGAATTTTTCTCTAATGCTGAAAAGTGCCTTTTAAGGTCTAATTGAAATGAATGATTTGACTTTGACTTTGCAAATGCTTTACTTGTCCTGGCACATTACTGCTACATTGCCACAAACTGCCTTACACCATTGCCTTTAGATGATTTATACATTGACCAGCCAAACTCCTGCTAAATTTTGGGGTCCATTTTTTTTGCACACAAGTCAATTCATCATCTGCTTTGCCCTTTTCCCAACTGTGTTAGGATCCGGTTCCAGTCTACCCTGACGCAGCTGAATACAAGTGTTTTACATGGAGCGATAGCCTCTCTGGCCTCCACAACCCAGTTTTTTTTTTTTTTTTTTTTTTTTTTTTGAGGCAGGAGTGGGAAATCCTCATGGACGCCCAGACTGTCCCATAATTGAAACAGTCTGGGCAGTGCCGGACTCTTACCGGCTAAAACCACACTCCTGCCTAAGCGTGAGCCCCTGCTACAATTGTTGCAGAGATCTTTTGAGGCCTATGATTGTTTATTAACATTTTACAGATTATTTGTTCCTTTTGTTCACAATTTTGACAATGTTTTCAATATATTCTATAAATTCGACTTTTGACTTTTTACTATTTAATAAAACGTTTAGATTTTCTTTGCTTATTTCGATTCCACATTTTTGTTCCAGGTCACATTTGCGGGAGTCATACACCGGGCACTCCGTGAGAAGGTGAAGGACAGTCTTCTGCTTATCGGGGTCGCAGATACACGCTGGGTTCTTCTTGCACTTGAAGCGAGTCAAGTATTCGGAGAACCCACCGTGTCCCGTAAGGGCCTGGGTCAGCTCTTTGGTCATTTCTAATTTCCGCACCGTCCTGTACGCCGCGATCGCACACGGGAAGAAGAGCTTGGTGGTGGCCGCCGTTTCTCCAGTACAGTATCTCCGGTTCCATTCGCTCAGCGTTTCCAGTCGGATCGCTCGCTTTACGAATGAAACCGGGCATCTGTCATAGTCGGGTGCACGCTTTGACTTCAAGGCAGCCTCCTTTGCGAGCGAGTCGGCTCTCTCGTTACCCTCCAGCCCCGCATGAGCTTTTATCCAGAACAAGGATACGCTCTTGTTCTGGCAGTTACTGTGGCGGATGGCGTTTCTTGATTCGACTGCGAGGGGGTGGAGTGCTTCGGGGTTCACGACTGTTTGGAGGGCTGCCATGGAGTCGCTGTAGATAGCGAACGCCGTCTCTGGTCTTTGGAGGACCACTTTTGTGGCTTCGCAGAGGGCAAGGAGCTCAGCCTGGTAGACGGTACTATAAGACGGCAGGACAAGTTTGCGGGTCTTTGTCTCGGCCTCGCCAGTCCATATGGATAGCGCGGCTCCGACTTTACCCTCTATCTTGCTGCCGTCTGTGAAAATTCGCACCGCGTAATCGCGGTGGGAGTTGTATTGCTCCTCGTCTACCAGACGTCGTAGCTCTATGCTCTTCTGCTCAGCCGGATGTGGTGCCTCCAGCGCAGATGCCACACGCTCGATCTCCCTGTCTCCCAGCGCAGGATGGGACACCCCCTTCTTGGCCTCATATAGTGAGGCCGCCTCTCGGATTCGGAGGTCAAGAGGGAGTATCCCAGTTAGCACCAGCGCTGCATTCAGGGAGACCGTGCGATATGCACGACACATTTTCTGCGCAAAGCTCCTCTGGACGACGTTCAACTTCTTTTGCACCCCGACTTTGTTCGCGGCCGGCGACCACGCACTCGCTGCGTACAGGACGATGGGTTCCACCACGGCCGTGTAAATACAGCGTATTATTTCCGGGTGGAGACCCCAGCTGAGCCTTGCGGCCCTCGACAGCTGTTTGTAAATCCCGACGGCTCGGGAGCAGACGTTTGCGACGTGGGTGTTAAACGTCAACTTGTGGTCGATGGTGAGACCGAGCAGTTTTATCTCATTAGACATGCCAATGTCCACTCCGCCCATCCTCAGACTTGGGGTGTCGTGTTTAAGCTTCCGCGTAATCAGCATAGCTTTTGTTTTGTGCGGTGCGAATTTGAGCTTGTTCGCGACACCCCAGGTCCGGACATACTCGAGGGCGACATTGGCATCCCTCTGCACCTCAAGTGCCGTCTCTCCATCGAACACAAGGACAACGTCGTCCGCAAACGCCTGACACTGGACCCCTCTACTCTCCAGCCCCTTCAGTAGAGGATCCAGCACGAGGTTCCAAAGTATGGGACCACCGATCGACCCCTGGACGCATCCTTTCTCGGTCCCGGTCCCGTACTCCGCTCCCGCATATCGGACTTTCACCACTCGCTCGGACAAGTAACTGTCCATGACCCGCCTCAAGTTTACAGGACACTTTTCCTCAGCCAGACGCACTCTGATAGCTGGCCACCATGCGCTATCGAAGGCTCCCTCAATGTCCAAGGACACAATCGCGACAAACCTCTTCTCAGCGAGTCTGCCACGAATGTGCCCCATCAGTGCATAGAGGGAGTCCTCGGTGCTTTTCTGTGGCATGAAGCCGTACTGGCGAGTACTCATCCTGGGCAACAAGTAGAACTTGAGTCGGGCCACGAGCATCTTCTCGAACATCTTGCCGAGTACAGGCAAAAGACCAATCGGCCTGTATGATTTTGGAGTGGTGTAGTCTTCTTTTGCGGGTTTGCGGAGCACAACAACCGTTGCTTCCTTCCAGGACCGTGGAAAGTATCCATGCGCCAGGCACTTGTTCATCAAGCGCAGGACTAGGTCTGGGTCTTCGTCGATCGTGTGGCCCCATATGTCCGCCGTCAGACCGTCGGAACCGGGGGCTTTTTTGGGGTTGAACGAGGAAGCAGCTCGCTTCAGCTCGTCGAGAGTGAAGGGAGGATCGCAAGGTTCAACTTGGTCCCTCCCGTTCACCTCTTCCGCTCGTCGCCGCACCCTTTTGTGCTCCTCGTTGTCCCCCTCCGTACGGTCTTCAGGGTAAAAAGTCTCTGCTAGGAACCTCGCTGAAGCCTCTGGGTCCAGTGTCCTTGCATCCCTCACCATCGGCAAGTCCTCCTCTCTCTTTACTGTTCTTCGGATTACCCGGTATATACCCTCCCACATCCCTTCCCGGTCCTGCTTCTCGCAGAAACCCTTCCAGCTCTCGACCTGAGCTTTTACCACTGCAAGTTCATACTCTTGTTTCTGTTTCAGGTACTCCTCAAACAACCTTTGGTCTCCGGACTGGCGCTGCACATCGGATCCTCCGCCTTTTTGTGACGACCTTCCTCTTCAGGTCGGCGAGTTCATCGGACCACCACGGCACGGTTACTTCCTCTACTCTTTTCTTTTTGGGTATCACGTGATCACATGTCTGCTGTACCGCTGTTGTGAGTTGCTGGACTACCTCGTCTACTTTGTGTACGCTGTCGATGTCATCGAACAGGTGTCGTGTGTGTGTCATAATTTGGCGCAGTTTCTCACGAAACTGGCCCCAATTTGCTTTCCTTGTGTTGTAGACTCTGGTAGTCCGGTTCACCGTGACACCCGCAGATTTTTCGAGGTGGATGTTGAACTCAATGCCGTTGTGGTCCGAGCCTGTCAGGTCGTCGACGACTCGCCAGCCGTCTGTCACCGTAAGCATATCCGATGTGCAGGCTGTGACGTCGACGCAGCTAGTGTAACGTCTGTCACCCCTAACTACGTCGAAGGTTGGAGTTTCCCCTGTGTTGAGAACTTGCAGTCCGAGCTGGTCGAGAGCTGCCAGCATTTCGTCGCCTCTGCTGTTCGTCTCGCTGCTGCCCCACCAGATACTCCAGGCGTTGGCGTCTCCTCCCATTATGAGCCTATGCGGGCCGGTCTCGCTTTCGACCTTTCTGAGCGTGTCCAGGTATGGCACCAAGGGCTGATCTGGCTCAAAGTAGAACGAGACCAGCGTGAGCTTCCAGGCACCGGTTTGGATCCCCACCACGACGATGTTGTCCGTGGTGAGTTCTGGGTACTGTCTTACGGTAAGTTTTGGGTCAAAGACGGCTATTGCCGCTTTGACAGTCCCTTCTCCTTGCCTGGTGCTCTGGAAGATTCTCACGCCTCTGGTCCCGTTCATCCTTTTTGCGCTTCCGACGTAGGGTTCCTGGATCAGCGCTGCGGTCGCTTTGCGCTGCTCGGCCTCGATCATAAGCTCATGGGTTGCTAGTTTCTTCCTTTGAAGGTTTGCCTGGAGTATCTTGTACGGCACTTGACTCTGTGGGACCACCTTAGCAGTAGGCGACGGACGCACGTGCCAGCCTATCCCACTTTACCCGAACAGGACACTCGGGGCTAAAGGCGTTGTGGTCGGACCTCTCCATCTTCGCCTTGACGCAGTTGTGGCATTTCGGGACACTAGCCTCTAGCCACTGGGCACACTCTGCACGGAGGTGTGGGCCCCCGCAATGACTGCATAGGTCGGCAGGTTCTTTACAGAGCCGCCGGCCATGCCCATAGCCCAGACACCTCGTGCACTGCACCAGTGGCGACTGGTCGTCGACGAAGACGGTCTGGAGGTCAATTCGCGCTTTTCCCTTTTCGAGCATCCTGTTCCATACTGCCGGAGACGTGCTGACAACTACGTTGCTGGTCTGAGGGTTTCTAGCGTTCCTCCTGAACTTGACGCTCATTCGATCCTCCCCCTTGTCGAGGCCGTGAAAGACATCCCGGTTTTGATTCCGTAGCGCCCCCAGCACTTCCTCGTCGGAGTGAATGCGAAGGACGCCCCGGAATATCAGCATAGGGTCTTTGTTCTTCACTTCCTCGACAACGAGGCGGTCTCCTGCCTTCTCTAACTTATCCCGAACCCTGTTACGTTCCTCTGCCGACCTACAGCCCATAATAATTTTCCTGTCTTTGGCCTTTCTCACGCTCTCTATCTCCACTCCCCCTTCTTTTGCATTGACTGCTTTTCTTATTTTATTTAGGACCTCCTCGCCTGAGTCCCCTTCGTCCTTTGACGTCACCACTATGGAATGCAGTGCGGTCCTTCCTGGGGTCTGCCGTTTCGGTGGACCTGCTGCTACACTCGCATAAGTGGCCGTCTTTTCCAAAAGTTCCCCCTGTCTCTCCATCGCTCCCTGGAGCCTCTCCATTCTTTCGCTGCTCTCCTTCACCAGCGTGCTATGCTCTGCTAGTGAAGCGAGCAGCGAATTTATCACCCGGGTGCACTCTTGACTCTCCGGGGGGGCGGAGGCCTTGATGGGTTCCTTCGCCTTTAACTCAGCCCCCTTAGCTGGTGGTGCAGCAGCCGCCTCTTCCTTCACCAACTGGAACAGCCGTTCCACCGACTGGGTGATCCCAGCCTTCAAGTCTGACCTCAGGTTGCGGGAGTCGTTAAGATGAGACTTCGCCCGCAGGAGGCAGTTTCGGGCTTCAGTCACCCGGTCGATGGGTCTAGGAGGCTGCTGCTGGCTAGTTCCCGGCGATCCTCCCGCTGCTTCTGCGGAAGTTCTGCGCGCGACAACCTTGCCGTCTGAAGGGGGTGCTACTTTCCGCGTGGGCTTTGGGACGGTCGCCTCGGCCGGTGCTGCCTTCTTGGGTGAAGGTGCGGCTACTGAAGGGGGCTGGGTGTCCGCCACCTTTCCGTTTTCCCACTCTCCAATGCTTCGCCTCACACTAGAGGCCTGAGTTGAAGCACTGGGAGGGGGAGTTACCTTCTCTCCATTCGATGGAGAGACATGGGGACCACTGGGGTTCTTTTTAGCCGGTGTTCGCGAGAGGAACATAGTTGGGGGGTAGGATAGGGTCTGACAACTAAAAATACGATTAAATTGGTATTGATTATTTATAATTATAAGCTAAATGATAATAATTAGTTCAATAAAACTTTGTCATATAAAATTGTATAAATAGAAGATTAATAATATTAAAATAGATCCCTGTAAAGGGGGGATCGATAGGTCCGTTAAGTGATTAATAAAATCAATAAAAACTGTATCACGTGTCAGATAAGATACCTGTAAAGGGGGAATCTGTAGGTCTGTTTGTCTTCAGAAGCCTTCGGTGGGCCTGAAGACAATTTAGTCTATTATTTGTCAGCAGAAGAACCCCTATACGCGTGAAAACTATGTATGTGCGTTTAGTACAATTGAGAGGTCGAGGAATGTCTAATAAAGGTTTAAAAGAGATTTAAAAATTTGTAGTGAAACGAAAAAGTTTAACTGGTCAGCCACTATAGGGTGGGTGGGCGGGCAATTTTATAAAATTTTTCAGATGCGATCCGCACGTGCGAGGTGTCAAAAAACGCGTCTCGGCGCGAGCTGTCGAACGGTGAAATAAACTGGAATGAACGCAATACTAAAATTTTGAGTTTTCGCCTAAAAACTGTATTTTTTCAACTGAAAATTGGGCAAAGTGCAAATTTTCACTACGCTGCGGCAGTCTGGTTCGCGGAACGCGGTGCAGAGTGTGGGTATGGCAGGTAGGTAACTATTGATATACTATGATGGGCTGTTTTTGATGTAAAAATTTGGAATAAGTGGAGTTTTTGAAATAAAAAGTTAAATAAAACAAGGTTTGTATGGAATAACAAATTTCCACGCGTTTAGGTCAGTCAATGTATGTCTAAACGTTAGACGGAGCCTAGTCTAGCTTAAAAAAGCTGAAAACCGCTTCAAAATGCGTCACCGGGATGCAAAGTAATTACGATTTGATGTTTTGTCGTCACCCCTAAGGTGTATTTCGCGTGGAATTTTCTAAGTGTCGGCTATGAAAATTTAATATTTTTTGAAGTTTTACAGATGCGATCCGCACGTGCGAGGTGTCAAAAAACGCGTCTCGGCGCGAGCTGTCGAACGGTGAAATAAACTGGAATGAACGCAATACTAAAATTTTGAGTTTTCGCCTAAAAACTGTATTTTTTCAACTGAAAATTGGGCAAAGTGCAAATTTTCACTACGCTGCGGCAGTCTGGTTCGCGGAACGCGGTGCAGAGTGTGGGTATGGCAGGTAGGTAACTATTGATATACTATGATGGGCTGTTTTTGATGTAAAAATTTGGAATAAGTGGAGTTTTTGAAATAAAAAGTTAAATAAAACAAGGTTTGTATGGAATAACAAATTTCCACGCGTTTAGGTCAGTCAATGTATGTCTAAACGTTAGACGGAGCCTAGTCTAGCTTAAAAAAGCTGAAAACCGCTTCAAAATGCGTCACCGGGATGCAAAGTAATTACGATTTGATGTTTTGTCGTCACCCCTAAGGTGTATTTCGCGTGGAATTTTCTAAGTGTCGGCTATGAAAATTTAATATTTTTTGAAGTTTTACAGATGCGATCCGCACGTGCGAGGTGTCAAAAAACGCGTCTCGGCGCGAGCTGTCGAACGGTGAAATAAACTGGAATGAACGCAATACTAAAATTTTGAGTTTTCGCCTAAAAACTGTATTTTTTCAACTGAAAATTGGGCAAAGTGCAAATTTTCACTACGCTGCGGCAGTCTGGTTCGCGGAACGCGGTGCAGAGTGTGGGTATGGCAGGTAGGTAACTATTGATATACTATGATGGGCTGTTTTTGATGTAAAAATTTGGAATAAGTGGAGTTTTTGAAATAAAAAGTTAAATAAAACAAGGTTTGTATGGAATAACAAATTTCCACGCGTTTAGGTCAGTCAATGTATGTCTAAACGTTAGACGGAGCCTAGTCTAGCTTAAAAAAGCTGAAAACCGCTTCAAAATGCGTCACCGGGATGCAAAGTAATTACGATTTGATGTTTTGTCGTCACCCCTAAGGTGTATTTCGCGTGGAATTTTCTAAGTGTCGGCTATGAAAATTTAATATTTTTTGAAGTTTTACAGATGCGATCCGCACGTGCGAGGTGTCAAAAAACGCGTCTCGGCGCGAGCTGTCGAACGGTGAAATAAACTGGAATGAACGCAATACTAAAATTTTGAGTTTTCGCCTAAAAACTGTATTTTTTCAACTGAAAATTGGGCAAAGTGCAAATTTTCACTACGCTGCGGCAGTCTGGTTCGCGGAACGCGGTGCAGAGTGTGGGTATGGCAGGTAGGTAACTATTGATATACTATGATGGGCTGTTTTTGATGTAAAAATTTGGAATAAGTGGAGTTTTTGAAATAAAAAGTTAAATAAAACAAGGTTTGTATGGAATAACAAATTTCCACGCGTTTAGGTCAGTCAATGTATGTCTAAACGTTAGACGGAGCCTAGTCTAGCTTAAAAAAGCTGAAAACCGCTTCAAAATGCGTCACCGGGATGCAAAGTAATTACGATTTGATGTTTTGTCGTCACCCCTAAGGTGTATTTCGCGTGGAATTTTCTAAGTGTCGGCTATGAAAATTTAATATTTTTTGAAGTTTTACAGATGCGATCCGCACGTGCGAGGTGTCAAAAAACGCGTCTCGGCGCGAGCTGTCGAACGGTGAAATAAACTGGAATGAACGCAATACTAAAATTTTGAGTTTTCGCCTAAAAACTGTATTTTTTCAACTGAAAATTGGGCAAAGTGCAAATTTTCACTACGCTGCGGCAGTCTGGTTCGCGGAACGCGGTGCAGAGTGTGGGTATGGCAGGTAGGTAACTATTGATATACTATGATGGGCTGTTTTTGATGTAAAAATTTGGAATAAGTGGAGTTTTTGAAATAAAAAGTTAAATAAAACAAGGTTTGTATGGAATAACAAATTTCCACGCGTTTAGGTCAGTCAATGTATGTCTAAACGTTAGACGGAGCCTAGTCTAGCTTAAAAAAGCTGAAAACCGCTTCAAAATGCGTCACCGGGATGCAAAGTAATTACGATTTGATGTTTTGTCGTCACCCCTAAGGTGTATTTCGCGTGGAATTTTCTAAGTGTCGGCTATGAAAATTTAATATTTTTTGAAGTTTTACAGATGCGATCCGCACGTGCGAGGTGTCAAAAAACGCGTCTCGGCGCGAGCTGTCGAACGGTGAAATAAACTGGAATGAACGCAATACTAAAATTTTGAGTTTTCGCCTAAAAACTGTATTTTTTCAACTGAAAATTGGGCAAAGTGCAAATTTTCACTACGCTGCGGCAGTCTGGTTCGCGGAACGCGGTGCAGAGTGTGGGTATGGCAGGTAGGTAACTATTGATATACTATGATGGGCTGTTTTTGATGTAAAAATTTGGAATAAGTGGAGTTTTTGAAATAAAAAGTTAAATAAAACAAGGTTTGTATGGAATAACAAATTTCCACGCGTTTAGGTCAGTCAATGTATGTCTAAACGTTAGACGGAGCCTAGTCTAGCTTAAAAAAGCTGAAAACCGCTTCAAAATGCGTCACCGGGATGCAAAGTAATTACGATTTGATGTTTTGTCGTCACCCCTAAGGTGTATTTCGCGTGGAATTTTCTAAGTGTCGGCTATGAAAATTTAATATTTTTTGAAGTTTTACAGATGCGATCCGCACGTGCGAGGTGTCAAAAAACGCGTCTCGGCGCGAGCTGTCGAACGGTGAAATAAACTGGAATGAACGCAATACTAAAATTTTGAGTTTTCGCCTAAAAACTGTATTTTTTCAACTGAAAATTGGGCAAAGTGCAAATTTTCACTACGCTGCGGCAGTCTGGTTCGCGGAACGCGGTGCAGAGTGTGGGTATGGCAGGTAGGTAACTATTGATATACTATGATGGGCTGTTTTTGATGTAAAAATTTGGAATAAGTGGAGTTTTTGAAATAAAAAGTTAAATAAAACAAGGTTTGTATGGAATAACAAATTTCCACGCGTTTAGGTCAGTCAATGTATGTCTAAACGTTAGACGGAGCCTAGTCTAGCTTAAAAAAGCTGAAAACCGCTTCAAAATGCGTCACCGGGATGCAAAGTAATTACGATTTGATGTTTTGTCGTCACCCCTAAGGTGTATTTCGCGTGGAATTTTCTAAGTGTCGGCTATGAAAATTTAATATTTTTTGAAGTTTTACAGATGCGATCCGCACGTGCGAGGTGTCAAAAAACGCGTCTCGGCGCGAGCTGTCGAACGGTGAAATAAACTGGAATGAACGCAATACTAAAATTTTGAGTTTTCGCCTAAAAACTGTATTTTTTCAACTGAAAATTGGGCAAAGTGCAAATTTTCACTACGCTGCGGCAGTCTGGTTCGCGGAACGCGGTGCAGAGTGTGGGTATGGCAGGTAGGTAACTATTGATATACTATGATGGGCTGTTTTTGATGTAAAAATTTGGAATAAGTGGAGTTTTTGAAATAAAAAGTTAAATAAAACAAGGTTTGTATGGAATAACAAATTTCCACGCGTTTAGGTCAGTCAATGTATGTCTAAACGTTAGACGGAGCCTAGTCTAGCTTAAAAAAGCTGAAAACCGCTTCAAAATGCGTCACCGGGATGCAAAGTAATTACGATTTGATGTTTTGTCGTCACCCCTAAGGTGTATTTCGCGTGGAATTTTCTAAGTGTCGGCTATGAAAATTTAATATTTTTTGAAGTTTTACAGATGCGATCCGCACGTGCGAGGTGTCAAAAAACGCGTCTCGGCGCGAGCTGTCGAACGGTGAAATAAACTGGAATGAACGCAATACTAAAATTTTGAGTTTTCGCCTAAAAACTGTATTTTTTCAACTGAAAATTGGGCAAAGTGCAAATTTTCACTACGCTGCGGCAGTCTGGTTCGCGGAACGCGGTGCAGAGTGTGGGTATGGCAGGTAGGTAACTATTGATATACTATGATGGGCTGTTTTTGATGTAAAAATTTGGAATAAGTGGAGTTTTTGAAATAAAAAGTTAAATAAAACAAGGTTTGTATGGAATAACAAATTTCCACGCGTTTAGGTCAGTCAATGTATGTCTAAACGTTAGACGGAGCCTAGTCTAGCTTAAAAAAGCTGAAAACCGCTTCAAAATGCGTCACCGGGATGCAAAGTAATTACGATTTGATGTTTTGTCGTCACCCCTAAGGTGTATTTCGCGTGGAATTTTCTAAGTGTCGGCTATGAAAATTTAATATTTTTTGAAGTTTTACAGATGCGATCCGCACGTGCGAGGTGTCAAAAAACGCGTCTCGGCGCGAGCTGTCGAACGGTGAAATAAACTGGAATGAACGCAATACTAAAATTTTGAGTTTTCGCCTAAAAACTGTATTTTTTCAACTGAAAATTGGGCAAAGTGCAAATTTTCACTACGCTGCGGCAGTCTGGTTCGCGGAACGCGGTGCAGAGTGTGGGTATGGCAGGTAGGTAACTATTGATATACTATGATGGGCTGTTTTTGATGTAAAAATTTGGAATAAGTGGAGTTTTTGAAATAAAAAGTTAAATAAAACAAGGTTTGTATGGAATAACAAATTTCCACGCGTTTAGGTCAGTCAATGTATGTCTAAACGTTAGACGGAGCCTAGTCTAGCTTAAAAAAGCTGAAAACCGCTTCAAAATGCGTCACCGGGATGCAAAGTAATTACGATTTGATGTTTTGTCGTCACCCCTAAGGTGTATTTCGCGTGGAATTTTCTAAGTGTCGGCTATGAAAATTTAATATTTTTTGAAGTTTTACAGATGCGATCCGCACGTGCGAGGTGTCAAAAAACGCGTCTCGGCGCGAGCTGTCGAACGGTGAAATAAACTGGAATGAACGCAATACTAAAATTTTGAGTTTTCGCCTAAAAACTGTATTTTTTCAACTGAAAATTGGGCAAAGTGCAAATTTTCACTACGCTGCGGCAGTCTGGTTCGCGGAACGCGGTGCAGAGTGTGGGTATGGCAGGTAGGTAACTATTGATATACTATGATGGGCTGTTTTTGATGTAAAAATTTGGAATAAGTGGAGTTTTTGAAATAAAAAGTTAAATAAAACAAGGTTTGTATGGAATAACAAATTTCCACGCGTTTAGGTCAGTCAATGTATGTCTAAACGTTAGACGGAGCCTAGTCTAGCTTAAAAAAGCTGAAAACCGCTTCAAAATGCGTCACCGGGATGCAAAGTAATTACGATTTGATGTTTTGTCGTCACCCCTAAGGTGTATTTCGCGTGGAATTTTCTAAGTGTCGGCTATGAAAATTTAATATTTTTTGAAGTTTTACAGATGCGATCCGCACGTGCGAGGTGTCAAAAAACGCGTCTCGGCGCGAGCTGTCGAACGGTGAAATAAACTGGAATGAACGCAATACTAAAATTTTGAGTTTTCGCCTAAAAACTGTATTTTTTCAACTGAAAATTGGGCAAAGTGCAAATTTTCACTACGCTGCGGCAGTCTGGTTCGCGGAACGCGGTGCAGAGTGTGGGTATGGCAGGTAGGTAACTATTGATATACTATGATGGGCTGTTTTTGATGTAAAAATTTGGAATAAGTGGAGTTTTTGAAATAAAAAGTTAAATAAAACAAGGTTTGTATGGAATAACAAATTTCCACGCGTTTAGGTCAGTCAATGTATGTCTAAACGTTAGACGGAGCCTAGTCTAGCTTAAAAAAGCTGAAAACCGCTTCAAAATGCGTCACCGGGATGCAAAGTAATTACGATTTGATGTTTTGTCGTCACCCCTAAGGTGTATTTCGCGTGGAATTTTCTAAGTGTCGGCTATGAAAATTTAATATTTTTTGAAGTTTTACAGATGCGATCCGCACGTGCGAGGTGTCAAAAAACGCGTCTCGGCGCGAGCTGTCGAACGGTGAAATAAACTGGAATGAACGCAATACTAAAATTTTGAGTTTTCGCCTAAAAACTGTATTTTTTCAACTGAAAATTGGGCAAAGTGCAAATTTTCACTACGCTGCGGCAGTCTGGTTCGCGGAACGCGGTGCAGAGTGTGGGTATGGCAGGTAGGTAACTATTGATATACTATGATGGGCTGTTTTTGATGTAAAAATTTGGAATAAGTGGAGTTTTTGAAATAAAAAGTTAAATAAAACAAGGTTTGTATGGAATAACAAATTTCCACGCGTTTAGGTCAGTCAATGTATGTCTAAACGTTAGACGGAGCCTAGTCTAGCTTAAAAAAGCTGAAAACCGCTTCAAAATGCGTCACCGGGATGCAAAGTAATTACGATTTGATGTTTTGTCGTCACCCCTAAGGTGTATTTCGCGTGGAATTTTCTAAGTGTCGGCTATGAAAATTTAATATTTTTTGAAGTTTTACAGATGCGATCCGCACGTGCGAGGTGTCAAAAAACGCGTCTCGGCGCGAGCTGTCGAACGGTGAAATAAACTGGAATGAACGCAATACTAAAATTTTGAGTTTTCGCCTAAAAACTGTATTTTTTCAACTGAAAATTGGGCAAAGTGCAAATTTTCACTACGCTGCGGCAGTCTGGTTCGCGGAACGCGGTGCAGAGTGTGGGTATGGCAGGTAGGTAACTATTGATATACTATGATGGGCTGTTTTTGATGTAAAAATTTGGAATAAGTGGAGTTTTTGAAATAAAAAGTTAAATAAAACAAGGTTTGTATGGAATAACAAATTTCCACGCGTTTAGGTCAGTCAATGTATGTCTAAACGTTAGACGGAGCCTAGTCTAGCTTAAAAAAGCTGAAAACCGCTTCAAAATGCGTCACCGGGATGCAAAGTAATTACGATTTGATGTTTTGTCGTCACCCCTAAGGTGTATTTCGCGTGGAATTTTCTAAGTGTCGGCTATGAAAATTTAATATTTTTTGAAGTTTTACAGATGCGATCCGCACGTGCGAGGTGTCAAAAAACGCGTCTCGGCGCGAGCTGTCGAACGGTGAAATAAACTGGAATGAACGCAATACTAAAATTTTGAGTTTTCGCCTAAAAACTGTATTTTTTCAACTGAAAATTGGGCAAAGTGCAAATTTTCACTACGCTGCGGCAGTCTGGTTCGCGGAACGCGGTGCAGAGTGTGGGTATGGCAGGTAGGTAACTATTGATATACTATGATGGGCTGTTTTTGATGTAAAAATTTGGAATAAGTGGAGTTTTTGATATAAAAAGTTAAATAAAACAAGGTTTGTATGGAATAACAAATTTCCACGCGTTTAGGTCAGTCAATGTATGTCTAAACGTTAGACGGAGCCTAGTCTAGCTTAAAAAAGCTGAAAACCGCTTCAAAATGCGTCACCGGGATGCAAAGTAATTACGATTTGATGTTTTGTCGTCACCCCTAAGGTGTATTTCGCGTGGAATTTTCTAAGTGTCGGCTATGAAAATTTAATATTTTTTGAAGTTTTACAGATGCGATCCGCACGTGCGAGATGTCAAAAAACGCGTCTCGGCGCGAGCTGTCGAACGGTGAAATAAACTGGAATGAACGCAATACTAAAATTTTGAGTTTTCGCCTAAAAACTGTATTTTTTCAACTGAAAATTGGGCAAAGTGCAAATTTTCACTACGCTGCGGCAGTCTGGTTCGCGGAACGCGGTGCAGAGTGTGGGTATGGCAGGTAGGTAACTATTGATATACTATGATGGGCTGTTTTTGATGTAAAAATTTGGAATAAGTGGAGTTTTTGAAATAAAAAGTTAAATAAAACAAGGTTTGTATGGAATAACAAATTTCCACGCGTTTAGGTCAGTCAATGTATGTCTAAACGTTAGACGGAGCCTAGTCTAGCTTAAAAAAGCTGAAAACCGCTTCAAAATGCGTCACCGGGATGCAAAGTAATTACGATTTGATGTTTTGTCGTCACCCCTAAGGTGTATTTCGCGTGGAATTTTCTAAGTGTCGGCTATGAAAATTTAATATTTTTTGAAGTTTTACAGATGCGATCCGCACGTGCGAGGTGTCAAAAAACGCGTCTCGGCGCGAGCTGTCGAACGGTGAAATAAACTGGAATGAACGCAATACTAAAATTTTGAGTTTTCGCCTAAAAACTGTATTTTTTCAACTGAAAATTGGGCAAAGTGCAAATTTTCACTACGCTGCGGCAGTCTGGTTCGCGGAACGCGGTGCAGAGTGTGGGTATGGCAGGTAGGTAACTATTGATATACTATGATGGGCTGTTTTTGATGTAAAAATTTGGAATAAGTGGAGTTTTTGAAATAAAAAGTTAAATAAAACAAGGTTTGTATGGAATAACAAATTTCCACGCGTTTAGGTCAGTCAATGTATGTCTAAACGTTAGACGGAGCCTAGTCTAGCTTAAAAAAGCTGAAAACCGCTTCAAAATGCGTCACCGGGATGCAAAGTAATTACGATTTGATGTTTTGTCGTCACCCCTAAGGTGTATTTCGCGTGGAATTTTCTAAGTGTCGGCTATGAAAATTTAATATTTTTTGAAGTTTTACAGATGCGATCCGCACGTGCGAGGTGTCAAAAAACGCGTCTCGGCGCGAGCTGTCGAACGGTGAAATAAACTGGAATGAACGCAATACTAAAATTTTGAGTTTTCGCCTAAAAACTGTATTTTTTCAACTGAAAATTGGGCAAAGTGCAAATTTTCACTACGCTGCGGCAGTCTGGTTCGCGGAACGCGGTGCAGAGTGTGGGTATGGCAGGTAGGTAACTATTGATATACTATGATGGGCTGTTTTTGATGTAAAAATTTGGAATAAGTGGAGTTTTTGAAATAAAAAGTTAAATAAAACAAGGTTTGTATGGAATAACAAATTTCCACGCGTTTAGGTCAGTCAATGTATGTCTAAACGTTAGACGGAGCCTAGTCTAGCTTAAAAAAGCTGAAAACCGCTTCAAAATGCGTCACCGGGATGCAAAGTAATTACGATTTGATGTTTTGTCGTCACCCCTAAGGTGTATTTCGCGTGGAATTTTCTAAGTGTCGGCTATGAAAATTTAATATTTTTTGAAGTTTTACAGATGCGATCCGCACGTGCGAGGTGTCAAAAAACGCGTCTCGGCGCGAGCTGTCGAACGGTGAAATAAACTGGAATGAACGCAATACTAAAATTTTGAGTTTTCGCCTAAAAACTGTATTTTTTCAACTGAAAATTGGGCAAAGTGCAAATTTTCACTACGCTGCGGCAGTCTGGTTCGCGGAACGCGGTGCAGAGTGTGGGTATGGCAGGTAGGTAACTATTGATATACTATGATGGGCTGTTTTTGATGTAAAAATTTGGAATAAGTGGAGTTTTTGAAATAAAAAGTTAAATAAAACAAGGTTTGTATGGAATAACAAATTTCCACGCGTTTAGGTCAGTCAATGTATGTCTAAACGTTAGACGGAGCCTAGTCTAGCTTAAAAAAGCTGAAAACCGCTTCAAAATGCGTCACCGGGATGCAAAGTAATTACGATTTGATGTTTTGTCGTCACCCCTAAGGTGTATTTCGCGTGGAATTTTCTAAGTGTCGGCTATGAAAATTTAATATTTTTTGAAGTTTTACAGATGCGATCCGCACGTGCGAGGTGTCAAAAAACGCGTCTCGGCGCGAGCTGTCGAACGGTGAAATAAACTGGAATGAACGCAATACTAAAATTTTGAGTTTTCGCCTAAAAACTGTATTTTTTCAACTGAAAATTGGGCAAAGTGCAAATTTTCACTACGCTGCGGCAGTCTGGTTCGCGGAACGCGGTGCAGAGTGTGGGTATGGCAGGTAGGTAACTATTGATATACTATGATGGGCTGTTTTTGATGTAAAAATTTGGAATAAGTGGAGTTTTTGAAATAAAAAGTTAAATAAAACAAGGTTTGTATGGAATAACAAATTTCCACGCGTTTAGGTCAGTCAATGTATGTCTAAACGTTAGACGGAGCCTAGTCTAGCTTAAAAAAGCTGAAAACCGCTTCAAAATGCGTCACCGGGATGCAAAGTAATTACGATTTGATGTTTTGTCGTCACCCCTAAGGTGTATTTCGCGTGGAATTTTCTAAGTATCGGCTATGAAAATTTAATATTTTTTGAAGTTTTACAGATGCGATCCGCACGTGCGAGGTGTCAAAAAACGCGTCTCGGCGCGAGCTGTCGAACGGTGAAATAAACTGGAATGAACGCAATACTAAAATTTTGAGTTTTCGCCTAAAAACTGTATTTTTTCAACTGAAAATTGGGCAAAGTGCAAATTTTCACTACGCTGCGGCAGTCTGGTTCGCGGAACGCGGTGCAGAGTGTGGGTATGGCAGGTAGGTAACTATTGATATACTATGATGGGCTGTTTTTGATGTAAAAATTTGGAATAAGTGGAGTTTTTGAAATAAAAAGTTAAATAAAACAAGGTTTGTATGGAATAACAAATTTCCACGCGTTTAGGTCAGTCAATGTATGTCTAAACGTTAGACGGAGCCTAGTCTAGCTTAAAAAAGCTGAAAACCGCTTCAAAATGCGTCACCGGGATGCAAAGTAATTACGATTTGATGTTTTGTCGTCACCCCTAAGGTGTATTTCGCGTGGAATTTTCTAAGTGTCGGCTATGAAAATTTAATATTTTTTGAAGTTTTACAGATGCGATCCGCACGTGCGAGGTGTCAAAAAACGCGTCTCGGCGCGAGCTGTCGAACGGTGAAATAAACTGGAATGAACGCAATACTAAAATTTTGAGTTTTCGCCTAAAAACTGTATTTTTTCAACTGAAAATTGGGCAAAGTGCAAATTTTCACTACGCTGCGGCAGTCTGGTTCGCGGAACGCGGTGCAGAGTGTGGGTATGGCAGGTAGGTAACTATTGATATACTATGATGGGCTGTTTTTGATGTAAAAATTTGGAATAAGTGGAGTTTTTGAAATAAAAAGTTAAATAAAACAAGGTTTGTATGGAATAACAAATTTCCACGCGTTTAGGTCAGTCAATGTATGTCTAAACGTTAGACGGAGCCTAGTCTAGCTTAAAAAAGCTGAAAACCGCTTCAAAATGCGTCACCGGGATGCAAAGTAATTACGATTTGATGTTTTGTCGTCACCCCTAAGGTGTATTTCGCGTGGAATTTTCTAAGTGTCGGCTATGAAAATTTAATATTTTTTGAAGTTTTACAGATGCGATCCGCACGTGCGAGGTGTCAAAAAACGCGTCTCGGCGCGAGCTGTCGAACGGTGAAATAAACTGGAATGAACGCAATACTAAAATTTTGAGTTTTCGCCTAAAAACTGTATTTTTTCAACTGAAAATTGGGCAAAGTGCAAATTTTCACTACGCTGCGGCAGTCTGGTTCGCGGAACGCGGTGCAGAGTGTGGGTATGGCAGGTAGGTAACTATTGATATACTATGATGGGCTGTTTTTGATGTAAAAATTTGGAATAAGTGGAGTTTTTGAAATAAAAAGTTAAATAAAACAAGGTTTGTATGGAATAACAAATTTCCACGCGTTTAGGTCAGTCAATGTATGTCTAAACGTTAGACGGAGCCTAGTCTAGCTTAAAAAAGCTGAAAACCGCTTCAAAATGCGTCACCGGGATGCAAAGTAATTACGATTTGATGTTTTGTCGTCACCCCTAAGGTGTATTTCGCGTGGAATTTTCTAAGTGTCGGCTATGAAAATTTAATATTTTTTGAAGTTTTACAGATGCGATCCGCACGTGCGAGGTGTCAAAAAACGCGTCTCGGCGCGAGCTGTCGAACGGTGAAATAAACTGGAATGAACGCAATACTAAAATTTTGAGTTTTCGCCTAAAAACTGTATTTTTTCAACTGAAAATTGGGCAAAGTGCAAATTTTCACTACGCTGCGGCAGTCTGGTTCGCGGAACGCGGTGCAGAGTGTGGGTATGGCAGGTAGGTAACTATTGATATACTATGATGGGCTGTTTTTGATGTAAAAATTTGGAATAAGTGGAGTTTTTGAAATAAAAAGTTAAATAAAACAAGGTTTGTATGGAATAACAAATTTCCACGCGTTTAGGTCAGTCAATGTATGTCTAAACGTTAGACGGAGCCTAGTCTAGCTTAAAAAAGCTGAAAACCGCTTCAAAATGCGTCACCGGGATGCAAAGTAATTACGATTTGATGTTTTGTCGTCACCCCTAAGGTGTATTTCGCGTGGAATTTTCTAAGTGTCGGCTATGAAAATTTAATATTTTTTGAAGTTTTACAGATGCGATCCGCACGTGCGAGGTGTCAAAAAACGCGTCTCGGCGCGAGCTGTCGAACGGTGAAATAAACTGGAATGAACGCAATACTAAAATTTTGAGTTTTCGCCTAAAAACTGTATTTTTTCAACTGAAAATTGGGCAAAGTGCAAATTTTCACTACGCTGCGGCAGTCTGGTTCGCGGAACGCGGTGCAGAGTGTGGGTATGGCAGGTAGGTAACTATTGATATACTATGATGGGCTGTTTTTGATGTAAAAATTTGGAATAAGTGGAGTTTTTGAAATAAAAAGTTAAATAAAACAAGGTTTGTATGGAATAACAAATTTCCACGCGTTTAGGTCAGTCAATGTATGTCTAAACGTTAGACGGAGCCTAGTCTAGCTTAAAAAAGCTGAAAACCGCTTCAAAATGCGTCACCGGGATGCAAAGTAATTACGATTTGATGTTTTGTCGTCACCCCTAAGGTGTATTTCGCGTGGAATTTTCTAAGTGTCGGCTATGAAAATTTAATATTTTTTGAAGTTTTACAGATGCGATCCGCACGTGCGAGGTGTCAAAAAACGCGTCTCGGCGCGAGCTGTCGAACGGTGAAATAAACTGGAATGAACGCAATACTAAAATTTTGAGTTTTCGCCTAAAAACTGTATTTTTTCAACTGAAAATTGGGCAAAGTGCAAATTTTCACTACGCTGCGGCAGTCTGGTTCGCGGAACGCGGTGCAGAGTGTGGGTATGGCAGGTAGGTAACTATTGATATACTATGATGGGCTGTTTTTGATGTAAAAATTTGGAATAAGTGGAGTTTTTGAAATAAAAAGTTAAATAAAACAAGGTTTGTATGGAATAACAAATTTCCACGCGTTTAGGTCAGTCAATGTATGTCTAAACGTTAGACGGAGCCTAGTCTAGCTTAAAAAAGCTGAAAACCGCTTCAAAATGCGTCACCGGGATGCAAAGTAATTACGATTTGATGTTTTGTCGTCACCCCTAAGGTGTATTTCGCGTGGAATTTTCTAAGTGTCGGCTATGAAAATTTAATATTTTTTGAAGTTTTACAGATGCGATCCGCACGTGCGAGGTGTCAAAAAACGCGTCTCGGCGCGAGCTGTCGAACGGTGAAATAAACTGGAATGAACGCAATACTAAAATTTTGAGTTTTCGCCTAAAAACTGTATTTTTTCAACTGAAAATTGGGCAAAGTGCAAATTTTCACTACGCTGCGGCAGTCTGGTTCGCGGAACGCGGTGCAGAGTGTGGGTATGGCAGGTAGGTAACTATTGATATACTATGATGGGCTGTTTTTGATGTAAAAATTTGGAATAAGTGGAGTTTTTGAAATAAAAAGTTAAATAAAACAAGGTTTGTATGGAATAACAAATTTCCACGCGTTTAGGTCAGTCAATGTATGTCTAAACGTTAGACGGAGCCTAGTCTAGCTTAAAAAAGCTGAAAACCGCTTCAAAATGCGTCACCGGGATGCAAAGTAATTACGATTTGATGTTTTGTCGTCACCCCTAAGGTGTATTTCGCGTGGAATTTTCTAAGTGTCGGCTATGAAAATTTAATATTTTTTGAAGTTTTACAGATGCGATCCGCACGTGCGAGGTGTCAAAAAACGCGTCTCGGCGCGAGCTGTCGAACGGTGAAATAAACTGGAATGAACGCAATACTAAAATTTTGAGTTTTCGCCTAAAAACTGTATTTTTTCAACTGAAAATTGGGCAAAGTGCAAATTTTCACTACGCTGCGGCAGTCTGGTTCGCGGAACGCGGTGCAGAGTGTGGGTATGGCAGGTAGGTAACTATTGATATACTATGATGGGCTGTTTTTGATGTAAAAATTTGGAATAAGTGGAGTTTTTGAAATAAAAAGTTAAATAAAACAAGGTTTGTATGGAATAACAAATTTCCACGCGTTTAGGTCAGTCAATGTATGTCTAAACGTTAGACGGAGCCTAGTCTAGCTTAAAAAAGCTGAAAACCGCTTCAAAATGCGTCACCGGGATGCAAAGTAATTACGATTTGATGTTTTGTCGTCACCCCTAAGGTGTATTTCGCGTGGAATTTTCTAAGTGTCGGCTATGAAAATTTAATATTTTTTGAAGTTTTACAGATGCGATCCGCACGTGCGAGGTGTCAAAAAACGCGTCTCGGCGCGAGCTGTCGAACGGTGAAATAAACTGGAATGAACGCAATACTAAAATTTTGAGTTTTCGCCTAAAAACTGTATTTTTTCAACTGAAAATTGGGCAAAGTGCAAATTTTCACTACGCTGCGGCAGTCTGGTTCGCGGAACGCGGTGCAGAGTGTGGGTATGGCAGGTAGGTAACTATTGATATACTATGATGGGCTGTTTTTGATGTAAAAATTTGGAATAAGTGGAGTTTTTGAAATAAAAAGTTAAATAAAACAAGGTTTGTATGGAATAACAAATTTCCACGCGTTTAGGTCAGTCAATGTATGTCTAAACGTTAGACGGAGCCTAGTCTAGCTTAAAAAAGCTGAAAACCGCTTCAAAATGCGTCACCGGGATGCAAAGTAATTACGATTTGATGTTTTGTCGTCACCCCTAAGGTGTATTTCGCGTGGAATTTTCTAAGTGTCGGCTATGAAAATTTAATATTTTTTGAAGTTTTACAGATGCGATCCGCACGTGCGAGATGTCAAAAAACGCGTCTCGGCGCGAGCTGTCGAACGGTGAAATAAACTGGAATGAACGCAATACTAAAATTTTGAGTTTTCGCCTAAAAACTGTATTTTTTCAACTGAAAATTGGGCAAAGTGCAAATTTTCACTACGCTGCGGCAGTCTGGTTCGCGGAACGCGGTGCAGAGTGTGGGTATGGCAGGTAGGTAACTATTGATATACTATGATGGGCTGTTTTTGATGTAAAAATTTGGAATAAGTGGAGTTTTTGAAATAAAAAGTTAAATAAAACAAGGTTTGTATGGAATAACAAATTTCCACGCGTTTAGGTCAGTCAATGTATGTCTAAACGTTAGACGGAGCCTAGTCTAGCTTAAAAAAGCTGAAAACCGCTTCAAAATGCGTCACCGGGATGCAAAGTAATTACGATTTGATGTTTTGTCGTCACCCCTAAGGTGTATTTCGCGTGGAATTTTCTAAGTGTCGGCTATGAAAATTTAATATTTTTTGAAGTTTTACAGATGCGATCCGCACGTGCGAGATGTCAAAAAACGCGTCTCGGCGCGAGCTGTCGAACGGTGAAATAAACTGGAATGAACGCAATACTAAAATTTTGAGTTTTCGCCTAAAAACTGTATTTTTTCAACTGAAAATTGGGCAAAGTGCAAATTTTCACTACGCTGCGGCAGTCTGGTTCGCGGAACGCGGTGCAGAGTGTGGGTATGGCAGGTAGGTAACTATTGATATACTATGATGGGCTGTTTTTGATGTAAAAATTTGGAATAAGTGGAGTTTTTGAAATAAAAAGTTAAATAAAACAAGGTTTGTATGGAATAACAAATTTCCACGCGTTTAGGTCAGTCAATGTATGTCTAAACGTTAGACGGAGCCTAGTCTAGCTTAAAAAAGCTGAAAACCGCTTCAAAATGCGTCACCGGGATGCAAAGTAATTACGATTTGATGTTTTGTCGTCACCCCTAAGGTGTATTTCGCGTGGAATTTTCTAAGTGTCGGCTATGAAAATTTAATATTTTTTGAAGTTTTACAGATGCGATCCGCACGTGCGAGGTGTCAAAAAACGCGTCTCGGCGCGAGCTGTCGAACGGTGAAATAAACTGGAATGAACGCAATACTAAAATTTTGAGTTTTCGCCTAAAAACTGTATTTTTTCAACTGAAAATTGGGCAAAGTGCAAATTTTCACTACGCTGCGGCAGTCTGGTTCGCGGAACGCGGTGCAGAGTGTGGGTATGGCAGGTAGGTAACTATTGATATACTATGATGGGCTGTTTTTGATGTAAAAATTTGGAATAAGTGGAGTTTTTGAAATAAAAAGTTAAATAAAACAAGGTTTGTATGGAATAACAAATTTCCACGCGTTTAGGTCAGTCAATGTATGTCTAAACGTTAGACGGAGCCTAGTCTAGCTTAAAAAAGCTGAAAACCGCTTCAAAATGCGTCACCGGGATGCAAAGTAATTACGATTTGATGTTTTGTCGTCACCCCTAAGGTGTATTTCGCGTGGAATTTTCTAAGTGTCGGCTATGAAAATTTAATATTTTTTGAAGTTTTACAGATGCGATCCGCACGTGCGAGGTGTCAAAAAACGCGTCTCGGCGCGAGCTGTCGAACGGTGAAATAAACTGGAATGAACGCAATACTAAAATTTTGAGTTTTCGCCTAAAAACTGTATTTTTTCAACTGAAAATTGGGCAAAGTGCAAATTTTCACTACGCTGCGGCAGTCTGGTTCGCGGAACGCGGTGCAGAGTGTGGGTATGGCAGGTAGGTAACTATTGATATACTATGATGGGCTGTTTTTGATGTAAAAATTTGGAATAAGTGGAGTTTTTGAAATAAAAAGTTAAATAAAACAAGGTTTGTATGGAATAACAAATTTCCACGCGTTTAGGTCAGTCAATGTATGTCTAAACGTTAGACGGAGCCTAGTCTAGCTTAAAAAAGCTGAAAACCGCTTCAAAATGCGTCACCGGGATGCAAAGTAATTACGATTTGATGTTTTGTCGTCACCCCTAAGGTGTATTTCGCGTGGAATTTTCTAAGTGTCGGCTATGAAAATTTAATATTTTTTGAAGTTTTACAGATGCGATCCGCACGTGCGAGGTGTCAAAAAACGCGTCTCGGCGCGAGCTGTCGAACGGTGAAATAAACTGGAATGAACGCAATACTAAAATTTTGAGTTTTCGCCTAAAAACTGTATTTTTTCAACTGAAAATTGGGCAAAGTGCAAATTTTCACTACGCTGCGGCAGTCTGGTTCGCGGAACGCGGTGCAGAGTGTGGGTATGGCAGGTAGGTAACTATTGATATACTATGATGGGCTGTTTTTGATGTAAAAATTTGGAATAAGTGGAGTTTTTGAAATAAAAAGTTAAATAAAACAAGGTTTGTATGGAATAACAAATTTCCACGCGTTTAGGTCAGTCAATGTATGTCTAAACGTTAGACGGAGCCTAGTCTAGCTTAAAAAAGCTGAAAACCGCTCCAAAATGCGTCACCGGGATGCAAAGTAATTACGATTTGATGTTTTGTCGTCACCCCTAAGGTGTATTTCGCGTGGAATTTTCTAAGTGTCGGCTATGAAAATTTAATATTTTTTGAAGTTTTACAGATGCGATCCGCACGTGCGAGGTGTCAAAAAACGCGTCTCGGCGCGAGCTGTCGAACGATGAAATAAACTGGAATGAACGCAATACTAAAATTTTGAGTTTTCGCCTAAAAACTGTATTTTTTCAACTGAAAATTGGGCAAAGTGCAAATTTTCACTACGCTGCGGCAGTCTGGTTCGCGGAACGCGGTGCAGAGTGTGGGTATGGCAGGTAGGTAACTATTGATATACTATGATGGGCTGTTTTTGATGTAAAAATTTGGAATAAGTGGAGTTTTTGATATAAAAAGTTAAATAAAACAAGGTTTGTATGGAATAACAAATTTCCACGCGTTTAGGTCAGTCAATGTATGTCTAAACGTTAGACGGAGCCTAGTCTAGCTTAAAAAAGCTGAAAACCGCTTCAAAATGCGTCACCGGGATGCAAAGTAATTACGATTTGATGTTTTGTCGTCACCCCTAAGGTGTATTTCGCGTGGAATTTTCTAAGTGTCGGCTATGAAAATTTAATATTTTTTGAAGTTTTACAGATGCGATCCGCACGTGCGAGATGTCAAAAAACGCGTCTCGGCGCGAGCTGTCGAACGGTGAAATAAACTGGAATGAACGCAATACTAAAATTTTGAGTTTTCGCCTAAAAACTGTATTTTTTCAACTGAAAATTGGGCAAAGTGCAAATTTTCACTACGCTGCGGCAGTCTGGTTCGCGGAACGCGGTGCAGAGTGTGGGTATGGCAGGTAGGTAACTATTGATATACTATGATGGGCTGTTTTTGATGTAAAAATTTGGAATAAGTGGAGTTTTTGAAATAAAAAGTTAAATAAAACAAGGTTTGTATGGAATAACAAATTTCCACGCGTTTAGGTCAGTCAATGTATGTCTAAACGTTAGACGGAGCCTAGTCTAGCTTAAAAAAGCTGAAAACCGCTTCAAAATGCGTCACCGGGATGCAAAGTAATTACGATTTGATGTTTTGTCGTCACCCCTAAGGTGTATTTCGCGTGGAATTTTCTAAGTGTCGGCTATGAAAATTTAATATTTTTTGAAGTTTTACAGATGCGATCTGCACGTGCGAGGTGTCAAAAAACGCGTCTCGGCGCGAGCTGTCGAACGGTGAAATAAACTGGAATGAACGCAATACTAAAATTTTTAGTTTTCGCCTAAAAACTGTATTTTTTCAACTGAAAATTGGGCAAAGTGCAAATTTTCACTACGCTGCGGCAGTCTGGTTCGCGGAACGCGGTGCAGAGTGTGGGTATGGCAGGTAGGTAACTATTGATATACTATGATGGGCTGTTTTTGATGTAAAAATTTGGAATAAGTGGAGTTTTTGAAATAAAAAGTTAAATAAAACAAGGTTTGTATGGAATAACAAATTTCCACGCGTTTAGGTCAGTCAATGTATGTCTAAACGTTAGACGGAGCCTAGTCTAGCTTAAAAAAGCTGAAAACCGCTTCAAAATGCGTCACCGGGATGCAAAGTAATTACGATTTGATGTTTTGTCGTCACCCCTAAGGTGTATTTCGCGTGGAATTTTCTAAGTGTCGGCTATGAAAATTTAATATTTTTTGAAGTTTTACAGATGCGATCCGCACGTGCGAGGTGTCAAAAAACGCGTCTCGGCGCGAGCTGTCGAACGGTGAAATAAACTGGAATGAACGCAATACTAAAATTTTGAGTTTTCGCCTAAAAACTGTATTTTTTCAACTGAAAATTGGGCAAAGTGCAAATTTTCACTACGCTGCGGCAGTCTGGTTCGCGGAACGCGGTGCAGAGTGTGGGTATGGCAGGTAGGTAACTATTGATATACTATGATGGGCTGTTTTTGATGTAAAAATTTGGAATAAGTGGAGTTTTTGAAATAAAAAGTTAAATAAAACAAGGTTTGTATGGAATAACAAATTTCCACGCGTTTAGGTCAGTCAATGTATGTCTAAACGTTAGACGGAGCCTAGTCTAGCTTAAAAAAGCTGAAAACCGCTTCAAAATGCGTCACCGGGATGCAAAGTAATTACGATTTGATGTTTTGTCGTCACCCCTAAGGTGTATTTCGCGTGGAATTTTCTAAGTGTCGGCTATGAAAATTTAATATTTTTTGAAGTTTTACAGATGCGATCCGCACGTGCGAGGTGTCAAAAAACGCGTCTCGGCGCGAGCTGTCGAACGGTGAAATAAACTGGAATGAACGCAATACTAAAATTTTGAGTTTTCGCCTAAAAACTGTATTTTTTCAACTGAAAATTGGGCAAAGTGCAAATTTTCACTACGCTGCGGCAGTCTGGTTCGCGGAACGCGGTGCAGAGTGTGGGTATGGCAGGTAGGTAACTATTGATATACTATGATGGGCTGTTTTTGATGTAAAAATTTGGAATAAGTGGAGTTTTTGAAATAAAAAGTTAAATAAAACAAGGTTTGTATGGAATAACAAATTTCCACGCGTTTAGGTCAGTCAATGTATGTCTAAACGTTAGACGGAGCCTAGTCTAGCTTAAAAAAGCTGAAAACCGCTTCAAAATGCGTCACCGGGATGCAAAGTAATTACGATTTGATGTTTTGTCGTCACCCCTAAGGTGTATTTCGCGTGGAATTTTCTAAGTGTCGGCTATGAAAATTTAATATTTTTTGAAGTTTTACAGATGCGATCCGCACGTGCGAGGTGTCAAAAAACGCGTCTCGGCGCGAGCTGTCGAACGGTGAAATAAACTGGAATGAACGCAATACTAAAATTTTGAGTTTTCGCCTAAAAACTGTATTTTTTCAACTGAAAATTGGGCAAAGTGCAAATTTTCACTACGCTGCGGCAGTCTGGTTCGCGGAACGCGGTGCAGAGTGTGGGTATGGCAGGTAGGTAACTATTGATATACTATGATGGGCTGTTTTTGATGTAAAAATTTGGAATAAGTGGAGTTTTTGAAATAAAAAGTTAAATAAAACAAGGTTTGTATGGAATAACAAATTTCCACGCGTTTAGGTCAGTCAATGTATGTCTAAACGTTAGACGGAGCCTAGTCTAGCTTAAAAAAGCTGAAAACCGCTTCAAAATGCGTCACCGGGATGCAAAGTAATTACGATTTGATGTTTTGTCGTCACCCCTAAGGTGTATTTCGCGTGGAATTTTCTAAGTGTCGGCTATGAAAATTTAATATTTTTTGAAGTTTTACAGATGCGATCCGCACGTGCGAGGTGTCAAAAAACGCGTCTCGGCGCGAGCTGTCGAACGGTGAAATAAACTGGAATGAACGCAATACTAAAATTTTGAGTTTTCGCCTAAAAACTGTATTTTTTCAACTGAAAATTGGGCAAAGTGCAAATTTTCACTACGCTGCGGCAGTCTGGTTCGCGGAACGCGGTGCAGAGTGTGGGTATGGCAGGTAGGTAACTATTGATATACTATGATGGGCTGTTTTTGATGTAAAAATTTGGAATAAGTGGAGTTTTTGAAATAAAAAGTTAAATAAAACAAGGTTTGTATGGAATAACAAATTTCCACGCGTTTAGGTCAGTCAATGTATGTCTAAACGTTAGACGGAGCCTAGTCTAGCTTAAAAAAGCTGAAAACCGCTTCAAAATGCGTCACCGGGATGCAAAGTAATTACGATTTGATGTTTTGTCGTCACCCCTAAGGTGTATTTCGCGTGGAATTTTCTAAGTGTCGGCTATGAAAATTTAATATTTTTTGAAGTTTTACAGATGCGATCCGCACGTGCGAGGTGTCAAAAAACGCGTCTCGGCGCGAGCTGTCGAACGGTGAAATAAACTGGAATGAACGCAATACTAAAATTTTGAGTTTTCGCCTAAAAACTGTATTTTTTCAACTGAAAATTGGGCAAAGTGCAAATTTTCACTACGCTGCGGCAGTCTGGTTCGCGGAACGCGGTGCAGAGTGTGGGTATGGCAGGTAGGTAACTATTGATATACTATGATGGGCTGTTTTTGATGTAAAAATTTGGAATAAGTGGAGTTTTTGAAATAAAAAGTTAAATAAAACAAGGTTTGTATGGAATAACAAATTTCCACGCGTTTAGGTCAGTCAATGTATGTCTAAACGTTAGACGGAGCCTAGTCTAGCTTAAAAAAGCTGAAAACCGCTTCAAAATGCGTCACCGGGATGCAAAGTAATTACGATTTGATGTTTTGTCGTCACCCCTAAGGTGTATTTCGCGTGGAATTTTCTAAGTGTCGGCTATGAAAATTTAATATTTTTTGAAGTTTTACAGATGCGATCTGCACGTGCGAGGTGTCAAAAAACGCGTCTCGGCGCGAGCTGTCGAACGGTGAAATAAACTGGAATGAACGCAATACTAAAATTTTGAGTTTTCGCCTAAAAACTGTATTTTTTCAACTGAAAATTGGGCAAAGTGCAAATTTTCACTACGCTGCGGCAGTCTGGTTCGCGGAACGCGGTGCAGAGTGTGGGTATGGCAGGTAGGTAACTATTGATATACTATGATGGGCTGTTTTTGATGTAAAAATTTGGAATAAGTGGAGTTTTTGAAATAAAAAGTTAAATAAAACAAGGTTTGTATGGAATAACAAATTTCCACGCGTTTAGGTCAGTCAATGTATGTCTAAACGTTAGACGGAGCCTAGTCTAGCTTAAAAAAGCTGAAAACCGCTTCAAAATGCGTCACCGGGATGCAAAGTAATTACGATTTGATGTTTTGTCGTCACCCCTAAGGTGTATTTCGCGTGGAATTTTCTAAGTGTCGGCTATGAAAATTTAATATTTTTTGAAGTTTTACAGATGCGATCCGCACGTGCGAGGTGTCAAAAAACGCGTCTCGGCGCGAGCTGTCGAACGGTGAAATAAACTGGAATGAACGCAATACTAAAATTTTGAGTTTTCGCCTAAAAACTGTATTTTTTCAACTGAAAATTGGGCAAAGTGCAAATTTTCACTACGCTGCGGCAGTCTGGTTCGCGGAACGCGGTGCAGAGTGTGGGTATGGCAGGTAGGTAACTATTGATATACTATGATGGGCTGTTTTTGATGTAAAAATTTGGAATAAGTGGAGTTTTTGAAATAAAAAGTTAAATAAAACAAGGTTTGTATGGAATAACAAATTTCCACGCGTTTAGGTCAGTCAATGTATGTCTAAACGTTAGACGGAGCCTAGTCTAGCTTAAAAAAGCTGAAAACCGCTTCAAAATGCGTCACCGGGATGCAAAGTAATTACGATTTGATGTTTTGTCGTCACCCCTAAGGTGTATTTCGCGTGGAATTTTCTAAGTGTCGGCTATGAAAATTTAATATTTTTTGAAGTTTTACAGATGCGATCCGCACGTGCGAGGTGTCAAAAAACGCGTCTCGGCGCGAGCTGTCGAACGGTGAAATAAACTGGAATGAACGCAATACTAAAATTTTGAGTTTTCGCCTAAAAACTGTATTTTTTCAACTGAAAATTGGGCAAAGTGCAAATTTTCACTACGCTGCGGCAGTCTGGTTCGCGGAACGCGGTGCAGAGTGTGGGTATGGCAGGTAGGTAACTATTGATATACTATGATGGGCTGTTTTTGATGTAAAAATTTGGAATAAGTGGAGTTTTTGAAATAAAAAGTTAAATAAAACAAGGTTTGTATGGAATAACAAATTTCCACGCGTTTAGGTCAGTCAATGTATGTCTAAACGTTAGACGGAGCCTAGTCTAGCTTAAAAAAGCTGAAAACCGCTTCAAAATGCGTCACCGGGATGCAAAGTAATTACGATTTGATGTTTTGTCGTCACCCCTAAGGTGTATTTCGCGTGGAATTTTCTAAGTGTCGGCTATGAAAATTTAATATTTTTTGAAGTTTTACAGATGCGATCTGCACGTGCGAGGTGTCAAAAAACGCGTCTCGGCGCGAGCTGTCGAACGGTGAAATAAACTGGAATGAACGCAATACTAAAATTTTGAGTTTTCGCCTAAAAACTGTATTTTTTCAACTGAAAATTGGGCAAAGTGCAAATTTTCACTACGCTGCGGCAGTCTGGTTCGCGGAACGCGGTGCAGAGTGTGGGTATGGCAGGTAGGTAACTATTGATATACTATGATGGGCTGTTTTTGATGTAAAAATTTGGAATAAGTGGAGTTTTTGAAATAAAAAGTTAAATAAAACAAGGTTTGTATGGAATAACAAATTTCCACGCGTTTAGGTCAGTCAATGTATGTCTAAACGTTAGACGGAGCCTAGTCTAGCTTAAAAAAGCTGAAAACCGCTTCAAAATGCGTCACCGGGATGCAAAGTAATTACGATTTGATGTTTTGTCGTCACCCCTAAGGTGTATTTCGCGTGGAATTTTCTAAGTGTCGGCTATGAAAATTTAATATTTTTTGAAGTTTTACAGATGCGATCCGCACGTGCGAGGTGTCAAAAAACGCGTCTCGGCGCGAGCTGTCGAACGGTGAAATAAACTGGAATGAACGCAATACTAAAATTTTGAGTTTTCGCCTAAAAACTGTATTTTTTCAACTGAAAATTGGGCAAAGTGCAAATTTTCACTACGCTGCGGCAGTCTGGTTCGCGGAACGCGGTGCAGAGTGTGGGTATGGCAGGTAGGTAACTATTGATATACTATGATGGGCTGTTTTTGATGTAAAAATTTGGAATAAGTGGAGTTTTTGAAATAAAAAGTTAAATAAAACAAGGTTTGTATGGAATAACAAATTTCCACGCGTTTAGGTCAGTCAATGTATGTCTAAACGTTAGACGGAGCCTAGTCTAGCTTAAAAAAGCTGAAAACCGCTTCAAAATGCGTCACCGGGATGCAAAGTAATTACGATTTGATGTTTTGTCGTCACCCCTAAGGTGTATTTCGCGTGGAATTTTCTAAGTGTCGGCTATGAAAATTTAATATTTTTTGAAGTTTTACAGATGCGATCCGCACGTGCGAGGTGTCAAAAAACGCGTCTCGGCGCGAGCTGTCGAACGGTGAAATAAACTGGAATGAACGCAATACTAAAATTTTGAGTTTTCGCCTAAAAACTGTATTTTTTCAACTGAAAATTGGGCAAAGTGCAAATTTTCACTACGCTGCGGCAGTCTGGTTCGCGGAACGCGGTGCAGAGTGTGGGTATGGCAGGTAGGTAACTATTGATATACTATGATGGGCTGTTTTTGATGTAAAAATTTGGAATAAGTGGAGTTTTTGAAATAAAAAGTTAAATAAAACAAGGTTTGTATGGAATAACAAATTTCCACGCGTTTAGGTCAGTCAATGTATGTCTAAACGTTAGACGGAGCCTAGTCTAGCTTAAAAAAGCTGAAAACCGCTTCAAAATGCGTCACCGGGATGCAAAGTAATTACGATTTGATGTTTTGTCGTCACCCCTAAGGTGTATTTCGCGTGGAATTTTCTAAGTGTCGGCTATGAAAATTTAATATTTTTTGAAGTTTTACAGATGCGATCCGCACGTGCGAGGTGTCAAAAAACGCGTCTCGGCGCGAGCTGTCGAACGGTGAAATAAACTGGAATGAACGCAATACTAAAATTTTGAGTTTTCGCCTAAAAACTGTATTTTTTCAACTGAAAATTGGGCAAAGTGCAAATTTTCACTACGCTGCGGCAGTCTGGTTCGCGGAACGCGGTGCAGAGTGTGGGTATGGCAGGTAGGTAACTATTGATATACTATGATGGGCTGTTTTTGATGTAAAAATTTGGAATAAGTGGAGTTTTTGAAATAAAAAGTTAAATAAAACAAGGTTTGTATGGAATAACAAATTTCCACGCGTTTAGGTCAGTCAATGTATGTCTAAACGTTAGACGGAGCCTAGTCTAGCTTAAAAAAGCTGAAAACCGCTCCAAAATGCGTCACCGGGATGCAAAGTAATTACGATTTGATGTTTTGTCGTCACCCCTAAGGTGTATTTCGCGTGGAATTTTCTAAGTGTCGGCTATGAAAATTTAATATTTTTTGAAGTTTTACAGATGCGATCCGCACGTGCGAGGTGTCAAAAAACGCGTCTCGGCGCGAGCTGTCGAACGATGAAATAAACTGGAATGAACGCAATACTAAAATTTTGAGTTTTCGCCTAAAAACTGTATTTTTTCAACTGAAAATTGGGCAAAGTGCAAATTTTCACTACGCTGCGGCAGTCTGGTTCGCGGAACGCGGTGCAGAGTGTGGGTATGGCAGGTAGGTAACTATTGATATACTATGATGGGCTGTTTTTGATGTAAAAATTTGGAATAAGTGGAGTTTTTGATATAAAAAGTTAAATAAAACAAGGTTTGTATGGAATAACAAATTTCCACGCGTTTAGGTCAGTCAATGTATGTCTAAACGTTAGACGGAGCCTAGTCTAGCTTAAAAAAGCTGAAAACCGCTTCAAAATGCGTCACCGGGATGCAAAGTAATTACGATTTGATGTTTTGTCGTCACCCCTAAGGTGTATTTCGCGTGGAATTTTCTAAGTGTCGGCTATGAAAATTTAATATTTTTTGAAGTTTTACAGATGCGATCCGCACGTGCGAGATGTCAAAAAACGCGTCTCGGCGCGAGCTGTCGAACGGTGAAATAAACTGGAATGAACGCAATACTAAAATTTTGAGTTTTCGCCTAAAAACTGTATTTTTTCAACTGAAAATTGGGCAAAGTGCAAATTTTCACTACGCTGCGGCAGTCTGGTTCGCGGAACGCGGTGCAGAGTGTGGGTATGGCAGGTAGGTAACTATTGATATACTATGATGGGCTGTTTTTGATGTAAAAATTTGGAATA
Source organism: Charanyca ferruginea (assembly GCA_947361185.1). Classification (NCBI taxonomy): domain Eukaryota; kingdom Metazoa; phylum Arthropoda; class Insecta; order Lepidoptera; family Noctuidae; genus Charanyca; species Charanyca ferruginea. The sequence goes on from OX376056.1 coordinate 34,620,958, forward strand.
AGTGGAGTTTTTGAAATAAAAAGTTAAATAAAACAAGGTTTGTATGGAATAACAAATTTCCACGCGTTTAGGTCAGTCAATGTATGTCTAAACGTTAGACGGAGCCTAGTCTAGCTTAAAAAAGCTGAAAACCGCTTCAAAATGCGTCACCGGGATGCAAAGTAATTACGATTTGATGTTTTGTCGTCACCCCTAAGGTGTATTTCGCGTGGAATTTTCTAAGTGTCGGCTATGAAAATTTAATATTTTTTGAAGTTTTACAGATGCGATCTGCACGTGCGAGGTGTCAAAAAACGCGTCTCGGCGCGAGCTGTCGAACGGTGAAATAAACTGGAATGAACGCAATACTAAAATTTTGAGTTTTCGCCTAAAAACTGTATTTTTTCAACTGAAAATTGGGCAAAGTGCAAATTTTCACTACGCTGCGGCAGTCTGGTTCGCGGAACGCGGTGCAGAGTGTGGGTATGGCAGGTAGGTAACTATTGATATACTATGATGGGCTGTTTTTGATGTAAAAATTTGGAATAAGTGGAGTTTTTGAAATAAAAAGTTAAATAAAACAAGGTTTGTATGGAATAACAAATTTCCACGCGTTTAGGTCAGTCAATGTATGTCTAAACGTTAGACGGAGCCTAGTCTAGCTTAAAAAAGCTGAAAACCGCTTCAAAATGCGTCACCGGGATGCAAAGTAATTACGATTTGATGTTTTGTCGTCACCCCTAAGGTGTATTTCGCGTGGAATTTTCTAAGTGTCGGCTATGAAAATTTAATATTTTTTGAAGTTTTACAGATGCGATCCGCACGTGCGAGGTGTCAAAAAACGCGTCTCGGCGCGAGCTGTCGAACGGTGAAATAAACTGGAATGAACGCAATACTAAAATTTTGAGTTTTCGCCTAAAAACTGTATTTTTTCAACTGAAAATTGGGCAAAGTGCAAATTTTCACTACGCTGCGGCAGTCTGGTTCGCGGAACGCGGTGCAGAGTGTGGGTATGGCAGGTAGGTAACTATTGATATACTATGATGGGCTGTTTTTGATGTAAAAATTTGGAATAAGTGGAGTTTTTGAAATAAAAAGTTAAATAAAACAAGGTTTGTATGGAATAACAAATTTCCACGCGTTTAGGTCAGTCAATGTATGTCTAAACGTTAGACGGAGCCTAGTCTAGCTTAAAAAAGCTGAAAACCGCTTCAAAATGCGTCACCGGGATGCAAAGTAATTACGATTTGATGTTTTGTCGTCACCCCTAAGGTGTATTTCGCGTGGAATTTTCTAAGTGTCGGCTATGAAAATTTAATATTTTTTGAAGTTTTACAGATGCGATCCGCACGTGCGAGGTGTCAAAAAACGCGTCTCGGCGCGAGCTGTCGAACGGTGAAATAAACTGGAATGAACGCAATACTAAAATTTTGAGTTTTCGCCTAAAAACTGTATTTTTTCAACTGAAAATTGGGCAAAGTGCAAATTTTCACTACGCTGCGGCAGTCTGGTTCGCGGAACGCGGTGCAGAGTGTGGGTATGGCAGGTAGGTAACTATTGATATACTATGATGGGCTGTTTTTGATGTAAAAATTTGGAATAAGTGGAGTTTTTGAAATAAAAAGTTAAATAAAACAAGGTTTGTATGGAATAACAAATTTCCACGCGTTTAGGTCAGTCAATGTATGTCTAAACGTTAGACGGAGCCTAGTCTAGCTTAAAAAAGCTGAAAACCGCTTCAAAATGCGTCACCGGGATGCAAAGTAATTACGATTTGATGTTTTGTCGTCACCCCTAAGGTGTATTTCGCGTGGAATTTTCTAAGTGTCGGCTATGAAAATTTAATATTTTTTGAAGTTTTACAGATGCGATCCGCACGTGCGAGGTGTCAAAAAACGCGTCTCGGCGCGAGCTGTCGAACGGTGAAATAAACTGGAATGAACGCAATACTAAAATTTTGAGTTTTCGCCTAAAAACTGTATTTTTTCAACTGAAAATTGGGCAAAGTGCAAATTTTCACTACGCTGCGGCAGTCTGGTTCGCGGAACGCGGTGCAGAGTGTGGGTATGGCAGGTAGGTAACTATTGATATACTATGATGGGCTGTTTTTGATGTAAAAATTTGGAATAAGTGGAGTTTTTGAAATAAAAAGTTAAATAAAACAAGGTTTGTATGGAATAACAAATTTCCACGCGTTTAGGTCAGTCAATGTATGTCTAAACGTTAGACGGAGCCTAGTCTAGCTTAAAAAAGCTGAAAACCGCTTCAAAATGCGTCACCGGGATGCAAAGTAATTACGATTTGATGTTTTGTCGTCACCCCTAAGGTGTATTTCGCGTGGAATTTTCTAAGTGTCGGCTATGAAAATTTAATATTTTTTGAAGTTTTACAGATGCGATCCGCACGTGCGAGGTGTCAAAAAACGCGTCTCGGCGCGAGCTGTCGAACGGTGAAATAAACTGGAATGAACGCAATACTAAAATTTTGAGTTTTCGCCTAAAAACTGTATTTTTTCAACTGAAAATTGGGCAAAGTGCAAATTTTCACTACGCTGCGGCAGTCTGGTTCGCGGAACGCGGTGCAGAGTGTGGGTATGGCAGGTAGGTAACTATTGATATACTATGATGGGCTGTTTTTGATGTAAAAATTTGGAATAAGTGGAGTTTTTGAAATAAAAAGTTAAATAAAACAAGGTTTGTATGGAATAACAAATTTCCACGCGTTTAGGTCAGTCAATGTATGTCTAAACGTTAGACGGAGCCTAGTCTAGCTTAAAAAAGCTGAAAACCGCTTCAAAATGCGTCACCGGGATGCAAAGTAATTACGATTTGATGTTTTGTCGTCACCCCTAAGGTGTATTTCGCGTGGAATTTTCTAAGTGTCGGCTATGAAAATTTAATATTTTTTGAAGTTTTACAGATGCGATCCGCACGTGCGAGGTGTCAAAAAACGCGTCTCGGCGCGAGCTGTCGAACGGTGAAATAAACTGGAATGAACGCAATACTAAAATTTTGAGTTTTCGCCTAAAAACTGTATTTTTTCAACTGAAAATTGGGCAAAGTGCAAATTTTCACTACGCTGCGGCAGTCTGGTTCGCGGAACGCGGTGCAGAGTGTGGGTATGGCAGGTAGGTAACTATTGATATACTATGATGGGCTGTTTTTGATGTAAAAATTTGGAATAAGTGGAGTTTTTGAAATAAAAAGTTAAATAAAACAAGGTTTGTATGGAATAACAAATTTCCACGCGTTTAGGTCAGTCAATGTATGTCTAAACGTTAGACGGAGCCTAGTCTAGCTTAAAAAAGCTGAAAACCGCTTCAAAATGCGTCACCGGGATGCAAAGTAATTACGATTTGATGTTTTGTCGTCACCCCTAAGGTGTATTTCGCGTGGAATTTTCTAAGTGTCGGCTATGAAAATTTAATATTTTTTGAAGTTTTACAGATGCGATCCGCACGTGCGAGATGTCAAAAAACGCGTCTCGGCGCGAGCTGTCGAACGGTGAAATAAACTGGAATGAACGCAATACTAAAATTTTGAGTTTTCGCCTAAAAACTGTATTTTTTCAACTGAAAATTGGGCAAAGTGCAAATTTTCACTACGCTGCGGCAGTCTGGTTCGCGGAACGCGGTGCAGAGTGTGGGTATGGCAGGTAGGTAACTATTGATATACTATGATGGGCTGTTTTTGATGTAAAAATTTGGAATAAGTGGAGTTTTTGAAATAAAAAGTTAAATAAAACAAGGTTTGTATGGAATAACAAATTTCCACGCGTTTAGGTCAGTCAATGTATGTCTAAACGTTAGACGGAGCCTAGTCTAGCTTAAAAAAGCTGAAAACCGCTTCAAAATGCGTCACCGGGATGCAAAGTAATTACGATTTGATGTTTTGTCGTCACCCCTAAGGTGTATTTCGCGTGGAATTTTCTAAGTGTCGGCTATGAAAATTTAATATTTTTTGAAGTTTTACAGATGCGATCCGCACGTGCGAGATGTCAAAAAACGCGTCTCGGCGCGAGCTGTCGAACGGTGAAATAAACTGGAATGAACGCAATACTAAAATTTTGAGTTTTCGCCTAAAAACTGTATTTTTTCAACTGAAAATTGGGCAAAGTGCAAATTTTCACTACGCTGCGGCAGTCTGGTTCGCGGAACGCGGTGCAGAGTGTGGGTATGGCAGGTAGGTAACTATTGATATACTATGATGGGCTGTTTTTGATGTAAAAATTTGGAATAAGTGGAGTTTTTGAAATAAAAAGTTAAATAAAACAAGGTTTGTATGGAATAACAAATTTCCACGCGTTTAGGTCAGTCAATGTATGTCTAAACGTTAGACGGAGCCTAGTCTAGCTTAAAAAAGCTGAAAACCGCTTCAAAATGCGTCACCGGGATGCAAAGTAATTACGATTTGATGTTTTGTCGTCACCCCTAAGGTGTATTTCGCGTGGAATTTTCTAAGTGTCGGCTATGAAAATTTAATATTTTTTGAAGTTTTACAGATGCGATCCGCACGTGCGAGGTGTCAAAAAACGCGTCTCGGCGCGAGCTGTCGAACGGTGAAATAAACTGGAATGAACGCAATACTAAAATTTTGAGTTTTCGCCTAAAAACTGTATTTTTTCAACTGAAAATTGGGCAAAGTGCAAATTTTCACTACGCTGCGGCAGTCTGGTTCGCGGAACGCGGTGCAGAGTGTGGGTATGGCAGGTAGGTAACTATTGATATACTATGATGGGCTGTTTTTGATGTAAAAATTTGGAATAAGTGGAGTTTTTGAAATAAAAAGTTAAATAAAACAAGGTTTGTATGGAATAACAAATTTCCACGCGTTTAGGTCAGTCAATGTATGTCTAAACGTTAGACGGAGCCTAGTCTAGCTTAAAAAAGCTGAAAACCGCTTCAAAATGCGTCACCGGGATGCAAAGTAATTACCCCACAACCCAGTTACTGGGTATCAAGATACCCCTTAGTAAGACTGCTTGGGTGTGATTCTGTAAGAACTCATTCTAAAATTCGAATCTGAATCCGCTGTGAGTTTCTTGATTGGCATTCTAAAAACTCGGTTGATAATTCGAATGTACACTAGCGCCACCCTTGCGAGCATGTCAGCGAGTTGAACTAAATTGACAGAGAGATTTTGACAGATAAAGTATGAGATGACGTTAAGAAGTGGCATTCTGTAAGGTAATTTCCCGGTCACTTCGACGCTCACTTCGCACTCGAACCCGATTCAAAGTGTCAAATATATCAAGGTCATTTTGAACCTTATGCGAAGTGAGAGTGAATAGTGATGTGAGATGCGAGTTGTTGTTTGAATTTTACAGAATCGACCTACTTGTCAGGCTTTTTGGCTGCTGTAAACCATGGCTTGATGTGCTTTTTCGAGGCGCGAAGTGAAATGGACGGTCACCCATCCACAGACCGACCGCGGCAAGCATTGCTTCACCTTGACCGACTGATCCGTATGGCTTTCACTTGGCCACGAGCTCGTCTACAAGTCAATTTTGTACCTAAACTACAATAAAAATGCTCTTATGTGTTCGGTCGGAATGAAACAAATGACGGTTGCATTATGTAATAGAAGTAATATTCGATGTTTAATGAAAGCTCGCTTCACACGTGACGAGTGCAGAGGACAATGAAAGTTTAATGGACTGTAAATGATAATGGGATTGTCCTGATAGCCGTGGAATACCTCTCCACTCCTCTAGCACCTCAAGATATGTTGCCCCCTTGTTGCTACGTCACTTCGTGCTAGCGACTGTTTCAGGGGGCCCATTTAGTGAGTGTGCAAGTCACCCCCTGCCATTTTATCCATGTATACAAACATTGATTCGGCAGGGGCCATAGTCACTTCATAGTTCCAGGTAACCAAGTCACTTTAGCAACCCATACCCATAGTCCAGTACTGTTAGTTTCCATGTCCTGTAATAGTCCTGCACCAACCGGGGGTTGTCCTTGGGTGCACTTGCATAGTGCATACAGGGATAATCGTCGGTTGATGTCTTATTTCAAATAAAGCTACCTAAGGGGCCTCTGCGAGTAGGTTTCGGCTCCTCGTACGCCTTACAAAGGCCCGGGACCTCTGGGTCCCGAGATACATAAAGTATATAAAATATAATAATAATAATACATCTTTATTTAGCCGAATAAATACAGTTTTATACAGCATTTTTTTAGAAGTGAGTATACAAACAAAGTTCATGCCGTAGATCTAATCTGTACAATAGTTATCACTATACCTCTTAAACTAGGTTGTACCTGTATCTTAAGAGGTAGTGCTGGCCGGGGTAAAACAATAAAAGAAAAACAACAAAAACTTAGCAAGAGGACTGTGTCAGTCTACCGTTTGGCTTACAAAATTAAATAAAATAACAAAAATAGGAGAAACGGACAAAAACGAAAATAGAAAAATTACATTCTCTATGTTTAGGAGAGTGTGTATTGTAAGGTGGTGTGTGTGCGTGAGTGGTGTGTATGTGTGCGTGAGTGTATGCGTATCTATATGTATTGTGATGGTGTGTGTGTCTGTGTGTAATGTGCTTACGATGTGTGTTATACATTGTATGTTAGTAAAGACTCTGTATAAGAATAGTCCTTCAGTTGGAGCCACTCTGTTAATTTAGTTTTAAGTTCATGTGTGTTCAGGTTTGTGATGTTTAACTGTTTATTAATTTTGCAATAAATATGTGTACTTAGTGTATAATATTGGCGTGTCGCGAAAGTGGTCTTGTGTTGAGTCGATGGTGGAATATATGTACGTTTATTTGGATCTCGGGGTGGAAGGGTACCGTGCCTTCTCAGGGTGGATCGGAGCTCAAAGAGTTGTCTTACCGTGAGAACTTTGTAGGTAGAGTACAGTTCAGTTGTAGGGAACCTGTATGGTTTTTTTGTGATTACTTTAAGTATGGCTCTCTGTGCTCTCTCCACCCGAAGAAAGCCAGTCTTTGCGGCACCTCCCCACGCAACAATACAATATCCAATAACTGATTGGCACAAAGCGTAGTAGACCATCTTTAATGTTTTGGGACTCGCCGACTCTCTAAGTGACTTGAGGGTATGGATGAGGCGCAGCGTTCTGGTGGTGATCGCATCGATTTGTTTATCCCATCTCAGGCCGTCATGTATCAGTACTCCGAGGTACTTTACATGGTCTGTTCTTGTAAGTGGAGAACATGTGCAGCACGTGGAAGCGCCGGTGCATGAGTGGGCCGTTATAGTAAATGCAGGAGAAGGCCTTGTATTACGTCGGATCGCAAATGGAATATAGGTGGTTTTTTCGAGGTTTAGGGTCAAAAGGTTTGTATTTAGCCACGACATAACTTTAGACATGGCTGTCTCCGCGTTTATCGCAACAGTTTCCCATGTATGTCCTTCTACGAGGATTGCGGTGTCGTCTGCGTAGGCATAAATTGAACAATTTGGAAGATTCAACCTGCAGAGATCATTGACGTAGATCTGGAATAACGTGGCGGATAGTATGCCCCCTTGGGGCACACCGTAGGACACTGGAAACTCATCACTAAGGTACGTATCTATCTTAACGCATTGCTTACGATTTTTTAAATAATCCATAAACATTTCCAGAGGTACCCCACGCACTCCAATACGTTCCAGTTTTTCAATAAGTGTGGGAACAGAAACCGTGTCAAATGCCTTGGAAAGATCTAGAAAAATACCTAGACATTTACGTTTTTTATCTAGGTTTGAAGCCACTTGTTGCGTAAAATCTAGGACCGCATCTTCTGTAGAGAGTTTTTTCCGGAACCCATACTGGTTATTCGCAATAATATTGTGTTTGTCAAGAAAACTTCGTAGGCAGTTGTTTAGAATCTTTTCAAGGATTTTAGACAGAGCCGGTAATACTGAAATTGGTCTATAATTATTGACACAGTGTCTGTCCCCTCGCTTATATACAGGGTGTACTACAGCTTTTTTAAAAGCTTCCGGAAACACGCCTACTTGTAGGCATTTATTGAATAGGTAGGTAATTGGAGGAATCAGGACATGCCGAGAGTTTTTCAATATTGACGACGATATACCATCCCAACCTACAGCACAGTCGTAACGAAGCTGAAGAATTATTGACTCGACTTCAGCTTCGTCCACTTCCAGGATGGTAAGGGAATTTACTGGAGAGTTTTGTGTGTCGTCTACTGTAGGATAGCAGTGATCATTAACGGGGACTGAAGTGGTCGGTCTCTCAGTTAAAATTTTTGTTGCCAAATTTTTACCGACATTGCTAAAGTATTGGCCAATCTTATTAATTGAACATTTAGGGTTGTCTAGTATTCCGAGCAGCTCCACAGGACTAGATTTTGCTGACTGGGTATTAGTTATCTGTTTGATGGTTTTCCACAATGCTTTGGGGTTGTTGTTGGGCTTCTCAAGTTCGCTGGTTTCGTGAGCTATTTTTAATTTCCTAAGCAAGTCATTGCAAAAATTGCGATAGCGTAAATATGTGGTTTTAAGAATGATGTTGTCCGGTAGTTTTTTAGATTTTAGATGCATGTTATCTTTATTTTTAATACATTTTAGAAGACCAGGTGTTATCCATGGTTTGATAATTCTCTTTTTCCTAGGGATTATAACTTGTTTTGAATGTTTTGATATTACAGATTTTATTATACTTATGAATTCATTAACAGCCGCGTTTATGTCATCTATCTGATATAGCACTGAGAAATCAACGGTTTCTAATTCCAATACGATAGCTTTGTGGTTTACGATAGATGTGGTGTATGCTTTGCGTGATGGATTAGCGTTTTTGAGTGATAAAAGTATAGGTTTGTGGTCTGTCACATGCGCCTCTAAAACTATAGTGTTTAAATGGGATTTAAGAAGAAAGTGATCTATGCAGCTCTCTTGTCGAGTGGGAAATAAGTGAGTTGGCATAAGGCCGTAAGAGGCATTTAGTGTGAGATATTCAAGGCTTCGTTCGTTCATATTATTTGGACTTATATCTATATTTAGATCTCCTACAAGCACGGTGTCCGGGCAGGAAGATTTAATGTCATCATAGACTTTTATCAGACTAGTTGTGAAGTTACCGAAGTTTTCTCTCGAATTTAATGAGGGTGATCGATAAATTGCTATCACAGATAGTCTTTTGTCTATTTGACACACTAGACAATTACCACCAGCAAAACACGGTTCCCATACATAAGTTTGTAGACCTAATTTTGTATAGATAATAACACCGTCGTTTTGATTATAGTTTGATACCGTCGAGTGTGAGTCAAAGCCATCTAATATTGGTATATTGTTAATTTTACACAGCCAACATTCCGTTAAGACAATTATGTCAATATCAATTTCCAGCAGATTTAATAGTACTTGTAGCTGACTAAAATTTTTGTTTACGCTACGGATATTTAAATGTAATATATTAATGTTACTGTCTGATATATTTATTACACTCTTCTGGACTGCAAACAAAGGACTCGCCCAAGGTTATTTGATCGAGATCATTATTGACATTACTCATGGTAGCCATTTAAGGGGCTATTAAACGACTTTTACAGATTTTAAACCGACAATCACGTCAAAATGTGCAGTGTAAATGATTTGAAAAAAATATATGTTAAACTAGAACATTCTCTTAATCATATAAAAAGTGAATATTTTTGATTAAGTTCATATTAAATAGTTTAATTAACTCGTGAAGTTGTGTCTGACGCGGACAAAACATTGACAATCACACAAAATCTACCAGGTATAATTATCCGAAACTTACACTACCTTATAGACAATTTTATTATCTATCGAATAATCTAATTTTTTCGACTAAATTTTGAAAGTTTTGGACGCATACTGCGTCCGTTCTGCATCAGTTTTGCGTCCAAAACTCTCAAAGTTTAGTCGAAAAAATTAAATAAAAGTAGTATTCTTTCAAAATTAAAAAAAAGGCGTATACTAAAAGATAGATAATAAAATTGTCTGTAAGATGGTGTAAGTTTCGTTTAATTATACCTGGTAGATTTTGTGTGATTGTCAATGTTTTGTCCGCGTCAGACACAACTTCACGTGTTAATTAAACTATATAATATGAATATAATTAAAAATATTCACTTACTAAGTGATTAAGAGAATGTTCTAGTTTAACATATATTTTTTTCAAATCAATTACACTGCACATTTTGACGTGATTGTTAGTTTAAAATCTGTAAAAGTCGTTAAATAGCCCCTTAAGAAAGCAATATAATTCGATAAAATGATTAGGAAGGTACAGCTTACAAGAAGTATTGATGGGTTTGGTTTGTGTAGTGCGCCTGGAGTCTTTGAAGGTTTGCGGCCTGCATGTGTGTTTAATTATGAAAGTGTATAATATGTTGTTGTGAGCTATGTGATGATTAAAGTTCATTTGTGCGTGTAGATGGGTAAAGTGTGTGTATATGATTAAGCTAAGTATTAAGTTCATCAATAACGTAGGATTATGGTAATACAGTATAAAGTTTGACATGCGATTATCTAGTCAGATATTAGATTTTGGTGGATTGGTGCTGAGATCTTGAAGACACATTTCCGAATGGATCAGTATTTGTTTGTCACCTATTTGTTTACGGAGGAAGATATTTCCATTGCTGATCCAACAGAAAGTGTACTGGTTATTTTTTGCGAATTGCCTCGACAGGTAGAACAGCTTCTTCAGACTGACGGGCAGCCGGTCTGCTACATAAACAGCTTGTCGTGTACCCGGTATTCCGATAAGCTCAGTGTTGAGTTTGTCTTCGTTCGAAGTCTTATTTCTATTGTACGTTCGGATAGCTAGCAAAAGATTCTGTTTGGTTTGTACAGATGTGAATTCGGCTATAATAGGGCGTAATATCGCGGGTGCGCTGGGTTTACCTGGCTGGCGGTATACGTCGCGAATTTCTGCTTCAGATATTGGCGCTCCAACAAGCTGGCCAATATTACGAATGGTGCTTGACAATGTGGCTGGGGTTTCGTTTTCTACCTGAGGAATATTTCGCATTTCGACACAAGATGAGCGTGACTTGTATTGCAAGTCCATTATCTTATTTTCAAGTGTTTCTATATAAGATCGTTGTTCTTTCCTCTCTTTCTTCAGCTCTTCCACCTCTTTCCTCATTTCCTCAAATTGTTTGTTGAAATGTTGCATGGACCGCTCAATTTCCGCGTTGACCTTACGAATTTCGGTGTTAGATTCTTGAATTTTAGTGTTCTGTGTCTTGATTTCGTTTACATCTTTTACTAATTTTTCAATTAAAGTTGTCTGTGATTCTAGCTTCTTTGACATTCGGGTGTCCTGATCATTCCTCCAACTAGTGAGCAGATCAGTTAACTCCAGTTTATCTAAAACAGGCACTGCTTTTGGGGAATGTTCTTGTCTTGGGCGCTTGGACACAGTAAAGATATCTATACAGTATTGTAACTCGGCCCTGTCCTTGAAATAATTACCTACACGCGCGCGGTACCTCAACATGCGATAGGGTTGACACGCGTACAGTTTTTGAATTTCTTCCTAGTTTGTGTTTTATTTTCTTTCTAGTTTTGTGATTATAAATGTGAAAAGTGTTTTATTTTCTTTCTAGTTTTGTGAATGTAAATATTATATTTTTTATTTAATATCCGTAAATGAAATAGGAAGCGTTCAATAAAAATACATTTTATGTTTTTGATTAAATTTAATAAAAAAAAACCACCATTATAAATTTGAGACTGAAAAATATTTGCGCCTCGCCTGAGACGTACGAAAATCAAGGCGTCTGAAAAAATAATGATTTCCCTTTATTCTAGGTAAAAAAAAACAAACTGCAATCCTTACAAACTTCAACACCTTGAAATAATTGTAATATTCTTTTGTCATCTCAGCTTATTAAGGTCTCCATTACCACTTTTTACCATTTTTTGGTCACCCATCCGATGTCGAACTGCTGCCAGACGTTACTTAATATCAACAATCTCATCGCGTGTGCGGTACCTAAGTTTAGCAATCAAAGCCTCTAACTACCTACTACAAAATCTTCAAAAATAAACAATAATGTAAATCTTACTAAGTAGGTAGGTATAGAGTCCAGCACAAGCTACAACAATCTGTCCAATTTCTTTGATAGATTTTTAATTTTATTACAAAAGCATAAGGTTCATATTCAATTGGGGTAATTTGTCAATTTGGAATGGCTTGATGTGCTGGCGTCTATACCTATCATTTACTCTCATAATCATTATATAATGATAGGTATTTCGATTAATTCCACAACATATTTATGTAGCTAGGTACATAAGTAGGTAGATAGCCTAGCCTAAGAAACTACCTACTTATCAGTTCTTTTTAACGCGAATGTAGGTAGGTCGCTTTTTTCACCCTATCCACTTATTTATTTATTAATCCTTACTCGGCAGAAAAAAAAAGCGAAATACTTACATTAAAAAAAACAAATTACGTGCTAGTAGCTTACCTTTCGTAGTTTCTAGGTAATTTAAAAAATGCTATCTCTGGGTGCGTTGCTGACGAATTGAAGCAACCAAAAACAGCACAATATATTTTACAATTTCTATTTGCCATATTAAAGAAGCACTTAAGTACTTATACTTATTTTGTTAGAATATTAGTCACAAATCGCACGCTTACTGCTTACAAAATCATCACACCGTCCATTCGCCACTGCGGCGCATCCGAGACTGTCGGTATACTAATTTCCCTACTAAGTCGGCGCGTCTAGGTATAACTCGCGTTCCGACCGTTTGTATGAAGATAGAATACTGTATAGATATCTTTACTGTGGCTTGGATCTATTCGTTACATGGTCACTTATGTTGATCGCTATACTAATATCAGGTTCAGATTGGGTCTGTATTAAGTTTGGTGATTTTGATGGTGGAGTGCGGGGAACTTTTGACATAGTGTAAGCAAATATTCACAGTTATAGTCACTTAAAAAGGATTGGGAAAGTGTTACGGCAATGATTTGTATTTAAAACTGTTTGTGCTACCTATAACAAAAGTCGTAGGCGCTCGTAGCAGTCGTCGCACGGCGTTAGGGATCACCGATGACGTCAGCCACGCGTAGCGTACCGGTGTTTCGTCGCTCGTTGCTACACGCTCAGTGGCGCGGGGGCACAGCTCACTCGATCGTCCCACGATGCGCACGCACCGTCGCGGGTTCAAACCTCACCAATCACAATCACTTTTGGACGACAATTTGAAACGAAAGTGTCAGCAATCAAGGTATCCCTTTCTAGGACCGCCCACTAGGCGTATCTTTTGAGTTTAAAATGTTAATGAGCGACAAGGAATCGCAAATCACTCAGCACAGCCAATCACGGAATTTCGCGACACAATTTCTGCGGGCAACCGACACACGTCCACTCGCCGTAACGCTCGAGAGCTTACTGATATATCTGTTGTCATATTTTTGTATTGTTTTTGTTGGAACGTTTCATATTACTTTATTTAGATTTGTTTGTCAAGTTCATCATTTCTCTGAAAAAAAGGATTTTATTCTAAATTGCTTATACAATACAAATGGTATCTGAGTATATTTTACATAAAAAAGACCGTAAATAAGATTATCCTCAATTTACGTATCTACAACAAAGAGATAATATAACCTCGTATATTAGGTCAAACAAACCTACTTAGAACGAACCTACCCTACACTGGTTCTCATAGAAGAAAAAGCATCCGATAACTATCTAGACACATCGGATTGTTTTAGTTCGGTCCTTTTTCCACGATATGTTCAAACAAGAGCACAAAACAAACTAGAAGCCCGACACGGAGCTCGCAAAATATCACGAAACGAGATCTTTGAGAGTTCTCGCCGCTGTGTCGTGTGTTATTTACTCGTGCTAAAATCTAATTATCTAAATTGTGATTGGCTTAAAATCGAAATTCCAATTCTCGTTCCTTCCTGGAGCACTCTTATGAGCAGGCCACTCCCCGTGAAAGTGATAGATATATTTGTGTCACCATCATTGCTCAAAATCTTCAAAAAATAGATTGTGATTGGTTTAGGGTGACTTGGGTTTGAACCGCCTCCTCTCCGTGCGGAAGCCCACGTATCGTACCGATAAGCCAAACTGCGCTGACGCACTGTTGCGAATTACGGCATCCCCACCTCCAGTGCTACAACGCCCGGACTGCTACACGAGTGTGCGTCACTAGCGATCGTCTACGTGCGGCTACGGTTGCTACGAAACGCTAAACAACTGTGCTACGCATTGATCGGCTACGAAACGGGTTCTCCAGTATTAGCGCTGCTGCCGATTGCTCCTACTAATAGCGGTACGTACGTTGTCGAACAGCTATTATGCCGAAAATGCAGCGCTCGCCCCCTGCTACTCCTGCCCGTGAGACGGAAAACCCACCTATTTTCTCAACTCCAAACCCAAATGAGCCCGACTTCTCAAATATTACTTCGCGTACCAAGCGACTTCGACCAGATTTTTCTCCGGAGTGTGAATGGAAGAACTTCGAGGACAAATTAATGAAGTTATTTACTTCCTGGAAAACTGAGCAGGATGCTCTGCTTGAGAAACTAACATCAGAGCTAACGAATATTAAATTACAAAATGCGGAGATCCAAAAAACAAACGCTGAAACTTTAAAGACTATCACATTTTTAAGTGAAGACTATGATTCCCTTAAGAAATCACTGCAAAAGCTGGAAAAAGAGAACAATGAACAACGTAATTACATAATGGAACTAGAAAAAAAAGTGGACGACCTACAGCTGAGTTCGCGCTCTTCCAGTTTGGAGATAAGGAATGTCCCAACAACTGAAAAAGAAACAGTTAGTGATTTAACGAAAATTGTTCTTAAAACCTGTGAGACCGTCCAGCCATCGGCTAACCTGCCTCAGTTGCGTGACGTATATCGCCTACCAGGTAAAAAAGGTATAAGTAGACCTATAGTGGCAGAGTTCCTGACTGTCCCCTCGAAAAATCAGGTACTGGATGCCTGCCGTACCTTCAATAAAGGGTTGCCACCGACCGAAAAATTGAATACTGGACACATTGGATTTCTCGGTGAAGTTAAACCGATTTATATCGGTGATCACTTGCCTCGCACCCAACGACAACTGTTCTTTGAGGCACGCTGTTTTGCAAAAACAAACAAATATAAGTTCTGTTGGTCTCAAAACGGAAAGATTTTTCTCCGCGAACGCGAGGGAATGGACACTATTATTGTCAACACAACTTCTTGCCTTAAAAAGCTACCTACCCCTGCATCACAACTTCAAGGCTGCCCATCTTAATATTAATTTTTATTATTATTGCATGCTTCTAGACTTTATTACAATCTTACAGTTTTATTTACTTGCATCCCAAGTACACTATAATTATGTTTTATATTTTATATCTGCGTAAACTTTTACCTTGTATTAAAAATTTTAATATCAACAATTATACCTAATGCATCTTGTATAAATCAGCCATTGTTTTTTGCATCGTCCATTTTTAGACTATGCAAAAAATATATCAATTTAGAACCTTATCAAAAACACACAACCCATATTGTATCTGCGTTTATTTATACTCTATTGACTAACTTAATTGTCTATCATACACCTGCAACATTCAAACCACAAATAAAACAAACTACACTCTCTACTCACACAGCCATGGCTATTATCAATATGCACCTACTAAAATGTATAAATGTTCAATCCTGACACTTTAAAATATTTTGACTCTTTTGGTCAAAGTGATTCACACATTTGTGATCCTGATTCATGTACACGCTTCATTAAGAATAACGACAAGTCGCTAAATATAATACACCTCAATATACGAAGTGTAAACTGTAATTTTGACAGCTTCTTAGTATTTCTGGCTAGAATTAAACTCTCTTGTGATATTTTAATTCTATCAGAGTGCTGGCTGAGGGTGTCAACAGTTCCACAACTGGAGGGCTATGTTTCTTACCAAACGAAAAGACTTATTAACCAGAATGACGGTGTTATAATATATATAAAATCAGAAATACCTCATATTGTCACCGAACCTTCTGTGCAAGAGGCTAGCAGCTTGATCTGTAATTTGCAATCCCACAAAATTTTACTTTTAGCATTATATTGTTCTCCATCTGCACGAAATCTCGACAATTTCATAAACAGCTTAGACACTACACTTACGCAGCTTTCTGCTCAACAAAATTTAGTAATTATGGGTGACATAAATATTGACATCACTCCTAATGATGTTTCCCAACAAGAAAATCAGTATCTTAACCTTCTTGCCTCACATGGTCTCGTCCCGACACATGTCTTTCCCACGCGTGTTACCTCATGTATTGATCACATAATGATAAGATCTGAGTATAAAAATACGACTTTAGTTTTTGATACTAGCATTACTGATCACAGACCCACACTTTTAAACATTCAACATAAGAAATCATACTCTAACCCCAAACGCAACTGCATAGTTGTAGACAATACAGCTGTAATAAATGACATCTTATCAAAAGATTTCAGTGAGGTTTTGACTATTCAAGAAGCAAATAATGCCGCTGAGTCTCTGGTCTCCCTTCTAAACACTATCATCACTAATCATTCCAAATCAGTGTACATGTCTTCCAAACGCAGAATATTAAAACCCTGGATTACAAGTGGTTTACTTCGGTGTATCCGGAATAGAGATAACATGGCTCAAAAGTCAGAAGCAGACCCTGACAACTACGTTCTCTCGGTTACATATAGGAGGTACCGCAATTTCTGTAACAAGTTACTCAAAAATTTAAAACATGCATATGAGAGAGATGAGTTTGAAAAGGCAAAAAACAACCCTAAAGCGACATGGAACATCATCAAAAACATAACGGGAACTAGTGTCAATACAAATTCTCCTAACGAATTACTAAGGATGTCTACGAATGAAAGGGTTTCCGCAAATAAAGTCAACGAGTTTTTTTGCTGATGTTGGCAAGAACCTGGCTGCCAAATTCTCACCCACCTCTCACACTGCTGAATATTCTCTCGATGCACTGTCCCCCAACTCTCTAGTAATACTACCCACAGACGAAGTGGAGGTCTCCAATCTTATTATTGGGCTACGTGCAGATGCTGCAGTGGGTTGGGACGGCATATCATCGAGACTGTTAAAATCATGTCTGCCCGCGCTTGTCCCTGCCATTACTCATATCTGCAACATTTCTATTTCGACGGCTTGTTTTCCCAGAATTTTCAAAAGAGCTATTGTTCACCCAGTCTTCAAGAGTGGGGACAGACACAGTGTAGATAATTACAGACCGATCTCGGTTCTGCCAGCCCTCTCTAAAATCCTAGAGAAAATCCTTAATAAAAGACTAGTAAACTTTCTTGAGTCACACAAATTATTAAGTGATAATCAGTATGGTTTTAGAGGTGGCAGGTCGACTGAAAATGCTGTTGCTGCCTTGGTAGATCATGTGGTATCTAAGATAGACAGTAAAATGAAATGTTTGGCTATTTTCTTGGATCTTACCAAGGCATTTGACACTGTGTCTGTTTCACACCTTTTAGATAAGCTAGAAGCTACGGGCATCCGCGGACATACCCTAAAAATCTTCCAGGATTACTTAAGTGATAGAACTCAGTGCGTTAAAATTAATAATGTCATCAGTGACAACAAATCACCGAGCTTTGGCGTACCTCAGGGCTCGATCTTAGGACCTACCTTATTTCTTATTTATATTAATAACTTGTGTAAAATGTCGCTAACGAACTGCTCGATTGTTACTTACGCAGATGATACGGCTCTTCTTCTTCATGGTAGTGACTGGCCAGAGACTATCAAATACGCGGAACACGCATTGAACTCAGTGATGAAGTGGTTGTCAGACAACATCTTAACCTTGAATGTAAAAAAAACAGTGTACTTACCTTTTTCCCTACTGCATTCCAAAGTCCCTCCACCTGATTCAATGATACTTAGAGCTCATACTTGCTCACTTGGTCTCTTCTTCACAATGCGATTGTCCTCGACTTGTGAGATCTGAGTCTGTTAAATATCTCGGAGTCTATGTAGATAGCTCATTGAGCTGGAAACCTCAGATCAGCACTCTTTTATCACGAGTCCGCAAATGTATATTTATATTTAAAAAATTAAGGCACTCTGCGGATATGAAGACAATGACAACAGTTTATTATGCCTTATGTCAAAGCATAATAGGCTATTGCATCACTGTTTGGGGTGGAACCACCAAGACAACCCTTCTCCCTCTAGAGCGAGCACAGAGAGCTGTCTTAAAGGTTATGACATCGAAGCCGTTTAGGTATCCCACTACGGCACTTTACACCGAATGTCAGGTCCTCACTGTGAGGCAGCTCTTTATCCTCGCCACAAATCTACGTAAGCATCCCTCCGTAGTGGATGAGTCGAATGCTACCAAAAAGCGTAGATATTATGAGGTATGCTCAACTCATGGCTGTAGAACGACCTTTGCTCAGCGCCATTATAATGTGCTGTCGAACCACCTCTACAATAAAATAAATAAGGTCTGTACCATAGCACCCACTTGCCTACGCAAATGTAAGACCAAGGTTGTAGAGTGGCTGTTAACTTTAAATTATAATAAGACTGAAGAATTACTAAACATCTCGACCGCATAGTCTAAATAAGTTAATTATTACATTGTAATATTATATTTTGTTTATAATTACGCACGCGCACACTGACACTCACATAGTAGTATAGATATATACACTACCCATACTATAAGTACACACGCTATACATATACTCACTACACATACGCACACATCGATGCATAGGTACTTAATTAGTTATTAGCACACATATAGGCACTCGCGTTCAGTATTGTCAAAAACCAGCTAGTTACTCCAAAATCTGATGTAACGAATATAACATTTATCAATCAGCGAAAATCTACTAATTTTTGTTCCTTTTTTGAGGAAACATCGATAGGACATCGTCG
This sequence comes from Charanyca ferruginea, assembly GCA_947361185.1. Classification (NCBI taxonomy): domain Eukaryota; kingdom Metazoa; phylum Arthropoda; class Insecta; order Lepidoptera; family Noctuidae; genus Charanyca; species Charanyca ferruginea. The sequence continues at coordinate 34,639,822 of OX376056.1, forward strand.
TAAATGGCCTCAAGAACCAACAATGATCTGACGTACATGATAAATTATAAGTATATTTTATTATACTTATTGCGAATATCTGTATGAAACGGACATCCTGCGTTCTCTTTTGAACAATTAAAAGAGCTTCAACGATTTACGACATCACAAATCAAAAATGGCCATCTTTGGCAATTAGATTTGAGATTTGACATCATAATTAGTGATGCCCAATCTTTCATTTCACACACATCGATAAGATAAGATAACATGCATCCTATATAATTACTTATCTTTTTCCATACAATTACTACACATAAGGACGTTTGTGCACTAGGTACTTCGTATTCGATTCAATTCGTGTCTTTTATGAACGAAAAACGGATCAGAAATTCACGAATTCGTATTCGTATTTTTTACGAATGCACAAACCGCCCTATATTAAGCATGCTGGCTACTTCGATAATTAAAAACTGACTCAATGTGAAAAATTCACGAATATAATATCACGAAAACGAAACAGCGCACAAACAACCTTACATATGAAGGCTATTTCGATTCGTATTTTTACGAATCACGAATACCAACCGTATATGCCCGTAACGAGGTAAGGCACACACGCCCTAAAGGCCGGTTTTTTGATCCGTTGTTAACTCAACTATTTTTGGTTACTATTTTCAACAATTTTTAACCAATGGTTGAGTTAACTACGGATCAATAAACCGGGCCTAAGTGAGATGCATTGTAATATTTCAAATAAATTGCACGCTGGGTACTGAACGGTATCGATTTTGTTCAATATATATCGTTACGGATTTAATGTATGGACATTCCTAATCATTGTCATGTTATGTCAATCATCTCAACTGTCACTCGCTCGCATTTCTTCGTGACTGCATTGTATAGTGATTTCATTTTGTTTTTATTTTTGAAATACGTTCGACGACCTTGCTATTTTTTACGGACTCTGATTGCTTTTAATAACGTGATATATACCTGACTGTGATAACCGGACTTTGTGATCTGCTCAGATGACACCTGGCATTGTTAACGGACTTCGCATTAAGAGCGCGTATTCGATTCGTGACGAAAACTTCATGTTTTTTCGTTTTGCCCAGAGCAATATCGTAATTATGTGAGCAGATTTTTTAAAGACAATTTACAGTTTTAGAAAGATTAAGTCTTGATTTACACAGCTACAGAGTAAAAGTATAATTTTTAATTATGGTTTTTTAAAGCGAAGACAATTCTTTCATATCGTTTTACGAAAATAGACGTCAGAGTTAACTTTCAGGACAAATACAACCATTACAATATGCCAAAATATTTTGTTTTATGCGTTTTTCTAACAGTATATACAGTCATAAAGACAGTAACAGAGCCAAAATTACGAAAATATTACTATTATGTATTAAAAAACAATGTTGAAAAAGTAGAAAATCGGTTCACTTTGTCAATTTTCTCCACCAGTATTTGAATAAAAACATAACTGATATATTTATTTTATAAAAGTAAATGTTATGCTCATTATACAGAATATTTTTCAGTCCGTTATACGAGCTCATTTATTTTAGACAATTATTTTAAAAAGCACTGTAAAACATCGCGCGCTGTCGTTTTCCGATCAATTTCAATGATTCGTGCTTATTTCGGGCATATTTTTTTTTATGATGCACACAAACAGACCATTGTATTGTACTAGTGTGTGTTAATGCTGCTACGCCGTTCTAGCAATCGTTTAGATTTTGAGTTGCGCTAAATCGAATACGCGCCCTTAAATTTTAAATAAATGCTTTCTACAAGTTGTTCGTCGTTAAACTTTGTCTTCATGGGCATATACTTGTAATTTAGAACAAGCAAAGTAAATTTCCTTGGCTGTTGGATCTGGGGGCGAAAGATGTATGGATGCAGAACAATCTCCTTTAATTTAATTTCAAAAGGACAAGATTCCAACTTTCATAAGACCAAGTGCGATCACTTGAAGAGTTGTGATGACATTCTCATTTCCTTAAGAATGTCATGATGGTGTCTTAAGTAGTTACTTTCTAAGAAGTTAAGCCTTGGACATCCCTGACATTTGTTAAGGAAAACATCGTGAGGAAATCTGTACCTATTATTAACATAAGTCTGAAATCGCCATTTGCCTTTGGGAAGCGTGGTAATCAACGATCGTGCCTTCTATGTATCTATAAGAAGAAGTATTTGACTTGCAGCGGGACAGTACCTAATAGGCTGTTTTTTTTTTTTTAGCCTGTGCTGTCCCACTGCTGGGCAAAAGCCTACCCAAGCCCATTCAGGAGTTTTTATCCAGCGCCACCTCGAACCAGCCCTCGTGGTACGCGTCTAGGTCATCTCGCCATCTCTTTCTGGGCCGTCCTCGGCGACGCCGTCCATCTTCAGGCACCCATTGCGTGGAGACTCTCGCTCAGCGGTCACTCTGCATGCGGCTGACGTGACCCGACCAATCCCACTTAAGCCTGGCAGCCTTTTTGCCTACGTCTGATATACCCGTTTTAGAACGCAGCGTGGTGTTCCTGATTCTATCCTGTCGTTTTACACCCAGAATGCTGCGGTCCATTGCTCTTTGGCAAACTCCGAGGCGGAACTTTTGTGACTCGGTGAACGATCCGGTCTGGGCACCGTAGGTTAGGATTAGGCTGGTATTATTATTATTTATTTCTTTAGATCATACTTAGGTCCACGTGAGCGAAACTACGGATACTGAGCCTGGTGCCCTAGTGTTAGTTTTATTCGAACTCTATCGCGTTAACGTAAACTATCGCTTATATCAATTTGTATGGAATAATTTTGTTTCCTATTGTTGCCACTAGAGTGCGCTGTTCCAGTTTCAATACAAATTAGAGTTTACGTTAACGCGATCGAGTTCGAATAAAAACTCGGACTAGGACTCTGAAGAAGTATTTGACCTGCAGCGGGTCAGTACCTAATTGGCTGGTATTTTTATTATTTATTTCTTTAGATCATACTTAGGTCTACGTGAGCGAAAGTATGGATACTGAGGGCCTAGTGTTAATTTTATTGGAACTCTATTGCGTTAACGTAAACTATTGCTTAATGTCAATTTGTATGGAATAATTGTGTTTCCTATTGTTGCGACTAGACTGCGCTGTTCCAGTTTCAATACAAATTAGAGTTTACGTTAACGCGATCGAGTTCGAATAAAAACTAACACTAGACACCCTGTTACAAAAAGAGCAATTATCAATGCACACTCGTTGCTAGTTACAACATTACAGTAGCACAAACATGATGAGACGAGCCATTGAAAGCAGTCTGCGTCGAGTTCCCACCATTTGCATAAGTAGATAAATAGGTAGTCGAAACGGTACCGTATTTTTCTTTCGCCTTTTTGACATCAAAAGTACGAGAGTTTACAAGGATTTGGAGTATATGACGCATGTTTTAACGTTTACTTTTCGTATTTTCAAAATAGTTTTGAAAACCATAACAACCTTAGGACTATATATTTTTGTATTTAAAAACTAGCATGTACTAATTATTGCATATAGATGCTCTTTTGTTTGATTATATTTTATTTTGTCTGATAATAAAACCGTGCAATTTAATAAAATATTTGTATTCTGACTTTTTCTGTTTTAAAACTATTATCGCTAGTAGTTTTACCTTTTATGATGTATCTGCAAAAATTCTTAAAATGTCTACAAAGGAAAAAATTCTTAAAAATTAGAACAGAAAATACATTTGGTTTAAACCGTATAAATATTGCTAATAGTTCAACAGTACTGAATAGAATTTCAAGAAATAAATTCAATTTAGAGGCGAAGTAAATCTATTTTTTTTTTCCAAATACTGACTAACTAATGAATTCTATTGCCATGGAAACTTATAGACCTTGGTTTTGTAAGCGTTTCCATTCTAATTTCAAAATCTTTGGGAAAGAATAAAAAGGAAAGATATTTTTTATGGTTTTTATAAATAATTATGTATTTATGAGTTTTTGATACCCGAAATAAATTATTTCTTATTATTACTATTAAATAACAACTTGTCATATAAAACCACATAAACCTCTAGAGTCAGTACGTGTTTAGTGTTTTATCAAACTAATGTTAATCATTAGATTTTTTCTGTACTCATATTCTTTTGCCGTTACACGGAGCGGTCATGCACACAATCATGTTTACTTAATCTGGAAATTTAAGTCTCTAATTCTAACAATACATAAATAGGTTTTACAAACAAACACTAGTAAAAACAAATGTATAAAAAACAAAACTACTTCACCCAAAGTACTAAAACTTGCTGTTGAAACAAAACTCCGAAACTAAATCGCAGCTTAAAGTTGTCAAATAAACGAAGCATATTAATTTAAACCTACGATATTATATATACACGTATATCGCAATATCCCTCGACATCCGACGTCACGCCAGAATCCCCAGAAATATTATCGAGCACACACGAGAAAATTGTCAACGCTCAAACTTCTTATTTAGTTATACGCAAATTCTTAAACTACTGGGGTTTGCAAGAAAATAAGGGTGCCATCACAAAGCTTTTTGTCGGACCAAGTTATTAAATCTGACGGAAATGAGTTGCGAAACCGAAAAATTTCGGGTCATAGATCCAATTTACCGGTAGTTAGTTTAGGGGTGACACGAACTTTTTGTGTAGGTCATCTGATAGCTGATGTTAGTCTCTAGGTCGCAGTAATTAATATTATGTTGAGTGTATTTAAATATGAGGTAGTGTTATTAAAGTGCTTTACTTTAAGTACGAAATAACTAACACACGTAAAAATCACTGTTATTTTTCGAAGTAATTGGAACCTCTACATCATCGTCATCATTTCAGCCGAAAGACGTCCACTGCTGGACATAGGCCTCTCGAAGGGGGGGTTTTCGCATAATCGCCACGCTTGGCGCCTAGCGGGTTGGCGATTGCAGTATGATTGTAACAAAGGCACAGAGAACTCTGCTGCCCATTCTCTGGTAAGTCCCTTAGTCGCCTCTTACGACACCCACGGGAAGATATGGGGTGGTGCTATTCTTTACATCCGACACCACACGGAACCTCTACATAGTATATATTAAAACAAAGTTGGTTCCCGCCGTCTGACCCTCTGTACGCTTAGATATTTTAAACTACGGAACGGATTAAATGCGGTTTTCATCAATAGAGTAATTCAAGAGAAAGGTTTCTACATTAAAATCCGTTGCAAAGTTTAAAAGATACAAGTGTACAGACAGCGCGTTTTATGCTATGTAAAGAAAGAAGATTTTATTTTAAGATGTGACCTGGGCCTCAAGTCTGCTATTACAATAGTGTCAGAATGGTCTATCATTGATTTCATAATTGTTGATTTTGACAAGTTTGGTAATCTACTAATATGTATAATGGCGTCATTCTGACTTTCCATTGGTCAACCACTGACACGCCATTGAAACAAATGATATAGAATGGTAATCTCGTACAAAATGACAAATGAATGACTAACTTTAGGCGGTTTTCTGCTAAAATTTTGACAGTTCCTTTGATCAGTGACCTACCACTAGAACGTCATTGTGCAGCCATTGCTTTAAATTCGACCGATGATCGACCATTATGAATTTAGCAGATTACGAACTTTTAGCAAAATGACAATGGGCAATGGCTGTTAGAATGACGACATTATAAAAATAGCAGACTTGGCCCCCAGTAATGTAACACACATTAGACATATTGAATTAGTTTAACGTAATTCTATAATTGAATTAGGTATTAAGAGATTGTGGGTTGGCTCGTTCTGGCAGAACAAAGCTCAACAAGAGATTAATTTTTTTTTCAGAAAGATTGACATCGATTGACTGACACACTGTTACCATGTTTTTGTCCCACTGATCAAAACCTAATATTGTTGGTAAACCAAAGACTTTAGTTTTAGAACAGCTAAAATAATTTGTAATTAAGATACTTGACATGTGACGGTGTGCCATCCTTGTTCTTTTCTCTACACTTTGTGGAAGTTAGAGTAGTAAAGATACAGTTTATGAATACAATATCTGTCAGAGCGTTATCACGTGAATAAGGCGCCTTGACAGATGCGCGTTTAAGTTTTGGCTTTTAATTCAGGTCAGTCAACAGGCGAGTTTAATTCACTAATTATCTCAAGCAAAATTAGTGATGGTCAAGTTTGCATATTCAAGCTAACTTTAAAATAAGTTTCTTAAAGACAAACTTCACCGTACGGTCGTCGAATCGTAAGCAAAGTCACTTTTTCATACTTACAAGTATAAATGCATTGAATTAGGTAAATTCGAGTCTAGCAGTCCACGTCTGTCGAAGTTTAACTCAGATTATGATACATTTGCTTGCAAGTTTGCAGTTCAAGTATATTTCGAAGCTTCTAGGATATTACCGTAGTAGTGAGCGATTGGTTCCTGGGGTCCGTACGGAATTTGTTATTGCTTTTGTTAACTTTACCAATTATAACGCATGTTAAAAACCATCATCATCTCCCTAGCCTTTTCCCAACTATGTTGGGGTCGGCTTCCAGTCTAACTGAATGCAGCTGAATACCAGTGTTTTACATGGAGCCAAATTCACACGCCTATCTGACCACCACAACCCAGTCACTGGGTAACACGATACCCCTTGGCAAGACTGATTCTCAGTTTTTCTGGCTTCTGACTGCCTGTAACGACTATCAAAGATCTACGAATGACATGACCGCCGGGACCAACGACTTAACATGCTTTCCGAGGTACGAAGAAGTCTCGGTATGAATTGGATGGTCACCCATTCACGAACCAACCGCGGTAAGCGTAGTTCAACCATTATGACCGATCGATCCATACGGCTTTTACTTGGCCACGAGCAACTACATAGTTATAAACCATTTTTCGTTTTTGCCAGACACTTTATGTGGGTGTACCTTCAGCCACACATTTTACAGTTACGACCTTTTAAGCAAGTGGCGTGTCAAAGTCAAAGCATTATAATTCAATTAAACCATTTACGGGCACTTTTGAATTGTCAAGGAGTCGGTCAGTTAGTCAGAAAGTTGAAGCTAGTTGCTTGTTCCAAAACGTAGGTAGTAGGTCTCTATGGAGAAAAACGAGCAAGAAACTCAACGGATCTTTTAAATCAAGTTTTTTATAAAATACTGGTTACATGATTCTTGTTGCTTCTACTCGTATATGTGAAAACTATGAAGGTAATGGAGGAGTACAAAACAAAAAAGAAGCAATGTGGTATTAGTTTAATAGTTATAGGTATTTCTTTTTTATTATGAGTGTAAATATTGTACATTATTCACAAAATAAAGCTTCTTAAGTTTATCTTGGATATCTAACAAGTACATAAGATAAGATAAGATAATTTGATGTATTTTGTTACTTTTTTTTTCCATCTTAACTACCATATGCCTCTATCTGTTCTCAAAAGAATCATGGCAGGAATTGTACAAAAAATAATGAGTTTTAGAGAAGTTGAAACTCTAATTCTTACACTCTTGGGAACCTAAAGAGTGCCTTCAGGCATTTACAATATTTTTAAAACCTCGCAATAAAAATGAATGTTAAAATAAATAGCTTAACGAAAAGCTCATTATTTCAGAACAAAAGGGTGGCTGACAGTAACTGTGTCACAGACAGCCGCTGATTCGCATTTCTTACACTGAAATTGCATCGTTTTCTGGGAAATAATGTCATAAATAATGATTATTTTTTTCCAAACATTTGTCACATAACTTGTCTGCCAATTTAATTGATCCGTTAATGTCACTTGTCACTTCCTTTTTTTTATAAACACAAAATGGACAACAAAATTAAATGAAAAAGTGTTATTTTCATCTAGAAATATTTTAATAATCTACTCCTGGTAATGTGTTCTCCACATTGGAAAATATTTTAAGCCCTATAAATGTTTTTATTTTTCATACAAATTAATGAATGAATCTTGGCATGATTCTTTTAGCTATTCTAATATGACGGAAGTATGGCGTCTGTAGAATCTAAGTCCATTTCTGATACAAAAGAACACAACTGAACATAAAGAAACACAGTTAGCATCCAAATTAACAGTTCCTAATTGATATATTTAGAGCTAGAAAACCCGCCGTCATAACCTTCAACAAACCTCGAACACACTCGCGCGCGGTACGACACAGCGAACGCACGTATTGTTCTCGAGCGAAGAGTATTTTTTTTTCGGTCTACCTTACATAAAAGTATATCGTTATCATGAACGTAAATAATTCTGTTGACGGAAGTATTGAAGATGAAGGAGGGGGAGTTGTGATTGACCAACTATTAAGTGATGAAGAGGTGAATAATAGTGATGTTTTGGAGTCGAATATTCATCAAAATTTTGAAGGATGTCAGAATACGGAGCAAGAACAATTATCCCGTGCTGATAAACGCAGATTAAATAGTCTCACTGAGACAATAGAAATTACGGATAGTGATGGTTTTGTTCGCGTACAAACGAGAAAGGCAAAGAAACTTGCGCGTAGCTTGTCACTGACACAAAATTCTCAACAATCGGAGATAAATGAACCTGTGGAAATTTTTGAAATTAGTTTGACGTCAAAGACAGTTTTACCCAAACCAATAAGTATGGCTAAATTACTGAGATCACAAAATATCACAAACATACAAAGAATAAAATATAAAAATCCACATAAAGTTTTGTTGACTTTTGGTTCAAGAATAGAGGTTGATAAAATGATCAATTGTGAAAAATTTAAAGAACTGGGATATCAGTGCCAGTTTACTTTTGATACAAACTTGTCCTATGGGATAGTAAAACAAATTGAAGAGGAAATTACCAAGGAAGAGATAAAGGAAACTTTTACATGTGAACAGGAGATTTTATATGTCAAACGATTAAAACGAATGACAAATGAAGGGTGGAAAGATAGTGAATCAGTACGTTTTTGTTTTAAAACGGCCACCTTACCTTCATATGTTTACGCATATGGGTGTAGGTTTAAGGTGGAGCCATATTTCTTTCCAGTCACTCAATGCTCGGGTTGCTGGAAATATGGTCACATACAGCGATTATGCCCTATAAATCACGTGATTTGTCCAAAATGTGGAGAGGGACATGAGAATTGCGAAACCACAAGTTATAAATGTGTAAACTGTAAAGGTCCCCATATGTCTCTTGATAAAAATTGTCCGTCGTTCCATAAAGAGAAAGAGATAAGACTGATTATGAGCCAAGACAGTTGTACATATCAAAAAGCACTTCAACAATATTTACAAAAAAAGAAGGACTTCATCAACACAGATATGGTTACACTTTCAGAAAAGAATCTACTGTCTCTTAGCAATGAAACACCCTATAAAGATGCTCTTATAAAAAATACGGGCCCACAACAAGAAAAAGCAACAGAAATAATTGCAGAAAAAATACCTTATTCTGAAGAGAGCACAGAAGTACCTACATCACCTATTATCAGTAGAACAAATAGAAACCGAGCAAAACCCAAGTCCACGCAAAGAGAGCAGCAGGAAAAAATATTTCAACAGACAGTGGTTGATAAAGAAGCGGAAGAAATGCAGGTTGAGATTGAAAATACTGGTGAACAGACAAGAGAGAGAACAGAGAAGATAAAAGATAGCAGTTTGTTTTGGAAGAGGATATTACAGAAAGTGAAAGAAATTGTTTTTTCAGCTTCATCCTTAAGTGATACCATGAGAAGTCTTTTTAAGTTAGCCGTTAAAGAATGTACATTATTTTTTAAGAAGACAATGCGCGAAGGAGAATTGCTTGATAGATTTATTAGCTGTTTTATAGATGGCTAATACGTCAAAAATTTTTTTTTTGCACCTAATCCAATGGAATGCACAGAGTATAAGGCCGAAACGAAATGAGTTTGAAGCTATTTTAAGCCAGGAAAAAATTCACATAGCGATTCTAAGTGAGACTTGGTTGGAGCCAGAATCTACATTAAATCTAAGTGGTTATAACATATACAGGAAGGATCGAGATGATGGATATGGTGGTTTAGCAATAATTGTTCACAAATCAATTCAGTCGTACGTTTGTCCAATCAGTCTTACCAACACAGGAATTGAAGTAATGTGCGTTAAAATCCTAAACTGTAAGTACTTATCAAATATTATTTGTCCTTAAAGTAATGACAAAGAAACCACGCAGATATCCAACATCACAACTTTATGCAGACTGTAAGGTTTTAACTGTACGACAGCTATTTGTGCTTCAGTCAATTCTTAGGACACATCGCAGTCTGGCTCCCCCCGACCCTACTAAACGTAAACATATAATTCCCAGCAGCCAACATAAAACCAAGTTTGCAAGGCACCAATTTTACGTAATAAGTAAGCACATTTATAATAAAGTAAATAAAAAACTAAATATTCTCGGTCTCCCCAGGTTTAAGCTAAAACGTACAGTAATTGAATGGCTGCTAAAACAAGACTATCATGAAACAGAAACAATTTTAACCTACATCACTTAATAAACATCCTCTTTATGTAAACCACCTATTTTTCGCACACGCGCTAAACACTCCCACACCCATAACCCACTACAACATACATTCACTACACTTAACACTATCACAAAACTTCTCAAAATTTCCCACACACAATCATCAAACATTTGCTCTTAAAGAATTCACTCTTCACTTTCTCGCTCTCCATTCTCTAATACCACAAAAGTAAAAATGCACCCACTTGACACAGTCCACTGGCACGTCTGCCACAATATAATTATAAAAGCATACGCTATGGCCGGACACTGCCCCCTAAGATACAGGCCTAGCCTAGTTTAGGGGACAGGGTTGAACCTATTGTACTTTTCTAATGCTAAATTAAGAACACTAATCTGTATACAGTGCAATGTACTTGAACGTTGTGGTAATAAAACAATTTATTATTATTATTATTATTATTATTATTGCGATATATTGTACGTCTCCTGTACGTACTTCACAAGCGGACTGGGATTGTTTATTTTCTCAATTTATGCACAGTACTATGATAGTTGGTGATTTTAATGCCCACCACACGAACTGGTCTTGCAAAAATGATACACGGGGCAATCAGCTGTTTGATAGTTCAATCGAAAATGGTTTCGTTTCTCTAAATGATGGTAGTACAACTAGAAGTAAATATGTGAATGGTGTACTCCAAGAAACATCACCAGATGTCACTTTTGTTTCCACGGATTTAGTTATGCACTTTAACTGGCGGGTTTTGAATGAGAATTTGAGAAGTGATCATCTTCTAATAAAAATCACTTATAAATATCATGATGCTATTAAACTTTGTCCTAAACGTAATTTTAAAAGAGCTGACTGGTCTATGTATAAAAAAGAAATTTTAATGCGTATTGATTTGCTACCAAATTCTGAGGAGGTTCATAATATGTATAATGCTTTTGTTAGGATAATCAATGAGGCAGCTGACAAGAGTATCCCTAAAATTAAAGTCTGTACCAACCCACTACAAAATTTCACACCTAAACCTTACTGGACACCTGATTTATCTAAAATTATAGCAGAAAGACGGTTAACTTTAAAACAATTTAGGAGAAACCCCACACCTCAGAATTTAAACAAACTAGAAAATAAATATGCTGAGTCAAAATCAAAAACTAGTAAAGCTCGATCAGAAAATTGGCAGAAGTTTTGCAATGGATTGGATGATGCTTCTTCTAGCCCTGAGGTTTGGAGGAAAATGAGGTGGGTAAAAGGACGGCAATATAATAGATTCACTTCATCTACTGAAGACAAATTACATTTACTTTGTAACTTAGCTCCTGATTCTGTAATTACGCGACAACCACTATTGACATCGACAAACCAACTATTGGAAGGTGAATTTCATATGCAGGAGCTTCTGTGCTGTCTTAAAAAGAAAGATACAGCTCCCGGTGTGGATGAAATAACTTACTCTATGGTTTATAACTTACCTTGGTCAGCGAAAGAATACCTTCTTAAAATCTATAATGCAATTTTTAAGCAATCAGTTGTACCCGTGCAATGGCGTGATATTTTAGTTATCCCGATTCCTAAACCTGGTAGCCTACAGCTGGTAGTCGTAATTTAACACAAAAATTAAGACCAATATCGTTAATATCATGCCTTTGTAAGGTTTTTAATTTAATGATCACTAAACGTATTGAATGGTTTGTTGAAAAAAACAAAATTTTAGCCCCAGTAACAGTAGGTTTCAGGCGAAGTCATTCCTCGTTAGATGCTCTGACTAGATTAGTTTCATACATCCAGATTGGTTTTTCAAAAAGTTGCGACACGCTGGCCTGTTTTTTGGACATAGAAAGTGCCTACAATAATGTTTTAATTGATAAAGTTGTCACTATACTTGATGGTTTGTCGGTGGGTACTCGGGTCTGTAAGTATCTATGGGAATTTCTCAGTGAAAGGAGACTAAAAATTAAATGTGAAAATGATAATACTTTTATGGAAAGGTATACAAACAGAGGCCTAGCACAGGGTGATCCTATGTCGCCACTACTATTTAATATTGTAACACATAACATCTGTAAAGCCATTACAAACGTTACTGCTTCTCAGTATGCTGACGATTTTGTATTGTACACTAGAAATCAAAAATTACACGACAGTGTTATTCAAGTTCAGGAGTCAGTTAATCTCATTGTTGATTTGTTAGAAAAATTGGGTTTGAATATTTCGGTAAATAAAACTAAAATTTGTTTATTCACTAGAAGTAGGAAAGGTAAAGAACTAGACATTAAAGCACAGGGTACTTCTTTAGAGTTAGTTAATAATTACAAATATCTGGGTATGTGGTTGGATACTAAATTACTTTTTCATAAACATATAAACGAACTACATGCAAAAACACATTTTTTTTTAAATTTGTTGAGGATACTGGCTGGACCTACCTGGGGAGTACACCCAAAACATTTACGTAGATTATACATAGCCTTGATTCGTAGCAGGATAGATTACGCATCTTTTTTATATGATAATAGTGCCGAAAGTCATATTTCAAAGTTAAACTTGCTCCAAAATCATGCACTTAGAATTATCGGCGGTTTTATAAAAACAACCCCTATACACGTTATGGAGTGTGAGATCTGCATACCGCCATTGTTTTTGAGAAGGCAATACATTGCCTATAAATATTGTTTTAAGGCTCGCTCTTTTTCGAATAATCCCACCATTATTTTGTTAGAAGAACTAGAAACACTATGTGATTATAGATATTGGCAAAAGAAAAAGAAACCACTATTACCTACCGTATACACAGAGATTAAACACGAGAAAGTATTTGCCTCTTCCCCTCTAGGGATGTTTAATTTGGATATATGGACCTCTAATATAAAAATTAATGAAGTAATTTTAACCCATTTGGATTGCGTTAAAGCGTCCAAGGATTTGTATAATTATAGTCTACTGTTAAATAATATACTAGATGAATTAAATATCAAATATGCAGGATGGCAAAAAGTATTTACGGATGGTTCTAAGACTAAGGATGGTGTTGGTGCCGCCTATGTTAGTAATAGTTTAGGAGTAAGTGAGGGTTTTAAAATTTCTTCTGACATAAATATTATGTACGCCGAGCTATTTGCGATTTCAGAGGCCATATCTTCTATAAAAAATAGGTGTTTAAGATCTAAGAATGTTGTAATTTTTTCGGATAGCAAAAGCGCTTTAGAACACATAGCTCGCTCCGCCTCTGGCTGCAGAGGGACAGCGTTAGCTTATGTTATTCTTGATAGAATATATACCATGCCTAGTGATGTAACTCTGAGATTGCAATGGATTCCTTCACATGTTGGCTTGAGAGGTAATGAGGAGGCGGACATTTTGGCAAAAAGATCTTGTACAGACGGAAGCGAGGTATTCATAACTCCTGATTACTCAGAATATTGTTCACGGTTCAAGACAATATGGCAACGAAAGTGGAGGGAACATTTTGATATTAGATCTCGAGAGAAAGGAATATGGTATAGAACTATGCAATGTGAGCCTCCTCGGATACCGTGGTTTGCCGATATTAAATTGGGTAGGCAATTACTTAAAATAGCTTTTAGAATACGATCTGGACATGTACCACTAAGAAAATTTACCTTTTTAATGAAGAAATCCCTTTCACCTAACTGTATTGTTTGTGATAAACCAGAAGATGTCCAACACCTCCTTACGGAGTGTATTCGCAATAATTTTGAAAGGCAACATTTATGTAAAAACTTGAGATTAAATGCACTAGATTTAGGTAAATTTCAATGTATTCTGGCTTACCCTGCAAGCAATAAAGCTAAGCTTATTTATAAATTTATATCTAATAGCCTTAAGAAAATTTTGTAAGTAACTTGCTTAAGTATAAGATGGGGCTGACATGACCTGCTAATGGTTGCAAGTCCCTAATAAATAAAGAGAAAAAAAAAAAAACCTCGAACACAATTGCGGGTCTTGATATTCCGGGAAAACAGTAAGCCAAGGCAGAGAGATATATCGATATAATTTTGCATTTTTGCCGAAAATTCGAAAATCGAACGGCAAAATGAAAAATTGTCACGAGTTTTGGAAATTTACATGTTTCCCGTTCTCGAATGGATTCCCGAAACCCGAGCTCATCTTAAGTGCAGTCGTTCCCTTTTGGGTCGAGTGCCACTTTCAAGCGTTATTGTCACCTTGATATCACGCTCTCTTTGCTCACTAAACTGACGAACGATCTCTAAGGAGGATTCATAAATAATAGATAGGTGGAAACGCACAACTATTTCTTTCATGCTTTATTTTTAGATAAGCAAGTATGATATGACAGCCATATTTTGTTCGAAAACAGAATAGAACCGGACTTATTTATGACTTCAGTTCAATGCCTACCCTGATCTTAAAGCCTAATGCTCTAAACTATGATGAACACTAGAGCTGATCGATGTCCCATAACCTCGATTTCAATTCGTAAATCATTTCAGACGTCCACTGTTGAACATAGGCCTCCCCCGTCGAACGCCACAACGATCGGCAAACTGCCGCTTCCATCCACCGGTTACCCGTGACCTTGACGATGTCGTCGGTCCATCTGGCCACTCAAGAACCTTTCTTCCCCATTGGTTATCGGTTCTTCGAATCATTTAGTGTTATTAAATTTTCTCATAAATTAGATTATTAAGATAATATTCTCAGGTAGAGCAGAGGAGAATATTTCACACCCACATTTCGCCAGTTCAACAAGCTTAGGTAATAGTCTTACAACAATAATTGAAACTTACAACATATCAGCTAGAAGTTGGTTTCTAGTTGTTCTTAGTAGTTAAAACAACTAACGACCAAGAACAACTAGAAACAAACCTCGTTTAGTCAATTAGAAGGCAAACAAAAAAGAGAGTTTATTCACACTTATTGTCATAATATAACATTTTCTGTAATGTTTTTACAGACATGTCTTCATCTCTGCATCAGCCATTTCTGTCTCAGGTCTTTTGGAAGAAATTTCTTAATAAGCAGCCTTTCTATTCTCGTTTCCTTCGTCTGTTATGTGTATGTACCTAAATAAATAAATAACATAAAAGTATTTCACAGAAAACCCTCCTGCGCTCTGCAGTGATTCTAATCAGATTAAGGATAAATTCTCAATTGAGTTAGCAAGGAAAACGACCTATAGGTACCTAGTAACACTTCCTCACACCCTTTACTTGAATTAGTTATACCGCTCTCACCTACTTTAATTAATGTAAGTAAACCAGTAACAGTACTCGGTTACCAAATGTGAACCTGCGTCAGTTAGGACACGGAGATAATCTGGGCTTATATACGTCACTGTGTACCTTATATACCTAGTCTGCAAATAAGTCGTGAAAGCCACGATCCTAATCCGTTCCCTCTTTTATATAAGACGTTTAATTAATTATGAAGTTTTTGCGCCATTCACTAAGATTAAGTAGAACGAAGGCAGGTTCTAATGCCCCGTCAAATTAGCATTTAAACTACGCTAAGTTGGTACATATTTTAGAAATTCTACTATGATCTTGAACTTGATAAAAAATGTTATAAGGAAGGGCAAAATCTGAAATTAAATAAATTGAGACCTCTGCCTTTGTGAATAGACTCTTTATTGTATATCAGCGATGAAGGGTTATTTCTTAGGTCGAATACACACAGCTAGGTGCTTCACCTAATGCTACGCTGATACGTGTCATGCTCCTAACAATTTCCATATGATAGTTCCGTACAATTAAAAATTATAATAAATATTATTAACTAATTAATAATGCTACTTTCTATCCTATGCCCATTTAAGTTGTATATTCAAATAGTCAATGCACGTATTTTTGTGAACATAAACATTTTTCTATTCTTTCGTGGAATAGGAAGAAAAAATGTATTTGTTTGAGTCATAAGGCATGGAT
The DNA here is from genome assembly GCA_947361185.1 of Charanyca ferruginea. Classification (NCBI taxonomy): domain Eukaryota; kingdom Metazoa; phylum Arthropoda; class Insecta; order Lepidoptera; family Noctuidae; genus Charanyca; species Charanyca ferruginea. The sequence goes on from OX376056.1 coordinate 34,656,142, forward strand.
GGAGGCCAAGTTGTATTTATTTACGATAATTCTTAATTACACAATTTTTTTTTGTAATCATCATCATCATATCGTCCTATTGCCGTCCACTGCTGAACGTAGGCCTCCCCCAGAGATCGCCAACCAACCCTGTATTGGGAAGCCCAAATCCATCCGCTACCAGCCACCTTCTTCAAATCGTCGGTCGGTGTCGGTCATCGGTCGGTCATCGGTCGGTCGTCGGTCGGCCGTCGGTCGTCGGTTTTATAATATAAAATAATATTAGTCCGTACTGTCTTACTGCTAGGCAAAGGCCTACTTTCGTTCCCACCATCTGTCTTGGTTTTGCGCTACGTCTTGCCAATTTTTAAGGCAGCCGTCCACTAAGTTCCGTCTTCTCTTTCGTGGTCGAATGCGGGCTCTACTCGCCAATTCAGAAAAAAAAATTCAGTTCTTTTTAGAATTAGCGGTTGTTACAAAACCTGACAATTAGTCTTACCAAGGGGTATCGTGTTACCCTGTTACTGGGTTGTGGAGGTCAGACAGGCAGTCCCTACATGTAAAACACTGCATCCAGCTGCATAATAATGTAGTCTGATGTTATATTTATATAGTATTATTTATATTATATATTTATAGTATTTTATTTTTATATCCTTGTAGTTTAGCTTAGTCTTAATTTAATTATTTTTTCTGTTACACCTACCACTGCTTGTCTCTGCATCACCCAAAGGTTGACTGGTAGAAAATGCCTATGGCATTAAGTCCGCCTCTGTACATTGTGCTTAAAGTGTTAATAAATAAATAAATAAATAAATCCAGTTAAACTGGAAGTCGACCCCAACATATTTGGGCATTGGGAAAAGTCTAGGCCTGTGATGATAATCTCGTAGTACTGTTCTGTCCTGACACATTTTTTCTAAAAATAGCATTAAAATAATAATAATATGTGGGCCATTTTCATACACGGCCATCTGACCCTAAACTAGGGAGACCCTGTACTATGGGTGTCAGACAGCTGATATACATACACAAATACATTTTTTTTTAATACATACATATATAGATAAATAACACCCAGACACAAGGCAAACACAAATGCTCATCACACAAATGTTTACCCTGGGCGGGAATCGAACCCGCAACACGCTGCGCAACAGTCGATCGCTCAACCACTGCGCCAACCGTGTCGTCGCATTACACAATAACTTATCAATTTGGCATAATTTCAGCGCTTAACCCTACTCAATAAACTTAAGCCAACCATAAAAAACAATCCTTTCATTCAATCGCCTTTTCCATATAAAAACACAAACTTTCCCTCGAACGCCAAAAACACTATTTTCCCGTAATGCCCATAAAGTTGATAAATCCATATTGACATAGCCATTTATTCGACGACGCCTGATTAAAGCTATCAATAAGCCGCTTGCGAACTCAAAGACCTTTCCAATCCTTCCATATTTCACGGATGGTAGGTGCACTTTACTTATTGTTTTTGTTGTGATGTTTACGTATGGACTTGACTGTAGTGCATGACGTACAGTCAACAGCAAAAGTAGATGATCAAAATCAGAAATTCAATAGTAATGAACGGAATTCGCGTCAGAACTGTGTGGCATCGAAGTGATTCAAAAGTATGTGTGTGACAATCACATACTTTTAATAAATAAATTAGTAATAAATTATATAAATTAATGTTAGTAAATTATTATTGAGTTTCTGATTTTGATCATCTACTTTTGCTGTTGACTGTGTACCTACTTTTGTAAATTGAGTCGATTACTAAGAGATTAATAACTTAAAAATTTGTCGATGAATCAATTATTATAATTGATTGTTTTATCCTCGAAACGTGAATATTGTTACACATTATAGACTGAGATAAACGGATTAACTGACTATGAATGTAGCTGGGTTCGTCCGACTAGTTTCGCTGGCATACTGGCACCTTGTGTCCGCAGAAACGCGACGGGCGGCGTGTCATACTGTGGAACTCCAAGTTAATCCGTTTTTTTCAGTCATGAGTCATGAATAATTGATTGATCAAAAACAGTATTACATTTTTGTCCACTGTATGACTCGAACTAAATATTGTTTTGAATATAATACTATTCTGAGTCTGTAGTAGTATATACTATTATTAGTGAGTCCAATTCATTATTATCACACATAATATGTGCACGCTGAAATTCGCCGAGATTTGACGCGACGCAGTGCCGTGGCGGACTTCGACACGCTTTCGTGCGTATACACTATACCTTAGATGAAGTAAATAAGTTTGATATTGTGTCACTATGACGTTTCGGTGTGAACTAACCCTAAAAATGGTGTAACAACCCATTTGCAATTCTGTTCAACCGTATAATAACGTTTTAAATTTTCATTCGATTAAAAAAATAGTTTGTGATCGTAATAAAAATAAAAGTTGTGCGTGCAAAACGTTTGTAACAATTTTATAGAGAGATCTTTTTTACAGCTGAATAAAAAAACAAATGGAAAAATATACCGATTAATCGGGGAATACCGAAATTTTTCAAAGTGAAATAACCGAAAGCGTAACTGTTATTTCAATGTTAAAATTTTATTTTAAAGGGACATATAGGTACGTGCTGAACTGTTTTGTATGCACACAAATCGAGTCCATTTCAATTTTAATACATATTCCACGACCAACTCTCTTTTTTAAAACATATAGGATTTTGTTTAAGTGTCCGCCGAATGTCTTACAAAACCGAATAAGAGCCAACAAAAAGGCTACGTGTGTTATTTACAAAATCGTTTAGCATTATTTCTGGTCGAGAACAAAATCATCAATCTATAGACATATAAAAATTTCAGTACCAATGTAATATTTTTTTAAATAAAACGATACACATTTATTATACGACATGACTTTCATTTTGTTTATAAATGTCATATATTTAGAATAAAAGTTCTGCCTACGTTGGATCTCTATATCGCAAGGTCAAAATTGCTTCTTTTAGCATTCCGAGCGAGTAAAGAAGCAAGCAAAAACTAGCGCGAAAATAAATCTAACTATACGGAACGAGAAATAAGCGATTTTGTAAAAAAATCGTCAAGAGATATAATTAGAATAACTTTCGTGACGTTCGTGTTTTAGAACCTACTTACGTGTTTATTTCAAAATGTGGGAGTGAGGTACATTATATTAAATTAATTAATTTAAAAATAATAAGTTGGTGGTGGCTGGATGCGGAAGGCTGAGGACCAGGAAAAATGGCGCGGCATGGAGGAGGCGGACCATTACCACCAACCATTTATTTTCAGGTAACAAAGACCCATAGAAAAATACCTTAACTTAAGTATACATATAACAATATAACAATTGTGTTAGTAAATAAAACTTAAAACTATGTTAGTATCACTTAGTTGCACTAAGTCTTTGCACGTTCCGGTGGCACTTGGCCGCGAAAGCGGCGGAATACCACATCCTGAGGCCAAAAGCTTTCATCCAACACCTGAACTCGAACTCATTATCACTATCATTACAGCAACAGTGGACTACTAACAAGCTGAACTGATGATGATGTTATGATGCAATTTCGCCCGTGATGTTTCAAGGGATCAGTGTGGTAGTTAGACACAGGTATAATATTATTACATCAATATTGAAATATTTTTTTGTCAATCGTCAAAATTATAAAAATCTGTCGGCAAAATGGTTCCGGTATGTTATTCTTTTTAGTACAAAACATTCTTTAACAACTTTTCCATTCTCTCTTAACTTAGACCACAGAATAAAGAAACATTCTAGAGGCGTCAAAGAAAAATCGTAACAATTTATTTGGCGGGGTCGCCTCTGAATAGAGAGAATTTTCGCTGTCCCACCATTACGACGCTTTTCACTCACAACGTTGTATTATGTAATCTCCATCATTAATTTGTTTCGTTTTAAAATTTGAGCCTCAACTTCAGACAACTTTTAAACCTTGTGGTCAGTAATAAAAGTTAAACAGTCTTTTTGCTAGATGGGTCATTTATTTTAAGGGCTGTCTCGTTTAGCAAAGTCGTCAAGTAAATACAGTACATAGCGGTTACTATGGCACATTTAGATTTAGAATAAGTTTGGCTTTGTATAGCTCTGTCCTTGTCACGCACAGCTCTCCTTCTAAAACTCGATCTGTTAACGCCTGGGTACGTACATACCTACAAGTAGTTTCTGAATGATCGATTTTCACGTGTCCTAGATAACTTGACGCTCTAATGAGTAATAGTGTAGGGCTGTCAACTAAGACGGTCTTTGGACATGTTATCTGAGGCTTAAAGGAGTTCACAAGAATACATATATGTAAATTATAAATAAACAGATCTTGTAGTGTCACTACTGTGATAACGGTATTATGTAAAGACTGAAAGCTGTAAGGGGCTCAGCTCTTTACTATGCTGGTTGCACGATTTTTCTCGCTAGCAAGATTTTTCTCAAAGCCAGCCAACTCGACGGACGAATAAGGCGAAAATCAATGACTAGAATGCTGAACCTTTTTTTTATATAAATTAAATATTCATTAAATATTCATTTAAAATTCTGTTTATGAACATCGTGGCGTAGTATACAAAAATATTTCATAGATATGTCACCCCTCAAAGGATATCTGAGTCAGCGCTCATTTTGAATGTTTAACGCACCATTTGACGTTGCCGTAGACAATATTTTCAAGTAAGACACGTCAGCCATTTTGTCGTTACCATAACGTTTGATCAAAATATTGCTTGTATTGTTCAAGTATTTTCTTAGCTATGTGTAAAATAAATGGTAGCTGTCTTGTACCTACCATTTTTTAACGTAAATAAAAAAGATGTTTTTTAGTTACTAACAACAAATGAAATGGTTTCTACTATGTAGGAATTTATATTGTTTTATACTTACAGTGTTGGCTGGTGTTAAATCATGGAGATAGAGATTTAAAGCCGTAATATTCCGGGCTCAAATTTTGTATTGACCGTAGTACTATTCCATCTCTCGCACACTATTTTGTAGTAATTTTATTATGTCTCTAGTGATAATTATGTGTTCTATAATTTGTGTCAAACTTGTACTTTTCTTAATAAATTATTATTATTATTATTATTATTATATTCCTAAACTATAAATCTATTCCGTATGGTGTCGGACGTAAAGAATAGCACCATCCCATATCTTCCCGTGGGTGTCGTAAGAGGCGACTAAGGGACTCACCAGAGAATGGGCAGCAGCGTTCTCTGTGCCTTTGTAACAACCATACTGCTATCGCCAACCCGCCTGCCAAGCGTGGCGATTATGGCAAAACCCCTCATTTCTTGGGGGAGGCCTATGTCCAGCAGTGGACGTCTTTCAGCTGAAATGATGATAAATCTATAGTAGGTACCCTACGGATATCTATGCTAGGTACCCATACATACATTAAAATCGTAGGAACGTATATTAATGGTATAAAGTGGTAAAGTTTGTTTGTTTGTAAGAGGTAATCTTTTTTTGTGGTTATCATCTGCAATCAGTCGCCAAACAGAGCAGCATGGCCTAAAGTCTTGCTGTCTACTCAAAGCACGTGGTTTTTTTTTAGCCTCATAACCACGTTGGCATTGTCGAGCAATCCAGAAGCAAGTGGATTGAGGTGATGGTGGTAAGGGGTAATCTCTGTAGTACCTACTAGTACAATTACAAAAAATCCTTTACCGATAGAAAGGTATTGTCACCAAAGGAGAAAAGTAACCAGTCGTTGGATATAGTTGAAGTTGTTTAGAAACCAATGGATGTGTTTTTGGTGACTGTACACTATTACCATAGCATATATATAGAAGTATACTCTACTTCCAAAGTCGCGGACAGAAGCTAGCAGAATATAAAAACAAAAGAATGTACAAATTATAATTGTTGGAGCGCCTGTTGGATTCGTCGAGGCAGCGAGCGACGATGCGTCCTTTTTTAGTTTTTAAGTTAGGTACTTATTATAATAATAATTGGCTAGTCATTAGCACTTGTGTCATTACACTGTTAATACACGTTAACCAGTATTCCATTTTAACCTCTTTTATTTTACCGCAAGTCCTGTTTGCTCCCGTACATGGTCCTTTATCGAGCCGGATTGTGGTATTCTTCAAGTTAATTCGAAGATTAATAAAATCAGCGACATTTGAAAACGGAAATAATTGACCTGGACTTAAGAGGTTATGCGCCGGCAGCGTGGAATTTGGACTGAGTACATATTATCTTCACGGTGGTAAGTTATATTGGAAAATATCATCACCCAACACTCGTACAGGTTGTATCTAACGGCGTACGGCGTACGGTTGTTGTGTATGTATATCAGCTGTCTGACACCCATAGTACAGGGTCTCCCTAGTTTGGGGTCAGATGGCCGTGTGTGAAAATGTCCCCACATATCATATTATTATATTATATTAACTTTAATTATAAGTTAAAAAAAGGTTAGTGCATTTTAACTGTATTCATTTAGATTATGTTCATGGAGTAGGTACCTTTTTGCATTTTGAATGGTTTCGTTATTTTCGTATGTTACGCATACAATAAGCGACAATTGTTATTATATAATACTTTAAATAAGTATAGTAGGAATTTTTCACTACATTTATATAATTTGTATTGTTGCATTAGAGCGATAACTATTCAGTTAACCTTTTCACCGCCACGGACATGTATAGAAGTTTCGGATTTCCGTGCCACCAGCGCCACGACTTCATTAGAAGTTCTTCATTTTTGTAGTCTTAAAAAATCAATTAACTTTGTTTAAAGACTTTGTTTCTTGTTTTTATTTAATATAGCACTGTCTAAAGCCCCGTTTTTTGTATTTTTAAACACAAAAGAATCCCTCATTTGTCTTAAGATCAGCAAAAATGAAAACTCCAAAAATAAAGTATGTGCCTTGCACGCCAAGGACTTGATATCAAGTGGGCCAGTGATGTGACTCGAAATTTATCTCCTTTTCATTTCGCCTGTAGAATTTTTTATTAATACTAAGATCGAAAACAATTTGAGGTCAGTATAACATGAATTTAGTTAACGACTTTATAACAAAAAGAAAATTGACCAATTTCGACCTTCAGATGGGTGCTGATCCGGATTGAAATAGTTGTTAATTTTCTTTATCAATCCTTGTCGATAATTATATTCACATCTCTACAAAATAGTTAGTTGTCAGTGTACCGAGCGCCACGAACTTCTATAGAAGTTGTTCTTTGTCGTCATAGACGTATGGATGTCAAGGTCATTTTGATACTAGTGCAGCACTAAACGGATGAAGGCGCACGCATCTTTCTTTCCTCGTATTGCTTGTGACAACAATATTGTTGACCAAATAAATAAACAAATGCAAAATGAATAAAGAATTAGATTCGGATGAGCTTTTAAAAGTTTGCAAGGTATGGAATTTGATTCGGAATGACTAAAAAATAAGGTCATTCTTTTTTGCGGGTATAGTTTTGCTGTATTATTTATAAGTTATATATTAAGAACTTCCGGAGGCGAGTAATTGTTTAATCTATGGCCGCGTCTGCGTGATGAATGCCGCACGGAGCGACGCTAATGCACGCCCGCGAGCGCGCGCTATGTTTCGTTTACAAATAAAATAACTAGGTGCTGTATAAAATAACTCGTTTTGTTTATAAACAGCTGAGCTTCGAATGTTTCACTTTTCTTATGGATCACTGTTGGACAACTCACCACTGCTATAAGAGCTTTTTAAATAGTATACATAATTACCTACTTTCCATTTCCAGAAAACATGTAGAAAAACACTAACACACAAAATTCCGCTTAGATACGGTAATAAACGTTTACTGAAGTATTTAAGTAAAAAACACAAAGATAGAAGTGAAAGAAAGAAAGACCATAGGCGACATCCTTAATCAGAATTGATTTTACCGTGCCCTGACCGCCAAGAGCTTGATATGAAGTCAACGGATGAGGCCATGAAACAAATAGAGATGTACCATATTTCTTATAGCTTTAATTGAATCATGAATTTATTTCTTTGATACTTACAATTTATGTTGTTATTTTTTACAAAAAATACTGTGAAATAATGTGTTGGCGATTGCCGCACTCTCTTTACAAAGTTAAGGGTGATCTCACCGGAGCGGCATGGCGGCCCTCGGCGAGACGAAGTGCTTGCGCTGCTGTATCCTGAGCCGGATGTAAACACCCATAAGCTAGACTCAAAATTCAGCGTGAGAACATAAACAAGAACAGCGTTGTGATTATTGTATTAGGATTATATGTACTGGACTTTTTGAGAGACCTTCGTGAGAAGCAGTCGCTTCATGATTTTTAATGTACCTCTTGCTGTAATATTGTTTAAAGCTAATATAGTGTTATAATTGATACGCAGATCATCATTACAGATTAGATTATCATCATACGTCATTGGATACGCAGATGACAGCACAGTTGTAGAGAGTTACATATCCAGCGCACGTGCCAGTGCGGCTGAAATCCGGACTCACAGGGAGTCCATGGTCGAGCGCTTAAACTTGTCCCTCAAGGCTGTCTCCGATTGGGGCGATGCCAATCTGGTCGAGTTTAATGCAGCCAAGACCCAGGCGTGTCTTTTCTCTGCCAAGAAGAGGCCTTTCAATCTGGCCCCTGCTTTCCGAAATGTATCCGTTCCGATCACCGACCATCTTAAGCTTCTTGGCGTTACTTTGACGTCGAGTCTCAATTTTGGGTCATACATCGAGTCAAAGGCCCAACTAGCTGCCAAAAAGCTAGGAGTCCTCGCAAAGGTGCGAAGGTACTTCACGTCGGAACAGATGCTGAACCTATACCAAGCACAAGTTCGATCGTGCATGGAGTACTGTTCGCACCTCTGGGATGGATCTGCCAAGTACCAGCTGGAGGCGTTGGAAGTTATTGAAAGACGTGCCAAGAGGCTTATAGACAACGACTTCCTGGTTAAGGCTAAGCTCCAAAGCCTTGAACACCGCCACGCCGTTGCCAGTCTATCGGTCTTTTATCGGGTCCATTTCGGAGAGTGTGCTTTGGAATTGCACAACTTAATTCCCCCATCCCCATTCCATCACCGGACGAGCAGGGATACGGCGAAGCGTCACCGCTATACGGTGGAAGTTCCACGGTCTCGAACCAAGCGCTTTGACTCCACATTTATTGTGCGAACTGCCAGACTGTGGAATTCACTGCCCGCCTCTCTATTCCCCGATACATATAATCTGGGTATCTTCAAGGCACGAGTGAACCGGTTTATTCTAGGCAAGCGTGCTCCACCTTAGGCCGCATCATCACTTAAGATCAGGTGAGTTGCGGTCAAACGCAAGCCTATAACAATATAAAAAAAATAATAATAATAATAATACGTATAGAGTTGTTTCAATTAAAAGTGATCTAAATAATAGTTAAAATCAGAAGTGGTACGTGACACCCACACATAGCTAAGGGTAAACAAAGTAAGCGTAATAAACGCCAAAAACAAAAAACAAAACGCACACGTTCAAGCTCAAGTTGTGGCAGCAGCAGTAGTAGTGCCAGGACTCCGTCACCTCCGCCGAAACACAGGAAACAGGTATCACGTAAGGCTGATACCTCAACTGTGAGTACGAGTAACACTTTGAATAATATTATACCCGAGTTCGATCCGCTGAGAGACGATGTAAACGCTTGGCTTAGTATTATCAGGTCCTATGCTCATACTTTTACATGAACTGATAAAATTACCCGTTATCAAGCTCTTAACAAACTAAAGGGTTCCGCAAAAGTGTGGTATGACTCACTGTAACGATCGGATAGTCATTGGCCTATGTGGAAATGGAAGGACTGGACACGTAAGTTGGTTTCCAGTTTTCAAATCCGTCGGAATATGTTTGATCTATTAAAAGATATTATTAACAAAAAGCCGTCGGAAAATCAGTCTCTTTACGAGTTTTATTTTGAACAAAAATGTAAAATAGATCGTTTATCTTTGGAATTTACAGAACAACATATTATCTCTATTATTGTCGGAAATATAGGAGACAGTGGTATAGGCGCATCGATTGAAGCGAATAATTTTTTTACATGCGATAGTTTAGCTAGTTTCTTACATGGTCGAACTTACACATCAAAAAGTATAGACAGATAGGTGCAAACACAAGCTATAGTCAGACGAAATCGATCAGTCAGAATCAGATCTGCGACCACGAGCTCAGCGACTGTGCCCTCAGCGAACGTAGTGGGCCAAGCTGCTTCTGTTAGCAATAACCAAGACGTCAGCCAGGCACAAGGTCGGAGGCAGATCGAGTGTTTTCTGTGCGGCGGTAACCATAAACGACATCAGTGTGATGCAAATAAATGTGATTATTGTGAAAAGCGAGGCCATTTAGAATCTACATGTTACCATTAAAAGAACGCGGTCAAACCAGAGAAACAAGAAACTAAATGTATTACAACCCCTGACCCACGAAATGATAATTAACGTAATTGATTCTCAACCAATTTAACGCAGGCCCTTTAGATCTTCTTAAGCAGACAGAAAGATAATTCGCGAAATCGTAGATTAATTTTTGAAAAATAATATTATACGTGAAAGCAAATCACCAATAAGAAAAACTGGCCAAGTGCAAGTCGGACTTGCGCACGAAGGGTATCGTAAGTACCATTATCTATACAGCATTAGATATCGAGCAAAAAACGGCAAAAAAATCACGTTAGTTGTATGGGAGCCCCCCCTAAAATACTTATTATGTTATTCTGTTTTAGTATTAATTTGTTATTATAGCGGCGACAGAAATACATCATCTATGAAAATTTCAACTGTCAAGCTATTACCGTTCATGAGATACAGCCTGGTGACAGACAGCCAGACAGACAGATAGGCGGACAGTGGAGTCTTACTGATAGGGTCCCGTTTTTGCTCTTTGGGTACGGAACCCTAAAAATGGAGAAAAAGACTGCATTGATTATCGAGCGCTAAATAAGATAACGATTAAAAACAAATATCCAATGCTGCGCATTGAGGATCTTGTAGATAAGCTTCGGGGCTATAAATGTTTTACCAGTTTAGATTTTAAAAAGTGGTCATTATGAAATAATAATGCAAACTCAACCTATAAAAAAAAAAAAAAAAAACAGAAACTGAGATGATAATGTCAAAAACGGAAGCGGATTGGTTGCTTTCGGTGATGACAAGATGCCGAATTACAACGTATTCAGGCAATTATAGAATCAGGAGAGGCCGAGAAAAATAAAGATGTTTTTAACAGATATGTTGTACTCGGTGGTACAATTATTTACAGAAGAATAATCCGTGGTCGCCGATGGGTGGTTCTAAAGAAATGCATTTGGTAAATAATTTAATGTGACCATGACGACGTGGGGCATCTCTCTGTTGATAAAACTCGTATTCTGTGAATGACGCAGTGGATTACATAATTATTAGTTTTATAATTTCTACTTTTTATATACCATTATTATGTAGTTGTTACTAAGTTGTTCCAAATAAAACAGTAGAACGAGTAAACAATCAGTATTGATTAAATAGAATGCGACATATCATAAAGAAATACATTAAAAACTGCATAAATTGCATGTATTTGAAGAATAAAGGCGGTCCAAAAGAAGGAGAGTTTTGCCATTGAAAAAGTATGGCCCAGCCTTTTCACACCCTTAATATAGATCTTTTAGGGAATTTTGTTACGGTTAAAGCCAAAATAAATATTTATTGGTCATCGTACTTTTACAAAATTTGTGTTTATTTTGGCCGTTTGTACAACCAAATCTTCTTGCGTAATCAAATAATTAGAGACGATTTCTAAGACATTTGGAAATCCTCATAGAATTATTACAGACGATAGGTGGAATTAGTGCATTAAAGCCTTACAAGATATTATAAACAGTCCAATTCACAAGACAACGAAAACTATTCCTACTAAAGTTTTTCTCGGATAGACAGCGGGCATAGGGTGGATGTAAACGAATTACGTGAGAGGGCAGAGACAAACATTAAGTTCAATGCGGAATCACAAAAACAACGATTTGATAAAAACCGTACAAAAGCAAGAGTTTACGTTGTAAACGATCTCGTACTCATTAAAATATAGAGTCAGATCAATGACGGGCAAAGTCGGAAGTTGTTACCTGTTTACAAACACCCTTTCAAGTGGGGAATGACAGATGTAAGGTGACGAATGTAAAAGGCAGTGAAGGGAGCATTAAAAAGTATACAGGCGTAACCGCTGCTGAGAACATGAAACCATGAATACATATTGATGATTGGGAGATGAATTAAACATACGTTCTAACTTAAACCATTTCTGCCCGTGTTGGCGATGAAGGTAATTTGAAATTTTTCGTAGGCGTATGTGCGAGTCAAGATAAAATGTTTTGAGTAATAATTATTGTTCTATATTTAATTGTAAATTACACATTAGTGGTCGAGTGGTAAGTTCATATAAAGAACGAACTTGGTACGCTTAAGTGAGGCTACATGCCCTTTAAGTGCAAGTGGTTCTGGGACGAACTTGGTACGCTTAAGTGAGGTTACGTGCTCTTTGAGCGCAAGTGGTTCTAGGACGAACTTGGTACGCTTAAGTGAGGTTACATGCCCTTTGAGTGCAAGTGGTTCTGGGACGAACTTGGTACGCTTAAGTGAGGTTACATGCCCTTTGAGTGCAAGTGGTTCTGGAACGAACTTGGTACGCTTAAGTGAGGTTACATGCCCTTTGAGTGCAAGTGGTTCTGGAACGAACTTGGTACGCTTAAGTGAGGCTACATACCCTTTGAGTGCAAGTCAAAGTGAGTCGAACTTGGTACATTTAAGTGAGGCTACAGGCCCTTTGAGTGCAAGTCGAAATAAGGCAAACTTGGTACGCTTAAGTGAGGCTACAGGCCTTTCGAGTACAAGAGTGGTCAAATTCGAATTTTAATAGTATCGCTTTAAGCGCACATGGTATATTGTTATTGAAGCCTACTTCAGATACACTATGAAATAAAGTGTAATTAAAGATGACAGTTAAGACCCAGAACATTCGATCCACAACCAATGCATGTGCGACTAGCAAGCTGATAAATGATTAATAATTTGTGTTTCAGCATTTTATCTGAACTCGTGGGGTACCTGGTGGGACAGGCACCTGCTAGGACGGCCGTGTTGGCGATTGCCGCACTCTCTTTACAAAGTTAAGGGTGATCTCACCGGAGCGGCATGGCGGCCCTCGGCGAGACGAAGTGCTTGCGCTGCTGTATCCTGAGCCGGATGTAAACACCCATAAGCTAGACTCAAAATTCAGCGTGAGAACATAAACAAGAACACCGTTGTGATTATTGTATTAGGATTATATGTACTGGACTTTTTGAGAGACCTTCGTGAGAAGCAGTCGCTTCATGATTTTTAATGTACCCCTTGCTGTAATATTGTTTAAAGCTAATATAGTGTTATAATACGTATAGAGTTGTTTCAATTAAAAGTGATCTAAATAATAGTTAAAAAATGCAAGTACAGAAATATTCAATCAGTTTTTATTTATATTCGTAAAGGAGTTGTTCGATTTTGGGCCACCACTATGTACACTACATAGATGAATAAGGAAAAATAAGGGGATTTCCATAAAAATACAAACATATTAATTTGAAGAAGAGTTTAGGTGTAAGAAATGATTATTTGGGAAGAATTTTTAATATGATAACCCAATTTTTAGGACAGCCATGACGTTGCGTTTGACAGTTTTGGACAGTTTGACGTTTGACAGTTTGTGACATTAGCGACTTTCTTTGACTTTGTCTTTGAATGATTGAGTCGTGTTCGCGCGCGTTGGTTTGGATGTGTTTCGAAGTTGTCAGTGATTGTTTTTGTTTTGTAGCTTACTACTACGGATATTGATTGAATACTTCTCTGTTGACCCCCGGCTTTGTTATATAGTTTCTGATTCGCCTGTGATTTTAATTACGTCGTTTATGGTAAGTATATTCTACAATAACAAGTTCACATTCAGGTATGTCCCCTATAACCTATGTATTGCCTTGTTTTTTCTAAATCCTTTTTCTATCAGATGTTTTCTTCCCTTGTTCCATAATCTAACAGATTTTAACTCATTAATTCCAGTTTATTAACAATGGCGTGCCTATAATGCAACTCTGTAATAGATGAAAATGAACAATAATATGTTGCCGATGATAGGGGTCCAGAAATAATTTCGTTCATCAAAGGGTATCTTCATATCGGGTAAAAACATTTTATTTATTTCTATTCTGTAACATATCTATGAAAACTGTATAACCTCTTATTTGTTTTGTTTTAGGTTGGGGTAATGAATGGGGTAATGTGCTCACAATGTTTTGACGTTATAATGCAAGAAATGTTTTGTGATAATCATGAACTCCAGCATCGCCATGATAGTCATGTTTGTGTTAGGTGTAGGAGGTCTTTGTTTAATAGACGTGCTCACTCTATTCCTGAGGGTGCCGTAAAACAATATATTCCTGAAACCATTGCTCCAAGAGAGGTAAGCACCTCTTCTATTTTTCTTTTTTGTTCATAAACGGCAGGCATAAATATAAAACAAATGCAGATATTTCTTGATTATAATCCAAAACAACAACGTTGCAGAAAAAAAAAGAACAGTCATTTAAAGTTATCCAAATAACTATCTTTAAACTATGCTTATTTTATTACTATACATATATTACTATATCTCAATTTCATATTTTTTATATTAGATACCCGAGGGAGGCTTGATATGTTTTGCTTGTTGGGTACATACTCGGAGTATAATTCAAGAAAGAGGTATTGTAGCAGCTCCTGTAGTTAACACAAATTCATGTGTATGGTGCCGACGGTCTCTTACCCATTGACACAGACACTCTATACAACAAGGACCTGAACGCACCATAATCACAGCAAGAATATATCCAAGAGAGGTAACAGTAACACCTTACTTAATTACCTACTTTTAGAATGAAATAACTGTGTGAATAGCCTATACACCTACAGCCGCTTTAAGTCAGCCTTTGTATGTTTGTGCATGAAGTATTTATAAATAAATAATACATAATGCATTCTTTTGTTTTATCTAGATTCCACCAGGACGACTGGTTTGTTATGCTTGCTGGGTAGCAGCACATAGAAATGTTGAGCATGCTTCAAGGGCTGAGGATGACCGGCAGAATTCGGGCCCATCTAACCTTCATCAAAACACTATGTGTGCATGGTGTGGAATGTCTCTGCACCGTAGGCAAACACACTTGGCTAGTGGTCCATGGAGAGATGAAGTTGCAGCAAGAATTTATCCGAATGAGGTAGGTTAATTTTTTTTTTTTATTAAAGCTCTGTACACTGGTTACGATATTGTATGCTTGAAAGACTAACCAGTGACTATTAGTCAATTGTAATTCTTAAAGCTAAATTCTATGAGCTTCACATATCAGTGCCTATTTGCTTTTATATTAACAACCCTTTCTGTTGCTACTATAACTAAATTATTTTATTGTTTCAGTTACCAGAACATGCGCTTCTTTGTTCCTACTGCTGGAGACTTGTACAGTACAATATAAGAATGGAAGAAGAAGCGCAACTTGATATCCAGCCACCAAGTGCATCAATAACACTTGATTGTTTTCACACACAACACAGACAAGTTCTCATTGTTTTGTGCCAGCTTGTACCAATTTAGAACGAAATAGAGTACCGGAATATTTAAGAAAAATTATATTAAAATCTGAAGAATCAAGTCTCTAATTAAAATAATTAGTTATTATTGTAGTTTTATCTCGGGAAAAACGGACTGTGGGTTGCTGTGCTCATATAATGACCATTGTGTGGTATTTGGGTTGGGTGCGGTAGGTACCAAAAGAGCATAGAAGCACTAGCGTCATTCTTGAATGGAATATTATTATGGGGTGATGTAGAAAATGAATACGTAAAATAAAATCACAAATCCTAACAAGTTGTTTTATTTATATTCCTCACATGACTGATGTCTCATCCTCTTACAAG
Source organism: Charanyca ferruginea (assembly GCA_947361185.1). NCBI lineage: Eukaryota > Metazoa > Arthropoda > Insecta > Lepidoptera > Noctuidae > Charanyca > Charanyca ferruginea. The sequence continues at coordinate 34,672,059 of OX376056.1, forward strand.
TCGCTAATATTAGAAACTAAATATCATGAACTTGATTGAAAATAGTTACTGTCTAGTTGGAATAGAGCAATTGATGTCTTCCCAGCTGTTACTGTGTAGATACAACTTTTACAATAACTTGTTACGTTTTCTGGTACTGCACAGCTCACTATTCTATGAATCTTCGAAGTCCAGAATATATTGATCAGCAGCAAGGACACAGTTTGATAAACCAAATGCGTTCAAGTCTTGTTTGTTTGCTCCTTTTGACACCGGTAACCAATCTCTAGCTGCTCGAATAGGTTATATAAGATTGGCTGCCGTAATCAAGTAGAACATTCTGTACCTAGTACTATTTTATTATTATATCTCAAAACCCAAGTATTTTTGGAATTATTCATGTGTTTTTCGCAGTATACAGTAGACACATTAATCAAATGTCATTGTCAGTCAAAATGTCATTTGGCATAATACTGATCCGCCATATTTATATGTTGTGTTGCTCTCCTTGGTCGAGTTAATTTGTTTTTACACTAAAACGAAGTAAAATTATACACAATCACCATAATAAAACGGTTTCTATATTGTGTAGCCATATTTACATATGGTGTACATAGTGCTGGCCCAGGCTCCATACATTTTCCGAACATCTCCTTTATGAATAAAATTATACCTAACGCGTATAAATCTCATTTATCGATAGGACGATACCCTCACCACTAGTTTTTACTATATATTTCGTTATACATTTATAGCTTGGCGCTGGACGAGGCATCGCGTTTTGTGTCCGTGGCGGTGAAAAGGTTAAGTGTAACTTTGATGCGTAGGTAGGTATTACTCATAGCCATAGTTTATTTTGATTAGTGTTAGATATTATTTAGAATTATTGACGACAATGTCAGTTTATTAAACCGTAGTGTACTTCAGATTTTGTTGCTAACTTATATCCTAATTAATATAACTTATAGATTAGTTATTGAGGAATTTATAAATAAAAGTTTACATCTTCACATTAGTAGTCAGATTTAATATTATATACACATTTTTACATCCGTATAACTTATTAGCTACTTAATTTTGTATAGTAGCTACCTATATAAACGTATTGTTACTGTATACATTTCAGGTCGACAGCACTCGAATCCCAGTATGTCCGAGGAGAAGGAATTAGTAAAGAAGCGAGGCAGTTTTAAGGGTCACTTAACTACATTTGTCAATGACCTGGACGCAATGAATGACAAACAATTAAACAGCTGTGGTGTCACGGAATTACAGCTGCGCATGGGTAAAATTGAGTCGTTGTACGAACAATACGATGAGGTACAGTTGCGGTTAGAATGTACAGCTGATGATACGACGGCCCAGTTGTCTGAACGTTCTGAGTTCGAGACATTATATTATAAAGCATTGTCACGGGCTCAACAGCTAGTGAGTAAATGTAACAAAGATAATGATTCTGTTTGTGGTAAAAGTAGTCCTGGCAGTGTTTATAAGCCCATTAAGTTGCCTACCATACAACTTCCAAAATTTAATGGATTATATAGCAACTGGTTAGAGTTTCGTGACAACTTTACTAGCCTTATCCATCACTAGCTTCTGCCCGCGACTTCGTACGCGGATCCTGTTGCTTATGCCAGCGACAACGGGGTCGGCAAAATCGAAGATCTGAAACGTCTGATGTCGAATTCTAAGAGCCCGGGGACGGGAAAACAACGGGATGCGCGAGATGATTCGAGACGTTCAAAAAGTACAATTTTGAATCATACCTCCGATGGCGGAATATGTGGCGTAGTCAATCATAGGAGTATAAGTAAATTAACTCCGTTCCTTATCAACCCAAGGAAGGTCGCCATGACCTACGGCTATATCTTGAGACACATCCGATTCTTCAGATGATAACGACATTCTGTTCAGAGAATGTCGAAGTCGATCAGAATTCAAACGTTCGTTGCGCTCTTCTTCTGTCGCTTCATGCCGTACTCCAGCAATTCTTTTTCTCGCACTTTCTAACTGATTATGAATATTTTGTTGTGTGCGTGTTCGGGACAATCTATACTATAATATTATAAAGCTGAAGTTTGTTTGTTTGTTTGGTTGAACGCGCTAATCTCAGGATATACTGATTCGAATTAAAAAAATATTTTGTGTTGGATAGTCCATTTACCGAGGAAGGCTATAAGTAGGCCAATGCGAAGCTGGGTCGAGTCGCTAGTGTATGATAATCGTGCACCACGTTCATCATTCGGTTCAAAACACCTGTTAGTAGATGTGCGAATACGCTGAGAACTCAAGCGTGATTCTGTATCGGTAAACGTTTCCGATTCGCGAGACAATGCATGTCGCTCACGATCAGCGGACAGTCGCGCATCACGTTTCGCAGCAGATGCGTAGATACGCTGAGAACTCAAGCGCAATTCTCTATCCGTGAACGTCTCCGATTCGCGAGACAATGTATGACGTTCACGATCAGCGGTCAGTCGCGCATCATACTCTTCACTGGTCTCTAGAGACCTAGATGTAGATGCGTAAATACGCTGAGAACGCAGGCGTGCTTCGCGATCTGAAGAGGTTTCCACGGAGCGAGTTGAAGCCTGATGTTCTCGAACAGCATCAAGTCTCTCCTGACGCTCTTCGGTAGATTCTTGGGATCTTATGATCCTCAATCTTTTAGCTCCTTTGGACCATTGGGAAAGATTTGACCTCTTTCTAGGCATGGTTATAGTTTTATTGTGGAAGTATTATATAAGTAGTAGATGATACCTGATCAATTAAAATCGAAGTGACTGCTCTCCTGCGTTACCGGGTAGGCTACCGTGTCACGAAGATAAATGGAAAAGGAAATTAAGCACCCAAATAACATAAGCCCGAAGGCATATTTATTCGATAAAATAAAAAATTAATGGGAATTTTGGCCAGTAGAGTCAAATTTTCAATGATATACTATCGTCATCAAAATTCAGTCCTAAATTGTTACCGCCTTCACCGCGTGGAGTTACTCTCAGCTTATGTTATTTTATAAGATACAGTGAAATTAGTGATAGCATTGATTTTCACATCAGATGTTTCTGATCTTCGATTTTTATAAGTCAACAGGAAATGCCCATCAGACCGAACAACTTTTGCTAAGACGTCATTCCTATGTGTCATGGTGTAGCTGGGCTCTTGGAGTTCCACATGAGGTGTTCCAGATCTTCAAATTTATTCTCTCAGCAGAAAATGCTCATCACGTGGAACAATTTTTGCTATGGTACCATTTTTGTGTCTCTTATAGTTTAGCTGGTCTGTTGCGGTTCTGCATCAGGTGTTCAAGTTTCCAAGATAAATTATAGCCTATATGTTGCCCAGACTTAATACCTATACAACAAAAAAAAATCATCAAATCCGTCCAGCAGTTCCGAAGATTAGCGTGTACAAACAAACAGACAAACAGACAAACATACAAACAGACAAACAGACAGAATTTTTTTTAATTCGTGGTCTATTACTGTTTCTAAACGCCCCTCAATTATTATTTTTTTAATATATTCAATGTACAGACACAGTTATTTTACTGTTTTATTATATGTATAGATAGATAATGACGAGATTGATGAAATCAACAAATTTCATTATTTACGTGCTTCTCTGGAAGGATCTGCTGCTGTGGTTGTTCAGTCAATTCAATTTTCGGCTAGTAATTATGATGTGGCTTGGAATTTAATATGCGATCGATTTGACAATAATCGATTATTGGTGCAGAATCATGTGTCAGCATTATTTAATATAGAACTCATCACAAAGGAGTCCTCAGCCGCTTTGAAAGGTTTAATCGACCTATTAAATAAAAACTTGCGAGCACTAGAATCGTTAGGTGAACCAGTCAAGCAATGGGATACTTTGTTGATATATTTAATTACTCGTAAGTTAGATCAGAAGTCTTATCGCGAATGGGAGGAGTTTAAAGGTCATACTGACAAGGACACCAAAATTACGTTTGATGCATTCCTTCAATTTATTCGCACACGCGCTGACTTAGTTGAAACATTAGAACTATCAAAACAAAACGTGTCAGGTATCACTAAATCAGGTTCTACGAGTAAAATTAAATCTATGGTGGCGACACAAAATTCAAATAATGTAAGCACTGAACCTGTCACGAAACTATGTCCTAATTGCAAAGGTGACCATAGTTTAACTAATTGTTCACAGTTTCTTGCTTTGAGTAACGAGGCACGTCGTAAATTAGTACCTAGTTTTAAATTATGTTACAACTGTTTTCGTTCAGGTCACTTTTCCAATAATTGTAAAAAACCAGGTTGTAAGTTATGTAAGCGCAGGCATAATATTTTGATTCATACTTCAGAAACGAACGGTAATCGTAGTGATAACACATCTGATAACATTTCGTCTCCATCACCGTCTGCGTCGCCCGCGCACTCCGCTAACACTGACGCTAATAATGTATCTTTGTCTGCGAACATTTCACCTTCTTATCGCGACAGTAGGAAGGAGCGCGGCGTGTTATTGTCAACAGCTTTAATAAAATTGTATGATTGTAATGACCAGGAGTATATTGTGCGAGCGACACTCGACAGCGGTAGTACTTCATGCTTTATTACGGAGCGTATATGTAAACTTCTTAATTTGAAAACATGTCCGATAGATGGCTCCATCTACGGCAGTAGTATATTATTGGGCAGGACCACTTTTCGCTCGGCGAAACGAGTTCGCCATCGCTCCGGTGGTCCAGAATGCCCAATCGTGAACGATCGACACGGACCATTTGACAGTGCCTCAGAATGTCCAATAATACACAATCGACTTGACTGACACAGTGATTCAAGACGCTCAATAATCAAGAATCGACTAACCGGTTCAGTTTACCATGGTATTCTATCACTGAGCATTGTTAATAGTTTAAAACTCAAACAAGCATGAGAACAGACTATTTAGTGTTTGCTGACGTAATATTATTTATAAATGTGAATGTAACAAATTAATTGACTCATTATTAATCTATTTGTTTCATGTGTAACTATGAAGTTTGTCAAACAACCACAATCATTACATGTGAAAACAGTGTGCATTGAGCCTCAAAATACTGGTTCTCGTCATGGAGAGCTACTACCTACCTCTGTACGTTGCATTATTTGCGGGCCTTCCAATTGTGGAAAAACTAATTTGTTAATAGGTCTTCTCATACATGAGAGTGGATTAAGATTTCAAAATGTTTATGTTTATTCGAAAACTCTACATCAACCCAAATACATCTTCTTAGAACAAGTTTTACAAAGGGTTTCTGGTGTCTCATTCCAGAAATATCATGGTAATGCGGAAGTACTGAGGTCCAGGAGGCAAAACCTAATTCTGTGATCATATTTGATGAAAACCAAAACAATATGCGTGATTACTTTGCGATGGGAAGACACAAATGTATTGATTGTTTTTACCTTAACCAGACATATAGTAAAATTCCTAAACAGTTAGTTAGGGACAATGCTAACTTAATTATACTTTTTAAACAAGATGAAATTAATTTGAAACATATTTATGAAGAACATGTCAACACTGATATGACATGGCTAGAATTTCGTGAAATGTGTTCAAAAATATGGAATGAACCTTACAGTTACGTAGTCATTAATAAGGATTAGAATAGAATAGAATAGAATAGAATAGTCCTTTATTTGCAATGAGAGTAGGTACATGTTACAGATGTTTAGTTTTGAAAGATCCTTATACTAACTACCTTTATCTAAGGCATGCAAACAGTTTTAGCTATTATAGTAGTAAAGACTCATCTAACATATATTTTTAACACATTCAATAAAATTAATATGAGTTCACCATGTCAAGATGAAATTCAGCAAATAATTTAAAATAGGCAAAACAAATACATAATGTCAAGTTTAATAAAAATGTGATTATAAAATTGTCAATTTCGAGGTCAATACAGTTGAATTAAAACTATCTTAGATCTAGATTTAAGTACGAGTCAGAAAATACAGTCAATTATATGTTAGGAATCATATGTCAATTATCAAATTAATTTTTTATCGGTCAGAAATTCGCCAATTGAGTAATAACATTTATAAATTAATAGATCTGTCAATTTCTTTTTAAAAACAGGAAATGTCTCATTTTTTATTTCATCGGGTATTTTGTTAAATATGATCGGACCCATACAAATAATATTTTTCTTTACTAGGGCGGTATCGGAACCACTAACAATTAACAAATTTTTATACTGTCTCCTAATTGGCCGGTTTCTATTTTCAGACATTTTGTTAAAAAGATGCATATTTGATTTGACAAAAACAGCCACCTCGAAAATATAAAGTGATGGGAATGTTAGTAATTTTAGGGACTTAAATACAGGAACACAGCTATCTGTTGCTATTAAATGACACATAGCCCTTATGCAGCGTTTTTGAGCTTTGAAAACCTGTTCCCATAGACTACAATTTCCCCAAAATATTATGCCGAATCTCAAAATCGAGGCAACTAACCCGTGGTATGCAATTAACCTTGTGGCCATATTTACTTTTTTTGATAGGTTAAAAAGCACATACGCAGCTGAACTAAGTTTTTTGCATACTTCTTCTGCTTGTGGCTTCCAAGTCAATTGGCTGTCTATCATAATTCCAAGGAATTTTGCAACTATTACTTGGTCAACTTTTTGTCCATTGTAATGTAAATATAAGGCTTCTGGTGGAATCCGTTGATAGAAATGCATTACATTCGTTTTTGGTAAATTAATCATTAAATTATTTTGGTCAAGCCAGCGTATAATGTTTAATAAAGTGTAATTTATTTCATGTTCATATGTTTTTTTGTCAATACATTTAATTAAGGCAGTACTATCGTCAGTGAATAAGACCATAGGATATTCAATATAGCGAGGTAGATCATTAATATACAGCAAAAATAATAAAGGGCCTAGCACACTGCCCTGTGGTACGCCGTACCTAATAATTCTGACCTTGGATAAATACTTTTCCTCGCGCTTAGTTTTAAGACATATTCTAGATATTTCTGTGTGCTGCTTACGATTGTTAATGTACGATTTTAAAAGATTAAGTACATTTCCTCTGATGCCTATGATGTCTAGCTTTTTTATAAGGATTTCGTGATCAACACAGTCAAAAGCCCTCGACATGTCCGTGAAAATTGCGCAAACTGGTACTTTTTTGTCGACATTTTGCAATATGACATTTATCAAATCGTAAACAGCCGTATTTATACCTTTATTTTTCCTGAAACCCTTTTGTTCCGCACTTAAAATGTTGTATTTGGATAGAAAGTTATTAACTGAGTCATAAATTATTTTTTCTATAATTTTAGAAAAAATAGGTATTAAAGCAATGGGCCTATAATTTGCTAGATCTTCTTTATTGTTTTTTTTTTAAAAAGCGGCTTCACTATGACTGTTTTTAAACTATCCGGAAATACTCCAGTACTGATACATAAGTTAAGTATATGACACAAATGCAAGGCGATGTCGCCTGATACGAATTTTACAACCTTTGTTGAAATACCATCATATCCAGTACTGCTTTTATTTTTTAATGATTGTATCGCTCTCATAATATCTTGCGGTACTACTGGATGCATAAACATTGAGTTGGGGTTACTTGTCAAATTCGTAGTGTCCGGTGATTGCGTCATGTTATTTTGTGTCTGGTCAATAAAGTAGTTGTTAAAAGCGTTTGCAATATCTGTCGGATTAGTAATGGTACTGTTTAGAACTTTAATTTGGGAAATAGGCTCAGTGATTCGGGTTTTGTTATCTATAACCTGCCATGATGCTTTTGATTTATTACTTGAGGTGTTAATAAAGTAATTATTTTGTGCTCTTTGTGTTAATTTAATAATTTTTCGAAACCTACGCGAGTAATTTCTGAAGTTATTTTTATTACAATTCGATGGGTTGCGTCTGTATTTCCATAGCAAATGTCTTTGTTTTCTACTACACACTCGGATGCCATTTGAAACCCATTTAATATTCTTATTAGACTTAACTGTTACTAATTTGTAAGGAAAGCAAAGATCGTACAGCATGTGAAAATGCCCTAGAAAACAATCGTATGCTTCATTAGCATTTTCAGTTTGGTAGATTTCAGAGAAAGAAAGACATTTTAAATAGTTTTTGAATCTCATCATGTTTTCACTAGATAGCTCGCGTTTTTTAATCTGCCATGAATTTATTCTATATGATTTAATAACCTTAATTTCTAATAGCTGAGCAGTGTGATCAGACAATGCAAAATCCAAAAATAAAGGATGTTACAGAAATAAATTTGACACATTTGTAATATTTGATTAAAATAATTAATATTTAAGTATCTTACCTTTGCAATATTATTAATCATTAAACAACGCTTAATCTATCAAGATCTAAAAATGGAAAAATCATTAAAAAGACAAATTGTTGATGCTGCAGAAGCTGTTAAGAAAAAAATACGAAAAATGAAAGACATTGAGATTGATAATAAACATACACTGGAGTCAGTGTTCAAGCCTGTAACAGACCCTCTCAACCTTATTGCAAATGCAAGCCAGCAACCGCCTCGTTTACATACCACGGGAAATGAAGAAGCAGATACTTCATTTACTGATTCGGCTTCTCAGAAAGGAAACCTGAGTAACGTCGACAACGACTATGAATCTGACAAGGAAAGTGATTGTTCGTTTCAATCATTAGTTGAAAATAATCTTGGTCAATATCACCAGAAGCACTCGCCGGGGTCCCATATGGTGTTAGAGTGAAGGATGGGAACTTGATGCTAGGTTCAGCTCACATAACAATCAGCGATGAATATATTATCGTGTCTGGGCGCGAATATCAAAATACACCTGGCTTGAAACAGTTGTTGCTAAAGAAAGATGTAGATTTAAGTTTGGTAACCAACTGTGATATGCAACACTATAAGTCAATGCTACTCGATACAAATGCTCATCGACGAGACTACGATTCCAGTAAACCAATAAAAAGTAATAAGGGACAGAAATATTTACAAGTTATTAAGCCACTTTTTAAACTACGAAGTACCATTCAAGACCCTCTGCCGAAGGGAAAAGGAATGTTATTGACAAAAATGTGGAAAAAGAATACAGATTTTGTATATTGGAATGATTCAAATGAACTAGTGAATAGGTTAAAATTACTGATAGCTTCTCGAGATGCTGGTAACACTGGAGTAAACAATGAAATTATATCTATCATTGAAGAATTGCGTGAAAATAAAATTATAAATAAATAAATGATTTTTAAAAATGTATTCATTTTATTGTTAACCTTCCATTAATATACATCTAAATATGAACGTAGACAAATTTGGACATCACGTTCATAAAAGATTACGATTAACAGAGTTACTAGACTTTAATGAGAACGCTCTGTGCAAGTCAGAAACGGGGGACTATGATTTAAAATCAACTAGACTGAAAGGAATAAGATCTCCCGTAGAAGGAGACGAAGTTGTGAACAAGGATTATGTAGATCGAATGAATGCTCTCACGGTACAAGAATTCAATAGATTGATTTCTTCATTGCGTTCTCAAATTATATTGGATGGGCAAAATGCAGTTAAGTCTTATTTAAAAACAAAGTCATCTGACGTTTTGATTCATTTCGAAGACAAGTTTTATACCAAATCGGAGGTAGACAAGTTAATTAAAAATCTCTCTAATGGCAAAACAGCAAATAGTCAATGAAATACATAAAGCTGCGCGAAGAAGTTTCCTGAGGCGATCAGTTATTTTAAAAGGAATTGATGACTTGTGGCAAGCCGATCTGATGGACATGCAAAACTTAAAAAAGTATAATAAAAGTTACAATTATGTGCTAGTGGTTATTGATTGCTTTTCAAAGTATGCTTGGGCAGAAACATTAAAATCAAAAAATAAACAAGATGTTACTCATGCATTTGAAAGGATATTGATTGATAGTAATCGCAGACCTGTTAATTTACAAACGGATATGGGGACCGAGTTTTATAACAACACGTTTCAGAATCTTATGAAGACGAGCAATATTAACCATTACTCAACGTTTTCAACCAAAAAAGCTTCGATTGTTGAAAGACTAATAAGAACTATTAAAAATAAGTTATATAAATCTTTTAGCTACAATGGAAACTACAAGTGGTTAGGACAACCGTTAGAAGTAATATTGAAGAGCTATAATAATACAAAGCATCAGACTATTAAATATAAACCGATTGAAGTAAATAAATATAATGAACACGTTATAAAAGAAAATATTAACAGAACATTAAAAAAAATATCCTCTCTCCATACAAAGAAACCTAAGTTTAAAGTAGGCGATTATGTACGCATCAGTAAATACAAACACAATTTTGAGAAAGGTTATACACCAAATTGGTCAACCGAGTTATTTACCATAAAAAAAATTAATGATAATTAACGTATTACCTAGAAGACCAGCGAAATCAACCCATAATAGGAACTTTTTATGAGCAAGAACTACAAAAATCTTACTGTCCCGGTGTTTATCTGATTGAAAAGGTTTTAAAAAGAAAAGGATCAAAACTATTTGTGAAATGGCTTGGTTTAAACAAAGAAGAAAACAGTTGGATTGATAAATCTGCTATAATGGGTTAAATCATTTTTATGTTACCTATATAAACACTAATTATTGTAATCTTTGCTTGAACTAGTTAACACTATAATTAATAATCTACCATTCGAAGTTCATTTACCAGGATACAATTATCGTGGGCCAGGAACTAAACTTAGCAAACGGTTAGCACGAGGTGATAGAGGTATAAATAAGCTAGACGAAGCTTGCAAGCAACAAGATATGCAAATCATAAAGACTTAGACAATCGTCACAAGGCTGATTTGCAATTACTAAACATGGCGAAAGAAAGGCTTAAATCGAAAGATGCTGGTAAAGGTGAAAAACTTAGCTCATGGATAGTAAGTAAAGTAATGAAAGCCAAAATGAAGTCTGGATCTGGTGCTAAAACATTTAAAAGTTTTGTATCAAAAATAAAATCAAAAATAAAGAAACTGAATCCCAAGGACAGTAAAACATTAATTAAAGCTGCCTATTCAGCAGCAAGGAAAATAATTCCTTGCATGCAAAAGATTCGAGTACCGCGAGTGATACCATTACCAAAAACAGGAGGCGTACTACCTTTGATTCCAATTTTTGCTGGTTTATCGGCTTTAGGAACATTAGCAGGTGGTGCGGCTGGTATTGCGAAAACAGTTAATGATTACAAAGCTGGTCAACAAAATTTGCGAGAAACAGAACGACATAATCGTGCTATGGAGTCACTGAATTTAGGCAAGGGTTTATACATTAAAGCACATAAAAATGGTAAAGGATTGTATATAAAATCTCCAAAAAACTGAATTTTAAGCTACCTAATCGTGCTCTAACAAATATAGACATCCAAAAGTATGCACACCACATCCCATACTTTCGAGGAGTTTACATGAGAGATAGGTTGCCCAAGATACCGAAACGGATTGAATGTGGTATCATTAATTTAGATGATTCTAAGAATGAAGGAACACATTGGGTAGCTTACGTTAAAATATACAACTACTGTGAATATTTTGATAGCTTCGGGGATTTGAAACCTCCAATGGAATTAATTAAATATTTTAAGAATTGTAACATTAATTATAACTATACAAGATTTCAGAAATTCAACACTATAATTTGTGGTCACTTATGTTTAGAATATCTATGGACTTTTTGGAATAAATTGTATAAATTTTATGCTTTTGTTTATTTTTAATCATTTGCAAGATGTTCCTTACTTTGTCGATTACTGGAAACTCATCCACTTTATCTACGTACTATCCTACAACATTGCAATTATATGGAAAGTATGAGTGTGCCTTATTACATTTCTCAACATTTAATTCTATTCCCAACATTGACAAAACGAATAACGAGTTCTACTACGGTTTCAACGAAGTTATTGAAATACCGGAAGGTACATATGAATTGCAAGATATAAGTGATTATTTAAAATCTGAAATTAAGGATGCATCAATTAAACTACAGTGCAATAATAATACATTAAAAACTGCTATTAACTGCTCGAAAAGCATTAATTTTAGTAAAGAAGGCACCTTTAGAAGTTTGTTAGGGTTTAGTAAGCAGAACTTGAAAGCAAATAAATGGCATGTGTCACAGTTTCCAGTCAACATTTTACCTACAACAGTGATCAGGATAGAATGTGATATTGTAAGCGGTTCATACATAAACGGAGAACCCAGTCACATTATCCACGAATTTGCACTCAACGTGCCACCAGGGTACAGGATTATAGAAATCCCGAAAAACGCTATATACTTTCCAATTAACCAAAACAACATAAGCTGCATACATATTAGACTTTTAGATATAAATAATCGCTTAATCAATTTACGTGGTGAGGAAGTGCAGCTATATCTACATCTTAGAAGGAAAAATGATTGACTTTTCTGTTCTTCGTTCTTTCGTTCTGCTCAAGCATCCAAACAAATAAGAGCTCGCACAAAAAAGAAAATAAAATTAACTCAAAGTCAAAGTCAAATCATTTATTTCAATTAGACCATTAAAAGGCACTTTTGAACGTCATAATGTAAAATTTGAATCTAGTTGCCCATTCCAAATGGTAGTTTCGTATAGAGAAGAATGGGCAAGAAACTCCATACATACTCTTTTAAAAACGGGTGTTTACAATATTTTCATTTACAAGAATGATTATGTTATGTGAATACGATGTATCTTGTATAAAAATCACTATATTATGGTATGTACTTAAGTATGTGTGTAACTAAAGACAATAAGGCATTTCTTAAAGCGATTGGATTGTTAAAATGAATATCTTAGATGTTTTGGCCGCTCCAACTTACGACAACACTGTGGAAGGAATTGAATTTCATTCATACAAGCCATATGTAACAAGTTTCAATAGAAACGATGAAATCCGTACCGTCAGCCAGTACCCTGTATTTAGAAGGAAAGGATTCAAAGGATAAAGCTACTAGTGTGCAGTTTACAAATAATGCTCTCCTCTACCTATTCCAAGATATAAGATACGAACTAAATGGTATAGAGATTGACAAAATAAAAAATGCAGGCATAACGATCACCATAAAATCTTTAATATCAATGAATGAAAGTGAATCAAAGGCTTCCAATGCCTGGGGCTGGAATATTGATGGTGTAAAAAATATGAATGGAGGTAGTTTTTCGGCTTCTATACCACTCTGTAACATTCTTGGTTTCGCAGAAGATTTTAAAAAAGTTGTGATAAATAGTAGACACGAACTGATATTACTAAGAAGTAACACTAACCTGAATGCTGTAAAACTTAACACCGGTGAAATTATAGACGATGTTTCGGTTTGATCATTGCTATATTCGTAATGTAAAAGTGTACCTAATTCAAACTACTTTCCATATGAAAACCTCAATGTTAGTTTCACAAATAACAGAATGGCTTGATTATACGAGCAATATGTACGATTTCAACAGTCATATTACGGACGTCGTCCTGAACCCTTATTAAACGAGAAACAATTTAAAGACTTGGCGCCTCTATTTGTTATCGAAAGCTAACTAAAAATCATTGTCTATTAATTATTAATAAATTAATTATTAAAGATTTTGATATTTTCTTAACTAACGATTCCGTTTAGTCCATAACACTGTCTATAGCGTCCTTAACAATATACTGCGCACTTATCACAACGTTCTCACTTTCACTATCACTGTCACTAGTTTGAGAATTGTTGCAGAGATCAATTACCGTAATTTTAATTAACTTAGTGCCTCGTCGTTGTAGTCGGCTCATAACAAAAGATTTCGTGGGTTTATGTTTTTTAAAAGGTTCTCTGCGACGTTGCTTCTTCGTCTGTGTCCGTTTCGTCTGTTTGCATTGCTGGGGTTCACAAGGATACATCTCAGATAATCCTTCGTAAGGATCCTGAGCATACTGGCTAAACACAATCTCAGAATCAGATACCTGGAACAAGATATACATATTGCATTTTAAAAATTGGTGTACCTACACGTACATAAAATCACTTGTAGATTAGAATTAAACAGGTACTGTACTCACCGTTGACATGACTATGATAATATCCTGTAATATTGCAAAAACCACTAGTCAACTCTAGTAATAATCTGTAAATAATAAAAAATAAACTGACAATTTAACTGTATATATTAAGTTAGAATTGTTAACTTAGCATTAAGTCAAGCTTACATTAGTTGTTTGAAAATCACTCTTTAGGCAATAGTCTTATAGTTCAATATAATAAAAGGCTTTAGTATGAATTATAAACTGCTAGCTTGCAAAATATTTCATACACTTCATATAGTGCAATGAACTGTGACCTTATACGCAAAACGTGTACATACCTTTATAAACAATATCTACCATATCAGAGTATTTTAATATTACTAGCTGTTCCCCACGGTTTCACTGGCATATCGAAGGAACTCCTTCCCGTACTCGGATAAAAACTAACCTACTGTCTTTCCTCAGGTTTCAGTCTATGTTCAAACCAAATTTTCATCATAGTCGTTTTCCCGTGAACGTGTAATAGAGAAAACAAACAAACAGAGTTACTTTCATATTTACAATATTAATACTAGTCTTCTTTATCGTGTGGACAGTAAGGTCTTACGAGCCCACACACCCTAGTGTCAGAGTTTCTAAACCGCCTCAAGGACCTCTGACATGGTTTGAGTGGAACAGTAAGTCTAGGTTTCCTCACGATATTTTCCTTCACCTAATACTAGTAAGGATTATGTTTTCAGCCATTGTTATGTGTTGTAAAGACTATTTTTAAGGATTATGAATAAAATGCGAACAACGTGCAACGGTAAGATTATATTTGTTAAGTTCAATAAAACAAAGTTGATACTTAAAAAACAGTTTATTTATACTAATACATAAAAAATTAACATACTATTTACTTACAATTTAATTCGCATACATTTTATATAAAACTTAAACACTAAGTGAATACAAATTATATTTATAGTAATTGCAAAATGAAAATTACATTAAAATAAATTTTATATTTTACTTGGTAAATTAATAATACCTTAAATTTAAACAAAGGAGAATGACTACTTGTATTGTGGGACCCAGTGTTAGGAGTAGCATACATTATAGAAACTTATGAATTGTTAAAGAACGACATAGGACTAATCAAAAAGCAAATGGGAAGTAAGTTATAGAAGATGGGAGAAAAAAGATATGAACGGTAGAAGATTATAACCTAAAATATTCTTAAAGTACTTTGGGCATGTACTTATTGGCCTATTATTCAGTAGTAGAATGGCTTATTCATACATATTTACTTAAATTCACACCTATATCCCGTGAGGGTAGGTAGAAACTACAGAACGCCATCTGCTACGATTCGTAATAGGTAGGTATCTACTTCTTTTACTTCATCCACGAACATACGTCCGCGCGTTGCGCCTGACTTTTTTAAGGACATCACTAATATTTTCAGTGGATTTTTCTAGGGTGTCCTCCCATTACTTGTCCAGGAACTAGATTGTGGTCAGATTGAAACTAGCTAACATGTAGTTTAGCATCATCCCATTGCTCTTTCCAATCCATCGGCACAGTATGTCCTCTTCCATATCTACATCTCTACAAGCCATCATCTTAGCATTCACCCCCTTACTACCTACCATACCTATCATCTTTCACACAATCTATGCTGCTCAGGGGTTTGGCTAGGTTTACAGACATCAACCCTCGTTACGAAAAGGTTCATAAAATAGTAATAACTTTTTAAAGTGGTAAAGGTACACAATATGACTAGATAATGAGTCCAGTTGTTAGATCTCCTAGAATATAATATAAATAAGCATATTTGCTCTGCTTGAAACTAGAGGTTTGTTAAATAAATAAAAATATATTTTAAAGAAATCGCTTTTATTTACTTTATAATGACTTATAAAATATTGAAGACATACAATTGTTGTGAATCTTGGATATTTTTTTTTTTTAGTATGTAAGTATTGATTTATCTAATTAAAAGATTATCTAAGAAGGCAGCTGGTGCAGCGACATACCTCTGGTGTCTGGCATAGCCCATCTACCACAATATGCTCATAACATGAGAGCAACAGCCCACTGTCAATGTTCCCACGGGGCAATAACAATAGTATCCTAATATGGCATTTCGCCCCTCCAGCCTCCTATCTAGTGCGATGTATGTATAATAGGACTTGCTACCTATATGCCTAGATTTAATTCGGGCACTTAGAATAAATGGGTGGTTGCCAAATAAATAGTTACCTAGGTGGAAATTGCAAATTCTAGCATTGCTAGGAATATAGAAATTAAAATCCTTTATAATTCGTTTTCTGAGCCCATCAGGTATATGTCGCTTTTCAGCATCATTGCTCTCCAAAAACAAGCAGCGCCGTGCTGTATCAGCCGCTCTTCTCAACGTGGGCAATATAATATGTTCAACAGAAGTTTCCTGTAATGGACGTCTTGAGGTGGATGGACTAGCCTCTTCACCCTCTGCTGTGTCAGATATTCTTCTTGTGGGCAATATTTGTTCAGTAGATGTTTCCACTAATGGATTTCCAAATGTTGATGGACCAACCTCTTCAACTTCCACCGTTTGCTCTGTCTGTTGAGAAGATGTTGGTTGACTGATTGCAGAAGGTGAAACCACAGCAGAACTTCTATAAGAACTGTCCACCACTCTCTGTGCCCGTAAATAGCATGGCACACATATGTCCTCATTTAAGGTTAACTGAAACAATAAAAGTAAAATGTTGCCAAAAATAATAATATATTAGGATTTCATATCATTATTTGTAATATTAAATGTTTTTAGGGTTACTGGTAAGGTTGGCATCCAAAAAGCCCACTTGTGATGAGACCTTGACAGTAACCTTACCTTAGGCTTACCAGTAACCCTATATAAATTGCTTTCATTACCAACCTGGCGGGGCCTTATCCATTCCGATACAATGTCTCTTATTCGGGTTTCCCTTTCAGACATCTCTGGTCGGACAACTAGCCTGCTCCTGATTCTCAAAATCTATCTGCCACATCCAGCACATACATCACGAAGGCCAGGTTGTGGTTGGGTCTCATGTTCAGGACCATCATTTGGGTTACTATTTATCAACTCCCAACATGAGTGACAAATATAGTTGTCTCCAGTTACCTAAAAATATTATTACTATGGTTAAGGATACACAAAAAATGTTTACAAGCTAAGTTATAATCATGTTTTGCTTCTGGGTTAAGAAAGTGACTACCACATTCAATGCTGCCAAAGCATGTGTGGTACAGGTACCCATACTGAGTAGATTAAAGAACAGACTATCCAAAAACTCTATCCATCAGGTTATTACGCTAGCAGTGTGGTTATACAAAAATAGTAATATTCTTCTAATCAAGTATCTTGACTTGGCCTGCGAAGTTGTACTTCATCAGTGGTACACCTAGTCATACAACATTGTTAGGAGATTCTGCTCTCTGGAGCCCTTACCTTGGTAGCTTGGGTCCTGATACCGGTGCAGTATTTTATTTTAAAATGTTATTAATATTGTGCACCACAAGCAGTACCTAAGACGACCCACTGACCGTAATCTGCAGTATTATAAAATACTTCAGGTTGTTATTATATTCAGAAGATTAAGAGATGCTCCTGTGTTGCCCAATACCGCAAGACGAGCAGGAAGAGCATAATTATGATAAGAGTATTACATACG
Source organism: Charanyca ferruginea (assembly GCA_947361185.1). NCBI lineage: Eukaryota > Metazoa > Arthropoda > Insecta > Lepidoptera > Noctuidae > Charanyca > Charanyca ferruginea. The sequence goes on from OX376056.1 coordinate 34,689,760, forward strand.
AAACTACATATTTGTATACGAAATCTCTACTTTTGCTTGCTCCATTTATTTTATATTTGTATGATTTGTGTTCATGAAATTAAACAAATTAGTACATGAATATACTTACATCACGCGGGTACACCCATTTCTGTACTCTTTCAACTATTTGTTCACGTTCATCAGACAAACGATGTCTCGGTAAGCGAGCAATTCTCAATTATTAACACAACGCATTTTAACCGTTGAGAAATTCCAAATCACTTGCAAGTCGGTCGTCAGTCTAAAGGTAAAGCCAAATTGTCAAGAATCCACAAAATCGCAAAAATAGTATTAGAATCCCACCCACGTTAGCTGTTAAACACAAACAATGGAATGAATTGACAATGACATCAAATGACATGACAATTCGACACTGACGTTCCATTTTTACGTTCCATGTTTTCATTACTGTTAAAATAATTTATATTATTTTTACGGACTGTTTATAACAGTATTTATGTTTCGTTTTATACGTTATTGGTTTATTTAACAAGATGTAAGTAAAATAAAAAGGAAATCTGCCAAGCGAAAACGTACTTGAGGGTAAATCAGTAGTGTAGATTGGAATGTATCAATGTAATTCGTAAAAAACATTGCGTTCGGAAACTGCACGATACTTATTTTTTAATAAACTAAAATCATTAATAACTTTTAATTCCCATTCTCTAGTAACTCAATATTTTTTATATAGAACTCTTATAAACTTGTTACTATAATTAGTATAAACTAGTCCGAGCACGGTGCTCCGTTAATTTTTAAATTACGTGGGTCCAGCCTCGCCATCCTCCTTAGACAATTATTTGTACTTACATCATAGAAATGTTTGTGCTGTGAGAAAATCGAACCTGCAACACTTAGCACAAAAGCCGATCGCTCAGTTATTGCGCTCAACTGTACTGTGTTCTATACTGAAGTATATTAGTAGTATATTATTGGGCATTCTACCCCACCTTCCGTTCCATCGGCTCCGCCTCCGTCACTCACGGTGTGGTAGAATGCCCAATAATATCCGACGGAGTGGGCGCCGTTCAACAATTCCGTTTTATTACATATCGTTCCTACGTCTCACTTCGACTGAATTTGCGTTTGCGTTAATACTGGTTTGGCGCCTATTCCACACGAGAAAAAAAAAAAAAAAAAAAAAAAAAAAAACATTTACGGTTAAAGGGGCTGAGCACATTATTATTACTTACCGATGGCTTACCTCGATCATGTACTGCAGATTCTCGAATTGAACACAAAATCACTACTAACTTTAGTTAACAAGTTTCACACTTAACCACCACTTCACAGTCAGTTTGACACATATTTCGTTTACAAATGGAACTTTACGAATATAGTAAACTAAAATTTTGGGACAGATTGTCTCATGTCTCTTCACAGAGTAAAAAATAGCATGCACCTACAGGTACACACACATTCTTTTTCTATGACCCAGATTGGGCACCAAGGACATCCAAATTTTAATTTAATTAACTCATACAGTTGACACTAGCTTACATGTTAACAAACAACTACTGGTAGCTCTGAAATGTTCTGTTGTTACTCTGCGACTCTGCGTTGCGCTTGATTAAGATCATCGCACACTTATACAATTGCCATCGAAACGGTTCGTGTGCCGTCCCGTGATCATCTATTGTACCATACTCCTTTTAAACCGCCGGACGACGGCTTCGGATCGGCGACCGTGTTAAGCTTCACAGTATAAGTGTACGTGATTCTTTACAATCGCAAAGACTGCAAAATTGCATTATGTAAATTTGTAGTGTTCGAACTTTGTTGTACCAGTTATATGTTTGAATCATTCCCATGTATTCAACAATTTAGCTGTAAGATGATCGCTGTGCATGTTGCAGTCTCTGATTAAAATTGGTATTTTATAGAACTTCATAATCAATGCAATTCATTCAAATAGAGGATGTTCCTTTGATAACTTTGCTAATTATTTTATATTGTTTATTTGCTATATTTATTTATAAATAACCAACCTATACTTACAGTTTACACCAGACATACAAGTTTTTGGTTAATACATACTGAACAAGCATAAAAACATATAAGAAAACATAAAATGTTTCAAAATACATTGATAGTTCTTTAACAATCTAGGATTTGTTTGAAAGATGAATCTTAATACTAGTACCTACCTACTGAACTTATGCATGAATCGATAATAAAAAGTTCGTTTTAGTCGTTAGATGATATTACTTATTTACGATAATGTCAAGTTTTACTGTAGCATATAAGTGGTTAACTTTTTGCCGCAAGTTTGTTTACATGGATTATTCTACACAAAAAATGTTTTCAGGATGATTTTCTTTCAGCTCTCTTCCGTCAAAAAAGTGATTTTTATTTTTTAGTTCACATGTGTGATATCAGGCGAAGTTTTACATCACATTTTATACAACAAACATACATACTTTATTATATATTAATGTATTAATCATAAGGGTCATGTGTCGTCTTTGTCGGCGAGCGAAAAAAGCTGGTTTTATATTTCATTTCTCACGATAAAATTGCAATTAGACGGAAGTGATTTTCAATCACTACGGTTTAATTAGACGTAAGTAACATAAATTAGTCATACAACTGTCAATATATGTAGTTAATGTTTGATTTTGTAATGGGATAAATATTGCTGAAATGGTATTTTTTATGTATAAAATCAATCAATTTTGATCATAATATTACATTCGCTCCAGTATCTTCCAGTGATAACCACCGGTTACCTTCAACTATATAAAATGTAAGTAAGTAAGTACTACTAATTTTACTGAATTTACTAATGTACTAATCGCTACCCAGCTACGGACCTGGTTTCTGCCTGCCGGCTGGTGTATTGGTTAGTCTTAATTTCATCGCATAGATGTTAGAATTTTGAGCGTAAACCATATAATTTTATGTAATGACATTATAGGGAATTTCATGAACTAAAGACATGTCCATAAATTATTCCACTGAGCCATGTATTTTTCTCACAATTTAAAGAAAACTTCAAAATTAATGTTATTTTGTGGTTATCCGATTCAACTAACATCAAACGTATCGCTATTATGAACCTTATTTGTTGCCGCGATGCGTTATTGTCAATTACCGAAACTTAAGTCATAGTTATTAGTTACAAAATTAATCTTTATGTGTTCCATTTCAGGTCTGACTCCGATTCAGAATACCGGTCACAGTCCGCAACTGTAGCCGAGCCGAAGCCGCAACCAAAGAAGAAGGTGTCGAAGCGCAAAGCTTCCGAGAGCACCACACCGTCCGTACCGAAGTCAAGGTAATTTTGTGTTACTGCTTTTACCTTTAGGTGCTTGTTGTGTATGTTATGTCAATTAAAATGTTATACACCGATAAACGTTGGTTAGTGGATTTAGAACTGCAACGAAGAGAGCTCTGAAATCATTTTCCAATTATATTCCTTGTAGGAATGTTTACAGTTAGTTCATGAGATATTTAAATTATTATAACAGAACATCATGCTTTCTATCCCCGTAGGGCTCAACAGAGGAGTAATACACCATCAATTTGTCAATATTAAAAAATAAATGTAATAAATAATGTGTTAAATTGTTTACAGTAAAAGGCGCAGCTTGAGCTCGGACCTCTTTGGTTTGGAGGACTACGTCCCCACCAAAACCTCAGTTGCGGACTTCGGTTCGTCACTCATCAGCCGTGTTGCCAACGGTAAAGTGCGGCGAACGGCAGACGTATCCGGGGACTTCTACGTGGAGGTTAAAGTCTACAACAAGGCTGAAGTTGCCTCCACCCCAAAAGAGGAGCGGTGGAAGAAAGCCTCGGTGGCACTAAAAGTGCAGCTTAACCGGAACACGCCGCAGTGGGACGGGTTACAAGTTTTTATGAGACGGACTCATGAGTTTTTTGATAACTCTGAGCCTGTCTTTTATAGCAATAATATTAGTTTAAAATAAATATTTAAGTTGTTGGGGCACCAGATGTTTTTGTATTTCTGCGATCGTAAATCATAATCGTAAAAATAATACATTGCAACATCTAATAGTAAGTTTAAAACTATTATATTTTAAAATGCCGTTCTGTACTGTTTGTAACACATCTGTTGAGCGCAGTCACTGGACAGGTCACCTACGTAGTACTAATCATAAAAACAAAACTATTTCGCATTTTTGCGAAGGTGTTGAAATAATACATTCTGCATTTCGTAATCGTATAGCTTCTTATAGAATTGTCGATCCGTCTGAGAATAGTTCTCTACAACCATTTCTTATTAATATTTGGGACAAAATTAAAACGTTAATTAATATTTCTCTTAAAGAACATACTTGTCTAAAAGTTAATTTCGAATTTTTTGCTTTATTTTTAATGTTTAAAAATGATTCTCAGGAGATGAAATCATTTGCCACAAAAAACTTTACTCTGCATCAGAATTATGAAATTGATTCATTATTAACTCAAGTAAAAAACATTTTATCAAAAAAGATAGAAGAATTTCAGGACCGAGACAGTGGATGGACGTTCTTGAGCAGTTCTCATTTGGAAGTCAATGTTAACAAATATCAACCGTTGCATGGTTCAGGCTTTATCGAATTGCCTTCTGCAATAAAATCGAAAAGAGCATGTGTTAATATCCACAATAATGACGAGTATTGTTTTTTGTGGTCTGTTGTTGCTGCTTTATATCCAGCTAAAAGTCATCCTGAAAGAGTATCTTCTTACCCTGATTTTCGTAACGTGTTAAATGTAAAGGATATGTCATTTCCAGTGAATTTCTCAGATATTGCGCGGTTCGAAGTGAATAACCCCGAAATTTGCATTTACATTTATGGTTTAAAAAATAATACCGTCGTAGGACCGCTTTACAAACCAAAAGCCTTGAACGGAAAGGTGATTCATTTACTTTATTTAGAAAGAGATAATTTGTCACATTACTGTCTCATTAAAGACTTGCCGCGACTTGTTAAAAATCAAATAACAAAACACCACAGTAAACTGTACTTTTGTGATGCTTGTTTAATGTTTTTTAATTCATGCGATGATCTTAGTTCACATAGTTGTGGAGGTGTTGTCACTGAAGTACCTCCAAAGGGTTCTTTCATACAGTTTAAAAATTATAATAGAAAGCAAATTGTTCCATTTGTTATATACGCAGATTTTGAAACAATGCTAGAACGGTATGAATCTTGTGACCCTGACCCCACTAAGGCGAGTACTGTAACGCGACAGCGACATGTGCCTATAGCTTTCGCTTATCATATTACGTGTACGCTAGACGAAAGCCACAATCGTTACGTTTCTTATCGCGGTTCGGATTGTGTATCAAATTTTGTGAAGTCTATCTATAAAGATGCACAAAAAATTTACGATATTGTAAAAAATAATGTTCCTATGATTTATTCAAATGAAAATGCTCGCGACTTTGAAAACGCGTTGACATGTCATATTTGTGAACACTTCTTGTTCGGCGATAGGGTTCGCGATCATTGTCACTTGACTGGTAAATATCGCGGCGCAGCTCATAGTTATTGTAACATACAATACAAACTACCATCATTTTTGCCAGTATTTTTTCATAATTTGTCTCGATACGATTGTCATCTTTTCATAAAAGAATTAGGTGAAGCTCCTGGATCTATAAAAGTGATACCTAAAACAAAAGAAAACTATATTTCTTTCACTAAGTTTATTCCGATTGCTACCGGGGAAAGCATCCAAGTTCGGTTTGTAGATTCTTTCAAGTTTTTAGGAACTAGCTTAGAAAAGTTGGTTAGTACAATGAAAAAACAAGACTTTAAACAATTAAAATCTTATTTCCCTAATAAAAAACAATTTAACCTACTCACTCGTAAAGGAGTGTATCCATATGACTATATGTCTCAATGGGAACGTTATGAAGAAACGTGTTTACCCTCAAAAATATATTTTTTTAACTATTTAACAAATGACGCAATTACCGACGAAGACTATGAACACGCTCGGTCTGTTTGGTCAGTATTTAATATTGTTACGTGCAGCTGCATAAGGGAAATCGCCAACTCAGCACTCAATACTTTTATTATAAAACTATACGCTGCAATTAAGCGAACGACGGAAACGCCGAGCTGAGATAGCATTTTGTGACGCACGGACCTAGTTTAGCCAATAATTGTATTTCGTAGTTTTTAACATTCCATATTCATACTTCGAATAGGCACTTAGGCTAATTTAGCAGATAATTACTGTAATTCTTTTATTTTAAAATAAATTAAGTTAAATCATTTTTTGGTTTTTTTTTAAATCCTCCGATTGCAGCTAACGTAATTGGCGCAGTCGGTAGGATATTCGCGGGCCGGTTCGCGAGCTTTAGGATCTCTAATATCGATATCCGCGTACGCGAATCGCCTGGGTGGCTATCGAGCCCCGGCGCCGAATATCCGAATCTACGGTCCAGCTGCAATTCCGGAAGGAGAATCCAGACTTCGATTCACGAGAGAACCAGAGATGAATAATTTGTAAGTACACTTGAATTGTTCTTGTGTTGCTTCCTTTTAGTCCTAGTACCACCCAACTTCCAAGATTTTTCACCCGAAAAACTCCAATTCCCAGAAGCCCGCATCTCGTACGGCTCGCTGGAGTGCTATAGATAACAGTAGAGATTTAAATAGTGATAGTAGTATAAATAGCGTAAATATGGCCCACGACCCGGATGCAATTTTCAAGACCCTTCGTATGGTCCCGGAGTTCGATGGGAACCCAAATATTTTAACTAGGTTTATTAGAATATGCGATCAAATAGTAACTCAGTATGTTAGTAATGCCCCGGGTAGCGAATTAAATAACTTATGTTTATTAAATGGCATCTTAAATAAAATAAAGGGCTCCGCCGCTTGTACCATCAATTCCAACGGCATACCTGAGAGTTGGATAGGGATTAGAACGGCCCTAATCAATAACTTCTCGGATCAACGAGACGAAACAGCTTTGTATAGAGACCTTTCTTTAGCCACACAGGGAAATAAGACACCTCAGGAATTCTATGAGGAATGCCAAACTTTGTTCAGTACGATGATGACGTATGTAACATTACACGAGCAAATTTCTACTACAGTGGAAGCGAAACGTACACTGTACAAAAAAGTTACTATGCAGGCCTTTGTAAAAGGATTAAAGGAACCATTAGGGTCCCGTATAAGATGCATGCGTCCCGATACGATTGAAAAAGCCCTTGAATATGTACAGGAAGAACTTAACGTAATGTATTTACAGGAACGTAGTGAATTTTCAAAACCCACTACACAAAAGAATTCTAACCCTGTAGCGCTTCACGCTAATACTAACCCAGTTCCTCCGCGTAGTAATAATTTCGCGGTACCAATTCCCAACTGGCCCAATCCCATAGGCATTAGACCCAACCAACTACCACCACCACAACCATTTAGGTTCAACTCTAATTTTACTAATCAGCAGTCCCAAAATCGCATGCCTAATCGAACCCAGCAGATATTCCGTGCGGTACCTCAATCTTATAACGCTCAAAGTAACATGTTCCGGTTGCCACCTAGAAACATTCCGATGCAAAATCAAAATCAAGGTCCTAGACCTATGAGTGGGGTACAGCATTTTACACCTAGACCCATGTTATCTGGCCATAATTGGCAGAATTCAGGCAATCCGCCACCAACAAATTATTTTAAAAGTCGCGAAATGAACATGAATGAGTGCGCGTCATACGACGACTCATATTACCCGATGGAGTATTATTACGAGCCGGTCGGTTTTAATTACGATAACAATTACTACGATTATAACCCGTTCGCTGCATTAGAGTGCAACTATGATCCTACTTTAAGCGATGTAAGTGTTCAGGATAATATTACAGGACTAACTGAACCTCAGGCAGGTCCAAGTCAGGTAAGTCAGGATTTTCAGGAGGGCCAGAAATCAAAAAAACAAAAATAGAATTAAATCTACAAACTCAGCGTCAGTTACCGTACATACTAATTTCGGAACCACCTTTGAAATTGCTAATTGACACCGGCGCGAATCAATCTTTTATAAGTCCAGAGGCTGTTGAAAAATATTTTTCGAATTTTCCTTTAAATTACGACCCTTTTGAAGTCACTAATGTACACGCGGTTAGTAGAAATAATTATTCTATAAGTTTACCGTGCTTCGCGGAATTTAACGATCCGGAGTTTATCAAGTTATTTGTATATCGTTTTCATGAATATTTCGATGGTTTGATTGGTTTAGATCTGCTAACTAAATGGGAATCCAAGATAGACTTAAAAGATCAGAAGTTAGTAACGCGCACATCATCAAATCCTATCCGTATGTATAATTCCTGCAATGTTAACTTGTATGAAGACATAATACCTGCTCAGTCTTCGAAGTTAGTTAGAATACCGATCGACACTCCAAACGGCGCAGCATTAGTTAGCGAACAGACTATATGCAATTGTACTATACGTGAGTGTCTTACTATTGTGGACAATAACCGCGGCTACTTAGAAATAGAAAATACGAGCCCGAATGATATTATAATATCACTTGATCGACCAGTGCACGCGAGTTTATTTAATATCGAGTGCACGCGCACCGAACAACGTACCACGCGAGTTCAGGAAGTTACAACGCGATTACGAACAGATCACTTAAACGAGGAGGAGAAAGTCAACCTTATAGCTCTTTGCTCGAAATATGCTGACGTGTTTTACATCGAAGGCGAAACGTTAACCTTTACCAATAGCATAAAACATCGTATCAAAACTACAGATGAGGTCCCGGTGTACACAAAAAGTTACAGATATCCGTTCATTCATCGTCAGGAGGTTAGGGAACAGATTTCAAAAATGTTAGACCAGGGAATAATAAAGCCTTCAGAGTCTGCATGGAGCTCCCCCATTTGGGTGGTCCCCAAGAAAATGGACGCCTCGGGCAAGCAAAAATGGCGTTTAGTAGTTGACTTTAGGAAACTCAATGAAAAAACTATTAATGACAAATACCCCATCCCGAACATTAGCGATGTTCTCGACAAACTAGGTAGGTGCCAATACTTCACCACTCTAGACCTGGCTAGCGGCTTCTATCAAGTCGAAATGGACCCTCAGGATATTCAGAAAACAGCTTTTAATGTCGAGCATGGACATTTCGAGTTCCTTCGAATGCCCATGGGACTTAAGAATTCACCATCCACTTTTCAAAGGGTTATGGACAATGTCCTCAGGGGTCTCCAGAATGACATATGCCTCGTGTACCTAGATGACATCATAGTCTTCTCCACGTCACTACAAGAGCATATGACCAACCTCGAGAAAGTTTTCGATAGACTTCGGGAATCGAACTTTAAAATCCAAATGGATAAATCCGAATTCCTAAAGCATGAAACTGGTTATCTCGGACACATAATAAGTAGTGAAGGAATAAAACCTAACCCAGATAAAATTCATGCAATAAAAAAATACCCCATTCCAAAGACTCCGAAAGAAATTAAGCAATTTTTAGGCCTTGTAGGTTATTATCGTAAATTCATTCCGGATTTTGCAAAGATTACAAAACCTCTCACAGCGTGTTTAAAAAAAAGTAGAAAAGTTGTACTAGACTCCGAGTACGTAAACAGCTTTGAAAAGTGCAAGATTCTCTTAACAAATGACCCCATACTACAGTATCCCGATTTTGATAAAGAGTTCATACTGACGACAGACGCTTCGAACGTTGCTATTGGTGCCGTTCTATCTCAAGGACCTGTAGGTTCCGACAAACCTGTGTGTTTTGCATCCCGAACGTTAAATGAAAGTGAGCTTAACTACAGCACCATAGAAAAAGAACTTCTTGCCATAGTTTGGGCCACCAAGTATTTCAGGCCGTACTTGTTTGGTCGTAAATTTAAAGTATTGACAGATCATAAACCTTTACAGTGGATGATGAACCTTAAAGAACCCAATTCGCGATTGACTAGATGGAGGCTGAAGCTTAGTGTATACGATTTCACAGTCATCTATAAGAAAGGTAAAACTAACACGAACGCCGATGCCTTATCTCGGGTGGAGATTCACAACGAAGATACTAACACCTTAATAGACGAATTATGTTCTTTGATTCCTAACCCATCAGAAAACCCGCCATCTGCGAACTCATCCACTGCAACCGTACACACCAGTCACGAACACCCCATACTAGAAGTCCCAATCACAGACGAACCCCTTAACAGATTTCATAGACAGTTATGTTTTACGATAGTTGAAGACGTCAAACGCAAACCAGTAGTTACTAAGCCATTCGAAACTCACACGCGCGTAGCAATCCAGATATCATCATCTAAATTAGAACAAGATGTAGTCAATGCCCTCAAGGAGTACGTAAACCCAAAAGTAAAAACAGGTATCCTAATAAATCCACCTCTTGCCATGTATTCCATCATACCAGTCATACAGGACAAGTTTAAGAGCTCATCTATGAACTTAGTACTAGCTAAGATAGAATTAGAAAATGTTAAAGACTATCTGCGTCAGCAAGAGATAATTCAACACTACCATGACGGCAAAACTAATCACCGAGGAATTACCGAATGTTATTTAGCCCTCTCAAGGAAGTATTACTGGCCCAAAATGAAAGACCAGATAACCAAATTCATCAACGAATGCATTATTTGTGGGCAAGCTAAATATGACCGGAGACCTATTAGACCCCAGTTTAATATTGTACCCCCGGCAACAAAACCATTCGAAATAGTTCACATGGATTTATTGACTGTCCACAATGAAAAGTATGTTACATTTATAGATGTGTTCACCAAATATGGACAAGCATACCACCTTCGAGACGGCACGGGCATTAGTATACTCCAATCATTATTACAATATTGCACTCACCACGGAGTTCCCTTAACCTTAGTGACAGACAACGGAACGGAATTCACCAACCAACTGTTCTTAGAATTCACACGCCTTCACAAGATAAACCATCACAGAGTCTTACCGCACTCACCTAACGATAACGGTAATATTGAACGCTTCCACTCAACTCTCCTTGACCATATTAGAATATTAAAGTTACAACACAAAGAGGAGCCTATCGTAAATCTTATGCCTTATGCTATAATTGGTTATAATTCCTCAATACACAGTTTCACTAGGTGCAGACCATTCGATTTACTAACTGGACATTTTGACCCACGTGATATTCTAGACATAGACTTCACACAGCAATCGTTACAACAGTACGTTCATAATCATAGGGCGCAAATGAAAGAAGTCTATAACATTATTAACGAAACTTCCTTATCAAATCGTACTGCCTTAATAGAAAGTAGAAATAAGAACCGCGAACCTGAGATAGAATACGTTCCCCAACAACAGGTGTTCATTAAGAACCCTTCCGCAAGTCGACAGAAAACGGCACCGCGGTATACCCAAGATACCATCCTGGCTGACTTACCCATACACGTTTACACGTCCAAAAAACGTGGACCCGTAGCCAAAAATAGAATAAAAAGAGGTCCTAAGGAACCTAACTTGTTACAGGATTCTACTATTGCTGGTACTTCACGGGACCCAGTCATCGGAGATAAAACTTGAAAGCTTGGCCAATGGACCCGGCTTACTACCGTATAAACTTGGATCGACAAGAATGACCACCCATCATCATACATTCCTCCAGTACGTGAATCTAAGGGACATAGAAAATCATATTACAACGCTACAGTATCAGATATCAGATTACAAAAGTCGACTTAGTAATGATACTTATACACTATTTGAATTCCAAATTAGTTATCTTACTAACAAAATTGGCAAAGTATCTAATCAATTAAAATCTTTAGAACCTGATCGTGTAAAGAGAGGTCTAGTAGACAGTCTTGGATCGGTAATTAAGAGCCTAACCGGAAATCTAGATTACACAGATGCCTTAAAATACGAAAATGCCATAAAAATCCTACAGATTAATGATAATAAGTTAGTTAACGAATTTAACAATCACATTAGCCTCAGTAAGGAATGGATGTCTAAGCATAATAACGTATTAATACAGTTAGTCGAAAACCAAAGTAAAATTAATAGCACCTTAGATTTACTGCTAAATAACACCCATACAACAGGTAACTTAATAAATTATGCAAAGTTTGGTCAACTTATGGTTATTATTAGCGAAAATGTAGAAGACTTAAGATTAGAGTTAGTTAGAATAGAAAATATGTTAGCGTTCATACATGCATCAAGCACTGTTCATTCTATGATAGATGTAGAAACACTTAGGTCTATGATAAATAGGTTAGAAAAAATATACAGTAAGGATGGGATACTAAGTCTAGAGCTCAGAGAATACTACGATATAATCAGACCCGGATCGTATTTCAACGAGAAACAGATAGTTATAGCTTTCAGATTTCCTATTATTTCCAAAATTGTTTATGATTTGTATAAGTTATCTATAGTACCCAATAAAAACCGTCAAGCCCTTATTCCTACCTATCCCTTTATAGCAACTAATGGAAACTCTTTCGTGTACATAGAAGCAGAATGCTCGAAGTTTAATAACTGGTATCTCTGTGAAAAGGAAATAACCCATCAAATACGAACAAAAACTGACTGCATACAAGAACTTATCACGAACCAAGCCCTGAAGAGCTCCTGCCAATTCAGTACAGTATTCCTGGAAAAAGAAGCCATGGAAAAACTAGATGACCAGCATTACGTGTTATCATTTCCAACTCCAACGAAAGTGCAATCAGTCTGTGGAAGAGAAGACTTCAATTCGCTACAAGGAAGCTACCTCGCTACCATACCTATCAACTGTTATCTTCGCACAAAGGAACTTACTATAATCAATGACAACGACATAATACAAGGGCAACCGTTGAAACTAATGAACATTCCCTACGACGCGGAGACACCGGGAGCTGCACTAACCCAAGTTCATCTCAGTTCAATCGACCTAGGAGGACTACACAGCATCCAGAATCAAGTCATGACGAGCCAGCCGATACAACTTGACCAGCTGCAATCAGATGTCATATATCATACTACCATACCTTTCTACATTTCAGTATTAGGTGCAGGCGCACTTATCATAGCCATACTGGGCTATCGCAACAAATGGTTTTGCAAACGCTCCGAAACACCCAACACCAAGGGACATACCTACGAGGAACCTGGGAAAACAGACGATCGCACGGCCAGAGGACATATTCCAGAAACATTTTCTCTCAAAGTTCTAAAATAGTTTCTGATCTGCGGGTGGAGATGTTACGTGCAGCTGCATAAGGGAAATCGCCAACTCAGCACTCAATACTTTTATTATAAAACTATACGCTGCAATTAAGCGAACGACGGAAACGCCGAGCTGAGATAGCATTTTGTGACGCACGGACCTAGTTTAGCCAATAATTGTATTTCGTAGTTTTTAACATTCCATATTCATACTTCGAATAGGCACTTAGGCTAATTTAGCAGATAATTACTGTAATTCTTTTATTTTAAAATAAATTAAGTTAAATCATTTTTTGGTTTTTTTTTAAATCCTCCGATTGCAGCTAACGTAATTATATTCAAAACATGGGTATGTACACAGATTTGTATCTCAAAACAGATGTTTTGTTGTTAACAGATGTATTTGAAAATTTTCGAAAAACTCAGATTGAACTTGTTGAAACATGAAATTGATTCACATCGCAAGGTTTTATGGAGTTTGCATTTCATAATAATATGATTAGTACATACATCACAAGGCAGTCAGCCGGACTGGTCACATCACGTCACTTAAAAACGAAACAAATTGTAAGTATTGCACAAGCGTATAAGTACTTATAAAATTATGTCTTATTTATGTGTTTGATATAATTATTAATAATTATAATTTTCTTTGTTTCAGATCATCAATAATGTGCGATTCTCCAGATATTATTGACTTCTCACAATACGGTCAAGGTTTTCCGACTCCGAGTTTAAGCTGGCATATCCCCGATATCCAAGATCAACAAATACCTGTCAACAAGGAACCTAGAGCAAGACAAGACTGCGGACCTGCTAGCAAGAAGCCTAGAACAAGACGGGAGTGTCTAAAACAGAAGTCATCTCTGCCTAATTATTGTGAATCATATGTCATAAACAATGAGAAGAAAAAAGGATTACGACTGATCCAGGTACAAGTGTTGGATATCAGTGAACAAGAACCTGCAAGTGACAATCAGAATGTGATGTTAAGTGCGCAGTATGTAGTGACTGAACCGGTGGACTATGTTATGGAGGAGACGCAATCGTTAATTAACAAAATTTCAAAAAAACTTTGTGGGGACAGTTATTATTAAGTGATGTAATTATTTTGTAAGTACCTACTTTATAAGTTAATATGTGAGTAATATTATAGTTATTAGGGTATAATAATAGGTTTTTATGTTGTGTAAGTTCTGGATGTATAAATTATTAGAATATCATATATGTAAGTTTTATTGTAATAATCTTTTAAATATACAAAAGAAGTTACAAAAATATCAAAAACAAAAAATAATAAAGAGAGAAAAAAATAAAATAAAATATCTAGATTGTTTTAATGTAAATAGATAATATTAATCTCTTAGTTTAATTTTGTTGGGTAGTGCTCATACATCACAAGTTTTTATGTTATAAGTATGTATGTACGCGTAGAAAACATGTGGGGACAGTTATTATGATTATTGGGTTGGTAGATATAATTAGTTTGTAATAATTTTAAATAATTTAAAAAATAAATAAAAGTATATTCAGTTATAATTTAAATTATGTTTTATTTTGTATTACTTATTTATACTCGAATTTAAATTAGCTCTAGTGTATTGATATTATTATAGGTTAATTGCTTTAAGGATTTTTTCTTACAATAATTCGTTTAATAAATATCATTTTGCTACAGCTCATTTAAAGTTTAGTATGTAGGTTACCCTGATTATATTAAATAAAACACTCATAAGTAGATAATTACATTTTGATTAACTGTTCAACACAATAATAATTAAAATAAATTAAATATAGACATATTATTATCCACATACCATTTTCTAATACACACCGCATTATTCAATGCACAATTTATTTTATGGTTCACACAATTAAAATCAGTTTTATTTTTACAGAACTTCTTTTTTAATGTCGCAAAATTAGGGCACCCTTTTTCACCTATGTCAATCACTTCACAGTTTGCACATAACTCTTTAATCCACTTAATCTTCTCCAAACCCTTTGTAATATTTTTTTTATTTTCTAAATACGGTACGATGACGTGTTGAAACTCTCTGTAGTCTATAAAGCCCTCACTCCAGAAAATTCCACGATTTCTTTCCAACCATCGCACCTGCTTCTTTTCTTCTTGAGTTAAATAATAAAACGAATGCGGTGGTTTAACCAAGAACGTCTGTGTGTGGTCATTACTTACGATAGCCACTTCTTTGACAATAAAATTATTGTCTAAATATTTGAATCCTTGGAGTTCGACAATGATAATATCCGCGTTCATGATAACTTCTTCACTGTGTTGCTTAATGGTTTGTATTCAACAATACAATCGTTGAGAATGAGACAGTATGCCGAAGTTTGATCTGGTATTTCTGAATCACTCTCAATTTCTACCCTTACATCCACAACGGGTCCAGTCTTCAGATTATCGGTCTGTCTAGAGCAATCAACAACAAACAACGGAGCTAATTCTTTAAATTGTTTCTCGCTTAATGAAGACTCCGGACAACGTCCATAATATGACTGTTGAAATCTGATGTATTGCTCATATAATAAAGCAATTCTGTTATTGGCGAAGTTGACATTGATGTTTTCATACGGGAAATATGTCGAATTAAGGTATACTCGAACATCACGAACATAGCAGTGATCAAACTGCGACATGTCAGAACTTGCATTATTTTTTCTACTTGTTTGTAGACCAATTATTACATATCTCGGTTTTTCTATTTGAGATGAAGTTTTGATAGACCAGGTGTGCTTTGTAGTTCTTGGTAAAGTGGGGTATTCATATAGTTAGATCCCAGTTTCTAAAAACCATCTGAAGCGGTCGATCTTTTTCCAATAGTTTTAATAAACTTATTTTTTCTTTGTCCGATACTTTAACATGGGGTACGCGCCATATGATTTTATTGATTTGAATGTCTTCCACTATTTCGCCGGTATTTAATTTTACAGCGTTCAAATTAGTGTTGCTTCGTAATAATATTAGTTCATGTCTACTATTTATTACAACTTTTTTAAAATCTTCTGCAAAACCGAGGATATTCCGAAGTGGTATAGACGCAGAAAAACTTCCTCCATTAATATTTTTTATGCCATCGATACTCCAACCCCAAGCTCTAGCTATTTTTGATTCATTCTCATTCATTGATATTAATGATTTCATGGTTGTAGTTATACCTGCATTTTTTATTTTATCAATCTCCACTCCGTTTAATTCGTACCTAATATCTTGGAACAAGAAGAGTAGTCCATTGTTCGTAAAATTGACACTAGAAGCTTTCTCTTTTGAATCTTTTTTGTTAACGATAACGGTTCCTTCCAAATACAGAGTGCTGGCTGATGGTAATATGTACAGATCCTGTTGGTTGATAGGTATGCGTATTTCATCGTTCCTGTTGAAACTCGTTACATAAGGTTTGTACGAATGAAATTCGATTCCTTCTATACTGTTGTCGTAAGTCGGAGTGGATAAAACGTCTAAGATATTCATTTTAACAATCCGATCGCTCTGAGAAATATCTTATTGTCTTTAGTTAATTTTATTTTGCTCTTAGAACGACGTCTTATTTGGTAGGCAGCTTGAGTAGAACTGGTATTTTTAATTTGATGAGACACATATTTATTGTAGTCAATCATTTTTTCTTCTAAGATGTAAATACAGCTGCACTTCTTCACCACGCAAATTAATTAAACGATTGTTTATATCTAGTAGTCGGATATGTATGCAGCTTATGCTGTTTCGATTGATTGGAAAATATATTGCGTTCTTCGGGATTTCTACGATTCTGTATCCAGGTGGTACGTTGAGTGCGAATTCGTGAATTATGTGACTTGGTTCACCGTTTATGTAAGAGCCGCTCACAATGTCACATTCGATCCTTACCACTGTCGTCGGTAAAATGTTGACTGGATGCTGTGACACATGCCATTTATTTGCTTTCAGAACCTGCTTATCAAATTCTAACAGTTTTTTATCGTAAACTAAGTACGTAAAATCTTGTATTTCGGTAAACAAGTTCTTTATTCTTACAAGAACATTTAGATAAATGTTTATAATCTAAGTTTATAAACATTTTTTTATAACGTACGAGTAGGTACATCTTTAAAATTTAAGATAATTTGTTATTGTTCTTTTTCTAACACATAACTGTTGATTTGTTATGTTGGTGCTTGTTACCTTCGTTTTTTTTAAGTCAACCTTAATAGAGTAATAAATAAAGCAAACAAAACTTTATCTTTTATATTAATTTTGAGACAAACATTAAAGAACATTAAAATTAAATTGATTAAAAAGTTGTTTTAAATTGTAAAACCTTGTATACACTACCCTCATGTGTTCATATTACTAGGAAACTCTCGTATATCCTTCCAGACCCCATAATGCTCATAAAAAGCATATATTCACTATATAGCCTGAAAGATAGTATTATCATTGTAATAAAACAGAAGAACTTACATTTACACTTCATACATTTTTTTTCACCAGACAGTTTTTTTGTTCTCCTGTAAAATTACGCTTATTGCAAGCACGAGCTTTTCACATAAATTAAAGTGTTGTTATTACATTGTAATTTGATTGAGGCATCTTTTATTTCGGATTTTAAATAATCGTAAATAATCTTGCAATTCGTAGGTGCCTTCCGGTATTTCAATAACATCGTTTGAGCCATAATAATACTTGTTATTACTTTTATCAATATTTGGTATAGAATTAAATGTTGAAAAATGCAATAAAGCACACTCATATTCTCCATTGAGTTGCAACGTATTAGGATAGTACGTAGATAAAATTGATGAGTTTCCAGTTATTGACAAAGTGAGTGACATCTTGCAAATGAATGAAATAAAATAAAAGCATTCATTTTATATATTTTTATTCCAAAAAGTTCTTAGATATTTTAAACATAAATGACCACAGTTTACAGTATTAAATTTTTGATATCTTGTGTAGTTATATGAAACTTTACAATTCTTAAAATATCGTACCAGTTCTAATGGAGGTTTTAAATTTCCATAGCTATCAAAATATTCACAATAGTCATATACTTTTACATAAGCTACCCAATGCGTTCCTTCATTTTTAGAATCGTCTAAGTTAACAATACCACATTCCATACGTTTCGGCTTCCTTGGTAATTGATCTTTCATATATACTCCTCGGAAATATGGGATGTCTCTTGCATAGTATTGGATGTCTACATTAGTTAGTGCGCAATTTCGTAGCTTCTTGTTCAGTTTTTTGTTGATTTTATAAACAATCCTTTACCGTTTTTATAAGGCTTTATGTATAAACCCTTGCCCACTGCTAAACCCTCCATAGTTCTATTGTGTCGTTCTGTCTCTCGCAAATTTTGTTGAGCTGATTTGTAATCATTTACCGTTTTTGCAATGCCAGCCGCACCACCAGCTAAAGCTCCTAAAGCTGATAAGCCAGCAAAAATTGGAATTAAAGGTAGAACTCCACCAGTCTTCGGTATGGGGATCACTCTCGGCACTTTGATTTGATGTAATTTGGGGCATAACTTTTTTGCAGCTAAGTAAGCGAAGTTTATTAAAGACTTACTATCCTTGGGTTTTAGCTTTTTTATTTTAGATTTTATTTTTGATACTAAACTCTTAAATGTTTTGGCACCAGAACCAGATTTCAATTTGGCTTTCATGACTTTGCTTACTAACCATGAGCTTAATTTTTCACCTTTTCCCGCATCTTTTGATTTGAGTCTATGTTTAGCCATGTTCAATAGCTGTAAGTCGGCTTTATGACGATTAGGTAAATCTGTATGATTTTCATATGCTATATCGTGGTGCATACAAGCTTCGTCTAGTTTATTCACACCTCGATCACCTCGCAACAAACGTTTATGAAGTTTAGTTCCTGGTCCGCAATAATTGTATCCAGGCAAATGAGCTTCGAACGGTAGGTTATTAATTATACTGTTAACTAGTCCACCACCTTGCATTACTTAAATTATAATGATACAAATATAACAAAGTACTTCTTTTATATCTCAATTTATTAATGCAGATTTATCAATCCAACTGTTTTCATCATTACTGAGACCTAACCATTTAACGAATAGTTTCTTTCCTTTCTTTTTAAGTATTTTTTCTACTAAATAAACACCAGGATAGTTCGATTTTTGAAGTTCTTGTTCGTAAAAAGTTCCTAATATATCTTGCTTTCTTTGATCTTCTATGTGATACTGACTGGTATAGTTTTATTAATCCTTTTTATTGTGAAGAGTTCAGTTGACCAGTTAGGAGTATAACCTTTCTCGAAATTGTGTTTGTATTTACTGATACGAACACAATCACCTTTTTTAAATTTAGGTTTCCACTGGAGGGATACATGATTACATATATTTTTACTTTAATTGTACGATGTTTTGTGTTGTTATACGTATTAAATAAATCTTCTAAGGGTGATCCTAACCACTTATAATTTCCAATGAGACTAAAATATTTATACAAATTATTTTTAACAGTTTTAATTAGTCGTTCTACAATTGAAGCTTTTTTAGTAGAGAACGATGAGTAATGGTTAATGTTGTACTTCTTCATTAGCGTTTGAAATGTGTTGTTATAAAACTCTGTGCCCATATCTGTTTGTAAATTAACAGGATTTTTATTGCTGCTTAGTAGTATTCGTTCAAACGCTCGAGTTACTTCAGATTTATTTTTAGACTTTAACGGTTCTGCCCAGGCATACTTTGAGAAGCAGTCAATCACCACTAAAATGAAATTGTAACCTTTATTATACTTTCTTAGGTTTTGCATGTCCATTAGATCTGCTTGCCATAAATCATCGATCCCTTTGAGAATAACAGAACGTCGAAGAAAGTTTCTTCGTGCCGCTTTGTGTATTTCATTTACTATTTGTTGTTTTGCCATTATTGAGATTTTTAAGTAATTTATCTATATCTGCTTTGGTGTAAAACTTCTCTTCCAAATGAATCAAAACCTCAGGCTCCTTTGCTTTTAAAGTAGACTGAACAGTCTTTTGTGCATCTAATATGATTTGAGCACGCAATGAAGCAATCAGTTTATTAAATTGTTTTATCGTATCAGCACTCATTCGATCTACATAATCCTTGTTCACAGCATCGTCTGCTTCTAATGGAGGTTTAATTCCTCTCAATCTAGATGACTTTAAATCAAAATCTCCATTTTCTGATTTTAACAACGCGTTATCATTGAAATTAATCAGTTCTGACAATCGCATTCTTTTATGAATTAAATGTCCAAATTTATCAATATTCATGTTTCAGGTGTACTATATGTAAAGGCTGATGATCAACTGAACAATAGTAAATTTTACACCTATTTATTTATAAGTTTACTTTCACGTAATTCTTCAATAATGGATATTATTTCATTATCTAATCCTGTGTTACCAGCATCTCGAGATGCTATTAATAACTTTAACCTTTCCACCAATTCATTAGGATTATCCCAATATACTAAATCTATGTTTTTTTTCCAGATTTTTGTTAATGGTAGTCCTTTTCCTTTTGAATGATTACCCTGAACAGTACTTTGCAGTTTAAAAAGAGGTTTAATAACTTGTAAATATTTTTGTCCCTTATTACTTTTTATTGGTTTACTTGGGTCATTATCACGACGATGTGCGTTTGTATCAAGTAACATTTTCTTATAATATTGCAAGTCATCTTCAGTAATCAGACTTAAATCAATATCTTTCTTAAGCAGTAGTTGTTTTAAACCAGGCGTATGTCTGTATTTATGACCAGCCACGATGATATAATGATCGTCGATTGTTATGTGAGCAGAACCTAACATCAATTTTCCGCGTTTTACTCTAACACCAAATGGAATGTCTGTTAATGCTTCTGAAGACACTGACCAGGATGATGTATCGCGACCTTCACTTTTTTCAACTGATTTATACGAAGATTCACTGCTGGTACCAGACTCGTCTACATCACTACCAGTTGCGACTTTTTGCAAAGTTTCGTCTATAAACAGATCTTTAGATTCTTCATCTTCATTACTATGCAGCAAAGGAGTTTGCATACTGGCTGTAGCAATTTGGTTGAGAGGGTCTGTTACAGGTTTAAAAACTGTTTCCAAGGCTTGCTTACGCTCATTCTCAATATCTCGCATTTTTCGCACCTTCTTCTTTACAGCTGCTGCAGCATCAACAATTTGCCTCTTTAAAGATTTTTCCATAATCGATGAATAGATTGTAACCGGTTAAGCTCTGTTTGGAGAGTAATAATGTCGCACAGGTAAAGCTCTTATATATGTGTTCGTGTTCTTAGTCAAAAACTACAAACGTATCAAATTTACTTCTATAACATCCTTTGTTTTTGGAACAATCTTTATTAATTACAACATAATTGAAAGGTACACTCCATATTTTTGAACACATTTCCCGGAATTCAATCCAAGTCATATCAGTGTTGACATGTTCATCGTAAACATGTCTCATATTTCTTTCATCTTGCTTAAAAAGTACGATTAGGTTCGCGTTGTCTCTTACTAACTGCTTAGGAATTTTACTATATGTCTGATTTAGATAAAAACAATCGATGAACTTGTGTCTTCCCATTGCAAAATAATCCCGCATGCTACTTTGATTTTCACAAGCAACATCGTCAAATACAATCACAGAATTCGGTTTTGCGTCCTGAACACTTAGTACTTGCTCATTTTCATGATATTTCTGAAATGACGTGCCTGGTACCCGTTGCAAAACTTTTTCTAAAAATACGTACTTGGGTTGTTGCAAGGTTTTTGAATAAACATAAACATTTTGAAACCTTAAACCATTCTCGTGTATAAGGAGACCAATTAATAAATTAGTTTTTCCACAATTTGATGGTCCGCAAATGATGCATCGTACCGTTTTAGGTAATCATTTTCCATGGCGAAAACCAGTCTCCTGAGAGTGAACACAAAGTTCGTTTACATGTAACGATTGTGGTTGTTTTACAAATTTCATGACGACTGTTAAAGCGGTTTTATTAATAATGAGTAAATTAACGTATTACATTGACATTTATAACTCATTGTCGCTAACTCGAGCAAATGTACGACTCTCACCATAGCTGTCCTTCAATATAAGATAGCGATTGTTTGATTTTAACCAATCAAGCATCTGCTGGTAGAACAAATCTTCGGTTTGGGCTGTATACGAGTCCTGGTATTTTGATGAACCGTTATCTGTATTTTTCTGTCCAGTTTGCAAATCTTGAATAAATATAATCTCGCCGCTAGAATTCCTCATAATAAGTTTACAAATATCTTTAATATCAGATTTCTCTGAGCTATGCATTGTAGTTAACTTGGTTGAAATGTATTTAAATCTATGATATGAAATACAACCTTCTTACTACAATAGTAAGAATCGAATGTGGTGTTAAATTACGGCGAACAATTATTTATAAAAGTTGTTTTCTTTCACTGCGTCTACTCTAGGATATTATTGGGCATTGTCATACTCCACCTTCCGTTTCATCGCGTGGAATAGACGTCGAACCTGCGTATTTCATTTATATTATTGGGCATTCTACTCCACCGAGAGTGACGGAGGCGTAGCCGATGGAACGGAAGGTGGGGTAGAATGCCCAATAATATACTACTTATATTATATTCAATTTTTTATCAAACTTCGTTATTATTCTTTAAAATAAATGAGTGACCCCAGGCTCGCGTTGATATTTTATCTAATGATATCGATCGTTTATCGTCATTATTAGATAAGACAATTTTGTTGACACTTCGTGTAAATACTTCGTGCTTTATTGATTTAAACATTTATATTTTTTCTACGAATAACTCCATCATTGAATAATATGTTTTTATAATCTGTGATGTTTAATTCCTTCACTACACATGATTTTACACCTTTCGCTTTTTTAATTATATTATCAGGAGTTTTTATAGAATATAATTTCGATCTCAAGCCCACAAAATCGGAGATATATCTCCCTCCTAATTCATCTTTAAACAAACCGGGTACTTTTTTGTTAATTATTGGTATTCTAAAATCATTTTGGTTGTCATAGTTACTGGTGTCAAAGTATTGCAAAAAATTAAATTTTAAATCATAATAAAAATCATCAGTGTATATTTTATAAACAAAAGAATCGGTATCTGTATAACATAGCTGCACTCGATTTTCATAAAAAGGTTTGATAATATTATAATGAAAGTCATACATGTGTGACTTAGAAAGTTCTAAAACGCTAAAGCCAATATAAATAGGTTTATCTAAAATTATTTCTTCTGGTTTCATTTGGATAGCAACTAAATTTTCAGACAAAATAGTTGCACTATGGAAATAAGGGCTAGCTACAAGTCTCTCAGCGGATATTGATTTCTTGGTTCGATTAAACGTATCGGACCATTGATTAACTAAATGAACAGTTACTCTAGTTTCAGTGTTTTCTAATGTTTTACTGAAAACACTGTTATTCAACAACTTGAAAAAGTCTTGTTCGAAAGAACTTTTTGCCTGTTGTCTTAATTGAGTGTTTAATTCTATATACTGTTTTAAATACGAACTCTGTCTAAAAGTAATAACTCTGTGAATTTTACGTAGTTCCAACCCTTGCTCTAAACACTTTTTTAAATGAACGTAATGTATTACATATTTATACTTATTATACAAATTTGCAATTTTTTTTTTTGCTTTACCTCCTGGGGGAATACATTTTTCGGGACAAAATGGTAAATCATTATGATGGTCATGTAAATGCTCGGGATACAGAAGATCAACTTCTAATATGTATCCCCAGTCGGCATCATCCTCAACATTTTCGATATGTAAATTAGCTATTTCATTTTCAGTAAGAAATCTGAAACTAGAATAAGGTAAATGTTGACACATGCTAAAGCCATAAAGATTATTACAATCCAAATATACTATGAAAGAGTTAGGCTCTGATGAATTATATTCTTGCATATACTTATGATTAGCTTTTGCGTACCGTCGGGAACACATACACAATCCCCCACGTATACCACTTTAAATCATTCTGACGATAGCCAAGTCTGACACGAGTTCTAACGTGACCCCAGTTTTAGCAACATTGCATCAAATGATAAACTAGGTGCAGTTATGTAAAATGCTGGATCCAGTTTGTAGTATTTTTTACATGTTTTTTGAAAACTTTGGAATATATCGGACAACAAAAGCACATCCGTTTTTAAGTATAGATCTGTATATTCCCCTAAATCATTTATATTGAATTCGCTCCAAACTGTCTGAGCATGATTATAATCTTGTTCACTAATGTCTTCGTGGTTAAGGAATTATGAAAATGATACTTAGACGGTAAAGATTTCTGTTCATAACATTTCCAATCTGTCATATAATCATAAGGGTATATCCCTTTTCGTGTCAACAAATTAAACTGTTTTTTGTCAGGAAAATGAGTTCGAAGATTAACATAATCTTCTGCCTGTAGTGTTTTAGCAAGTTTATCTAAACTAGTGCCTAAAAAGTGGAAGGAGTCTAGAAACCTTAATTGTATGTAATCATCACCAATATGTATAAACTTTGTGAATGCGATATATTTTTCCTTGGTCTTGGGTATTATTTTAATTTGTCCCGGAATTTCACCTAACTTTTTTATAAATAAGTGACAATCATATCCCGATAAATTATGAAAAAATACAGGAACAAATTTTGGTACTCTATATTGTAGATTACAATGCCGATGTGCTGCACCTCGGTATCGACCTGTTATATGACAGTGGTCCCTAACCTTATCATTCCACAGTAAATGGTCACATATGTGACACTTAACAGCTTGACTAAAATCAAGAGCATCTTTGTCGGTGAATTTCATGGGTTCGTTTTTGGATATCATTCTATAAATGTCTCTAGCATCTTCAATTAAAAAAATTACAAATTTCGAAACACAATCTACACCGCGATAATTTCTATACCTATCAACAGTAACGTTTAATGATGACACAACATTATACCCGAAGGCAGCCGGCACGTGCCGTTGTAAGTATGTCGTGTTAGCGGTGTCAAATTCATCGTTGAATATTGGTTCGAGTAATGTTTCGAAATCGGCATATATGACAAATGGAATGTTTTGTTTTCGATTATAATTTGTAAATTTTAAAAATGATCCTTTTTCTGGTAAGACCGTGACAACTCCTCCGCACGCATGTGTTTCACATTCACTGGACGTTGGAAAAAACAATAAGCATGATTCGCAAAAATGTAGTTTACCGTGATGCTTTGTCATCTGATTTCTAACTAAACGAGGTAAATCTTTTATAAGGCAATAGTGAGAATTAGTATTATTTTGTAAAAACAGTAAATGTATGCTCTTAGATTTATTGTTGTTTGAAGTATACAAAGGTCCTATGATTGTCCTATCATCTTTCAATCCATACACAAATATATTTAGAGACGGATTATTTTTCTCAAAAACAGCTATGTCTGAAAATGTGATTGGATATGTTAAATTATCGACATTTAAAACATCCTTGAAGTGAGTATAAGATGAAATTCTATTAGGATGGTGGGTTGCGGGGTACAAGGCAGCTACAACAGACCATAAGAAGCAATACTCGTCATTGTTTTGAATATTCAAACAAGCTTTTTTATTTCTCATAAATTCAGGTAATATTATATGTTTAGATCCGCCGAGAGGTTGATATTTACTTATGTTTATTTCTAAATGTGAGTTGCACAGATACGTCCAACCACTGTCTCTCTCTTGAAATTCCTCGATTTTCTTTAAGAGCGCGTATTCGATTCGTGACGAAAACTTCGTGTTTTTTCGTTTTGCCCAGAGCAATATCGTAATTATGTGAGCAGATTTTTTAAAGACAATTTACAGTTTTAGAAAGATTAAGTCTTGATTTACACAGCTACAGAGTAAAAGTATAATTTTTAATTATGGTTTTTTAAAGCGAAGACAATTCTTTCATATCGTTTTACGAAAATAGACGTCAGAGTTAACTTTCAGGACAAATACAACCATTACAATATGCCAAAATATTTTGTTTTATGCGTTTTTCTAACAGTATATACAGTCATAAAGACAGTAACAGAGCCAAAGTTACGAAAATATTACTATTATGTATTAAAAAACAATGTTGAAAAAGTAGAAAATCGGTTCACTTTGTCAATTTTCTCCACCAGTATTTGAATAAAAACATAACTGATATATTTATTTTATAAAAGTAAATGTTATGCTTAATATACAGAATATTTTTCAGTCCGTTATACGAGCTCATTTATTTTAGACAATTATTTTAAAAAGCACTGTAAAACATCGCGCGCTGTCGTTTGCCGATCAATTTCAATGATTCGTGCTTATTTCGGGCATATTTTTTTTTCTGATGCACACAAACAGACCATTGTATTGTACTAGTGTGTGTCAATGCTGCTACGCCGTTCTAGCAATCGTTTAGATTTTGAGTTGCGCTAAATCGAATACGCGCCCTTAACAGTGACACAACTAATGATTTATATATTGATTCAAAATCGTAATTAAAGTGAACAATATCATTTTTTGTACTAAATGATTTCAGTTCTTGTTGATCATTCTTAAACAAAAGGAAAAAAGTTCAAAATTATTTTTCACAGATGTATGTTTGTGTAATGAATGTAATGATCGATCTATTAGATTTTTAATTTGTTTACGATTATCATTGAGAAACATTTCAGGGAAATAATTTTTTTGATCGTTAGTTGCAGTGATCTTATAACTTGCAATGCGATGTTTAAACGAAGAATTAGTAATAGCAATATTATCACAAAAAGGAATGGCGCTATTGTTTTTATGAACTACGTAAATGACCAGACCATCGACGATTATCTACAAATACTTTGCAAACCGAACAGTGAGGCATTATTAATAGACTTTATCAGAAAATAGACTGAATTAAAAGTTAGTAGTGCGGTGGGTGCAATAACTGAGCGATCGGCTTCCGTGTTGCAAGTGTTGCAGGTTCGATTTTCTCACAGCACAAATATTTTTATGATTTACATTTAGTTGTTCCGGATTTATATGTAATGTGTAGGCAAGATTATAGAAATCGTAGTGTAGGAAAAAGGTTACATTAAATACTTACAACCAATAATCATGATCTTGTTAATACACAGATAATATCCGCTTCAGCAGGTCATTGGAGTAACTTCAGTAAGAAGATTGTAGAATTATCGAGTTGTTCAAATACAAGTATTTTCCACCGGATTGAATATACCAAATATTTCTGAAAAAATAAAATAAAATAAATGAATAAAAAGATTATCGTTGCCAAAACAACAAAATTAATACTAGATTTAAAAATTACCTGCAAAGTATGTAATTGATACAAACAAAAATGTTAATTATTATACATTTCCAATATAATATATTTTGCTTAACAGGCACCTCTGCTGACCCTCAATTCGTAATTAGTAATCGCCTGAAATTAAAAATCACACTTATTATTATAATTCTGGTAATGGTATCAATTATTTCTAAATAAAATAATATTTTAACATAATTACTATTACCTTACAACAATTCTGTTAGCAATTTTGCAATAACTATAAATAGTGCAAGTTTTACACAAAAATAAAACTTGTATTATTAAGCAGAGACGATGCACAGCATCAGTGAGAGGGCGCTGTATACTTCCCGTTTATTGTTAGCCAATCACAGCTTGTTGACGTCATATCCACGACCCATCAGCGCAGAGTTCCGGTAGTCACGTGGTCCCAGAGAGGGGGTCGCTAATGGCGACCGGTCTTGCCTCATAGAAGTCTCTCACCAGGAGCCCTTGAATGGATGCTGTGCATCGTCTCTGCTTAATAATACAAGTTTTATTTTTGTGTAAAACTTGCACTATTATTTGGCATGTGACGATGCACAGCATCTGTGAGAGACGTGTTTATAACTCCTGGTGACCACGACGACGCTATGTGAGAAATTATAATACTAACTGAAAGATAAAACCACAAATCAGTATATAGATCTGTATTATCAGTCAGGAACCTCTAAGTAAAAGGTTTAGGTTCAATTTAAGTATCATATCAATCCTACTCTACCATTAGGTATTTAGGTATTAAACAAAAACAATGTGATAACAAATTGATCCATAGTGATCAACAATATTATGGCAAATTATTATACTTATAATAAATTACTACCAAGAGGAGGTCAATGTGTTCATACAGGTTCAAAATTATTCGAAAGATTACTCATATTTGGTAAAGTGTCAACTTTACCTATAATCAGTTTTCGATAACATTTAGCGAAAGCATTTGGTCTTCGCCGATTACCACGAGGCAAAATATATTCTATTGAAAGATTTTTCTTACCAATATCAAATCAAAGAGCCTACTTACACTCCCAGGAGATGCGGAAATACCTGCATCTTTCAATAAAGTTCTTACCAAATTACTCATAACAGTCCGTGATGCACTTAGCGTGGGATGGATCTCGAATTGACACAGTGAATGCTTACATTCAGCTATCGTACGTATGTCTCGGTCTTCAACCAAATTAGTGGACGTATATTTTCGTTATTAAGATAACTTCTTTCATCCTGATTTCCTATACGCTGTCGGTGTCCGTTTTTGACCCAAATACTGGAAACATGATGATGTGGTCACCCGATAGATGTGACAATTCGATTAGACTCTAAAAACGGTAAGATTATGGACGCGTCCTCCTGATGCCAGCAACAAAGAGAGGCCAATTGACACGACTTTCTATGTGACAATATGTGGTAGGGTAAGCTAATCTTTGCTCAATGAATACGAGTATTAAAAATATTGACTATTAATATTATAAGGACAGTTGAGTCAACGTTGTGAGTTAATTTGACAACATAAGACCCGTCGACATCGTGCCGATCTAAATTTACAGCGTGGACTCCGGCCAACTAGATCGGAACAGGGACTTTTCTGCTTCCGACCAATTACTGGTTACTCTGCTCCCCCCGGGATCTTCCAAACGAAGAAGTTATTGAGAAGGTCTTGAACTTAAGGAGGTGGAAGACCCGTGCTCCGATCTAGTAACACTACAACAAGGTTGTTGATCTTTAAAGGTTTGCCGAGTGCTCGACATCGATGAAGCCATACTCAATAGGCTCTCGCCCACTCCGGCCAAAATTCAGATGTTGCTTTGGGAATTAGGCTCGGAGGCGGAAACACCTTCGCCTGCTGAAATAGACATATACGACTGACGGCTGTGCAAAAATGGGTAGAAGAGTCTAAAAAATGTTAGGTAACATATTTTCTAACAACCCCTCAAAAAGTCCTTGTTGGCTAAGTAAAATTGATAAGTCATACAAAGTAAGGCCACCGATCGTGTCCCGTTTTCTTCTAACGTAGACGACTCGTTACGTTGTTCTCGAATTCATGTTGAACCTATGGGATTCAATATGAATGATGTCACGTACATTTGTAATATTTTTTTGATTTAAAAAGAGTGTTTCTGGAGCGTCCCCCGCTCGCTCCTCTCCACAAAAGCCCACCATTTGAACGAGCAACCAGTCACAACTCTCCGATCGGCCGACTTCTTTGACAGCTCGAAAGTGTTGTCAACTCGACTCAAGACTGGAATAATTCATTAGAAATAACTAGTTTTAAGTTTAAGTTTCGAATTTGTCGATTTTGAGTTTAGAACGTATGAGACAACTGTTATTGTTGGATTGTATGCTCAAATGGCGACCACGTGCCCGTGGTCGGAAATGCTTCACACATGTGTTGGCAACTCAACTCAAGCCTGTAAATGGCTTATTTGAAAATAATAATAATAATCATTTATTTCGAGTAACAAGACTCATAGTGTTAGTAACAATATACTTAAACACAGAATCAGAAGCAATTTATGACATCACTGCCGCAAGGTGACAGGCCCAGCCGAAACCCTGGTTTCGATTCTAAATTTTGAGTTAAGAAAGTACGAAACAACTGTGATTGTTAGATTGCATGCTCACATGGCGACCCAGTACCAATGCCGCTGGTCTGGTCTCCCTGTCCCTTTGGACCGGTAGATGTTTGGCCACCCAGTTGGTTATGGGTGCCCATAACAGGCTTAATGGCAGGTACGTCATCTGAAACTTTTAGTCTGAGTAATCGACGGTGGTTCTTCAAAACGCTGAAGATTTATCCAGCTTCACCACCGAAAAAATCGGGTATCTGTAAGTGAGAATCAGCTTGAATAGCTTCCCAATGTGACAATTCAGGTGCTCGATGTTCGACAGTTCTGATGAATGATGCTTTGAATCGGTATAGGGCTCGTACTGATGGATGAATAACGGTTATTTGGAGGTAAATGGCAGACGCATTCTCGTAATCATTTCGAGAAGGGTTTTCGAAGCCCGAACCGTCTGCCACTGTCTCGAATACAGTAAGGGACAGCCTCCGTAGGATTGGTGTAGCCGAACTAAGAAGATAAGAGCGGCGGATTGGAGGTTAATTGGCAGACATCTGCCTAGCCTTTTTCAACTATGTTAGGGCCGGCTTCCAGTCTAACCGGATGCAGCTGAATACCAGTTGTTACGTGGAGCAGCTGCCGGTCTGACCCTCCATAACCCGGTTACCGACTATAGGTACCCCTTGGTAAGACTCATGATCAGATAAGAGCCAGAGCTCCTGATTATCCATAACGACTGCCAGATCTATAAATGACAGCCGGGACCAACGGTTTTACGTGCTTTCCGAGGCACGGAGCGGTCTCGGTATGAAATGGATGGTCACCCATCCATGGACCGACCGCGGCAAGCGTAGCTTAACCGTGACCGATCGATCCGTACGGCTTTTACTTAGCCACGAGCCCCAGCTCTTGGAGGTTAATGGCAGACGCATTCCCGTGTTCAATCATTCGAGAAGGGCCTCCGGAGCCCAAAGCATCTGCCACTGTTTCCGATACGCTCAGAGACAGCCTCTATACTTATTTTGATTCTGCTCAGTACCAAACCAAGGGAATACCCATATTTCTATACCTGCCGTACAAGCATGTAATTGTTTCTCATCAAATAATTAGAACTCGCAGGGATCTTACGCAGACCGTCCCGAAAGTTGCTAATTTGCCTAGGATACGCTCCCGGCGATTTGCAATGTATTTAGCAAGTTTTCCGAGAATTAGCTGCATAAGTTTCCAGATTTTTTTTTTTGACGAGGGTAGAGATTATTTCGACATTTTATCGAAAATGCTAAAAGACTTGAAATAGACGATTACAACTCAAAGGGATCTTACACAGACCGTCCCGAAAGTTTCCATAAAGCATTTCGCCTAGGATAAGCTCCCGGTTATTTTCAATGTATTCAGCACGTTTTTCACAAACTGGCTGCATAATTTTCTAGTTGATGTCATGTAATTTTTACGTCAGTACAAGTGATTGCGAGATTTTATCGACAATGCCAAAGACAGAAAGTGAAGCATGATTTTCATTCAATAGGCAATTAGAACTCGCAGGAATCTTACGCAACCGTCCCGAAAGATCGTAAGAAATATTTCGTATTGTTTCCGATACGCTCGGAGACAGCCTCCGTTTACTTATTTGTATATTTTCAGTACCAAACCAAGGGCATACTCATGTTTCTATACCGAATGCAAGCATGCAGTTTGTTATCATATAATTAGAAAAAAAAAAGTTTCTAATTCGCCTAGGATACGCTCCCGACGATTTGCAATGTATTTAGCATGTTTTCCGTAAACTATTTGCATGATTTTTTAGTACACTTCATAAAACTTTGTCGAGGGTAGAAATGATTTCGAAACAAAAATGCGAAAGACGAAGCGAAGCATGATTTTCATCAAACATTGGAACTCGCAGGGATCTTACGAAGACCGTTCCGAAAGATTCTAAAAAGTTTTTCGCCTAGTCACTGCATGATTTTCTAGCAAATTTTATGAAATTTTAACGTGGGTAGAAATAATTCCGAGATTTTACTGAAAGGTATCGAGGAGCTAAGTCCAGAAATTGGTTCAGGCATAGGTGAATTATGTAAAACCGGCATCGAACCGGATACACACACGTTTTCATCAAAATTATTAGCACTGTTACTTGGTAAAGAACTTTTGAAATGTTGATGACTCACCGCATGTTCGCCGTTTTACCTCGGAATCCAATGAATTCATTGTGAAGAGCTAGAATTGGTAGGCACTCGCAGGCGTTCACGGCTTGATGTAGACATCGAGTCGTTACCTACCTGAGTTTGTTGCTCCGGAATCACATTTATTTACTTAAATATTAATTCGTTTCTATTAAATTATATTTGAAATAAGAATTTTAACAAAAACAATTTTTTATAATGTTTATAAAAATTTGATGTTAATAAGTCGAGAAGTAACGACGCTATGAGGCAAGACCGGTCGCCATTAGCGACCCCCTCTCTGGGACCACGTGACTACCGGAACTCTGCGCTGATTGGTCGTGGATATGACGTCAACAAGCTGTGATTGGCTAACAATAAACGGGAAGTATACAGCGCCCTCTCACAGATGCTGTGCATCGTCACATGCCAAATAATATAATTGTTATTCAGTTAGCGGTGAAGATTTATTTAAAATGAAACAGAATAACTAATACATAGTTTTAACAAATTGAAGACACATTTTACGTGCAAGTAATAGCAATATGCCTAATGTGTGCATTGTCAAAAACAAAAGTATCATGTTAATATTCGTTACATCCGATCGCAGTTTACCTAAACGTATTTTGCAAGAATGCAATTTCGTACAGGGCTGTGATCTAAATGTAAAAATCATGTAGACAATATTTTAAACGCTACATAGAAATTTTGTAAAGGGTAATTTGATATAGGTTATTATTACAAAGAAGCATAAAATACGAAATAAATAATTCCAAGGTTTACTTACCTTAAAAATAATTATAGTTTGTCCTTGATTTATTTACTTATATGTGCTAGTGGACTATAATTTTATTTACTAAATTGTATAAGTAGGTGTCATTCATAATATTTTTTCGATAAACAATGACACTAATATATAAAGGGCCCTTTTAATCATAGATCACAAATATTTTTTTTTGTCTTCGTATTTTTATTGACATAGTTTTAAGTTATTTCGTTTTAAATATATCCTGTCGGTCAACCCTAATAAAAACGTTAATTAGAATAATTTTAATAGTTGCTTGGTATATGATAACAAAAGTATCATATTTACAACAATATATTTCTGATTGCGTATTTAAAACTGCTATTTAGCAATAGTCCTCTTTATTTTAACGCAGCGAATTTGGTTAGGGATGACACTTCCACACATTTACTGTAAAAAATGGGGTCAATTCTTACATATTATGTACTAGTTTTCCTCACGCGTTTTCACCCGCGTCCTGAGGGAACTACTTTGCGTGCCCGCACAATTTATAGCCTATGTGTTATTCTAATGTATAGGTAAGTTATATTACTGCAAAGTTTCATCCAAATCCGTTCAGTAGTTTTTGCGAGAAAGTGTAACATATATATACATGCATAATTGCATACATCTTCACAAACTTTCGCATTTATAATATTTGTAAGTAGGAACGAAAAGATATAATTATGACAATTATACTGACAGCCCTGAGTGCTTTCGCAGCGTTGACAAATAGCGATTAGCATAATTGTTACTTTTCATTTTTACATGTACTTATAATCCATACAAATAAGAAAGGTCTCATTTTTCTGTTGTTTTTATTAAATATACACTAACATTCATTTTAACACTTTTACATAACTGATCTGTCTTATAAGCTAGCGTTTTCGGAGTCCAATTCATTGAATTCGAGCCTCCGATGCTACAGTGCGAGCAGTCTGCAGTTCAGTGTTTAAAACAATTATCATATTGTTTTAATTATACTTCAAGTGACCACCATTTAAAATGTAAGTCTTTATATTTTTTATTATTTCCTTTGTTTAATTTAATTCAACAAAGATGTAGCCAAATATCTACTTGTAATATTTATTAACTTACTGATAATTAGAATCGAATAAATAAGTACGAGTTTACATATTATTAGGTATTAGTTAATTCCAAATAATTAACGTAAATATTTTGTTTCCTTTAAGCATAATTATTTTGAATTTAAATTAATCTGATTATTTTTTAATATTTTACAGGTCGGACTCAGAGTGTGATCATCGCAGAAACTCTACAGATGTTGAACGCCGAGATCTTGGGAAAGCGTTCTACTCCTGCAAGCAAGCGTAAATCTACTTCCGTTAAGAAATCGCCTGCTAGTATAAGGTAATCATACTTAATTTATTATCAATCAATTATATTAAAGTTTTAGTTGTTGGTTAATTTATTCCATGTCATTTTCGTATCAGTGTTGGAATATGTAAATCACAGTAACACTATATTTTTAACTTAGTAAATAATAAGTTGTTATGTACTAAATAATATTATTGAATCGATGCTGTCACTTACGAGTAACAACAATTTGTTAACATGATAACCACTTTGCAGTTTTTATACTTATAAGCCTACTGACTACTATGGTACCTACCTAGACTATATTAATTGTGTTATTTTTGTAATGATTTTGAAACATTCTTATACGGGTTATTTATGTTTGTTTCAGAAAAAAGGTGAAGTCTGAGGACGTGTTTAATCTAAGTCGTGGCGATGGCGAACCCAAAAATACTTCTTCGTTCGTACTGTCCTCGTACTTCGTTAATAGAGTTGCGAATGGCAACGAACGTCGAGTGATCAACACGGTGGGAGACTACCTTATTGATTTGAAAGTATATCAAACCAATGATGCACGCAATACTGATTCTCAAGAACTTTGGAAGAAAGCGCTGGTTCGGATAAAATTCCAAACGGAAGACGATACACCGCAATGGCGCAAACTTCAATCTCTGGTTCACTCCATAGATGCACTGTGTGAGGACCATCCTACATTTATTTCAAATCAAAACTGTAGTTAACATTAAAACATTAAATATTTTTTTAATAATATATTATGTTGTTTTCTTTCTCAGCTGAAGCTGTGTTAGTCACAACGACAAACATTGCCTGTTGGTTCCTATCGTTATTGCGATGAAAAAGCATACTGCGTACACGAGTCTGTATTACAGGCGATTGTATTATTGGACATTCTGAGGTACTGTCAAATGGTCAGTGTCGACCGTTCACGATTGGGCATTCTGGACCACCGGAGCGATGGCGAACTCGTTTCGCCGAGCGAAAAGTGGTCCAGAATGCCCAATAATATACTACTTACGGCATAAATAACGCGACCTCTCGCGTAGGCAATACTTGTCAGGTAAAAATGACGTCACTCAACAACAGTTATAATGCTAAGTTGTTTTGTTTGGTTTTGCCATTAATTACTAATGAAATTCCATGTCGTGAATTAGATTTATCTAACCTGAATATTCCTACTGATATTTGTTTGGCAGACCCTACTTTCTACAAACCCTCAAACGTAGATCTTTTGATTGGTGCTGATCTATTCTGGGACCTGTTAGGTTCACAAAGGGTAAAGCTAGGGGTCGGGAAGCCAGTGTTATGTGAAACCAGGTTAGGCTGGATCGTCTCTGGTCCCGTTATATATAATGATAATAAATTACGTAACAATATAAGTTGTAATTTTACTCAAACTAGTTCCTGTAATTATGATGAACTATTGATTCGTGATGATTTGACGCGATTTTGGAACCTCGAAGAAGTTACTTCGCAGCGTTCTAGTTATTTGCCAGAGGAAAAATTGTGCGAGAAACATTTTATTGATAATACGACTCGTTTAGAGGACGGTCATTTTTGTGTCCGTATACCAATGAAGCAGAACCCTTCTGTTCTAGGTGAGTCATTTCATAGGGCATCAAAATGTTTATATTCCCTGGAACGCAGACTTAAGGCTAAACCTGATTTTAGCAAATTATGAGTCGTTAGGCCATAATGTCAGTAAACAAGGAACTAGATTTAAATGGTTATTTCATACCTCATCACGGGGTACTACGCGAATGTAGTACCACTACCAAACTGCGTGTAGTGTTCAATGCTAGTTGCCCTACTTCATCAGGTGTATCCTTGAATGATTTACAGATGGTGGGTCCTATAGTTCAGGACGACCTCCTGTCTATACTTCTTCGGTTTCGACAGCATAAGTATGTGTTGTCAGCCGATGTTGAAAAGATGTATAGGCAGGTAGTAGTCCATCCATCTGATAGGCACTTGCAACAGGTAGTTTGGCGTGAAGACACATGCAGTCCTGTCAAGGTATTTAAACTTAACACCGTCACATACGGTACGGCTAGTGCGTCATTTCTTGCGACGCGCTGCCTTAAGCAGTTAGGCATTGAATGTGTTAATGATATTATGATTGCCACCATAATCAAGCATGACTTTTATGTTGATGATTTGCTCACGGGTGGCAATGATTTAAATGAAGTGATGTTCATTCGTAATGAAGTCACCAATGTACTGGCATCGGCTTGCATGCCACTTCGAAAGTGGAAGTCGAACGATCCTAATTTAGTCTCAGGGACTTCTCAGTCATCACTAGATTTAAGTATGGGATCTAGTGAGCCCAATAAACTTTTAGGGCTTGACTGGTTTGCTGATTCTGACGAACTAGGTTTTTTAAGTAGTTCTAAGACGCCTTGTAATGGCAGCACTAAGCGTGATTTGCTTTCAGCAATTGCACGCATTTTTGACCCCTTAGGTCTTATATCTCCTTTTGTAGTGACCATGAAAATGTTGTTGCAAAGAATGTGGTTAGACAATCTTTCATGGGACGAACCGTTGACTCTGGAACTCAACACAACTTTTAATGCTATTGTTAAGGATCTTTCTCTTCTAAATAACTTACGTATCCCACGTTTTGTTATGTCCGTTACGTATCAGACATTAGAGCTCCATGTATTCACGGATGCATCTGAGCGCGCGTACGGTGCGTGTGCCTATGTCCGTAGTGTCAGCAGTGACGGTGAATGCATGGTCCGCTTATTGATAGGCAAAAGTCGTGTGGCGCCGATTAAACCTACCACGATTCCAAGGTTGGAACTGTGTGGTGCCGTAGTAGGAGCTCGTGTGTGTGAAAAGGTGATTAAATCACTTCGAGTAAAGTTCGATCGGGTTTATTGTTGGACAGACTCCACCATAGTATTGGGATGGTTACAAATGTTGCCTTCTAGACTTCAGCCATTTGTACACAATCGCGTTGCTGAGATTCCAGATAAGGCGGGAAACTGTACTTGGCGTCATGTCCCAACAGAGAAGAACCCAGCAGATCTTATATCTCGTGGCGTGGATATAAGTGCTCTGCCAGGGTTACATTTGTGGTGGTGTGGTCCCGACTTCTTAAAGGAAGATCAGTCCAACTGGCCACTTCAATTTAAACGTTTAGAGTTCGAAACATTGCCCCAAATGCGACCTCAACTTTCATTGAGCGCTGTTGTAGAAAATAGTTCGTGTAATTCATTTATAGATTTTAAACGTTTCTCTAATTATTTAAGACTTGTTCGTTCCGTAGCATATGTGTTGAGATTTGTTAAGTTGTGTAGGAAACTTCCTGTAATTAATAAGTATCTTTCAGAAGAAGAACTACAGGAAGCATTAAATGTTATTATTTTACACTGTCAAATCGATTCGTTTCCAGAGTACAAATTACTTGCAAATAAACAAAGTTTACCTTCAAAAAGCGCCCTTCTCAAATTTAATGTTTATTTAGACAGCAATAAAATAATGCGTGTCGGAGGACGCTTGGAGAATTCTGATTTTACATATAACAAAAAACACCCTATTGTTTTACAGCCCACTCATGTATTTACAAAACTATTATTTAATTTCGAGCACAAAAGGTTGATGCACGTGTTAGATTTATACCGATGTAATTAATATATAACAACGTAATTCGTGTTGTAATATAAAGTAATAATTAATTTCTGATTAAATGCAGTAGAAGTATAGTAAATAACATCATTTTAAAGAGAATAAAGTGTGTTTAAACTTTGGATAGCAAATAAGTATGAATCACATTTGCTTGTCATCATTCTTCTCCCATGAATCATACTTGTTTATCGCCGCTTATAAAAGCGAGTGTTCCGACTTCATTGGAGGACACTTTTGATCGAAACGTTGATCGGTACGGAGCTCTCGAAGAAAATAATAAGATAAGTATAACTATGATGATAACTATGAAAGGCTATGTATATGTATAATTTTAATAGTAAATTATATGTACCTAGTTGTTATGACATGAATGATGTAACCTAAATTTGTAAAATATTACTGATTTTAAAAGAGTGTTCATGGAGTTTCTTGCTCGTTCTTCTCCATAGAAATCTACCCTTTGGAACGAGCAACTAGATTCAACTTTCTGACTGACTCTGACAATTCAAAAGTACCTGTAAAAGGTTGAATTGAAATAAATGATTTTGAGTCTGAAATATTACAATAAAATATGTTTCCTAAACAAAGTATTTTCATTTCACTATTCTGTTCTAAAATAATAATATTCTTTGAGTATATAAGTATGTGTATTTCATATAGAGCTACTCTAATTGCTTTTTAATGTTGCCAATTATACCTTTTATTCTAACACACGCAGGCCCACAGTTATTATTAGCGTCAATCAGGGAATCGTATTGGCCTATAGGCGGCCGAAACCTAGCTAAGGCTTGCTATCATAACTGTGTGTGCTGTTGTCGTATGAAGGGTAAAGTAGTTACCCCCTTAATGGGGAATTTGCCGCAGCAGCGTCTCCATCTAGGAGGCTTCCCTTTTGAAAGTGTTGGCGTCGATTATGCCGGCCCTTTCATGTGTGCCAGTCGGCAAGGCCGTGGTTGTAGGCTAGTAAAGGTGTACGTGGCGATATTTATTTGTTTCACGACCAAAGCTATTCATTTGGAGCTTGTAGGTGACCTAACTGGAAACAAATATTTACTGGCTTTGTATAGATTCATTTCTCGAAGGGGAAAACCCGTTAATATTTATTCCGACAACGGTACCTCTTTCGTTGGTGCGTACAACGATTTATCGAAATTTTTAAAATCAAATTGCGATTCCTTAGGTGCAAGTTTGGCAAATGATGGAGTTAAGATGCACTTTATTCCCGCTTATACTCCTCACTTCGGCGGACTCTGGGAAGCGGGTGTTAAATCGACTAAATACCATTTAAAGCGAGTGTTGGGAAATTGTAATCTCACGTTCGAAGAACTTAACACCACGCTGACCCAAATTGAGGCGATCTTGAACTCGCGTCCATTGATGCCGCTATCCGCTGAACCTGCTGACCTTACGCCTCTGACTCCAGGACACTTTCTTGTCGGTCGACCGCTGACTTCACTGCCACAGCGAGATTTTCAGGAACACTCCATTCATCATTTAACTCGTTTCCATAGGATCGAACAACTCCGTCAACATTTTTGGGTTCGTTAGAGTAAGGAGTTTGTTTCCGAGTTGCAGCAGAGAACCAAGTGGCGTTCTTGCAAAGATGCATTAAAGCTGAATACCTTGGTAGTGATAAAGGAGGATAACCTACCCCCCCTTAAGTGGAAGTTAGGTAGAATTGTCGCCGTCCATCCAGGATCAGACGCCATCGTCCGTGTAGCTGACATCCGGACTACTGCTGGAGTAATAAGGCCAAAGAATTCGCCCATTACCAGTCTCTGCTGATTCTTGTTGAAAGGGAATCTTTCAACGTCCGGGGGCATGTTGGAGCGCCTGTTGGATTCGTCGAGGCAGCGAGCGACGATGCGTCCTTTTTTAGTTTTTAAGTTAGGTACTTATTATAATAATAATTGGCTAGTCATTAGCACTTAGCACACTGTTAATACACGTTAACCAGTATTCCATTTTTTAACCTCTTTTATTTTACCGCAATTCCTGTTTGCTCCCGTACAATAATTGCAATATTATATCCAATTATCTGAGTACGTACATAGAAAATTAAATTCATTAAATTTTTCAAAAGGAATTAATTAACGAACGCCAAGCAGAAGAAATTCCTACAAAAAGATAGAACTCCTGTTTACGTGGTTCTACCAATACAATTAATTACTCAGCCTCGCCGCTCACAGGTTTTTTTTTTTTTTTTTTTTTTTTTTTTTTTTTTATATTGTTATAGGCTTGCGTTTGACCGCAACTCACCTGATCTTAAGTGATGATGCGGCCTAAGGTGGAGCACGCTTGCCTTGAAGATACCCAGATTATATGATATAGGATGAAACAAAAGAGATCAATTTTTGACAAGACGAAGTTAGATTATTGTAGTACAGAGGAAGTGGTAAACGCCATGACTTCAGTTGTAATGGCGGCACGTGGATAGAGTCGTGTTGGAGAGTGGAGACTATGCCGAGCTTACATTTGCTCGAGACCCCAACCAGGACACTCCTCTAGAACGCAACTGTCGGTTTACCTATTTCAATTCTGTTTTACGATCACATTTAAAGTAAGGCTAATACTGCATTGAATATTGTTATTCTACAATGAAACCGTCATCGCTTGGGTTTGGTCATAGATATCCGAGGTTCGGTGGTATCGGGACCACCGAACCCAAACGATGACGGTTCTAAGTACCGCTCAGCCGTCGCTGACACCGTCGAGTAGATATGTCGCAGAGAAATGGTACAATTAGTGATTTGACCAATCAAAATCTGATAGAGCTATGCGAGCCCTGACTTGTTTATTTCATAATTTCACTAAAACCGTGCAGGGATTTCATAAAATCACTAACTTTCTACAGGGAAATGACACAAGAGAGTGGTTCTGCCGTGATTTGACCATATCCCTGAGTGATTTGATCAAATCCCTAAATGTTCCATTTCCCTGCGACAGATACACAAACTACGAACGTAGTAAACTCGAAGTTGGTTATGTTATGTCAAACTTCAACCTCGAAAATATGAATACTCATTATAATCATCAGCCGGAAGACGTGCACTGTTGAACAAAGGCCTCCCCCATAAAGGTTTGCTATTTAGTCCCCACGCTTGACAGGCGTCTAGCGGATCGCAGTTAAGTTGTTGCTTACACGGAAGCCGCTGCTACCCGACTTCCGGATTTTCCTTTTTTTTTCCTTAGTCGCCTTCTACGACACCCTCGGGATGAAATGGGGGGGTGCTATTCTACCCCGGACACCCCACGGGAAACTAACTAAGACCTACCCACACTGCTGACTGGTTCATCTTTTAATACAACA
Source organism: Charanyca ferruginea (assembly GCA_947361185.1). Lineage (NCBI taxonomy): Eukaryota > Metazoa > Arthropoda > Insecta > Lepidoptera > Noctuidae > Charanyca > Charanyca ferruginea. Next base: position 34,731,033 of record OX376056.1, read on the forward strand.
AATATTCTTATAATGTTCAAAAGAAGCTTTAAGAAAATTAGTAATTATCTAGTTTTCGAAGATGAAATACCGCGGCATGAAACAATCATCATTTACTACCACTGTGTGATGTTTCCTTTCTAATGCAATTCAGTCCAGCAAAAATAAAAATTTAAAATAACCTAACCAAACTATTTTCTACCGCTTAATAGAGCAGCTTCTAGATTAAAGTAAAAACATGAAAAAACACTAACATAGTCCACGTTTTAACCTCCTATTTATATATACCTAGTCTTTCAAAGTTTTGTAGCTGTATAAGGATATTTTTAATGCCCATTTGTTTTGAAATAAAAAATGAACTTATAAACTTATAGTGTTGGTCCACGCTTCTGGTTCGTAGGCATTATTTATGTTTAATTAAAACGAAGATTGTCATTCGAACGGAACGATGATTTCTAATTTTGTAGAAAATGAATTAAGCATTAAGTCTGCCTATTTAAATAATCTAAAAGATAATAGAAAATCACGCTGATGAAAATTTGTATAGTGCGTGCCACGAAAGATGAGACTTGACACAGACTTGATTTGACTTGCGCAGTACTCGATTTAAAGGCACTTACCTACCTTTAAATCGAGTACTGCGAAAATAATTAAACATAAATAATGCCTACGAACCAGAAGCGTGGGCCACTACCCACTTATAGCCCAATATACCTAAAAAAGTTAAACAGAGGTCGGACTAATAAGTCTCTAACAAGAACTAAGTAGACAAAAGTAAACACATTGAAACTCCAAACAGAAAAATCAATAAATAAAGCGGACTAAAGCCGGGCTTTCACTTAATAGGAACTCACTTTTCACGCATTTGTAGAACGATTTCTATAGATAAACTTGTTCATTAGTATCTTACAGAATTATCACCTAAACATATAGCCAATTAGTAATAAATCAAAATTGAAAGCCGAAGCCCCAATTATCCTGAGACCTATTAGATAGTTACCGTTTAATTAATTGCTCTGACGGGCTGACTGTATAATATGTACAAGACAGATGTATTATCCTGTCAAGATAAGACCTGTTTTGTAAGTATCTTGCGTAAGACCACTCAGTGAAGACTGTGGGCGTTAATGGGATCATACTGTCATATTTGGATGTTTTAATTACACAAAACATTCCGAAATAAGATAAAGCTCGTTTATGTTACTAAAATGGAAGTTGGAAATGTCTTCCTAGATTTTAGTGTCTTTGGTAGTGTGTTTTGGCTACCGCTTCAGTCTCGTAGTTACAAGCGTGACTGCAGAGCATCTGGTAGTAGGTTCAGTTCCTAAGTCGGACAAAGTGTTTGGAATTCCAGAGTTTGGAAGTTTGTGAAACCCCCAAACTTGGTAAGTCCTTGGTCTTTTGCCTGATCTTTCTCCGGTGGTATCGGATCGGCGTCCTAACTGACTATGAGAAGATTATACGAGGGAAGAGGGAGACACCTGTATTTGTGCACACCTGTGCAATGTAATTTCACCGGCTAACATGATTAACAATAATATTAACAATAGTCTCCTCACCATTTAAATTTGCCGTAGTTGCTGAAATTCAGTCGGAAAAATATTAGATAATCATTATTTTCGTTTAGTTCTGTTCATGCAACATCAAGAAGAAACTACTTTGTAATCCTTTTTCTTATTCATTAATTAGTAAATTTTGATTAAAAAGTAGCCTATGTCCTTCCTAGGTTCAAACTATTTTCATAACAAATTTCATCAAAATCGGTTCAGCCGTTTTATCGTGAAAGCGTAACAGACATAGTATTACTTTAGCATTTATAATATTAAAGTATGGATTATTTTCCCTTGCTTTTGAGATTATTTGCCCGTGGGGTGTCCGGGCTAGAATAGAAAAGAAACAGAAAGACGACTAAAGGAAAATCCGCAAGTCGGGCAGCAGCGGCTTTCGCGTACCTACTTAACAACTCAACTGCGATCCCCAAGACGCCTGCCAAGCGTGGGGATTATGGCAACTCCTCCACCCTTTGGAGAGGCTTAGTACAACAGTGAACGTCTTCCGGCTGATGATGATTTCGTCCCTTTATCATAAACCAAAATGTTGTAAACATGTTGGTTTGATAAACATCAGTCACCTTAATAAACAACCATACCTACACATGTTATAGAAAAAGAAAATTAACAGCCTCCGCTTCTTAAGTACCTACTTACTTAGTTACCACAGAAACCACCATTGAACACTTCAACTCCTCAAGACCATTCAACCGAACATTGCCGACCCAATATTAAATCTCAATAATTTCGTTACGCCGCTCAATAGGTAATTAATTTTGGCGCAAACAACCCGGGCTTATGACGTCACACCCGCGTCAAGTGTGAACTCTATGTGTTTGGACGTTCATCGCAGCGCTGATATGGTTGCCAATAACAGCCTTAAAACTTTCCGTAAGTACTTTCAAGTTAGACGGGCCATGAAGGCTTTGGTTGTAGTGCCCTGACAACCCGGGCTGTTACCTTGTTCGAGTAGGAGTGAAGCTGTTCTTGATAAGTGTTTCAGAACGAACTGTTCGGAGATCAAACGTACAGATTAAGTGGTACACATTCAATTTACCTCTTTATGTCTTCAAGATCTAGCATGGGCAACGAGACATAGATACGCAAATATTTAGACGACTTTAGTTAGATTTTAGCAAAGCGTAAAGATAGAAGTCAGTTCATAGAGGGGCAAGTCTAAATCCATACTTGCAAACTTAAATACTTTATACTTTTTACTTTATTACTTTAAACTTTATTGCTATACTAGCTTTTGCCCGTGACTTCGTCCGCGTGAATGTCGGTTATCGTGGATGCAGACGAAAACGCGGATAAAAAATAGCCTACGTCTTTTCCCGGGTTTCCAGCTATCTTCATACCAAGTTTCATCAAAATCGGTTCAGCCGTTTACAGAGTTACTTTCTCATTGAAGGCGCGGGCAAAAACTAGTAAACAAAGTGATAGAAATAAAGCAGTTTAGTAGTGTTAGTGTTCTAATCCCTTAAACGTTCAACCTAGCTCAATAACTGATACGAGTATATCTCTCGACCGTCGCAGTCGGGAAATGTGATCAAGGGATTATTATTTCAAGGATAATCTGTAGCCTCCAAGCCTTAATACCATCAAACAGTTATCACCAAACCGCCAAGAGAAGTAGGTCGTCAAAAACGTGTTAAACCTAATCCTAGCTTGAACAATTTTGAATCGACAACAAAAAAAATATTGCTTTTACGAGAAAAGAAAACGTTTTCAATTCAAAGATATCACGAATTTCATTAATTTTTACATCTTCTTATCCCTAAAGCTAGGGTGTGATTCTGTAAGACCTCATTCTAAACTTCGAATCTGAATCTGCTGTGAGTTTCTTGATTGGCATTCTAAAAACTCGGTTGATAATTCGAATTTACACTAGCGCCACCCTTGCAAGCGTGTCAGCGAGTTGAACTAAATTGACAGGGAGATTTTGACAGATAAACTATGAGATGACGTAAGAAGTGGCATTCTGTAAGGTAATTTTCCCGTCACTTCAAAGCTCACTTCGCACTCGAACCCGATTCAAAGTGCCAAATAATATCAAGGTAATTTTGAACCTTATGCGAAGTGAGAGTGAATAGCAATGTGAGATGCGAGAACAGTCTAGCGAGCGCACAGAGCGGACGTGTTACTGTTTGTTTTAACAAATTGAAAAAAAATCCTTAGCCAATTACGAACCTTACGGCAACTTATTACAACAATCTCTTGCAAAATCGAGCGCGAGTGACATACACCATAACTGTTTTGAGCTTCGAGTTGAGAACGCGGCATCGACGCGGTAACCGCTCTTCACCCCCTCGAGTAACAAGGACGGAATATTTACCGCTGTATTTCCGCACTGTACGCACCTGACGGCAGCGCACACGCAACTCCCACGTGAGTAATTTCGTACATAGATCTACAATGAGCACACCACGCTCACCGCCTGGAGGTGGCATGTGTGCGGGACGCAGCGGATCTCATCCGAATTTGTCTGAATCGCATAAAGAAACTACACCACAGATTACTCTTCGTAATAAACGAAAATTGCCCGACGATAATGAAGCGACCAAGTCCGATATTGCTGAAATAAAAAAACAGATCTCTGAAATGATGCAATTATTAAAATCCTCCAAAAACGAACAAACTGAAAGTATAAATAAGATCTCTCTAGATGTTGCTGCGATAAAAACTGAGGTCGGTAATATTCGCTGTACTATGCAAAATATTATTTTGGAAAACAGAAATTTAAAAGACCAGCTCTCAAAATTATCTGTTGCTGCCGAAAATACAGAAAAGAAAGTAGAGGTTCTTGAAGCCGATATTAATAACTTAAAAAATACGCAACCTATCCAAACAATCACCGCACAAGATGAAATCTTCACCGAAATCGAAGAACGAAATTTCCGAGCCAAAAACATTATAGTAGTTGGAATTCCTGAATCCCAGAATGATACTACAGCCAGTAGGCAAGATTACGATAAAGCAGAAATATTGAAAATAACTGGGTTGATACATAATGGCTGCCCTCAACCTACTGGAATATTTCGTCTTGGAAAATATACATCAGAAAAAACTCGTGCAATAAAAGTATGTTTCTCGTCTGAAGACAGCAAAAAACATACTACGTAATAGGAATAAGATTGACGAGGATCGCATCAAAATATTTTCGGATCAAACTCCATATCAACGGAAATACCTACAAAATTTAAAAGAAGAGCTTCAGCAACGCAGTTCAAATGGAGAAAGTGGTCTTAACATCAAATATATCAAGGGCATACCCAAAATAGTCACATCTAAAGAAACTCCAACTGTATCTACAACAAAGGAAACTCCAAAAAACTAACGTCGTTCAAAGAGAAAATAACTTACCAAATAACCAACAATTACTCAGATGTTATTTTTACAAAAAAATCTCTGAAATTTTTCTATGCCAACACTCGCAGTATTGTCAAACCGGGAAAATTCGACGAGCTTAGGTGTATCATCGCTTCCCTACAAGTAATTGTACATATAATTATACTTTCGGAAACTTGGATTAAGAGTGAAGATGAGGCAAAAATGCTCCAAATACCCTCCTATACTCATTACTATAATTACAGACAAAATAAAAGGGGAGGTGGAGTATCAATATTTGTGCACAATAATCTCAAACATCACCTTGTCGAAGAACAATGCGTGTATGATACTCATTATCTCTGGGTATACGTGAAAAAATTCTCTCTAAATATCGGTGCTATCTATAAACCTAATAAAATTAATATGGACCACTTTCTCGAGATATATTCACAACAATTACACAAATTGAAACGAACAATAGTCTTTGGCGATTACAACTTGGACTTACTCAATCCGGATTTAGCGACACGCAAATATAAGAACACTTTAAAAGACAACAACTACAAAATCCTGAACAAAATAAGTCCAAAACACTGTACCCGCGAAACAACCTCAACCAAGACAATGTTAGACCATGTTTCTAGTAACCTAAGTGAAAATAATTTTCATTTTGTTACTATGGAATCTTCAATGTCTGACCATAAGCAAATACTTTTAGAGATAAAGCAATACCAACCACCACCTATCATAAAACAGAAATACAACGCAGTAGACTTCAATAAACTTTATCGATGCCTGGATGAATATCCTAAGATTCACGGAGACGCAGAGTATGATAAACTGGCAGACAAATTACAATCTTGTTTAAATAAGTGCAGAATCACAAAATTTAAACTTTTGAACCCTCCGCGGCAAGACTGGATTAAAAAAGAATTATTAGAAGAGATAAATAACAAGAACATACTATGGCAAAAATTTAAATCAAATACAATAGACACGGAATTAAAAGCAGAGTATGAACATGTAAAAGCCAAAGTATCATGCAATATAAGAAAAGCGAAAAGAGACTATTACCTTAAGAGGTTTGAAGAAAATTCAAGTAAACCACGAAAAATGTGGCAACTTATAAACGATTTGTCGAAAAACAAACTGCATGACAGAATTGGACCGGACAAACTTGAAACTGCAGCTGGTACTATTACGGAACAAAAAGAAATTCGTGAAAGTTTTAACTCATACTTTTCGACTATTGGCTCAACCCTAGCAAATATGATTTCTGAAAAATCTAAGGAAAGTAAAATTTTAGAAGAGTGTAGACTAACTGATAAAATGGAATTGCAGTTTCTGGAACCAGCAAGTACGAAGGAAGTTATTACCATAATACAAAATTTGGACTGTAATACTGCATCTGGCATTGATGGTATTAGTACAAAATCAATCAAATGCGTGAAAGATATTATTGCTACGGAACTAACAGACTGCATTAACTATCATATGGCACGAGGTATTTTTCCCAACCATTTAAAAGTTGCAAAAGTTGCACCGATTCATAAGTCCGAAAGTAAAGTTGACCCGTGCAATTACCGCCCTATATCAGTTCTCCCGGTGATTTCTAAAGTTTTTGAGAAGATTCTTTGTAACCGATTAGAGTCATTCCTTAATTCAAAAGGCTTCTTTTACCGTAAACAGTATGGATTTAGACCTCAATCAAATACTCTCGCTGCCACAATTGATCTCGTAACTAAAATTAAAAACAAAATTGATCAAAAACAAGTTGTCTTAGGTATATTTATCGATCTTAAAAAAGCCTTTGACACCATCAGTCACGACAAATTATTACAGAAACTGGAACTCAGCGGTGTAACGGGCAAAGCACTTCAAATCTTTAAATGATATATGGAAAACCGAAAACAAATAGTAAAAATAGGTAAATATGAAAGCAGTCCCTGTGTCCTGAATTTTGGCGTCCCCCAGGGATCAATATTGGGCCCCCTCATGTTCCTTATATATATAAATAGCATCAGCGATTTGGGTCTCAAAGGAGACATCTCCCTTTATGCAGACGATACAAGTCTCTTTTACTTTGGACACTCAGTGGAATCTATATTAGCCGACGCTCAAAATGATCTTAATCTGTTGAATGAGTGGTTTCAGTCAAATCTCTTAACTATTAATATTACAAAAACCAATTATGTAATTTTTGCAGCAAAAAATAAAAAAGTAAATGATAATATCGAACTTAAAATAAACGGCCAGCTACTTCAACGAAAACTTAAAGAAAAATATCTTGGACTTATCTTAGATAGTAATCTAACTTGGAAGCCACACCTAGAAAAATTAGACTTAAACTAAGTTCACTCACAGGGGCACTACGTAATATAACAAATTGTCTCCCTCGAAAAGTACAATATCTTATATATAATTCTCTAGTTAAGCCTCATATCGACTACCTCATTGAAATCTGGGGTACTGCAGCAACGACTAATATAGATCCAATTCAACGAGTTCAGAATAGATTAATAAAAATTTTATTCAACTATACATTTCGGACACCTACTGAAAAGATATACGAGGAAACAAAAATAATGAATATAAAACAAACATACATATACTACACATGTATTCTAATACGTAAAATATTAAATAAGGAAATTCATTCCAATATGAGATTTGTAACAAAATAACAAACGCGAAAGATTAATTTAAGACGAGCTAGTTACTTAGTGACCCGCCCTCCTAGAACGAACTATGGAAGAAGAAATTTGGAGTATGAAGGTGTTACAATTTATAATAAATTACCATCAGTAATAAAAGAAGAACAAAGTAATGTCCGGTTCAAAAAGCTACTAAAAACTCACACAATTAATACATACAAATGAGTCAATAAATACATAATAAAAAAAAAAACTGCGTTATGCTGTAAATTAATATATATATATATATATATATATATATATAACATAAATATACATAATATATATTTATACAACATATATAAAACACAATACATAGATTAAGTATATACTTACTTCTAAATTAAAAATATACATAATTATTGCTCAAATTAAACAAAAACAAATAAAATCAAATACTCAAAATGTTTTACAAACCATGTATGTGCCCAAAATATAATAATAGTATAATAAACTACTAATAAAGTAGTCTTAAAATAACAAAACCATACCATAAACAAAAACTCGCTAAAAACAGACTATGCCACCAATGCCACATCTAGTAAAAATCAAATTTATACATCCATGTAGTGCTTGGTTAAAACTTATCTGTTTACCCACATTTTTTCTTTTTTTTCTCTTTACTATTTTGTTTTGTAATTTTGTATACGTACCTCTGTGCGTTCTAATTATTAACCTTAGCTTTAGTGTTTCTCAGTAAGTGAATTATGTGTAATTCTTTATGAGAAATAAAGTTGTTCTTAAACCTAAACCTTTGAGTTGTTGTTTGAATTTTACAGAATCGACCTACTACTATCATACAAATTGACTCTGACGAAGCAGCGAGCAAAGCATTTTAACATAATATTGAAAATAGAATAAGTAATGCAACTCAAGAAGAAAAACACAATTTTCAATTTCGCTTGCAGCGAGTAAACAAAGGCCGCCTTCGTTTTTATAACATAATTAAAACAAAGATCTTTGCTGGCCGGAGCGTCTATATCAATCTCTTGAAGTGTAGATGAAGTAGGACAAACTGGAAGCTGTCTTTGTTAGAGGACAAAAACCATATTAATATCACTTAACCGTGTGTTATGTGTCGTTACTTAATGTGAGCAATTCTCGTGGCAGTGACCGAAATGTGTGAGGTCAAATGTTGATCAATCAGTTGCCAAGTAATCAGGCACAAAGAAAAGTGAAGTACCTGCTCGATAGAACGTTTACTTTTTCTTAAATCAAAATGGGCCAAACATGAGATAGGTACTTGACAATGGCAATGACAACGCCCCGTATGCAACTTAGCATTTTGCAATTCAGCTTACACGGAACGTCAAAGCATAGATTAAATAGATTAAATCAGCTAATTGAGAACGCGCTGAACGGAACACAGCGAGCACTTTGTTTCATTTGATACACAACGAATTGCTCGCTCGACGATATTGGAGATCAACTATGTATTTCACGCTACATTTGTGATTGCTACTCCGATTAACTGTGAACGCCACCAATGAAATAGTACGCATCGCTAACAGTCAACTGCTAACTGCTAACCGTATGTACGCAACCTAATAACAATTACAGTCGCGTTCCAAATAATGACGCGCTGTTTATACTAACAACGGATCGCAACTCATTTCCCTCAATCGGGTCGTTTCCCGGAACATACAATCTTCTCTTTTATTACTTCCTAGGTGTTTACTATTTGATTTTATACGTATCCGGTCCGATATATTAAAGTTTCAACGTTTGTGACCCACTCCATTGAATGTTAATGCGGTTGCTGCGCTCAGAAACGACAACACTGTTTTATGTGACAACCAACCGAGTGTATTCCACAACGCCATGTTTTGATTGCTCTGTAAATCACACACACGGAACTATTGTGGCCGACAAATGCAGATGAACATTTTTGAGTAACGATGCAAAATGTCATAACGCAGTAAAGAGCCGGTTAACATGCGAATTGCAAAAAGGATTTTTATGAAGCATTGTCGACCGAATTTTTATTTCGGAAATAATTTGTATTACGAACGATACAGACATATTTTCGTCAGTGATGTAAAATTTATGAGTTAACCAAATCGACCTTATTACGGACCGTTCTCATATCGATGCTTCCGGCAACAAATGTCGTAAACGCCATTTTGGCGAAAATGAGTTAAGAATGTAGCCCTACTTAATTTTTGGCGCTGCGTCGATCTAAAAATGTGAAAAAAATATTCGGCTAAAAAAATACTTTTACACCCAAAATTTTTACTAGTATAATCAAGATTTTTTAGAAAAGAGGGTATGTATAACTCATATTGCTTAGAACCGAATAACCGTGCAGGTCGTATAATACAACGTACAAACAGCTGTCGGTCGTAAAAACATGAATACAAAATTAATTGTAATTACACCCCACAATCATTTTTAAAACGTAAGCTCTGCTGAGAAACAATTGTCGTAATGTCACTTGGTCTTGGAGAATTGGTTTGAAAATTGAATTATGTAGGTTGTACTCCTAATTTTGTTAATATTTTCATACTAAAAAGGGGTCGTAACACAAAAAGTATAAATATGTCGCAATTACACCCCGTTAAGAAATTCAAATGTTTAATTTTTCTGAGAAATAAATGGCGCTACTCACTGGATTTCAAGTAATTGTGTTTTACGTTCGTATCTAATAATTCAGAAAAAACCATAGATAATTATTACGGCCTGCTTTGGTCATGACTATTATTGAGGTACAAAAACCATCCGATGATGTAAAGCACATTTCTAGTAAATATCTGTGGTGTAAATCTTTGATAGTATTGCTGCACTTTGTTGTGTGTTTGTTATTAATGTGAGTGCAAAAATGGACGGAAAACATCATTACGAAAAAGAAGAAATCGTCGAGTCTTTATTGAAAAGAAAAAAGTACCTAGAATCAATAAGGAACGTGCGTAACTCAATGATGGAAAGGTATGTGCCTGCCTACTTACTAGTTTAGATAACTTTTTACTTGTATCAAATCTGATTTTCTTATTTATTTACAAGCTTTTGTTCACTTCGCGGTTTAAGTACCTATCACGCCGGTTCACGTCACGGCATGCATGCGGGTGAAACGGACGGACGGACGTATACCTAGTACCTATATTATTATCCTTACCCGTATTCATGCCGTGACGTGAACAGCAGCAATCAATTGAACAAATAGGTATACTTACCTACCTTGTAGTACCTACCTAGTTGCGCTTGTTCTTCAGCTCAGAGGGCCCTAATTCAATTCTAAAAGCTGTTTACAATATAAAGTCACAAATTATTATCCACTTAAACTTGTGCACGAAGTAGGTAATTACGGCAAGTTTATTCCATACATTATAATTCGATAGTGTCCGGGCTGTAGTAAAGTACTAGGTATCTCGGTGTTTACGACCTTTGTTGTTGGATGCATCGATGTGATTTGTGTTTCACGCTAACAATTTTCTAACACTAGTTTAATGAAAGATTTATTCCTGGGGGTGTAAAATATTGATAATTCCATCACCAAAGGTCGTAATAAACAAAAAATTAAATCATTCTGAGTTCCTAAAAGTACTTAGACTAAAAACCTATCCAAACAACATAACATTTTTAATTTATTGAATTCAAATACGCTACTTAATATTAAAGTATTGTTATTAAATTTGCAGGTCTGAGGGTAAAAATACGAGTACCGGTTATAGAATCGCTGGAGAAGAGGAAACAAACGATAAAAAAATAATAAAAGCTGGGTTTTCCAAGAAAAAAATTAACATTTTATCTGTATATTCAAAACCTAAAGATTCGGGTACATTTTTACTTGTAAAGCATAAAGATTTCGCCAAATATACTCATCCGATGATGCGAGCAGATTCGTCTTTAATAACCGCAACACCTCTGCTGCAACAGGGCCCATGTACTAACGCTGTACAGCGTGAAGGTCTCGCTGAAAATACTCACCCGATGACGCCGACAAATTCGTCTCTCACAATCGCAACACCTCTGCTGCCAGGCCCAGCTACTGACGCCGTACAGCGTGAAGGTCTCGCTGATGATACTCACCCGATGATGCCCACTGATTCGTCTCTCACAATCGCAACACCTCTACTGCCAGGCCCATCTTCTGACGCCGTACAGCGTGAAAATCTCGATGAAGATATTCACCCGATGATGCCCACTGATTCGTCTTTAATAACCGCAACACCTCTGCTGCAACAGGGCCCATGTACTAACGCTGTACAGCGTAAAGGTCTCGCTGAAAATACTCACCCGATGACGCCGACAAATTCGTCTCTCACAATCGCAACACCTCTGTTGCCAGGCCCAGCTACTGACGCCGTACAGCGTGAAGGTCTCGCTGATGATACTCACCCGATGATGCCCACTGATTCGTCTCTCATAAACGCAACACCTCTGCTGCCAGGCCCAGCTACTGACGCCGTACAGCGTGAAGGTCTCGCTGATGATACTCACCCGATGATGCCCACTGATTCGTCTCTCATAATCGCAACACCTCTACTGCCAGGCCCATCTTCTGACGCCGTACAGTGTGAACGTCTCTATGAAGATACTCACCCGATGATGCCCACTGATTCGTCTCTCATAATCGCAACACCTCTACTGCCAGGCCCATCTTCTGACGCCGTACAGCGTAAAAGTCTCGATGAATATACTCACCCGATGATGCCCACAGCGTCGGCTCTCATAATGGAAACACCTCTTCTGCCAGGCCCATCTACTAACACTGTAAAGCGTGAAGGTATTGCTGAAAATACTGATTTACTGGTTCTAGATGCAACCGCTCTCCAATCGTGTTCGCCTATCAGCGATTTACAGCTGTGTCCAATTACTAGTATTTTACAGCGTGAAATTACGGTTGAAAGTGCTCATTCGACGATGCCTGACGATTTGTTATTTATAACAGAATCTCCTCAGTCAAAACCAACAACTGATGTAAAGCAAGATGTAAGGCAAAAACGGAAAAAAAGACGCAAAGTCTTAATAAAATCGTATACAGATTTTCTACCAAGTGAAGAAGAGTGTCCGTTTTCAGCTGGCAGCTCAGATGAATGGAGTATGAATGAAAGCGAATATTCTAGCGACAATGATGATAAAAAGAAAAAAAGACGACGTAGCAAAAAGATGGTTATAGGAAATAGCAGCAACACAGTAAACGATAATATGACTGAAAAGAAAAGTAAACCTGTAAATAAATATAAAAAGAATAAAAAATTAAGAGATGAGGGAAAAGCTTTCGAAAATAGAAAGGGGGAATTAATAGAAAGTAAGTCTTTAAAACAAAATCCTTGTGTGCCCGACAAATGCAACAGGAAATGCTTTGAAATAAAAGAAGAGAAACGAAAGACTATTCACGAATTTTACTGGTCTCTCGATAATCAGCGCAGAAAAGATTGGATTGTACGATGTGCACGACCAGTACCCGTAAACAGAAAAAGGACTGAGTCTCCTAATAGTAGAAGAAACATTACTTACGAATATTATATCAACGAAGGAGAAGGCCGCAGACAAGTCTGCCAGAAGTTCATATTAAACACATTAGACGTAACACAAAAGTTTTTACTATATACAATTACAAACTCCAAAGAGGGTATGGCAGAAACTGAAAAGAGAACAAGACATTACGCATCAAAATATTCGGAAGCAGCAAAAAATCATGTAAGAGAATTTATAAATAAGTTGCCAGTAACGCCATCGCATTACGCTCGAAAAGATAGTAGTCGTGTCTATTTATCTCAAGATGTAAAAAATATTTCAAACCTATACCAAATCTATTTATTTGACTGCACAAAGGAAGAAAAAGAAAAAGTAAGTGAAGGGGTTTTTAGGAATATATTTTGTCAGGATTATAGTCACGTAGGCTTCCACATTCCTAAAAAGGACAAATGCATCGTGTGTGTTAAAGCAGAAAATCAAAAAGATATAACTGAAGAGGAACAAGAAAAGTTAAAAGATCACATCCTAGAAAATAAAGCAAGCTATAGAAGGTTTGCTGCTCATCAAAAACTACATACTCTTAACAATGATACTGTCACTTCTAGTTTCGACTTGCAAAAAGTCTTAAACACCCCTCATGGGGAAAGTATGTTACTCTATTATTCCCGAAAATATGCAGTCTATAATTTTACTATTTACGAAAGTAGTACTCAAGATGGATATTGCTTCACATGGGGAGAAAGTGATGGAAAAAAGGGCAGCGATGAAATCGCAACTTGTTTGTATCAATATTTAAAAATTGCTGATGAAAAAGGCATTCGGAATTTACTGTTCTATTGCGACTCGTGTGGGGGACAAAACAAAAATAAAACCGTTCTAGCCACATTAAATTATTATTTAATGTTTTCTAAGAACTTACAAGTTATTCAAATAAACTTTTTACTGCCGGGACATACTTATATGCCAGCAGATTCAATGCACGCTACAATAGAGAGGGAAGTTAAAAGAATCATAGTTTGGAGTCCATCTCAGTGGCCTTCAATTTTTCAATCAGCTAGAAAGCGGCCAAGGCCTTATATAGTCAATGTGATGGACTACTCAGATTTTTTGAACTGGAGTGAAATAGCATCAAACACTTTTACAAAAGAAACCCTAAAGAATATTAATTGGAGAAACATTAGAGTAGCAACTTTCAGAAAGACCAATTTAAACCAAATAGAACTAATACTTGAGTTCTATTTGGTTTAAATTGGTCTTTCTCAATGAAAGAAGATGCAATTACACATCGAATCAAGTTGTTCGAAGATGTCAAGCGTAAAAGAAAGAGAAAAGGGAAGAATAAATCAAAAGAAAATACAGAAGAAATGTTAGAATTACAATATAATTGAATAAAGCAGTTGACTTCAAAACAGCTATATACGGATAAACTACCAATTACCGCAGCTAAATACAAAGATCTGCAACGATTGTGTGATCAGGGGACAATACACAAACGGTTTCATGCCGAATACAAACAGCTTCCTTGTCAGTCTCATAATGTCATTGATACTCTTCCTGAGACTGACGAGGAAGATGAAATTTCTGATTAATTATCTTCTATCAGAAAATCAGGTCTTCAAATTTCTGGTTAATAATCTTCTATCCAATGACAGAAGATCAGAAATTTGAAGACCTGATTTTCTATAACTCGTCGTCGTATTATGTTTTGCATCTACTTTTTTATTATCTTGTCGATATCACTTTCCCATTTTCACCAACGACACTAAAAGTTAGGTAGACCATAGTACAGAAGCTTTCCGAACAAACAAGATCTAGAAAGATGAACTACCTAAATTTTTAAGGGCGTTGGTGAAAATGGGCATTGTTTATTAAAATTATTAGAGCAGTAAGCTTGGTAGAATGTTTACTTATATTTTTTTGTAATTCATTATCAATACGTTTTAAAAAAATGTCGTGATTATAAAATCTTCTTGAAATCAATGAAACAAAATGATTACTTAACATTTTGAATTATGTCTGGCTGGTTAGGTACGCCGTTGGAGGTAGAACACTATAGGCATCTTGTAACAAACGCTTGATTAAATTATACAGGTCGATGCCTATAATATACTTACTTAAGTGTATTTTTATACCTTTAGGACCTGCCAGGTCCTAAAGGTATAAAAATTTCGAGCCGCGACACAAACAATGATGATGAATGATGATTGATGTACAAGATCCTCTAATGGAAATTTAAGTGATTGGTTTAGACATTTTTTTACTTTGAATTTGTATTAAGTAGTGCCTTGCTTAACCATCATTTTGATTAAACGATGACGGTCAATGAATAAAAAACCTTTTTTAATTATGTCAATTTGTGTTTTATTTTATTGTTTTTATTACAAGTAATGAAAACTCAACTTACAGTATTAAATTCATTGATTTGCTTCAGATATTTCCATGTTTGTTACATACCATCGCATCAGATCGTGGTTTTTACACTCATTTTTATTTCAGTATATGGTTTTTAAAACCAAACCCAGAACTATTGTATTTAAAAACTGGTGCATACTTCTAACTTCCGTTAGACAAATCGTTCTCCATTGATTTGTTAGTGGTCGTAAATACCAACTTCTTGAATTTTCTGGGGTGTATGTCCAAGCTAACTTTTAAAATAAGGCTTTGACATAAATAGCAATAATATATTATGAAACACCATCGTATTTTACGTATTTCTTGTTTAGAACACAATTTTACAACTTTTAAAGTTAAAAAGATATAAGCCAAAAACGAAATATTTTTTTGTTTTTCGTTGATTACCAAAAGTGCTATTTTGGTGTTTACGACCTTTGTTGTCGGAAGCATCGATATGAAAAAGCTGAATGGAAGAGTGCCTTCTTCACTCAGCTGGAACGCATCTTGACATTCATTTAAATTCACATTTCCCTCGCAATTTCAAGCCCTTTCTCGCCGGACAGTTAATTTGTATGGAAACTGTTATGAAATTAGAATTTTCATATTTTTTTCTATCTTTTTGCTCATTTGCAAGATTGAAAGTTTAGAATGTTATTATGATTTAAGTATAGCCCCTTATTCTTGTTTCCTACATTTAATGCCATTTTGAGAAGATTGTAAAACTGATAGCATTTTTGTTGTTTGAAACCGAAATTAAAACATACATAATTGAACAATTGAACTAAAACATAAAGTAATAATTTTAAAGTTCTCGTTCCCCAGTATTTTCAAGTGAACTGCGTTAGTTAAGCCAATTTGCGATACAACATTAAGTTTTAGCAAACTTCTTAGCTGCACTCGAACCAACTAAGAACGTATGGCTAATAATTGCTATCGACCTATTTCTATGAACTATATAATCATATATACCAATATTCAACTTTATTTGTTATAAGTTACCCACGGATTAGAAAAATAAGAAGGACTCCGCGCCACGCATATCGAAAGTAAAGCACCCTAAGTAAGCCAGACGGTTTGTACAAACATGCCTCACGCACACATTTACATCATAGTCACGGACTAGAAAAAAAAGTATTCCGCGCCGAAAGTACCGACTACCGACCGTACCAATCTATGTGTGATGAATGTACTTTAGGTGCTTCACTTTTTATATGCGTGGCGTGGAGTCCTTCTTTTTTTTCTAGTCCGTGACCCTACCTATTCATTCCAATTTTACCTGGGATTTACATGAAAAGGCAGCATATTTATGACGAGAAGTCTGAAATGTAGTCGTTGTGGTTGAAACTGGCTAGATGGCATCATCATCATCATCGTCATCATCATCTGGGATTTAAAAAATATACCCCTTATCACTTTCGGAATCATAAATCAACCTACCTACCGTGCATTTCCATGTTAGGTACAGACAGCGTCATCGACTATTTACCCCCCACGCATCAAATTTTTTTCGGACAGGGGGTAAGCAGTTAATGGCGCTGTCTGTACGTGTGTGTAACTCACGGATAACTATGGTGTAACTTCAAAATAATTATGACTCAAAGAATACAATTATAAGCAGTTTTACAGTTGACATACTGGCCATAGCTGGCGTTATTATTGTTCCAAATTTGAAATCAAAGATAAGGTTAAAAAAATAAAGACATAAAGGTATTCCAAAAAAATGGAGCTCGATAATGGTGGGCCGATTTATAAATTCGGAAGTGTATTTAAATAATATTATGTAAATTAATAACCCAAAAATTAATTTCAGAAGCTTTGCAGTATAGATTAACAGAATTTCATATTTTATTTCAAAAAAAATATTTCGGTAATCCATACTGCAAATAAATTAAAAATATTATAAATGCGAAAGTTAGTATATATGTTACGCCGTAAAACGGCTAAACTGCGAAACCGATTTTGATGAAATTTGGTACAGAGTAAGCTTGAACCACTAGAAAGAATAAAGGCTAGTTGTCAATCCGCGGCTTTGTCTGTAACCTCAATAACCAACATTTACGCGGACGAATTCGCGGGTAAAACCTAGTAAACTTATATAAACGTATCGAGGTAACATAATAAATACTTTTAGGTAGGTGTAATATTGTTCAAACTCGTGGAAATTATCTTAGTTTGATTATATTTTTCCTTATTTGTTTCATGTTCATTTCTTTTTATTTTAACGGTATATCAAATAAAAATGAGATTCATAATATTATTATATTTACATCACATTTTGTTTAGTAATACTTATGTTAATATAGTTTTAAGCTCTCAATAGTGGCCGTGGCAAATAAATTTTATCGGCCATTTTAAATAAAGCCTGAAACATTTAAACCATGTATTTAACAATAATTATCCGCATAATTGATTGTACAAACTGCATGTTTACAAAATATGTGATAGGTATTTAATGATTCATAGTCATATTTACCATATATAAAATTAAATTATCTATGACCAAATTGACTTTTCTCCCTTCAGTAGATATTACCTAATGCCTAATGTTATAAAGAGGCAAGTTTGTTTGTTTTTTTGTTTGTAAAAGGCAACCTCTGGAGGTACTGGCTTGACTATAAAAAAATATACAGATAGTAAGCTACACTATTTTATATTATACTTTACTTTCACGCGAACAAAGCCACGAGCAAAATCTAGTAGTATATCGCCCTCGCTTGCTGTTTTGTTTTTAAATAAAAGACCTGTCGAAGAATATTCAACAAACAAACATCAATTCCAATTGCATTAAAATAAACATATTCCATATAAACTCGTATTACGTTCGCTTACACACAGAAGTTGTTAGCGACTGTAAGAATATGTAGGCAGTTATAAATTGCAAGGTTTAACGGAAAAACTTTGTTATCGTCGGTCGCCTACCACGTACCGCAAGCCGATTTACCTCCTCGAGATAACGAGTTCCGTACTACCCTGGTACCGACCTGTTGGGGGATATTTTTTAATTTTCTAATCAATATGCGGGAGAAAAAAGCTTAATTTTCGCCGGAGACCAACACCTTTTGTGGTGAAATTTCCCTATAGGCCGATAGGACGGACAAACTTGAAACTTGGAGGAAGATATACGAAAACAATGGCGGAGATTGGTAGATTAGCTGATGGAAGGATATTAAGTAACCTCGGAAAAGTTATAATTTTTTGATCATACCCGTTTTAGTTTTAGGAGTTAAGGGAGTGGAGCCTTTAAATTTTATATTTTTGGGGAAAGTTATATAGCGATCAAATAAGAGTTAGCACTTCATTTTGACTAAAATACATCTATGGGTTTTTAACATATTTTTAACTACTTATTATGTGGTTTTCCTTGGGTAGGTGGTGGTGGCGTTTTAAACCTCTCACCTGGTTTAAAACCCACATTACGATTATATTATCTTAGTAGCATTTTTCATAAGTGTGACAGACAACCTCTTTCCATTTTATAGCTACCCCTATTTAGAAACATCCATCGGGTTCTGAATAAACATCAACTATATATGACATCTCTGGTTACTACCCCCTTTGGCGACTGTACCTACGTGTCTAAGCAAAAGCTACATAAAAAACCTACTCATAAAGTGCAATTTCCCTTTACCTACATAAACACATACAGAACCACTCACTAGCAATCACATGTTTATGTAAAAATACATTTTGATATGTAGCACATGACGTCACATATACATGGTGTAGGCAGTTCCACAAAACATGATTTTCCTCTGCCGTCAGTCAACAAAAATCAACTTACAGAAGTTGAGTGCGGAAATATTTTATTCGTTTTTTGTGCGGCTAACCGCCCTTCCGCCGCTAAAATCCATAGCGCTTGCAATGTTAAATAACTTAAAACTTTTTGTTTATTTCAAAAATGCTTGTAGATGTGTTTATAGGATGTAAAAGGCTTACTTTTGAACACAAAATAATTATCAATGTATTAATTTATTATTAACAATAAACTATTTTAACGATGTAAAAATTATTACAAATCCAACATGATTATTTTACACTATACCCAAGTTCACAATAAGATTAGACATAAACACAAACCTTTTTTACAGTCCCTTCAACCGATTTTGACTTCTATTCCGTAGGCTTAAGGATGACCCCCACCGTGTGTCTCCACGTTGTCGTCGTGGTGGGGCTTGCGTGTCTCGATGATCTTTGGGGCTATACCGGTAGAGCCACTCATGCCGGGCAGGTCCAAAGGGAGAGACCAGACTAAGAGAGATGCAAGGAATGGTCGCTCCTGATCGCTGGACGACAGTCGATCGACGCATAGGATGCGACCTGGGCGACGAGTGTGTTCAGTTATTCTGAGCAGACATCGGCTTTGGCTGACAGTCGCGAGGAAGACAACCTCTATAAAAAATTACTAGGAGTGAGCCTGCAGGGTCTTTTGGGATTTGCAGGCTCACAGGGGCGACGGATCTGGTCTGATGCAGACCACCGATCGGCCCAACGCCGCTGTGGTGCAGGCGCACCAACGCGGCGGTAGTTCTCTTCTTTCATAGGAGTGAACTTTCGGCGGGTTTGCTGAGTCGGGTTGGCCGGACAGCGAACGGAGGCATGTCTAATGCCGCCGTCGGGGGCTTGGCTTAACTGCCTGGCCCAGAGGAAGGCTACCTCTTAGATAAAAAACCACCTAATCCTAAGTTTTGAAGCGTGGCGAGAGGATGAATGGCTGGAGGGTGTCCAGTTCTTAGCGCTTCACCTTACCCACGATATGAGGCTCTGCCTGGGTGGACTTTTATTTCCTCACTACTCGTGGGAACTATAATGGAACACAAAAATAATATAAAAAACGGCGAAAACCAAACCAATGATGACTTAAGGCATGAATTACGGACACTGATTTGCGATGTGGAAAAAAGTGCTGCGGATGTGGCGACGGGCATTTCTGTCCTATCCACGTCCACGATACACAGTGAGGAGCAGCCAGCTGCAGTAGGTAGCTGTTTGGCTCAGAAAGAAGAGCAGGCAAGAAGCAGCTCCAAACACTGGAGGAGAAAGCGACCAGTCGTACCGAGAGAGTCTGAAGGTTCGTCCAGCGAGGACAATCTGCCAGCTCCTAAAGTGCCGACGACTAGGCGAGGACGTGGTCGATCGTCCTCAGCTCGGACAGCAGCGGCCGGTGCAACACGGGACACCAAAGGGCGCTTTATCAAGCGTCTCGTCACAGCCACGCCCAGACCTAGTGGCGAGAGCAACGGTGGAGGCTCCGATGGGTCCCAAATGTCTTTCGACTCACTTGTGTCGGGGCAAACCACCGAGGCTACCAAGACCAGTGACCAGGCTGCCAAAAAAGACCTGACGGTAGCTGAAAAGGATGCTATGAGAGAGGCGAGGATGGTAGAGGAGAGGTCATCCGCTCCATCGGCTGCGGAAAGGGAGGCAGACGAAATAACCGCAATGGAGCTGAGGTCGAGGCTTCATGACGCCGTTGCGACTATCCAATCCGTCGCAAAAACGTCCAAGGGCCTTAAGGGCACTTGCCAGAAAGCCCTAAAGAAGGCTTCAGTCTCCATTCTGGAGGCTACGGAGGCGCTTATAGCACGGTCGGCCTCGGAGAAGACAGCCCGGCTTCAGGCAGCAAACACGCACTTGTCAGCACAAATGGTGGAGCTGCGAAAGGAGCACGAAGAGATACGTGCTGAACTGGCTGCCCTTCGCCAGGAGCGCTGTAATGGCGGGACCACGGTCAGTACACAACAGGTGCGGCCGATCCAGCCCGAAGAGTAATAAAAAAAATAATAATAATAATAAAAATCTGTTTATTTTAGAACAATTTTCATACATTGAAATCCACTTAAACTTAACTATAATCTTACCTTATTATCGGAAATTGCAAGCCTAACATCTCGCTTCTCGGCACTGGAAGGCATAGTTCTGCGACCTCCCCTGGGCGCAGGAAAAAGCTTGGCACATATGCCGGCGCCAACCTACGCAGAAAAAACGGCTCAAAACTCCGTGGCGGCAAAAAAGAACTCAAAAAAGAAAGACCCCACGGCAGTGGCCCAGACTTCGACTTCAGTCCATGCCTCCCCCTCGGCACAGGTTTCGACTTCAGTTCAGGCCTCTTCCTCAGCCCAAGCTAATGCCTCGACCCAGGCTTCTTCTTCGGCCCAGGCTTTGGGAGAAAACAACAAAAAAGGAAGAAAAAAGAAGAAGACCAAGGCGGCGCACACCACCATGGATGCAGAGACACGGGAGCCTCCTGTAGAATCCCAGCGCGGCCAAGTAAGGGAAGCCTGGCAGTCGGCAGGGGCCAAGAAGGCGGAGAGTAAAAAGAAGAAAAAGGAGAAGAAGGCGGCCAAAAAAGCTGAAGCCGACAGGAGGAAGAGGGCAGCCATACTTCGCCCTCCCGGTTCTACGGCAGTTGTTATCACACTGCAACCCGGGGCGGCGGATAGAGGCTTAACCTATGGCGAGGTTTTGGCCAAAGCTAAGGCCGAAATAAGCCTGGCAGAACTAGGGATCGAGAGGATTCAATGTAAGCAGACTGCAACGGGTGCTCGTCTGCTAGAGATCCCTGGTAACACCAGCGGGCCGAAAGCGGACGCCCTCGCTGAAAGGCTAAGAGCATCCTTTGCTGCGGAAGAGATCCGGGTATCCAGGCCTACGCTACGCGCTGATTTGCGAATTGTGGGCCTAGACGACTCCGTAACGGTCCAGGAGGTCGTAGCTGCTGTCGCGAGTGTCGGGGGTTGTTCTCCCGAACAGGTAAAACCAGGTACCATCCGTTCGGGCTTCCGGGGGATCAGGTCCATTGTAGTTAGCTGTTCTATCGCGGTAGCAAAAAAGTTAGATAACGGCCACAGGCTGCTGGTGGGTTGGGTGTCGGCGCAGGTGAAGCTCCTACTGTCTAGGCCTCCGAGATGCTTCCGTTGCTTGGCCAACGGTCATGTTGCAGCGCAGTGCACCTCGGGGGTTAACTGCGATGCTGTCTGCCATCGCTGCGGTCAGCCCGGTCACATTGCCGGCTCGTGCGATGCCACGCCGCACTGTGTTTTGTGTGCGGCGGCAGGCAAGCCGGCGGAACATCAGGCGGGAAGCAAACCCTGCGCTGCCTCCCAAAAGAAAGGCAAAGAGAAGAAGGGGAAGAATGGGCCAGCTGCCCAGGGAGTCTCGGCTCCTTCGCAGCCAACTCAAACTTCAGCGTCTGGTGAGACGCAGCCAGAAGGGGAGTGCACCATGGACTGTCATTGATGGCCCCATATCTGCGCTTCCTTCAGGCGAATATCAATCACTGTGCCCGCGCTCAGGATCTCTTGCTCCAGAGTATGGCGCAGTGGTTGATAAACGTAGCAGTGGTCTCTGAGCCGTGGTTTGTACTACCCCGGGACGATTGGGTGAGTGACGTCAACGCCTCAGTTGCCTTAATTTCACAAGCCGCAGTTGGCTCCCCGTCTTTTGAGGACGTGGCCAGAGGACGGGGATACGTCGCAGCACTGTTCGGGGAGGTAGTCGTTGTTGGGGTTTACTTCTCCCCGAATAGGTCTCTCGCCGAATTTGAGGACTTCCTAGTCGAGTTGGGCACCGTCGCCAGCCGCAGACACCCTCGCTCCGTGGTCGTACTTGGGGATTTCAATGCCAAATCCACGGCTTGGGGTTCCCCGAGGACTAACGCTCGGGGCAGGGTGCTCGAGGAGTGGACTGTGGAGAACGGTCTGCTCATCCTGAACCGGGGTACCGTCCAAACGTGCGTGCGTCAACGGGGCGGCTCCATAGTGGACCTCACGTTCGCTAGCCCCGCTGTTGCACGCCGTGTTCAGGGCTGGCGCGTTATGGAGGAGGTGGAGACGTTGTCGGATCATCGATACATTCGATTCGACGTCTCCTCCCAAACCTCCACTAATCCAGCCCCAACAGCCCCAGGACCGGGACCGGGAGTCATTGCTGGAAGCCGCAATCGTCCAAGCCTGGGTGACAGCACCGGACAGGCCTGCCGATGTCGACGACGAGGCAGCATGGTTCCTGGAGGCAATGTCACACGTTTGCGATGCGGCGATGCCTAAGGTTCGGTTCAGTCCGGCAAGGCGCCAGGTATACTGGTGGTCGCCAAGTATTGAGCGGCTGCGCGCTGCGTGTGTGGCCGCTCGTCGCCAGTATTCCAGACTGCGTAGGAGGCGTCGCCGTGATCAGAGTACGACTGACGAGGAGGCGGAATTGTACCAGAGGTACAGGGAAGCGAAGAAGGCACTCCAGCAGGCCATCGCGCAGGCGAAAGTCAGGTCCCGTGAAGAGCAACTCAAGACCCTGGACCGCGATCCGTGGGGGCGGCCCTACCGAGTCGTGCGGGGCAAGCTTCGCCCCTTCGCTCCTCCACTATCTCAGAGTCTCCGGCCTGACCTGCTGGAGAACGTGGTAAATGCTCTCTTCCCGTCAAGGGAGGAGCACTCGCCACCGTCGATGTTTCCGCCCACTGTGACGCCAAGCGCGGACGAAGACGACGACGTGCCTGAGGTGACCCCAGCAGAGCTGAAAGTGGCGGTGATGAGACTTCAAGCTAAAAACACCGCCCCAGGGCCCGATGGCATTCCAGGCCGCGCTTGGGTCCTGGCCTCACAGGCTCTCGGGCCTCGACTAGGAGGGCTCTTTAGTGCATGTTTGGAGCGGGGCCAGTTTCCACGACGTTGGAAGACGGGCAAGTTGGTCCTGCTGAAAAAAGAGGGGCGCCCCGTGGACTCACCATCTGCATATCGCCCCATTGTGTTGTTGGACGAGGTGGGCAAGCTCTTTGAGAGAGTAGTTGCAGACCACCTCGCCCAACATTTGCAGCACCTGCATTCATTCTGTGGTGTTTTGTTTCGTTGGATAGTAATACACATTTGGCATATTGGATTAGTTGACAAATTAATGCAAAATACTGTAAGATTGTAGTTCGCCTCTAAGATCAATTTTGTAAAAATATTATACAGTTTTAACTAAAAAAAATAACCTAATTACACATGCCTGACATGGGGGGCAATTCTAGTAGATTTTAGAAACGTTCGCATTTTAATATATGCAAGTCTCAATTTTCAATATTATCACCAATTTACCAATTTTTTTTACATTGATTGTTGTTTAAGTGATATCGCATCTAGATTTTAAACATTTTTGATTAGGTACTAGAAATGGCCTTCCGGACTCCATACTAGCACAGTCTATAAATCATACAGTCGTCCGACGAAGACGTCTAGACAGGGCAATCGTGCGGGGCGTGAGGGGCGAGACGGGGGAAGGGCGCTCCCGAACTGCATACGCTACCTTGTTAGTAGTTCGGGAGAAAACTTTCAGGGCTATCATGGTGTCAGTTTCTTTTTGTTTTAATTAATGAAAAATCATTTTATTAAAATGGTGCATAAGACGTGTGTGGTGAAAGATTGCAAGTCGTCATCTTCCATTAATAAAGAACTGCAATTTCATCAATTTCCGCGCACCGATGAAAGGTAAACAAATAAATAAAATATAGTTTATTTGATAGAAAGAAAATACTTGAAATTATCCTGAGCCCTTGCCGCCAACTTGGCGGCGCGACGTGTAGCCGACATTTATTTATTGTGCGCCGGCCAAGATGGCGCCGACGAAAATTTGCAAATTTTTCGTCATGGGTATCATTTCCATGGTTCTCGAGGTCGCTAAAAACGACTATGGGGTCGAAATTAAAATCCAAGATGGCGTCGACGAAAATTTGCAATATTTTCGTCATGGGTGTCATTTTTATGGTTCTCGTGGTCGCTAAAAACGATTATGGGGTGGAAATTAGAATCCAAGATGGCGCCGAGGAAAATTTGCAAATTTTTCGTCATGGGTGTCATTTTCGTGGTTCTCGAGGTCGCTTAAAACGATTACGGGGTCGAAATTAGAATCCAAGATGGCGCCGAGGAAAATTTGCAAATTTTTCGTCATGGGTATCATTTTCAAGGTTTTCAAGGTCGCTTAAAACGATTATGGGGTCGAAATTAGAATCAAAGATGATCCAAGATTTAAAACCATATTTTTACTCAATTTTGATTTACAAGTTTATAGTTTTGTTCCTTTTTAAATCTGTCAAAGCATATTACAGCGTTTTGTTGCTCAAGCCCTTTCATTTGATATCCATATTGAAGGGGTTGTGAAAAGAAAAATGGGATTTAAATCTTGGATTTACAATGAAACCGAATGTATTAAATTATATTGTCATGAGAACTAAAGGTGCGTACCAAATTTCAGATCAATCCGTAAACAGGAAGGGGGTCAAATTTCAATTGCTAGATTTGACCCAAATAAACAAGTCCAGCTAAATAAAACCGTTTAATGAGTAGATTCTTACCTATAATTTTTTTTAAAGTTAAACGCTTGATTAAAATTTCATTCGCCCAACAATTTTTTTTTGTAGCTAGGACCTACCAAATTATTTTTTAGCTTTAAGTACTACATTGTCTATGTCATTTTAATCTTTATTTTCAATAAAACCGTTTAACTTAACATTTTTGCTCATTTTTTATTTAAAGTTTCTAATTTTGTTAAGTATATTTTAAATTTGTTATAGCATAGATACCCATATTAAAGGGTTGTGAAAAGAAAAATTAACCGGCCATTTTGTTAATGGCCATATTAGCTTTTCATAACGAACTCTATTTTACTAATCAAGCCCTTTTATTTGATACGTATATTGAGGAAGTAGTGATAAAATATGTAATCCGCCATTTAGTAGTGGCGGCCATCTTGGATTTACAATGATACCAAATTTGTTAAATTATACTAATACTAAAGGTGCATAACAAATTTCAAATAAATCCGTCAACCGGAAGGAGTTCAAATTTCAATTACTTGATTTGATCCAAACAAATAAATAAACAAACAGGGCAAGCTAAATAAAACTGTTTAAAAAACGATATTTTTGATAATGGTTGGTGTTAATAATAATGTTGATCTAAAATAAATTAAAAAATATTGTTTACTTGAGACAACCCTAGCTGTTGCGACAATGTCTACACGTTGTCGGCATTTACAAGAAGATCAAAGGCGTCGTCCTACTGTATGTTTTTATACTGTGATACTAGTCTGAGTCACTGTCCGACACTTAAGGCGAGGTTTTCCTACCGCATACTATTTTGAAGGGGGTGAAGCAGAGGAAGTGACGGCTGCGTAAAGGGGAGCGCCCCGCAATGGCATAGAATAGGTAAGCGCTGCAAGCGTTGTACAGCGCGCTGTACTCAGCGTAAAAGCGGCATGGGCGCTGCGTCGAGCTATATTTTGTAGCAACGAAAAACAAATTTATTTGTTGCATTTTAATGTATTGACCAACACCATTTTGGGTTATAATTACGTTATAATAATGTGTCGTTCTTTTCTTAGACTAGGTCTTTTCTTATTACTAAACGTGCTCGCTAATAAATAAATAATAAATGAATAATAAATAAATAATAAATGAATAATAAATAAATAATAAATAAATAATAAATAATAAATAATAAATAATAAATAATAAATAATAAATAATAAATAATAAATAATAAATAATAAATAATAAATAATAAATAATAAATAATAAATAATAAATAATAAATAATAAATAATAAATAATAAATAATAAATAATAAATAATAAATAATAAATAATAAATAATAAATAATAAATAATAAATAATAAATAATAAATAATAAATAATAAATAATAAATAATAAATAATAAATAATAAATAATAAATAATAAATAATAAATAATAAATAATAAATAAATAAATAATAAATAAATAATAAATAAATAAATAATAAATCAATAATAAATAAATAATAAATAAATAATAAATAAATAATAAATAAATAATAAATAAATAATACATAAATAATAAATAAATAATAAATAAATAATAAATAATAAATAATAAATAATAAATAATAAATAATAAATAATAAATAATAAATAATAAATAATAAATAATAAATAATAAATAATAAATAATAAATAATAAATAATAAATAAATAATAAATAAATAATAAATAAATAATAAATAAATAATAAATAATAAATAATAAATAAATAATAAATAAATAATAAATAAATAATAAACAAATAATAAATAAATAATAAACAAATAATAAATAAATAATTAATAAATAAATGTCAACGCTACAATATTTTATAGGTGCTATACCTAGTTATAATTACACCTAGGTACATATAATTAGGTAGGTAGGTAGGTATATAAACTTACTTTTTAATTTTGCCTTTATTCAGATAAATTTGAAATAATGTGTAGGTAAAAAGGGAACACACAACCACAACACACATCAAAGGAAAGGTAGGTACAGACCAGCGTATCAAGCTACAACAATGTCAAATTACTTTGATAGATTTACAACGTTATTGCAAAAGAATAAGGTTCATATTCAATTGGGAAAATTTGACACTTTGGTATGGGTTGATGTACTGGCGTCTGTACCTACCGTTCTAGTTGGTTCCTCGTAACAAAAAGTACAAAGACGAAACAGGTTAGGATTTTATTTCATAGTAGTATACCTACCTACTTAGCGAATGAACAGAAAATTGAATTTATAAGAAATAAGTAAATAGGTACTTACTTGCAAAATTGCCTATGAGATTTTATGCTGGCACTTCACATGTCCTATTTGTGCAAATATTTGCCTTATTTGGATAATACAAAATCGACTTTATTGCAATAACTATAGGGTACATTTCATTGCATTGGAAAATTGCCTATGAGATTTTATGCTGGCACTTCACATGGCGTATTTGTGCAAATATTCGCCTTATTTGGATAATACAAAATTGACTTTATCGCAATAATTATAGGGTACATTTCATTGCATTGCAAAATTGCCTATGAGATTTTATGCTGGCACTTCACATGGCGTATTTGTACAAATATTCGCCTGATTTGGATAATACAAAATCGACTTTATTGCAATAGCTATAGGGTACATTTCACTGCATTGCAAAATTGCCTATGAGATTTTATGTAGGCACTTTACATGGCGTATTTGTACAAATATTCGCCTTATTTGGATAATACAAAATTTACCTTACAGTAATTGAAATAAAGTCAATTTTCTATTATCCAAATAAGGCGAATATTTGCACAAATACGCCATGTCAAGTTCCAGCATAAAATCTCATAGGCAATTTTGCAAGTAAGTACCTATTTACTTATTTATTATAAATTCAATTTTCTGTTCATTCGCTAAGTAGGTAGGTATACTACTATGAAATAAAATCCTATCCTGTTCCGTCTTTATACTTTTTGTTACGAGGAACCAACTAGAACGGTAGGTACAGACGCCAGTACATCAACCCATACCAAACTGTCAAATTTTCCCAATTGAATATGAACCTTATTCTTTTGTAATAACGTTGAAAATCTATCAAAATAATTTGACATTGTTGTAGCTTGATATGCATGCCGCTGTACCTACCTTTCCTTTGATTTGTGTTGTGATTGTGTGTTCCCTTTATACCTACACATTATTTCAAATTTATCTGAATAAAGGCAAAATTTGAAAGTAAATTTATATACCTACCTATCTACCTAATTATTTGTACCTAGGTGTAATTATAACTAGTTATAGCACCTACAAAATATTGTAGCGTTGACATTTATTTATTTATTATTTATTTATTATATATTTTATTTGACATTTATTATTTATTATTTATTATTTATTATTTATTATTTATTATTTATTATTTATTATTTATTATTTATTATTTATTATTTATTATTTATTATTTATTATTTATTATTTATTATTTATTATTTATTATTTATTATTTACTATTTTTATTCATTTATTATTTTTATTTTTTATTTATAATTGATTTATTATTTATTTATTATTCATTTATTACTTATTTATTATATATTTATTATTTTTTTATTATGTATTTATTATTTATTTATTATTTATCATATATCATTTATTTTTAATTATTTATTTATTTTTCATTTATTATTTATTAATTTTTTGTTTATTTATTTTTTAATTATTATTTAATTGTTATATACTTATTATTTAATTATTATTTATTTATTTATTATTTTTATTAATTTATTATTTTTTATTAGTTATTTATAATTGATTTATTATTTATTTATAATTTATTTATTTATTATTCATTTATTACTTATTTATTATTTATTTATTGCTAATATTATAATTATATATACCTATGGGAAATGTTAGTAATCTAATTATGTATTATAAAGGAAAGCGAGTAGGCAGGCACTTACCTACCATTTTTGTAACATATAAATCGGTATTCCTTTAATTTTAATTTTATAAATCTTCTTCCATTTATTTTATTGCCCATTTTAATAATTACCTAATCACGGGGACGAACTTAGACTAAAATATTATACGTATTATTTTTGTACAAAATCGATACAACCTTCCGCTCCGGTGTCTCGACGGGTACTGGTTGACGGTCGGGGCCGTCGGAGGGAACGCGACCACCCGTTATATTAAGGATTTACGTAGGTTATTATTAATTTGTGGGAAAATTATAACTTAAAAGAAAAAAGTTTTTTTCCGAGATTTTAAATAATAACAAGCTACTTCTATTGGTATAACTTTCATATCATTTAGTGATGAGATCTCGGAGTAGTCGATGTTTTAAGTTTTAAATTAGGGTTGCCTTTATATATTTTTTCTAATGAGTAAATTGTTATTAATCATGTTTCTGTCTTTCCGAAAGACTAGAATAATATGTTATATTTTTATAAAATACCAATTTCCTAATTCTAGGTAAATCTTAAAAATAAATACAGCTGTTCAAAAATTAACAAAAATTGCTAAAATTCGGAATACCTCGCCTTAAGGTGCAAGTGTGTGTGGGGTGTGTGTGTGTTGTTCGGTTAAGATTAACTGAAATAGACTCCATTGTCAAACAAGACATACATGCGCTGAGATACTTCTTAGAACAATAGCGTGCTGAGTCCTGGTATGTACATGCCAGGTAAACAGCAGGTATACACGGATATATATTTGTGTTCAAATGTTCACTGCTACGACTAGCTTTGTCAAACACGTACATCGATAAGGGAGTACCACACTGTCGATCGGAGGAGGATATTGACTCAAAGCTTTTATCGGACACGTCAGGTTCGATTCCCGCACAGGACAAATATCCTGATATATAGATATATGAAATATTCTTTGCAATACCGGTTTCTGTAGTTGTTTCCAGACAGAATGCTGTGTATAATGTGAGTGTGGTATATTTATAAACTGAAGACTATAGAGATGAACTATAATAATAATAATACCAGCCTATAATTGTCCCACTGCAGGGCAAAGGCCTCTTCTCATACAGAGAAGGCACGAGCATTGATCACCACGTGCGCTCAAGGCGGATTGGCGATTTCAGACTTATAAATTATATCTCAATTATAGGTCCAGGTTTTCTCACGATGTTTTCCTTCACCGATTTTAATGATGTCCAACATAAATTAAATTTAGAAAGCACATATGAATTGAAAAAGTCACATTGGTATTTGAACCCACAACTTTGTGCATGAGAACCTTAACCATTGGGCCATCACGACCAAAATATAATGAGAAAATCCTAGTGGGTTTGGCAACGTTTTTAAAAAACCAAAAAATCCACTGCGCCAATCGTATCGTCAACATTGATTACCATTATTCAATGGATTCCCGAAAACACTGAAAAGTTTCTTGTCTACGTTTGTTACAAGCCGAAGCAAACCGTAGCCATTCTATAGTTCAGTCAATCAACCTTGTTTTGATTCCTCCAACTTTAATATTAGGTCCTTACATATGAAATTGCCGATACTTAATACTGGCAACTTTGAAATCAAATATTTTGTGTTTGATTAGGAATTCCAAATTCAAAATTATTTCAAAATAAAGACTAAAGAATATTGTTTTAAAATTCGTGTTTCATTTGTTTTATCGTCATTTGTTTGGGCTTGAAAATTGCTATAGCAACAACAATGGAGGAATTAAAAATTCGCGATATTTACGAATATGAGTTCCACCGTGGCACCAGTGCAGCAGAAACGGCTCGAAGGATTAACGACGTATACGGGCCAAGCACCGCTAACGAACGAACGGTGCGTTTTTGGTTTCAACGTTTCCGTTCTGGAAATTTTGATTTACAAAATGAGCCTCGTGGACGACCGGATACTCAAGTGAATAATGAAGAATTAAAGGCGATAGTTGAAGCGGATCCATCTCAAACCACTTCTGAATTAGCAGCAGCCTTTGGAGTAAGTGACAAAACAATCATTATCCATTTGCGTCAAATTGGAAAAGTAAAAAAGCTCGAAAAGTGGGTACCGTACGAATTGACTGAAGCACACCAACAAACACGCGTCGGTTGCTGCGCTTCCTTGCTCAATCGTCACAATAATGAGGGAATTTTAAATCGTATTGTCACTTGTGATGAGAAGTGGATCGTGTACGATAATCGCAAGCGATCATCACAATGGCTTAACCCTGGAGAACCGGCAAAACCTTGCCCCAAGCGAAAACTGACCAAAAAGAAGATTCTAGTTAGTGTTTGGTGGTCCTGTGCTGGTGTCATCCACTACAGCTTCTTGAGATCAGGCCAGACGATTACTGCTAACATGTATTGTCAACAGTTGCAAACAATGATGGAAAAGCTCACCATTAAACAACCGAGACTGGTCAATTGCTCTAGCCCATTGCTCCTTCAGGATAACGCTCGACCACATACTGCACATCAGACGGTCGCCATGTTAGAGGAGCTGCGACTGGAAACTCTGCGTCACCCACCATACTCTCTAGATCTTGCCCCAAACGATTACCATTTATTCCGAAATTTGGACAACTTTTTACAAGGAAAAAAATTCAATTCTGCTTAGGCAGTTTAAACAGCCTTCAAGCAGTTCATCGATTCTCGCTCCCAGGATTTTTTTACCAAAGGGATCAATGAGCTCCCGATAAAATGGCGGAAGTGTATCGATAACATTGGTGCATACTTCGATTGAATAAATATATAATTTCTTTAAAAAAAAGTTATTTTTAATTTTTTGATACCGAGCGGCAATTTCATATGTAAAGACCTAATACTATGTAACTAACCCCCATTTCAATCTACTTATTACGTTCCATAAGCAATTCTATTTACGTAACAAGTGAAGTACCTTCTAACGCGATTACTTTCCTAAAATTACCTAAACTAACCTTACGCTGCCATTTTGTTATCGCCAGTCATCTCCTCCACGTGTATAAGGCGAAATATTAATAAAATTCAAAATGGACATATAAACGGGAACTATGGGAGAATGGGGTTTGTTCATGCGGGGCATACATGTTTTGTACCGTTGCTGCATATTTATGTCTTAATCAAGGCTGGCAGCTGTTGCCTGTATGGCACATTACTGCTCTATGTTTACATGTCTTGAACGTATGTCTTGGAACAAAGCCTAGGAGTTTAATATTTTGGCAGCTGAGTTATACACTGTTTGCATTCTCGCTCTTAAGCTGGGTCCGTGTTTGTATCATTTTGGTGTTTAATATGTACAGTTTAGAGACGGTAAATGATTTGTACTATTTATCAAAGTAGCTATTATGTTGTATGTATTGACTTTCCTTTGTATAGTGAAAGCTAAGTCTCTCGTAAATCTCGTATCAATTGGCTGATCTTATTGGTTGCTGTTATCTTAAGGTCAGTGAATCACTAGAGCTGTGGGAAATAATCGATTGTATATGTGAAATAATAGAGGCTCACTTTTTTTGGCTATTTTTAGGGGGTTTTCATATTTCAGGGTTGGTCCTATAGTTAATGATCTTCATAATCATGAGTTCCTTCAACCACATATAAGTGGTCAGTACTTTAATATATCTAAGTGGTCGACTCCTTGAAAATTCAAAAATGCTTATAAATAGTATAATAGGAATAAATGGTTTGACTATGACTTATCATGTGTACCTAGGGTACAGGGTAGGGGGGGTAGGGGGAGGGTAGGGTAGGGGGGTAGGGTCTGACAGGCATTTGCCGTATTTGACAGGTATTTTAAGATTTAGATAGGCCGGCCTTGGTTTGACACAGGCATTTTTGATATAAAACCGTATTTTGTGAAGACTTTTAAGTAAAAATATTAGAAATATAAGATCTTGTAAAACAAATAATACCCTTTAAAATGTATCAGTCATAAAGCAAGCTAAATATAAAAGAACATTTTCACATCTATACTTAATATTATAAAGAGGAAAGATTTGTATTCTTGTAGGTATGTTTGTAACGAATTAACTCAAAACTACTGGTCCCATTTCAAAAATTCTTTCACCACTAAAATCCTTGAGTAACATAGGCCATGTTTGTCAATTGATAAAATTAGGGATCCCTTCTAAAACTTTTCACGCGGACGAAGTCGCGGTTCAAGTGCTAGTTGAGAATAAAATCAATCTTTATCATTATAGCTACTGTCTTTTACTTAATAATTACCTACCTACGTATAAATTCTACTAGAGCTTTTTTCTGAAAAATCAGGCATTTTAGGCACATTAGACAGGCTTAGATGTCCCTAAAATGCCTAATTTTTCAGAGCACATTTAAGCCCTATATTTACAAAAAAAAAATGTGAATAAATAATTTGTAATTATATTATCTCTACATTTATATAATTATGTTAACCTAATCGTCACTACGCAACACAAACTTTATATAGGAATAGAAGTCCCAAATTAGATAATTACCTATAGGTACACATCTTGTCTGTAAGATAAACAGCCAGTGATGCTAGTTTACACAAACCCGATCTTGTTTAAACAAGTATAAGTATAAATAATCATGACTGAGCGTGGTAGTTGGTGTGCCGCTAGTGATTTAACTATTAGGCTCTGTAAGGTTGTTTGTATTCCTTATTATGTATTTGGTAATATAATAGAACAAAGACATTGTGGGCTATTTCGTGGTTACATATTTATTAGGGTCTTCTTCGTTCTTATCCTAATCCATACTTTTTAAAATTATAAATGCGAAAGTAACGCCTGTCTGTTACGCTTTTACGATGAAACGGCTAAACCGATTTTGATGAAATTTAGTATGAAGATAGCTTGAACCCTGGGGAAGGACATAAGCTTTACTTTTAATTCGCGACTTCGTCTGTATCCGCGATAACCGACATTCACGCGGACGAAGTCGCGGGCAGAAGCTAGTAATATTATAAATGCGGAAATAAGTTTGTTTGTTTGTTTGTTACCTTTTCTCGCCTAAACCACTGAACCGATCATCCTGAATTTGCATATATGTTGTCAGGTGTACAGAAACGAACATAGGGTACCCTTCATCCCATAAGAAAGTACTGTCCCCGAGGAATACAACAATAACGTTCTTATGATAATAGATAGCGCCACGTGTCTTTCGAATCATCAATGAATTACATAATTACAAGCAAAGTACAGTCGACTACAAAAAGATGTATACCCCCTAAAGTTACAAATACATGTACCCATTTAAATAAGTGTACATACTTTGTTACAAATTGTTGTACACATGAAACATGACGCATATATTATGTATTCACTCAATGTGCCTAATTAATGTATACAGCAAGATGGACACTGCAATGTGTACGCTCTGAAACAAATTAATGTATTCACACTTAGTTACAAAAATATGTATACAAGATACGTTCTAATTTTAAATTTCTGAAATTCTGTCAAAACCATTGAAAACTCTTTGGATGGTATAATATGTGTAATAGTTTTTTTTCTGTTAGGATGACACTTATAAATCAATATTCATATTATAACGAGGTACAATTTGTTTGTATGTAGGGGTAATCTCTGGAACTAATTCCACTTTGGACAGAAAAAACTTAGGTTAACTTAGGTCGACGTCAAACCCTGCAGACAGAAATAGGAGCCCCGCGCAAGATTTATAATTTCTTGCCAAAATGGGAAGTAGATCTACTATTGTTAAGTAAAAGAAAAATATAGATAAGTTATATTATTAAAAGCAAGACATCGATTAAGTTTCAATAAATTTGTTTTATGATTCAATAGTTAAAATTTTATTTAGGTCCAAATAATGTTACTTAAGTTTCGTTTCTGTATGGGAAAAAAAACAGGTTGAATAGAAAACACCATATTTTTATGAGTCGAGTGAGAGAAAAATAAGTGGCGAAAATAATTTGTAATTTTGTAAGTCAACTTCGATAAACAAATGACACGCCAATGACGTCATGCACGAAATGAAAGAGAAAACAAGTATTCCCGCACTATTCTAAAATTTAAAAATAGAATATTAGACCTGTATACCTACATAATAGTGTAACCAAATATGAACACATTAATTCAAACTCAAACTCAAACTCAAACTCAAAATCATTTATTTCAATTAAACCATTTACAGGTACTTTTGAATTGTCAGAGTCAGTCAGTCAGAAAGTTGAAGCTAGTTGCTCGTTCCAAACAGTAGGTTTCTATGGAGAAGAACGAGCAAGAAACTCCATGAACACTCTTTTAAAATCAGTTAAATTTTACAAATTTAGGTTACATCATTCATGTTGAATCTAAGGGTACAATGTGAGAACAATGTAACACGTCTTGCATGTTAAAAGAGGTCTAGAGAAAAATATAGTTATAATAACAATTCAAACCAAAATTTAAAATAACCGAGGCAGCTAAGAGATGACCAGTCCCAACCGACGGCGTCCGTTCACGAACATGACGCAATTCGTTTCAGAGCGTACACATTACAGTGTAATTTTAGCTGTGTACATAAAATAACATAAATCTGGCATACATCATGTCTACTAGTATTTGTAACAAACAATGACGACATCATGAATGGATACATATTTTTATAACTTTCAAATGTATACATATTTTTGTAGTCGACTGTACAACCCGAATTGATTGTCAAATTCTAAATAAACGCGAGAAAAGCTGCGGCAAAAAGCTGGTACATTATAAAAGTTGAATAATTTCTTAAAACGCGCTAATCCTCGAAACTACAGGCCCAATTTTGTAAGTTCTTTCTCTGATAGGAACATAAATTAAAATTACGAGATACGTAAGAACACAGACGAGGTCACGGGTATAAGCTAAGTTGCTTTAGGTCGATTCTGTAAAATTCAAACAACAACTCGCATCTTACCTTGCTATTCACTCTCACTTCGCATAAGGTTCAAAATTACCTTGATATATTTGACACTTTAAATCGGGTTCGAGTGGGAAGTGAGCGTCGAAGTGACGGGAAAATTACCTTACAGAATGCCACTTATTTCGTCATCTCATACTTTATTTGACAAAATCTCCCTGTCAATTTA
Source organism: Charanyca ferruginea (assembly GCA_947361185.1). Classification (NCBI taxonomy): domain Eukaryota; kingdom Metazoa; phylum Arthropoda; class Insecta; order Lepidoptera; family Noctuidae; genus Charanyca; species Charanyca ferruginea. The sequence goes on from OX376056.1 coordinate 34,767,675, forward strand.
ATTCAACTGGCTGACACGCTCGCAAGGGAGGCGCTAGTGTAAATTCGAATTATCAACCGAGTTTTTAGAATGCCAATCAAGAAACTCACAGCGGATTCAGATTCGAAGTTTAGAATGAGGTCTTACAGAATCACGCCGCTTGTCTTTAAGACCATACACTTTTAGAAATAGACTGGTAAAACTTAAAGTTATTTTAAAATCAAAGTAAGACATAATAATGTAGGTTTAAAGTAGCTTTATTTTGTACGAGATTTTCTCGTAACTACAATACATATTTAATTCTGTCCCCAATTACAGCACTGCTGTGTTCTGAAGCCACTTTACTAAGAACAAAAAAGTTTCCAGACCTACCATAAAAAGTTCCCCGTTTTCAAGTAAATCAATTAAACACCTGGGAATGTTAAAACTTAAGAAACATTCATACCTGAGGCTTATTCGCTAATTTTGACAGATGAAAGTGATCAACACTGAAGTGATAATCACCGAGCTCAGTGACCAACCAAACATTCCGGTGTTTTGGTATTCAGTATCGCTTCTATGTCACGTGATCGTTCAGTGAATAACGAAAGCTAGCGGTGCTTATCGACTTGAAATTGTTGCCACACTAGCTATTACCCGACTTATTTGATATCCTTGGCAACACGAAATAAAATAATGACATCATTAGCTTTTTAATTTTTTGCGGTTTATACGTTCGCCACTTGAGTTGTCAAGAATGTCGAGTGCCAAAGTTATTCCTTGAAAAACATAAAAACTTTCATTAATCCATCATTAATCCACTTAAACGCTGGGATTTTGGAAAGAATGTTTTGAAGTGCTTGTGCTTTTAAATTGTTAACTATTTAAACCATGCCCCAAATTCAGTCTTGTTGGTTGCAAGGTACGAGTATAGTTTGTTTGTTTTTGTACGAGTATTTCGTGTAGGTGAGTAAAAGTTTTAGATAAATCGAAAGTTTACTTAGAAATTCATGTATTTGCTTGCATTTCGATCAATAATATTGGTGTAGTTATTACTAGGAGATACGTTTTTGAAATTTGTGTAGCGTTTGTATGTATAATTTAACGATTTCATTAAATTTTAGAATGCCGGCTAGCAGACGTGTCTCCCAAAGGCAGCTTGAGGTGTTGTTGGATTTTGCAGAGGCCAATAAAGACATCGCCTTAGGGCGATGTACGCGAGGGCCTCAGGCAAGCCAAACAACTCAGCGAGCCTGGGAGACCATAGCTAATAAGCTAAATTCTGTGGCAAACGGAGTCACTAAAACTCCCGAACAGTGGCGTAGAGGAAGTTTTGTTTTAGAATCTTCTTATGATCCTTAAAAGTTATTGTTCCTCTCAATCCCCAATACGATATTTTTACAGTACTGGGTGGAGTTAAAAGCAAAGACCAAGGCAAAGGGTGCAGATATTTGGCGCAACGCCTCAAGAACAGGCGGAGGGCCTAATAACCTGACACCCTTAAATGAGTTGGAAGAGAGGATCTTACAACTCATAGGTCGTGTATGTATGGAGGGATTGCCTGGAGTGCAGATACCATTTCCCGTAAGTTGCACTATCTAACCATACTTCTTATAATGTAAAGTAAAATAGTATTGAAGACATTTCCAATGTGTTTAAAGCTAATAGGTATTCAAAATATGTATGTTTAAATGCTTATTTGTATCTCATTCACAATGAAACTATCAGTAGTTTCATAATGAATGAGATATCAGTACAGACTGATTTGGCTCCTATTTGGTAAACTGGTAGAATATTCTTTAGAAGGAGACAAATCCCAGTTGAATACTTACTTTCACAGAATAAAATTACAAATTTAAATCACTTGCAAGTTATATTATTATGCATAATTATTTATCTAACAATACACTACATCTAATCTATTGTTAGATAAAAATACACATCTAAAGTGACTTTTATTTACAAAATTAATAAATATCTTGTGTTTATGTTTATGAATATATTTGCTTCTTTACAGATTCCCTCTGAAACCACTTCAATACGTCCACCTCAGCCAAGCACATCCCAAACCACCAACACTTCAGCTTCCCAGGCCTCTCCTTCTACTTCCCAAATGGAACAAACGGAGGTAGAGTGGTTGGAAGATGAATATTTCCCATCAGAAATGTTATCACTTCCAATTTCCCATACTGGTACATCTGCACCTTGACCACCACCACCGCCACCACCACCCTCACCACCACTACAGTCTTCGCATACACGACCTCAGCCTCAGTCTTCGACTCCACCTCAGTCTCTACGTCGAATACGGACTCCGTCGCCAGAGCAACCACGGCATCCTCGTGCAGATATGAGCCAGTCTTCGCCACGACGCCATAGCCGACAACGCCGTAAGTTAACTTTTCATGTTTTGTAATCTCAAGGTGAAGCAACAATAGATCATCTTTATAAATGATTGAAATTGAAATCCTGCATCATCATGTCTATACAGGCTAATCTCAGAAAATATGATAAAATTTATGTTAGTCAATATTACACAATATTATTGAGTTATAGATAAAAATGAATCATGAAGGATGTTCTTTAAAAGTAAAATATTTCATGCAAATTGGTTGAACTATAATGATGAAAACAAAAAAGTATGTTTAGTGTGCTACCTGTGCAATGTCAGACTGGGTATTTTAGTTAAGTTTTTAAAATTAGTTATTATTTTTTCAGTCATACGCAATCGTGATGTACCTCAATGGGCTCGCAGCTTAGAAGAGAGGAGAATAGCTGTTGAGGAGAAGCATACGAGAGCGCTTGAGGCATTTTCAGCTATAGTGGACAGAAGACTGGCTAATATCGAAGACTGTTTAAGAGAAATAATTAGTGAAAGTAGAAATAAATAGGTATTTAGTATCAATTTTGTGTTTTATTACGTCATGCTCCCTAGCGGAACCACCTTTGTTGTAACTTCTTTTTTGGGGGTTTGAGATCATTTATTCTCACAAGAATTACAATTCACTTACATGAGAATATTTAAAACTATACATAACAAACTAAATGTTGGACGTATTACAAAAAGCTGGGCGTCGATTGTAATATTTTGAGGGTAGGTCATAAAATAATGAACAAGTTTTGGTTCGATACTATGGACTCAGCTGTCAAAGTACGTAAACAAGTTTCCGTATAACACAGATCAGCGGTAACTGGATGTGGCTCGTCACTATTGTAGGGAAAATGAGTTTTTTATTATAAAGTGCTTAAGTATTTTTTTAAAAGTAGTATTAGATTTAACTTCTCTGAGGTCTCTCGGTAATTTATTAAATATTTTGGATCCTTCATACATAATAGTTTTTCTTCCGTAGTTTGTGCGAGTTGGATGTAGTTGTAAAAAGTCTTGTTCGCGTCTCAATTTCATTTTATGTTTTTTTATATTTTTTGTGAAAGTTATATTTGTGTGTATATTTTTATTTAGAATTTTTCGAATTAGTAAGCATGTATTATATATGTATGTTTGTGTTATGTTCATTACTTTAGTTTCTTTGTAGAGAGTTTCTGTTGGAGTTAGATAGTCATAATTAAATAACGTTTTTAGTAATTTATTTTGAGTAGTTTGTAGAAGTTTAATATGGGTTTTAGCGGCGGTACCCCATATTTCCACTAGGTAGTCAATATGAGGCTTAACAAGGGAGAAGTAAATTGTGTAGCGAACTTGACGTGGTAAGCAACGAACGATACCTCGTAAGGTACCCGTGAGCGATTGTAATTTTGATTTTATTTTTTGAATATGAGGAAGCCATGTCAGTTTATTATCTAAGATTAGTCCCAAGTATTTTTCTTGATCTACTTTGTTTATTACTTGGTTGTTTATTTGTAATGGTGTATAACTGCCAATTTTTTTATTTTTTGCTGTGAATATCATAAAATTTGTTTTTTCTGTGTTAATGGTGAGAAGGTTTTGTTGAAACCAGAGGTTAAGTAGGTCCAAATCGTTCTGTGCTTGTTTAATTATATTATCGATTGAGTGGCCGAAGTAAAACAAACATGTGTCATCTGCATATAGTGTTAAGTCTCCCTTTAGGCCAATTTTGTGGATATTATTAATGTACAGTAGAAATAACAAAGGAGCCAAAATTGAGCCTTGGGGTACGCCGTATGTTATAATTCTGGGATCACTCTGAGTATCACCAATTTTAACTACTTGGTATCGGTTTGACAAGTAAGCTCTAAAAATGTCGAGGGCGGGGCCTGTTATACCGATTTTCATAAGTTTTTTTAATAATAATTCATGACTAACTGTGTCAAACGCCTTCTTTAGGTCGATAAAAACACCTACTGCGATTTTCTTTTTATCAATATTAAGTTTTATAGTTGTTATTAGGTCTATTGTAGCTGAGAGTGTATTTGATTTTGGTCTAAAACCGTATTGCTTTTCATATATGAAGTTAAGAGAGATTAGGTACTTTTCGAGGCGATTGTACAAGACCCTCTCAAAAATTTTTGAAACCACTGGTAGGACTGAAATAGGGCGATAGTTGCCCGGCTCTGATTTAACTCCGGATTTATATATTGGCGTAACTTTCGCAACCTTAAGACTATTTGGAAATGTTCCTGATTTCATACATTTATTTATGCAATTTGTAAGTTCATCTAGAATTAGGTTTGCAACACATTTTATTGATTTTGTGGTAATACCTTCTAACCCTGAGCTAATGTTATTATTTAAATTATTGATTATTTTTAGGATTTCATCTGTTGTAGCTGGTTCTAGATCACTAAGGGAAGACGAGCAAGATTCAGATGAACCCGCTGAGGCACTACCTGTTGGGTGATATTTTCTAGGAATTTGATTTGCCAGTATCGAACCAACGTTTGCAAAGAAGTCATTAAAACATTCACATATGTCGTTTAGGTCAGTAACAGTGCCATTTTGTGCTTGAAGTTTCCGGGGAGCAGATTTTTCAGTGACTCTATTGCAGGACAGGCTGTTTATCAGTCTCCACATTTTCAATGGCTGCTTGTTGCAATTTTTAAAGGCTTTTATATAGTATCTTGATTTCGTTTGTTGGATGAACTCAAATACTTCGTTTCTTTTCTTTCTAAATGTACTTTCCTTTTGCTGGTCTTTTGGGTTTTTTTTGTGTTGATTCCATAAGGTATTCCTACTGTTTATTTCGTTTATAATTGATCTGTTTATCCAGTCTTGTCGTGGTGGGTTTAGCGTTTTATTTTTTGTGGTTTTACTTATTTCTATACTTTTTAGTAGTTTTTCTTCCAACGTTTCGTATATATAGTCAATGTTTTCGATGTGGGATTCCAAGATAGTCTTATAAAGTACTTCATAGTCAGTTTTGTGGTAGCTTATCTTCTTTGGAGGCTCTGGTTTGTAGCGTTTTAATTCTAGGTAGATTTGCTTGTGGTCTGACAAGGGTGTATCGACTATGGCTAGGTGGAAATTATTTAGTTTAAGATTCGAACAGATATGGTCAATTATACTCTTTGATGTTGTTGATTCTCTTGTGCAGTATTCTTCATCAATTTTATTTAAAAATTCATAACCATTTTCTAGGAGCACTTCTTTATACATTGTAGTTGAACGTTCTGTATTTAGTAGGTTGAAATTAAAATCGCCAAAGACAACACTTCGCTTGTTTCTAAGTAATTGTTGGGAGTAGGTATCTAAAAAGGTTTTGACGTTTGATTGTTCTGGTTTTCTGTATACCACACCTATATCCAGACTATAGTTTTCAATATGAATCCAAAGGTAGTGGTTGCAGTTTTGACAGATTTCTTCAGTCAGACTATGTTGCAGGTTATTTTTCACAAATATTGAAACTCCACCGCCTCTCGTATCATTTCTAAAGTTATAATAATGTGTGTATCCTGGGATCTGAAATCTTTTTCCTTCTTCCTCAGATTTTATCCAGGTTTCTGTTATGATCATTGCGTGTAAGCAAGATGGAAAAGCTTTTATTATACATTTTAATTCATCAAATTTTCCTGGTTTTACAATGCTTCGCATGTTTGCGTATAAAAATTTAAAAGATTTGGTTGAGGTTATAATGCTGCCATAGTTATCGATAACTTGATAGGTTATTTTCTTATTATTAAGATCAGTATTTTGGTTTATAGTAAGTTCGGTGGCTATTCGTTTTTTGATGGTAACTCCATGATTTTCGGTATGCCGTTAACGTATCTTATTGTAAGAGGTTTTTCTCCGTTGGCCTGTCGGCGATTCAGTTCGTTTTTGAGATTTTGCAGGTATTCACGCTGTTTTGGTGTTTGATCAGAATATATTTTAATACTGTTCTGTTTACAATTGTTTTGGTTACGTAGTATAGATTTTGCAATTTCCTGAGATTTCAGATATACTTTTATTGGGCGTGTTTTATTTGCATCATACTTTCCCAGTCGCATAATCTTTTTTGGTTCGGGATAATCCTTATCAATTGATTTGAGTATGTTTAGGACCTCATTTTTGTCTATACTTATGCGTTGTTCCTTGTTCGATGATGATGGTTCTGGTATTCCGCTGATAATAATATTTTTGCTTCGGAATTCACGTTCGTTAATCTCCGCTATGATGGTTTCTTGTGTCTCAATTGGGAAAGAAACTTGAGAATATGGTCTATCTGTATTTAGGAGTTGAACTGCATGGTTAATCTCTTCAACTTTTTTCTCGGTTTTGCAATTGTCATTCCGTAGCGATATTATATCAGACTTGATAATGTTTTGTTCGACGGCGAGACTGTCAGTCGTAGATTTGATACCGTCAATTCGTTCCTTAATTGTTGTTATATCTTCCGTGATTTTTTTTGTGAATTCGCTTTGTGTAGTAGTAATAGTTTTTAACATTACCATCATTTCAGACATTTGTTTACGTATTTCAGTTAATTCAGTTCTAATATGTTCGGTATCATCTAACTGCTTCCGTTTATAACTGCGCTGCGTTACTTTCGAAGTATCCGAAAATTCGGGTTGGGAAATATTTGTTAGCAAATTCGGTTGCGAGTCACTGCGTTCGATGCTGGGGCCACTTCCAGTAGGCGAGCGTACTACACTCATGATGTCTTTGTAAATATTACTCACTCAGTGCGTGGTGGACTGTTGCGCTGTGGCGTCTTGCGAATTCTTGTGCGAGGAGACAAAAAGTGATGAGCCCGTCTGTAACTCGCAGGAGCGAAGAGCTGCTCTCGTGCTGACGAAAACCGTCGATGACGATAGTGTTCTCAGAAGAATAGCGCGGTAACCACTTTTACGCGATACAGTTTATTTTGGAACTTGTTGTGGTTTAGTTTAAGTGCACTTTAGACTACCTTTTGATTTATCAATTTGATAATATTTTAGCGACACGTCTGCTCTGTAAAACGTCCCAACGGAGAGTTTTTAATGATGCAATCTCCTAATGTGTAATAAAAATAATTTCCCTCTTAGATTGGAAAAAAAAAGAGCTTTCAAAGAAAAATTTCTCTTTATTCATGTAGTCAAATTTTATTCCCTACCACCCATTCAGGGACTTTTTAACTAACGAGAAGAATGGGCGCATGAAACTCGTCAGCTTCATCAGAAGTTTACAATTTACAAGATATATTATTGTTACCATACATGTCAATTACTTAAAAAAACTTTATTACAAAACAAAATAATTATATAATATTAAGAACTAATGTCCTACCCACAATCTATTCACTAAATTGTCTCTTGCCCTATCAACATTGGCTGGAACTGCAACAACAGTTGGCGTTGCCGGTCATTATCCCTCTCAGCAAGTGGCAGTTCCGGCTGTGGGATTCTTGAAGCATTGGCTATGTTATGCAATACTACACATGCGTTCACTATTTTCCCACTCATCACTGGATTATAATGAAGCACACTGTGTGCTAACAAACATCGCCAACGTGCTTTTAGAACCCCAATACACCTCTCAACTGTATTTCGAACTTGACAGTGCAGATAGGTGTAATACTCTTCAGGTGTCCCAGCAGCGGCTCCAAGAATAGGTGTCATCATGTATGGGCGCTGAGCATATCCAGAATCACCTGTAAATAAGCAAAGTTATGTGATTTAATACCAACTTTTTTATGTCCACCAATCCCTTTGAAGCTTTCAAAAGGGAGCAGAGTACAATCAGTATTTTATTGCATTGGATTATAACTAAATCTTGGTCAAATTCACCTAGTAACCAGCAGTGTTCACCATTATTGTGCAGTTCTTCCATGTATTCTTTTATAGGAGATTGATTCCATACAAATGAATCATGTGCTGCCCCACCAAATGATGCATCAACATGTAAAATGTTTAAATCTGTATCACAAATCTGAAAAAAAATAGTTTATCAGAGTAACATATTGTCATATAATACACATACAGCATACTACTCATAGAGCCTGCATACTATATTGATTAGCTTATTCTAGGGAGTATGATATTGAATTGAACTAGTGTACTTTGTAAGTGCATATTATGGTGTTTCGTATCTATCTTCTTGCATCTCATAAGGATGTTTATTGCTAATTATGTAGTAATAAGATACAAGAATGATAGTTATATTGGTGTATGTTAATCAAAGATCTATGCAATTAATTGTAAGGAATACTTACTATTAAGACATTTAATGAATGATAACTTTTCCTATTGAAGAAAGTTTCTTCATGCTCCACTGGCCGTATCAATGCAACATGAGTACCATCTATGCACCCAATTGTTCCAGGAAATCCAAATTTTTCCATAAATCTGTAAAGTAAAATTAATAAAATATTTATCATTGATATTACATAAAACAACAGCGAGTCACAAATATAAGACTGAGATTCAATCAATAATTATACTTGAACTAGCTGTTACCCGCGACTTCATACGTGTGAGGTTCGCGATTTGATTAATTGGGATTTTTATGCCAAAAGGTTCCTAATTACATTTTATGTACCTATATGTTTATAAGTATTTCTTAACCAAATAAAAATTTTTTTTTTGTTCGATAGAGCTTACTTTTAGTGTGATTGCATATTCATTTGTGAGTAGAACTTTGGAGAAAGAGTAGATTTAACACATTACATTGCTCCCTATAGCGATTACAAGCGCATTCGGAAATGGCGTGTGAACATCGTTCATCGTGTATGTATTATAGTATTATGTTAACACAATGATAACACAATACTATATTTACTTTTTATAAGCATGCAATCATTTATCACAATTGATGTTTACATTTTACAATACTTGTTTTTATAGATTCTTGGAATCTTTTATTATGCAAAAATAGAATAAAAGTACTTACAGTATTTATGCTGGTCTTGTCTACGTTCTCTTTAGTTTTACTTGCATTATATTCCTTAAAGCTAATTCCCTTTTTATAAATCAGGAAAATAAATAATGTTTTGCAATGACATGTTTGTCAATGACAGTTGTCAATCTTGACAAATTGTCAATATTACTTCTAATAAGTTTACGGCTAAACAACGTAAAACCTCCAAACTGATGTTTATGTAAGTGTGTATGGCTGTATTTTATACTAAACAGCTGGACACCCGCTGATGTATCGGGTGTTCTTTAAAATCCTATTCGCACTAATAAAATAAAAATAACTGGCAGTCTGCCATAATTGAGTCTGGCCGGTACTATAATACCCCGCTTTAGAAGACCAATACGGGCGTTCTAGAAATTGAATTCATACTTGGATTTTTATGAATTTCGGAAGAGCGGTCAGAAAAGAAACCTGTCAAATGGGCCAGTCTAGATCTCGCTGTCGTTTGAGTAACATGCTGATTACTTATACGCTTAACTTACTTAGGTCTACCAGTCTACTAACTGCAAGACTACCGGTCCACAATCAAAAGTCGGTAACGGTCCTGAGTTGTGCCGTCGTGCTGTCGCGTGCTGCTGCTCCCAGGGCGGGTCTTACTGTTAGGATTCGCGCCGTAAAGCTAGGAGCCGATCGCGGCAGACTTCTCTTCGACCGATCCCGTTTGCCGGCCAGGCTGTGGATCCTTTTAGCCTGGAAATCTCTGCCTAAACGTAGTGCGTCCAGGTCAGTGTTTCTATTTATTACTTGTTTTTGATACTCATCACATTTAAATCATTCTTGTGAGAGCTAATAAATTCTATCGTACAATTCTACATAGCTTTTTATTTCATAAACTAGTAGAATTGTTACAGTATATCAGCTGTCTGACACCCATAGTACAGGGTCTCCCTAGTTTGGGGTCAGATGGCCGTGTGTGAAAATGTCCCCACTCATTATTATTATTTACTACGACCTTCAGTATCCATTAATTTCAAGACACAACTACTCTAAAAAACACTTTTTTTAGCCCCGAAGCCTGATTAATTTTCTATTAGCCGTAAAATTAAATATTTAGTAGCTTTGAAATCAATAATAGTTAGTCAATTGATTTTTTGACGCCATTTTGTTATTTTAGGTTTTCTTATCCATTAAGTGTGTAAATATTGTACAGACGCCAGCAGGTCAACCTACCCGAAACTGTCACATTTTCCCAATCAATCTTGAACCTTATTCTTTAATCATAAAGTTGAAAATCGATTAAAGAAATGTGACAGATTGTAGTAGCTTGATGTGCTGGCGTCTGTACATATTTGTTTCCAATATATAATTAGCAGATATTACATTTGATTGTAAATAGAGTTGGTAAATAAGTGACGACTCGGATTGCTATTGCCGCACAATGTGGCAGTCACAATTTGACATTTCATAAACAGTATGTAATTAACACAAACTAGAAAAAAAACTTGAAACACATGATTTTAGTTTCGGAAGTCAGTGGCAATACAAAACAACAAACAGATCAAAGCCACCGACTTCCGAAACTAAAGTCATGCGTGTTCTGTGCTAAAGTTATTAATCACTTTTTAGTTTTAGAAGGCGGTTGTCTTTTTTGTAAAAAGTGTTTATTTTCCACTTTATAGTGCCTCCTTAGAAACGGCAACACAGTTAAAACCGAGATTGAAAGTCTATGTATATTTTTTTCTTCAAAAAGTGCTGAATAAATATATAGGTATTTATTGTATACTAAAACCTTCTCCAGAATGTAACAAACACTTTTGTGAAAACCGCATCAGAATCGGTTCAGCCAAACGGGAGATAATCGCGGACAAACATACATACATATATACATACAAATATACACGTCGAACTGAGAACCTCCTTTTTTTTGAAGTCGGTTAAAAAAAGAAATGCTCCACGCCACGCATATCGAAAGTGAAGCACCCTAAGAAAGCCGGACCGTTTGTACAAACATGTCTCACGCACACATTTACATCATAGTTGGTTGACTGGCAGAGAACGCCTAAGGCATTAAGCCCGCCCTTGTACCTTTGTGCATGAAGTATAAATAAATAAATAAATAGTCACGGACTAGAAAAAAAGGGTTTCGCCCCACGCATATCGAAAGTACCGATCTATGTGTGCTTCGCGGTCCAGCGTACTTTAGGTGCTTCACTTTCGATATACGTGACGTGGATACCTTCTTTTTTTCTAGTCCGTGGTCATTGACTGGTAGTTTTTAATATCCAATAGGATAGACGATGATTATACAACAGCGCCTAAAAATTATTTAATTGAAATAAATGCTATAACTTTGACACCACCAATCGATTCTCCGGGTTCGGGTTTTCAGTGCGAAAAACAAGTGATTTTTAGAGAATTTCTGTTATGAATGGAATTATTTGTGGAGCCGATCTTCTGTACCGCGTTACTAAGTGGTCAGGATTCCGATTAAATCGTATAGAAATACGTGAAACCGTTAAAAGGAATGTACTTAATTAAGGCAATTTAGACGAAGCTAGTACGTTTTCGACAATGTCCGAATTATTTAAGGAGCACAGCGAGCAGATGGTTTGTTTATGCAATTTTGTTGAAATGGTATGTTTAATTACGCTTCTTGATGCTGTGGAAGACCTGGTATGAAAATTCATATTATCATCTGCCTAGCCTTTTCTCAAAGATGTTGGGGTCGGCTTCCAGTCTAACCGAGGCAGCTGAATACCAGTGTTTTACATGGAGCGACTGCCTATCCGACCTCCACAACCCTGATGCTGGGTAACATGATACCCATTGGTAAGTCTGATTGACTGATATTCTAGCTCCTGACTACCTATAACGACTGTCGAAGATCTACGAATGACAGAGTTTCTATGTAGGTATCAAAATTCAATCATTATAAAAAATATTTTGTGATTGCATACGTTATCTTAATACGTTTATGTATCAAATACCATCAAATATCTAATCTACAGCCACAGCTTACTAATGAATGCATGGGGCATAGGATCTTCTTATTAGTCCACACTCATTGAAAACGGTAACTAAGGTAACGGTGGGAATTTTGGACACCCCCCCCCCACCCCCCCCACCCCCCCCCCCCACCCTATAAAATATTCCTGTGTTTTTTACATCAATAGTGTTCTTATGACACAGATCTTACTCTCAGCAATACAGGGTGCTATAATCTCTGTGTATGAGAAAGTGACCGTTAAAATGTGTTTTTTTTGTTGGGGTAAATAAACAGTTACACACTAAAATCTTATACTGAGTTATAAATATACACTAGTTATCAATGTATAACCTACGACATTTTAAAAGTAATATTTAATAGTGCGCTATATTCTAAGCTGTTAAATCAGAAAAAGTAGTTAATAGTAAACTTAAACATAAACATATACAGGCATGCAAACAACAGAGAAAGAAAGAAAGAGGGAGAGAGAATTAGTAAATATTAACTCAATTATAATAATCCAAAATTGATTTGTAGACGAGACTTTTAAATTTTTGAGCAGAGACAAAGAAGTCGATAGTTTCAAAGATTCTATTGTATTGATTGTTAAGGCGGCGAAGGGGTGCTCGCAAGCCTGCATTTGTACGAAAAGAACTTACTGCAAATAGAGGTCTTGCGCGCACCCCACGGCATATCGTTGTTCTTGGTTCGACATAACTGATTTTGTTGCTAATATCGATACAATCATAAGTATTACTCAGATCAAACAAGAACAATGTTTCTAATAAAATTCATCTAGATTTTAAACGTGTTAAATAAGTGTGGCGCTACAATAGCCACCGGGTATTTCTAACAACAGCTGCTACGTTCATAGCATACCCTGTGCTTACGCTAGCGTCATTGTGGCGGGTTTTGGAACTGTTATTTACTGCTTAAAGCTGGTCAATTTTCCCCCCATATGAGATGTTCGCCTTAACTCTACCTAACCTCCATACGCTCACCATTGATCTTCTTCTATATATATATAAAAATGAATCGCCGAAATGTATGTAAGCGCATACCTTGCGAACGGCTGAACGAAATAATGATAGTTTTTTTTTGTTGTGTTCGTTATTGTCAGAATAAGGTTTGTATAATAGTACATTTTAGGTAGGTAGGGTAGGTAGGTAGGGTAGGTAGGTGGGTATGTAGATAGGTAGATAGTTAGGTAGGGTACATACGGCAGGAAGGGACAAGACAACGTCTGTCGGGTCAGCTAGTTTATAATAATAATGATAAAAATCTTTATAAACCATTCCAACAGTAAGCCTTCGTCCTATCGGGATGTGAGATGTAGCTAATCCCGCAAAATAAGTTGCTGTTCTTTTATATTCAACAAGGGATTTTTGGAGGGAAATGAGTTTATAAAAATAATGATAATCTTATCCACATAGCAAGTATTATTATCGCTTAAAAAATTTAGAAGAGAGGAAAAAATTTAGATGGACTTGCAAAGCGTGCAACCAGAAAACAAGCGAGCAGAATACATCCAGCTCGGTCGTATCCAATGTGACAACGAGAAAAAAGCGTTCGTCTCCTAAATCATGCAAACTTGCAACATCTAGCGTATCAGAGGAGACGACACCATGGTCTACACCAAAAAGCATCACCTCCGACGACTACGATTCACATGTACTTACAATCGACCATACATACGATGATGGAGCTGTTACCGATATAACATTGTCAAGAAGTATGGACTGTACTGAAATTAACTCTATCCATGCCCAAGAATTGAAGGACACAATCAAACTTCTCCAGACACAACTTAGTAGTTCTCAGAATGAACTTGAGAATGTCATACTCGAAAATAACGACCTTCGTAAACAAAGTGACAAATTGCTCAAAGATAATATTACGTTAAAGGGATTCTTAAGCCAGCCACCGCAGAGAGAACAAAGCAAAGTAGACACGAGGAATACGAATTCATACTCCGCCCTGCACTCATATACGCAAGCCTTCTCTACGCCACCTAGAAATGCGGCTACAAGTTACACAAACACAAAGCCACAATTCAAATACAACATTTCGAGCCTACAAAGAAATATCGCAGATCTGGAAGACCAGTTAAAACAAGCCGGAAATGAAATATTACATCTTAAGGACCAAATTCTAAAGCTTCAGAAAATAGTAGTAGAAGTGAAGGAAACAACGGAACCTCACAAAACGAGAAACTCTTCATTGGATGAACTGAAGGGAGATCGTGCGAACAAAATATTTATTTTTGGAACACAACAATGCGTTGGATTATCATGCGCATTGATACGTTCAAGAGAGGCTACACCATACGCAAACTATACCGTCACGTCTGAAACAAGACCACACGCGCTTACTAGTGACGTCGTTAAGAACTGCCAAAATATTAAACTATCGCCTAATGACAAGCAATGAGCTTGTCATTAGGCGATAGTTTAATATTTTGGCAGTTTGTGTTGGTGAAAATGACTACGATATAAAGATTTTGTCTTCACAACTTCGTCAACTTCTCGATTTGTTTAATAAAAATAATGTGATAGTTCTTAGTCTACTGGAGAATATGTATTTAGATGTAAATGAACTAAACCAAACGATACGCAATATTTGCAATGAATACAAAAAATCTTATTTTGTTGACTCTAATTACAAATTGTATAGTACGTGTAAATCAATTAATTATGTTATAGACTATGACGATTATGAGAAAAAATATTTGAATGTTAAAGAACTGAAGAAACTAATATTGTGTAACCAACCCAAACATAAAATATCTGACCAAGAATGTAAAAATTATCGGAAAGGAACAATCCCTTATTACTTTGTAAGAAAACAGTCTGAATGCGATGTCACAAATGGACCCGATATTAAAAACCCTACTAATATAAAAATAGGTACTATACCCTACTATTTTAAGGCTGTAAATAAGAATCAGCTTTTTCGTGGAAAACCGTAATAAGTCGGGTACTTTTAAAATATTGCATCAAAACATAGCTAGTATTTTATCGAAACAGGAAATTTTAGAACTGGCATTGCTAGAATTACGAGATGCGAATAAGGAACCCGACATATTATGTTTCTCTGAAACTTTTATGCGTGCCGGGAACGAAAAATATCTCAAAATAAATAATTATACCTTGGCAACTGCGTTTAGTAGAGACCAACAGAGAGGGGGAACCTGCATACTCGCAAAACATGGTATTCTTTACAATGACCTTACATTCGTAAAAAAATATTCTACGCAAAAGTCATTTGAGGCCTGTGGCGTTGAAATCCCATTGCATAAATTATTAATAGTGTATCTTTATAGAACGCCTACGTCTGACCCTAATGTATTTCTAAATAAGCTCGACCAATTAATGTGTGAAATACTAAAAAAATATGGACCAGGAACAAAAATAGTTATTGCTGGTGATTTTAATATAAATACTTTAAAACCAGGAAAAATCACTACTTATCTGACTGATTTATGTAATACCTACAATTTGCAACTTCATATTAGTGTTCCCACTCGTAAAGACTCTTGTATAGACCACATATTAAGTAACATTAAGACAACATCTTCTAGTGTCTTGCCTCTTCACTTATCTGACCATGACACAGCACAACTTTTAGAATTTCCGGTAAAAGAGCAAAGTTCGAAGTTAAAATCATATTTTATTTATAAAAAAGACTACTGTCACGAAAATATTAAAAAATTTAAAGAATGTCTCGGAAGTATATCATGGTCAGATATTCACCTAGAAACTGACCTAAACAAAGCTTTTAATAAATTTCATGAGTTATTGTGCTTGTTATACAACTTATGCTTTCCAAAAATAAAAATAAAGATTAACAACTCTAACGCATTTAAACAAAAATGGATAAGTAAGGGTTTAAGAAATAGTTGTAAAACTAAACGGTCTTTGAGATATCATTACTACAAGCATAAAACATTATCACACAAGATGAGATATAAAAAATATTCCAACATTTTAAAAAAGTGTATTTTTAAATCGAAAATGAATTCAAACATTAATTACATCCAAAAAAGTAAAAACAAATGCAGAGCAACGTGGGCTGTTATTAACCATGAAATTGGGAATAATAAATGTGACAATAATATTTCTGAAATACAATTAGATAAGCAAGTACTGACAAATCCCATTGACATAGCTAATGCTTTTAACAATTATTTTATTAACTCGACAAACACCTTGACATCAAAAAATCAACATTATTCTAATGACTCTAATAATGTGTCTATTCCTAGCTCCATGTTTCTTAGTTCCATGACTGAAGATGAAGTTAGACGGGAAATCATGGCGTTAAATAATACTAACTCCGAAGGTTATGATGGAATTAGCACCAAAATAATTAAAGCGTGCAGTACAGAATT
The DNA here is from genome assembly GCA_947361185.1 of Charanyca ferruginea. NCBI lineage: Eukaryota > Metazoa > Arthropoda > Insecta > Lepidoptera > Noctuidae > Charanyca > Charanyca ferruginea. The sequence continues at coordinate 34,784,238 of OX376056.1, forward strand.
AATTCCCATATTGACATATTTAATTAATTTTTCATTCTCATCAGGAACTTTTCCTGATGCCCTAAAATTATCAGTCGTAAAACCACTCTACAAAAAAAACGATAAAAATAAAGTCAGTAATTATTGCCCGATCACTCTTATTCCCATATTGTCAAAAGTATTCGAGAAATGTATGCTCAAAAGACTTATCGACTTTTGTACTAAATTTAACATTATATCCAGTGATAGGAATAGGTAGTGCTTATTAGCCTAAAGTTTGAAGAACAGAGACAAGAAACGGAGACTTTCTTACTACTATATTTTTTCCCGGACATCTGCCCGGACAACACTTAAATACATTAAAAAATTATGTTATTTGGAATAAGTTCGTGTTGTTTACCTAAAGTTTGCGACTAGACATAACATAACACAGTCGTTACAACTATCAAATTTTCCGAAAGTTTTCTTTTTGGAGAACATTTTGTAAATGACTTGTTGATCTTAAAACTATAAACCGCAGTCTTTGTTTAAAGAGCCGTACACGTTTCGAAGTAAATATCTGCTTTCTAGCTCGCTCTTGGCCACGGTTGTTGAGATTTCTAAAGTTCAAGTGTGTAATTGAAAAAAAAAACTGATAATTGTTTTTAAAATAATAAAACGGTAATTTTTATCATTTTAGCATTCTCTATACGTATTTTGGATGGAGATAGAGTATTTATCATTTCAAAAATAAAAGGTATTTGTCTTTTACCTTACTAAAATATATTTCAAAATGTGCATAATGTTGGGTCACATTGTTTAGTAACACACTTAAACTTTAAAATCTTTAAAAACACCATTTAATCTTTATTGCACCGAAAGTACAATGGGCGGACTTTTACGGCAGCGCATTTCGTTATCTATTGTTAAACTCGGCGTGGTCGCATACCCGTGCGGCGTGGGAACGCTCTACATACCTTCCCCCACCGCCGCGTGACGGCGCGCCGCTCAGGTTATTCTCACTCCTGTACTTCGGTCTGTTGAGTGCGCATCTCCTGTATCACGTTTATTGTTTCTGTGAATATTGTTTTTGACCATCGCATGTTTTTTGGTTTATTTATTGGATCTTCCTAATACGACTACCTTGGCTTGAATTTATGGATTGCGATTTTCTGCAATAAGATTGTTCCTGTCTGTCTACATCAATTAATACGGTAAGTCAACCTTTAATTAGTTTTGAATGTTTTGACTAAAGTTATTTATTTTATTTCTTGTAACAACAAATTCAATAACAATCACGTGGCTACGCGTGTTCATATTTTTAACCGTATTTAACATCCATACAAACTTTCATATGATAAAAAGGACCGTTTTATTATTTTAATAAAAACAATTGTCAGTTTTTTTTCAATTATACACTTGAACTTTAGAAATCTCAAGAAACATGGCCAAGAGCGAGCTAGAAAACAGATATTTACTTCGAAACGTGTACGGCTCTTTAAACAAAGACTGCGTTTCATAGTTTTAAGATCAACAAGTCATTTACAAAATGTTCTCCAAAAAGAAAACTTTCAGAATATTTGATAGTTGTAACGACTGTGTTATGTTATGTCTAGTCGCAAACTTTAGGTAAACAACACGAACTTATTCCAAATAACATAATTTTTTAAATGTATTTAAGTGTTGTCCGGGCAGATGTCCGAGAAAAAATATAGTACTAAGGAAGTCTCCGTTTCTTGTCTCTGTTCTTCAAACTTTAGGCTAATAAGCACTACCTATTCCTATCACTGATTATATCCAACGAACAGTTTGGATTCCAAAAGCACAAGTCAACAACACACGCAATATTTACTCTTGTGAGCACTATTTAATAAAAAATGTATTTGTGTATGTATATCAGCTGTCTGACACCCATAGTACAGGGTCTCCCTAGTTTGGGGTCAGATGGCCATGTGTGAAAATGTCCCCACATATTATTATTATTATTATTTTGAGTAAACTTAACAATAATTGTTTGACGACAGGACTCTTCTTCGACCTGTCGCAAGCTTTTGACTTTGTAGCGCATGACATATTGTTGAGAAAGTTGGAAAATAACGGAATAAGAGGACTAGCACTGCAGTGGATCTCGTCTTATATAAGTGATCGGAAACAATATGTTGTTATAGATAAAGTAAATGGAAACTTACTTACTTCCTACCGTTCTGACTCTAGGGAAATTAAATGTGGCGTCCCTCAAGGAAGCGTGCTGGGCCCCATATTATTTTTATTGTACATAAATGACATACCACTAGCGACTAATCATAAATGTATATTGTTCGCAGATGACATTTCAATCATCGTGACATCTGATAAAAAAAGTAAAACAATATCTGATCATCAAATAGACATTAATGACACTATTGACAAAATTTTAGAATGGCTACAGATAAATAAATTAAAAATTAATTTAGTTAAATCTAATTATATTCAGTTTAATAAATCGAAACATGCCAAATACAATTTTAAACTTAATATTGACCGACTAAAAGAAGTTACGTATACCAAATTCTTGGGTGTACTCATAGATCAAGATTTAAATTGGAAGGTACATGTAGATAATTTATGCAATAGGATTAATAAATTTGCCTATGCTCTCAGACGAGTAAAGAACGTGACAGACATGAAGACAGAACTACTACATACCATGCATATGTGGAATCAATTTTAAGCTACGGGCTCATCATGTGGGGGAACAGCACGGATGTAAATAGGGTATTTATTGCACAGAAGAAGTGCATCAGGGCCATTTGTGGACTCCGTCCTGACGAATCTTGCGAACCGTTCTTTAAAACGCTAGGTTTGTTACCACTTCCTGCACTTTACATATATGTAATCTGTAACTTCGTTTATAGTAATAAGCCATTTTTTAAAAACGCAAATGAAGTAATCTCTCGACCAACAAGGGATCCACACAGACTTGTAATAACGGATAACCCTAAATCAGCCAAGTATGTTAAAAGCTGCCTTGTGATGTGTGTACGAATCTATAACAAAATTCCAAAAGAATTAAAATGTATAAATAACGCTAATTTATTTAAAAACAAGCTGTATAAATGGCTAAAAGAACACAATTTTTATGACATAAAACATTTCTTTGACTTGAAGATATAACTAATGAATCCGTTAATTACGATTATTATTAATTACTATTATTATTATTATGACTCATTGCCCTAATATTTACTTTTGTATGCAATTATTATTTGCATTTTGTGTATAGCTAAACATGTGGACATTGTTTTTAAACCAGACTGTAACACCATCATACCATGTTTAAGGCAAATAAAGACTTATCTTATCTTATCTTATCTAAGTAAAAGGGTGGCATATTGTTAACCAAAAACCCCACAAACATATTCTTAACTCACGTTGAGACTTACAATGTAGGAAATACACAATATTAGGTAATCTTTGCTAACATCGAGATGTTTATTTAAAAGAACATGTAACTACGCTCTATTCTTGCTGATACAGAAAAGGACTTCTAAGGAGTTTTTGACGTAGTTTATTTTTGTTGTTTACATAGGACTTTTAGAAAAGACATACTTAATTTTTTAAAATAGAAAATGTACCTTTTTAAAATATGTAAAAGAATAACATCCTACGCTGCAAAAGGGTTATTTCTATGATGGAGACCTTACTTTTTAACTTTTTTTTATTTTTAATATTTGTTATTATGACGCTCATAGCTCCTACACACATTACACACTTTGTGAAAATTTTTAGTGAACTACAACGGTTCAAAAGATACAGCCCTGTGACAGAAGGACGAACGGACAGACAATGCAATATTGCACCCTCGAAAACTACGAAAATGACACCCATGACAAATAAATTTAAAAAAAAATGACAGCCGCCATATTTGTTTTACAAATATATGATTATGGTGTATAGAAACCTAAAAAACTATTATGCAGCCTCCACAGTCACACACGGCAAGAAGTCTTGGCGGGAGTCTGGTCTGGACGCCGCATATGGAATCTTTTTATAATAATAATAATAATTCATTTATTTCAGGCTGCATAGGCCCATAGATAAATACCTTAACCTAAACTTACGTATTTTATAATTTGTAACTATTGTTAGTAGAAAAGACTTAAGACTATTGTTAGTAGCTCTTCACTTTGCACTAAACTGTCTTTGTGCCGTCCTGTGGCATTTGTCTGCGGAAGCGACGGAACATCACGTCCTGCGGCCAAAAGTCTTCTTCCATGACGAAGGGCAGGAAACAATTCGGTACTCGCACCACGAACGCCTAGAAGTTAACGTTGTGGCACGACCAGTAACTGCACTCTCCACCAACACCACTATGTGCATAATACAAACTTGAATACTATTAGAATAACAATATGTATGTATTTAGAATCTCTATAACCGGTAGTCATCCAAGTATTTAAGTGAGTTAAGCACCTAAGGCCGAGTAAAGACGAAAATATTCCAACTGACTCTTATTGAAGGAAACTCTTAAAATCTAAAAGTGCTTCACAGAGCTATCTGCTCGGTTTACTGCAAAATACTTTCCCGGTATCCATTCGATTTTCTTAAAATTATATTGTGGATTATAAAAGTGTAGCGTGATATCCTTTGCGTTTAACGTGGTTAATAAAATGGCCAATATATCACAGATTTAGCGCTGAGATGTTCCAATTGCAATAGGTTATTAATTAGTTAAGGATATATTTGTGATACCAAAAACTTGTATTATTTACTCGTTTTATTTGTGTATGATAAAGGCGTACCTAAGCTAAACATGAAACCTAACATAATTACTGTGCAAGATAATTAGCTTCGTACAAACAACCAACCACAGAAAAGATTTCACAATATCGCACGCTTTTCCCCAAAAGAAACATTCTATAATCCGACCACTAGAGACTGTGGGAATAAATGCTGTGCTGGCTTAGAAAAAAAAACGAAAGAAAACTGTCACGAACACAGCTGAATTTTCAATTAAAATATTGGCATACGCGTTGCATGCAAAGAAATTGCTAAAGGAACCACAAGTTGGCAACACTTTGTTTAGAAAAAAATATCAAAGTGAAAATAGAATTTTAACCTTAGACCTTTGAGATTAACTAAGCTTTATGCTGACTAGTGGTTTCGTTTGATGTTCAGTTTATACACAACGTGAACACGGCGAAGTATCTGACTTGTGGACACTCAGTATTTCATTCAGCAAATACCTACGTGGTGACCGAATGCCAAACAGCTCTGTACACAAAGTGCTAAAAGCAACAGTCCCGGAGGTATCGTATGGGTGCATTTGTGGACAGTACAACTATCTGTGAGCCGACAAAAGAGGAAATGTTTTACCTTATCATTTTAACGTCCTGACACACTCGTCGATATCGTAAAACTAGTAATAAATTATTACAAAGGCTTCCAGTTACCAACGTTATCCTGTCTTTTTCTGCTTTTCTCACGTTTATTTATTTAACCATTTAGGTACGCACACACATGAAAACTGATAAGACTAAGGAACAAAAAAAATCGTACAAAGAGAAAAATAATTACGTATTTACATAATTATTATTTCTAAAAAACTCTCATAGAAATATAAAAAATCTTTCTTTTCCAGAATTCCCTCGACAAGAAATTTAAGTAGGAGAACAATATAATATATACTAAATATACAATATAATATATATATATTATATGGTATAGCACATATGTATACGTTTAATAATATATTATGTTTATTATTAAACTGTTCTGCTCTGCTGTAAATCTTATAACTAGCCTATCCACCAAGAATCGGTTTTGCCAAAGAATATTTTCATGAACTTCAACAGCTGCATTTTCCCGCATCACTGATATTATATACCACAGAATGTTGACGTAACCGCTACGCTAGTAGAGTATTGGCGGATTATTTCTGCAGACATGATGGCTCCGTAATTGAGGCGAAAATGACAGCCCGTTCGCGCCAGTCGGGCTTCAAACGTCAGAAACTCAGCATAAGTATACTTACCGAGAGATTTTGAAACGCCAGTCTTTAATTCTTAACTAGCTAGCTTAAAATTCTTATTTAAACTCTTTTAAAAACAGACACATTTTACACAATGATGTTGAAGCGTGAATCTCAATTTAAAACTCACAGTTTTCAAGTTAATCTCTGCTTAAATCTAACTTCGTTTAAAACTCAGTTTTATTTTTTCAGCTGTAACAACAAAAATCTAATTTAAAATAAAATTAATTCCAATAACGATCATTGTTAAGCCAGCCGCCCATACAAAAAATAGTGATGTCCTTTTTTGCTACCCACATTTTTATTTAAATTAAAAATATAATAAATTAGCCCCTGAATAGGGGAGTTTCAAAAAGCTATCAAGGGAACAGTCTTTAGTTAGACAGGATCGTACAGTTTAAGGGGTGCCTGTTTAATTTTCCTCTCAAAACTTTTACCGTATATCTCGGAAAGTATTTTCCTAAATTTAAGTTTTATTGAAAGAATTATATAGCTCAACTTTAACATCGTCATTATTGTAAGAATTATGGATATTGCTTATGATGAAGATTTGTGTTATTGGTTCATGTCAGGCCTTATGTGGCGTAAGCAAGTCCGAAGTATGGTATGATGATCGGAAACGATTAGGTTCCTGTAAATTTTTTGTATTCCCTGGTTTTCATTTTAATAACCTAAAAGCCGTGTGGTGCTGGCGGTAAATAGTACCACCCCATTTCTACCCGTGGGTGTCGTAAAAAGCGACAGAGGGATATTGACCAGAGGATGGGCAGCAGCGTCCTTCTGAATTCCATAACACCTATTGCGATCGCCAACATGCGCATGGCTGAACGGGGGAGTTCAGCCGTAATCATCATGCTTGGCCGATGCATGGGGAGATCTATGCTCAGCAGTGGGCGTCTAAAGGCTGACATGATGAACCTAAACAGGCACAAAATATACCTTGGCATTGCTCTACGCCTAATCCTACGGTTCCGATGTTCCAGATTTAACATTTTAGTAACATTTTGTGACAGTCACGTCACAGAATAGAAGACTGTCTAAACCTCTCTAATTTATGCTCTAAAATGGGGCTCAGTGTCACACCTTGTCACGTGCTTGCCTTGTTACGTATAAAATATAAATATTACCTAAAATCTGACCGTTTTTCCTAGCTCAGATTAACACAAAATAATGTAATTCTATAATCTTATTCAATAAAATTCCGTCTGAGAACTTTCCATCGGATACCAGTTGCGAAAGGGTGGTTTACATTTACATAATATTTAATATTCGTTTGCTTTGTAAATTAAATAAATTGAAACGATATGTAAATCGAATAAACTTCTGTGGATTGATTAAAAGATTTTTTTATTCTATTTTCAAACTTGAAGAGTATGTTTGGAGGTGAGGGTATATGTAATTTTACTTAGACTCTTATAAGTAATTTGGTTCTATGGATCGTCCTGAACATCGGCTGCTGACTTTGGACACATTCGTTTGCGGTCACTCGTCATAGCCGACTTTGGTATCACACAAGTGTATTCCAGTAATCTAGTTGGTTACAGCGCCCGCGCCGATTGTAGATTCTTTGTCACGCAAAATTTTCGATTGCGCATAACCCGCGGTAGGTACCTATTAATGGTGACAATCGTCTCGCAATAATCCAAGACTCAAAAAGTGTTCAGTGGCATGATGGTTGCTGCAACGTGTTGTGGTGATGGATTCTCAGCTGAAGTACTGAAACTTTACAAGTACCTTTTATACTATATTGCCATCAATTCTGTGCCTGTAGTCAACAGGCAATTTTATTTGTGGCGTGTGGGCATGCTTGTGGATATCTTTTACCCTTAGAATAGTGAAGTCATCGATGAGTTGACTTTTACTGATTAAATAAACCTCATAGTGTTCTTCAACTACGTTTAGCACTGGAACAATTTCCTCTCGATACCTGAGCAGTCCACGGAATGGCGTACCTGACTTACCGGTGAACTACTCGTTAGACCACAAGCGCACTCGGCGGCTCAGTTGCGGCGGCTAGTGCTATTCTGTTACAATCTCCTCCTAAGTGAAGTGAGCTGTCATCCGTCCCGTATGTCTATTCTGTTACAATCTCCCTCGGTGAACATCTAGGTGAAGTGATCTGTCATTCGTTCATCTGCTTTGTCAATCCCTAGCATCGGGATGGATGACAGCTCACTTCACCTAGGTGTTCACCGAGGGAGATTGAAACAGAATAGCTCTACTGTATGTCTATTCTGTTACAATCTCCCTCGGTGAACACCTAGGTGAAGTGAGCTGTCATCCGTCCCGATGCTAGGCATTGACAAAGCAGACGGACGGATGACAGCTCACTTCACCAAGGTGTTCACCGAGGGAGATTGTAACAGAATAGAGATACTGGTCGCGGCGGCCAGAAGTGGGATAAGTGAGATCTAACTATTTATTAATAACTTTAAATACCGCGCGAATTTAGCGACAAGTGCTGGCCGCCACTGGCCGCTGCGACCTGGCCGCCGCCGCGCCGAGCCGTGCTCGCCGAGCTTTACTCTCTGCGGCTGTATTTCTTTTTTAAAGGCGCGTCAGGGTCATATAATCCCTTCTATTTATGAACATTAGTGTACTGTCCCTAAAGATTTCATTATTAAAATCACGCAATTAAATATGAGGACATCAATCCAGCTGTCCACAACAATTCATTCAATTATATTAATTCATCAATCGCCAATATGCAATCGAATTCCCCAATAACTTCTATCTCATGTCACTGTGTCAGTAGCTCGATGCAATTTCCCGCGAAAAATAGGAGTATCAGATGGTTTTAACAGTCCATTACTTTTTGGAACGAAGTTCCTTATCGCGCGTTGTGAAAGGGGCCTAGACGGAAAAAATTCTTACGAAAAGTTGTCACGACACTTTTTGCTATACCTACTTCACAAACGCAGACAATTCGAACAGAAAAATTGAATCGTTGGAACTGTCAAATAGAGTTCATTATTAGTTGAATGGCGGCTTTTCTATGAAAATATTGGAGCGAATTAAAACCTTATTTTTACACATTAAGGCGAGGTTTTCCTACCGCATACTATTTTGAAGGGGGTGAAGCAGAGGAAGTGACGGCTGCGTAAAGGGGAGCGCCCCGCAATGGCATAGAATAGGTAAGCGCTGCAAGCGTTGTACAGCGCGCTGTACTCAGCGTAAAAGCGGCATGCAGCGGCGCGCGGGCGCTGGGCGCTGCGTCGAGCTATATTTTGTAGCAACGAAAAACAAATTTATTTGTTGCATTTTAATGTATTGACCAACACTATTTTGGGTTATAATTACGTTATAATAATGTGTCGTTCTTTTCTTAGACTAGGTCTTTTCTTATTACTAAACGTGCTCGCTAATAAATAAATAATAAATAAATAATAAATAAATAATAAATAAATAATAAATAAATAATAAATAAATAATAAATAAATAATAAATAAATAATAAATAAATAATAAATAAATAATAAATAAATAAATCATTATTAAATAATAAATAAATAATAAATAAATAAATAATAAATAATAAATAATAAATAATAAATAATAAATAAATAATAAATAAATAATAAATAAATAAATAATAATTAAATAATAAATAAATAATAAATAAATAATAAATAAGTGATAAATAAATAATAAATAAATAACAAATAAATAATAAATAAATAATAATTAAATAATAATTAAATAATAAATAAATAATAAATAAATAAATAATAAATAAATAATAAACAAATAATAAATAAATAATAAACAAATAACGAATAAAGAATAAACAAATAATAAATAAATAATAAATAAATAATTAATAAATAAATAATAAATAAATAATTAATAAATAAATGTCAACGCTACAATATTTTATAGGTGCTATACCTAGTTATAATTACACCTAGGTACATATAATTAGGTAGGTAGGTAGGTATATAAACTTACTTTTTAATTTTGCCTTTATTCAGATAAATTTGAAATACTGTGTAGGTAAAAAGGGAACACACAACCACAACACACATCAAAGGAAAGGTAGGTACAGACCAGCGTATCAAGCTACAACAATGTCAAATTATTTTGATAGATTTTCAACGTTATTACAAAAGAATAAGGTTCATATTCAATTGGGAAAATTTGACACTTTGGTATGGGTTGATGTACTGGCGTCTGTACCTACCGTTCTAGTTGGTTCCTCGTAACAAAAAGTATAAAGACGGAACAGGATAGGATTTTATTTCATAGTAGTATACCTACCTACTTAGCGAATGAACAGAAAATTGAATTTATAATAAATAAGTAAATAGGTACTTACTTGCAAAATTGCCTATGAGATTTTATGCTGGCACTTCACATGGCCTATTTGTGCAAATATTTGCCTTATTTGGATAATACAAAATCGACTTTATTGCAATAACTATAGGGTACATTTCATTGCATTGGAAAATTGCCTATGAGATTTTATGCTGGCACTTCACATGGCGTATTTGTGCAAATATTTGCCTTATTTGGATAATACAAAATTGACTTTATCGCAATAATTATAGGGTAGATTTCATTGCATTGCAAAATTGCCTATGAGATTTTATGCTGGCACTTCACATGGCGTATTTGTACAAATATTTGCCTGATTTGGATAATACATAAAAAAACCGCATTCAAATCGGTTCACCCGTTAAAGAGCTACAGTGCCACAGACAGACACACAGACACACAGACACACAGACACAAAGACACATAGACACGTCAAACTTATAACACCCCTCTTTTTCGTCGGGGGTTAAAAATCGACTTTATTGCAATAACTATAGGGTACATTTTCACTGCATTGCAAAATTGCCTATGAGACACATGGCGTATTTGTACAAATATTCGCCTTATTTGGATAATACAAAATTTACCTTACAGTAATTGAAATAAAGTCAATTTTCTATTATCCAAATAAGGCGAATATTTGCACAAATACGCCATGTCAAGTTCCAGCATAAAATCTCATAGGCAAGTTTGCAAGTAAGTACCTATTTACTTATTTATTATAAATTCAATTTTCTGTTCATTCGCTAAGTAGGTAGGTATACTACTATGAAATAAAATCCTATCCTGTTCCGTCTTTATTATACTTTTTGTTACGAGGAACCAACTAGAACGGTAGGTACAGACGCCAGTACATCAACCCATACCAAACTGTCAAATTTTCCCAATTGAATATGAACCTTATTCTTTTGTAATAACGTTGAAAATCTATCAAAATAATTTGACATTGTTGTAGCTTGATATGCATGCCGCTGTACCTACCTTTCCTTTGATTTGTGTTGTGATTGTGTGTTCCCTTTATACCTACACATTATTTCAAATTTATCTGAATAAAGGCAAAATTTGAAAGTAAATTTATATACCTACCTATCTACCTAATTATATGTACCTAGGTGTAATTATAACTAGTTATAGCACCTACAAAATATTGTAGCGTTGACATTTATTTATTTATTATTTATTTATTATATATTTTATTTGACATTTATTTATTTATTATTTATATATTTTATTTATTACTCATTATTTATTATTTTTATTCATTTATTATTTTTATTTTTTATTTATAATTGATTTATTATTTATTTATAATTTATTTATTTATTATTCATATTACTTCTTTATTATACCTATATTTATTATTTTTTTATTATGTATTTATTATTTATTTATTATTTATCATATATCGTTTATTTTTAATTATTTATTTATTTTTCATTTATTACTTATTTATTATTTATTTATTGCTAATATTATAATTATATATACCTATGGGAAATGTTAGTAATCTAATTATGTATTATAAAAGTAAAGCGAGTAGGCAGGCACTTACCTACCATTTTTGTAACATATAAATCGGTATTCCTTTAATTTTAATTTTATAAATCTTCCATTTATTTTATTGCCCATTTTAATAATTACCTAATCACGGGGAGGAACTTAGACTAAAATATTATACGTATTATTTTTGTACAAAATCGATACAACCTTCCGCTCCGGTGTCTCGACGGGTACTGGTTGACGGTCGGGGCCGTCGGAGGGAACGCGACCACCCGTTAGGGCGTTTGTACAAGGAATTTTACTGTCCGCCAGTCCGATTTTTTACGGTCCGATACCGAGTCTCGTAGATTCTGATCAGGTTCAATTCCAAAATCGGACTGCCGGACAGTAAAATTCCTTGTAGTGCACAAACGCCCTTAGATTAAGGATTTACGTAGGTTATTATTAATTTGTGGGAAAATTATAACTTAAAAGAAAAAAGTTTTTTTCCGAGATTTTAAATAATAACAAGCTACTTCTATTGGTATAACTTTCGTAGCATTTAGTGATGAGATCTCGGAGTAGTCGATGTTTTAAGTTTTAAATTAGGGTTGCCTTTATATATTTTTTCTAATGAGTAAATTGTTATTAATCATGTTTCTGTCTTTCCGAAAGACTAGATAATATGTTATATTTTGATAAAATACCAATTTCATAATTATAGGTTGATCTTAAAAATAAATACAGCTGTTCAAAAATTAACAAAAATTGCTAAAATTCGGAATACCTCGCCTTAACCGTGAAATTCGGTTGCACATAGCTCCTATTGTCCGGTCGGGCACCAGCCTATACGTTTCTCAGAATAATTTTATCATACCTAGTTTGGTAAAATTTCAATTTTTAACCGTTTACGTTTACAAAATAAAGTCCGAATTCGCTTTTCGTAGAATATGTTTATGTATTTAAAGGCGGCGCGGCGAACTCTTTGAACTAGGTACCTACGGCGATATGTTTAGTACCTAAGTTTATTCGCTCAAATAGTGGCGGTACCTACCTCAATGAGATCGGAATTATCATTGCGTGATAATTCCGATGATAACGACCTACGAGATAAGTCCACCTTTGACTGTGAGACAGTGTGGATTGTGAAAACGAGTGTAAATTTTAAGTCGATAATTAAGCCATAGAATACGTAGGTTAGATATGTAGGTAGTTACTGTTTGGTAATCATGAGCTTTCTATTGGTCGCGGTCGTCAGTAGGTAACCACTGCACCTTATCGCTCTAGGTCACAGAGTACTTTTCTCTAGGTTTTACTAGCGACAATAATATTTTTCAACCGACTTCAAAAAGGAGGAGGTTATCAATTCGTCTGTATTTTTTTTATATATATATATATATTTTTTTTGTTACTTGATTTCTTGGGACTGGGTGAACCAATTTTAATGTTTATTTTTTTATTTGAAAGCTAGTGCTTCCCGCGTGGTCCCATTTTAATTTGGTCCAGTTCTGACAATGGCATCCATGAGAAAACTGTATAAGTGTTAAATTTGCATTAAGTATGTGCGCGATTTGTTACGCGATTTCTCCGGCAAACGTAAACCGATTTTGAAAATTCTTTTTTTTATAGATAGGGTATGCTTCAGGGGTGGTCCCACATAAATTTTATCGAAATTGATTCAGCACTTTTTGAAAAATCAACAAATACCCAAAAATTTTACATAGACGACGTTTTAGTTTCATCAATCTTTGTAGTAGTTAACTTTCAATCTCTTCTTAATAGATTTGGATGAGAAGGAGGTACTAAAAAGCGGAAAATAAAAAGCTTTTTACAAAAAAGACAACCGCCTTCAAAAAGTGAAAAATAACTTTAGCACAGAACACACATTGACTTCAGTTTCGGAAGTCGGTGGCAATACAAAACAACAAACAGAACAAAGCCACTGAATTTCGAAACTAAAGTCAATGTGTGTTCTGTGCTAAACTTATTTTTCACTTTTTGAAGGCGGTTGTCTTTTTTGTAAAAAGCTTTTTTTTGATTTGATTAAAATGTTTTGGTTTAAATTAAGCCAGTGGGAGCTTAGGTGGGTACCTAGGTAGGTAGTGGTACTTACTTTTATCATTGGCGAATTATTTGTAGTTGTAAGTAGGTAAGTGAGTAGGTACTCTTTTGCTAGAAAAAGAAAGGCAGGCAGGCGTAGGTACCTATAGGTGCTATAGGTAACCTATTTAAATAAATTAGAGCTATTCACAAACACAGTTTTAATCAACTTTGGCTTAATTAAAAAACTTACCTATTAGGTATAAAATTTACACTTCCCTGTATCGAAGCAACTGCTCAATATGGAGTCCATTTCGCTCGATAAATAAACGGGCACGTTTAATTAAATTGTCTTTTAATTACATTATATTTGTTAATAATAAAAAAAATATTATTATAACTTAAAAAAAATAAAATTTTATTACAATTCCTTCACTAATTAATCGAAAGGAACTTCGTTCCATCCGGGTGTCCCTTGACACCTCTCAAGTTTTTTTATAACACATCGCTTTTTTTATAGTTGCCATAATTATGTAGAATCTACATATGTCCGTCCTTTAACTAGAAGGCCGTTAACCCTCAAATGGACAATTTTTACTTTTTAATAGGAAGTGATAGAGTTCGAAATTCTCTATCTTTCTGTCTAGGAACCATTTTAATAATATAAATGATTCCTGAGATATAAAAACTTCGTAGGCCGTTAAGTGACAGAATTTATGATGATTCCATCACTTGAAAGCGACTAACCCACACTTCTTCACTTAAAGTACGTTAAAATACATTAACTGCCCAATGTGTTCATTATTTTTTAGTTTTCTACTTAACTACAAGTACGTTATGTGATTATTTTAGACTATAGAGACGCAAAGGGATTATAACTACTTTATAGTCAAGTATTTCAGCAGGCATAAGAAAGAAAAAAATAAATTAAAGTACAGTTTCAGAAAAAACTTACCTAACTAATTTGCAGTTACCCTCCCTTAGCGCTATTTTAGCTAAGTATTATATTTCTTTAAATTTATCATAATACTTTACTTATAAATAATTCTTGCGTGATTTATGAAATCAAAGAATAAAATTTAAAATTATGCTTAGATACAAAGCAGCTAAACCCCATTACTTAACTAAAAGCACACCTCGGACACTTCATACAAAACTTGCAAAATAATTACCTATTACTACTACAAAACCAAATGACGTCTGTACACGTACAAATGTGTGCGTGAATTTTAGTAGGGTTGAATCAGTTGGATGTCGTGGCGTACAAAATGGCGCGAAAAGTGCAGCGCTTTGCGTCGGGCGAACCGAACGACGACGGAACTACCCGAACGTTTCGAGCATTATTATGAAGTGATCTTGTCCGAGCGTTCAATTATTTATTTCTTAAAGAAATAAAATAAATGATAATTGATTTTGAATACTCGGATTTGTAATGACATAAAATTAATATTATAATATTTATTATAGAGGTTTATTTATTCATCAATAATGGTAAATTAAGGTAGGTACCTAATTACAAAATATGGAATTCACGATCGCCCCGTACCGTTACGCGGCAATTTTTTTTTTTTTTCGTTTATTTCGGAACCAGTCTATATCCATACATGTGAAGTTCAAAAGTATTAAAAAAAAAATTAGGAATTAATTAAAATATTACAATAATAATAATTACAATGGAGCGACGCGACCAAGTTAGTGCGTAGGGTACTACTTTTCAATTCCAAGAATGAATAGAACGTGAAAGAAAGGGACATAAGTACATAACTAAGACAATAAAGAGAGAGCAATATTAATAGCTGGTAATGTTGGTATGTTATTATTACGGAAGTTTTAATTGTATTATTATAAAACGACGAAAACTTCGAAAATAAATGAATCATCGAGATTAAAACTAATAAATAAAACTTAAAACAAAATAAATCGCAAAATTGTGTGTTTGTGTCAGCAGTACCTACAGCGCTGCAGTTCTTACGATTTTGAGCGCCCTGGCTAAAGAGTCGGCGGTTAGCCCCTACAAGTGCGGGGTGAGGGTGCGGTATCTGATATAGCGCGGGGAAGGGAGTGTCCCTTCTGTACGTAGTACTATTAAGTATTCTGTGCTAAAAGGCAGTTTGACGACTCTCGCGCTTCGTTCACTACGGGGCGGGGGTGAGCGGCGCGGCCAGTACCCAATTAAACATTATTGCAATTATTGTAGTAACAATTATAACCATTATTTTTGTTCACATTGTGTGTTCACATGTTTGATATGTTTGTTCACATAGTTCTTCTAAATCAAGCACTGGGTTTTGTTGCAGTTTGTCTATAATTCAGAGAATGCCTTCGAAAGGCATAATATCGTAACAAATAAAAATGACACCCGTTCTTTTGCACAGTCTCTACGCCATAGATAATTCTTTGCCGTCCGATTTTACTGTCCCACTGCTGGGCAAAGGCCTCCCCCAAGTCCTTCCAGGAACTTTTGTCCAGCGCTTCCTCGAACCAGACCTCGTGGTACGCGTCCAGGTCATCTCGCCATGTCTGTCTGGGCAGTCCTCAGCGATGCCGCCGCCCATCTTGAGGCACCCATTGCGTGTAGACTGTCGCCCAGCGGTCACTCTGCGTGCGACTGACGTCAGTCACCCGCCCAATACCACTTAAGCCTGGCAGGCTTTTTGCCTACATCTGATATGCTCGTTGTAGAACAGCGTGGTGTTCCTGATTCTGTCCTGTCGTTTTACACCCAGAATGCTGCGCTCCATTGCTCTTTGGCAAACTCCGAGGCGGAACTTTTGCGCCTTGGTGCCACATGTCGATAAGTTTTCGCTTCAGGGAGATCGGTAGATCATCCTTCATTAGCGTCTTCATGGACCAGTAGCTTTTCCAGGTGTTTTCCTGTTTTGAGTGAGCTTGTAAAGCTATTTAATTCCGTCATCCACACAGGCATTACATCGGAGGCATGGATCAAGAGCGTGGTGGTACTTTGTTTAAAAAAAAGTGATAACACGCTCCTTAAAAACTACCACCCCATTTCGCTCCTGAGTCATGTCAGTAATCTGTTTTTGAGGGTTATCTCGAATCGCCTCGCTCAAAAGTTCGATGAATTCCAAGCGCCGCAGCAGGCCGGGTTTCGAAAAGGTTACAGCTCCGTAGACCACATAAACCCTCAGGCAAATTAACCAAAAGACCGAGAAATACAATCAGCCTCTGTGTCTTGCGTATGTGGACTACGAGAAAGCCTTCGACACCGTCGAGACCTGGGCTGTGCTGGACTCCATGCAGAGATGCCTCGTCGATTGCCGATACGTCGAGGTGTTGAGGTGATAAGGACGCAACAATGACCGTCCAAGTACAAGAACGTAGCACAAAGCCAATCCAACTGCGTCGAGGGGTAAGACAGGGAGACGTCATCTCTTCGAAACTGTTTACAAACGCGTTGGAGGACATTTTCAAGACGCTTGATTGGAAAGGACAGGGTATAAATATCGACGGTCAGTACATCTCGAACTACGATTGGCGGATGACATTGTCATCATGGCAGAGTCTCTGCAGGAGCTGGAAGTGATGCTAAACGGCCTAAGCAATACTTCAACATGCGTGAGCCTCGGGATGGACCTGGATAAGACCAAAATCATGTACAATGTTCATGTCTTCCCGAGACCCGTAGTCGCGCTATTGTCGAGGATCTACAAAAATACATATATCCAAAATAAACAACTGGGGCGGTACAACTTCGAGAAGGAGGTGAACAGAAGGATACACTTGGGCAGGGCGACATGCGGGAAGCGTCAATCGTCGATCCCACAATCCTTTAAGACCAGAGTCTTTAACCAGTGCGTCCTACCCGTTATGACTTACGAAGCCGGAACGTGGACACTCACCGTGGGCCTGGTCTACATATTCAAGGTTGCTCAGCGTGTTATGGAGAGAGCGATGCTCGGGATTTCTCTGGTGGATAGAATTCGCAATGAAGTCATTCGCCAGAGAACTAAAGTCACCAACATTGCGCGTAAAATTAGCACGCTGAAGACGCGTCGAATTAGCACGCTGAAGAGGAAGTGGGCCGGCCACGTCTGCAGACGGACAGACGGTAGATGAAGCAGACACGCTCTAGAGTGGAGACCGCGTTTGGGCAAGCGTAGTGTGGGGCGACGATTTGAAGGTGGCTGGCAGCCGATGGATGCTAGCTGCTAAAGACCGGTTTGGTTAGCGATCTCTGGGGGAGGCCTACGTTCAGTAGTGGACGACAATAGGCTGAAATAATGATATGCTAAACATTTTCTGATACAATTTACCAATTTTTGGTGATTATATTTAATCATATCAGAGTCTATCAAATGAACTGTAACAAAAGAGTCACTATGTAACATTTTAGTCTGAATAAGTGCCTTTTTAAACCTCGTGACACATGTTTATGTTTTATATTATAAATAAGTCTCCATATAAAATCATTTGCTCCTTTTTATTATAAATGTGTATATTTAATTATTTATGCAAAGTATATTTTCATCCAAATATTAAGTTACCTCATGACATGACTGATGTAATCTTAGTTTATAAAAGTTGAAACTAGAACTAAGATTTAGATCTTAAAGTTTATTTGGCATTAACAAAATCTATGTTCTTATAATGTAGTTTATTTGACATGTTGTACTTAGCTACATGTTGATTGTTAACTAATATTAAATGTGTAATATAATAACAATTATTTTCAGAAATAACCTTCTAGGTTAAATAAAGTTGATTTTTATAAGTACGTGGTTTTAATTAGTTTCTCACATTTTCCGTTTTAAATGCTGAACTACAAAGAAGTTAACCACAAGCGAAATACGTTTTGCCACTTTTCAGTTAAGTAAAGTTGTTAAGCTTTCACAAACTATTTCCTTCTAGCATTGGCAACAATAGCTTAAAAGCGTCTAAGGCCCCGTAACTGATCATTAAAAAAGTAATTGTAATTTTAATTCGAGTAAATGTCATGTCTATAAAGCAGTTAAGTTACTTAACAACTTTGTAGTTAAATATTTCTGAATAAATATGTCGGCGTCAGCGATGGCTGAGCGGTAGCGCCGACATCGTTTGGGTTCGGTGGTATCGGGTTCATTGTAGAATAACAATATTCAATGCAGTACTAACTACCTTACTTTATTACATGTGGTCGTATAATACAATTCAAATAGGTAAACCGACAGTTTCGTACTAGATGAGTGTCCTGCTTGGTGTCTCGAGCAAAAGTGAGCTTGGCACGGTCCCCACTCTCCAACACGACTCTGTCCACATGGCGCCATTTTAACCGACAGCTGACGTCACGGCGTTTACCATTTCTTCTGTAGGTACTACAATAATCAATTTGAATCCTCTTTATCGCTTAATTATCGCTTGCTGCGACACGGCCATACTGACTCGTCACACGACCTCGTGTGTACCTGTGAACAATGTAACTAAATGTGAGGTATCACAGCGATCTCGGCCAACCTGACCATAAGTTATCAAGAAGAACATCATCATCATCTTAATAATTCAAAAACAAATGGTTCCTCTAAGCCTTGAAATTAATCAAATTTTAGTATTGTCAC
Organism: Charanyca ferruginea; assembly: GCA_947361185.1. Lineage (NCBI taxonomy): Eukaryota > Metazoa > Arthropoda > Insecta > Lepidoptera > Noctuidae > Charanyca > Charanyca ferruginea. Next base: position 34,803,590 of record OX376056.1, read on the forward strand.
AATAAGATCACATACAACGCTCATGGCTCGGCTGCCGCAGCAGCTAGTAGCACTAATGCCACCCATATCATCATCACCTCAAGTGATACGACCAGCACACAACTTCATATAGAGTCTACGACTCCCAGGTCATTACAAGACCAACATAACAATTGTTAACACAATAATCAGAAACCTTGTGAAGTTCAACATAGTCTAAATCAATTTTAAATTCAACAACATTGACATTATGATTCGCGCTTGCTTTAGTGGCCCAGTTGCACCATGCAACTAACAGATCACTGTCTGTTCACCAAAATAGACTCTCAAAGTCCCAGGTCTATCCAGACCAATAGCCATAAGGCCCAAGTCACGCCCATGACTAATAGTCTCTTACGAGACCCAGGTCCCCACCACACCACAAGCCACTCATCACGCCCTGAACGACAACGTACGCAGTTGCGACTGCGTCTTGTGGATGCAGATTGACCAAATAGCCAACAAGCGCCATCATAATAATACGTCTGTCGAGGTTTCTTCGCCCTCAGAAATATCGTCTATTACATACTCTGTTGGGACTTCACAGGTTGGCATCTTACGAACACGGTCATGTGCGTACTCAAGTACGATTGCCGGTCAATGATTTTAAAACGTATCGGTCACCATCAAGCAATTTTACAATTTTGAACGGTGGGTACTTTGTATTTAAGATCTTAGTTGGTCTGATTTATTTCCTTACCTTGAATCAAAACCAAGTCACCAAATTAAATTTTACTAGTTTAACTTTATCGCTATCGAATCTAGATTTGTTGTAAATGTTATCAAGGATTTCACATTATCACCATTTTCTGTCTAATGAAATAGCAGTGTCAATGCAATTAAAATCATTTTTATGTAAGAGGTAACCATTACTCGAATTGCAAACATTTACTTACAATCTTGTCCTTTGACAAAGATAACTCAGTTGTGGCCATACTAACTCGAAAACCGTTACAAAAAATCTCTTGACCCAATTAAATATCACTAAATACGTAACGTAGGTAGTCGTGAAATAATGTCTTCGTCAAAATCATTATTTACTACCTGGCACAGCAATTTATTGCAAAGTACTATTAACATTATTATTTCATTGCCACTAAAAATACCACATCATTTACTCTTCGACATCTTAATTTGCAAGAAATACTATCCTACATTAAAGAACATTCAGCATCAGAATCAAAATCAAATTTGAAACACTCACTTTCATATTCGTTGCCGCTTGCTCTCTTATCTTATTAATGCCAAAAGGTTTAATGGCCTAGTTACGCATCATATCAAAAACCTAAATAGGGCTTGCCCTTAGTACACGAAATAGACACGTTAATTGTAAAACTAAGTTTTAAAATAAGTCCGCTAATCATCACATTATATTTCAAACAATAACCAAGTAACACATGAAATAAAAATCGTAAAAGATTACCACCAATTAATACGTCACAAAGAATTTGTTCAGTAGGTACAGTCTACTTTAGCAAAACCTATACCCTGAACAAGCAAATGTAGGTATGTTTACCTACGAAATTACGGCTAACAGATTGCTTAACAAGAGAGCATTCGGCACCAGAAACAAAATAAAAATAATACGACTCACCAGATTCGGTAGATAATAGATCAGTAGCTGGCTTAATGGTACAGCTATCCGCTCGTTTTTCAACTTGACTTTTAACGGAGTCTGCCTACTTCTTTGGACATCGTGTTGCGATGTGCCCTGGCTCACCACAGAAGAAACAGGTCATCGTCGGCATCATGCTTTCTTAAAAATGCTGTCTTTGACCCGTTGCGATCCACTGTTTCCTGAAAACTGAGATTGAGAGTTAGCAGAAGAATCACGGTAGCTTTTATTCGAACATTCATTTGTCATATGACCCAGATTGCCACAGTTGTAACAACGCCTTGACTTTGGTTTCTTGACATCTGCAGGTGCATGCCAGGTTATTCCAGGAAAAGTATTCTAAGCTAACCAAGAAGCAGCATTCCTTAAGGGCTTTACTCATTGTAATAATTAACCAACTGCTAGTTTTTTTTTTTTGAATGCACAAATTGAGGGTATTGCATTAAACTCTAGTATCACTATCTCGAAACTCGGGATTAAATTCAGGTCAAGATAGTTTATTGTATTCTGAACTAGGATCTTTAATCGTGTGAATGAATTTCATTATTTGGCGTTGCTGCTTTTTGAATCAAATTTTCAAACAGTTTTTCACTTGATAATAAATCAACACTCTGACCTTTAGATTGTTCCTGCGACGTTCCGTTAGATGCTATGTGATTTTTGAGATAGTTCACCGCCTTATGCGCCGGTTTACCCGCAGTTGATTGAGTTTTGATGTTTCGTCCACTTGCATCATATTCCTTAGCTGCATCTCGAATATTGTGTGCGAGTGGGTTTCAGATCCCGCTTCTGATGTCGGCGTCAGCGATGGCTGAGCGGTAGCGCCGACATCGTTTGGGTTCGGTGGTATCGGGTTCATTGTAGAATAACAATATTCAATGCAGTACTAACTACCTTACTTTATTACATGTGGTCTTATAATACAATTCAAATAGGTAAACCGACAGTTTCGTACTAGATGAGTGTCCTGCTTGGTGTCTCGAGCAAAAGTGAGCTTGGCACGGTCCCCACTCTCCAACACGACTCTGTCCACATGGCGCCATTTTAACCGACAGCTGACGTCACGGCGTTTACCATTTCTTCTGTAGGTACTACAATAATCAATTTGAATCCTCTTTATCGCTAAATTATCGCTTGCTGCGACAAATATAATAATATTTCTTAACAAACAGTTTGGAAGTATTTTTTTTATTATTATTTACTTCACTAAAAAGCCGCTAAGGTATGGTTAACACCCTTTTAGAACAGTAATTAGCTAGAATAACTAGGTTAGATGCTTAACAAAATGAGAAAATAACAAATATTAAAGTAATTTAAAAGAGTGTCTGAACCGAAAGGATTCTTCAGGATAAACAGAAAAAATATCAATGGATATGTTCAAAAATCATTTCTCTAAGTATCATAGTTTTGAAGAAATAACGATTCCCGCGTTTTTTGCCATTATCTCGAAAACAACTTTGTGGGCTTCGTGACGAAAACTTCATGTTTTTGCGGTTTGCCCAGAGCAATATCGTAATTATGTGAGCAGATTATTTAAAGACATTATACAGATTTAGAAAGATTAAGTCTTGATTTAGACAGCTACAGAGTAAAAGTATAATTTTTAATTATGGTTTTATAAAGCGAAGACAATTCTTTCATATCGTTTTACGAAAATAGACGTCAGAGTTAACTTTCAGGACGAATACAACCATTACAATATGCCAAAATATTTTGTATTATGCGTTTTTCCAACAGTATATAGTCATAAAGACAGCTACAAAGCCAAAATTACAAAAATATTACTATTATGTATTAAAAAACAATGTTGAAAAAGTAGAAAATCGGTTCACTTTGTCAATTTTTTTTCACCAGTATTTGAATAAAAACATAACTGATATATTTATTTTATGAAAGTAAATGTTATGTTTAATATACAGAATATTTTTCAGTCCGTTATACGAGCTCATTTATTTAAGACAATTATTTTAAAATGCCCTGTAAAACATCGCGCGCTGTCGTTTGCCGATCAATTTCAATGATTCGTGCTTATTTCGTGCGTATTTCTTTTTCTGATGCACACAAACTGACCATTGTGTTGTACTAGTGTGTGTCAATGCTGCTACGCCATTCTAGCAATCATTTAGATTTTGAGTTGCGCTAAATCGAATACGCGCCCTTAAAGGACGGCAGAGATATAAGGGTGACAGTCATGGCTCTTAAATTCCCGAAACAACCTAAGCTGAGTGGATTAGAAAAACATGGGTACCTACAATTAACGAGTAAAGATAACGCGAAAGATTCACCGCAAATTAAACATATCAAAAATGCATAGTAGACCCACGTTATTTCAAAGGATCTAATCAATACTTCAAGTGTCAACAAGTTAAGAATAAATTCTAGAATATAATTTCACAGCTTAGTGGTTAAACACCCGAACAAGTCTTTAAGGTCAAAGGACACTTAACAGTGTTTTGGGTGGCTATATTTTCTCTGCTTAAAACTCCTTTCCACCACTTTGTCTTACTGGTGGAAACGGCTTTATATTTTAGTAAGTTTTCCAAAAACACGAAACAGTGGTCAACCGTAATGATATGAACTTGTATTCACATCAAAATATTGATTATATCGTCCTTCACATTTGCTGCCTACAGCTCTGCTCTCGAGCGCTAATGAAATTTCTCAGTAAATGAAAACTTAGTAAACACTAGCACCACAGCGCTTCGCCTTGCGAGATCTAAGCGAATGATACAAACGCTATATGAACATGAACAGTGGTCCTATAAATAACTGAATAGTGGGCCCATATTGGCTCACCTAAAGTTCTTTACCCGAAATTGTACTTCCTAAGGATTTGTAATCCGAATGATCACTCTTCCTAAAATTTTTCATCCTAAAGTTTTTATTCATACTATTTGTAGTGCTACCGGCGATGTTCATAACACTCTTGTTAATTATAATATCATTAATGTAAATATATTTAAACTCCTACTGTTTTTTATCATAACGCTTCTCTCCCTAAACATAATTACCATAATATTTTCACTCATACTCGGAAAGAAACATTTACCAAGTGTAATAAAAAATATATGTGGGTAGAAGATGATATTTATAGTTTTAATTTGAGGGTATGATTATTATTTGGGGGTATGCTTTACATAACGTACTGAGTTGTGTCTATTGCTAAGTTGAAACCTACTGCGCGTGCGTGCAAGCACGCAGCATACAAGCAAGCATGCAGCGCGCAAGCAACCATGCAGCATGCAAGCAAGCAAGCATGCAGCGTGCAAGCAAGCATGCAGCATGCAAGCAAGCATGCAGCATGCAAGCAAGCATGCAGTGTGCAAGCAAGCATGCAGCGTGCAAGCAAACATGCAGCGTGCAAACAAGCATGCATCATGCAAGCAAGCATGCAACATGCAAGCGAGCATGCAACATGCAGCAGGCATGATTTCTGTCACGGCTCCGGCGTTGCGGGGGGGGCTCCGGCGGTCCCACGCGAGCTTATCGTCGCAGCTCGCGGGCCGCCTCGCCCCTCCGCGCCTACGCGGATTTAAATTACACTCTAGGCGTAGGGCAGACAAGACTACGTGGAGTCGGTTTCGCAGCGATTTGTTTCTGTCATTAACTTTTGTAGCACAACATATTCTCTTTTTAAGTTACGCAAAATTAATGTATTTGGTACTGATTATTATGAATAAAAAGAAATCTAAACAAAAAAGATATGACTTTGAATAATAGTGTAAAAGATGGTTATGTTGAGAAAATATAGGAAAACAAATACATAAAAGTATAATAGATGTTTATTGCTACTGACATTATGAAGTTGAACGCTTCGGATTATGAACATTAGAGACAGAGTAGTTAGGAATTGTGATTGTTAGGATGAAAAATGTTAGGAAGAACATTTTCGGATTTCCAATTATCGGAGTTAAAAATTTTGGTGAACTTTGGGGCACCCCTGAATAGTTGCGTAAGCATAAGAAACGGAATTCGCAGAGTTCTTGACTTTATGACAGGGCTGTTTTGTTTAGTTCGCCACAGCTAGGGTAAGTGCCGCGGGCGAGCATGCCTTCTGATGTTTGAGGATAAAACAGAAAGTTGTTTTTACCGTTACATGAAATTCGATGGGTTATATTCTAAATTATTCGATGGGTTAAAGGATAACATTGACATGTTGAGGTCGTCCAGGAGATCTTGAATAATATGTACATACATTTAGGGATTAAGTCTGCCTTACGGTCAAAATGGTTAAAACCCGCATTGTTTTATAACATCCTTGTACTATTAGAGATACCTTTTCTGTTACTTTTGTTTCTTGAGTTGTCGAACCTTCTCGCCCTAAATTGGACATAGTTCATCAGAAACGACCTAACCCACAGAATAGTAGATTGTATGACAAGGGAGCAAAATAATATTTTTACGGGGAAGGCGCTATTTTGAATCCAGAGCGAAGCGAAGGATTCTAGAATAGAATCCCGAGCATAGCGAAGGATTCTAAAATAGAATCCTGAGCGTAGCGAGAGATTCAAAGTACATCGCCTGAGGGAAAAACATTTTTGCTCTCGAGTCATACACTCTACTTTTATCTCCTTCTATGAGAAAATATTTCTCCCGGGATTTCGTAGGTATTAAGTTTTGGATGACGTTATTAGCTTCTATTTTTATTGTTTCTAGAGTTAATGCACTATTACTTTCAGAACTCGACGTAGGACAATTTTTTTTGCTAAATATAATAAAGTCCGTACCGACACAGTACAAAGATGTACCGATTAGAGACAGGGAAGTAAATCGCGCGCTTTTGTTTTTTCTGTTTTAGTTACCGCGCGCGCCTGCCCGCACCGTACAGCCAACACTTACAGCCAGTAATTTATACAATTTGCGTCCGATTTCAATAAACGATTCATGTTCCTAATTCAAATCTCATTACTGCCCGCTAAAAAGTCTAGTGGAGGAAAGAGTTACTTTGCTCCCGCTTATAGAGGAACAAAACGACACTTTTCGAATAGAAGGGATGAAAAGTAATTTTTGAGTATTACAGGTTTGAAATCTAAATAAGAATTTTCTGTAATGATCTTGTATTTGGAATATTTTGAAAATTTACACATTTGAGCAAAAACATATATTAATATTTTTATGACTGACTAGAATTCAAGTGAAATAACCAACCGTTAGGACCACTTTGTATAAACAACTAATTTTTGACTATAATGTAGGTTGAATCCTTTTTTGCTAAAACATGTCCAATTTTGACTTTGAGATATTTTGTAACAACAAATTATAACAATATTTTATTAGTAGTTGAATTCTGTTAAGTGTCCCGTGACCTTAAATACTTGTTCAAGTTTATTTCTGCGACCGCCCACGTGCAGCTTGACGGCAGAAATAAATCACAACCTCCAATGTTAACAAAGAAAATCGGCAAATTGGGGGTGCACGTATCTGTAGGCGGGGTTAACAACACTTCCTCTACTACCATAAAAACTCAAATTAATCACACCTAAGTACAGGAAATTCCTAATCCATAGTCACAGGAGTCATCGAAAACTGGCGGGTGCGGGTTTGTCACAAGAGACAAGCGCGCCAGGGGGCGGAGCACTTAGATTTACGACCAACAACTTGGTCCGCACTTAATTTATGACGAGAAACTTTCCTTGCGCGTAAATAATAGTGTTCAGACGAATTAGCAAATTGCTTGACGACTTGCCGACCATAGACGGTACGGCCTGTTTATTGTTACCCTATAATCATCTTGTAATTTATTAATTGAATCAACCCAAAGAACTCTTAATATTTGAGTTATTTTAAGGATACTTAATGAAGTAACTGCAAGTCAATATCCCATCTCTAGTTTTTCCTGTAGCCTGTAGGATTATAATTGATAATAATGCGACTATAAAAAGGCTAAATGCCAATTAGAATAGTAGTCTGCTTAGGATGCAAACGTCCATGGACCAACTTTCGTTTTCTTGTTTTTTTTATTTTAGTGTGTTTTTGTCCTGGGGGGCGAATAAATTATTTTTCATCCCTTCTATTCGTAAAGTAGCTCTTTTCTCCACTAGACTTTTTAGCGGGCAGTAATGAGATTTGAATTTGGAACATGAATCGCTCATTGAAATCGAACGCAAATTGTATAAATTACTGGCTGTAACCCCTCGTTTACACCAAAAAACAAGTATAATACATGTCAAATACACAACTTGTATAAAACATGTCCAATACATATCTTGACACAACTTGCCCGCGTTTACACCAAGGTATAATACATGTATTCTACAAGTTTTATGCAATGTCTGTAATATCGTTCACACTCAAATACAAGTATAAAACATGTTTTAGACAAAACTTGTATTTAATACTTGTTGTGCAAATACATGTATTGGACAAGTATAAAACATGTATTTGTAGTTGGTGTTCTGCAAAACTTGTATTATACTTGTTGTGCAAATACATGTATTGGACAAGTATCATATCTGTCGTTGGATAAATGATGAATGAAGGAATGAATGATGATGTTCATGAATTTCGAATATTGTTTTGAAATTATTATTTTATTAGCCATGAAGGCTAAAAAACATTTTATCTGAAACTAAATATAAATAATAAATAAATATATAATTATGTCGGATCGTCACTGAGCGATCGAGGACGAGCGCCGAGCGGTACAGCACATCGTCAGGAGTATGGGCGTTCCCATTATCCCATTAGGGATTAACAACATACCTGTGAAAACAATTACACACTATTAGTAAAGAAAACACAATACAAATGGTAATCAGTAACAAGAATAAAGTAAGTTCAAGGTACAGCAACAATACAGTTAATCGAACAGACCATTAAGGTCCCACAGTTCGTACAGTGGCGAAGCCACCCAATGATAAACGAACAAACCCTTAAGGTTTATAGTTCGTACAGCAGCCTAAGCCACCCAATGATAAACGAACAAACCCCCAAGGTTCATAGTTCGTACAGTAGCATAAGCCACCCAAATACAAAGTGTATCGCCCGCTAGCAGCAAGCCTATACAGCTATGTGAATATACAGCAGCGCTGCACCAGGTAAACCGACAGTATTGTCGGGAGCAGGAACTCTTCACCGAGTCGAATCCGAGGATCGACCGCCATACTTACGGAGTGCACGCTCTTTTATAAGGCGATGCCCCCCACCTTACAACCTCTCCATACAAGTCTATCCATTGGCGCACGGAAGTGCGTCACGCGTTTACTTGATACAAAACACTACAATGTACTAAATCTAATAAGATTTAATTATAAAGCAATCAAATACCACACTAATAATTGTCATGAATAAACAATAGTGATTTCATAAAGTAATTCGTTTTACATTCAAAGTAACGTGTCAACAATTGTTTTGAATAAAACCATCGATAACAATTATCGAAATAAAGTAACCACAAATCAGTGTACATACAGTGAGTACTCAATAAATCATGTTTTGAATTAATAGACAATATTTGATAGTAAAATCACATAAATTAACAATAAGAACCACAAATCATAACAAATTTAGTTACACCCACAATTGTGATTAATAAACCGTCTCCGACATAATATATATAGGTATATTCCTTTGTGTATATTTAATTCTTTTAAATTATGGATAAATAAATCTCATCTGGTAATTAAATGAAAAAAAAAAAGCACTGTGGCACTCGGGGACTGCCGGGATAAAGCTATTGCATAGCATTTCATATATATTATATATATATATATATATATATCATAAATATAAATATATATATATATATGTCGGAGACAGTTTATTAATCACATTGTGGGTGTTAACTAAATTTGTTATGATTTGTGTTTCTTATTGTTAATTTATGTAATTTTACTATCAATTATTGTCTATTAATTCGAAACATGATTTATTGTGTGTGCACACTGATTTGTGGTTACTTTATTTCGATAATTATTATCGATGGTTTTATTCAAAACAATTGTTGACACATTACTTTGAATGTAAAACGAATTACTTTATGAAATCACTATTGTTTATTCATGACAATTATCATTGTGTTATTTGATTACAGATCTTATTAGATTCAGCACATTTTAGTGTTTTGTATCAAGTAAACGCGTGACGCACTTCCGTGCGCATGGACAGACTTGTATGGAGAGGTTGCAAGGTGGGGGGCATCGCCTTATAAAAGAGCGTGCACTCCGTAAGTATGGCAGTCGATCCTCGGATTCGACTCAGTAAAGAGTTCCTGCTCCCGACAATACTGTCGGTTTATTTGGTACAGCGCTGCTGTATATTCACATAGCTGTATAGGCTTGCTGCTAGCGAGCGATACACTTTGTATTTGGGTGGCTTATGCTACTGTACGAACTATGAACCTTAAGGGTTTGTTCGTTTATCATTGGGTGGCTTCGCCACTGTACGAACTGTGGGACCTTAATGGTCTGTTCGATTAACTGTATTGTTGCTGTACCTTGAACTTACATTATTCTTGTTACTGATTACTATTTGTATTGTGTTTTCTTTACTAATAGTGTGTAATTGTTTTCACAGGTATGTTGTTTATCCCTAATGGGATAATGGGAACGCCTATAGTCCTGACGATGTACTATACCGCTCGGCACTCCTCCTCGATCGCTCACTGACGATCCGACATCAGAAGTGGGATTGCCTCTTAATGCTTTCGCATGGCTTCCCTAGTTATCGTATGTCTTTTCCACTCTTGTCATGACAGCTTCCTCTCTTGGGATTACCTAGCGCAGAGCTAAGGCTGTTTAAATGGCATTCATAAATCACCTACCCACATTAATTTCATTGTTTGATTTTACATACTCCAACAGTTACAGCTACCCTTATTTACCTACCTAAGTGTCAAACAAATTGCTGTTTGTACTGTACTGGCCCATGTTTCCAAATTTCATTTCCCGTGCTCATCTACTAGCATTTACTACCGAAGTACATGAGGTTTAAGCTTCAACAAGAACTGAGAACTGTTCTGTCTTAAGAGAAAGTCTCATTTTCCTCTGACCTACATAATTCTTCTCAACCCTCTTAGGTTCAAACCAGGTACAATAGTATGTCACTTTAGTGACTACCGGAGAACAGCCGGGTGGTTCGAGTGAAGATACTGTGAGTCAGTTTTCGAGCAACTAATCATCCGTGATAAGTTGAAGTCCGTGATAAGATAAGTGTGATGTACCCACCACTGATGTGATGTTCTTTCTACAACTATCGGGTGAGACGCTTCCATTTTGTTATGACTCTGGGTTTGAATGTACTTTCATTACTGATACATGTGTGGCAAACTTACTTGTATGGTCAATATAAAGTGAAGTTTCATGTAATACCGAATGCTTATTCAAATCATAGTATCATATTTTGCCGTGAGATATTAAATTTAGATTTTGGGGTTATTATAACCGAAAGTATTGTTACCATTACAAAAGTTGAGGTTGTAACAGCTATGCTCTATTCCTGAAACTCCGAATAAAATTGATACTGATATTCCATCAGAATATAAATCGGTGATAATACAGCTATGTCAAAGCTGGCTTTTAGCTAAACAAATAGCGTGATTCTGAGGTTTGAGGAATAGTTTATCTGAAAAGTAACTGTGTACCCCCTGATAATTACATGTGTTGTGAGGTAAGGTAATTACATGTGTTGTGAGGTAAGGTAATGACTTGTGTTGTGAGGTAAGGTAATGACATGTGTTGTGAGGTAAGGTAATGACATGTGTTGTGAGGTAAGGTAATGACATGTGTTGTGAGGTAAGGTAATGACATGTGTTGTGTGGTAAGGTAATGACATGTGTTGTGAGGTAAGGTAATGACATGTATTGTGAGGTAAGGTAATGACATGTGTTGTGAGGTAAGGTAATTACATGTGTGGTAATAAGGTAATTACATGTGTGGTAATAAGGTAATTACATGTGTGGTAATAAGGTAATTACATGTGTGGTAATAAGGTAATTACATGTGTGGTAATAAGGTAATTACATGTGTGGTAAGGTAATTACGTGTGTGGTAAGGTAATTACGTGTGTGGTAAGGAACTAAACTTATTTTATGTTATCAGGTCTGTAGTGTTTGATTTAAATTGATCAGAATGACCGAACGTTAAGCTGTTTACTTGAGCTCTTTTCTGATTGTTTACAGATGATGCGATAAACTATTCACCCGAGAACGTGTAAAGATGCAGGACTGCCGTAACGCTGTTGATGTGGAGAAAGAAATTAAATTCTGACCCGTAAAAGAGAACAAGCAGTACTGGTTATTGGTAAAAGTGCCGAAAGTTTAAAATTGCATACTTTATTATGGGATACTTTATCATTGGATATGATACTTTATCATTGGATACTTTATTATTGGATACTTTGTTATTGGATACTTTGTTATTGGATACTTTGTTATTGGATACTTTGTTATTGGTTACTTTGTTATTGGATACTTTGTTATTGGATACTTTGTTATTGGATACTTTGTTATTGGATACTTTGTTATTGGATACTTTGTTGATGGATATATTCTTGTTACTGATTACTATTTGTATTGTGTTTTCTTTACTAATAGTGTGTAATTGTTTTCACAGGTATGTTGTTTATCCCTAGTGGGATAATGGGAACGCCTATAGTCCTGACGATGTACTATACCGCTCGGCACTCCTCCTCGATCGCTCGCTTTTGTTTTCTCAAAAGATAAAACAAAACATGTATAATACATGTATTCTACAAGTCTAACCCCTCGTTTACACCAAAAAACAAGTATAATACATGTCAAATACACAACTTGTATAAAACATGTCCAATACATGTCTTGACACAACTTGTCTGAAACTTGTAGAATACATGTATTATACATGTTTTGTTTTATCTTTTGTTCACACCGGATTAGACTACAAGTTTCATACATGTATAAAACACTTTTTCGTTCACACCAGAGTCTGTGACAAGATTATACTTGTCTCATACAATGATAGCGTTCACACCAGCAAAATACATGTCTTAAATACTTGTTTTATACTTGTCTTGTGTAAGGTATTGAGTTTTTTGTAAAATACTTGTTGCATACAAGTTTTTGACTGTATCCGTGCTAGTTGGATAACATATATGTATTTTATGCAATGGAGTGGTCGTTAACACAAAATTTGGAATTAATTGAGCTTTTACATGAACATGAATGTTTATGGAATGCAAAAAATGAGGATTATAAAGACCGCAAGAAAATAAAGGATGCGTTGGAAGCTATAGCTGTCCAATTTTCTAAAGAGTCCTCGATATATATGTAAGCGCATAACTTCCGAACGGCTGGACCAAATTGGATAATTCTTTTTTTTTTGGTGTCGTTATTGTCAGGACAAGGTTTATACTTAAGAACATTTTAGGTAGATTGGGCAGGTAGGTAGGGTAGGTAGGTAGGTTAGGTAGGTAGGTAGGGTAGGTAGGTAGGTAGGGTAGGTGGGTAGTAGGTAGGTAGGTAGGGTAGGTAGGTAGGTAGGTAGGTAGGTAGGTAGGTAGGTAGGTAGGGTAGGTAGGTAGGAAGGTAGAGTAGGTAGGGTAGGTAGGTAGGGTAGGTAGGTAGGGTAGGTAGGTAGGGTAGGCAGGTAGATAGGGTAGGTAAGTAGGGTAGGTAGGTAGGGTAGGTAGGTAGGGTAGGTAGGTAAAGTAGGTAGGTAGGGTAGGGTAGGTAGGTAGGGTAGGTAGGGTAGGTAGGTAGGTCATACAATGATAGCGTTCACACCAGCAAAATACTTGTTTTAAATACATGTTTCATACTTGTCCAATACATGTATTTGCACAACAAGTTAATACAAGTTTTGTAGAAGACCAACGACAAATACATGTTTTATACTTGTCCAATACATGTATTTGCACAACAAGTATTAAATACAAGTTTTGTCTAAAACATGTTTTATACTTGTATTTGAGTGTGAACGATATTACAGACATTGCATAAAACTTGTAGAATACATGTATTATACCTTGGTGTAAACGCGGGGTCAGACAAGTTGTGTCAAGACATGTATTGGACATGTTTTATACAAGTTGTGTATTTGACATGTATTATACTTGTTTTTTGGTGTAAACGAGGGGCATGTATTATACATGTTTTGTTTTATCTTTTGTTCACACCGGATTACCCCTCGTTTACACCAAAAAACAAGTATAATACATGTCAAATACACAACTTGTATAAAACATGTCCAATACTTGTCTTGACACAACTTGTCTGAGACTTGTAGAATACATGTATTATACATGTTCTGTTTTATCTTTTGTTCACACCAGATTAGACTACAAGTTTCATACATGTATAAAACACTTTTTCGCTCACACCAGAGTCTGTGACAAGATTATACTTGTCTCATACAATGATAGCGTTCACACCAGCAAAATACATGTCTTAAATACATGTTTTATACTTGTCTTGTGTAAGGTATTGAGTTTTCAACCGACTTCAAAAAAGGAGGAGGTTATCAATTCGTCTGTATTTTTTTTTTTATTTTTTTTTTTTTATGTTTGTTACCTGATTTCTCGAGACTCGGGTGAACCGATTTTGATGATTCTTTTTTTATTTGGAAGCTAGTGCTTCCCGTGTGGTCCCATTTTATTTTGGTCCAGTTCTGACAATGGCATCCATGAGAAAACCGTATAAGTCTTAAATTTGCATTAAGTATGTGCGCGATTTGTTACGCGATTTCTCCGGCAAACGTAAACCGATTTTGAAAATTCTTTTTTTTATGGATAGGGTATGCTTCAAGGGTGGTCCCATATAAATTTTATCGAAATTGATTTAGCACTTTTTGAAAAATCAACAAATACCCAAAAATTTTACATAGACGACGTTTTAGTTTCATCAATCTTTGTAGTAACTTTCAATCTCTTCTTAATAGATTTGGATGAGAAGGAGGTACTAAAAAGCGGAAAATAAAAAGCTTTTTACAAAAAAGACAACCGCCTTCAAAAAGTGATAATGATATTTATCACTTTTTGAAGGCGGTTGTCTTTTTTGTAAAAAGCTTTTTTTTGTAAAACACTTGTTGCATACAAGTTTTTGACTGTATCCGTGCTAGTTGGATAACATATATGTATTTTATGCAATGGAGTGGTCGTTAACACAAAATTTGGAATTAATTGAGCTTTTACATGAACATGAATGTTTATGGAATGCAAAGAATGAGGATTATAAAGACCGCAAGAAAATAAAGGATGCGTTGGAAGCTATAGCTGTCCAATTTTCTAAAGAATCCTCGATATATATGTAAGCGCATAACTTCAGAACGGCTGGACCGAATTGGATAATTCTTTTTTTTTTGGTGTCGTTATTGTCAGGACAAGGTTTATACTTAAGAAAATTTATGGTAGATTGGGCAGGTAGGTAGGGTAGGTAGGTAGGTAGGGTAGGTAGGTAGGGTAGGGTAGGTAGGTAGGTAGGTAGGTAGGTAGGTAGGTAGGTAGGTAGGTAGGTAGGGTAGGTAGGTAGGTAGGGTAGGTAGGGTAGGGTAGGTAGGTAGGTAGGGTATGTAGGTAGGTAGGTAGGTAGGTAGGGTATGTAGGTAGGTAGGTAGGGTAGGTAGATAGGTAGGGTAGGTAGGGTGGGTAGGTAGGGTGGGTTGGTAGGGTAGGTAGGTAGGGTAAGTAGGTAGGGTAGGTCACCAGCTAGCCAGGTACACCAGCAAAATACTTGTTTTAAATACAGGTTTTGGACCGTCGTGCGAACTGTGCTCTGAGCACAGTGTGTATTTGCCTCTCCTTCAAAAATATTAAAAAAGTGATTGAAATACGGGTTTTTATATGTGGTTTACATTGCAAACCATAGTCTAACTTCAGTGCTACGTGATACGCTATAAACTTTTTTTGTACTTTGCTGAAAATCAGATAAAAACGAAGAAACAATAGTTACTATAAAGTGTTTAGTTCTCGTTGAGTGTGGGTACTTAATAAAATTTTGGTTTGAGAACAAAGAAATTTTAAAAGTACCACATAAATCAAAATTGCGGCTTGGAACTAGTGGTCAATATTTTCATCGTTTCTAAATAAGTACAGATAGCGGAGTTGTTAACAGCTGCTCTTTTTGGCAAAGCGTTGTGCGCGACACAGCCCTGCGTTCGAATCCCACAAACTGCAGTACTTTTAGGATTTCTTAAAAGTTACATTTTAAGTTTATTGGATAGAAACCATCACCATTCTCTACAATATGTCTGATAAAAAATTCCACTCTGATACTGACTTACACAAAGTCTCCGAGACCACCGAGACTAATAATAGTGAACAAAATGTATCAACGCGCAAGCGTAAACAACCGGAATCAGAATGATCACAAGCAATTAAGGAGTTGTCAAAGGAATTTAAAAACACACTTAATGAATGGCGATGTGATTTGGAGAGTACTGTCAACAAAATATCAGACAATGTAACTTTTATTAAAGACGAGCTTGCCACGCTTTCCGGAGTCACATCAGATATTAAAAAAGAAATACAGTCCTTACGATCCGAGCAATCTCAAATAAAACAGAATATCTCTGAATTGGACACTAAATATAAAAATGTTTCAGAAGAGATTGACCGCCTAAAGAGTTCTATCCGGTTTGTTACCGACGATCAATCTGACTTAAACCAAAAAATGAGCGAGTACAATAAGCAAATTAGAGAGGTATTGGACTCAAAACATATTATATCTGAACTGGTTCATAAAATCGATTACCTGGAGCAGTCCGCTCGAAATTGTAACATTGAGGTGTGTAATATCCCTGAAAGGCGAAATGAAGACCTAGTTTCCCTAATGCTAAATATAGGGTCCTCTATAAAATGTACTCTTAAACAAAGTGACATTGTGTCAATACATCGAGTTCCACATGCCCACCAGGACAACAATAAACCCAAGAACATAATTGTAAAACTGACATCACGCATATTACGGGACAACATTCTTAGTGCCCATCGCTTAAATAAAGGTTTAACTACCGAACAAGTAGCAATGTCTGGCTCATCGTTTCCAATTTATATGCACGAACATTTGACTCTAAAAAACAAAAAGTTGTTTCGTGAATGTCTAGACGCCGCCAAAAAACATAACTACAAATTTTTATGGGTTAAAAATGGAACAATTCTCGTTCGTGAAAAGGAGGGAGCTAAATCGTTTGCTGTCAGATCACTGCAAGATGTTGTCAAGATCAAGCCTAACTCCGGCACTGAAATTTAACAGTCATGATGGTCACATGGTTGGGTGGGACTGTTTCATTATTATAACAGAGTTAATCTTAAAGCTGTTTCCTTTATATTTCATACGCGCACTTCATGTAAGAGACAACTCACCACCTATTTATATTAAATTATCACAGATCACAGTTTGCATTTGCTTATTTTTGTCTGATGATGTATACTTTGCAAACACTAATAGTCAGCTCTGCCTCGACAAACCTACTATAATTGTTATTTCGCGAATCTTTCATTATTATTTTAGCAGTATGTATCAATATGTAAAACATACTGAATTTAAATATTTGTTGTACTTATGCTATAATTTAACTGTTGAACACTTGGATCATTCTTGTTATTATTACCTAATGACTATTTCTTATTGTGTAATTTACTGTGTTTTTGGCATACTTGTGTGTTTATACTTTTGTTACGTTATTTGGTTATTTTTAAACGGATCGGAATACTGTCTCACTTTGTCATCATTTTGCTATTATAGAATTATCAGGCGCATCGCTGGCTGTAAGACTTTTATGATTAATTATTTTTACTATGCTTGATAATTTAGTTATTTACTATCAAAATTGTAGGGGAATTCGCACTAAACTTCATGTTTTGTATATGAGTATTTTATCGAATTGTTATGACATTATAGTTCTTACGGAAACCTGGTTGACACCAGAAATATTTGACAATGAGTTTATTGACAATCGTTACGAAATATATCGGTGCGATCGTGACCGTACAGCCACCAATAAAAAGGATGGAGGTGGTGTCCTAGTTGCAATATTGAAAGGTTTACGCTCGGTTAGAATTTTCCCCCTTTCTGCTCTGGAGTCTAAAATTGAAGTTGTGTTTTTAAAGATCCCTAGTACTACCAGAGGAAAATCTCAATTTATTGGTGCGTGTTATATACCACCAAGAACTCCAGAATGTGTTTATGTTCAGTATTTTGATTTGTTATTTAACTTACTTGGCGACACTAATATAGAATATTTTTATTTGTTAGGTGATTATAATTTGCCTGATATTGACTGGGTTCCCTGTAATAATAGCATATTACCACTGTCGGGGTTGGTTTGTAATGGCCCTTCGCCTGTCTGTGGTCATCTGAGAGTATTTATGTCTTGCCTTAATGCTTCTCAGTATAATAATATTAAGAACCCGAGTGGAAAACTTTTGGACTTGGCTATAAGTAACTATGAAATTTCCGTATTTTCCCCCACTGATTATTTATTGCAACTTGACAACTACCATCCGCCATTTTGTACACAGATCCCATTTAAGACAACACCTGCACACATGACTCGAAAGTCAATAAAAAAACACAACTACTGTAGGGCTAATTACGAGAAGATAAATGAGGAATTAAGAGTAATTAATTGGCCTGAGAGGATCGGGTCAGGGAAATCAGTAGACAATGCGCTGTGTGAGTTTTATAATATTATTTTCAATTTAATTAAAATGTATGTCCCTCTCACTAATTCAAAATCCACAAAGTTTCCGATTTGGTTTTCACCTTCTCTCATCCATATATTCATTATAAAGCCTGGGTTAAATGGAAGATGTATGGTAATATCTCGGATTATGAACTTTTTTCCTTATACAGATCGAGATTTCAGGTCGAGTGTAAAAACTGCTATAGCAAATATATGAACGCTGTTGAAGATGGCATTCGTAATAATGTTAAATGTTTCTGGACGTATATCGCCAGCCGTAAAGCGTCTACTGGCATCCCCTCAGTAATGAAATACCAGGACCAAACCGCTAATGACCCTGGAAAAATATGTGATCTATTTTCTGATTTTTTTGAATCCGTTTATGAACGCCCGTCTGCTAACGATACATCACGTTTTAATGAGGAATTTTCAGAAGATTGCTCTGTTATAATTAATATTGAGTTCAGTGTTGATGAGGTGTTAAGGGCGCTAAAATCTTTAGATTCGACCAAAGGTCCTGGACCTGATGGTCTCCCTGTCGCTTTTCTTAAAGCGACTGCAGAAAATATTTCAATTCCTGTGCAAATGTTATTCAATAAATCGCTGACACAAGGAACCTTTCCCGAGGCATGGAAGACTGCAAATATTACACCAGTTTATAAGTCAGGGTCTAAAGAAAATGTGGAGAATTATCGACCCATATCAATTATGTCTGTACTCCCGAAGCTTCTCGAGAGATTAGTTCACGGCAGACTGTATCCTTTACTTCACAATAGTATTATCCATCAACAACACGGATTTGTTAAAAAACACTCAACAACTACCAACCTAGTAGCTTTTGTGGATTATTTATTTAATAATATGGATTCTCGTACTCAAGTTGATGCCATATATACTGATTTTCGGAAAGCATTCGACAAAGTAGACCAAAATTTACTTTTGCATAAAATCTCCTTTAACGGAATACGTGGTGATCTGTTACGTTGGTTTTCCTCCTATGTAAAGAACAGAACTCAGTAGTTATTAACGGTTTTCATTCTTCTTCAATTCATGTTACTTCTGGGGTGCCTCAGGGCTCAATTTTAGGGCCTCTTTTGTTCATTATTTTCATCAACGATATTGAAACGTGTTTTAAAAACTCAAAAGTATTGCTCTATGCAGATGACCTAAAGATTTATAGGCCAATAAAACAATTGCAGGACTGTAGGTTACTGCAAGTAGATTTAGTTCGTTTTACCGATTATTGCTCTAGGAATAAACTACAACTTAGCATATCCAAGTGTTGGGGCGGGTCTGGGTCTATGCTTTAGCGGTTCCCGTACGGCATGCTTAACATGTTAGCTAGATGCAGGCCTACCCTATCACCTCCTTCAGAGGAGATAGGGGGGCGTTGGTCTTGGGGGAGAGTGACAAGTTGATCGCAAAGATCCCTAAGGCAAGTTCGGCGGACTAGCCTTCTCGAGGTTGCCAGCCCTGTTACTGGGTCTAGTTCATTAGGAAAATAGGAGCAGGAGCAGGAGCAGTTGAGCGCCGTATGCAGGGATGAAGGTGTCCTGGGGGGTTGAGCCGATCGGCGCTGGTGGTTATGTGTCCGTGAGGCAACACGCCCCCTTTGGTCTGGATTTCAGGCAAAACGGTGGCCTTACCCTCTAGCCAGGGGTAGGGAAATGGCCATTGTGTCCCGTCAGAGGGCCACAGGCGAGGTGCGTGAGGTCCGCTGTGGTCGTTCTCGGACGGCTGCAGCGGTAGGTAAAGGTCATGCTGACGGTGTAAGTGAGGGTTGATCAGCTCGTCTGTGGTTGGCCAATTCGCCCCATGACGCCAACCCGATCGAGCACCCGATGTCGCACTGTAAGCCAGCCTTGCGCACCTATATCTCTCTGGGAATCCTAACGTCAAACTTCTTTTAAGTGCGACGTTCCCAGTTGCGGGCTCCATGGAGGGTGGGAGCCAGAGAGATGAATTCTTTTTCATACGTACAATGGACAATTTCCGGCCATGTATAAAACCATCTTCAGGAGTGGAGTCGGTGAAAGCCGACAAAGCTCCTCAACAGGGTGCTTCCAGCATCTCTGTCGCCCCTGGCGTTCCGGTAGTGAAAGCTACTGGCGCTAGCGCGGGTGTTGGTCCGGCCGTGGTGAAAACCGCAGCTAAGACCAAAACTAAGTCCCACAAAAAACAAAGGGCAACGGCGCTGATTGGGACCAGTACCGGCCTTTCTAAACAGGTGAAGGCTCTGCCGCCGGGTAAAACCGGTGCTAGCCCTAGCCACAACACACAAGCCTCGGCACCGGAGAAATCCGGCAAAGAGGTCACAGCTACACACCCCTCTCCGATTGGGGCTCTTCAAGCTCCGATCGTTGTCCCAGATCAATCTGGGAAGAACAGCACCGCCGACGCCTTTGAAATTGGTTGGCAGGTGCAAAAAGGCAAGGGCAAGGGCAAAAATATTAAACAAACCCGACGCCCTCGCACAGACCCTTCAGGTCCATCAGCTTCTTCAGAGCAGGATAAGAGGAGGGGGCAACAAACAAAGAAGGAGAAACGCCGAGCTCGATTCTTAGCGATAAAAGCAGGCAAGACCCCTTCCTCAAAGCAAGTTAGCTTCACTGCTGGTAAACAGGCTCGGGCGCCGGGCACTAGCCAAACAAGTTCCTGCCAACCGCCAGCCGGTGAAGCCAGCACAACTCCGGAAACGGAAGATACATAGCGACCCGGCTGGAAGGATCAGGCCGCGGCCAAGCGAGCTCTCAACGAGACCATGTCACCTCGTGGGGAGCATAAGCGGCCGCGACTTGATCAGTCCAAGCGGGCCGCCAATAAAAGCTACGCCGAAGCCGCCAGCACTCCCCTGAACGTCGCGATTACTTGCGACCGCACGGGGTTCATCAGCAAGGGAACATCGGACCAGGTGCTCGCTGCCATACAGAGGCAGATCATCAGCGAGGCCTGCTCCCCTGCACAGCTTTCACCTGGGCCGACGTTCAACGCAAAGCCGCTGTTCGCCGAAGGCGTATTGAAACTCTGGTGTGGTAACGAGCACACGCTGGAATGGTTGAGACGCACGGTCTCCGGCCTGGCACTCGCGACAACGCTAGTCGTCAAGAGCCAGTCGGAGCTGCAGAAAAGAACACGCTGCGGTGTAGTCATCCCTGACGAGCAGGGGGTCTTCGAGGAGCCGACCAATATAGGACGGGCCCTGTCGTACCAGAACCCCTGGGTCGACGTGAAGAAGTGGGTGCTACACTTCGCGGACAAACAGGCCGCGGCCTGGTTCGTGGTGGTTAGCATCCCCGAGGACCAAATCCCGACCCTGATGAAGGCCGGACGCCGTCTCTCAATTGGATTGGGGGCGGTGTACGTGAGGTTTCAGGGTTGGAACGGTAGGTTTACCGAAGTCCCCCGGGGATGGGACCCCACCACTGAGACCATCCGCGACGAGCTGAAGAGGCCGCCGAAAGCAGGGGAGACCTCTTCCACACCACACAACCCGGTAGCAACCGCGGCCGAACCTGCTTCGGCAGCACCGGCTGCTCCTGTCGCTACCGATGTGGCCGCCGCCCCTCCATCGGGTGAGGAGCCGAACGACTCCCTGTCCTCGGCTTCGGACCCGGAGGGTGGCGGCTCCGTCGGAGGCGACTGCCTCGACGAGGAGTTGTTCGCCGGGATGCAGCTTGGGGGGGACGAGGAGGGATCGACCAGCGATGGCGTCCCTTTCGTCAGCTTGTAAGATCCTCCAAGCAAACCTCCACCACAGTCAGACCGCGACGGCTCAGCTGCGCAAGTGGTTGGAGGTTCAACACACGGCCATTGCCCTTTTTTTTTTTTTTTTTTTTTTGGTACGGGGTGGAAAATCCTCATGGATGTCCTCCGCCCTGGGACGGGCGGAGGGGTCTGTCAGACTCTTACTGACTAAAAACCACCCCGGTGTTCCATCTCACACCTACGTCGGGGGTCGCGGGAACTGGAGATACTTCCGCAACCCCCGGCTGGTGCCGGCCCGCTGCAGCGGGCCACTTCTCGGGTCAGGGGGGGGAGTGAGGTGTTAGACTCCCCCCCGTACGTCTTGGAGGGGCGCGCGTGGAACACTACGCGCCGCCACCTCGGGTCCTGGTGTATGTGGGGGGCGACAGACGTCCCCGAGTCTGCCGCCCCTGGACCCATTTAGGGGGGCCGGAAGAGGGCGTTATCCGCCCTTCGCCGACACCCGGTGCGCCTGCTGCCTGGGCAGGGTGGGAGGTTGAGATCTCCCTCTCCCTTTCCGCAGCCTCCTTCTGCGACATGACACTTTCGCAGAAGGAAACCACCGCGTCCCAGGACTCTGCGCTGTCGACCATCGACTCGACCACGGCCGACAGCGACAGGTCACTGCCTACTTCTGAGACGAGGGCACGGCGCGGCCCCTCCCAAGCGGCACATTCCGCCAGCGTATGCCGCGCCGTGTCCTCCCGGCAGTCGACGCAGTGGTGACACCGGGCGTCCGGCTCCCTGTTTATGCGACACAAGTACTTCCCGAAGCAACCATGCCCCGAGAGCACCTGCGTCACCCGAAACGACAGGGAGCCGTGCCTTCTCCCGAGCCAGCGCTCGAGCACTGGCCGGACCGCCTCGATGATGGCGAGGCCGGCGGTAGGGCGCGAAAGCCTGTCCCGCCATTCCGCCACCAGGACCTCGCGAAGCTGAGACCGACGCAGCTCCATGTGTCGCTGCATCGGTCGCTCGCCCCGCGCCCGCGCTTCCTCGCGCCACCGGTACAGTGACGCGAGTACCTTCGCCTCCAGGTCCCAGGGCGGGGATCCGGCCAGTGCACAAGCCGCCTCGTAGGAGATCGTGCGATATCCCCTGATGACTCTGACGGCCATCGCTCGTTGCGGCTTTCGCAGCACGGCAATGCTTCCGGCCGTCAGGTCTGCCGCCCAGATCGGGGCCCCATAAAGGGCCATCGATCGCACGATCCCCACGTAGAGCCGCCTGCAGACGGCGCTCGGGCCCCCCAGATTGGGAAGCAGCGTTGACAACGCCCCAGCCGCGCCCAACAACTTGGGCGCCAGCCGCTGGAAATGAGGGCCAAAATCCCATCGGCTGTCGAGCATCAATCCAAGGTACTTCATGGTAGACTCGACAGCTATTCTGGCCCCCCCGACCACGATGTGTGATCCCGGCGGCGGCGCCCGCCGAGGACCGTGAAAGATCACGGCCTCCGACTTGTTGAGGGCCACCTCCAGGCCGAGGTGCCGGATGCGGCTCACCACCTGTGAGACCGCAGCCGTCGCCAGCAACGCTGCCTCCCTGTACGAACTCCCCCGGGCCGTGACCAGCGTGTCGTCAGCGTAACACGTCAGGTCCACGCCCAGCTGGAGCTCGCCCCTCAGCACCCAGTCGTACCCGATGTTCCACAGGGGCGGTCCTAAGACGGAGCCCTGCGGAACACCGCACGACATGCGGCGCTGGTGCTCGCCATCACGTCCCACGTAGGTGACACACCTCTCGGACAAATAAGCCCCAACTATGCGGCGGAGGTAGGAAGGCACACGATGATAGCGCAGTGCCTCCCGTACACAACTCCAGGGCAGGGTGTTGAACGCGTTGGAAATGTCCAAGGACACCGCCAACATCACCCCGCCCCGGGACACCGCTTCCTCCGCCAGGACTCTTACCCTCGATACAGCGTGTATGGTGGAGCGCCCATGCCGAAAGCCATACTGGCTCTCGTCCAGGTCCGGCCCCTCTTCGCACAAGTGGCCGACGAGGCGGGCTGCGATTATCCGCTCAAACAGCTTTCCCACCTCGTCCAGCAGCACTATGGGCCGGTACGCGGACGCTTTCTTGACACCAACACTTTTGTTGAAAAATTGAAATCGACTAGGGATACAGTGTATCTGCCTATTAGGTTTAGACGTCAGATAGCATGGCTATTAGCATTTAATATTAACTCAGACATAATTAATATGTCGAAGTGTTCCGTAATTAGCTCCACAATAGTTAGTAATAATACTAATATTAAGGTGGTAAGCCCAAATTGTTTAAACTAGTTAGCAAGACAACAGAAGGTACCAATATCAATTTAATGCAACTTATCAATAACAAGGTATCTTCTAGCAATCAATCAGCAAGTTTAAAAAAAGGGGCTAAGCAACATTCTTTGAAATTATTCCATCAAAATATTCAAGGATTTTCTTCCAAGCAATTGGAAATTGAATTGTTTTTAGAGAAAACAATGTTCGACATTATTTGTATAACTGAACATTGGTTGAAATCATATGAAATGTTAATTAATTATGAAAATTATACTGTGAGCAGTTGTTTCAATCGGAAATCGATGCTGCGTGGTGGTTCACTAATTATATTAAAAAGTAATATTAAATCTAAGTCTCGCAATGACATAGTTGAACTCTCGGTTGAACATATTATTGAACTGTCCTGTGTTGAGCTAGATAGGCATGTCATAGTGTGCGTTTACAGACCCCCGAATTATCAAACATATTCTATATTTGAGTCTATAATGGAGGATGTTCTAACTAAACTTGCAACTGGTAATAAATCAATAATAATTTGTGGAGACTTTAATATTAATATTTTAGAAAATAACGCAAATAGCAGTAGATTATTAAGCCTCTTTAAATCGTTTAATTTGTCAAATGTGTTCTTAGAACCAACACGAATAACTGCAACCTCTGCTACTTGTATTGATAATGTTTTTTGTAGCTGCGACTATTTAGATAAAGCTATTGTAAATTATCTCCCTTCAGATCACAGCGGTCAAACCATTGCTTTTGAGTCCAACACACCCTTGCAAAAAATACAGATACAGTCAAGACCAATAACATCTAGTAATTTAGATAAATTTAATAAGACTTTAATTAGTAAGTTACCCGTTCAGGAACTGAATATGAATAATGGTAATATTTTGTATAAAGATTTTTTTTCAGTTGTGCAAACAGAGTTTGATAATATTTTTAAGAAAAAAACGAAAAC
Organism: Charanyca ferruginea; assembly: GCA_947361185.1. Taxonomy (NCBI): domain Eukaryota; kingdom Metazoa; phylum Arthropoda; class Insecta; order Lepidoptera; family Noctuidae; genus Charanyca; species Charanyca ferruginea. The sequence goes on from OX376056.1 coordinate 34,828,793, forward strand.
TATTTGCTCTAAGTTTTTATTTAGTGACTGGGCAACTAAAGGCATCAGGAAAAGTAGAGAAAGGCTTTTTGAGTTGTATGGCCTTAAGCCTTATATTAACACCGAAACATTTAATAAATATGTTTCGACTTATTCTAAAACTTTTAAAATTGCTTGTAAAGCAGCTAAAGCCTTATACATTAGCAACAAAGTTAAATCAGCTGATGATAAAATTAAGACTGTTTGGAAAATAATTAATAATGAAACAAACAGGAACAAAAAACATAATACTGATTACACTCTAGAGACTTCCCGTGGTCTCTTAAGTACTAATAAAGAAGTTGCTCAGGAATTTGCAACATTCTTTACCGATATTCCTATTAAAACTACAGAAACTTTAGATTCTTCGCCCTCACTTGCTTTAAACTTACTAAGTTCGAATGTTTCAGCATGTCCCACGGAATTTAAATTTAAACATATAAACCCGGCAATCGTTATTAAAGCTTTTAAACAACTCAAGATCAAGGGTACTGAAGATTTATGGGGGATGTCTACTAATGTTTGTAAATCAATTATTGAGACAGTGGCGCCCTATTTAGCTTTCATTTTTAATTTGTGTGTAGACCAAGGGGTTTTCCCGGATCTAATGAAGTTCAGCAAAGTTATACCACTTTTTAAATCCGGCGACTGCAAAGACTCTAATAATTACAGACCCGTTTCAGTTTTGCCGGTTTTTAGCAAAGTGTTTGAAAAAGTAATGCTTGATCAAATGCTCAGTCATTTTAACTGTCACAAAATTTTACATGATCAACAGTATGGTTTCACCAAAGGACGTTGCACTACTGACGCCGGTGTCACCTTAATCAAGCATATATTTAAGGCTTGGGAGGAATCTCAAGATGCTATTGGTATCTTTTGCGACCTCTCCAAAGCATTTGATTGCGTGAATCACGAAACACTACTCTTAAAGCTTGAGCATTACGGACTGGGTAAACTAGCGCTTAGCTTAGTAAAATCATATTTGACTGATAGACTGCAACAAGTTCAAGTAAACGGTGTAAATTCATCGGGCTTAAAAGTAAAAATGGGGGTACCGCAGGGCTCAATATTGGGTCCGTTCCTCTTTTTAGTTTATATAAACGATTTACCTTATTTGCTGAAAAATCAACCACAAATGGTGTTATTTGCTGATGATACTTCCTTGATATTTAGAGTTAATAGACGGGCACAGCACCATGACGACGTAAATGACGCTATGCTTAAGGTTCATAATTGGTTTACTGTAAATAATTTAGTATTAAATGAGAAGAAAACTAAATGCATAAGATTCGCTTTACCGAATGTTAAAAGTAGTGAATGTAACGTTGTATTGAATAAGGATGTACTTGAATTCGTCGAAAATACTGTTTTCCTAGGGATTACGCTTGACTCAAAGCTGCAATGGGGTCCTCACTTAACATCTCTTGCAGGGCGGTTGAGTTCGGCCGCTTACGCTGTCAGAAAAATCCGGCATTTGACAGACGTGGATACCGCTAGGCTTGTATATTTTAGTTATTTTCATAGCATCATGTCCTACGGTATCTTGCTTTGGGGGCGGGCTGCAGATATTGATTCTATTTTTATTTTGCAAAAGCGGGCTGTCAGAGCCATCTATAATCTCAGCAGTCGCGAGTCTCTAAGAGAATTGTTTAAACAGATTAACATCTTGACGGTACCTTGTCAATACATATATGAAAACATTATGCATGTTCGAAAAAACCTTCATCTTTTTAATAAAATAAGTGACAGACATAGTGTTTATACTAGAAATAGGAACAAATTAGATCAGCCAAGATTCAGATTGTCAAAAGTTCATACTTCTTTTATGGGGTACTGTGTAAAATTTTATAATAAAATACCTCTTGATATTCTACAACTAAATGAAAGACAATTTAAAACATGTATTAAACGCACACTGTGTAGACAAGCATATTATAAATTAGATGACTACATCAATGATAAAAATGCTTGGCTAAATGCTGGTCCTGCTCCACAGGCAGTTTAGGGAATTTCCTAATTGGAGGAATGTTGTTTCCTACCCCTTTTTTTTTATTGACATGAGTAACGAGTATCGTTATTATTATACACAAATATATATTTTAATTACTTTTTCGACATTTTAGAAACATTGGAAACCTTAGTTTTGTATAATTTAGCAGCATTATTTCAATTTTGTAAATGTGAGTACCATGGAGCCATATTTTAAGTAAATTATTATGTGTTTGACTTAAATGAGCATGGCGGTTGAGAGAATTGTCATGCTCACTCAAATGTCTCGCTGGTGGTGGCGCGTGTGTTGGGTCATTCGGCTCCCTCTAAAATGGTTGAGCTGAATGGTGCTGATTCACGCGTCATGTTCGTGAACGGGCGCTGTCAGTAGAGATTGGTCAACTCTTAACTGCCATGGTTTTTATCTTGATTATTTTTTATATTTTGTATTTCTAGATTACCTTCATTGTTTTCACATATAGAAGCAACAAGAATAATGTAAGCAGTATTTTGTAAAAACCTGAGTTTAAAAGAGTGTCCGTGGAGTTTCTTGCTCGTTCTTCTCCATAGAGACCTACCTACGTTTTGGAACGAGCAACTAGCTTCAACTTTCTGTCTAACTGACCGACTCCTTGACAATTCAAAAGTGCCTGTAAATGGTTTAATTGAAATAAATGCTTTGACTTTGACTTTGACTTTGACTTTGACTTTGACGGAGAGTCCGCAGGGCGCCCCGCCTTCCTGAGCAGGACCAGACGACCAGATTTCCACAATTTGGGAAACTGGCCCCGCTCAAGGCACGCTGTAAATAGTCCTCTCAGTTGGGGCTCTAGCTCCTTCAGAGCGAGGGCCAACGCTAAGCCGTGAATGCCGTCGGGCCCCGGAGCCACGTTCTTGGCCCGGAGCCGCAGCACGGCCGCCCCCATCTCTGCCTGTGTCACCTCTGGGACGCTGACGGCGTTCTCCTCTGTGGACTCTGCGTCTGTGGGCAAAGCCATCGGCGGCGGAGTATGCTCCGCTCGTGCCGGGAAGAGGGCTGAGACAACCTCCTCCAGCAGCTCTGGTTGGAGACTCCCCGTGAGCGGGGGCGCCGCAGACCGAAGTTTCCCTCGAACCGCTTGATATGGGCGCCCCCACGGATCCCGGTTTAGGGTCTCCAACATCTCCTCCCTGGCTTGCGTCTTCGCATCGCCGATGGCCAGACACAGAGTCCTCTTAGCCGCGCGGTACACCTCATACAGCGCGGCTTCCTCGTCCGGGACCCGACGACGTCTCCTCCGGTATCGGGTGTACCGGCGTCTGACCGCTACGCACTCAATGCGCATACGAGCGATCTCGGCCGACCACCAGTACACCTGGCGCCCTGCTGACTGTGCGTGGATCCGGGGCATGGACGCGTCGCAAATTTGCGTCATCGCCCCGCGGAACCACAGCGCCTCCAGTTCGACGTCGACGGGTCCGTTCGTCTCCGACTCCCGGAACCAGGCCTGGACAATGGCGGCCTCCTCGAGAAGTTCCCTGTTCATGCGCTTACGAGCCCAGCGCGGACCGTTCGTTCGTGGGGCCGATGGACTGCGGCCGCCCGCGGTCTGGGCGGAGACGTCGAAATGGATGTAACGATGATCCGACAACGTCTCCACCTCCACGGCGACACGCCAGTCACGGACACGGCTCGCGACAGCAGGGCTAGCGAACGAGACGTCCACTATTGACCCGCCCCGCTGCCGCACGCACGTGTGAACCTCACCCCGATTCAGAACGGCCAAGCCAGTCGCGACCGCCCACTCCTCCAGCACCTCACCCCGAGCATCGGTCACCGGAGATCCCCACGCCGCAGACTTGGCGTTGAGATCCCCCAGCAACAGCACCGGGCGAGGGTGAAGACGGCCTACGACGGCACCCAACTCAACAAGGAACCTCTCGAAGTCGGCGAGGCTCTTGTTGGGCGAAAAATACGCACCAACTATGCCAATGCCGTCCGCGAGTGCGGCTACCCAGCCGTGTCCTCGGGACGGGTTGACAAGAACCCCGCCAATGATGGCCACCAAGCCGTCCAAGTCTCCCACCCAGTTATCCCTGGGGGGGACGAAGTACGGCTCGGCGACCACAGCCACGTCAATCGACCACTCTGCCATGCTCTGGAGGAAGAGGTCCTGAGCTCTGGCACAGTGGTTGATGTTGCCCTGGAGGAAATGGTACAGCGCCATTTATGCGCAGTCCATTCCCTCCGGGTTCGCACCATTCCTAGGCCGGGAGTCGGCCGATGAGGCGCCAGCCTGCGAGGGGGGTAAAGGGCCCCCAGCAGCCTTGGCGCCCCGTCTCTTCCTGGGGGGCGCACAGGCCTTTCCACCCGCTGTGTGCCCAGCGGGCCTCCCTGCAGCTGTACAGAGGCTGCAGTTTGGCGCCGCGGAGCACTGGGCCGCCTTGTGGCCGGGCTGACCGCAGCGATAACACTGATCGCTGCGATCGACTTGGCCGGTGCACCGAGCCTTGACATGCCCAATGTCAAGGCAGCGGAAGCACCGCATAACCCTGGGTTGCAGCAGCTTCACCCTCGCCGCAACCCACCCCACCAACAAACGCCCGCTGTTGGCGACCTTATTGGCCGCCGCCACCGGACACCGCACCCAGATTGCGCCGAGCCCAGAAGAGTCGACGCGTATCTCGCCCGTCTTCACATCAGCGGGCGGACACCCGCCGCCACGGGCGATGGCCGCCACGACCTCCGCCGGAGTAACCGAGTCGTCCAGACCGTCGACGCGCACCTCAGCGGTCTTCATCGGCCTGTAGACCCGGACGTCCTCCGGGTTGAGGACTTCCCTCAACTTGGCGGCCAGAATGTCCGCCTTTTCGCCGCTAGAGGCACCCGACACCTCCAGCAGTCGCGCCCCCGTGATCGCCGGCCTCATTTTGAAGCCGGACGGTGTGCCAAGGTCGGGGAACGCGACTTTAGCCTTTGCCTCCATCAGGACCGCCTTGTAGGAGAGGCCCCTTTCTACGGCTCCGGGCTGCAGCGTAATCACTACAGCCGCGGAGCGAGGGGCTCTAACCTTACGCGGTCGTTGGGCCTTCTTAGGTGCCGGTGCTGGCGGTGCTAGCGGTGCCGGTGCCGGTGGTGTAGCCTTCTTTTTCTTTCGGCGACGGCGGCCGTTCTTACCGGCCTCCGTCCAGCCGTCTGTCTCCTCAGTGGGCGCGGGCGCGGTCGTAGGGGCCGCAGTCGACCGGGAAGTGGGCGCGGACGTACCCACTGCGGGCTTGCCGGTTCCTTCAGCGGGCTTTTTGGCCGCTTTCCCGGGTTTTTTCGGCCCAGCCGCCACCGCTGCCGCAGTCGTGGGCACAGGGCCCGGCTTAGCGGGCACCGAGCTCGGCTTAGCGGGCGTCTCCTTCCTCCGTTTGTCCGCATTGAGTGGTGGACGTAGGGTTTCGGGAGGGAGCAGCCTGTCCTCCAAAGCCTCCAGCCGGGCCCCCACCATCTTCCCACACTGCATCATACAGATGCGGGCAATCTTTTCTACCTCCGCATCCGCTAATGCACGGGTCGACGATGGGGCCGGTGACGACGCTGAGGCCGCGACGGTAGAAGCGCCAGCGGGCACGGCAGCGGGAACTGCTCTCTGGGCGGCAAATTGCCGCTTGAGGTCCTCTAGCTCGGAGCGGAGACGGCTGTTCTCCTCCCACAGCTTCGCCGTCTCATCCGTGCTCGTGCGTTTTACGAGGACCTCAACCGCCTCCCGAATATCATCAGCCGCCTCCTTCAGGGCGCGCGTGAATGTGCCCTTCAGGTTGCCTGATTTCGTAGCAACCTTCAGGACGACACCCACGCCGTCCAGAACTTGGCGACTGAGCGCCACCGCCGAAACACCCTCGCCGGCTGCCAGCCGAACTTCGCGCCGCTCTCGAGCCTGTCGGGACAACTCGGCGACTTCGCCTTCCGCGACAGCTTTTCGCTGGGCCCGTTTTGCGGCATTCGCCTCCGCCCTGTTTGACCCCAACCCCAAGGAGCCGTCACTTAGGTCCGCGATGGAGGGCCCAGAGTCGCTCGCCATGCTCTCCACGTTGTCTGACGGAGCCGGCGTATCGGGCCGAGACACCGGTACGAACCGGCCCCGCCCATCGCGCTCCGATAAACGAGCGGGGGCTCCACTCGCCACCGCGCGACCTCTCCCTCTACGTGCCGCTGGCACCTTCGGGGCCGACAGGTTCTCCTCGCTGGAGGAGAGACCTATTGGTCCCGATCCCAAGCTCCGCGGGCGCTTCCTGAAAGCGCTCGCCGCCGCCGCTCTCTTGGCAGTGGCCACCTCCTCATCGCGCAGGCGCTCCAGGCTAACCTGGAGCTCCTTTTCTCGCTTGCTGTCTACTTTCTCCGCGCTTCGCACGCTCGTCACCGATGCGACATCAGACATTAATGCCGCATCCACCTCTTCCTCTTTAGTTTTAAAGTTTAGTTTTTCCATATTTGATCCCACGAGTATGGGGGATATAAAAAGTCCACCTAGTTAACCCCCTGTCCCTAGGTAAGTGGTGTAATTTGTTTCCCAACCCCGAGGTCCCACTGGCCCCTGGCTGGGGGTGCGCTAACGACTGATGCGCCACCTACAACTACAAAGTTGCAAGTGACACTACTCCTCAGCCATTCATACCCTCGCCACGCACCAAAACTTGGTATTAGAGGAATTTATTATAGAGGTTCTCTTCCTCGCGGCCCAGGCGGTTAAGCCAAGACCCTCGTCCCGTTCCAAGTCACAAAATGTGAGCTCTTCACGGATTACGATTTCGACGGGTGCAGTCGGGAGAAAGGTTCTCCCGCTGCCAGCCCGTAGGCAGGGTAAGTGCACTACGAGCGCCGCCCATGCTTCACCACCATGTCCTCTGCTTAGATCAGAGGGACACGTGAAAAAACGTCCCTTTTCGGCCCAGAATGGGCCCCACCTCCACGAGCCTAAAGCTCCCCCCCCCACGCAGAAATTCGCCACAGCCAATTATAGATTATTGACTGTACCCAGGGTGCACCGGCCCGATCACTGCTCTTTCCCCCGAACGTATTCGAAAGGAACCAGCAGCAATCAGGCACACGATGAGGTTTTCTGCACGCACCCCACGGCCATTGCCCTGATCCAAGAGCCGTGGATTAGGCCCGGCTGCATACAAGGACTCTCTAATCTTGGCGGTAAGCTCCTAGTTACTACAGACCATGATCACCCTAGAACGTGCATCTACGTGACAGGTAACCTCAAAGCACAGCCACTAAACGATTTCTGTTGCAGAGACCTCTCTGCAGCAAGGCTGCTGATACAGCAAGGCGCCGAAAATGCAGCGGTGGCTTTTGCCTCGGCTTATATGCCTGAGGCTGAGAACCCGCCCCCTCACGACCTCACCCGCCTCGTGAACGACTGCGAGAGGAAGGGGCTGGAGATTGTGATTGGGGCCGACGCCAACGCCCATCACCCGCTGTGGGGTATGGACTCACCAAACGAAAGGGGTAAGGCCTTAGTGGAATACTTATTTACGACTAACCTATCCCTACTTAATACAGTCTCTGAACCGACTTTTGTCACTAGACGTAGCCGCACTATCATAGACCTGACACTAGCATCGGATGGTGCAGCGGAAATCATCACCGGATGGCAGGTCTCTAAGGAGGCCTCCTGCTCGGACCACAGATGGATCCGCTTTGACATCCAGGTCAGTATATCACCGAAGCCACCGCGACGTAATCCGCGTAACACGGATAAAGCGGCCTACACACACAACCTTGCAAACAAGCTTGCACCGTTAGCTAACTCGCTGTCTTTAGAGTGCACGACATTGATTGATGCACAGGTAAGACAGGTTACAGAAGCAATGATAGAATGCTACCAAGCTGCATGCCCATTGATCACGGCGCCCAAGACGCCAGGTAAACAACCGTGGTGGGGAGCCGAACTGGAGCGTAAGCGCAGCAAGGTAAGGAAAGCCCTGAACAGGGCTATGAACACTTGTGCTGATGATGACTGGGACGCCTACCACGCGGCCAAATCCAGCTACAAAAAATGCATCAGATTCAGAACAACCACGGGATGGCGTAAATTCTGTGGTAACATAGAATCTTGTCAACAAGCAAACAGGGTAAGGAAAATACTGGCACAGCAGAACACACCAGAGGTAGCCACTCTCCGCAAGCCCGACAACACACTCACAACATCACCAGACGAAGCGAGGCGGGTTCTGATTGAAACCCACTTCCCCGGATGTGTCTTTACACAGACGGTAGACTGGTCAGATGCAACCCATACACCTTCAGACAACGACTGGCTCTATGCACACAGGATGATTACTTTGGAAAAACTCCAATGGGCCATTCAGTCCTTCCATCCCTTCAAGGCAGCAGGCCCAGATGGGGTGTTCCCCGCCTTACTACAGTGGGGTGGTGCCTCGGTCACAGACAGATTGCTGCCTTTATTGAGAGCGTGTCTGGCTTTCCGATACGTCCCCATAGGATGGAGGGAAGTGAGGGTTATATTCATCCCTAAACCAGGTAAGAGTGACTATACAAATGCCAAATCCTACCGACCGATCAGTCTGACCTCCTTCTTGCTGAAGACATTGGAAAGACTAGGCGAGAGGGAGTTAAGGGATGGGCCATTAAGAAACATACCCCTACACGGTAATCAACACGCCTACAGCTCAGGTAAGTCGACAGAATCTGCTCTCCACATGGTGGTTAGTAGGATTGAGGAGGACATACACCAAAAAGGTTCTTGCCTGGGGACCTTTATAGACATCGAAGGGGCCTTAACACAAAACTAGCTTCTCCAGCATCAGCGCCGCCCTATCCAAACATGGAGTAGAACAGGTACTAATTGACTGGATTACCAATATGCTAAGTAAACGTGTAGTGCGGCTTGAAGACGATCAGCAAGCGGCCATGATTGCCAGAGGCTGCCCCCAGGGTGGGGTGTTATCCCCTCTCCTGTGGAACCTGGTGATCAACACCCTAATCAACAAACTCAATGCCGAACGTTACTACACTATAGGCTACGCAGACGACCTCGCCATCCTTGTGTCAGGGAAGGTGACCGGGACCATCTGCAACCTCACACAGCGGGCGCTACGCATCGTGGAGCAATGGTGCGGGGAATTTGATTTATCAGTTAATCCCACTAAGACCGAACTAGTCATGTTCACCCACAAACGTGCACTAGGACCCTACCGCCTGCCTAAACTGTTCAACACCGAGCTCCAGCTGGCCAATGAAGTAAAATACCTCGGGGTCATCTTAGACAGTAAGTTAAACTGGAGCAACCACCTAGATAACAAAATAAACAGGGCCTGCATCACCTTTTGGCAATGCAGAAAAATGATAGGTAAGAAGTGGGGCCTATCCCCTAAGATAATACTATGGCTGTATAGCGCGGTAATCCGCCCCATGATTGCTTATGGGTCGGTGGTATGGTGGCCGAGGACCAAGCTAATTACAGCCGCCAACAAACTTCAGCGTATGCAAAGACTGGCTTGCATGGCGATCACGGGCTGCATGAGGACCACTCCGACGGCAGCACTGGAGGCCATGTTAGGGCTGCCGCCGCTTCACTTATTCATACAACAAGAAGCGACAACAGCAGCATTACGCTTAAAAACACTAAATCTCTGGAGCAAGAGTAGCACTAAACACACCGCGTTATTAGAGGAACTTGGTAAGGAGTTTCCGATAATTAAGGCTATTAACGACAGGATACCTAAACAATTTATCTTTGATATAAAATACAAAATCCAACTGTATGAGGATCGGCGGTGTGAGGGCCTTCGCCCCACAGAGCTGCGGATCTTCACGGATGGTTCTAAAACAGGCACCGGCACAGGGGCCGGGGTTTTCTCGGAAGACCTCAACATACATATAGCAAAACCACTAGGTGCCTACAACACTGTGTTCCAGGCCGAGTGCATGGGCATCTCCCTGGCAGCCTCAGCTATAACAAACAGGCAGGTAGTAGGACAACCAATTCGCATACTGTCGGACAGCATGGCTGTACTACAAGCTCTAAACAGCTACACGGTCAACTCCGGGCTAATATACGAATGTCACCAAAAACTGAACAAGGTGGGTATTCTCAATGATATAACCATTCAATGGATCAAAGGACATAGCGGCTCGCGTGGTAACGATGCTGCAGACGAGCTCGCTAGAAGGGGGTCGAGTACAAGCGCGGTGGGTCCGGAACCCATAGTGCCACTCCCCTTCGGTCACCTACGCACCATGGTAAGAAAACGTACCAAGGATCTACACCAAAGACTGTGGACCGAACTTGGCGAGTGCAGGCAGGCCAAGGAGGCAATTCCTGCTATTGAAGGCCGCTTCACGAGCCAAGCCCTACGACTGTCCAAGCAACAGCTACGTGTGGTCACAGCCGCCATAACTGGCCATGGGTCTTTCAATAAACATCTTTCTGTCATAGGAGTAACAGACAGCCCTCTGTGCAGAGCCTGCATGGGGGCGGACGAGACAGCGGCCCATGTGTTTCTGAACTGCCCTGAGGTCGCTCCATACAGGGCAAAGTACTTCGGTCAGCCAGGGAACCTGCTGGAGATCGTCAGCGACGTCAAGGCGCTGCTGGCCTTCCTCGAGGAGCTCGGGTGGATCGAATGATCTACTCCCACCTGTACGCAAAATACGCGCTGAGACGTGGAGTTGCGGACACCAGCCCGTCATACTACTACTACTACATATCCAAGTGTTGCTGTATCAGCTTCACAAAAAATAAGAATATCGTGAAATACTCATATTCACTGGACCGTACTACATTATTGAGGGTGCGCCAGGTTCGAGATCTCGGGGTTATTCTGGATGAAAAACTTCATCTTGATGCTCACGAAGATCACATCGTAAATAACGCTTTTCGCATGTACGGTTTTGTAATGAGATCTGCTAAAGACTTTGTGCGGCCCTCAACTTACTTTTACCTGTATAAATCATTGATTCGATCACAGTTAGAGTATGCGGTGTGTGTGTGAAATCCCTTGTATAATAAATACTCAGATTTTATAGAAAACGTACAAAGAAAATTTTTAAAAGCCATGCATTTCCGATGCTTTCGCACTTACAGACCTTATGATGATTTGCTTAAGAAATATAATCTACCGGATTTAAAATCTAGACGCATTCTAGAGACAGTATTCTTATTCGACCTTTGTAGCAACGCATATGATTGTATTGATATACGGAATAAAATTAATTATATAGTGCCTAGAACCACAGTATGTCGCGGAGTGCGCATGCGACCTATGTTTGCTGTCGCTTCCTGCCGCACTAACGCAGGACTACGTGCGCCTCTGCGCAGACTGACTAGTAACTACAACGAGTACTTTACCCACATTGATATGTTTGTTCTCTCCGCTATTCAATTTAAAAGAAACATCGTAGAAACTCTCACTAAATAATCTCCATTGTTGTTTACTTCTTTTGTAAATTGTTGTTGTTCACTTATTGTTAATTTTTCATTTTTTGTTTTTGTTTTGTTATTATTTACAGGTAGGCATCATTAAATTCACTGCATGACGTTTTTAATTAAAATATTTTTTTAACTATATTCTGTGGAAAATGTCGTTGGTTACACATTTAACCATCTTCTGCAATTAGGTACTTTTATACTTGTAATGTGTAATGAATGTGTAATAAAATAAAATAAAATATACTTGTCTTGTGTAGGGTATTGAAATTTTTGTAAAATACTTGCTGCATACAAGTTTTTGTCTGTATCCGTGCTAGTTGGATAACATATTGTGTATTTTACACAAGTACAAGTATTTTTTGACGTGAATGCAAAACTAGTATAATACAAGGCAGGTAGGACCAACGACAGATACATGTTTTATACTTGTCCAATACATGTATTTGCACAACAAGTATAATATAAGTTTTGTAGAAGACCAACAACAAATATATGTTTTATACTTGTCCCCAATACATGTATTTGCACAACAAGTATTAAATACAAGTTTTGTCTAAAACATGTTTTATACTTGTATTTGAGTGTGAACGATATTACAGACATTGCATAAAACTTGTAGAATACATGTATTATACCTTGGTGTAAACGAGGGGTAAGTGTTGGCTGCATAGTGCGGAGAGGCGCGGTACCTAACTAAAAAAAAAAAAAAATATTTTTCCCTCAGGCGATGTACTTTGAATACCTCGCTACGCTCAGGATTATTTTTTAGAATCCCTCGCTATGCTCGGGATTCTATTCCAGAACCCTTCGCTTCGCTCTGGATTCAAAATAGCGCCCTCGCCGTAAAAATATTATTTTGCACCCTTCTCATACAATCTACTATTTCTTTCTTTCTTTTCTTTCATGTGCCGTGTGGTGCCGGCCGCGAATAGCACCACCCCGTTTTTTTTTTTTTGTTCAGGCTGGAAAATCCTCATGGATGTCCTCCACCCTGGGGCGGGCGGAGGGGTCTGTCAGACTCTTACTGACTAAAAACCACCCCGGTGTTCCATCTCATACCTACTCGGGGGTTGCGGGAACTGGAAATAATACGCAACCCCCGACTGGTGCCGGCCCGCTGGCGCGGGCCACTTCTCTGGTCAAGGGGGGGAGTTAGGTGTTAGACTCCCACCCGGAAGTCTAAGAGGGGCGCGCGTGGACACTACGCACCACCACCTCGAGTCCTGATGAATGTGGGGGGCGACAGACGTCCCCGAGTCTGCCGCCCCTGGACCCATTTAGGGGGGCCGGAAGAGGGCCTTGTCCGCCCTCCGCCGACGCCCGATGCGTCTGCTGCGGGCAGAGTGGGAGGTTGTGATCTCCTTCTCCCTTTCCGCAGCCTCCTCAACAGTTTCGCAGAAGGAAACCACTCTGCGCGTCGACCATCGACTCGACCACAGCCGACAGCGACAGGTCACTGCCTACTTCTGAGACGAGGGCACGGCGCGGCTCCTCCCAAGCGGCACACTCTGCCAGCGTATGCCGAATAGCACCACCCCATTTCAACCCGTGGGTGTCGTAGAAAGCGATAGAGGGATATTGACCTGAGGATGGGCAGCAGCGTCCTTCTGAGTACCATAACACCTACTGCGATCGCCAACATGCGCCCCCTTGGGGGAGACCTATGCCCAGCAGTGGCCATACCTATCACAATTTGTGGAGTATTTTTAATGCACTGGCATCTTATTTATACCATATTTTACATATTAAATGCTGTTCTCGAACAAGATAATATTAGGCTCGATATTATGATCTTACAATACCTTACCCATTATGCTCAAACTTTATCAATTTAAATCGAAACTAATGTCTACTTACGTTGATTTACATTTCCCACAAGCATTGTTAAAATCCGCAAGATTTAATATGTTTGTAATTAATCCTTGTTGAGTTGGAAGCCTTCTTCAAAACATGGATTTTGTAATATTGTTAGACATCAAGCTATACTTCAGTCAAGGGTCATCAAGAGTCCCTCTGACGCTCCATCTCGTTAAACAAGATCTATTTCATTCAAAACAATGCTTGTTAATAACAGAGAGAGGAAATATATGGAAATTATAAGAGCTTCAAAGCGTTTAACTATAATTAAACGCTTGATTTCTTGAAAGTTAAATAAACCAAGAGAAGTATTCATTCAAACTAAATCATTAACGTTTGACCTTCGCTTAGATTTCAAATTGTAAGACTGACAATAGCCACGGGATTTCTAAAAACAGATTACGAATGAAAAAAAGACTATTATTTATTTTAAACTTTATATTATAAGATTTAAATTATATTTAGATCGTTGGATTATTTATAAAGTAGGTAAGTAAATGTCAATCTGCCGCCTACGCTTTGACTCCAGTCCATTAAAAAAGAATTATTTGTTTTCGCATACTATCAATCAATCATATAAGATTAAATCAGCACATCAACAGATCAATTCCCACAGGAGTCTAAGCAGGGGTAATTCAACTACATTTAAATATCAGCCATTAATTTTGTTTCATGTATGTATTTTGCGTTCAAAATGCGACACTTCGAACCAATTCATTTTAGTTAAGCCCCATATATACACATAATATAGTGATGGCAATTTTCGAACAGCAATAAATTTTGCTTTCCTACGTATAGTATTTGGTATATAAAATTTAGAGAGAAGTTGGTATACAGAGTGGTACGCCCGCGTGTGTTAATTAACTCTATTCAAGCGTCCATTTCTTTTTTAAAATACGAAACAGAAACAGGCCGCTAACAAAGCAATTATTTTCTTTGCAAAATTAATTATTTCCCTTGTATTGGTGTTCTGTTCTCTCGCTTTAATTACCGAAGTGGGTGCTACGTGTTGCGACTTGCGACTAATTGACCGTAACGCGCACTAAAGTATCCCGCCGTGCCACAGGAGGAAAATTATCCAGAAGCCCAATGGGAACTAATCATGCTATTGGGAAAAATAATTACTCTCATAACGTATAGGCGAGTATTGGACCGGTAAATTGAATAACATTTCTATATGATGCTAGTGTTAATAGTATTTTATATACACACGGCTGAGCATATACTTTAAAGGAAAATACGTAACTTTTTCTTGTCCATTTTTTTCATTAGGTAAGGTACGTTTTTTTTTTGCTGTCTTTACTTAGTTGGTAGAATTCCAATTATTGTATGTATTATGAAATTAAATTAAGAATTCCAATGCTAAGGCATCCCCCATAAATAATAATACCAGCATATAATTGTTCCACTTCAGGTCGAATGCCTTTTAATACAGAGAAGGCACGAACATTTTTCACCACGCTTTCTCAAGGTGAATTGACAATTTCAGACTTACATTAATTACTAGCTGACCCGAGAGACGTTGTCCTGTCTATCGATTTTTAAATTTTCTTACCGTTTTAACCTTCTCTGGACTTACAAATATTTCAAGACGAAAATCAGCGAAATCAATCCAGCCGTTCTCGAGTGTTAGCATTTCTTAATGTTAATATATCATTACAATGTTATTAATAATTGTTTTGGATAATGTTATATTTTATATTGAAATTCATGTGTTTAAAAGGACATTATGTTGTCGGGCTCTCATGTCAGTTGCTAATTTGACTATTAACTATTACACTAGATGGCACCACTGAAATAAAAATGGAGGGAACGATATTGAATACGAGAGCTCGAAAACAGAAACAGTCAGTCGTACTTCGACATTCAAAACGATAACTTGTTAACAAGTGCTGTGTTTAACGTACTCTGTATTTCGAATAATTATTATTAAATTAATAAATCCTGAACATTAACTTGTCTACATTATTTCGGAGAACCGTCAAAAGCTCAGAAGGTGGGATTCACTGAGTTGAAGATATAAACTCAGTGCAGGACTTCGCCCAAATTAAGGTTGTACATAATTTTACTGATTAATTGCCCTGTCGTAATTGTATTCCAAAAAAAAAAGCAGTGCAGATTGACCGTTGCGTATTTTATTTTACCGCTCGTTACACTTTTCCTAAGAATAATAAGTTTAATGTCTGCTGAGTAGTTTTTTTTTTATAAAGTGTAGTGAGTTCTAAACTGTTTAATTAGAGACATATTGAGAAAATTAATAAAAAAATATCCAGTGCTTGCTACGCATTGTCAGTCCTGGCAGAAACTACAAATCGAAGTGTCACGAGAAACGCTTATTTCGGAAATGTGTACCCACTGTTAACTTATGGTATCATATATTGGGGTAACTCGACAAACGTACAATCCACATTCATTCTCCAGAAAAAATGTCTTAAGACAATATATAACATGTATAGAACTGAATCATTAAGAGATGTCTTTAGATCGGAGGGTTTCCTGACACTGACTGGTATTTATATTCTCGAATTATGTTTATTTGTTAAAAACAATATGCAATATTTTAATTTAAAATCAAATTCAAAAAGAAACATTCGAAAGCAGTATAAATACTTATGACATAAATTTACCAGTTATTAATAATATGATGTATTATAAAAGTACTTATGTTACTGCTATACGTGTGTACAATCAGTTACCGCAAGCAATTAAACAATTAAATGGAAATATGTTCAAAAATAAATTGAAAAAAATGTTAATCGAAAATGTATATTATAATCTGCATGAATTTTTTGATAATAAATAATATTTATTAACTTTCTAATTTATAAAAATACTTTTGCATATCCGACTTGGGTAGACTGTTGAAACTAATAATGTAATGTTTATTCTATTAATAAGAACTTAATGTACACAGTTATGCAATAAATATATCTTTATCTTTATCTTTATCTAGAGTTGTTGTAAAGCATTCAGTTGTTCTTACTTAAGTTGAACAATTAAATACATATATTTTTAGAAGACGGCTTATTAACTATCATTGTAGTTCGAATGGTATTTACTTTTTAAATAAATGTTACTCAATACATAAAATATTAATGTATACATTGTTGGTGAACCAAATAAATATAAATTTACCCACCAACATTATGATAATTATTCCTTTTTTTAATAAGTATCAAATTGAGTTTAGATGTAAGTAGGTAATTGACTGTTGCTTGACCTTCATTGCTCAACTGAGTATTTATTCTACATAATTACCTAGTTGTAAACCGATACAACTTGCATTTTAATTATAAATATGCATAGAAAGCGATAATAGGTACAGATTAGTGTACACTTTGTGTGTACCGACGTTTCATCACCTTAGAAGAGTCGTAGTATTATTTCATTATTAGATGCACAGTAACCCACGCAAGTCCGCAACCAACATAACTTCAAATTATTTCTTACGTGACCTTTAATAGAATTGAGACCTACTCCAAACATGCTCACTTTGCCAATTACATTTCCTACGTTATATTTGTTTTAGTCTTGTTGTTAAAATTAAATAATAATTACTGGTTATGTGACCAAAGTACATAGCTATGTAATATAATATACAAAACACACCTACATCGTCGGCACCGACATATCTATTTCGTCAGATTTACTTTTTCTTGTATTTTAATGTTTTTCAGTGTCAATATGGGAAATGAAAAACAATTTCGAAAACGTAGTAGGGATAATTATGGTACGTCTGAAGATGAATCGTAACGCAGTCGCAGTCATGGTCGAGACCGTAAAGGAAGTTCACGACATCGCAGCGAACAGTCCAAACATCACAGGAAATTGCGTTGTGGTCGTGAATCAAGGAGCAAATCGAGAAGAACGTCTTCACGGACTCGAGTGAGAGAACTTAGAGTATTCCACGTTCACCGCCTGTATCACCAGGGAATCCATCCCAGACAGTTGATGTGCTCAACATAATCCCGACAGTAAATTAAGTGTAAAATGTTATAACTGTGGTGAAGATGGACACTCATATTATAGATGTAAGCAACCAATCAAAAGATGTGATACTTGCCACAGGGTAGGTCATCTTTCAAACGATTGTAATAATATAATGGAACGTATATATAATAAAACGGTTTTACGCATATCCCAATAGACACACACACACATACTACAACACACACACACACATACCACACACATACCACACACACACACACACACACATCTACACATACTTAAGTCGGCCACGGCTAACGGCAAGTCTTTGGATTTGTTTCGTTTTATTGACTATGGTAGTCATCGCCACACCGTTGCTAGCCTATCGGTCTGTTATCGGGTACATTTCGGAGAGTGTGCTTTGGAATTGCACAATTTAATTCCCCCATCCCCATTCCATCATCGGACGAGCACAGATACGGCGAAGCGTCACCGCTATATGGTTGAAGTTCCACGGTCTCGAACCAAGCGCTTTCGACTCCACATTTATTGTGCGAACTGCCGGACTGTGGAATTCGCTGCCCGCCTCTCTGTTCCCTGATAAGAATAATCTGGGTATCTTCAAGGCACAAGTGAACCGGTTCATCCTAGGCAAGCGTGTTCCAACTTTGGCCGCATTATCACTTAAGATCGGGTGAATTGCGGTAGCCTATTTGATAATAAAAAAAAAATGATAATCGAGTCGATAGCTAGACCCTTTTTAGACTCGTGGTCAACAAATAACTTACTGTTTCTTAGAGAATTCGGCGACTGATTTGTAACCTACCTCAGTAACAATATCATCAGCATTGGTAGTTCCCGATAATCTTTTGCAAGTACCACTTCCCTTCACAACAAGATCATGTCGCAGTTATAAGAACTAAAGACTATTTAAAGTTTATTAGTAACCCTTCAAATGAAACTACATGTTGCTGAACCTACAATTGTAAAAGGTTTCAAAGAGATATCTGTCTTGTCTGTACCGCGAATTGATGACCAGTTGAACAGATTGGCAAGTTTAAGGCGACGATATACGACTTTTACAGATTTTAAACTGACAATCACGTCAAAATGTGCAGTGTAAATGATTTGAAAAAAATATATGTTAAACTAGAACATTCTCTTAATCACTTAGTAAGTGAATATTTTTAATTATATTCATATCATATAGTTTAATTAATACGTGAAGTTGCGTCTAACGCGGACAAAACATTGACAATCACACAAAATCTACCAGGTATAATTAAACGAAACTTACACCATCTTACAGACAATTTTACTATCTATCTTT
Source organism: Charanyca ferruginea (assembly GCA_947361185.1). Lineage (NCBI taxonomy): Eukaryota > Metazoa > Arthropoda > Insecta > Lepidoptera > Noctuidae > Charanyca > Charanyca ferruginea. The sequence goes on from OX376056.1 coordinate 34,847,342, forward strand.
TAGTATACGCCTTTTTTTAATTTTGAAAGAATACTACTTTTATTTAATTTTTTCGACTAAATTTTGAAAGTTTTGGACGCAGATTGCGTCCGTTCTGCATCAGTTTTGCGTCCAAAATTCTCAAAGTTTAGTCGAAAAAATTAAATAAAAGTAGTATTCTTTCTAAATTAAAAAAAAGGCGTATACTAAAAGATAGATAATAAAATTGTCTGTAAGATGGTGTAAGTTTCGTTTAATTATACCTGGTAGATTTTGTGTGATTGTCAATGTTTTGTCCGCGTCAGACACAACTTCACGTATTAATTAAACTATATAATATGAATATAATTAAAAATATTCACTTACTAAGTGATTAAGAGAATGTTCTAGTTTAACATATATTTTTTTCAAATCATTTACACTGCACATTTTGACGTGATTGTCAGTTTAAAATCTGTAAAAGTCGTATATCGTCGCCTTAAGTATTATACTTCTTTGGATGTTACATCAATTTAAAGTATTAGTCAAACGCCCAATTCTTTCTCTTTACAACCCAACATTCGATACACAACTACATACAGATGCGTCAAAATACGGATAGCAGGTATATTCATGCAAATGCCGAATAAAGATTCCCTTTACAATGCCGTTGCTTATTACAGCAGGCAGACATCTTCCCAAGAGACCCGTTTACTTCCTGTGACCTAGAGACTTTAGCAGTTGCAGCATTGCTCCAACGGTTTAAAACTTTAGAGTATAATTATTAGGAGTTTCGTTTACCATAGTTACGGATTGTAATTCTCTTGCTACTTTAGAGCTAACTTGAAAAAAAAATAAAAATTGGGTATTTGTTGCCTAGAGTCGCTCGATGGTGGAGTACAGTCAACAGCAAAAGTAGATGATCAAAATCAGAAATTCAATACTAATGAACGGAGTTCGCGTCAGAACTGTGTGGTGTCGAAGTGATTCAAAAGTATGTGTGTGACAATCACATACTTTTAATAAATAAACTAGTAATAAATTATATAAATTAGTGTTAGTAAATTAGTATTGAATTTCTGATTTTGTTCATCTACTTTTGCTGTTGACTGTACGATGCATGAGTACCTATGACTTTAAAAATATTTATAAGTCAGGCTCATTCATGTCCCACGTCGAGTCGTAATCCAATAGGCGTTTCAAATGAGTTAAAAGTAATGAACATTGATGCCAAATGGATAGCGACGGCTCATCAAAACGATCCCGAGTTTCAGCGCATAGTTGAAATTCTGAATGATCAGGAATATGATGAGGTAACCAAAAAAAAAAAAAGAATCATAATAAATGCGTTAAATTACACCCCAAATAAAAGTCAACCGTCCATTCCATACTTTGTATATCGACCATTTAGGCCCATTTGTGCGTGGCAAGAAGAGAAACTGTTATTTGCTTTTAATTATTGCTGCGTTTACGAAGTAGAATATTGGTTCCTGTTAAGAGTACTAAGGCCGTTCATTCTTTTCAAGCAATGAAAACGTATTTTCACACTTTTAGTGTACCGCGATTAATTTCATATAGAGGATACGCGTATATCACGAAACGGTAATATGGCCTTTAAAAGCTCTCTGTTGACAAAATTCTGATTTGATAGTGCCGCAATTAACGAAAACACATCTATTGATTGGGCTGCCAAATTTACATATAAAATAAAAGAAATCCGCAATTACAAGCGCTCATAATATTACAAAAAAAAGTATTTATCTAATTATTATGATTTCCTATATACTAGTTCATCTATAACTTGTGGTTAATTTAATGCGCAAAGTTACCTATGTAAAGTAATTGAATAAATTATGAATTATACTGTAATTCAACAATAATAAATATACAATTTAATGCAAGATTATTATGTACAGATTTATTTAAAGTATATAAATGTAATCCTAATGTACGATAATTATTTTAACTTTCATTACTGAGAACATGCAGGGGTCTCAGTAATGAACTAATAATAATAATGTAAATGAAACATAATTGTTGTTATCTTAAGTTGTTATGGATATGCAGAGGCCATAATGACAAACTTAACAGATATTGGTGGTTGAGGACATGCAGGGACCTCGACACTAAACTGTTATATGTATGCATTATTATTATTACTAGTGGTTGAAGACATGAAGGGGCTTCGACACTAATTTATTTTATGTATTATTATTATTTATTACTAGTGGTTGAAGACATGAAGGGGCTTCGACACTAATTAATTTTTAAGTATTATTTTTATTTTTATTTTATTTTCCTTTATTGGCCAGCCAACAATTGTTTACACTGTAAATAGTTACATTAAAATTTACCATTACATAGGGATAGTGTAACAATTTCTTACAGGTTAGCACCGCATGCCCCATAAACATAAAGATGTGCCACAAATTGACACAATTATAACATTAATAATAACTAAAATTAACAGTTTATGTGAATGAATATAAAGCTAATATAACCAGTAAAAGTAAGATTAAATACAGACATAACAAAATGTAAAAAAAAAGGAATAAAAAAATAGATTACACATTGTTAGAAGTTATCCTATGAAACTTGGCATATGAGTCAAAATGCACGTCAACAAGATCGTTATTAAATAAATTATTGTTATTATTACTAGTGGCTGAAGACATGAAGGGGCTTCGACACTAATTATTTTTTAAGTATTATTATTATTATTACTAGTGGTTGAAGACATGAAGGGGCTTCAACACTAATTAATTTTATGTATCATTATTATTTATTAATAGTGGCTGAAGACATGAAGGGGCTTCGACACTAATTTGTTTTATGTATTATTATTATTACTAGTGGTAGATGAAGGGCCTTCGTTGTTATGTTTGTACTTAGTAATATTCATATAATAGTTAAGAATTAATTAAGATCAAGTTATACTATTTAAGTATTTTAATTCAATAATGTAATAAAGCATTTATAAGTAATGTAATTGTTGTGACTTTTTTGGAGAAAGATTTGTGTATAATTTAATTGTTTAACATAGATAGATAAAATGTAGATGTAAATGTTGAGGTATATAATTATGTTTTATTTACTGCTTTTCATTTAGCTATCTTTTCGTGAGACGCGAAATCTATCAGGAAAGGCCGACTGTTAGCATTTCTTAATGTTAATATATAATTACAATGTTATTAATAATTGTTTTGGATAATATTATATTTTATATTGAAATTCATGTTTAAAAGGACATTATGTTGTCGGGCTCTCATGTCAGTTGCTAATTTGACTATTAACTATTACACTAGATGGCACCACTGAAATAAAAATGGAGGGAACGATATTGAATACGAGAGCTCGAAAACAGAAACAGTCAGTCGTACTTCGACATTCAAAACGATAACTTGTTAACAAGTGCTGTGTTTAACGTACTCTGTATTTCGAATAATTATTATTAAATTAATAAATCCTGAACATTAACTTGTCTACATTATTTCGGAGAACCGTCAAAAGCTCAGAAGGTGGGATTCACTGAGTTGAAGATATAAACTCAGTGCAGGACTTCGCCCAAATTAAGGTTGTACATAATTTTACTGATTAATTGCCCTGTCGTAATTGTATTCCAAAAAAAAAAGCAGTGCAGATTGACCGTTGCGTATTTTATTTTACCGCTCGTTACACTTTTCCTAAGAATAATAAGTTTAATGTCTGCTGAGTAGTTTTTTTTTTATAAAGTGTAGTGAGTTCTAAACTGTTTAATTAGAGACATATTGAGAAAATTAATAAAAAAATATCCAGTGCTTGCTACGCATTGTCAGTCCTGGCAGAAACTACAAATCGAAGTGTCACGAGAAACGCTTATTTCGGAAATGTGTACCCACTGTTAACTTATGGTATCATATATTGGGGTAACTCGACAAACGTACAATCCACATTCATTCTCCAGAAAAAATGTCTTAAGACAATATATAACATGTATAAAACTGAATCATTAAGAGATGTCTTTAGATCGGAGGGTTTCCTGACACTGACTGGTATTTATATTCTCGAATTATGTTTATTTGTTAAAAACAATATGCAATATTTTAATTTAAAATCAAATTCAAAAAGAAACATTCGAAAGCAGTATAAATATGACATAAATTTACCAGTTATTAATAATATGATGTATTATAAAAGTACTTATGTTACTGCTATACGTGTGTACCATCAGTTACCGCATGCAATTAAACAATTAAATGGAAATATGTTTAAAAATAAATTGAAAAAAATGTTAATCGAAAATGTATATTATAATCTGCATGAATTTTTTGATAATAAATAATATTTATTAACTTTCTAATTTATAAAAATACTTTTGCATATCCGACTTGGGTAGACTGTTGAAACTAATAATGTAATGTTTATTCTATTAATAAGAACTTAATGTACACACAGTTATGCAATAAATATATCTTTATCTTTATCTTTATCTAGAGTTGTTGTAAAGCACTCAGTTGTTCTTACTTAAGTTGAACAATTAAATACATATATTTTTAGAAGACTGCTTGTTAACTATCATTGTAGTTCGAATGGTATTTACTTTTTAAATAAATGTTACTCAATACATAAACACATAAATACATTATTTCGGAGAACCGTCAAAACGAGTTTTAGCGAGACTAACGATCAACGATTCATTATATAGAATAGATAGAAGATAAGTCCAGGTTTCCAATGTTTTCCCTCCTAATAATAATAAATAAATAGTGAATTCTCAATCTTACCCGACTGCGCCAGAAGAAGGGTTATTGTCATGTCTTTTCTAACACTACTTAGAAGAGGTATCTTTTTAGATGTTGGACCTGACAAGCTACATACGATACGATATTCACTACCCACATAAATGAATTTTAGTAAATTGTTAGTGTCACCAGTATAAAATTGAATGTTTGCGTTATTACGATATTTTAAGGAAACATTTACAATCCTTTATGAACATAGAAGATTGCTGCATCCCTTTTCTATAACGTCATTAATTCTAACTTTGCATAAGTCACATTTTAAATGAAGCGCAAGTAATGAACATCTCAAAACTCAAACTCAAAATCATTTATTTCAAATAAACCATTTACAGGTACTTTTGAATTGTCAGAGTCAGTCAGTCAGAAAGTTGAAGCTAGTTGCTCGTTCCAAACAGTAGGTTTCTATGGAGAAGAACGAGCAAGAAACTCCATGAACAACACTCTTTTAAAATCAATAATATGTTACAAATTTCGGTTACATCATTCATATTGAATCTAGGGTACAATGTGAGAACAATGTAACAAGTCGTGTACGTTAAAAGAGGTTTAGATAAAAATATGTATAATCATAATAAACAATTCAAAATAAAATTAGAATAACCGAGGCAGCTAAGAGATGACCAGTCCCAACTAACGGCGCCCGTTCACGAACATGACGCACGGATCGGCATCATTTGACTCAACCATTTTGAAGGGAACCGAATGATCCAACACACGCGCCACCGTCAGCGAGACATTCCAGTGAGCATGACATACTCCCAACCGCCAGGGCACATTCAAGTCAATGAAAGACATACCTCGTAAATGGTAACTTTAAATAACATAGTGCTCACATGTATGTGCTACGAAAAATTATATAATACTAACACATTGAGTTTATACAATGCAAAGATAATGTAGATCTATATCTTCAGCAGCTCCAAAAATAATTAAAAATGCTAATCAATGAACCTATGAACCCTTATGGCTGTGGAGCTAGACCAGCATCCAGCCAAGCACTTTTATCAGTGATGTATTCACCCAATGAATAATATGCTCGGCTGCATAGTGTGCGTTTTATATAAGACTTAAATTTTGTCTTATTTAGTTGAACAATGTGGGGAGGTATTTTATTGTAACATTTTAAACAGTACCCATGAAAGAAGTATCTACTTTAGCCAGTCTGAAACTCGGTTGAACTAGTTGGTCCCTATTTCTAGTGTTATAATTATGTCTTTCACCCCTTTTACTAAAAAGATGCAGATTTTTTCTAGCGTACATTATGTTTTCATAGATGTATTGACAAGGTACCGTCATTATGTTAATTTCCTTAAACAGTTCCCTTAGAGAATCGCGCATACGGAGATTGTAAATGGCTCTGATGGCTCTTTTCTGCAGAATAAAAATAGACTCGATGTCTGCAGCTCGTCCCCACAGTAAAATACCGTAAGACATTATACTATGAAAATAACTAAAGTAGACCAGTCTCGCGGTATCCACGTCAGTAAATTGCCGGATTTTTCTGACAGCATATGCTGCCGAGCTTAGCCGTCCAGCGAGAGATGTTAAATGAGGACCCCATTGTAGCCTTGAGTCGAGCGTGATCCCCAGGAAAACAGTTTTATCAACGAATTCCAGCTTCTCATTATTCAATACTATGTCACAGTCATTACTTTTGACATTTGGTAAAGAAAATCTGATGCACTTCGTTTTTTTTTCATTCAATACAAAATTATTCGCCGTGAACCAATTTTGGACTTGCAGTAAGGCGCTATTTACGTGGTCTAGGTTCTGGGCTCGTCTGTCTATCTTAAATATTAAAGAAGTGTCATCAGCAAATAACACCATTTGTGGTTGGTTTTTCAAAAGATGAAGAAGATCATTAATATACACTAAAAAGAGGAAAGGACCCAAAATTGAGCCTTGTGGAACCCCTAAACCATGTGAATTCACCCCATTTATTTGGACTTGCTGCTGCCTATTAATCAAATAAGATTTTACTAAACTAAGCGCAAGTCTACCTAGTCCGTAATGCTCAAGTTTCAAAAGTAGTGTGTCATGATTTACGCAATCAAATGCCTTGGAGAGGTCACAAAAAATTCCTATGGCATCTTGCGCCTCTTCCCACGCAGTAAATATGTGTTTTAATAAAGTGACACCAGCGTCAGTCGTACAACGTCCTTTGGTGAAACCATACTGTTGATCGTGTAAAATGCCATTAGTGTTAAAATGATTAAGCATCTGATTAAGCATAATCCTTTCAAAAACCTTGCTGAAAACCGGCAGCACGGACACGGGTCTATAATTATTAGTGTCTTTACTGTCACTGGATTTGAAAAGAGGTATAACCTTACTAAACTTCATTAGATCCGGGAAAACTCCTTGGTCTATGTTTTATAATTAAAGATTGAAAAGGATTTATTAAACTTAACTTTATTCAATCACAATCTCTTCTCATAATGCCATAGACTTTTATAGATGACATACCATAGCTAATAGGTACCATAGATAAACATTACTATTTTAGAACACCTCCCCCTTAATTAAGTATAGTTCTTACTTCTTGTAAACATTTAACAAATCACACTAAACAATAGTTTTAACATTGGTTGGCATTAGTCATTACAAATCTAAAAACTGCCTAGGTTTAATAATCCTTCCCGATCTAGTCTGAGGCAAACTTGAATTATTATTAATTGCTACCTCAGGTAAAACACTTTGTGAACAGCTAGGTGAACTTAAATGACAATCATTATCTCTTATATCTATAAACATATCTCTAGAACCATGGCTTACATTAGTTTGAGACTTTTTCATGTGATAAGTATTTCTTCTTAGTGGTCTAGAATTACCACTTACTATGTATGATCTAGGTTCTTTAGCTTTATTTAATACTGTTCCCTTTTTCCAAGTATTTTCCTTATCAGTTTTATACACTATTTGTTCTCCTATCTCAAAGCTTTGTTCCTTTCTTCTAGCTTTTCTATCATGAAAGTTTTTAGTTACAGACTTTCTCATATTCATTAATATATCAACATTTTTCTCTATCTTTGGTTCTAGAGATAAACTGCTAGTAGGCAAGTTAGTTCTTAGGCGTCTACTATGTAAAATTTGTGATGGTGAGATCTGTAAGCCAGCTAGAGGCGTATTATTATAATGTAAAATAGAATCTCTATAATCAACATTCTCTTCGTAAGATTTCTTTAACAAAGTCTTAGCAATATGTACAGCCTTCTCTGCTAACCCATTACTTCTATGATAATGTGGACTACTAGTGACAACTTGTATATCTTTAGACTTGTAGTACTGTTTACACTCATAAGACAAAAACGGATTATTATCAGCAACTATAGTCTCTGGGTAACCAAATCTAGTAAAAACTTCCTGCAATGCATTAATTATGGATTTAGAACTCTTATCTAACAGCGGAATTATTTCAAGCCAATGTGATAGGTAATCAACAATCACTAAATATGGTTTACTAGCAAACTCTAATATATCTGTCCCAACTTTACTAAATCTCTGCTTAGGTATCCTATGGCATAACATAGGCTCATAATAATTCTTAGGTCTAAATTTTTCACATGTTCTACACTTGACAATAACATTTTTAATATTCTCAGCCATACCTGTCCAATAAAATAGCTGTCTAGCTCTATTAATACTTTTATTTATCCCAGGGTGTCCTTGGTGAATCAAATTTAGAACGTAAGATCTCAAAGACTCTGGTACAATGATTTTAGAACCAACAAACACTAATCCTGCCTCGACATAAATATCATCTTTAAGTTTATAATATGGTTTACATTCCGTGGAAACCTTAGATTCATCAGGCCATCCACTAAAGTAATACTTAGTAATCTCTGTCAAAATTCTGTCTTTACTAGTTGCTAGTCTAAATTGATTTTTTCTTTCTGAACTCATAGGTAAATGTACTGAAACTGAATGTACCATTTCCAACATCTCAGCATCTTTCTCAATTAATTTTCTACTATTCCTTGACAGCATATCAGCAAAATGTATCAGCTTCCCAGGAACATACACCAGATTTAAACTGTATTTTAATAATTTTAACCTTAAACGTCTTAATCTAGGTGACCCAATCTTACTAATCTGTTTTGACATAATTGGTAACAAAGGCTTATGGTCAGTTTGGACACTTACAGAATTACAACCATATACATACTTATGAAATTTTTGTGTACCATAGTAAATGGCTAATAGCTCTTTCTCAGTTTGACTATAATTAATTTCAGCAATATTCATAGTCCTAGAAACACAGGCAACTAATCTTAAAATATTTTTATCATCTTTTTGAAACATACAGCACCCAACACCATTTTTTGAAGCATCACACTGCAAAATTATTTCTTTCTCAGTACAAAATGGGCTCAAAGCTGGTGCCTGAGAAATTTTACACTTTAAATCACTCAACATTTTCTCATGGTGTGGCAACCACTGAAATTCAACATCTTTTTTCAAAAGTTTACATAAGGGTGACATTAATTCTGCCATCTCAGGTACATATCTCCTAACATAATTAAAGGAACCAATTAATCTTTGTAATTCTTCTTTAGAACTAGGTGACTTTAACTGTAATAAAGACTCTACTCTATCACCATCAACTCGCATACCTTCTTTACTGAATATTTGACCAATATACTTAACTTCTCTTTGCTTGTACTGTAATTTATCTTTGTAAAAACTGCTCCTATTTCTTTTGCTCTTTTTAACAACTCCTCGACAGATTTATCATGTTCAAACTCATTTTTCCCCATGACTACAATATCATCGAACCAACATAACACATTAGGTATAGAACCAAAGTAAAATTCCATCTGATCTTGGAAAACTTCAGGTGCATTAGTTACACCATAAGGAAGAACCAAATATCTATACACTCCAAATGGTGTAGCAAAACAACATTTCCATGAAGCCTCTTCTGTAAGTGGGCAATGATGGAATCCTTCTGACAAATCAAAAACCGAAAATACTTCCATATCTCTTAACCTAGAAGCCACTTCATCAATCGTAGACATATGTTTTGGTTTTCTTATAACATACCTATTTAGATCTGTTGGGTCTAAACATAACCTCAACTTCTTATTTGGTTTTTCAATAATTACAATTCTATTAATACAAGCTTCAGAATCAATTTCCTCAACTTTCTTTATAGCACCTCGCTTAATTAATCTGTCTAACTCACTCTTCAAGGGTTCAGTCAAAGCTAAGGGAACCTTAACAGGTGGATTACAGATAGGTTCATGAGGAATTGTAGGAATGTTACATTTATTGGGAAAACTACCATGACCATTAAACACTTCAAAATTTTCAGATACAAACTTAGACTTCTTTTCATTAAAATTACTTACTACTGACACTTTTTGTACCCTTTTTAACAAATTCAATTTAATACAACCGGGTAATCCTAACAACATATTTTGACTTTCAACAAGCATAAAATTTTCACAACATTCAATATTTTTATACTTACATCTTAAATTAACCATACCTAATGGTTTAGTTTTAGTCCCTTGGAATCCTTCTAACTCAGTTTGTACTGGAGTTATCTGCAATTTAGTATTAAGACTTTTAAAAACTTTCCATGGCATAACGCTAACATCTGCACCAGTATCAAGACGACACTTCACATTAGAATTTTCAATTATTATATTCTCGGTCCATTGACCGTTATTGACTATTCCACAGAATAATGACTCTGGCGAATCTCTGTCATGCTCCTGGTTAGTATGCACTCTTCTGACTCTGCATGACACTGCAAAATGGTTTAAAGTTCCACATTTACTACACTTTTTCCCATATGCTGGACATTGTCTTGGACCATGTGTTGTTTGACATCGATTGCAATTAAACTTCTTTTCTTCTTTATGACTTGCATTTTTATTCTGACTCTTTGTTTTTACTCTGTCGATTTCATAACTATTGACTGGATTCATTATTTTCACCTGTTCTTTACTTAGCTCTGCACTTCTGCATAAGTCTGCGGCCTTGTTCAACGTCAAACTTTCTTGTCTGAGTAAATGTTCTTGCAATGTTTTGTCAGAGATGCCATGTATTATTTTGTCTCTTAAAAGTTGGTCCTCAATGGTTTCCGAAGTGCTTTTGTAATTACAAGTACTGATTAATCTTTTACAATCAGTTAAAAATTTATCAAACTTTTCGTCCTGCTGCTGTTTCCTCTCATTAAACTTGAAACGTTCAAAACCTTCGTTTACCCTAGGTCGAACATATTTGCTAATCGCGTCTATTAAACTTTCATACTTTACCGTTTTCTCACTAGACACTGGAAGAGTTGCAAGAATTCTGGCGGACTCCAATCCCATCATGTTTCTCATTAGTGCAACTTTAACATGGTCTGCGGCTTCTTCTTGCCCAATTCCAATAAGATAATCATCAAAACATTGTTTCCATAATGGCCACTCGTCACCGGCATTACTCGCCCGCATGTCGAAATTTGGCAAAACTTTTACACAGTTATTCTCCATAATAAATTACTGCTAAACTTCAATAATCGTGAAGAATAAATTACTTTCAATACTTTTTTACGACTGCGCCATGTTTTATAATTAAAGATTGAAAAGGATTTATTAAACTTAACTTTATTCAATCACAATCTCTTCTCATAATGCCATAGACTTTTATAGATTAGAGCTGTGTCAATCATGAACGATTCGATCATTTGACCCGGGTCGCGTAGAAGTATTGATGATTGCAATCGTTCGTTTTCAATGATCCGGTTCACCAATCGTCGATCCTAAGATTGTTAGAATTCATTTCCAATCATTTAATGATACGATTCAACCAATCGCTCACAATCGACAGATCCTTTTCAACTTATCTGGTTGCAGATTTGTAGAAAACCGACCAATAACGAGTGAGCGCGAATGAATGGGTTACAGACAAACGCAGAGCAAACGGTTGATTGTACTAAAGTAATTTGGTTCAATCAATCGTTTGATTTGTGTGGTTCACTGATTCAGTATTGAACCAATGATCGAACGATTGAAATGACCCGGGTCGTGGCACGAACCAATACTTGAATGATCGAATCACTGAAAATGAACGATTGACGCAGCTCTATTATAGATGACATAACATAGCTAATAGGTACCATAGATAAACATTACTATTTTAGAACAGTCTACGCACATATTAAATATTAAAGCCAAATAAGGCGCTATTGTCTCAATTATAGACGTATAAACTTTAATAGACATACCCCACAGATCCTCAGTAAATTTTATCTTAATTTGCCGAAAAGCTTTTAAAACTGTCACGGGGTTAATGTTTAAATTGAAATTCCACCGGGCAACCTGGTACGTTCGCTTTTAAAAAGGCAATTGAAATGCCAGGTGAAGAATTTAAAGCTTCCGTGGTTTTAATTGGTATGTTGGTAAAGAAATTCACAAATTCATGCGCTACTTCTATGTTAAAGCTTGGGGACCACGTGGTGTCTCTAATGTATACTCAGTGTTACGAACTTTTTTCCTGCCAGTCTCGTTATTAATAACTTTCCAAACTGTCTTTATTTTATCGTCTGCCGATTTGATTTTGCTGCTAATGTATAGGGCCTTCGCTACCCTGCAAATATTTCTAAAAGTTTTAGAATAAGTAGCAACATACTTATTGAAAGTATCCGTGTCAATATAAGGCTTAAGGCCATAAAGCTCAAACAGTCTTTCCCTACTTTTTCTAATACCTCTAGTTGCCCAGTCACTAAATACAAACCTAGGGCTAATATGTTTTGTCTTTTTTTCAAAATTATTATCGAATTCAGACTGCACTACAAAAAAGAAATCATCATACAATTTATTTGCATCGTTATTATTATGGTCTAGAGTACTTAACTTATCATTTAGGGTAACATTGAATCTATTTAATTTACCAGTTGCTATTGGTCTAAATTTTATTTGCACTTTTGTTAAAGGCATTTTAAACATATAAGTTACCGTTTGACCGCTATGATCCGATGGCAGATAATTAACAATGGCTTTATCTAAATAATCACAATCACAAAAAATATTATCGATACAGGTAGCAGTCGTTGGAGTTACTCTAGTAGGTTCCATAAAAACGTTCGACAAATTAAATGATTTAAATAGGTTTAATAATCGACAACTATTTAAATTATCTTCTAAGATATTAATATTAAAATCACCACAAATAATTGCAGATTTGCTACAAGTTGCAAGTTTCGCTAGGACATCTTCCATTACCGACTCAAATAAAGAATAGTTTAGGAAAATTGGGGGTCTGTACACGCACACTATAATATGCTTATCCAGCTCGACACAGGATAGTTCAATGCAATGTTCAACCGATAGGCTAACAATGTCATTCCGTTGTTTATATTTCAAACAATTTTTTATTAAGATTAATGACCCTCCACGGGACATAGCGTTACGATTAAAACAACTGCCTACACTATAGTTTTCATAATTAATTAGCATCTGGTAATCTTTTAACCAATGTTCAGTAAAACAAACAATGTCAAACATGATTTTTTCTAATAATTCATCTTGGTCTACTGTGTATTCCAGTCTGTGGTGAGTAACAATTTTACTGAACAACAAGAGTCTGGCTAATGGAAATTAGTTTCCAGGGCTAATTGCCATGAATACGTTTAACATAAATCAACGGTGTTTTAAAAAACATGACGTGGGAGTAGGGAGAATTTTTCGGGGAAAAATACCTTTTTAATGGAAAATCTTTATCGCATGTACAATATTTGAATATGTAAATGTGTTTTTTTCTTACTTTTCATGAATTTACTGAGGTAATAAATTGCGTAGCTAATTAAAAGTTCTAACTTACTATTGATGTGAAAATTTCGATTTTGTATGTATACCTAAGCTAATATACGTTGAAAGACGTAAGCTGTCATGGTTATAGAGTACAGGCAATTCTGCGTATGAAAATGATGGCAATGTAAAGACAATCAGGCCAAAGTGTATAGTGTAACGGGACCTTCATACAAGCCGAAACCGGGCTCGCACTAATAAGCATAACATGAGCTAATCAATTTAACTGACCAACTTGCTAATTTTTTAAAATCGTAATAACACTATTCGGCTTGCCCTAACCTTGACCCCTAGGCACGCCACTAGTGTATACTGAATTTTCATTTTCTGAATCTAATCATTTAAATGTTGAAGTAGCATTTTTACACTTTTTAAATAAAATTAATGGTATCGTCACGTGCTTGTTTTTGGTCTTAAAAACAAACATGTGACAACGGGTCCCGTTGTCGTTCGTTTATTTAGGCTAGCGTTTATTTAGGTTACTACCTACATTTGTAGATAAGGATGGCAAAAGAAACCAGTCAAACAAGCATGCATCATGTAAGCAAGCATGCAACATGCAAGCGAGCATGCAACATGCAGCAGGCATGATTTCTGTCACGGCTCCGGCGTTGCGGGGGGGGCTCCGGCGGTCCCACGCGAGCTTATCGTCGCAGATGGTATTCACGCTCGCCACCGCAGCTTCGGCTTGCTGGCCGGCGAACGGCGGGCGTTAAAACCACCTGCTCCTCAGCTCGCGGGCCGCCTCGCCCCTCCGCGCCTACGCGGATTTAAATTACACTCTAGGTGTAGGGCAGACAAGACTACGTGGAGTCGGTTTCGCAGCGATTTGTTTCTGTCATTAACTTTTGTAGCACAACATATTCTCTTTTTAAGTTACGCAAAATTAATGTATTTGGTACTGATTATTATGAATAAAAAGAAATCTAAACAAAAAAGATATGACTTTGAATAATAGTGTAAAAGATGGTTATGTTGAGAAAATATAGGAAAACAAATACATAAAAGTATAATAGATGTTTATTGCTACTGACATTATGAAGTTGAACGCTTCGGATTATGAACATTAGAGACAGAGTAGTTAGGAATTGTGATTGTTAGGATGAAAAATGTTAGGAAGAACATTTTCGGATTTCCAATTATCGGAGTTAATAATTTTGGTGAACTTTGGCGCACCCCTTAATTTAACGTATTTTTATTTTAACTTTACATTCTACGATAATAATATCGCGGTTCACCCAAAAAGTTGAGTAAACTCTAAAAACATTTTCAGTCTAATTTGCGAGCAATAATGAGCGAATACATTGTTATTTTAGATTTAATGTGAAACAAAAATAGTAATAGTTATTTTTTACTGAAAAGTTTTTCGAGTTGAAACAATTTGTGCTTCTCATTACTCGGTTAGGTGCCCTAAAAATCAAAGATAATCTAAGGGAAAAATAACAGTGAAAAATTCAGGTACTAAAATATACGTACGTTATTATCGTCACTGAGATTTAAGTTTTGTTTTTTTTTTGTTTCACATCAAAAAGATAACTTCGTTTTAATATTTCCAAAGGCAGTACCCACACGTTCTTACAGTATATTTGTTATTTATAATACTAGGTCTTTACCATAAATATAGAGCGTAGTTTTAACTACAAGGTGTCTGTTTGAACGTTATTGAAGAAAGTTATAGAATTACATTTTGTAGAGAAGTATGACTTCGCGTTATTTTTTTAAGTTTCGTATATCAAAATAGTGGTAATTCTAAAAACTCTCTTTATTAACCTCCAACGTCCATTATGTGATGTTAAATATAAAATTAAATATAACAAACATGTAAATGCCTGTCCGTCCGTCACAACCTTAGAAATAAAAATATAATAATAAACAAAAATGTACAAGAGTTGATATATTGCGAAACAGAAAATTACTGAAAGTACAATATACAATTTTGTTTGTAACAAAATTCATAACAAATCTTTAAGTACATTGCCTTTTCTACCATTTTAAATTTTATTTTTCTGGCAACACTGGAGAGATTCTTAACTATTTACGTAAGCAAAAGGCGTATTACGAAAAACATTGCCAACTAAAATAAAACATACTTACTACTAGCTTCAGATCTACAGTTGTTCTCAACACATTAATAAATAAACTAATCATAAAACTTGTCTTATAATTAAATGAAACTAACGTAGCAATTTCAGCTATTCGAAGAAAATAATTCAAACCCACAGTCGCAGCAAACTTGCTTACAGTCGAACATCGGAATCCTCAGTGCCCTAACATTTGTTACAAAATAATCACAAATACCTACGCTTAGAAAATATTATACAAGCTTACATTTTGATCGTTTTATTCCCTTGGACGGGTGGTTTAACTAACAAAATAGTATTCAGCGAAAGCTTGCACTGCATTGTATCTCTTAAAATAAAAAAAATAGCAAGTGATAACGTAATATTCGCAAAATGCATGAAACCGATAGTAGTTCCGCGAGTTAGTTACCTACGCGTACGCCGCGTCGACGTCGGTGCCTACCTAACTACCTACACTCCGCCCGATCGACTTTAGGTTATTCACTCGCTCAGCTGATCATGTTCACGTAAACAAATTTAATGATTCCAAATTTTCCTTCATACTTTTACGAGCTTAGGACCGTCATAATTGCTTTGTGCCTAGGTTTCGAGACATACCTAATAAAATTAAAAAAATGTGCTAAAGCGGTACATGTAAAATAAGTCTTTACAGGCCTGCTAGTGATGGCGTATTTAACAATGTGGAATTATTTACAATGATTTTAAAAAGGAAAAAGTTCTAATTACACGATTTAAAAAAGTTCTGTTACATACCTAAATCACCTTTGATTTATTTAACTTTCAAGGACACTTCGCAATACATAATATTTGTTCATAAAAATGTGTAGGTAATCAAAATTATTTACAACGATTAAAAAAGAGTTCTGTTACAAACTAATAATTCATAAATTTTGTATCATCACTAAAGGGTAACACTTCACGATAGCGTAATAATTGTTCGCTGTACAGACGACGAGCCGCTTGCGCATCAAAACCCGCGATCGCGTAGAATTACACCATGGCAACTCCAGATTGGAGTACGCGTAATTATTACGAGACGCCATTACGTTCGCGCGATAAGGATATTTTTTAACGACGGCACACCGATGACGTCTTAGGAGAAACTGAATTGTTTACATGACGTGGTCCTGCGCTGCCCTTAGCGCGCGGGGTGCGCGGGGCGCGCGCTTTTTGCATTGCCAATCAAATGGGGTTTGGGGGCGGGGTTTAGTCTAGGATTGGCTAATTTTTTGTGAGTCCACGTTGACTGCGCTTACGCGTCATTGTTGTTAGTATCGAATGGTGCCTACTAATGGCCCGCATTATTTTTACACGCATGCGAGAATTAATTCGAGTTTAAAAAAAAAGTATATTATTTTTTAATTTTATCTTTACAAATCAATAGTGTTTCATGCACCGGATCGACCCTCCACGGGATTAAAACGATCAAAAAGTAACCGTGTATAAATAAAATAATTTTGTACTGTCATAAGTCCGTACACTTCGATATGGCGAATGATATCACATTTCTTCCTCAAAATTTTCGTATTCTACCAAAATGGTAGCAGTTATACCGGGGCAACACTTGTTTAGATTATAAACCTTAACTGTAAAACTATTGAGTCTATATTCACACGTACTGTCGCGGTGCTGGGCCATTCTTCCTAGAGTGTGGTAATGTATCATCGTTTTTGCCGGTGTTGTTATTGTGTAAAAATGACATTTCTACCCCTGCGTCGCCTCCCTAAGAAAGAAGTGAATATGAAAATATTTAGGTACCTAGTAAAAATAAACAGTTTTTTTACATGCAAAAAAATGTTTAAGAAATAATAATTAAGCTTAGTAGGAAGGAGAAGAATAACAGTAATTTATTCTTCTCCTTCTTCCTCCTACTAAGCCAAAGTCAAATTAAAAACAAAAATAGGTGACAAATATTTTTATCGTACACTGAAAGTAAAAAAAGCTAACAATATATCTACTTAATAAAGTATGAAAAAAAAGGTTACCTATCATAAGGTCGAAAAATATTTGACCGAATTTCATTTCACCTAAAACTTTTCAACTTTCCTCGTTTCGTATTTTTTTACTTAATCGAAGTCACGTCTGCCACTGTATCAGTTGACCTATTATCAATTCGCTTTGTTTCGTTGCGCCGTCGTTTCATTTGGTCAAAAAACTTTTTCTCGAAGTTACACTTAGCCGAAATAACATTTGTTGGAACATTCGTTATACATACCACTGTTTTAATTACCATATTTTACCAAACGCCTAGAAGTAAATATGTCTGATATTGAGTCAATGATGACCGGTACTCCACCAGCAAAAAAAAAAAATACGTCCTTAAAGAAACGAAAAATCAAAAACTTTTAAAATTAAAGACAATTTGAGTGAAATTAAATATTTGAAAGAGCTTTCAAAACTAATGTATTTATTACACTGGCGTTATAGAGAGCTAATTTCAGATTAGTTTCCTACTATTAATTTTGTTTCATTCATTATTTAAATGTAATGGCACTTAATAAAACAAGTGGTCCCAGTAAGAAGCTTGCAAACAAAGGTTCTTGCTTCAAGCATGCAGCATGCAAGCAGGCATGCAGCATACAAACAGGCATGCAGCATGCAAGTAGGCATGCAGCATGCAAACAAGCATACAGCATGCAAGCAAGCATGCAGCGTGCAAACAAGCATTAAACATGCAAGCAGGCATGTGTTAGAAACAATAGGAATTATTATTTACATTTATTTGTGCCAGGTCAAAGTTTACCATTAAGTTTACAAATTAAAAGATCATTTTAATAATACAATTTTAATTATATAATTCAGTTTATTTCTTACATTCCTTACATAATCTATAAAATACCCTATTGATAACATGTATATATACTACGTATATATAACAATAAAAACAGAGTGAACAAGTATACTTATCTATAAATTATCCAGCTTCTAGTACAGAGTGAGGTCTGTCCTCGACGATTGATACCCAACGAAATGTCCGTGCTCTTTTTTTTTTTTTTTTTTCGGATTCATCTCGCAGGTCAACCTAGGAGGTTGTCGGCTGCTTAACCGGACTTTCCTGTGGTGCCTTAAAAATTATTATTTTTAGGGCCTCCAGCCAGGGCAAAAAAGCTTACAAACTAAGCGACTACACGCTAAGGGCACCCCCTGTGGGGTACGAGCCTCGGCTTAGGGCGTCGCTGGGAGAGGACAGCATAGGGACAGGCTGGATCGCTGTCGCGACAACGTCTTTTATATCAAAATCCCCACTAGTTCAGTTACAAACGGATGAATTATTTAAATTAAGGTTTATCAAAAACAGCTAATAAAATCACAGTTTAACTTAAAAATTCATGAAATTGCCTAAAATCACAAAATAATTTTAAATTGATAATAATTGAGCATGTTTACAATAAAAATAAATTCATAACACTACTCTACTCACGAAACTATCTGTTCCAGTAAAAAATCACAGGCGTCAAATATAGATAACATTACCCAAAATATTAAGACACAAAAACACAATAAAATGCAACGTACCCCTATTGTGGAAAAATTGGAACAACATCAAAACACGAGTAAAGAGAGAAAGATATGTATTGTAAGTACGAATAACAAAAACAAAATACTTTCAATAGCGGAAAATACGTTCCTAAATGATTATAAAATTTGTCATTATTTATCACCTGGCTGTGGTACAGAGCAGCTCATTAAAAACATTGCTCTCAAGTTAAAAGGCTACACAATGGAGGATTACTGCCTAATTCTTATCGGTGAAGAAGACTTTCGTCAAACTAACAACTACGTCGAATTAATAATTAATCTACGTGAAACACTATCAAAAATTCAACACACAAATATTATAATATGTGCACCAACATTTAAACTTAATGACTATTCAATTATGTATAACGGCAGAATAGAAACCTTTAACAGTCTGTTATATCTCGATGCATGTACTCATCACTATGCGTATTTATTTGATTGTAACTACTATTTATCATATGACTATAAAATGTTTTGGAAGAGGAACGGACTTATCAACAACTACGGTATGACAAACATATTTATAAACCTAAGTTTAATGATTAAGGATTTAGATGTATGCAATAATATAAAACATGACGGAAAGAAGGACTCAATTGAAGCAAACAAGATGACTTCTATACAAGAGAATCAATACTACGACACGGTAAACGCCAGGGAAGTAAAGAAAGATAAGTTAACAGACTTTTTTCGCGGCTAATAATATTTGTGTTATGCATCAGAATATTGCCGGCTTACTGGGCAAATCCGACATTGTCACTGTATGCTTGGAAGATCTATCAGAAAAGGGTATCAATGTTGACATATTGTGTGTAACTGAACACTTTATTATGGCAGGATACGAATCTTATTTAACCATACCAAACTATCAACTAGCAGCGTCATACTGCAGGAAAGAAAGCAAGAGAGGTGGAGCTTGCATATTGGTTAAGACCGGACTCCATTTCATCGAATTAAAGATAGTTTCTAGCATATCAGAGCCCGGGGTATTTGAATGCTGTGCGATAGAACTGCCTGACTATAACACTGTCCTAGCATGTGTGTATAGAGTTCCCAAGTTTACTAACTTGAACGTATGTATGGATAAACTACAAACTCTCTTAAAACAGCTAACCAAGAAATGTCAATATAATATTGTAATTGCAGGGGACTTCAATATCGACATTTTAAAAAGGAACTTTCAAACAATTGAATTTGAGTGCCTGTTACTCAACTATAATTTAAAATTAGCTGTGAACCAACCTACACGCCTAAAAAGTAAAACCTGTATCGATAATATTGCTCATAACTTTCGCAAAACAGGTAAGGTCGAAGTCCTAGAACTTGCTCTATCAGACCACACAGCACAGGTCATGACGTTCCCAGTACAGAAAAAATGTAACATTAAATATTGGCAGGTAACACGACGAGACTACTGCGAAGAAAATATGACAACATTTAAAAATTGCTTAAAAAAAATATCATTCTCTGACATTTACGAAACCAATAACCCTAATGTAGCATATAAATCCTTTCTTGACATATTTTCATTATTTTATAAATTGTGTTTTCCAGAAAAGAATGTAAGAATTAATATTAAGAGAAAACCGAAATGGGTGTCGCGTGGTATAAAACTTTGTAGTAAAAAGAAAAGACATCTTCTATGGCAATACAGAATTAAACCGAATCTGACTAATAAAAACAAATTTCGTTGCTACTCTAAACTGTTTAAAAACATTGTAAAATTAACTCAAAGGGCACAAAATAATTATACAATAAATACTTCAGATAATAAATCTAAAACTACTTGGAAAATAATAAATAGCTCAAAATTTAATATCCCAAAAAACTGTATTGACAAAATTCGAATAAATAATGACATTCTCACTGACCCTAAGGACATTGCCGAAGCTTTTAATAATTATTTCATCGACAAAATTAATCCCATAGCAGGATCTGGGAAAAAAGCTGCGTCATTGATTGAAAATAGAAAAAAATCTTTTTTTCTCGCCCCCGTTCTGCCAATAGAAGTGTTGAAAATCATAAAAAGTTTAAAAAATACTAATAGCGTAGGATACGATGGTCTATCAACAAAAGTTATAAAATCAGTAGCAGAAGAAATATCTACGCACCTAAGCCATATAATAAACCTTTGCATTGAGACTGGTGTTTTCCCTGATGCACTTAAAATTTCTATTGTTAAACCGTTATTTAAAAAGGAAAATAAAGAGTTAATGAAATTCTATAGACCCATTTCTTTAATTAGTATAATTTCAAAAATATTTGAAAAGTATTTATATACACAATTATATACTTATCTCGAAAAAGAAAATATACTTGCTCATGAACAGAAAGGATTCAGGAAGGGTAAAACGATAAACTTGGCAATATATGACTTTTTACATAATGTCATGCCAAAAGTAGATGCAAATATACCTGTATGTACAATATTCTGCGACATGACACAGGCATTTGACCATGTCAGTCACGACATTCTTATCGAGAAATTAGAAGCTTACGGCATCAGAGGTAATGTCTCAAGCCTTATTCAATCTTACCTAAACAACAGAAGACAATTCACAGAAATTTCGGCAGTAAATAAAAACAATAAACAGGAAATAATCTACAAATCAAAGGAACGCGTTGTTAAATTTGGCGTACCGCAAGGCACTGTCGTAGGCCCTCTATTTTTTATACTGTACGTTAATGACCTACCCAAAAGTATCAACTACCCGGTTACGCTTTTTGCCGATGACAGTACTATAACAATAGCTTGTAAAAATAGTGACACATATGAATCTGACATTAACAATTCTATAGAATCAATGATAAAATGGCTGGAAAACAATAATCTTAAGATAAATCTTGGAAAAACTAATATAATGCATTTTTCCCAAAGATCAGCCATTCCAAATGTTAATGTACATTATTGTAATAACAACATAGACAAAGTTGACACAACCAAATTTCTTGGATTAACAATTGACAGCAAACTAAATTGGAAAGCACACACGGAAGCCTTAAGCAAAAAAATTAGTAACTCCACTTATGCGCTATATAAACTAGCTCCAATGTTAAATATTGATGCGCTATTAACAGCTTATCACGGTTTAGTGTCCTCTAACCTAAGATACGGAATAATTTTTTGGGGGAATTCAACAAATAAGGATCTCATCTTTAAAACCCAAAAAAGATGCATTAGAACTATGTTCAGACTAAAAGTCACTGACAGCTGCAAACCATTCTTTAAAAAGTATAATATATTAACCCTCCCGTCAATGTACATTTTAGAGACCATTATGTTTGTCAAATTGAACCCACATCTATTTCCCTTAGAATCGGATAAAGTAACCCGAAATAGACGTGATAATAGCAAGCTCTGTATTCCTAGATACAGAACAGCTCTATTAAGTAAAAGTATATTCCGCATGGCACCTACTCTTTATAATAAGTTGCCAAAATATTGGAGAGAAGAATATACTACAGAAAAATTAAGAAATATTTTAAAAAAGGTTCTTTTAGAGAAAGTTTATTACAGTATTGACGAATTTCTAACTGATAAATTAACCTGACTGTGTGACATGCAAATTGTATTCTTATTATCTATTTTGACATTAAATTATACAACAGAAAAATTAAGAAATATTTTAAAAAAGGTTCTTTTAGAGAAAGTTTATTATAGTATTGACGAATTTCTGACTGTGTGACATGCAAATTTTATTCTTATTATCTACTTTGACATTAAATTACTGATTGTTTTATAATATATTGTTTAATTGTATATTATGATTTTATATTAAGTATGTTTTATTTGGATTGTCAATCGCTTTGCATGACTAATTTAATTAATATTAAGCTATTTTATAAGCTTACTATTTGTACGCCGTCAAGGCAAAACATGACAGTAACATAATGTAATTAAATGTAACATCTTGCATGCCATGTGTGTGTATACTCATGTTTTGGACAAATAAAGTATTATTATTATTATTATTATTATTATAAAATAACGGTCTTTGAATAAACTCTAAATATTGAATTAAATTTAAACTAATCGACAGTGTACGTTAGAAATACATATTAAATAACAACTTAACTTGAAATAAATAATATTTGAGTATATTTGGAATCAAAATAGATAATATAAATAACAATATTCTAACACGGCCATACTGACATGTACTTCGTTCTCGAAGTACAAAATAATTATCATCATACAAAAATAATAGTGTGACTGATAAACTTAATTACTTAATTATACAATTTTCGTTACATAATCATCCAAACATAATCACATCGTACTGTATGTGGCCAAACACCCGCCGTCGGTGAAGCTCAATCACCCGCAGTCAGTGAATGGTCAGTAACAGTCAAGACAAAGCTCATCGTACAATAATCCAATAATTATTACACATTATCATCATTATCATAAATTCATAATATACACATTATCATCATACTTAATCATAATATACACATAGTTCATAATAACGTCTTTTTTTTTTAACAATCATCCTATCTTATACTATACACGTTACACAAGATTATCTTCTGCAATAGCGTTTTGATCAACCCAATTACCAGGCCATAGACGAAGTTTTTCTTTAGCAACTGTTATATTTCTCAAATTTCCCCGACCTCTTAATAAAAATCTGTCATTTTCTAATATGCTGATTATCTCATAGGGCCCCTTAAATTTTGCCTTTAATTTGTCATGTCGTCTATGGTCCTGATTTACATAAACGGTATCGCCTATGTTATATTCTATGGTATTTCTACGAGTTTGATCAAAACGTTCTTTAAATTTGTTAGCTACATTTATAAGGCGCTGTCGTGCCAATTGCCGATCAGAAGTTACATCTATAATTTCATTGTCATTATTCTCTATTACTTCGTCTAATCGAGCTTGTACACAAGGAACATTAGAAGTTCTGCCCAAAAGCAGCCGCATTGGAGAAAATCCGGTTGATTTCTGAATTGTAGTATTAAGAGATAGTTGGACTTTCCACAAAACGCTCGGCCAGTCTGACACGTCAGTACAAGAGGTACTTATCATATTTGTAAATGTGGACACGTATCATTCTACTTGGCCATTTCCACGTGGTGTACCGGTAGCTATCATGTGATGTCTAACCTGCCAGCTATCAAATAACTCTTGTATTTGTCTCGAACTAAAATTTGTTCCGCGATCAGTAATAATTAAGGAAGGAGTACCAAAATCGGTGAGAGAATTACGTATAATGTCGACCAGTTCTTGGGCACCCAATGTTTTTAGTGGCTTTAAAATACAGAATTTTGTAAAACCGTCGATCAAAATAAGCAAATGTTTATAACCGTCAGGAGATTGTGGAAATGGTCCTGTACAGTCTAAATGGACTGTATGGAAAGGTGTGGGTATCTTTTCTATGGGATGTAGCATTCCTTGCTTTGGTCCATGATGAGTTTTCTTTTCTACACAAATTAAGCAGTGAGCAATATACTTTTTTATGAATTTATATATACCAGGGAACTAAAAGTAGGTATTCAAGTATTTTTTGATAAGTTTTATTTAAACCCACATGGCAATTCTCATCATGAAATAAATGAAGAATACTCAGCCTAAGGTAGTGTCGCCGAAGATGGCCCGGCTCCTAGGATAGCCCACATTTAAAAAAATACAGTTATGATTATTCGAAACATTTGAAATTTCGTGGGTGTATGCTATTGGTACTATGGACAATAGTGCAAGTGTGTTTCATTACCGGCGCGTCGCCATTTTGGAGACTGATAGCAGTTTGCTTGTTCATGTCAAGACGATATACTTTTTATTACCTGCATTATCTAAATCCTTTTGAAAATTAACGAATTTAAAACAAATCTCTTTGCTCTAAAATGTGAAAATTCATATTTAATCTATTTATAAGCGAATTACAGGTGAGTGTTATTATTATATTTCCTTTTTTTGTATTTTTACGAGATTATACTCAACCCGGGTGTAATTTCCTATCATGGCCCATAGTATAATTCCCTTAATGAATGACATCAAAAAAATAAATTTTAGAAAAAAAATCTGATTTATTTTTATTTTTGATAAGTTACTTTCAATATTGATCTCGAAGTTAAATTTTATTTTATTTAGTGGTTTGTTTTTATTTTATAGTTGATTTTCATTTTGATAGATTTAAGATAGCCCACATTTAAATTTTTGGTTGATTTTTTACCTTTTATGAATAATGTTATGGGAAGTATGTGTTTTTATTTCGATGTTTTATGTTAAAAGTGTTTAAGAGTTTATAATGCATATACTTTCATTAATATTTTTCGGGCCATCTTCAGCGACCAGCTTCCCAAGAGAGCCCAATAACAAGTTTCTAAAAAGTGTTTACATTTGTGTTAAAATGCCAAAAACTGTACTACTTTTTTAGATGTCTTGTTTCTCAAACAAAAATATTACAACTTCCATTATCTTTTTTCTTTACTTTACTTATCTGCAAGATTTTACGAGGTTTTGAAATTAAGCGGGCCTTCATTGGCGCCTGTACGTTACTTCCTTTTGGAATGTATAATTTAGGTGCAGCTGTTGGATCAGTCTTGTAATGCAGTAAATTATTTTGAATCATGTACTGGTTAAAATCTAAATTTCCAGCTCTAACTTTTTCTATCAAGACTTGAGTTTCCGGATCCCTGTCCTGAGCAATTTCTAACCAAGATCGCGGTGGCGGTGAATTTATTAGATTGATAGACATATTGTCTGTTTTGATAGGGACTGATACACTAGATGAGGTACGAGACGTATTATTTAAATTATGGTATATTTCTGGATTTCGACTAAGATAATCGACATGATTAATGAACTGCCCTTTTCTATATACAACCTCAAAAGTAAAATCTTGCATATAGGTCAACCATCGTGCGACTCGAGGGGAAATATCCTTTTTAATAACTGTACATTTTATGGCATTGCAATCAGTAATAACCTTAAAAGTTATTCCCAATAGATAGACGCGAAAATGTTTTAATGCATTGAATATAGAAAGGGTCTCCAATTCGTAGGAATGGTATCGGGACTCGCAGGGACTCGTTTTTTTACTAAAATATGCCACTACTTTATTTAGTCCACTATGTTTTTGTAACAGTATGGCACCGTATCCTAGTGCACTAGCGTCAGTGTGTAATTCTGTTTCCAAGTTTGGATTGAAAATGGATAATAAAGGTTCGGTTGTTAAACAATTCAAAATAAGTATAATAACGAGCTTCCTCTTGTTCCGATCCCCATTCCCACTTTTGGTCGTTCTTTACGAGTTTAGTAATCCTAGTAGAAAATTCTGGTATGAATCGTCTAAAATAGCTTGCTAACCCCATAAATTGTCTAACTTGTCTGACGTTCGCCGGGATTGGGGAATTGACTAATTTACTTTTTTTTGGCTAGGTTTTACACCTTCACGTGAAATAGTACGACCTAGGTATTCAATACTAGTTTCAAAAAACTTGCACTTACTTAAATTAATGTAAAATCCTGCATCACTTAAAGCTTTGAGCGTCTGGTCTAAATAATCGAGGCCTTCTTGGATAGTGCCAAATGGTATTCAACTCAACTCAAAATCATTTATTTCAAATAAACCATTTACAGGTACTTTTGAATTGTCAGAGTCAGTCAGTCAGAAAGTTGAAGCTAGTTGCTCGTTCCAAACAGTAGGTTTCTATGGAGAAGAACGAGCAAGAAACTCCATGAACAACACTCTTTTAAAATCAATAATATGTTACAAATTTCGGTTACATCATTCATATTGAATCTAGGGTACAATGTGAGAACAATGTAACAAGTCGTGTACGTTAAAAGAGGTTTAGATAAAAATATAATCATAATAAACAATTCAAAATAAAATTAGAATAACCGAGGCAGCTAAGAGATGACCAGTCCCAACTAACGGCGCCCGTTCACGAACATGACGCACGGATCGGCATCATTCGACTCAACCATTTTGAAGGGAACCGAATGATCCAACACGCGCGCCACCGTCAGCGAGACATTCCAGTGAGCATGACATACTCCCAACCGCCAGGGCACATTCAAGTCAATGAAAGACATACCTCGTAAATGGTAGCTTTAAATAACATAGTGCTCACATGTATGTGCTATGAAAAATTTATATAATACTAACACATTGAGTTTATACAATGCAAAGATAATGTAGATCTATATCTTCAGCAGCTCCAAAAATAATTAAAAATGCTAATCAATGAATCTATGAACCCTTATGGCTGTGGAGCTAGACTAGCATCCAGCCAAGCATTTTTATCAGTGATGTATTCACCCAATGAATAATATGCCTGGCTGCATAGTGTGCGTTTTATATAAGACTTAAATTTTGTCTCATTTAGTTGAACGATGTGGGGAGGTATTTTATTGTAACATTTTAAACAGTACCCCATGAAAGAAGTATCTACTTTAGCCAGTCTGAAACTCGGTTGAACTAGTTGGTCCCTATTTCTAGTGTTATAATTATGTCTTTCACCCCTTTTACTAAAAAGATGCAGATTTTTTCTAGCGTACATTATGTTTTCATAGATGTATTGACAAGGTACCGTCATTATGTTAATTTCCTTAAACAGTTCCCTTAGAGAATCGCGCATACGGAGATTGTAAATGGCTCTGATGGCTCTTTTCTGCAGAATAAAAATAGACTCGATGTCTGCAGCTCGTCCCCACAGTAAAATACCGTAAGACATTATACTATGAAAATAACTAAAGTAGACCAGTCTCGCGGTATCCACATCAGTAAATTGCCGGATTCTTCTGACAGCATATGCTGCCGAGCTTAGCCGTCCAGCGAGAGATGTTAAATGAGGACCCCATTGTAGCCTTGAGTCGAGCGTGATCCCCAGGAAAACAGTTTTATCAACGAATTCCAGCTTCTCATTATTCAATACTATGTCACAGTCATTACTTTTGACATTTGGTAAAGAAAATCTGATGCACTTCGTTTTTTTTTCATTCAATACTAAATTATTCGCCGTGAACCAATTTTGGACTTGCAGTAAGGCGCTATTTACGTGGTCTAGGTTCTGGGCTCGTCTGTCTATCTTAAATATTAAAGAAGTGTCATCAGCAAATAACACCATTTGTGGTTGATTTTTCAACAGATGAAGAAGATCATTAATATACACTAAAAAGAGGAAAGGACCCAAAATTGAACCTTGTGGAACCCCCATTTCTACCTTTAAACCATGTGAATTCACCCCATTTATTTGGACTTGCTGCTGCCTATTAATCAAGTAAGATTTTACTAAACTAAGCGCAAGTCTACCTAGTCCGTAATGCTCAAGTTTCAAAAGTAGTGTGTCATGATTTACGCAATCAAATGCCTTGGAGAGGTCACAAAAAATTCCTATGGCATCTTGCGCCTCTTCCCACGCAGTAAATATGTGTTTTAATAAAGTGACACCAGCGTCAGTCGTACAACGTCCTTTGGTGAAACCATACTGTTGATCGTGTAAAATGCCATTAGTGTTAAAATGATTAAGCATCTGATTAAGCATAATCCTTTCAAAAACCTTGCTGAAAGCCGGCAGCACGGACACGGGTCTATAATTATTAGTGTCTTTACTGTCACCGGATTTGAAAAGAGGTATAACCTTACTAAACTTCATTAGATCCGGGAAAACTCCTTGGTCTACGCACATATTAAATATTAAAGCCAAATAAGGCGCTATTGTCTCAATTATAGACGTACAAACTTTAATAGACATACCCCACAGATCCTCAGTAAATTTTATCTTAATTTGCCGAAAAGCTTTTAAAACTGTCACGGGGTTAATATGTTTAAATTGAAATTCTACCGGGCAGCCTGGTACGTTCGCTTTTAAAAAGGCAATTGAAATGCCAGGTGAAGAATTTAAAGCTTCCGTGGTTTTAATTGGTATGTTGGTAAAGAAATTCACAAATTCATGCGCTACTTCTATGTTAGAGCTTAGGGGACCACGTGGTGTCTCTAATGTATACTCAGTGTTACGAACTTTTTTCCTGCCCGTCTCGTTATTAATAACTTTCCAAACTGTCTTTATTTTATCGTCTGCCGATTTGATTTTGTTGCTAATGTATAGGGCCTTCGCTACCCTGCAAATATTTTTAAAAGTTTTAGAATAAGTAGCAACATACTTGTTGAAAGTATCCGTGTTAACATAAGGCTTAAGGCCATAAAGCTCAAACAGTCTTTCCCTACTTTTTCTAATACCTCTAGTTGCCCAGTCACTAAATACAAACTTAGGGCTAATATGTTTTGTCTTTTTTTCAAAATTATTATCGAATTCAGACTGCACTACAAAAAAGAAATCATCATACAATTTATTTGCATCGTTATTATTATGGTCTAGAGTACTTAACTTATCATTTAGGGTAACATTGAATCTATTTAATTTACCAGTTGTTATTGGTCTAAATTTTATTTGCACTTTTGTTAAAGGCATTTCAAACATATAAGTTACCGTTTGACCGCTATGATCCGATGGCAGATAATTAACAATGTCTTTATCTAAATAATCACAATCACAAAAAATATTATCGATACAGGTAGCAGTCGTTGGAGTTACTCTAGTAGGTTCCATAAAAACGTTCGACAAATTAAATGATTTAAATAGGTTTAATAATCGACAACTATTCAAATTATCTTCTAAGATATTAATATTAAAATCACCACAAATAATTGCAGATTTGCTACAAGTTGCAAGTTTCGCTAGGACATCTTCCATTACCGACTCAAATAAAGAATAGTTTAGGAAAATTGGGGGTCTGTACACGCACACTATAATATGCTTATCCAGCTCGACACAGGATAGTTCAATGCAATGTTCAACCGATAGGCTAACAATGTCATTCCGTTGTTTAAATTTCAAACAATTTTTTACTAAGATTAATGACCCTCCACGGGACATAGCGTTACGATTAAAACAACTGCCTACACTATAGTTTTCATAATTAATTAGCATCTGGTAATCTTTTAACCAATGTTCAGTAAAACAAACAATGTCAAACATGGTTTTTTCTAAAAACAGTTCAATTTCTAATAATTTGGAAGAAATACCTTGAATATTTTGATGAAATAATTTTAAGGTATTCTGCTGTTTTTGCAACTTAACTTTTTGAGAGCAAGAAGGTACTTTATTGTTTGTAGAAATAGCTATATTGTTACTGGTACCTTCTATTGTCTTACAGACTAGTTTAAATGAGTATCCGGAGTTTGACCACGGACTTCAATAACAGGTAGTGTGTTCCTACCACTTGTGAAACTCCCATCAATAGATGGCTGGTCCATAGTGACACATGGATCCTCCTTCGTACACTTTGTAAAATTATTTATAGCAGAGCTACAATTATTCACCTTGTTATTAGTACTATTACTAATTGTTGAAGAGTTAATAACACCTGACTTCGACATACTACTTATGTCTGAGTTAAAACTATGAGCTAATAGCCGCGCTATTTGACGTCTAAACCTAATGGGCAGATACACGGTATCCCTAGTCGATTTTA
Source organism: Charanyca ferruginea (assembly GCA_947361185.1). Taxonomy (NCBI): domain Eukaryota; kingdom Metazoa; phylum Arthropoda; class Insecta; order Lepidoptera; family Noctuidae; genus Charanyca; species Charanyca ferruginea. The sequence continues at coordinate 34,877,973 of OX376056.1, forward strand.
ATTTCTCAACAAAACTGTTGGTGTCAAAAAACAAAAGCTTATCACTATAGTGACTTACTAAAAAATGCACATGATTATTTAACATGTGTATATAATTGTTCTGTCTAGATGTTAAATGTTTAAAATATGGGAAAGCACACAAAATTATTTTATTACAATTTATATTTAGAATCTCGGTAACACTGTCAGTAATATCCTCCTTTTTGACCGTTAAACTATTACCTATAAATACACAAATATTGGTGGAAGGATTATATTCGAACTTTGGTATTGTTGACATTATATGTTTGTAGGACAACCCAGGTGTACAATGGTTTAGGGTGTTATATCTAAGGTTATTATTAATTAATTTCCCTATACCTCTTCCTATACTATCTGAAAACATTACTGAAAGACTTGCTTGACTGCTACCAGAGGAACAAGTACTAGAGATTGTATGTGGCACTTCTTCAACAATATCAATGTTATGTGTTTTTTATTAAAAGGTCATCTATGTACACACGGCAAAGGAAATAAGTAACCAGTCACGCACACTACAAAACTATATTGCTGCTGTACGTACTACTCGCAATGACAGCTACGCACACATCGCATTCGTAGAGTGAGTGCGCTATCGTCTTCTAAATGATAGTATAACATAATTTCGCATCAAATTCTGAAGCGTTCGTAGCCCGACGAATAAGTCATAATACTGCTAGTTACTACTGTGTGAGTTCGAATCTCTGAAATGATGATTCTTTTTGCGATACAAAATTTTACGCAAAAGCAATTCCTTTTGTTAAGAAATGGTTTTATTTATTTAAAATACTTAGCTTAAATAAATAAAACCATTTTTAATAAAATATCTTTATTTAAAAATAAAAGAACATCACAAGTTAACATGCATTTATTGTAAATGCAACAGTATTTATTTTATTTAGAACATACCATCACATCTTATTATATAATTATTTATTAAACAATGGGCGGAGTGAATAAACATGTCACATAGATAAAAAATATAATCTGATCCAGTAACAATAACATCACTCACACTCCAGTACCGCCGACTTATTTTATTATGGCTAAATTAGGTGTGAAAGCATTGAGAATGATAGTATTGAGTATTTATTAACATAAGAATTAAATATAAATGTAAAAATAAAAACATATATAAATAATTATACAATATGTAATTCACCGGTATCGAGAACAGTATTACCAACACAGCTTTTAGGACAATAATAGATTACAATACGAATGTCTGTTTAAAGATAGTTATAGATGTTAATAAGTCGGCGGTGATTATCGATATCACACTTTCTCAAGATAATCCGTAATTAATAATAATAGGGGATATTTTATATACTTATTAAAAAATAATGATATTTAAAAATATTGAACTCAGTTTATGGTTCTCCTTTTTTTCTCCATAGTATTTTTCGTATCTGATATGAAACATTATTCATAGTAAATATGATGACATTGTTTTGCCAATTCAAGTGCCGACATTCCTTCGCAAAGCGAACGCGTTGTTGACGGTGCACAGTAGATAATAAAATTTCGGCGGCGGTTTGCAACATGTCAAACCGATCGCCCGCAGGTGGATCCGTATAGTTTGCATATTGACGTTGTGCGCTGCTGTAATGTTATGCTGGTCTTAGCAAATTGATCTGATGTATGGGGGGCAACAATCTCACGGTGCCGAGGCGAAGCATTTGTGTAAGCCAATGGTGTTGGTCCAGACAGGCGACGTCGATGGTTTATTTCGCCTGTCTCAGCGTCACGATGCACAGTCGAACACACACATCCACCATTGAACGGTTTTTTTCTACAACAAAAGTGAAAATAATATTAGAACTAAATACACCGTCCAAATTATAAATTAAGAAATAAAAATTACACAATATGAAAACAATGCAGAGAATATATTTTTATTATATAAACACAATTTATATACTTATAAATATATAATATGGTTTATTCAAAAACATACTAATAAAGGAGATTGCCCATTCTACTATAGACCACGGTTGCGCAATAAAAATGTTTGTATGTTTACATAAATTGGAGATAAAAGAGGGGTGATGTCGTACTTTTAAAGGAAATAAAAATTATCCATGTGTACTGTGGGGGTTTCCGTTGTTCTTTGATTTTGTGTTCAGTTTTGAGGTTAGTTTTGTAACAAACCTTTCACCAAAAAAACCGTCTAATATGATTTGATTTCACATAAGATAATAGATAATAGTTCAAACCAAATAATAATTGATCCCAAATCAATAATATTACATAGGTGATTCTTTTTAATTCTATACATAGGAAGCTTATACTGTAGGTTTGTATAGGAAGTAGATAATAAAAATACTTTAATATAGGAATGGAATATAGTTTTACTCATTCATTCGTTTATTCATTCATAAAACAATTTACATTATGTTGAAAATACATGTGACTGTTCCATGAAATAGGCTTTCGATTTTCCTAATTGTGTTGAAAGCAGTGATTTAAATAGTGATTAGGCTCAATCGGGACTTTATAATAAAAGATAGTGGACTGTATAAACATAGGTTTAATGCCGTTTTCACAATCGCTATACGTATTAGATTGTTATAAATAAATGCCCGTAGTCGACCGTGGTAATGAGCTGAGTGGTGACGACGGCGGAGGTGCGTGTGCGGCCGGGTTCGATACCTCGACCCCGCGCCGTCCCCGGTGTCGTCTGTAGCTACTCATGCGCCGACATATTCCCCGGGTTGAAGGGACGTCTTCAATCTTCTACTGGAAGGGGGCAGATGCAGTTGAAGGCACGACCTTGTTTTGACTAATGAAACCACTTGGTTTTGGCCTGCAGCAGAGAAGTGTACTCATTATGGAATCTGCTCCAGAAATGCTGCCTAATGAACTGGACTCGTTTCCACCGATCCAGCCGTGTGATGTCAGCTGCAAGTTTTGTAGGTATGTGCTTACTGCATAAAACAATGGGATGTTTCACATTAAAATCAGAGGGGGAGTTATCGAGCCTCCCGCCCACTCGAATGAGGTTATGAATGTCAATAAACGGTGTCAGAGGAAGCAATCTACTTTTGCGTGGTAATTTTTGTCCAGACTTCAACAAATTATACTCTTCTGGAAACATTTCAAGCTGTGAATAATGTATAATTTTATTTAATGATTTTCTAGCTCTGTTGTTGAAAAATTACCATGCAATTTATTTTTATTTTTTACATTGTAAATAAAGCGTTGTACATGTGTAAATATAGTTTGTATTTTTGTTAAGCTGGAATACTTTACTAATAAATTATGAATGATTGATGAATGAATGATGACATCTGAATGATTACTATATAATGAATGATTGTTACTATCACTGTCAATGAAATGAGTCACTACTTCCGGCAGACTATCTTTCCCGTGGTTTGGCATACTGGGCCACTCATTTTCACTATGCTGTAAAAATGAGGGTCCAGACCACCACAGAGGTGTGTCTATGATAACGTCGGCCCTGAGACCACGGGAAACAAGATCCGCCGGGTTGTCCTTCGACGGTACGTAGCTCCAGGTATGACCACAAGTGCTTTCCTGTATCTCATTGACTCTGTTTCTAACAAAAGGTTTTTATTGATTTGAAGGAGTAGAAAGCCAACCCAGGACTATGGTTGAGTCGCACCAGAATCTACATTTGTGAATGGGCATTGTAAGCGCTTCCTTAACCTTAGTACACAGCCTTGCACCCAGCAAAGCTCCAAAAAGTTCAAGCCTCGGTATTGTTGGTTGTTTAATGGGCGCTACACGATTTCTAGAGACTAGTAGTTGTACGCCTATGGATCCACTACTATTACTGCTAACATGTCGTGACTTAATTCTTCCCCTTACTAAATACTTATCCGTTCCCAGAGACAATGGCAAGTCATCCTCAATGTCGTTTGCTAGTTCAATTTCGTATTTACCATTCCTACGGACGTGCTCCCCAAAATACGATCGAGCCTGTTTAATCTGATAAGAACCTAGAGCTACTGTCATCAGATCATGTAATGATAGTCTTGGAAATATATCCAAATATGGATGTTCAGCATCTAAAGTTAAAAAAACAGCTCTCTTTCTATTAATATTTTGATTTTGTATGTACTCTCCCAAATAGTTTCTTGTATTTAATCTAGCTTTAGCTATTTCTAAAAACTGTTGAGCATCAGCAATATTAAAATCCAACATCAAGTGTAATGATGCACGATTGAAATATTCTTGGCGAAATAATTTAAAATCGCGTTTAATTCGCCCATTTACAACTTCAACTACCCATCGACACATTGTAACACATCTTGATCGATTTGCTTGCAATGTGGTTAGCTGCTGTTCGCGTTCTAAAAGAGATTCAGGCATATACGCTTTATAACCGTGGCTGTGCAATTCGCCACTTACGTCTCTGAAGCCCCTATTCAAAATAAAAACATCTCCAGGCCTAAAATAATTTCTTAATGTAGTTGATTCATAGCGAAATTCAGTAGACATAATGTCCGAGTCGCTTTTAGTTGCTGGGAATGGGCAGAGTGATTGCAAAATAAATCCATCGCAGCAGACAAACAAAAATGGTTTTACCAAATAATTTATTAATATTAATAAAAATAATTTATTATAAAAAAAAAATAATAATATGTGGGGACATTTTCACACACGGCCATCTGACCCCAAACTAGGGAGACCCTGTACTATGGGTGTCAGACAGCTGATATACATACACAAATACATTTTTTTTTGTAAATACATACATAAATAGATAAACAACACCCAGACACAAGGCAAACACAAGTGCTCATCACACAAACGTTAACCCTGGGCGGGAATCGAACCCGCAACACGCTGCGCAGCAGTCGATCGCTCAGCCACTGCGCCAACCGTGTCGTCAATTTATTAATTGACATATTGAATGATAATTGTAATGATAATTTATTAGTTGTAATGATTTTTGTTTTGAATAATAATTAAATAATTTATTAGTTGTAATGATTTTTGTTTGAATAATAATTAAATAATTTATTAATTGACCGATTGAATGATAATTGTGATGATAATTTATTAATTGATATTTGAATGATTAATAATTGTAATAATAATATATGAATTGATCTGGTTTTAAAGTGCATGTTCATAATAATAATGTTTCGTATATTATGTAAATGTTTGCATGCCGAATGGTAAAATATGGCTGAGCTTTAATGTGTTAAGACAACTATTGTGTATTACCCATATTTGCAAAGTAAAAGTCTATTCTATTCTATTCTATTCTATTCCATTCCATTCCATTCCATTCCATTCCATTCCATTCCATTCCATTCCATTCCATTCCATTCCATTCCATTCCATTCTATGCTATTCTATTCTTTTCTATTCTATTCTATTCTATTCAAATTAACATATTTATGTGGGCTATAAGTCTTTTTTTGGTATAAATAATTACTACTGCTTTGCACATAGACATAAGTACCATCACACATAATAATTGCTGGCTTGGTAGAAACTGGCATATCTGGATTTCCAAATAAACCATCTGGAATTATCTTATTTTTAGCCGCCACATCTTGTATCGACATGTGACCAAGTCCTAAATATAAGGGTACAAATGTATTACCCAAACAATTTCTTGCTTTAGACATATACCTTTCTAGAGTGCTTCTAGGAAGTTGAAACAATATAGATAATCGCTCATTACTCTCACTAGTTCTAAGTTTAACCAGCATAATACTTAAAGCCACACTTGGACAAGGAGTTTCCTTTGCCAGCTGTGTATGTGTGATAATAATTGATAAAACTGTTCAGGATTCATACCTAACCAATAATGACAGAGGTGTGTATTCATTTCACTAATATTAGAAAAGTTGTACTGTCTGCGAGTACCTCTTTCCATAATTGACATCATATCATCCATTTGGCACCCAGTAAAGTCATTATAATGAAACTGTAATTCATCCCAAGAACCAATATTAAGATGATGGCTGCATATTCTAGCACTAACTGGTACGTACAATTTATGCTCTAACAGTAACATTTCCTATGTAACAGATGGTACCAACAACCGTTCTGTATTACTACAGTCATCAAAAATACAATGTCGTGATGATGCAGCAGCTCTTTTATAAATACGTGATATTATTTTGGGGCGGTGTACAACATTATGCTCCTGATGCAACTGGTGAATGGGTTGTGGTGGTGGTGTAGGTATTGATAAAGTCCTTGAAGACATAGAAGTTTCTAATATACTTACCCCCTTTTGTCTTGATGTAGGAACATCTATACTACCTTGCGGTGCAGAAGCTTCTTCATGAACAATCTGCTGTTGCCTATCCTGATCTTGCTGAGTTTGTCTCCTTACACTTCTATAGGCCTTTGTCCAACAACGTAAGCAAACTTTTTCAAGTCTGTGTACCTAAAATTAATTAACATATTTGGAATAAAGGACAAAAATAGACTTAACCAAGTTAGAAAATAGCATACTCCATATTTCATGAGGTGTTTGTGTAAAATCTGAGAACAGTTCTCAGATTGTACAAAAACATCATTCAATATTTTAATGCACCAAGTGTTATTAAACGTATAGATACCTGCTGAGATGGTATGCATGACAGGATGACATTTCCCTCAGGGCTATCAATTGATACTGTGTGTGTCTTAGCTCTTAATATGGAAGATCCGCAGACAAAGCACACTTGTTAATGTCCATAAGCTCGTACAGCTGTTAATTCACTTGACAAGTTTATAGATGCTCTTTCTAGTATTTCATAACATTCTTGACAAAGGACATCTTCTAATGACATCTAAAAATAAATATAATAGATATACAATTTATTCAGGTTAGATAATGATCTTAGTATTAGTTTAATAGAAAATATACCTAGATTATTATCATAAACACAAAAGTCAAACAAAATCAAATCAAATTAAGAAAAGTATAACTATACTCTATTATAATAGCATAAATAAAAAAAAGAGGCTCGTAGAAGTAGGATTGCAAAACGTTTTATTTCATAGATAAGTTAAAACAATTTTATTTAAAATTATTGCATCATAACTTTGATAAATAGATCTAAGACAGTACTAAATATGAATGTATAATAATATAAAGAAAATAAAGGTTAGGTCTTTTAAAGATTTGGTAACATTTTAAAAGAATTATAGTGAAACGAATAACATTCCCGGTGTTGTTCATCCCTGCTTCTTTTAAGTTTTTAGCATTGACACTGCAATTTTAAATTGTAATGAATTATTACAACTAATTGAAAGCTAAATAATTTCATAAGTTAAAATATTAATTAGTCAAAGTTAAGTGCAACGGCTGCTGTAAAAATAGATTATAATAAATTCGGAGTCTATCATAACTGTAACATTTATTGTACTTTTGTTACAAAGTGTGCATCAAAAATAACCTTTGTCAACTTCTGTCTAATGCTATTGCAAATGGATTATAGTGGTTCATAACATGTTCATATATATTTTGAACATAGTTAGACAGTTTCTAGTATGACCTGTAAAAGTTAACTGTAAACAATAAAATATTAATAGTGCTGAAAGACTTGAGCTACAGTTTCTTATTATTAATATTATCTATATTATCAATACAACATTATTATAAATATTATATTGTGTGTATTGTTGTTGTATGTTTGAAACTATTGCACATACGTCTAAAAAGTGAACTGAGAAGAGTGGTAAAAAAATATAATAAAACATAATTGAATAAATAAGATATACTAACCGTCGCTGGAGTAATCCAGGATCGTAAAATTCTAACCATTACGTCTGTTGCCTCCCCGACTTGACGACGGGGTAGAGGATGTACCAAAGAAAGAGAACAGTTCACACAGCGTGACATTTTAAACGAAATCGTTGATGATTTACTGCACAGATGACACGGTCTGTAGGTAGTCGTAAAAACGTTCTACACAGTCACACCACCAGCACAGAAAAAGTACAATTGTCTTCTAGAGTTCTTGATCGTGCAGGAATCTTAAGATTCGACTGGACACGAACTCCACGCAATGAAAGGTTATTTATTAATACACAAACTCAACAACAACAACTATCAATGCATGTAAAAAACACTAAACAAAACTTCGCTGCCGCCAAATGCCGACACGATTGACAGTGACACAACTGACACATTAGACACTTTCACTTTGACAGTTCACCTTTCACGTTACCCGTAATAGTGTTGCCAACAGTTAATCTAAAACACCCCGATCACTAGTGATTTGTCAAGTATAAAAACATTTTTAATATGTAAAGTAATATTATTTTATGGATATTAATCCATAAAACGCATTATTTTAATTATGTTAATTAAAAATATTAATATTAATAACGAGAAAAAAAGTGTTAGTTGAAATTATTTTTTAAATGAAGTGTCACCCTTTTTAATGTCTGTCTAGACCGATTAGTGGAAGGTCCTTGAAATTGACAACACTGCTTTGATTAGAATACGCCATTTGAAAAGTATTGCAATAAAATCAACTAAAAACCTAATTAAATACAAAATGTTAACGCCATATACGATTTCGATCAAGTAAACTAAGACAAGTTAAAAAAATATTTTATAATTTATGAACACATTTTCATGGCTATACTCTATTAATATATAGCGATACTACTTCTGGGCAATGTCCTTTATATAATATAATTATGACACTTATTGTTTACTATATTAGTTTACACATACACACAATCTCATTATTCATTTATTGTGTAATAAGTTTTAACCAATATTTTCATACATTATTTAGAATCCTTTTTTTAATTATTTTCAATACATGCAATTTTATTTTTTAAATATATTAGAATATAAAATCATTTGAGAAAGTATATTTTATTATTATCTCTTATTCATTTACAAACATATTCTCTTCTCTCTCTCTCTTTAAAATATTTCATTACAAAACACTGATAAAAAAAAACTACTGTTATAATACTGTGTAATACGAGAATGATATTTTTATATTAAATATCGATGTAGGGAATGTTTATGCAGTTAAAAAATAAATACTTTGGTGTTATTTTCTATTATTTCCAACTATTCACACAACATCTTATTGAAATTACTGGGTCACGGTGACATAATAAATAACATTGTTATTATTAATAATTTTACTCACCGAAATCATTAGGCGTCTTGCGATTTCACTAACAGATATGTTTTTCATCTGCAAAACAATAATCTGAGCTTTTAGAATATAGTTAAATGATGCATGGTCCAAGTTAAGCAATTTATAACAATCATAAAATTCGAAGTGTAAGTAATAAAGAAGGAGTTTATGTGTAGCTGCTAATGCAGACTGATTTATACATAAGTTCACAATTGAAGGCAGGAATATATTTTAAAAGCGGGTAGTCGGCTTCTAAACTAGCAAATAATTATAAGTAGGCAAGAAACTTGTAGTAGATTCTCAAACTAGTTTATGGTTTTATTCAGTTAGTATATTAACTCTAAATTACAAACTCTCAAAAACAATATTTTAGTAAACTGTTGGTTCGAACTCAAACATTTGTTCATTGGCATCTCGCAGGTCAACCTAGGAGGTTGTCGGCTGCTTAACCGGACTTTCCTGTGGTGCCTTAAAAATTATTATTTTTAGGGCCTCCAGCCAGGGCAAAAAAAGCTTACAAACTAAGCGACTACACGCTAAGGGCACCCCCTGTGGGGTACGAGCCTCGGCTTAGGGCGTCGCTGAGAGAGGACAGCAAAGGGACAGGCTGGATCGGATTTCTGTCCGTGCTCTGTCGCGACAACGTCTGTTATATCAAAATTCCCCACTAGTTCAGTTACAAACGGATGAATTATTTAAATTAAGGTTTATCAAAAACAGCTAATAAAATCACAGTTTAACTTAACAATTAATGAAATTGCCTAAAATCACAAAATAATTTTCAATTGATAATAATTGAGCATGTTTACAATAAAAATAAATTCATAAAATAACGGTCTTTGAATAAACTCTAAATATTGAATTAAATTTAAACTAATCGACAGTGTACGTTAGAAATACATATTAAATAACAACTTAACTTGAAATAAATAATATTTGAGTATATTTGGAATCAAAATAGATAATATAAATAACAATATTCTAACACATGCAACATGCACAAGCACATTGTTTCTGTCACGGCTCCGGCGCTGCGGGGTCTGGGCGGCCCCACCCCTCCGCGCCTACGCGTTCTTAAATTACACTCTCAAGGGTGCTACTGCAGTGCTACTGCGTGAAGTCGGATTTGCAGCGATTCCTTTCTGTCACAAAATTTTGTAACATATTGACTTTTTATCACACTATTTTAATTTAATGTTGAAAATGCTACCAAGTAACCGGCTGTATATTTGTGATCAAATAATATTCCGTAAAATGTTGTTGAAAATATGGCAAATAAATCATTTGGCAAATGAAAATAGTTCAAAAGAGACTTCGGTCAATAGGAAAAAGTTATTTTGTAAATCGGAGAAACATAGTTCGGTGAAATAATACCTATGGCACATGATACTTCGATGATCTAAAAATATGTCAAATAATGCATATAGTAAAAAAGACGTCGGTCAATAGTTTTCGGTAAAGTGAAATTCGGACAAAAATAATTCGGAAAAGTGATCGGTTCCCGAAAAAAAAAAATACAAATAAAAGAAGATAGGACAGCATATTCTTTGAACAGTAATTCTTAGAACAGATAGAGATAGATATTCCAGGAATTCCATCTAATTGACCGTCTTACCTCAGAATGCATAGGGTTGGCCGTAATAGTGATTGGCACTTTAGCGTTGGCAGGGATGTACCCGTTGGCTCCACCGCTCTCTGGCACGGAGCCTTTCTCTTCTGTAATAAATCATTCAATGTGTTTTGACAGCGCTGCTTTGAAGTCGGTATTATGACATCAATGTTGCCATTATGCGATTCTATTGTTAAGGTAGCTGTCGACATTTCATGGTCGAATGATCTGAAGATGTTTGACGTTTAATTAAAATTAAATTTTGATACATTAATAATGAAAATTACAGAATGTTGCAGTAGGAAAATATGCTTAGTGAGAAAATCAAAATCACGATCCTTTTCGCGATAGATCATTTTGAAATAACGAAAGTTAGATAACGTTCCAGATTTGAGAACATAACTAAATAGTATGTCTTCTTGGTAATTGCTTGAAATGCTGCAAAATAGTGCATTTAAATTACGATCCAAGTATTTTAGTTTATTTTGGTTCCGATATCTTTATTAGAACACTAGCGACCCGACCCAGCTTCGCATGGGCCTATAGTCTTCCTCGGTAAATGGACTATCCAACACAAAAAGAATATTTCAATTCGAACCAGTAGATCCTGAAATTAGCGCGTTCAACCAAACAAACAAACTCTTCAGCTTTATAATATTAGTATAGATTATATTTGAGGTCATCGCTATGTCCGCTCCCGAGTAGCAGTCTGGTGCCTAAAGCTAGGGCCGCAATACTCACTGTCAGTAGTAGGTCTGCGCGCGCGCCTGCACAGCAGTAGCGCGGCGGCCAGCACCACCAGCAGCGCCGCCGCGCCCAGCGCGCCGCCTGCCGTCACCAGAGCACCGGGCGCCGCGTGCGCATCAGGTGCAGGGGGCGCGGGGGCGGGGGCCGCTTGTGCTGGCGCCGTACCTGACGCGCGGAGAGTCTTCGCCGTCTGTGGAAAGAAGAGGCGTAAGTATTTTTTTAAGGGACATACCCGCCACACTTTTCCCAAACCACTGCAACTCCTGTAAGCCAGAATCAACAGTGGCGACCACCAGAAAAGCGCCAAAGCAATTATTATTATTAATCCTTTATTTCAGGCCATTAAGGCGACGATATACGACTTTTACAGATTTTAAACTGACAATCACGTCAAAATGTGCAGTGTAAATGATTTGAAAAAATATGTTAAACTAGAACATTCTCTTAATCATATAGAAAGTGAATATTTTTGATTAAGTTCATATTAAATAGTTTAATTAACTCGTGAAGTTGTGTCTGACGCGGACAAAACATTGACAATCACACAAAATCTACCAGGTATAATTATCCGAAACTTACACTATCTTACAGACAATTTTATTATCTATCTTTTAGTATACGCCTTTTTTTTATTTTGAAAGAATACTACTTTTATTTAATTTTTTCGACTAAATTTTGAAAGTTTTGGACGCAGACTGCGTCCGTTCTGCATCAGTTTTGCGTCCAAAACTCTCAAAGTTTAGTCGAAAAAATTAAATAAAAGTAGTATTCTTTCAAAATTAAAAAAAGGCGTATACTAAAAGATAGATAATAAAATTGTCTGTAAGATGGTGTAAGTTTCGTTTAATTATACCTGGTAGATTTTGTGTGATTGTCAATGTTTTGTCCGCGTCAGACACAACTTCACGTATTAATTAAACTATATAATATGAATATAATTAAAAATATTCACTTACTAAGTGATTAAGAGAATGTTCTAGTTTAACATATATTTTTTTCAAATCATTTACACTGCACATTTTGACGTGATTGTCAGTTTAAAATCTGTAAAAGTCGTATATCGTCGCCTTAAGAGGAAACACAAGGGCCGTTTTTCCATACAAACTTAGTCCCCTGTTTCCTCCCTGGATAATGCCAGTAGATCATTTTTTTTTTTTTAAATATCCATGGCTACTATTGGCATGTCCCTATGTTTTCCTTTTTCTCATAAATTTATTATTAAAAGAGATATAAATATTCAAAAACCTAAAAAATTGGCATGATTTTCCGCTGTGTTCAAACATTCAGAAAACAAATTTGACTTGATTATATAAAAAATAGAAAACATAGGAACACGGCAACAGCCTTTCTTTATTTTTTAATGAAAAAAGCTGTTAAATCGGTTAAGTTTTGGAGAAGAAATCGGGGGACTACGAATCATTGATTTTGTGTACTTTTAATAGGTATTTTCGGTCAAAGCTGCAGTTGTCTCTATCGCGTTCTGCGGTTCGTGTTCGGGCATCGCGCGACAGCAATAGATTTTACAAATACCTAATTTTCAATTCTCTAGCCCGTGGTATTTCCTCTTAAGGCCCATAAAACACAATACATACATAAGCATAAAAACAATAATTATAAACTAATACATATTTTAAAACAATAAACTTAAAAACTACTGCACACGAAGAGACGGCGTCGTGTTACGCTGCGAATTGTCACGTAGCCGACCGCGGAAACGCCGATACAGTACACCCGGCCAAAACTCTTCCTTGAGGAAGGTCACCAAATGTTGAGTCGGAACGCGCACTACGAACGACTTGAAATTGGTGTTATGGCGCGCCTCCAACTTCTCCACTCTCAAGGTCCAGTTGGTCTTCACCCGTAGGTACTCCACGATGTCCTCGGTCTTTGTAGAGTGGTGCAAACGGGACACGTACAGCTGCGTCATCGGTACCGCAGGACGTAGCAGCATGTTAGATCCGGCGGGCGCCGTCCCACACCGGTTAATAATAATAATATAATAATAATATTTATTTCACACAAGAAAATACAGCATTTTTGCACAATTGCTTATAAGCTACTTATATGTAACATAATTAAAGAATTAACAATTGTGTCATACAATTAGCATCTGCTGCCGAACTAGGTGTATGGCCTGTATTTCAGCAAGCAGCGCCTCAAATTTACGGGTAAGGTAGAGCAAGTGAGCTTCAAAACAATATTTTTAACAAGTATATGCTTAACATAACATTTGTATAAGAGCTTAACTTAATAATTAAAAAGGTGCTGTTCCTCTGGGTGTGTACAATGAGAAAGGTGAGTGTGTGTATGTGAGAGGGTGTGTATGTGTAGTTAAAACAATCAGTAATTTATCCAGTAGATTCAACGTTTGTGTCCCAAAAGTATAACTGAACCCATCATTGTGTCAGTTAACTGTATCACTATTTTAAGATTGTGAGTAAATCTTCCGTTTCATCATACGATAACTTCCAAAGCCACTGAGATACTGTTTTTTTTAAAGTTAAGATATTCAAAGAGTAAATTTCAATTATTTTATTAATTTTATTATAAATATAGGGGCCCAAAAAAGGATAAAATCGTCGAATAAACGCTGTTCTTGACTGCAGCGATGGCTTACATACTGGTAAACCCTTCCGTCTTGTTGACAGGATCGGACTATACTCCAAAGTAGCATGTTGCTTTGATGTAATACTTAAGATAAAGAGTTGACGCACAGTCAGAACCTCACAGTATTCGTAAAGTAATGTGGTTGGGTAAAGGAAGTGTTTAAAAGTACAAAGTTTTAGTATTGTTCTTTGGGAGACTTCAAGTTGTTTCAGTGTCGTTTTCGGTGCCCCGCCCCAAGATGAAATGCAATATGTGATCAGTGATTGACAGAGCGCGTAGTAAATTTGCTTTAGAATTGGTGGGGTGACTATATGTCTTAATGTTTTAAAAACATAGATAAGCTTCCTTATCCTTTTACCCAAAGCTTGAATATGTGCCTTAAAACTAAGATGTTCATCAATTATGACGCCCAAATATTTAATTTCTCTAGATCGTTCTAAAGTGTTACATGAGCAAGTCGGCACAAAAAGTAGATCGTCAAAACAACAATTATGAGCGACCAGATTAAAATTTACATGAGAAGTGGCACGTATTGAGAAGGTCATGTATTTCGTTTTATCAGTGTTTAAAGTGAGTACATTATCATGAAGCCATTTATTTACTAAGTTAAAACCAGTTTGGGCTAGCTGAAAAGTCTCATCCCATGTTTTTGCGGTGAAAATGAGGGCAGTGTCATCTGCGTATGAGATAATTTTTCCATGAAATGAGTTGAGACACAGGAGATCGTTCATATAAACGAGAAAGAGGGTCGGCCCAATAATGTTACCTTGTGGTACGCCGTAAGTCACTGGTAGATCGGTACTAGTATAGCTACCAACTCTAACGCATTGAGTCCTGTCAGTTAGGTAATCCGCCAATAGAGAAAGCTGTGTGCCCCTTATACCAATGTGTTCCAATTTTTGTATAAGTATAGGGACAGAAACCGTGTCGAAGGCCTTTGCTAGGTCTAAGAAAATAGAAATACACTTGTTGCCTTTGTCTAGATTTGTAGATATAAAATCTATTAAATTACTAACTGCGTGATCAGTAGATTTACCACGGCGAAATCCGAACTGATGATCAGAAAGAATATGTTTACTTTCAAGATAATTTACAAGGCGCCTGTTAATTATTTTTTCTAGAATTTTTGACAGAGAGGGTAGTATTGAAATAGGCCTAAGAAGGTTGCGATAAGAAGGCTTCTTCTTCTTTCTGTCCACCTTGATGGAGCCATCCCCAACGCATGTGTTCTTCGGTGGAACCTGCTGTTCATGGTCTATCACAGCGCCTTTAGTCACGCTCGAAATTGAGCGACTCTGCTTTCCCCCTTTTGGTTTTTCTGCAAAGCAATGAAGCTCGACAAGTCCCAGAGAAACGATTCAACTGTCTTGAATCCCGCAACGAAATTAATCAGAAAAGAACAGCGGAGGAGTAAGAAAAACATATTTTCCACTTCCCTCCGAATCAAGCAGGATACAGAACAGAACTAGGTCGATAGGTACAAAGGGACTTTTACAACTGGGAGAAGCCCAGTTGCTAAGCACCATGGATTATAATTGGCATAATTAATGGGCCTTAGAAAGTGAGCTGTTAGTGTCACATACAGGCATCAGTATACCTACTGTATCATTTTATATACAATCAGTGAATAAAGCTTAACAACACTGTAACTTTTCCATGACGTAATCATCACCTCCGTAGCCTGTTCCCAACTATACTGAACTTCTAGCGTAACCGGATGCAGTTGAATACCAGCGTTTTATATGGTGCCCATTCATCCATGACACACACATTCACAAGTTTATTGTTTTTATAATTTTATTAACTTATTTTGTGTCCCACTGCTGAGCAAAGGTCTCCCCTTTCTACTACCCTCCCCTTCTTCTTCTAAACTTTTCCATCTTATGCGATCTCTCTCGACGTTTGCCCCACAATCATGGTCGGATCGTCACACCTTCTTCGCCGCGGTTAATCTTAATCTTAAATCTTAAATCGCGGCGATAACCTCCTTCAGGTGTCCAGTGAGTGACAATCTTTGCCCATCTGTCTGAATGCTTTCCATTTACTCCAACAAAACTTGAGTTTTGGAGTGCAGGGTGGTGTTGCTATCGCGTTCTATTTGCTTGACACCTGTTATGCTCTTTTCCATTACTAACTTAGGCACCGTTGGTTAGGACGGGCAGAATGCACATGTCAACGAGTTTTCTCTTCAGCTTCATTGGAAGACTTCCTTTCAAGTGTTCTTTAGGGGCCCAGAACGTCGTCTAAGCTTTTTGTTTTTAAAAGACTATCTGGCCCAAGTATGGAGTATAAGTACCTACTCATCGTCATGTTATTTTTGTATCACGTGTCCATCACCTCGATCCTACGTTTCGTGCCGTTAGTCATGTCCTGGTTCTTGGATCTGTTCATTGAAAGTCTAACCTCAAGACTTGCTGTGCTCAGTTCTCGAAGCATTGCTTCTAGTACTGTAGATGATGCGGAGATAATCACAATATAGTCAGCAAAGTGTAGGCTTGGTTGGTTTATTGGCTGGTGGCCGCTATATTAATGCCTCGTGACTGCCGCGAATTTGCAATTTATTAAAAACCTGCAGTGCGTTCGTGAACAGCTTGTGGGTGTGTCGTCAGTGAATTGCCTTGCATCTTTCTCAATTTTTTTTTGTCTGTGAATGCGCCTCGGAAATACGTAGAGCTGTCGGTCCCGGCTGTCATTCGTAGATCTTTGGCAGTCGCTATGTGTAGTCAGAAACCAGAACCAGTCTTTTTAAGGGTCATCGTGTTACCCAGGAACTGGGTTGTGGAGATCAGTAGCATATGCAGTAGCTTCATGTAAAACATTCAGCTGCATACGGTGAGACTGGAAGCCGATCCCAACATAATTGGGAAAAGACTAGGCAGATGATGGTTCAGAAATAAGTGGCTTGATGTTTTTAGAACTATATTTTGGGACTCTAAAGCATTTTTACTTAACTAAAAGCTGTGGACAATGCTGTCGAATGCCTTGGAGTCCACAAAGGCCAAATGAAGTGGTTTGTCATATTTATAATTTATTTCTCTATCGTCTATCTAAGTGGTAAAAAAAATTATTCTGCGCGAAAAACTAAAGAGTGTGTTAAACTCGGTTAACTTTCAGTACTTGCTACATTTATACGCCAAAAAAGCCTATATTTACAAAAAAAAATGATACCAAATACATGCACACGCGCATATGCACACTGCGTGGTCGCAAAACGAAATTCGAAAGCGTTTGAATTCGGATGTAAATAAGTACCTACGTCTGTAATCTTGCAAGCTCGAACAATATTCTGTTTTGTAGGATCATATTTTACGAGATTGCCAAAATTTATTACTATCTATAATAGCAAACGAACACAAAAAGACTTCTAATTAAGAATAAGTACTCAATTAATAAAGAAAACCTATCGCACACCACTTCTAGTTATAGACCTCTTTATAATTACTACACTATTTCTCACCCAATTAACATTGTCTTTATGAATTTAAAATAGAAAACATACCAGAATCTGACTGTTCCTAAATTATCCTAGACTGATAAAAATGTTGCTTTTCCTAAAGGTTCCCTGTAGATCCCATCCCAGACAGTTCCACAAGTTCGATATTGATTATAGTACAATAATTAACCCGAAGATCGATAGATGGCGCTATGGCTACATTACCAGCAATTGTCTAAGTAATCTCGATTGTTTTTATAAACAATCAGCTTAGAACAAAACACGGATGTGGTTTTATTTTGCCATCAACCCTTCTAGTGTATCTCATTAGGTCAGCAAATCGACTAGTCAGTGTAGCTAGTAAAGATGTATGAAATTAATTCACATAAAACTACACTGCCTTGTCGCCTAGCTTTCATAGCTGGATTCTAGTCTGTTAATATTGACGATAACCTTATTTACCTTGATAGCGCTGAACTCTGAAGCAGCCTGCGCAGTGTACGCCTGTAACTTGATATCATAGCTGGTGTCAGGTAAGAGGTGCGTCAACAGTAGCTCCCGTGGTTCCCCTGACGTCGTTACCTTCTCATAAGCCCCGGCTGATGAAACGGCGCGGTAGTAGACGTAAAAACCGTCTGCTTCCACCTCACCTCCGCTTGTCCACTAAGAAAATAGAAGGATTCAAGAAACAAACCAAAAACATTAAAACGCTTAAAGATTTTCGTTTTAGGACAAGGCCGCCACATTATTTCCCACGACTGTGATTCCTGAAAGTCAGAAACAACAGTGGCGACCGCCAGGGCGAGAACTAGGCCACGGCAGTGAGGCTTAAATGTATGTAGAAGCTACACATTATATTAAAAACCACGGCCTGCTCATTTTGACAATATGAATGAACCAATAGGCTGACCAATAGGAATTGGGCGAGTCACATTGCTCACAAAACTGATGGTTGTCGAAGACGAAAAAGTCTGGAGTAGTGACTGTCTAAGGAAAGGCGTAGGTCTCGGGAATCAGATGGATTAAGGAAGCCCTATGCCGAGCAGTAGATGGGTCGGCAGTGATTCTCAGGTCCGGCTAGGTGTTATTGGGTTTACGCTCCAAGAAGTATTCTGATAGCCTGGATTTTGGATTTGTGACCAGCAATAGGGTCGCCTCCTAACCGCAGATCTCATACATAGCGACGAAATGTGGGTGCACTGTACTCGTACTTAACCTAAGAAGGTTTCATTAAAAGCGAAGAGATCAAGTCAAAGAATCTAGTGAGACGAGTAGTAGACGGTTCAGCACTGATTACCAGGTTCGGTAAAGTAGTATTGGGTTTACGCACCAGAAGTATTCTGACAGCCCGGATTTCGAATTTGTGACCAGCAATAGGATCGCCCCCTATCAATAAGTTTCAAACATAGCGGCGAAATGTGGGTGCACTGGGTATATTTAGCATAAGAAATTATGGAGACTTTGAAACGTGCTTCCCTTCTCAACAAGGAATGCCATATCATTCTGGTAATAGAATAGGGAAGATGACACCACCAATCAATTGACATACCTTTTTCCTATACATTTTATATTTTACTAATCCTGACATCACTTTTTTGCCAACTCAACTGACCAACCATTTATTCATTAAAAAGCATTTAAAAATTGAATTTTACAGTTAATAGAAAATTAATTGGGTTTTTAGGCTTAGCATGGTATATGTTTTTTGAAAATTTTGTTTTGGAATTATTAATCAATGGTGTCATCTACTCATGTTTTCGGAGACAGTGTACCCTGGCTATAGTACGAATCAAACTTAATGGCGGCTATGAACACGAGGCGAGTGGCTGCGCAGTAACAATTTCACGTATCAGCGGCGGTGAGGGGCGGGGTACTGCGCAGTCAATAGCGCACTTCACAGCCGCCATGATGTTTGGATCGAACTAATACTAGATTTACATTAAGTTGCACGAAACCAACATTAGTTTAACGGAGACTTTAAATTCGTGCCATCCCTTAAGTTTTGTATCGAAAAGAAAGTGACAGTATCAATTTAAAGTCTCCATTAAATTAATGTTGGTTTTGTGTTTTGTAGGATCAGTATTGCGCAATATTTTTAGTGTGTGTATAGAAGAGAATAGAATCTCTCTAAATACACAAAGGTATTTCCACAGGCAACCAAAGATGACGTAAAGAAAAAAATCAATTCTTTGAGAACTAACTGGATTATTACTATTCTCCGACTGAACACAAAAACATTGCGCAGTTCTTATTATTGTGCAATTGAATTGATCGATTGGATTCAAAGCACCTATCAATCTTATTACTAATATTATAAAGCTGAAGAGTTTGTTTGTTTGTTTGGTTGAACGCGTTAATCTCAGGATCTACTGGTTCGAATTGAAAAATTATTTTTGTGTTGGATAGTCCGTTTATCGAGGAATCTATTAGGCCCATGCGAAGCCGGGTCGGGTCGCTAGTTGTGCAAACAAATGTATTGTACAATATTATTGTAGGTGTAGGGGCCGCCTTAGCCTAGTACAGGCGCGGCGCTACGCTACGCTTTGCTAGGCTACGCTACGCTTCGCTAGGCTACGCTACGCTTCGCTAGGCTTCGCTAGGCTACGCTAGGCTACGCTAGGCTACGCTAGGTGACTCACGGTCCAGGCCAGCTGTATGGCGGTGGGCGACACGGGCGCGGCGCCGGCCAGCGCGGGCGCGCGCGGCGCCTGCCCCCCGCGCTGCAGGTGGAAGCGCGCGCTGCTCTTGCCCAGCTTGTTGTCCTGGTTCGAGTATACTGCTGCTATGCGGAACCTAAGAACAACATTTTAAACATTAGGTACACAAAAGCCATTCGATTATTTTGAACCGACTTCAAAAAAAGGAGGAGATTCTCAATTCGACCTGTATATTTTTTTTATGTTTGACCACGCACAACTTTTTACAGCGTAGTCCGATTTCGATGATTTTTTTTTTAATAGATATTGTATATATTATCTCAAAGTTAGTCCCATATACATTTCATAAAAATATTCCGGCCTTATGGGTGGGAAATTAAGGGATGACTTAATTTTTTTGGGTTACCATTATTTAATATTATTAATTTGGATGTTACGAGTTTCACAATAACTATTGCGGAAGTCGGTAGCAATACAAAACTATAAACAGAAACAAAGCCGTCGACTTGCGAAATGAAAGTAATTTTTTACTTTTAAGTTTTTGAAGGCGGTTGTCTTTTTTGTGATTTTTTTTAAATTAACCTTTAGACTAGAGACATTTTATTTATTTACTCTTTTTTGGTTTTGTTTGTAAAACTTACAGCTAGGCAGAAAAGTTAAATTAAAAACAATGATAAGGCCAATTAAAAGTTTTCATATACCTTAACTGGTTCGCTGCCAGTTCCGCATATTAACTTTTATGTTGGTAGTGTTGAAAATTAAACTATCGAAGTTGACGTCTCGGCAGGCTGCAAATGATATGGCTGATTTGTGGAACAGGGTGGTAAGTATTGAAAAGGGAGAATGCTTCGATCAGACGGGTATTGTTTCTGATGGGCTATGATTGTTGTCGGAATGCTGTATACAGCGTGGCGATGACAATAGCGCAAAAAAGGAGCATGGCAGGATTTGGTAATTTGGTGTACCTACCTAATTGTTCTATTTAGCATTAATAATACTAAATTATGGCGCCACTAGTTGCCGCTCTTCTCACTAGTTAGTAAACCAATATTTCAAATGGTGTTCTATTTTGGTTACATTTATAATGCTCTTTAGTATGTTTGATTTTCTGTTTTAATTTCGGTGACAGGATTTATACCTTCAAAATATTCTTGTGAACTAGTATTACCAGTATTTTCATTTTTTGTCGTATCGTCATCCCCACCTTTAATAAGCTATTGTTACGGAGAACTTTGAAGTAGGATACGTCAGTTTTAGTTCGTATGTGGTGCCATAAAAGTCGCCACAAACCTATTTAAGGGCCACAACACAAAACTGCGAATCGGTGCGATACGAATTCGCATCGCACAAATCTAAAAAGTAAAAGTAAGTAACGACTAGCTGCCAGCTCACAGGATTCCATAAACAACTTCTGAAGTTACTTCTATAAACAACTTCAATTAAGAATGTTACGAAAGCGTTTATGATGCGTCTATACAAAACTATTCGGACTGTGTCTGAATTAGAGAGCAAAGTTTGACGATGACGACTTTGATGCCGTGGCACGGAGTTTATACAACTCGATTCCTACCGGTTTCCCTTTGGAAGTTCGGAACAACAGCTTCTCTATCAAAGAATGGCAGTCAGTGGGTTAGCTGTCGACTATTGCCAAATAATTATAATCACACTACAGACATTTTAAATACACAATACAACTTTTGGCATGACGATAGTTGGTGTTAAATTCAGAAAAGTAAGGTTGTATTCCTAATTTGAACCTATTAGCTTCCCTCTTACGAAAATAGACGCCGTACTTATACTTACTTGTAATATTTTCCTGGAGTCAGTCCGTCGATCTGGTAGGAATGTATGTAAGCTGGTATGTCCTGGTTTGCGGTATTCCATTGAACATTGCTCGAGTTGCTCACTTCTCTGTATTGTACCTTTAAGAAACAAAAATTTATCAATTCCTTTCATCAGCTGGAAGATATAGGAATATAACTGTACGCTTGTACTCACAGACTTTAAAAAAAAAATGTATCTTTTTATCTTGTAAACTTTCACATCCAACTAAACTTAAAACAGATGTAAGTAGTATACAAAACGAGAAACCCTAAGCTTATAGGAGAGAATAAACAACGGACCTAAATAAATCTACACTATACCCTGTTCACAATAAGATTAGACATAAACACAAACCATTTTTACAGTTCCTTCAACCGATTTTGACTTCTATTCCGTAGACTTAAGGATGACATTAGAGGCTAAAAAGTGGTTACAATAACAACTGTTTACTGCAGTTGCCATTTGTCATGCTACGAACGCAATATAAGTCAAAATCGGTTGAACGGACTGTAAAAAGGGTTTGAGTAAATGTCTAATCTTATTGTGAACAGGGTGTTAGAGCTTGAATGAAACGCTGACTGTTTTTGCCACAAAGTTTATTGAGCACTGATTACACTTAAACACTTTTACTGGTTTAGATAGATAGGTAAGGTAACTAGGTATTATTTAGTTAAGAAAACTGTGCGAGACGTGACGCTGGTACACAGACCGAAACGGAAGCGGACATTGCCTAGATCAAGCCAGATTACATAGATAATTTAGTAGGGATTGCCATAGACAATTTAGTATTGAAAATACTAAACATTCTCGCACCTTATTTAAAGGTAAAGCTATGTTAGTAAGTACATAGTTAACTAGTAGCTTATTGAAATACAGATTTATAATCATAGTTGAATTATTTAGGATGCTGCTTAATTAAATTACATAGGTAAATCAATAGTTAGTTTACTTGTAAGTAGTGCTTAAATTTAGTAAATATGTAGAACCTAAGTTTATAAAATCATACATTAATGTGCTCAAGCTCAACTTTACAATGTTTTCAGATTAAGAAGATCAAGTATACATAGGTATATGTATATAATTTTTATTTAGTGTTACATACATGTTAAAATATTTTAAGTTTAAAATTAGGAAGATATAGGTAACAAAATTAGCTTATGAATAGGCCTGGTATATTCTCCATTAGATGTGCGTACCACGGCTGATCTAACTTAGTTATCAGTCTTATTAACATTAGTGGAAGTTATTCTGCCTAGGGGCCAACAAGTGGGAGGAGTATTTTCATCTTTAATTATTACAAGATCTCCAATGTTTACATTTTTCTGTATTTGCGACCACTTATTTCTAGATTGTAATTCTGACAGGTAGTTAAAATAAAATTGTTTCCAAAACTTTTGTTTAATTTGCATTATTTTCTGATAGACGTTAATTCTAGACTCATTCAAATTTAAAACACTAGGCTCAGGTAAGTCAGTTAAAGCTGTACCTATGATAAAGTGACCTGGAGTTAAACATGTTAAATCATAAGGTAAGTCCGTCAATGGATAGAGTGGTCTAGAATTAAGTATACCTTCAATTTGTGATAATACAGTGTACAAAAATTCGTATGTTAACTTAGTACTAAACAAATGTCTCTTAAGTAAGGATTTTACAGATTTTATACCTGCTTCATATATACCACCCATGTGGCTAGCTAATGGTACAGTAAACTTATATTCAATATAGTTTGAAGATACATATTTTAGTATATTACTGTAACAAGTTTCGTTTTTAAACATTTTATACAAGTCGTTTAAATCAGACTTAGAACCCTTAAAATTAGTAGCATTATCTGTATACAAACAAGTAGGTATGCCTCTTCTAGAAATGAAACGTTTCAAAGCACAAATGAATGACTGAGAGGACATATCTGTAACCAATTCAAGATGTATAGCGCGAGTAGACAAACATACAAATAGACAGATGTAACCCTTTGTATATCTACAATTTCTACCCATAGAATTTCTAACGGCTATAGCACCGCTAGAATCAATTCCTACATGATTGAATGCACGTGTTAATGTCACTCTAGCTGCTGGAAGATCAGCCATTTGCTGACCACAGACTCGACCCTGGTACCTTGTGCATCTAACACAAGAGTGAATACATTTTTTTACTTCACCTCTTCCATTAATAGGCCAGTATTTCAGTCTGATATTGTATAATGTGTTTTGTATACCTGCATGTAATAATGTCAAGTGATAGTGTTGTATTATAATATTAGTAATATGACATTTAGGAGGTAATATGAGGGGATGTGCTTGATTGAATGGAATGTCAGAATGTCGAATGCGACCTCCAACTCTCAGAAGATTTGACTCATCTAAGAAGGTATTTAATTTTTTAAGTGAACTAGATTTTAAGACATACAATTTCTGTTTGCCTTTTGAGTACTCAGGAGTATTTGACAGAATGTCCGAGTGGATTGACTGAGTAGATTGTAATTCACTAATTTCTTTATAGTAATGATGATGCTGACATGCTTTGATTATAAAATCATGAGCATACTTCAATTCAGAGACTGTTAAGAAAGAAGTTCGTATGTTTACGTTTTTTAGGTTATGTATGAATCTAAATAAATAGGCAACACACCTAATTAAGCGCGTAAAATTTGAATGTTTACAAAAATAATCATAGAAAAAATCATAATTTGTAGGACTGTCTTGGCAATGAGTGATCAGACTGGTTTTATTAGCAGTAGGGACTACTGAAGGGCTCGGAGTGAGCTCCTGAAGCTGAGCCATAGAAGTTGTGGGCCACAAAGTAGTGTCTTCAGACAACCAAGAAGGACCTTGCCACCATAATGTGCAAGATTGTAAGCTCGCAGGCATGACTCCACGTGTGATGGTGTCAGCTAGATTTTGTTTGGTATTTATGTAATACCAATCATCACCTTTGGATATATCAATGATTTGCATAAGGCGATGTGATATATAAGTATGGAGTTTATTTTTATAAGGAGTTTTGATCCAACTAAGTACAATAGATGAATCTGTAAAGAGATGGATTTGGTCAATAGTAATAATGTCTTTAGTAGAGGAAATGAATCGATTACTAAGTTGTGCTAAAACAAGCGCACCATTTAATTCTAGTCTTGGAATTGACTGTTGTTTTTTGATTGGAGCAACTTTAGATTTGGCAGCTACTAAATAACAACTAGTCATTTTGTTAGAGTAAGTAGCTCTAATGTATAAACAAGCACCGTAGGCTTTACTGGAGGCATCACAAAAACCTATCAATTGAATATTATCAGATATGTCAGAGAAACAATATCTAGGTATCTGAATGTTATCTAAGTTTTTTAATTCTATAATAAACTTGTGCCATGTATCTTGTAATTCATCTGAGACTAAAGAATCCCAATCAGTATTCAGTTTCCATATTTCTTGCATTAAAAGCTTAGGTAAAATTGAAGTAGGGGCTAATATACCTATAGGGTCAAAGATTTGAGCAATTTGAGATAGAATATTCCTCTTTGTATAAGGTAATTTATTAGGACTAGGGATAGACACTTGTAGTATATCCACAGTGGGTAACCACTTCAATCCAAGTGTTTTCACTGAAGTAGATGGTGTGAAATTGTATGACTTGTCATTTCTATCACTAAGTGAAGTATCTTGCATTTTATTAGACTCAGTTTCACAAAGATCTGGAAGATTAGATGCCCATTTGTGTAACTTAAATCCTGCTTTATTTAATAAATCAATGAGTTTTGAATACAGCTTTAGACATTTGTCTTTGGATTGTTCACCGCACAAGTAATCATCCATATATGAATTATTTTTAATACAAGAAGCAGCTAATTTGTACGTATTTTTGTATTTTTCTGCCAAATCCAGCATTACACGACATGCTAAATAAGGTGCACATTTAGTACCATACGTAACTGTGTCTAATTCTATACATTTTAGTGGTTCAGACTTAGAATTTCTCCATAAGATTCTTTGCAATGACGATTGTTGAGGATTTATATAGATTCCTCGGAACATTTTAACTATATCACATGAAAATGCATATTTATAGAGTCTGAATCTAAGAATTATTTCAAATAGATCATTGTATATATTGGGACCATCATATAATATGTCATTCAATGACATACCAGAAGAAGTTTTAGAACTTGCATTAAAAACAGTGCGAAGCTTAGTGGAGACACTATCAGGTCGTAAAATAGCAAAATGTGGCATGTAATATGAATTGTCATCTGTAGCTGAAAACTGTTCTATATAATGAGCATGACCAAGGTCAATAAATTCCTGTATGAATGCCCTGTACTGATTATAAAATTCCAAATTATTTTGCATTTTAGATTCAAGTTGAAGTAAATATTTATAAGCTATATTGAATGAATTACCTAATACCTTTACTTGTTCTGACTGAATTGGTAAATTGACAATGTAGATGCTCGACTCATTTCTAGTAGTAGTAGATATGAAGAGTTGTTCACAAAATTCATCCTCAGGCGAGAGGAGTTTGCTTTTGGAGGAAGTTTCTTCCTGTTCCCAGAAGGATTGTAATAACTGATCTGTTGAATTAGATGCAACTAACATGCTGACAGGTTGTGTGCAATGCAAAGAAGGCTTATCCATATTCACTGGACCCGAAATAACCCAACCGAATGTTGTGTCTATGAGGTAAGGCAAATTAGGACCTAACTTCATGCGACCAATTTGAATTATAGAATAGAATAGTTCTGCACCAATGAGCAAATCAATAGAACTAGGGATGTAGAATCTAGGATCAGCAAGTGTTTGTGCTTGTTTAGCTGGTATAGGCCATGTTTGTGTAGGTATGTAAGTATGCGGTAGCGGCACAGTCATGTTATCCATGATAATTAATGAAAGAGTAGCTGTATAGTTGCTGTAGCGTGATGAAATATTGGCTTTTGTACTCACTTTTGTTTGTTGTTGGTTGTTTCCAACACCTTGTAAAATAATAGCATTTTCATTTAACTTAAGCTGAAGCATAGAAGCGAGTCTGTGGGTAACAATGTTGACTTCACTCCCAGCATCCAGAAGAGCACGCGCATGCATCCATCGTCCCGATGCATTTTGGATTCTTATAATAGCTGTGGAAAGCAATATTTGATTTGTATTATTGTTAGACACTAACACAGTTGAAGGAACATTATTATTTGTAGAGTTGGTATTAGAACTCTGTAAGCAGTTGAGTTGAGTTGATGCAGCAGTATGCGCAGATAAGTTTGTAATAGTAGGTTGTAGTGGTTGAGTGTTATTACACAATATAGATAAGGTAGAGCTAACCTGTTCATTGTTGTTAGGTTGTTTGTCTATGTGTATACTTGTGTGGTGTCTACCACGACATCTTAAACATTTATATTTGGAGCACTTATGATTAGCTTGGTATGGCTTTTGGACAGGATATCTAAAGCCTTTTGATAATTATCGTCTGTTATGGGCAGTGATGCAATTAGACCGGCGGCTTCCCCCGTGAGCGCAGACTTCAAATACTGCAGCTTGTTGACCAGCGGTATATCTGCGTAGTCCACCGACGCATAAAATATGTTTTTAAATGCGGGCCATTGCTTGACGTCGCCATCGAATCGTGGTAGTTCCAATTTTGGAAGTCTGACATGTGGTTTCTTTATGGCGGTTGAGTCCAACAACGTGGTGTGGTTCTCAATTGACAAATTAGCAGATGCTTTATCCGCTGAATCCCTGATTAGCTCTTCCAATTTTGCTTTACAGGTGAAGTATTTTCCTTCGAAAGTTTCCCGCTCTTGTTCGTGCACCGATTGGCGTTCTGAGGCGTTGTCCAAAATTTCAATTTTAAGTTGCACCTCTTCATAGCGTTCCAAAATTTGACCAATTTCGGCTTTTCTCACTATCAGTTCTTGAACGTTGTAATTGGTTTCCACCACGTCGAGACTTGAGATAATAGTTCCCTATTCTAGTCAGTTTCCCTTTGATGGAACTTCTTTGAATTTTTAGAGCGTCGATCTCCATTTTGGAATTCATGTAATTGGTATTGGTAAGCTGTAGCTGTTGAGTAGATACACGTGTACGTGTTTAGAACTAGAAAGTTGATTGTAATTTCCAGTGGTATCACTAATTGTAGACGTAGTTATTACTTTTGGTCACGATCGAATCCGAAAATCTGTAGTAATGGCGGAGTTCGATATCGATATTTTTTCGGGCGAAGAGTGAACACGAAGCGGCGGTAGGCGTCGCTACTCGCAGTACGAGCGAAGTTGGCACTATTGGGTGTGCTAGTATTGGTTGGCATGTATGCCCTTGAAGTCGGTCGGTAATGTAATACCAATATCGAGCTGTGATTGGCGTGTTCGCCGTGAAATGCCTTTGTCTTCCAGTAGATGGCGTAAAACGTCTTCCGTCGCGTCGATAAAACAGCACTTGCGCTTATATTGTTTGCGCTGGATTTCTTCCACCCCGCCACACGAACTTGCACGATGTCACACGAATTGACCCGAAGTACGAACCGTGTGGAACAATGGCGTCTTGAAATATGGCGATATTTTGGGCGTAGGCAATCGAAGGACCATTAATGTTAGAGCTTAAATGAAACGCCGACTGTTTTTGCCACAAAGTTTATTGAGCACTGATTACACTTAAACACTTTTACTGGTTTAGATAGATAGGTAAGGTAACTAGGTATTATTTAGTTAAGAAAACTGTGCGAGACGTGACGCTGGTACACAGACCGAAACGGAAGCGGACATTGCCTAGATCAAGCCAGATTACATAGATAATTTAGTAGGGATTGCCATAGACAATTTAGTATTGAAAATACTAAACACAGGGTATAGATAATATTATAGAGGTAAAGTTTTAATTTTGGATGTAGGATACTCCTACATCCAAAATTAAAAACTCCGAAACGACTCATCCGATAGGTAACAAAAAATATTTTATTGATGAAAAGCTACACTATTGCCGAGTGTCATCTATACTGATATTATAATAATGAGGTAGGTTTGTATGTCCCCATACATACACTCACCCTACTAAACTCCGGACCGACTAATCCGATTTCAAAAATTCTTCCACCAAACTATTTTATTACAATATATTTTAATATCATTACACTCGGATGAAGTCGCAGGCAAAGTGCTAGTATGATATATTTGATGGTGACTTAGATAAAACAGACATAAACGATCACGAGTATTTAGCTGCGAGCAGAAATTTGAGATATTTATAACAATTCCCTACACAAGACCTTGTGAAGAAATAACACAGATTGAAATAAAGCTCGGATATCGTCACAAAGTGCTTTTATTTTGTGAATTAAATTAAAAAGAATGCCAATTTGCCATCGTTAATCCCAATGGGTACTGTCGCTGGCCGGGCAGGCGGATGAGACCACAAAAACTTGCAGCTCGTATAAAATGCTAACTTTTGTTCGCATTTCCGTCTGCAAGTCGCTGGTGACGGACCAAAATCAACGACTAAAACCATTACTTCAGTCCCCTTTGAGAATTTTTTACAAGAAAATACGAGTTTTTCAAGAAAATAATTATGAATCGGGTTGTGTATCTTGTTTATGTAGTGCACTCTCTAGGTTGAAAGGCTGTTCTTTTCTCGTGGGTGATATAAAATGGGATGAAAGCAACTAGCACATGAAATGGTAACACTGGAAATCATAACAAGCGCTACCATTATGTTTCTTTAAAAGAGTTGACGAACGTATTTTGTGCCGAAAATCGTGAAAAAATGGTGGAATCTCCCTGCCCGTATGGGTTTTACTCGAATATCTATGGGTTTTCCAAAGCTAACTACCGATAATTTACTTTAATTTAAAGATAATATTATAATAAAGTCTATAAAAACAAAAATCAATCGACGCATAGGTGACAGTTTTTGTTATGTTTATAATTGTCAGGGCAATGTTTATACGTATGAAGAGATTTTTTGTAAAATACACCGGAAAAGTCAGAAAATAGCACCCGTGCGATGTCGGGCCACTAGTAAAAGGTGCTTACCTTGAAGAACCGTATAGTTAACCCTTGGTTGTCATGAGACCATGACACCATGACACTTTCATCATTCAGTCTGGTTACGTTTGGTCTGGATGGAGGAATCATTACGGCTAGAACAAAAACAAAACCATTTAAAACTGGATCCATTTGGACTACTTTTGGAGATGTCTTAATTGATTAATTCTAATCATACCTTTATGTTTTCTAGGGTTCTTTCTGCTGTGCCTTTTGGGAGGTTGAAGGGAGTACCTTGTCTTTGGAGATTCTGCTGGATAATTCTGTGGAAAAAAAACTATATTAAGAACAGCATCCAGTTAAAATCTCGTCGTTCTAAAGGCAGCCAAATCATTGCGCGTCACTGGAACTGCTGACGAAAACAGTTGGCAAAACCATCATTGTCACCATCTAGAGACCGATCTAAACCACACAGGCCTTTCTTTCCTGGGTCTATCTCATCCAAGTCCTGCCTGCGATAGTAACAGCCAGGCACTCTTACCTGTTCAGGTATCTGCAGTGGCACCACAGTGAGCATGCCAGCGCCATACGCGCAGCCGAGCGAGTTGCACGCGAAGCACTGCACGATGCCGGCGTGACGTTTCTCTACGTGCTCGATGAACAGGTACGTGTCTGATAAAAATGAGGATAACAGGTAAAATGATGCTTAGTCTTAGAAGCCAATCACTCATAATAATAATAAACCTTTAATAATGCACTCTAACAAAAAAAATACCACACTTGTATTTTCCAAAGGATTACGAAAAGGTAAAGTATACTCACCACTTAATTTTAAGTGGTACTTAATAGGGGCGAGTCAATTGCCATTATACAGGCACAAATCCAGACTTGGAACTACCTCTGAGAAATTACAGAAAAACACAATAATACATTTCCAATCCTGGAAATCAAACACCAAGTTGGATATTTATATCCTTGGTGGGCCTTTACACGAGCCTCGCAGAACGAACAAAATAAATAATAAAAATAGATGAATTCGTCACGAGATCACTCAAAAGGCTTACGTTGGAATTTTATTTATCACAAAAATGCAACAGGTTCGAATATTTATGTCCGTTACGGACGACTAAACTACCCGACAGAGGCGACAAAAAGTAATTGATTCATGAGGTTTCATGCAAAGGATAACAGAAATATCTATGTAGAACCTACATTTTATATTCCACTGAAAATCGTTTCTAATAGAAGATTAATAGGACCATGTACTTTTTATTATATAATTGAAGTCATTACCTAAACATAAATGACAATATAATACCATCAGCATAGCCTTTTCCAGCGACTATGTAGCCAAAAATCTACGAATAACAGCCGGGACCAACGGCTTTACGTGCTTTCCGGGCCACGGAGGGAACTCTAGAATTATTATTATTATTATTATATTTTTATAATTCTCCTGACTGAATTTCGTTCGCTTTGGCTAATTGCAATGTAGACTAACCACACTAAAGATATTATAACGCACAAATGTGCGCGCAAACACAGGTACACTTTTACCATTCTCACAGGCGATGAGATGGTAATCCGACACAATCGGACACACATACAGCGCCAACGGATTCACGTGCTTACCGAGGCAGAGGGCATCCCCAACTTCCAATCTTCCCTTCTAAACTTGCTACTGAGAAATTCCTCATGACAAACACAATAACACTGTGCCCGACCTTGACATCGAACCCTACGCTCAGCAATCGCGCTTGCGACCACAAGGCCTACGATGTAGTCAAACATAAATGTATGTATTAACTTACACGAAGTCTAAATGAGAAACAAGAGAACTTATCCAAATATTTCTAGCTAAAATCTTTTGTTGAGTTGCACGAAACCAACATTAGTTTTTCGGATACTTCAAATTCACGCTATCCCTTAGATTTTGTAACAAAAAGAAAGTGACAGCATCAATTTAAAGTCTCCATTAAAGTAATGTTGGTTTTGTGCAACGCACTGAAAGACGTCTGAATCAGGCAATAATATAATTTTAAATATAGATAAACTACTCACCATTAGCTTTAATTCCCTTCTCATTCTTCAGCACCTCAGCGTTAAGCACCCAGTACACATTCGGAGGTGGTTGTCCGAAGGGGGTCCCACACGTAACGTGTGCCTTCCCTCCTTCGTTTGGAGTGGATACAGTGACGTTGCCGTCCCAGCGCGGAGGTTGCAATGCTATGACTTTCCAGGAGCGACGGATACCATTGGCTGAGCACGAGTATACGCCCTACAAATATGAATTGGACCGTTGTTGGTATTAAACGAATATGAAAAATAAAGTCAATCGATTATTCGATAATTATTCTGTTTTTATATCGATTAGTTAATTATTTATTTAATTGAACCATTAAAAGATACCTTTGATCGTTATTTACAAGAAAAAAAAGCTTTTTACAAAAAAAACAACCGCCTTCAAAAACTGAAAAGTGAAAAATAACTTTAGCACAGAACACACATTGACTTAGTTTCGGAAGTCGGTGGCAATACAAAACAACAAACAGAACAAAGCCACCGAATCAATCAGTCAATGTGTGTTCTGTGCTAAAGTTATTTTTCACTTTTTAGTTTTTGAAGGCGGTTGTCTTTTTTGTAAAAAGCTTTTTATTTTCCGCTTTTTAGTACCTCCTTCTCATCCAAATCTACGAGTATTAAGAAGAGATTGAAAGTTAACTACTCCAAAGATTGAAGAAACTAAAACGTCGTCTATGTAAAATTTTTGGGTATTAGTTGATTTTTTCAAAAAGTGCTGAATCAATTACGATAAAATTTAAAGCATACAAGAAAGAATTTTCAAAATCGGGTTACGTTTGCCGGAGAAATCGCTTAACAAATCGCGCACAAAATGCAAATTAATTTAAGACTTATACGGTTTTCTCATGGATGCCATTGTCAAAACTGGACCAAATTAAAATGGAACCACACGGGAAGCACCAGCTTTCAAATAAATAAAGAATCATCAAAATCGGTTCACCCAGTCCAAAGTTCTCAGGTAACAAGTTTAAAAAAAAAAAAAAAGGTGGTTATCAACCTCCTCCTTTTTTGAAGTCGGTTGAAAAGAACTGAATTTAGTTGCTCCTTCCAAACGTTAGGCTCGTATGGAGAAGAATGGGTAAAAAGCTCTATACTTTTAAAAAAAAATGTTTGGCAATATTTTGTATAATAGAATTGTTTAATTACACATGAATACGATGCAGCAACAATAAAAACCATTATTTTAGAATGACAGATAAATTATGTTTATATACACATTTTCAAATATTGAAACTGTTGACAACCATTTCTAATATTTTAACAAACTATTAAATAGTATATGAGCCAGAGTTAGTTTAAGAAAGTAGTGTGCGGACCCCCTATACCACTGGCCATTGGCCATACCCCTGGTGATACGGTGGGTCTAGAGCTAAACCACTGAGAAAATTGTTTGGGTTAGGTAAGAACTGTGATCATTAAAGGTCGCCAGATCCCCTCTATTGTTAGTGAATTATTTAGGTTAAGAGAGTGGTATAGTTTTGGACCCACCATACCCCTGGTGGTACGGTGGGTCTAGAGCTAAACCACTAAAAAAATTGTTTGGGTTAGGTAAGAACTGTGATCATTAAAGATCGCCAGATCCCCTCTATTGTTAGTGAATTATTTAGGTTAGGAGAGTGGTATAGTTTTGGACCCACCATACCCCTGGTGGTACAGTGGGTCTAGAGCTAAACCACTGAAAAAATCGTTTGGGTTAGGTAAGAACTGTGATCATTAAAGATCGCCAGATCCCCTCTATTGTTAGTGAATTATTTAGGTTAGGAGAGTGGTATAGTTTTGGACCCACCATACCCCTGGTGGTACGGTGGGTCTAGAGCTAAACCACTGAAAAAATTGTTTGGGTTAGGTAAGAACTAAAGTAGTAAAGTAGTACCGTTGTTCAAATCCGGTGATAGTAAAGACCCCAACAATTATAGGCCTGTGTCGATTCTGCCAGGTCTCAGCAAGGTGTTTGAAAAGTTAATGCTCAATCAAATGTTGCGTCACTTTAATAAAAATTCCATCTTTCATGAACAACAGTATGGTTTCACCAAAGGGCGTTGTACAACTGACGCCGGTGTCACCCTAATAAAGAACATTTTTAGCGCCTGGGAGGAATCACAAGATGCCATTGGAATCTTTTGCGACCTCTCAAAGGCGTTCGATTGCGTTGACCATGAGACACTTTTGCTGAAACTGGAGCACTACGGGGTTAGTAAAACATCTCTTAATTTACTAAGGTCATACCTGAGGGATAGACGGGTAAAAGTACAGGTTAACAGCGTGAACTCATTGGGGTCTGAAACGACTTTGGGCGTTCCTCAAGGTTCAATATTGGGTCCATTTCTATTCTTAGTTTATATAAATGATTTACCCCAATTGTTTCAAAATCAACCAAAAATGGTGTTATTTGCCGATGACACATCATTGATTTTTAAAATAAACAGACGGTCACAAAATCTAGACGACGTAAATGACGCTATTCTTCAGGTTCAAAATTGGTTTACGGTAAACAATTTGGTACTAAATGAAAAAAAAACCAAATGTATTCGATTCATTTTACCAAATGTTAGGAATAGTAAATGTGACATCATACTTAATGGAGAGAAACTGGAATTTACTAGTCAAACGGTTTTCCTAGGAATCACGCTAGACGAGAAATTACAATGGGGACCTCATATAACATCTATTGCGGGGCGACTAAGCTCCGCGGCTTATGCTGTTAGAAAGATAAGACAGTTAACAGATGTAGAAACTGCGCGTTTGGTCTATTTTGGCTACTTTCACAGCATTATGTCGTATGGTATTTTACTGTGGGGTCGGGCTGCTGACATTGAATCAGTTTTTATTTTACAAAAAAGAGCTGTCAGAGCCATTTATAATCTACGTCGCCGCGAATCTCTTAGGGAACTATTTAAAAATATTAATATAATGACAGTGCCTTGCCAATTTATTTATGAAAATATTATGTATGTAAGAAAAAACTTACATATGTTTAATAAAGTAAGTGATAGACATGACTTTAATACTAGAAACAAGGACAAAATAGCTCAACCATATTTTAGATTGTCTAAAGTCCATACATCTTTTATGGGGTACTGTGTTAAGTGCTACAACAAAATTCCTAGTGATATATTACAACTAAGTGAAACAAAATTTAAATCATATATTAAAAGTACACTCTGTAAAAAAGCTTATTATAATCTAGAGGACTATATTCAAGATAAGAATGCTTGGAAACATGCTGGTCTAGCTCCATAGGACGATCGACAGTCTAGACAAAATCGAACAATCGCTAATTTAAAATACCTAATTTCATACTTAGTATAAATCCTACATATATATATTTGACTCTTTTTTTATACACTGCTCAGGCTCACATACTGATTCATTGTTTGTTAAAATATAAGGAGTGGTCGTCTACTGTTTCAACATTTGTAATAATATGTGAACACTGTGTATCTATGTACATATAACTTAGTCTGTCATTCCTTAATCTGTGATACTTTGTACACACTTTTAAATACCTAGTGTTTTTATGCAAGGTACATCGTATTCACGTATAATTATATAATTCCTGTAAATGCAAATATTGTTAACATCGTTTTTAAAGAGTGGGTATGGAGTTTCTTGCCCATTCTTCTCCATACAAAACTACCTTTTGGAATGGGCACCTAGAATCAATTTTTTTTTTTTTTCTCATTTGACGTTCAAAAGTGCCTTATACCTAATGGTCTAATTGAAATAAATGATTTGACTTTGACTTTGACTTTGACTTTGAACTGTGATCATTAAAGATCGCCAGATTCCCTCTATTGTTAGTGAATTATTTAGGTTAGGAGAGTGGTATAGTTTTGGACCCACCATACCCCTGGTGGTACGGTAGGTCTAGAGCTAAACCACTGAAAAAATTGTTTGGGTTAGGTAAGAACTGTGATCATTAAAGAACGCCAGATCCCCTCTATTGTTAGTGAATTATTTAGGTTACGAGAGTGGTATAGTTTTGGACACACCATACCCCTGGTGGTACGGTGAGTCTAGAGCTAAACCACTGAAAAAATTGTTTGGGTTAGGTAAGAACTGTGATCATTAAAGATCGCCAGATTCCCTCTATTGTTAGTGAATTATTTAGGTTAGGAGAGTGGTATAGTTTTGGACCCACCATACCCCTGGTGATACGGTGGGTCTAGAGCTAAACCACTGAGAAAATTGTTTGGGTTAGGTAAGAACTGTGATCATTAAAGATCGCCAGATCCCCTCTATTGTTAGTGAATTGTTTAGGTTAGGAGAGTGGTATAGTTTTGGACCCACCATACCCCTGGTGGTACGGTGGGTCTAGAGCTAAACCACTGAAAAAATTGTTTGGGTTAGGTAAGAACTGTGATCATTAAGAAACTGGGTTACGGGACAGATAACTACACTTTTGTGAGCGAGTGTAGAAGGTGGCTGGATCATTGCGTTGTGTCTTTGTCTGCTTGGCAAACAATTGGTAAGGTAGGCATTATGGAAGACGTATATATGTCAGACCACTTACCGTTATACATTGAGTGTGATTTGAATGTAGTGAGGCCTAAATTAAGAACACTGAATGCATCGCGCTCTAGAGTTATTTGGGGGGAAAGGGATGAACGTCAGATCAAACGGTACCATGACCTATGTAACAATGGATTGCGTGACGTTGATTTTCCCTCAGAGTTTGCAGAGTGTAGTTATGGGTCGTGTAGCTCGGTAGCACACAAAAGTGTCTTAGACGGTTTGTACAATGACATTGTAGGTATTTTATGTAACGCTGCGGAGCAGACCAATATTGTGGGCGAATGCAGGTCAAAGAGAGGCAAAGTGTTATGTGGTTGGAATAGTCACGTCCGGGATGCTCACAGTAAGGCCAGGCTTAAGTTCAAATCATGGGTAATGCATAAGAGGCCAACAAGTGGAGTAGTATTTGAAGAAATGAGGGAGTC
Organism: Charanyca ferruginea; assembly: GCA_947361185.1. NCBI lineage: Eukaryota > Metazoa > Arthropoda > Insecta > Lepidoptera > Noctuidae > Charanyca > Charanyca ferruginea. The sequence goes on from OX376056.1 coordinate 34,914,933, forward strand.
TCGTAAAATATTTAAGGGTCGACTGAAATGGTGTCAAAAAAATAAAGATAAAATCAAAATGGACATCATAGCAAAGCAGAGAGCCACACGTAATTTTAAGGAATTTTGGAAATCCACTCGTAAGTTGGATATTAGGCCTGGGCTTCCGGTGAGCGTAGGAGGGATCAGTGACCCTGGGGGGATCGCGAATATGTTTATGGAACATTTTAAGGTGCAGTCGCCTCTGGGTCCGTCTGTTGCGACGGGCGATGCTGAGTCTGACCGTGAGAGGGTGAAACCACTGACACACTTTTCGGCTAAACAAGTCAAACTTGCCATTCAAAGCATGAGCAGAGGTAAATCACCCGGCCACGATGGACTCAGCATTGAGCACTTCAAATATGCTGGGGTTCACCTACCGAGGGTCTTGTCCTGGTTTTATACAATGTGCATTAGTCACTCTCACTTACCAGCCGAGTTGATGCGAACTATAGTGGTGCCTATTGTTAAAAACAGGACAGGGGATATCTCAGACCGGGGTAACTATCGTCCGATCTCTCTAGCGACCACCTTTGCTAAAGTATTGGACAGTATGCTTGACTCATGCTTGAAAAAATATGGCGGAGAGCCCTTACTCTCCTGTTCCGAGGCATTTTGTAGAGAGGATGGTCAACTAAGTACCTGATCTCCTGCGTGGTCATTCTCTGTGCAACCTGCTTCGGACACTTAAGTGATCATAATATGTATTGTTTTATTATTGCCGGTTGATTTGTGTTTTGTTTTTAAAATACTAACATTAGGTATAGAAGAAAAAAGACCGCTTCATTACTTACAAGAGTGCGTGGCAGTTCCAATAGCATTCTGCAGGCCCTAGCCGAACAGCTGGATGCCCCAATGCTGAGTCATTTTATTAATGTACTGGTGCGACCAGGGCAACCTTGTCGTTCGTAATGTATTTGTCTCGTTTTTTAGATTAAGTTACTAACCCGTAATTTTTATATTTGGTTTTTTACTAACAAGTGGACCCATGTTGTCAAATAAATAAATGAATTATTATTATTATAAGGTTTTTGTTTTACTAACAAAATGGATTACATTGTTGTCCGAAACTGAATATATAAATAAATAAATAAATTAAAGATCGCCAGATCCCCTCTATTGTTAGTGAATTATTTAGGTTAGGAGAGTGGTATAGTTTTGGACCCACCATACCCCTGGTGGTACAGTGGGTCTAGAGCTAAACCACTGAAAAAATAGTTTTGGGTTATGTTAGCGACGAACTATGAACTTTAAGTGAAATTGCTAAAGTGTTTCGATAACGAGGAAGTAGTGTTAGTTATGAACAGTGAAAGTACTAAGTGGCTATGTTTTATTAAGGTAAAATAGTGTTAGCTTTAACCATGAAATTACTAAGTGAATATGTTTCGTAATGCATGTAAGTAGTGTACATTAATAATCGTGCGATAACTGAGTGGAATACGTTTTGTTTGAATATTAAAGTAGGGCGCTAGCAATTAGATGTAATTCTGTTAAGCTATATGTGCTGAAACAATAAAGTAAATATGTATTAAAATAAGTTTTCAGAGGCTGATCTATAAGAAATTAAGTGAATAAACTTGTTAGTAGTTAAGGCAAATATCGAATAAAGTGCTAGTTTTGTTTTGTAATTTATTTACCTAGAAGTTTAAGGGTTTAATAAAATAAAATAGAATGGTAGTTAGGAAAATCTAGGATTTACTAAGTTTTTATATGTACCTACAAATAAAGTGAGAATTTCCTGTGATTTTATTTCCACACACTTGGCGGCGCCACATGTACCATGTGGCACATAAGTTTAAGTACTGAGAAACCTTACCGTAACGAGGACCGCCAAGGGTTTTTTGCTATTTTTAAGGGTTAAAATCTAGATATTGTAATAGGGTTTTTTGTAATTAGCTAGAGTAAGTTAATACCCATGCGCTGAAAATGTTTGTAACATTATAAGGTATATTTTACCACCAGAAATTGGCTGAAATAGTTTCCCCATACAAACGGCGACAATGGTGCCGTGTGCAAAATATTAGTGTCGAGCGCAAATTTGCAGGGCTGTGATTGGTCAGAACAGCCTATATAAGGAGGTCAATTTCGGTGGTTCGATATTCCGAATCCAGCAGTATTACAATAAAGAAGAAGTAACACTCCGAAGAAGCTTTCATTTCGCCTGAACGGTTACCGGCCCTTCCCAGATTCATCCCGCCAGCAAGCAATTCATATTCAAGCGCAACAGGTTAGGTAATGTGAACCGATCTGGTTCAATACTCAGAAGCAGGGATTTAGAATATAAAAAAACACTATAATAACTTTAAAGTTCAGCTTTATTATTATAGTTACAGCAATACAGTAATACAGTTTGTTTTGGAGATACAAGGCAAGTGACTAGCACCGAGGTCGAAGCTCGAATGGCCAGGTAATGGTGGCCTATCGCTCAAATGCCCGTCGACCATTAAGTTAATTCCCGCCATTTTACTTGCTTTATGATTGGTCGTCGACAACTGTCAGAGTAGACCAATCGCATGAAGTCAATACAACTACAATCAAGAAGCTTATAGATAAAAGTGGAGGCAACACTCTAAATACCTAAGTGAAGCCAACTGTGGGCAGACGCTCTCTTTCTGAATGCATACATAAGATAAAGAAAACACATATCACTGTCTCGTTCTTATGTATGCATTCAGAAAGAGAGCATCAGCCCACAGTTGGTTTCAAGCTTTTGTTCTAAGTGTTGGCTCCATTTATACCTATATCTTCATGACTACAATGAGCATACAAGTTCCTAGAAATTATTGTAAATAGTTGCCAACGTAAATAATAATATTAAAGGTATAATTTAAATATTTATAACAGCTCGGCCATCCGGCTTCCAACGAGTCCCTCGTTATGCATTACAAAAACATTACTTTATATTTCATCACCAATTATGAGTGTAACATAATGAATATAAACATATCTCATCATAAATTATAAATGTAACAATCAACATAAATTAACTCATTAGTCCTTAATCATTTTGACTCTAAATCATCTAAATAGAGCTCAATAGTATTACTCTTAAATTTATCCATGATCTTGATTAACAGAATGCTTATACTTAGCCATTAGGGTGTCGGTTACCTGACACTTAACTTAATCTATATTTTATATCGGCAGTATATATTGGTCCATGACCTTGACCTACTGATGCACCGATTTCTTAAATGAGAGGCATCCGTTACCTGATACCTCTCACCAACTCATTAGTACACTCTAACCAATGAATCGGTACCTTTAGGTTGTCTGTTACCTGACACCCTTGAATGAGAGGCATCCGTTACCTGATACCTCTCACCAACTCATTAGTACACTAACCAATGAATTGGTACCTTTAGGGTGTCTGTTACCTGACACTCCTCTTAAATGAGAGGCATCCGTTACCTGATACCTCTCACCAACTCATTAGTACACTCTAACCAATAAGTCGGTACCTTTATGTGTCGGTTACCTGACACTCCTCTTAAATGAGAGGCATCCGTTACCTGATACCTCTCACCAACTCATTAGTACACTCTAACCAATGAATCGGTACCTTTATGTGTCGGTTACCTGACACTCCTCTTAAATGAGAGGCATCCGTTACCTGATACCTCTCACCAACTCATTAGTACACTCTAACCAATGAATCGGTACCTTTATGTGTCGGTTACCTGACACTCCTCTTAAATGAGGAGCATCCGTTACCTGATACTTCTCACCAACTCATTAGTACACTCTAACCAATGAATCGGTACCTTTATGTGTCGGTTACCTGACACTCGTAACTTAATCTATATCTTATAAATATTGGTACATTATCTTGACCAGCAAATATTTCAGCCATTAATACATGGAATAATTTAGATGATACACGACATTAATCATTGCAGCTTAATACCTAGATTGGCATTACTTTTTAACTATGACATCGATTACATAGTTCTTTATGTACATAATATTAGAAATACACAATATATTTGATTTAGTGTGCTTAGTTATCTATTATACTTATTTAATTCTATGTACAATATTACAACATACATATACATTATACATACATCTACGAGTATTTACAACTCTTCACATTCAGATTCACAATCATTACGCTCGGATTCACAATCGGTTGATACGGGTTCGTTATAGCAGATCCATGGGAATATTTTATCAATAGCTACCACAGCTTCGTACCTCTTACAAGTCTTTGTGAGTGGTGTGTCCTCAACCACGAACCAATCGTTGGGGAGCACCGTTTTAATTCTGTAAGGGCCTTTACATTTAGGTTCGAGCTTCTTAGACTGCCCCTCTATTCCTGTCGTGGCTCTTACTACTCTAACCAAATCACCTTCTTTGAAACGTATTCCTATTTTTCTGTACCTATCATATCGTTCCTTGTCCTTACTCTGTTGTGTCGTAATAAGCTCACCGCCCGTAGCCCTAATATCGTCTAGGCTCTCCCTGACCTCAGACGTAACTTCGTTAATTACGTCATTTAGCAAACCTTCAGATGGGTTAGTTAGATTTCGCCCGAAAAGAAGCTCCGCTGGACTCTTTTTGGTTGTGACGTGGACAGTGGTATTGATACCCAACTGTATGTCTGGTAAATGTTCATCCCATAAACCATTTGGTTTGTCGTGGTTCATTGCCCCGAGCACTGCCAAAATGGTGCGGTTGTACCGTTCCACTTGGCCATTCGCTCGGGGTGTGGCGACAGCATTGAGCACGTGCTTTATACCACATGACTGAATAAACGTTCTAAACTGCCTACTAGTGAAGCTTGTTCCCTGGTCCGTAATCAAACGGGTTGGCACGCCGAAGTAACTAAAATGCTCTCTGAATATCCTAATGCTTGTGGCCGATTTGGTATTTCGCACAGCGGTGATATCAACAAATTTAGTAAACGCGTCTATGATAACAAGAATGAATGTATTGCCACGCTTGGTGCGGATAAAAGGACCGAGATGATCCGCATGTATGGTATGGAATGGTATGATAGCCTTAGGGATGGGGTGTAGTTCACCGGGCCTGGCACCACTTGGCAACTTGTGATGTGCGCACTGGAGGCAAGCAGAAACGTATTTTTTTACAAATCGTCTCATCTTTGGAAACCAATAAGTAGCTTGCAAGCGCGCCAGAGTTTTGTCAAACCCGAAGTGTCCCACATCATCATGATTGGCTTTCAGTAGTTGCCATCTGGTGCCACTCGGAACCACCCAACGGATAGTATTTTCGTCAATTATACGATATACCCGCCCATTTACAAGCTTGTAATTTTTGAATATGTCAACGGCATCTTTACATTTGGGGTCACCTAAAATATTCGCGATATTTTTAATGTCTTCGTCCGTTTGTTGCACTGTTGCAAGCCAATCGTCAGTACCTACTGAAAGTACATCTAACACGTGATGAACGTCTGGACTATCGTTTATAGCACCCCTACTAAGGGCATCTACGTGTGCCATTTTTTCACCAGGGCGGTATTCTATTGAGCAGTCGTATTCTAAAAACTGCAGCCACCAGCGAGCAATTCGTGGGACTAGGTCGCGTTTACTCAAAGTGGTACGTAAGGCGTTGCAGTCTGTAACTATGATAAATCTAATTCCAAGTAAGTAATGCCTGAACCTATTCAATGAGGCAACAATAGCGAGGATAACAAATATTGAACTGCCTGATAACAAGTCTAACTGATCCTCGATACGAGGGAGAGGGTAGTGCTCTTTCTTTGTTTTACTATTCAGGGCACGATAGTCCACACATAACCTCTTTTCCCCAGACTTTTTGTTAACTAGTACTATAGGGCTCGCGTACGGACTCTTAGACTCCCTTATAATGCCGCTTTCTAACATTTCCTTGATCATATCTTGAACTAGTTGTCGTTCGGTAAAGGACTACCGGTATGAGCGGTAAACGACAGGATCAGGATCGTCCAGCTGAATCACCATTTCAGTTTCTGTTGTAAACCCAAGATCTTTACACCACTGGAAAAACAATATTTATATTTATCCAACAAGACCTTTAATGACTCTTTTTGATCCTTTGTTAAATTTTCTCCACAGCTGATTGGTGATTCATCTATGGGCGACTGATCACTGAAATCTAATTTTTGAATTTTTAGGCTCTTAGCTAAAGCGTGGCTCCTAGTTATAAGACTACCCTTCTCTATAACCAGCTGATTGTCACTGATATTCTGAATGAGAATCCTACCCGCGCCGTGTGTTAATTAATACTCGCCGGGCAACAAGTAATGTTCATGACCTTCAATATTGCGCACGGTTCCATTCACGTAAATTTTTCCCGAGAAAGAATTACGCGAGCTAACTGGGACCGCCTTTAATTTGCCGCGATCTATAAGCGTCTCCTCCATGCAAAAAAGCGGACAAATCAAAACAGACTCCTCACTAACCCGCTGAAAAATGACATCCGATTCTGTCTTTACTATCTTGACTGAGGGCCTTTCGGTGAAAGTGTGACCTAGTAGTACAGGGCAATTTATTAAGTAATCACCAACTACAAATATCTCTACGTGGTTTTCTACTAAACCCTGCAATTCGATCGTGACGTTAGCCTTGCCAAGGGGGTTATATGGCACGTTACCTATTCCTCTTAATAGTGGCACTTCTCCTACCTTCCATTCTAATCCTAAACGCTGAGCTTCACTGAGACGGACCAAAGTACCTTCGCTTCCTAAATCAACAAGACATTCTGAAAACAACCCATTTATTTTAATAGGCATTTTATACTTGGCACTTGAATCGCCCGAGTTTTCTACTTTCTATATTGCTTTTGGTTTATCGTTGGTACTTTGCTTTGTCCCAGGACACTCAGTGTCCTTATGTCCTAACAAATTACATTTAGAACATTGAATCCTTGGTTTTGTGCATCGATAGAATGGGTGACCGGTTTCTTTACAATTGTAGCAGACCATGCGGGATCCGCTCGGCTTCTGGGAACAGGAGCCCACTTTATTACCGGCAAATGTGTTGTTTTGCGATCGCCTATCTCTATCCTTAACCTTCTGTTGCTCGTTTGTGGACCTATCTTGACCTACTTTTACCGACTTCAAAAATTTAAGAAGCAATTCTGGTTCCGTAAATTCTGCTCCTTGTGCTCCCAACCTAACACTACGATCCTCTATACCTGCTATGAGACAGTCAACTGCACGTTTTCCCGATATTTCGCAACGATTTAGAAGATTAATTTTGGCATAGTAATAAATCTCTAATGACTCTCCATAACGTACCTTTTTACTCAGCATTTCCGTTAGTAAGTCTGCATAATTATCCCTAGTTGGAAAGGATTCCTTCAGCTTTAACTTCCACTCTGGCCAAAAAAATAGTAGTGAGGGTAGACCTTGATACCAGGTTTTAGCTACCCCTGTTAATTTCGGTAAGGCATAGTGGACTATTTGTTTATCGTTCCACCCATAAATCTGTGCACATTCGTCAATCTTATGAAGCCACGTATCAACCGTTTGTTCCTTACATAACGGGTCAAAATCAGGAATTACGTTATTTAAGACAGGAAACCTATCCCGATCGCTTGTATTATTCATACCCTTAAGCGCCTTAATAAAGTTCTCAATAAATACATTATTGCTTGACTCACGCTCACGATGAGTTTCTTCACGGGATGGTGTCCTTAGCGAATCCATGGATTCCGCATGGCGCGTCTCGTGCCGGTCTGGAGTGCGCGGCCGTGTCTTGGAGCGACCAGCACGACTACTTGGCCTTCTTGAATAACGTGGCCGGGATGGAGACCGACTGATCGTCGGTCGTGGTAGTCTTCTTTTCGACCGCCTGGACCGCGACAGACGGTTTTGGCTGCCACAATTTCCTTTAGGTGAACGCGTATGCCCTCGACCCCTGCTGCGGGTTCGAGTTGCATCGCGAGATCTTAGTGGCGGCGTCAGCATCTCGTGGATGGTCCGCCTAGGTCCATCACATTCTCCTCGAGAACCAGACGCACGTTCACCCATGTTCTTGCGGGTTTCAACATATATATATAAAAAAAGAGAAACGTCCGAGTTAATAAACTTCGCTAAAATAAACTTGTAAACAAGATTTTTATTGACCTTCACATACTTTATTAGAGAACATCAAACATGTCCATCTCCAGGGAGTACCCTGGCAAGATAAACATGCATGACTAACTATATAAACCTCCGGAATGTCTCCGTTACGGCAAATACAGTTGAATTTTTCAAATTACAAAAAGAAATATCAAACATGTCCATCTCCAGGGAGTACCCTGGCAAGATAAACATGCATGACTAACCATATAAACCTACGGAATGACTCCGTTACGGTAAATACAGTTCAATTTTTCAAATTACAAAAAAATAAATCAAACATGTCTATCTCCAGGGAGTACCCTGGCAAGATAAACATGCACGACTAACCATATGGACCTCCGGAATGACTCCGTTACGGTAAATACAGTTCAATTTTTCAAATTACAAAAAGAAATATCAAACATGTCCATCTCCAGGGAGTACCCTGGCAAGATAAACATGCATGACTAACCATATAAACCTCCGGAATGTCTCCGTTACGGTAAATACAGTTCAATTTCTGAAATCATTAAAAAGAGACTATCGACTTATTTAGTAGTCTGGTAAAGAAAGGTAATTGTGAAAGAAGAGAAAAAAAAAGTACGGTACAAGAATAAACTTGTAGCCTACTTTCTTTACTTCGGTATTGCAAATTGCAATGATATGATTAATAAGGGTAGGCAGCACAATTAAAATAAAATAAACAAAGAACACTTACGTTTTCTACGTATGCCAAATATTTTAGCGTATCTCTGATCCTTTTGCGGGCACTAGGTTGCTAATCCCACTTCTGAGATGTGAACCGATCTGGTTCAATACTCAGAAGCAGGGATTTAGAATATAAAAAACACTATAATAACTTTAAAGTTCAGCTTTATTATTATAGTTACAGTAATACAGTAATACAGTTTGTTTTGGAGATACAAGGCAAGTGACTAGCACCGAGGTCGAAGCTCGAATCGCCAGGTAATGGTGGCCTATCGCTCAAATGCCCGTCGACCATTAAGTTAATTCCCGCCATTTTACTTGCTTTATGATTGGTCGTCGACAACTGTCAGAGTAGACCAATCGCATGAAGTCAATACAACTACAATGATCATACAAGTTCCTAGAAATTATTGTAAATAGTTGCCAACGTAAATAATAATATTAAAGGTATAATTTAAATATTTATAACAGTAAGAACTGTGATCATTAAAGATCGCCAGATCCCCTCTATTGTTAGTGAATTATTTAGGTTAGGAGAGTGGTATAGTTTTAGACCCACCATACCCCTGGTGGTACGGTGGGTCTAGAGCTAAACCACTGAAAAAATTGTTTGGGTTAGGTAAGAACTGTGATCATTAAAGAACGCCAGATCCCCTCTATTGTTAGTGAATTATTTAGGTTAGGAGAGTGGTATAGTTTTGGACCCACCATACCCCTGGTGGTACGGTGGGTCTAGAGCTAAACCACTGAAAAAATAGTTTGGGTTAGGTAACAACTGTGATCATTAAAGAACGCCAGATCCCCTCTAATGTTAGTGAATTATTTAGGTTAGGAGAGTGGTATAGTTTTGGACCCACCATACCCCTGGAGGTGCGGTGGGTCTAGAGCTAAACCACTGAAAAAATTGTTTGGGTTAGGTAAGAACTGTGATCGGTAAGAACTGTGATCATTAAAGATCGCCAGATTCCCTCTATTGTTAGTGAATTATTTAGGTTAGGAGAGTGGTATAGTTTTGGACCCACCATACCCCTGGTGGTACGGTGGGTCTAGAGCTAAACCACTGAAAAAATTGTTTGGGTTAGGTAAGAACTGTGATCATTAAAGATCGCCAGATCCCCTCTATTGTTAGTGAATTATTTAGGTTAGGTGAGTGGTATATTTTTGGACCCACCATACCCCTGGGGGTATGGCCAGTGGTATGTTGGGTCCGCAATGAGAAAGTAGAAAAAAAAACCATAACTGAAAATTAAAGCAGGTTTAATTTGCAACCAGTTTGGTTTCGTCTAGACTGTAAGATTGAGAATAATGCCTTCTCATCAAAATGGTTATTAGATGAATAGTTTAAATCACTGAATTCTATCTTGTTGAACAAAAAAAGCTAAGGCCTTTCCCTCACAACACACCAAACACAAAGGTGCCTTTGAGATACAAACGATTTTCGACTGAAAACGACGACTGAAAATCGTTCCAAAGCTCTGTCATACTCCTTCAAAGACTCAAGGCACAATACGACATAAAAAATATTAAACAAAAATAAAACGCTTTCACGTTTTATAATCTTTGAGTTGGAGAATCTTTTTTAAAAACATTAAAAAAGCAATCTTAGGGACGTGTAGGTAAAGTTTTTTGTATCTTGCTTCAGGTTCAGCTCTTTTTTTTTTTTTTGTAATCTTTATTTATTTACAGGACTTTTAACAAGATGCCAGTCCTATTGTGGCAAAACTTATCCTACCTACTTACTTACTACACATATTATACACTGATTTCGCCAAATCTGAGTTAGGGTTAGACAGTATGCTATTAAATACGCCAATATCTTGCCTGCTTATTTTATAATTAAAAAATAGATCGTCCCTCTTTCTTCGATTCTGGTCACACTCCATCAAGCAATGTTGGACATCGTCTGTAATGCCACATGTTTCACAATTAGGTGATTCACACTTTTTCATCAGATGTCCGAACTTTCTCGATGGAATATGACCGGAACGCAATCTTAATGCTACAACCACTGTGTTTCTATTAAGTTTAGCCTCGGCAAACCAAGGGCAACGAGGAGGCCGACTTTGAATAGTTTTGTACCAGATTCCTTTTTCTTTTGATCTTCGGTCAAAGTGTTCTTTCCACATGTCATAACAATACTTTTTATAAATATTTAAGACTTCGGAGTAATATGGTAGAATTTCAAAAGGGTTGCCTTGACAAGACCCCAATTTAGCTAATCTGTCTGCCTCCTCGTTGCCCTTTAAACCCAAATGAGATGGAATCCATTGCAATTTCAGAAAAATGTTTTTATTGACTAACTTATTGATTTTATTTAACACCGTGTAAGCAATTGGTAAACCTCTTTTTCCTGATACAGACTTAACTAAATGCTGTAAGGCACTTCTACTGTCAGTATAAATAACTACTTTCGAGAGCATAAATGAATCTATATATGATAATGCTTCTGAAATTGCAATGAGTTCCAAGGACATGATAGAAACCGGCTGATCGATCTTAAAGGACTTTCTAACATTTTTAATCGGGTCGTAGTAAGCAGCACCTAAATTATCACCCGATTTTGATCCATCAGTATATAACTTATGCCAATCTTGGTATTTAGCATCTAGTTCTGTAAGGATGTCATATTTTAAACAGTTAATTTCGTAGGTTCTTTTGGCATTTCTAACGGCTTCTAATGTACATTTTACAATGTTATTAATATTTATATAACTAATCCATTTATCTAATTTGAACATCTCTAAAGGAGAAGATGAGCTAATGCAAGATTCTTTAGTTTTTTCATAGCTTAAAGTTAACAGAGGTTTTTTCTTTTTATTCCAAAAACGATTAGAAGTTAAATTATTAAGATTATCTAATAAAGTTATAGTTACGTTGTTTGCCCAAGAACTAGATCTGAGACAATATTTTAAAGCTAAGTACTTCCTTCTTATATCTAAAGGAGGAATACAAAGTTCACATTCCGTGACATGAATTGGGGTGCTTTTTATAAAACCTCCAATAATCCGCAGAGCCTGATTTTGAACCTTCTCTAGATAAGATAAGATATTTTTTATTTGCATAAAACATGGTATATAAGGTGTTATAAAAAATTTGAGATCGAACATGTTTTGCTTAAAACTAAAGCATGCAAATACATTATGACATTGAAATATAATTATGAAATTCATTTAAAATAATCATTAATATTATAGAAATAATTATTATTGAGCCATTTATAAATAATTTACAATTTAATGTTTTAAACATAATTGGTAATTTATTATATAGACGTACACACATAGCCAGAGAGTTTTTATTATATTTCGCTGATCTAGGCAGCTCAGCCAGCACAAGTCTGTACTGGTCTCGCCGACTTCGAGAGCTTCTTTCCTGCGCTGTTTTAAATAGTTCCTTGTATTTTCGAACAAACATGCATGCTTCATATATATATAATGAAGGTAGCGGTAGCAAACCAAGCTCTTTAAATATAGGTTGACATGATTCGTCAGATGGAATCTCGTATAGCGCTCGTAAACATTTCTTTTGGGCGACAAATGCTCTATTGTAGCCAGTACTATTTCCCCACATAATTAGTCCATACTGTAATGAGGACTCCACATATGCGCGGTATGACATCAGAGCCGTTTTTATGTTAGTAACATTTTTTACTTGTCTCAAAGCATAGAAAAATTTATTTATTTTATTGCATACAGCATCAACCTGTGCTTTCCAGTCCAAATGTTCGTCAATTACTACTCCTAAAAACTTAGTTTGTGCCACTTGTGTAATTTTCGGTATGTTCATTTTAAAATTAAATGTATTATTATATGATTGATTAAATTGTATATATACTGATTTATTAAGATTAATAGATAAATTATTATTATTTAACCAATTAATTAGATTGTCTATTGTATTATTTATGTCCGCTTCATGATCCGTAATTGATTTATTTTTTTTATCGGTAGTAACAATTATAGAAATGTCATCGGCAAAAAGAAAGCATTTGTGATTAACTATGTCGTTTATGTAGAGCAGAAATAAGATAGGGCCTGTATAATATGCACACTCACAATATATAATATGCACACTCACTAGCACACTAGTTGGCTCGCCAACGCACCACCGCCCAGGCCGGCAGTCCGACAACGACTGACTGCCCCACCTATCGCATCGGTATTTATAACCGAGCGACGTATGCGCCCGAGACAACGTCATAATACTGTTATCGGTTTGTAGCGTGATATACTGATATCTACATACACTACATCCCTTCCTTGTTTTAACTTAGTTGGATGTTACCACTTGACCAGCACCTGCACCTGTCCAATCGCCTAACTATGCACTCTCGCCGGCGGCCCACGTTACACTGACTCAGTGACACTAGACAAGACACGGGCAGCGTATGTACCCACTTACATACACTACATCTCCCTCCTTTATCAAATTAATAGACGCAACCAGTGTTTTTCAAAAACATACATTGCTCATCCACCCGACATCTTACGACTACTACAAATTGATTGAGTAATAATTTTCCTAATAAAATCACCCTCCGGAGACCCAAGGTGCCCGCCTGGACTTCCTGGACGCAACCGCAGGATTCACCCTCAACCCTCCGCGACAGCACCGCACCGTTGCGCTCCGCCATCCCGACAGATCGCCACTGATTATAGACAGTTTGTCGCACAGTCATCAATAACGTTGACGAGGGCAAGGGATACCCCGTCCCATGCGTTTTGTTACAACCAACGACACTATAAACAATCATGATTTATATAAAAATGGTATATGTTTCAAATAGTAAATCATTATACAAGATTTGACTGCATTTTGCTAAGCAAAGCGGTAACGCTGTAGTGTAGGAATTAAACATAATTGACAGTTTAAAACTCAGGAAGTAATTTAGTTGAGTCAATAACTTATTGTTGATTTACTTAAATGGAGTTTATTTGTAAATTCAATACAGGTTAATTTACTTATATTATACGATTTTAATTCTGTTATTAGTTCTATGTGATTAAACCTCTATAGCACTTTCCCAGGGGATAACTCTGTTATTATAACTAACCTAACTAAAATCAGTACCTATTTTCACTTGAGTCGGACATGTTTTATGAGAATATAATTTATCCCTACAATTAGGTTCTTTCATACAAATAGTTATCATCATAGACCCCCCCGTTGGTAAACAACGTGTGCCAGCATGATTCCATAGTCTTTCACAAATCTTCGGGACGTTTCAACCAGCGACAGATAGGCCTCTCCATCCCCAGTACGATAAAACTCGAGATAGAATAGGTTACCGGGTTTGACCGTAACTGCGAAGAGCTGTTGATATGATACTAGCGCCTTCGTTCACAACCCAGACAAATGGCATCTCCCACCGCCAGGCAGCTGAAGAAAAGGGGGCGACAGACAGGAACCAAGTCAGAGATGTCAATCAGTCCCTTCTTGAACCTCGCCGTGCTTTCAATCAATACATCCCGACGTGACAGCTGTAATTGCATTAACACTCCAGACAGACTTAAATGGACAGGTCCTATCAATATCTGTCTCTTTCCCGTTTTTATTGAAGAAAAAGATATAAATAGGCTAAAATGAGTTCAGCTCGTGCACAACTGAATTGGCACCAATAACCTCCAAGCCGGATTTTTTGTACCAAATTCCTTGCATTTGTGACAATACAAAGCTGAGGATGGTGTTGAAAAAGCCATGGTCACGAAGCACTCCGATGTCCATGAAACCGTTGTTGCGACCCAAATCCCGTGCAGAGCATCTGGGATCCGTGACTGAACCAACCCGCCAACTGTATGACATCATACACAAATCGCATGGTGCAATTTTTTCAAATAAACACCAACGGTTTAGATATCTACGTAAGCAGATCTGAAACACAAACATGTAACATTGTTTGAAATAAATAAAGCAGCTGAATACAAATATCACCAGTTATTTAGTTAGATCTCGGTCACTTCCATAGGTGGGCTCAGTCATTAATGGATTGTTGTAAATATCAGGATAGTGTAACTTCCTCAAATCCTTAGAAATTGCTGAAATGAAAGTATTAAAGTTAGCTAGTACTTGTACCTGCCCCTTGTTTTCTGGTTGCCCCATGCTGGTCCCTTGTTGTGTTGTGTTGTTGTCCTCCATTGTCTATTCCTCAAAACCTCAAATATACTAAAATAATGCAGGCCTGGAAACTCCGGAATCCCAGTCCACAACCATTATATGCATTAATCGAAGGTTCCTTGAGATCTTTTGTTGGAGAACTTAAGTCCGCGCATAAAACTTTATTACAACGTCTGTCAACACCAATCCATCCATCTACTTGATATCCGCATGTCACTGCAGGGGTTCAGCAAAATATCAGCGTCACGTGTTTTTTCTTGATAAATGCTAAGCTGGTCTCCCATTTAGTGCACTATTGAGTTTCTCTTTCATCTTTCTTCCAATCATCTATTTTCTTCCGTTCCTTAGCTCTGTACTTTCATCTTAGCTTCTCCTATCCATTCGAGTGCAAAAGAATTGTATATACTACAGTATGTTGCTACAGGAAATTGCTGTAATAAACAGTGAGTTAAGTGGAAGTGTTGTTTCCATCTTCTATACAGACTATACACACATGACGCTCCCACAATAATTACCATGATGAAATGACAAAATTATCATAAAGTTTATTCCAACCACTTTCTAATTTAATTGAGGTTTTTCCAACCACTTTCCAATTTAATGGGGCTACTAGCCACACAGAATAAACACATTGTCATTTATGTTTAATACGTAATATATATGTATATTCTATTCTTTACTGTACTTCTAGATTACTCTGGCTCACAAACCAATTCATTGTGGTTGAAATATGAGGGGTGGCTGTCCACTGTTTCAATATTTGTAAATATGTGAACACCATGTATAAATAACTTAGCTGTCATTTCTAGATTTTAATACTTTGTGTTTACTAGTGGTTTTTATGCAAGGTATTCATGTACAATTATATAATTTCTGTACGTACAAAATATTGTAAACATTTTCTTTTTAAAAGTAAGTATGGAGTCTCTTGCCCATTCCTCTCCATACGAAACCACAATTTGGAATGGGTAACCAGATTCAATCTTCCCAATATGACGTTTGAAAGTGCCCTTCCATGGTTTAACCGAAATAAATGATTTGACTTTGACTTTGTTTAGTTTTCCTTAACCACATCCAGTGTGTCCAGTATGTATACAAATAGGAACAACTACTGCTGACCTGTTTTCCTTATAAAACTGTCAATTTAATGACCAGTAGGTATATTCTACTGCAAGCACAGTCGTTTCCGACAAATGTCAATTTAATGACCAGTAGATATAATCTACTGCTTTCACAGTCGTTTCCGACACATGTCAATTTAATGACCAGTAGGTATGAGCTACTGCTTTCACAGTCGTTTCCGACACATGTCAATTTAATGACCAGTAGGTATGAGCTACTGCTTTCACAGTCGTTTCCGACACATGTCAATTTAATGACCAGTAGGTATGAGCTACTGCTTTCACAGTCGTTTCCGACACATGTCAATTTAATGACCAGTAGGTATGAGCTACTGCTATCACAGTCGTTTCCGACACATGTCAATTTAATGACCAGTAGGTATAAGCTACTGCTATCACAGTCGTTTCCGACACATGTCAATTTAATGACCAGTAGGTATGTTCTACTGCTTTTATGTGCTTCTTGATTTGTTGTTTTAGAACATCGTGTAGGTAGCACAAATCAAGTAACCAAGCTTGAGGTCCCCAGTTTGACTCCCATTTGATTTTGAAATACAACAATCTTCTTCTTCTTCTGCCCTTAATCCATGTTACTTGGGGTTGCCACAACACGTCTTCGTCTTGTATTCCGTCCTGTCCAACCTCATGCTTTTACTGACTCCTTTACCATTCAAATTATTCACACAATCCATCTATCTTTTCTTTAAATAAATTGATTTGATTTGATTTGATTTGGCTTTCCTTTCCCTCTCCATCCATTCATTTTGGAATGTAACAATTTTATGTATATTTCCTTCCGAATAATTATCTACCTGTAGGAGTTATCTGCATTAAAGAGTAGAGAATATAACAAAGTTTTGTTCCTCTTAGATAAGTTCTTTGTTTTCTCAGAAAACATTATTTTTTTCAATCTACCTTAAAAAATAAATGTTATTTTCTCTTTTTTTTATAAACATGAATAATCACCATTATTACGCATTATTCTATTTCTCTTTTTTTTTATAGTTTTGTATTCTAAGAAAAACAACATTATTTCAATCGACCTTCAAAAATAAATGTTACTTTTTCTTGTAAACATGAATAATCATCATTATTACACATTTGATTTATAATAAAATATAAAAACTCACGGTTTTATCCTCGTCGCCAATGTATAATATGCACACTCACAATATATAATATGCACACTCACTAGCACACTAGTTGGCTCGCCAACGCACCACCGCCCAGGCCGGCAGTCCGACAACGACTGACTGCCCCACCTGTCGCATCGGTATTTATAACCGAGCGACGTATGCGCCCGAGACAACGTCATAATACTGTTATCGGTTTGTAGCGTGATATACTGATATCTACATACACTACAGGGCCCAATATGCTACCCTGAGGGACGCCGCGTTTTATACTTATATATTTAGAAGAATATTCTGTCATGTCCCCACTTTCATTAAGTTTAGCGACAGTGACTTTCTGTTGTCTGTTAGCTAAGTACGACGATATCCACTGAAGTGGTAGCCCTCTAATACCGATAGCCTCGAGTTTTTGTAGTAATATTTCATGTGAAACCAGATCAAATGCCTTTGATAGATCAAAGAATAGCCCTGTCGTTAGCTGTTTGTTGTTAATATTGGTCAATATTGCTTTCAATAGTGAAAAAATGGCTAAGGACGTGGACTTATGTTTCTGAAAGCCGAATTGCTCTTTTTTTATAATATTAAATTTCTCACAATAGCTAACTATTCTTTTATACATACATTTCTCATAGATTTTTGACATGATGGGTATTAGTGTTATGGGGCGATAATTATTCATGTCACTTTTTTCACCTTTTTTAAATATCGGTTTGACAACAGATATTTTTAAAGCGTTAGGAAAGACCCCTTGTGAAAAGGATAAGTTAATGAGATAAGTCAACACCCCGCTTAATTCATTGACACATGTCTTAATAATTCGGGTACTAAGTTCATCATAGCCTTCAGCGTTGGTATTTTTCAACGATAATATCTGTTTCCTCACCTCATTTTCGGATATAGGTGTGAGGAACATCGAGTTAGTAGTTAGGGTATCATTGCGGCAGTTATTTGTACAATTTTGAGTAGGAATATAATTTGTAAAATGACTGTTAAAGGCAGAGGCTATTTCTGTTGGTTCGGTGAGTATGGTGTTGTCAAGTTTAATGTGTTCAATGTTGTCTTTGGGGCCCGTGTTGTGAATTTCGTTTCTTATGACTGTCCATGCGGCTTTACATTTGTTGTCATTATTATTCATAAACTTTATGTTAGCATTTCGCTTCGCATTGTGGATACATTTTTGTAATAATTTTGAATATGTGGTGTATCTACTCTTGCTCATTATATTCTTATTCTTGTAATATTGATATCGTAAGTGACGCTTCGTTTTAGAACTCTGTTTAAGACCCTTACTTATCCACGTTCGCTTTATTTTATTGTTTAAGTTTATCTTTACCCTAACTTTCGGAAAACAGAGATTGTAAAATAAACATATCAATTCATGGAAAGAGCTGAATGCTATATTTGCATCGCTTTCCATGTAAATATCTGTCCAAGATAGATTTTTTAAGCATTCAACGAATTTATGCATATTGTCTATACTGTAGTCTCTTTTGTAAATATGGTATATTGCGGCTTTTGTTGTTTGAAGCCTTAAAGGGAAGCTTAACATTTGTGCTATGTCATGATCAGAGAGATGAAGTGGTAGGACTGTTGGAATTGCGTCAGGTATATTACTCAATATATGGTCTATACAAGAAAATTTTCGAGTAGCTACCTTAATATGGATTTTTACATTGTGACTGTGTGCTAAGTCTTGAAATTCTTGAGTGATTTTGTTTATTTTCAAAGTATTAATATTAAAGTCACCTGTTAAAACTCTGCGTGTCCTAGATTTATATTTCTTGTATAAGTCATGTAACATACTATCTAACTTGGTTAAAAATTGATTAGGATCTGATTGGGGAGTTCGGTATAAACAAATAATCACTAATTTCTTATTTTCTAACTCTATGCCACATGCTTCGAACGTATTTACCGATGCATATGATTTTCGGTTTAAAGACATTTATTTCTCAAAAAAGAACATTACGGTTCACTTACATATTGAGAAATGCAAAGTAAATAATAAAAGTAGTTAGGTATAGTCTCTGTGACCACACACGGTTACACAAAGGAACAGAATTAAAAGATATACTAGGTGACAATTCGGTGTTAGTACTTCTTTCTAACGTATTCTTCTAGTGTTTTTTTACATTTAAACCAACTGTTACTATCAAACACATCTTCTGGTATTTCATTGTAAAGTTTTGCTCCCTCATATAGTATATTTTTCCTGCCATAGTTGGTTCTAGGTCTTCTTAATTCTATTTTGTCTCGTCGTCTTGCGTTATATGTGTAAGTTTTCTTTTTAAAGTTAAGTTGCGAGTGTGTGCCTTGTGTTATGATTTTATGTATTAAGATGCATGTTTTAAGTGTATAGAGTTGATTAATTTTAAGTATTTTGGTATCATTGTAGATTTTAGTAGTTGATGTAAGGTAGTGGTAGTTGTAGAGTGTTTTTATTGCTTTATTTTGTAGTATTTGTATATCCTGGATTACTGATTTTGCTGCAGTTCCCCATATCTCAATGAGATATTCTATGTGGGGTCTAACAAGAGAATTGTATATCATTGCGCGAGCTTTTTTAGGAATGCAAGCAGACATTCGACGCAATGCTCCTACCAAAGAAGATAGTTTGGACTTAATGCTATCAATGTGGGGTTTCCAAGTTAACTTAGTATCTAAAATGAGGCCCAAATATCTTTCACTGCTTGATTTAGCAATATTTTCACTGTTTATTGTTAGTTGTATTTGGTTAAGATTTTTTTTATTTTTTGCAGCAAATATCATGTATGAGGTTTTCTTTGTGTTTATAGTTAGCAAATTAGACAGGAACCATGTATTTAGGATATTTAAATCTTCTTGAGCTTCTTTCAATATATCAGTAAGATTGTGACCAAAGTAGAACAAGCAAGTGTCATCTGCGTAAAGTGTGATACTGCCCGACGTTTTAACACTGCTGATGTTATTGATGTAAATCAAAAATAATAACGGTCCGAGAATTGATCCTTGTGGGATTCCGTAGGTTAATTTACAAGGTAGACTTTCATAA
The DNA here is from genome assembly GCA_947361185.1 of Charanyca ferruginea. Classification (NCBI taxonomy): domain Eukaryota; kingdom Metazoa; phylum Arthropoda; class Insecta; order Lepidoptera; family Noctuidae; genus Charanyca; species Charanyca ferruginea. The sequence goes on from OX376056.1 coordinate 34,935,114, forward strand.
TTATCAATTTTTACAATTTGTGTCCGATTTTCTAGATACGACTTAAGTATTCTGTGTGCGGATCCCGATATTCCTGCGTCAGTTAACTTCATTAAAAGCAAATCATGACTAATCGTGTCAAATGCCTTTTTTAGGTCAATAAATATACCTAGGGCATATTGTCTGTTGTCTATAGCATTTTTTATTTTAGTAGTAAGATCTATAGTTGCTGATAAGGTATTTGATTTTGGTCTAAATCCATATTGTTGTTCAAAAAAGAAGTCTATGTCTGTTAGGTAGGTGTTAAGACGAAGGTAAATTATTCTTTCAAAAATTTTAGAGATTATTGGTAATACTGATATCGGACGATAATTGCCCGGATCAGTCTTGCTTCCAGATTTAAAAATTGGAGTTATCTTAGCAACCTTCAGGCTTTCTGGGAATGTCCCTTGTTCAAGGCATTTATTTAAACAGTCTGTTAATTGATCCAATATTAGGTTTTTAATGCATTTTATTTCTTTAACAGTAATTCCATCAATTCCACTACTTGTATTAGAATCTAGGCTATTGATTATTGTATTAATTTCTTTCTTTGTGGTTGGTTCAAATGTTTGCAGCGTATGTGTTTGTGATAGTGTTCTATTTACTGTAAATTTTGTTTGTGTTTGAGTTATTTTATTGGCTAAAATAGAACCAACTGTGGAAAAGAAATCATAAAAATGTTGGCAGATTTGTTGCTCATTTGTTATAACGTCAGTTTCAGTTTTTAACTTTGAAGGAGCACAACTTCTTTTGTGTTTATTATTTGCTAGCGTATTAATTAAATCCCACATTTTTTTTGGATGCTTCTGACACTTTTTAAAATTGTCCAGGTAATACTTCCTTTTTGTGTTCCTTATTGTCTTATAGGCTTCATCTCTTATGTGTTTAAATTTTATTTCAATTTCATCGCTATTCATGTCTTTTTTATGGGCACTCCATGCTTCGTTTCGCTTATTTATAACTTCTAGTACGTGTTTATTGATCCAATCTTCTCGAGGCTTGTTTAGAATTTTAACTTTCTTTACTTTGTTAATTTTTATTTGATTTGTAATAAATGTTGCTAGTTTTAAATAATCATTGTCTTCATTAATAAATTTGGCTCCTTCAACTGATTTATATAGCATGCTGTAATCTGTAGCTAAGTATTCATGTTTTAACTTTTTTGCGACTTTTGGTTTTTTCAATTCCAAATATATCTGTTTATGATCGGATAAGGGAGTGTCAAGTAAGGTCATATGAAAGGTATCGTCTTGGATATTTGTTGAAATGTGGTCAATAATGGTTTTCGTAGTTTTTGTTTCGCGAGTACAGTAGTTGACATTTCTGTTATTTAATATTTGGTATCCGGATTCATTTAGCATACTTGCATAGATACTTGCTTGTCGGTCGTCATTTAGTAGATTAATGTTATAATCACCAAATATTAAAGCTCTTCGTTTTCTGTCTAGTTGTGATCCATACGTTTCTATAAATTCGTTAAAGTTTGTGCTGGGCGGCTTATAAACCACTCCAACATGTATACCATATTTTTCCAAGTATATCCAAAGGTATTCGTTTTGTGCTTTACTGTAAAGTTCTGTAATTTCATATTTGATGCTTTTATGTATATATGCCGATACGCCACCTCCAATGCGCCCCTTCCTGTATATATACTCGTGCGAATAGTTTGGAATTTGTAATAGGTTTGCTTCGGCATCGGACTTGATCCAGGTCTCAGTGATTAAAATTATATGTGTGGTTCTCCTTATTGATTTCAACATGCATTGCAGCTCATCTAGTTTATTGCTTTTAACAAGGCTTCTAATATTTGTGTAGAGGAATTTAAGTGAGGTTCTTTTAGTACAGATATCTTCGCAGCAAGTAATATTCTGATAAGTAATATTTGAAATGTTTTCTGCATAATCGAATGGTATATTTTTACAGTTTACTTCGGTGCTTTGTCGTTTTTTAAAGTTGAAATAATTATTTTAGGAATACCTCCTATGTACTTTATAATGAGGTCAGTTTCACCATTTTGTTGCCGTTGTTGTAATTCCACACGTAGTTCCTTTAAATATTGTTGTTGAATAGGAGTTTGATCCGAGTAAACGCGAACTTGACCTATATCGTATTTGCTATAGTTACGCAAGATATATTTCGCAGTATCCTGCGATGCAAAATACACTTTTAGCGATCGATTTTTACCGGGAATATACTTGCCCAGTCTTGTTAAGTTGCATGGGTTCGGACATTCAGGATAAATAGTTTTAATAATATGCATGACCTTGTTTTGGTCATGTTCGATTCTAGCGGTTCTATTAGAATTATTCGTCTCGGGTATACCAACAAAAATTACGTTCTTTTCTCGGCGATAGCGGTCTTGTAATTCTAGTATGGTACCTTCGAGAGGCGTTGGCGAGTTTTGGTCCAGAACGGGCGCGTTAGCGGCTTTAAGTTGAGAAATATCGGCTTCAAGCTGGGTGATTTTTTGTTGATATGTATTGTTGGTTAACTTTAAATCTTTTAGTTCTTGTCGAAGATCATTTTGTTGCATAGTTAAAGATTCCGAATTTTGTTTGGTGTTTTTTATTTCATCTTTTATTTCTGTTATTTCTTTTTGTAGTTGTAAATAGTTTTCTTGTTGGGTTTTTGTAAATTCTTTGAAAAATGACATTATCTCCATTCGGAAATTTTCTAAACGGTTTGTATACTCACAGTCATTATCGGGTTGTTTCCTCTTTCTGTGGGTAATATTCGGAATTAATTGCTCTAGTGTACGTAGATCAGGCGCTGATCCACATCCGCTGTCGCTTATGGACTTGCTACCGTTCGGCGATCGCATTAAACTCATGTTTGTCTACCCACGGACGCTCACCGCGCTCACTGGGTCTTGGAGTGAACGAGTTGAAAAAATATCACCACTCTCGTTTCCTCGCGGGGGTGAAGGGCGCCGCAAGCGCACTTACGTTGAGGATGTTAATTATAAGTAGGTTGTAACTAATTTTGCACTGCCTTTGATCAGTAATAAGGATTCAATTGTATTGACTCGCAAATAAAGAAACACTAATTATTATATTGACACCTTGACACCTTGACACCCATTTTATGAACTGTAATTCTCTACACTGTAGACCTTTTTTGACTAGAATACAAGTGCCACCTCTGTGTTTTTCTCTGCAAAAATTTGTAGCCATTTCAAAATCCGCTAACTTGAGATAGTTCTCATGACCTTTTTTAATAAATGTTTCAGAGAGGCAAATCACATGGGGGTGGTTATGTAAATCACGCATTTCCTGTAATGTTAACTCCAATAGATCCTGTTTAGATAAAACACTTGCAATGTTTTGGTGGAGTATTCTAAAGTTGTGTGATGTAGGTGTTGTGTTTTTAGGTACGAAAAAATGCATCGTTCTTTGTTAGTGTGGGAAAATAATATGGGATAGTGCCTCTTTTGTGCTCTTCAGAAGAAAGATGTGAGTTTACGTTTTTCGTTTTGTTTCTGAAATAAAAGAGAATCGTTCCTTTTTTAGGTACATTAGTCTCCCTTTTTGGCAAAGAAATTGATTTGCTACTCGCAAGGTGTTTCTTGAGCTCGGCTGGATTTAAATATTTTTGGTTATAATATTCACAATCTAATATGTAGTTTATTCTTTCGCAAATGTCAGATACGTCGTGGTGTACGGTATTCATGAAATGACAATTTTTATAATGTTTACAAATATTTTTGATACGGTAATTCAATTTGTCGACATCTAAATGGCTACTTTTAAAAACGTTTAATATTATTATACTATTCCTATAAAATGTCTTTAGTAAAATTTTCAACTGTGATAATACATGTCCTATATTATAGTCATTTTCACCTAAAGATATTACAATTTTGTCACCTGGGCGTAGGTTTATGTTGGTACAGCTTTTTGTTATTGTGTCGCTATGCGCATTTGGCATCGTATGGGCGAGGACTTCATATTTTCCATACTGTGTAGTCTTTCTTGATTGTTTAAGGGCAGCAGCCAGACCCACGCATTGTTGCGCACCAAAAATCCTTATTGTTTTTCCCAAAATGGGTTTTTTAAGGTGTGAGGTAACTGGGTGTGTTGTACTGGTATTGCCTGAAAAACTCTGTTCTGGTTTCGGTGTAGTTTTAAGAGATTGCTTCAAACCCTCTATTTGTGTATTCTAATTGTGTATAGACTTTATCTCATTTTCTATGATTCGCAGTTCCTTTTGCAAGGCTGAGATATTTTGTTGTTGGTGATAGCTATTATCTGACCCACCCTAAAAACAAACGAGTTTAAACCCTCTGTCTGTAACAATAAGGGTTATTCAATTTGTATGAGTTCATCTGACTAGCGCTACTCGATAAACAAATACAATAATAAAACAGACACGCAAAACTGATCTTTAAAACGTTAGGATTAGGATATTTATAACTACTTGTTATGCAATTTTGATTTTTATGCGGTAAGACTTAAAGTTTATCACAGTATTGTAAAATAATTATCATTTTAACCTAACTTGTAATAAGTGGGTAGTTGAAAGACAAATGCGTATTCATTGTAAAACTGGTATTCAAATCTTACTAAGGATATGGGTAGGAAAATAAAAAAATATCGTGACTATAACTAAAGCTAGTCTACGCACAATTGCAATGACTACGGGCGAACATTTTCTGTGTTGCCTTTCTAAATTGCGAATAGCCCACGCCTTTTTAAAATTATTAAATATAATCTTTGTAGCTTTATTAACATGTCTCAATTGAGTGATTATTTAAAATACAAAATAAACTATTTGCACGAGGAGAATATTGGCATCAGAGAGATTGCAAGGAGACTTAATATAGCAGTAAGTGTATTCTTCTAATTTTAAACCACGTTTTTATATCTAGCTATCCCTTGTGCCGTGACGTAAACAAACATTTTTTTTTATATACTTAAACGTAAAGTGACGCCGTTTAATTTCTTTGTTTCAGAAAATACTGTGAGATTGTGGTTAAGGCGTTTTAAAGAAACAGGAAATGTTCAAAAGGATCCTCCAGGACCAATGACTAAGAACTTGTGGAAATTGGAGGCCGATTTAATAGTCGCTAATATTTGGAAATGTTACGTGATGTAATAATAATAATAATAATAATAAAAATTTATTTCTCTCTCCACAAAGGTTAGGTTAATGATACCTTAGGACTATACAATATGATAGTGCAAACAAAAGCACCTTTGCGAGAGACTGGAGTCCGTACTAGGGAAACCCTGTGTTACAGATCTCCAGGCTCCCACCCCGGTGATAAAGTGAAGTAATGTTACATTGCATAAAGTCTAAGGTTAAACAAGCAACAAGTAATTTTTAGACTTCTATGGAAGAGCAGCAAAATAAAATAAAAAAAAACCACAGATAAATGGGTTTAAATACTTAAATATTAAATTAATTGGTCATGCATAAGGGTGTGGAGTGTGGCATTGAGTGTGGTGTGTGTGATGTGTGAGTGTAAAGTGGCATTGTGTGTGTGGTGTGTGTAGTTTGGGAGTGTAAGGTGTGTCAGCGGGAGTGAGTTCATGATGTTGTGTGTAGTGAGTGTATATATATGTGTGTGTGTGTGTGTGTGTGTGTGTGTGTATGTGTATTGTTCGTGTGCGCACTGGTTCCGCCAGAGTTAAGCGATCAGGAAGGGATGAAAAATAGTTGTTCGGTGCTATCGTAATCCAGCTTTTTCAACCAGTTAAAGAGTTTAATTTTACAAGATCGTCTAGAAAGGGGGTAGATCGATAAAATTTTGTTTATTTTATTATAAAGGTAACTACCGAGAAACATAAAGTGTCGACGTGAGAAATTTGTATGGAATCGGATTGTCGGACATACAGCGTGTTTACGTCGTTTATTTTTAAAAACTGCAGGATTGTAAAGCAGCTGAGAATGTTTACGAAGGGTTGCATATAGAATGAATAATTGACGTACCGTTAGTACACCAGTCAATTCATACAGGTCTTTGGTTGGATGTAAGTATGGCAAGAAGTGACCCACTTTCAAGACTGCCCTCTGGGCACGTTCAAGCTTTAGCATTGCCGTTTTATTAGCGCCACCCCATATGGTTATGCAATAGGAGATCAATGATTGACACAGTGCGAGATAGACCATTTTTATAATTTTAGAACTTGCGACATGACGAAGGTTTTTAAATATAAAAATTAGTTTACGAGTTCTTGAGACAAGAAGATCAATGTGAGGATGGAAGCTAAGCGCGCTGTCTATTATAACTCCCAGGTACCTAATTGTATCGGCCTTCTGCAGGGCGGGACACGTGCAAACAGCAGAATGTGCGGAAAGACAGTTACCGGAATGAGCCGTAATAATATGATTGGGAATGGTAGTCGTTTTGATAGAAAAAGAGACATATTTAGTTTTATCTACATTAAGTGTTAACTTGTTGTAAGCTAACCATTCCTGGACCATATCAAAGCCCTGCTGAGCATAACTGTAAGCCTCGTGCCACGTGTCGCCCTGGAACAAGAGCGCCGTGTCGTCGGCAAATGAAATAATCCTCCCATTGGGCATGTTCAGGTCGCAGAGGTCATTTATGTATGTTAAAAACAACGTGGGACCGAGAATACTTCCCTGCGGGACTCCATGCACAATGGGGAGATCACAACCAACCCATTCTCCTACCCTAACCCTCTGAAACCGGTTTCTTAGGTAGTCAGAGAAAAGTTCGAGCTGAGTATTCCTCACACCCAGTCGCTCAAGCTTTTCCAATAGTAGCGGGACGGAGACCGTATCAAAAGCTTTAGCCAAATCCATAAAGATTACTACAACCTTTTTGTTATTATCAAGATTACCCGAGACAAAGTCTGTCAAATTGTGAATGGCGTCACTAGTTGACAGGCCCGTCCTGAAACCATACTGACTAGGTGAAAGAAGATGATGTTTTTCTAAGTAATGGACTAAGCGCTTGTTCATGATTCTCTCTAATAATTTTGATAACGTTGGTAATATGGAGATTGGTCTATAGTTATTGACACAGGCTCCGTCACCGCTCTTGTAAATAGGAAGGACTTCCGCCAGTTTCCAATCGCTAGGGAATTTTCCGGTCGTTAGAGCAAGGTTGCAAATGAATGTAATTGGTGGAATTAAGATGCTTCTATATCTCTTTAAGAAGGTGGAAGAGATGTTGTCCCGACCTGTAGCACAATCATTCTTCAAGTTAAGGATGAGGCTATCAATTTCTGTTGGATCCGTGGGAAGTAGTGCAAGCGAGTGCGGATGCGATTTAAGTGATTGTTGTGCAGAAGAAGAACAATCAGTGAGACAGCAGTTGTCGGCTAAACTTTTACCAATATTCGCGAAAAAAGTATTAATCATGTTTATGGAATCAAGTGGATCTTGTTTATCAATTAGTTGCAAGGCCTCATTTTTTAATTTTGTTGTATGAGTTATGTTTTGAATGGCATTCCATAATTTTTTGTTGTTTATCTGAGCCGCAGTTTCAATTTCAGTTTTTTCATGTTCGTTTTTATTTTTTTCAGTAACTCGTTACAAAAATTTCGATACCTTTTATAAGTTTTTACTATGTCTTGATTGTCAGGGTTCTTCTTTGCCTTTTGATGTAAATTATCCCTATTCCTCATACATCGCAAGAGGCCCGCGGTGATCCATGGTTTGGTCACTCTTTTGCGGTTCGATGTTTTGATTGTGTGTGTGTTTTCGATAATTATTTTATTTAATTTGTTACTAAAAAGAGAAACGGCGTTGTCAATACTGTTTGCGGAATAAATGTCAGAAAAATTTATGTTTAACATGTCCGAGTCGATCTTATCATAATTTACGCGTTTCATTATTTTACCCGATTCAATTAGAGATTTAGTCATTTCTAAAATGAGAATAGTTGCATCATGATCTGTTATAGCAGACTCAGCCACATAGCAGAATGCTGCGAGCCGTGTTTTTTAAAATGATGTGATCAAGGCATGTTTTACCATGAGTAGGTATAGTGTAGGCTGGCAACATTCCGTGTGATGCCAAAAGGTTCAGATATGATAGGCAATTTGAATCCGATGTATTTTCGGTGATATCAACATTTAGATCACCCACTAAAATGATGTTTCCAAAATTCGATAAAGTTTGCATGTATAGGTCAAAAGATTGAATAAAATTGTTTATGTTTTTGTGACCAGAGGGTCTGTACGCTGCTAAAACCGCAATATTATTGTCAAATTTGAGGGTTAGACAATTACAGTCTGTTAAAGAAGGTTCATCTACAGAAACATTTAGAGTTTTCTTGTAATAAACCACAACACCTTCATTCTGGGTTATGTTATTTTTAGTTTGGTAATAGTTATAACCATCAATTACTGGAATGTAGTGTGAACAACGTAACCAACACTCTGTTAGCACTAAGATGTCCCAATCTATTTGAGATCTTGATACCAATGTCATTAATCCGGGGGTATTACGGGTTATGCTTCTAATGTTTTGGTGGAGTATTTTAAGACAACGATTTGGATTTCTAACAATATTACTGCAGTTGTCTATGTCAACTGTCGACGATTTGGCTATCGCAAGGTTATCAATATCCGATTAAATATCTATCGTGCTATTGAATTTTATGGTTTAAAAATCTAGTGGCGTATTTTAGTTGGGATGCGGTTGGAGTAGCGAAATATAAATCGTCGTAACTATTATTATAGACAACATAATATTGTTCGAAAATATAAAATAAGTATGGTGGGAAGCTAAATAATTTATTAAAATGGAATGCATCGAATAAAAAATAAAATATGTAATGAGGGTAATTCAATCTTACGGATTGTGATGTTAAATTTATTATTGTGCTGTGTTGACGAGCATTTTTAATTAAGTAATCAGAATCCAAAATACTAAATATTATACTTATATAGATTGTATTGAGATAACTTTCTGGGAAACTTTTAAGTTTGATAACTAAAAAAGTAGGTAGTGGCCAAAAACTATTCATTACGTAATAATTTGATGGTGACAGATGAAGTTGTAGCGGTAAGTAAGCACAGTACATTTTGACTTCAATACATGAAACCGGAGTTAAAGTAACATTGACAAGTTTTGTTTTGTTTGTAGTTTTATTAAAGTATGCGGTGATATGCGTATTGATAATATGTTTATGGTGTAGATATGAAAGCGTAGTGTGAGTTGTGTTGAGGTGATAGTACGTAGATATAATTTGTAGGTAAGTGAAAGTAAGAGTGTGTCTTCGTTTATGTTGTAGATTTAGTAGTGTGGTGTTAGTGTTTAGGTACTGTGTAGTGTATAGGTTAACCAGAAAAATAATATGCCATTGAACAAGTAAAAAAAGTAAAATGTTTCGCAAAAATGGGTCTAGTCATTTTGAACACAATTTTAAGAGATCTTCTTCACGATCGATACGTATTGGACGGGAGTCTTCTTTTTCTTTTATGAACACTGCCATACGAGGTCCAGAAGCTGTGGTAATTGTTTTCGGTTTTGAAGGTTTTAGCTAAGTAACGGAGTCTCTTTGCGGCCGGCGTCAGGAACTCATCGACGTAAATTGGTTGAATAGGGGTTAACTTAAGATGTGCGGTGTTAAGCTTATTTGCACTATTGTTTTTGTTGAACGATCGGCATTTTTTTATGACATTATTTTTCATAAACAGGGTGGTAAATTGGACAATTATGTTGTTGTTGGACTCAGTTTTGGTCTTTAGCCGGTAGATGTCGTAGATATCCAAGTCATGTATTGGTTGTTCAATTGTGCTGCCAATTTGTTTCACCATAGAACGCAAGGCGTCTTTGTTTTCCTGATGACTTTTCGGGATATTTTTTATTTCCACCGAAGATGCCCTGGAATTACGCTCAATTTGTTCGATTTTCGATTCTAAATCCTCGATCTTTTTTTTGTAGTTGTGATTTTCGCGTTCCAAGATATCCATTCTTTCTAGAAAAGCATCGTATTTATCGGATACAAATTGGACGTTTTTCCTTATTTCCTGTGCTTGCTCCTGTATGTTATGCATCGCAGAATTCAGTTGGTCGAGTTTTAAATTCTGCTTTTCTTGAAAGTTCTGAAATAATGTTTTCATATAATATAATATAATATATAATAATATATGTGGGGACATTGTCACACACGACCATCTGACCCCAAACTAGGGAGACCCTGTACTATGGGTGTCAGACAGCTGATATACATACACAAATACTTTTCTTTTTTTTTGTAAATACATACATATATAGATAAACAACACCCAGACACAAGCCAAACACAAGTGCTCATCACACAAATGTTTACCCTGGGCGGGAATCGAACCCGCAACACGCTGCGCAGCAGTCGATCGCTCAGCCACTGCGCCAACCGTGTCGTCAAATATCTGTAATTGCTTCCTGGAAATCAGCTGACTCGTTATATTTGCGTTTAGGTCTCCTTGTTATATTGACTGATTCCTGTACTTCGTCATTCTGATTGGTCAGCGAGTCTAAGTGTGAGTCCGATCCAAAGTTAGGCAACTCAGGCTGCGCCAAATTTGGAAACGACGATGAAGATTGCATCGACGGCGGAGTTCTCTGAACATTCATTTTGAGTTTATAATGCCGGTATTGTAGACAAAAGCTAGGAGGTAAATCACTTAGATGTTTGATGTATTTTCATTCAACAACCAAAATAAAATATCCAAAAATAATTGCGCTTCGTTGGATTCGATCCGTCGCCGCTTCACGTTTAACACGCAGCTTTCAACTCACAACCAAATGACTATCACTTATGTTTCTTTGACGGTCACAAACACTGCCCACCCACAACACTTTTATAACGATATGTTTTCACGGATTTTGCTCACTTTAGTTATAATTACTTCGACAGTTTAGTTTTTACTAAAATAGATTGTTTAGAAGCCCGTTTAGAGCGGTATATACTATGTTTTGAGTTGATCAAGGTATTTAAAACCACTTTTTAAAAATAAAATCTACGGAACGTACAGTAACACGTCTGCTCGCGGCAGAGTTCCGGGGGGGGGGGGGGGGGGAATGTTGCCGACTGTGCGTGTTGCTTAGCCAAACACGGATATTTACTTCGTGCAGAGATGCTGTGGTGCAAAATTGGCTAACCAGTCAAGAAGGTGTCATAACAATAAGTTGGCCATCTAAAAGTCCTGATCTGAATCCAATAGAAAACTTGTGGGGTCAAATGACTTTAAACTGAGATTCATCAGAAGTCAGGACATGAAAATTTGGCGCAACTTGTGACTTCAACGTGGGAACTCATGAGAGGAAGTGATGCTTGCTAGAACATGGTGTGCAGTATGCGAAGCCGCTTGCAACAAATTATAGAGAAAGATGGTGCTCCACTTCGCTATTAAGACAGCATCACCGCCTGCAGTCAACAATACTTACGTCAGTGTGTGTGTTAAATAATCTGTTGTTATCATAATTCCTAAGGAAGTGTTAGTCATACAATGATGCAGGTTCTTATAACGATCATATTTAAAACTAAAAATACTTTTAAAAAATCTAAAAAGTATTGTAATACATCAAAGTATTTAGTGCTGTTTTGACTAATATTTTATAAGTAGGTAGGTATGTATGCCAGTAAGTTAATGTGGTGATGTTATTGTTATAAAATAGAAATATTATAGGTATATTTCTAAACATAATATAACATGTTGATTCACTACATTCAACACTTTGTAAAGCATGTAACAGATTACTTACCTACTTAAAAAATAATAAAAATGGGTATTTTATGGGCACTATTGAAACGAAGAACTGTTTTGTTGTCGCGTTAGCAACTTCAACAGAAAATTCACGCATAGCATAAGTAGTTTAGTATTCTAACTTCTTTTATAATGTTGTAAGTAATTAATTTTTATTTATTTTGAATAAAATCTTTATCATTATCATAATTGTTTTTATTTTTTGTGGTTATTTGTATTTATATATTATTAATATAAATCTACTTTTCTTAATCTAATAGAAATAGTATTTTCAATTCAAAAAACTTAAATGAATATTGAAAACTACAAAAAGTAAAATGTTAATTTCGAACTCGCAACCATGTTCACTTGTTTCCACTGGTTCAACCACTAGACCAAACAGAATTAATTAAAATTGTTAAAATTAACAACTCGATCATGAGACAAAACAGTAGTCACTATAATTATCTACCTTATCGTTACATGTTAAAGATTAAATTGTCATAACTATATTCTTTAATATATGCCTACCTTAAACAAGTCGTTCTAGTTCGTACGTATCGAATAACACTTATCTACTGCTAATTGCATAAGGTTAAAATTCGTCTAACTTTTAGTGGGTCAGTTAACAGCTATCACCGACTGTACATATACAAAGTTATCATTACGTTCAGCATTTGTAGTAAGTCTCGGTGAGGAGGGAGTAGAAGACACGATTTGACTTAAACGAGAGTGTCTTTTCTTTTTGCTATTACTTATAGGGCTGCTTTCTTTGCTCGTTGAAGAATGACATAATGACTTTAAAACATTAATCTCTTGAGTCAGCTTGACCACTTGTCTTTTTAAATCGTTTTTCTCTAATATTGAGTTTTCTAACTCATTCTCCGTGCTTTCCAGTTTTATGGTCAGCTGGGCTATTGTATCTTGCATCTCAGACATTGAAGATATATTAGTCGTAGTACCGTCACACTTTTTGAGAGTTGGTTTGGTGTGGTGTCAATTTCATAGGATGTATCGTAGTCGGTCAGTACATGAGAGTCCTGGTCAGGAGACGACTGTTTTTTCTTTGTGTGAGTTTGCAGAGGCGTTTTTGTAGTAGGGTACGTCGGTAATTTTCTCATTGTTATATTAGTTGGCTCTGTAGAATTGGTAGCCTTTTTCCTAATACACATCTTGCAGCGCCATTTGTTTTTAGATTCTTGATTCATTGATCGGTATGTGTATTCTGGATAACCATCGCAGTCGGGTTCAAATCTGTTGTTACAAACTGAGCACAACGCAGTTTTTTTTATGTCAACAGATTTTTTACATTTGAAACATACTACTAGTACTGGCATCTTGTGGCCTTTGTTTGATGTATTTGCAGAGGTTGGTTGGGATGACATTTATGTTAGCTATTAGTATCTCTCGGTACGTGTTGTGTATACAACCTGGTTCTTTGACGTATAACTAGATGACGTTATTATCGATTGGCATCAGTAAATCATTGAACAGGTGAGCAGTTCGACGTGATACTGCTATTCGGCGATAGATGACGCTGTTTCCAATTTTTGTAACTCTGCATTGTATGCCTTGCGGTTTTAATTAAAAACAAAAAATTACAGTTTGAAAATTTTTAACTTTAACTTGTGGCCTTTGTTTGAAGTATTTGTGGACGTTAACTAGAATACATAAATGTTAGTTATCTCTCGGTACGTGTTGTGTGTATACAACCTGGTTCTTTGAAGTATAACTAGGTGGCGTTATTATCGATTGGCGGCAGTATATCATCGGGTGACTAGTTCGACGTGATACCGCTACTCGGTGACAGATGACGCTGTTTTCAATTTTGTATCTCTTTAATTTCAAAAATGACAGTTAGAAAATTTTCCACTTTTTAAGTACACTTGAATTTGAGTTGCATTAGATTTAAGTTGCTAAAAGAAAGGTAGAACTGTGGCGAAAATATAGTTCACAATACACTGCAATGTTTTATTATCACTCAGTTTTTGTTGTTTAATCACTAACATTTTTCACTGTTTGTGTAGTCACACACAGATTAAGTTTTTACACAGATTTCACACTCAAAGTTGTTGCAAACGTTTTTTAGCAACTTTTGATCACTTCCACATAAGTTAGTCACAATTTTAGGCCCTTTCACGGTGAATTACTATTTTTTAATAATTTTAAATAAGGAGCTAGTTGTTTATAGTAGCAGTGGCGCCACCTGTCCATTGTCCACCTGTCAATTTGTAACAGTTAGATTTAGCACTATTATCATATATAAAGCTCCCAAAGTCTAACCTACTTCTCATTATAGATATATAGTCTCCGTAAATGAATCTGGTGGAGTCCCCAAGAACTTCCTGCTAAAACTTTGAAAAGATTTAAAAAAATTGTACACTTTTCAACCGTTTCATTAATGTGTTTGCGCCATAAAAGTGATTGGTCTAACCAAATACCTAAGTATTTAACACAATAAGATGTTAAAAACTGGTTCTCAATTTTCAATTTGACCGAACATCTGTTACGTCCCCTACTAAATATACAGATATTTGATTTATTTGCTGATAAGTTTAATCCTAGGTCACCCAGTAATTCAACCATACTATTAAGAGCACTTTGTAGATTGACTTCAGATATTTTCAACCGACTTGAAAAAAGGAGGAGGTTATCAATTCGTCTGTATTTTTTATATTTTTTTTTTTTTTTTTTTTTTTTTTTTTTTATGTTTGTTACCTGATTTCTCGGGACTGGGTGAACCGATTTTGATGATTCTTTTTTTATTTGGAAGCTAGTGCTTCCCGTGTGGTCGCATTTTAATTTGGTCCAGTTCTGACCATGGCATCCATGAGAAAACCGTATAAGTCTTAAATTTGCATTAAGTATGTGCGCGATTTGTTACGCGATTTCTCAGGCAAACGTAAACCGATTTTGAAAATTCTTTTTTTTATAGATAGGGTATGCTTCAGGGGTGGCCCCATATAAATTTCATCGAAATTGATTCAGCACTTTTTGAAAAATCAACAAATACCCAAAAATTTTACATAGACGACGTTTTAGTTTCATCAATCTTTGTAGTAGTTAACTTTCAATCTCTTCTTAATAGATTTGAATGAGAAGGAGGTACTAAAAAGCGGAAAATAAAAAGCTTTTTACAAAAAAGACAACCGCCTTCAAAAAGTGAAAAATAACTTTAGCACAGAACACACATTGACTTTAGTTTCGGAAGTCGGTGGCAATACAAAACAACAAACAGAACAAAGCCACTGAATTTCGAAACTAAAGTCAATGTGTGTTTTGTGCTAAAGTTATTTTTCACTTTTTGAAGGCGGTTGTCTTTTTTGTAAAAAGCTTTTTAAATCTTTATTTCTAGTATAAAAAACGAAATCATCAGCATATTGAGCCCAATATACGTTCTGGATCATATGACAGATTTTACTAGTTATAATATTAAAAATAAGTGGGGAAATTGGGTCACCTTGGGCTAAACCTTTACTTGTTGTCCTCATTGAGATTGAATTACAGTCATCTTTTTTAATTGTTAAAATTCGTTCGCTTAAGAAAGCCCAGAGATACTGACACAAAGACTTACCTATTTTAAGCTCGTCCAAAAATTTTACAGTTTGCAAAACAGATACATTATTATATGCGTTTTCAATAACTAAAAAACATGCCACAGTTGGCGTTTTTTCTAAGAAACCTATCTGTATAAAAGTAACTAATCGAACCAAACAATCTAAACATGATTGAGATTTCCTAAAACCAGAAGTAAATTCAGAAATGATTTTATTATGCTCAACATACCACTCAATCCGTTTAGCTAACATGTTATGAAAAACTTTACAGAGAGTGAGATAGGTCGTAGTTTTGGAACGCTTAAAGGATCTCTTGTAGGTTTAGGTATAGGTACTATACTAATGTTTTGCCACGGTTTTGGGACAAAACTAGTTGATAAAATCGAGTTAAATATGTTAAGCAAATATTTTTTGACTATCTCTGGCAGATTAAATAACATCGAACATGCAATGCCGTCTTGGCCAGGTGCTGTGTCTTTTCTTTTGAGACACAGCAGAAATTTGTCTCCAAATCTTTGTTAGACGATAAAAATGTTGGTTTATTTTCCAAAACTGTGTCCAGTGCTAGAGAGGACAGCAAATCTTGTTGTTGTTCTTCTGAGGGGTAATATGTGCCTTTTCTATGACCTTTATACCATCTCATGCGTTGCCACATTTGAGAAGCTGACACTGTTTCATCTATTTCAGAACAAAATTTTTGCCAATGATCATTTTTTGCCTTTTGTATATGTACTTCACTTGTATTGATTTTACTTAGTAAAATATCATAATTTTGAGATGTAGGACTCCTTCTAAATTTACTTAATGCAAGTCTCCGTTCCGCAACTATTCTGTAAAGCTCTGCCGTCCAATATGGTTTTGGTTTAAAATTACTTTCTGGATCAGTACATATCAAAATATAAGGAATACATTTATCAGCTGCCTTTTTAATTTGTTCAATAAAATAATTATAACTGTCTTCCACATTTAAGGTGTCATCCATTTCTTTAGAGAAAGGTTCTATTAGGGACCTACGATATTCCACCCAATTCGCTTTTTTGAAATTACGCTTCCTACTAAACTGACGAGTGTCATTATAACTCATAGTAAATTTTATTATTAGATGATCGCTTTCTAAACTCTCATTAAGAACGTTCCAAGAGATTTGTGTTGCTATATCAGATGAAACAAAAGTAACATTGGGAGAAGACTTCTGTAAGGTATTATTTACTAATTTAATTCTGGTATGGCTTCCATCATTCAACGACATGGAATTGTAATCTAATTGTGAGTCTAATAACTGGCATCCTCTCTGATCTGATTTGTAAGACCAATTGGTGTGATGTGCATTAAAGTCACCGGCAATTACAGTTTTAGAAGAAGACAACGAAAATATTTCATCCCAATCACTATTTTTTGTACGAACAGACGACGGACAGTATACACTTATAATGTTCTCTAAATTACTGCAATTCAATAATTTTAAATGTATTATTTCTATACCACAATTACTAACGAAGATAGGACATTGTCTCGCATGAATAGACTTATGAGATAAGATTGCTACCCCACCATAAGAGTCAAATCTATCCTTTCTGAATATATTATAATTACTAATGTTTAAATTGCATTCAGGATCCAACCAAGATTCACTAATAATGGCTATATGTACTTTTTCACGGTTTAAAAGTGCTTCAAAAATAGTAAGTTTAGGCTTAAGACTTTGGGAGTTCCATTGAAAGATAGTAATAAGTTTATTTTGTGACTTAGCCATTGTTAACACTAAAAAGGGTTTCTAACCAACTACCTCCACTTATCAACTTCTTAACAAAAACCTTACACTCCTCAAAAACAAACTTAATTACAAATATAAACTTTTCCTCAAAAGAACTACTTGTCTAAATTATATTCTTAATTTTAATCCATAACCTATGGAGTAAACTTTTTTTTATATTCCTTTACTTCTTCAGACTCCATGGTACTACATCCTTCCTTTTGTTTATTTCCTCCTTCAATGTTATCTTTCCGCTGATCCGGTGTTATTTTAATGGTGTCGTCCACATTCTTATTCTTCACTTTATCACTATATAATTTAGTGGGTTTCTGATAAACTTTACTTATAATAGGACTTTTTGGCACGTTCTTGCTCACTACCTCTGTGTTACCCCCAGCTTCTTTATGCATTTCCTCTATCTCCATATTTTGAGGGTTCTCACCATGCTGTATATTTTCCCCACTGCATGAAGTAATCAATTGGCGCGAATTTTCTTCCTGATAATTTATACCTTTTTGTGAAAAAGAGATTTCCGTACTTTTGATATTGTGCCTTTTTTCTCGCTCTAGTAATAAAGCTAGAGCCTTTCCGTACGTAATATTTTCCAGAAACATTATTTCTCTAATCGACTTTTCTCGCACGAACACAGGACATGTTCTATCTATAGTTAAATGGGGCCCTTTGCAATTTAAACACACATACTCCTGAATCTCACAGTTGATGTGATTTAACAAAACAAAAAAAAAAAAAAAATTAATAAAATGCCCAAATTTCCAGCACTCAGAACATTGGGATACTGGGAAAATAAAGGGTTCTACTTTGAACCGACATTCATATGCAGACACATATGCTGGGTAAGTTTTCCCTTTAAAACAGATTCGGACTGACTCGCTTTCTACCCACTTCCCTTCTGTAGAAAACCGTCTTAGTCTTTTAATATCCAATACTTCGGTGGGAGATACAAGATTTTCTAAAATTTCCTTTTCCGATATGTCTAGGTCAACACCCTTTATAAGGCCAAAGGCTAGTGTTTCCAACACTGAAGAACATTTATAATCTAGCTCTTGAAACTTTTTATTATTAATGAGATTATCTGCATCTTCTTTTTCCTTTAAAAGGGTTTTTGTAAATAATGTTTAGAACATTACGTATACTCTCAGACTTCAATAATTTAGCCATAGCCATTAACTTCGGTAAGACTTTCAAAAATGTAACACAAATATCATACGTCTCCTCCGTATTAACCTCCATTTTATTATTAATACTGTAATTTTTACTAATTGTTGACTCACTTGTTATCAAACGTTTCGCCTTCCTTCTTGTTACGATATTAAAACTTCCTTCGCTACTACCTTCACTTCCTTCCCGCGCTCGCTTCGATCTACCGACTTCTTCTTCATGTTTCTCCTCAGAATTCGAAATACTTTTTAACACCCGCTCACATTCCTCAATAACATCATCATCACTATTATCACTCAACTCGTTCAAATTATCTTCATCATTGTTCTCGTTCATTATTAAATATAATTATCAAAAGACAACCATAAACCGGTAGGTACGAGTTTAAATGACTCACTAATCGCGACCTGCACACGACTGTGAGGTTCAGCTCTTAAAAGACCGTGTGCGGAGTTAAAATAATGGTGTAGTCACAGTGGCACATCGCCGATACTAAAAGTAGCTAGTTTGCTTTAGCACTTACACAATCCACCTAATAGGTTAGTAGACAGTACCAATTTATTGAAACACTAGCTTTTACTCGCGACATCGGCTGCTTTGACTGCAGAATCGAACCGAACTTTAGGACTTCTGTTAGGACCTAAACTATCCCACAGACACACAAATACGGGTTAAAAATAATCCATGTGTTAATAAATCAATAATTATCTATGTGTGTCAAATTTAAGCTAATTTTGTCATCAAACATCTGTCCTCACAAACTTTCGCTTTATTATTGACTAGCACTTTACCCACGACTTCGTTCGCGTAAATTTTTACAAACTTACAAACAAATTTTGCCTATTATTTTCTGGTCTCCTAGTACATAGGATTACTTATGTACCAGGAGACCAGATTGCCCGCGACTACATCCGCGTGAATTTTCTCAAGGATCTCTATTTTTTTTTTTGATAATGCAATATAGCCCCAGAGATACAGTAGCTTCCTATTAGTGAAAGAATTTTTGAAATCGGATGAGTAGTTTCGGAGATTACCCCCTACATACAAACTTACAAACAAATAATACTACACGATGCGAGATCAGCATTAACTGGAAATGTATAGCTTGATGTGTAGCCGTGTGTATCTTGGCGACCGAGTCTTCCCCGGTAATTTTTTTTCGTGTTTTTTAAAAATCGATCTAGAAGGGTCAACGATTGTTAAGTGAATGTCATTCACTTAACAATCGTTGGACCCGTTTCCGAGATACAGATATTATGTCCCTACAAGAATTGCTCGTTTAAAGGTATCAGATAAGTCTGATATCACCAATCCGCCTTAAGCGCACGTGGTGATCAATGCTTGTGCCTTCTCTGTATGAGAAGAGGCCTTTGCCCACCAGTGGGACAATTATTAGGTTAGTATTTATTGTTAAATTATATTAAGAATTTTTGTGAGGTGTCAAAACGCGATTCCTTCGTAGATATCGTATGTGTGTCACTTATTTACTAACTCGGTTGTGTTTCAAATTATTGGTTTATGATATCTACTAAATTCCACCACAAATCAGACATTCGTTCATAAAACCCTAGAATCCACAGAAAATTAAACAAACCTCATCATCCGGTGTGAAAGGTGACACCATCAACATATGCTGATTAGCATAGGACTTCAACTCTCCGTCTCCCTCTAAATTCCAGGATATCTTCGGAGGAGGCGTGCTGACCGCTCCACACCATAGACGGAGTACCCCGTTGGGTTTCACTGGCATCGTCAGTACATTTTCATCGTCTATCACTCCTACGTAGTCATTTGATTCGAGAAATCTGGAAAAGGCAAAAGAGTAAGAATTTTTATTTTTGCGAGCCTATTGAAAACTTATTAGGAAAAAAATACTTTTAGAAGCGAAATTGGGCGTTGCATATAAATTACGCTGCAAAACCATAGTAATGAGCAAGTTTGAACGAGTTAGGGTGGGTTGTTTCAACTATACTTTACTGACGGGTAATAGTCAAAAATGGCGCTAACTATCATCAAATAAAAAAAAAATGGGTTGTTTCACAAAATCGTACGTCAAAAAGTTACTATTACCATAACCGCCCAGTCCACGTAATTTTGTGTTGTCAAACAGCTACGTCAAACATCAAAATATTATGGAATCTCTTTTTGAATAAGTATGACTAACGGATTTTTATGTCATGGAACAACCCGTTACATATTTTTACGTACGTTAAACATCTCACGTCATAGTAACTTTTAACCGTCCGTATGTAACGTTAACCGACTGTTTGAAACAACCCGCCCTTACGAACGGTAGTTTCGTTTTTGTTTTTTATTCAAATACACATTAATTCTATTGACCGAGGGCACGTTATTTTTTTTATTTTTTTGACGTGGCGGGCAATAGGTTAAATAATCAAACAGGATTCCTTTACTAAGGGCGGGTTGTTTTAAACAGTCGGTTAACGTTACATACGGACGGTTAAAAAGTTACTATGACGTGAGATGTTTAGCGTACGATAAATGTAACGGGTTGTTTCATGACATAAAAATCCGTCAGTTAAAATTATGCAAAAAGAGATTTCATCATATTTTTATGTTTGAAGTAGCTGTTTGACAACACAAAATTACGTTGACTGGTCGGTTATGGTGATAGTAACTTTTTGACGTTCGATTTTGTGAAACAACCCATTTTTTTTATTTGACGATAGTTAGCGCCATTTTTTACTATTACCGGTCAGTAATGTATAGTTGAAGCAACCCGCCCTTAGAATACCTACCAATGTAACTATATTTCACGAACATCCAAAATTCTAATTCTCACCACAAGGAAGATAAAGTTTCCGAACTCCAAGCACTGTGCACTCTGTACATGGGTTTAGACTAGTCTCGACATTTTGTGGTTTAGTCGGTTTTCAGTACCACTTGAATTGGTATAAAGGAATTGTGGTCTTGCCTGCTTTACCTAAACATAGAAACATGCACTAATGCGGCACATCGACTTTTCGACATTTCTTTTTTTGTCTTAACTTTTAAAACTGTATTAGGGAGGGTTGTTTCAAACAGTCGGTTAACGTTACATACGGACGGTTAAAAAGTTACTATGACGTGCGATG
This sequence comes from Charanyca ferruginea, assembly GCA_947361185.1. Classification (NCBI taxonomy): domain Eukaryota; kingdom Metazoa; phylum Arthropoda; class Insecta; order Lepidoptera; family Noctuidae; genus Charanyca; species Charanyca ferruginea. Next base: position 34,956,367 of record OX376056.1, read on the forward strand.
TTTAACGTACGTTAAATGTAACGGGTTGTTTCACGACATAAAAATCCGTCAGTTAAACTTATTCAAAAAGAGATTCCATAATATTTTGATGTTTGAAGTAGCTGTTTGACAACTCAAAATTACGATGACTGGTCGGTTATGGTAATAGTAACTTTTTGACGTATGGTTTTGTGAAACAACCCATTTTTTTATTTGACGATAGTTAGCGCCATTTTTGACTATTACCGGTCAGTAATGGTTAGTTGAAGCAACCCGCCTTTAATCAATCATAGTAATGGTAATGTGTCAACACTGCAACAAGTATATTAAGTACCTACCTATTTCTTGTTTAATTTGAATACTTGATGTACCTATTTGTGTATGTATATCAACTGTTTGACCCACATAGTACAGGGTCTGCCTATATGGGATGAGATGGCCGTGTGTGAAATGTCCCCACATAAATTATTATTATTACTTAATCCTGTATTATATCATATTTGTAATAAGTATTCTTTTATTTTTCAAATAATACCAATGAATTGATCTTTTCTTTCTTTTATATATTTTTTTTTTTTTTTTAGACCGTAAGGGGGATATATTTTTATTAATAATAATTAAATATAATTTATACAAAGCTTAAAAATAAATATAAACACATAATATGTACAATGTTCACAGGGCATCAAGAAACTCGTCCGCATCGCTCTCAATGGGACAAGTGCCCAAAAGGCTAGCAGCATTACCACGTTGAATGGCAATGCTAATTCTTTGGCCCAAGAAAAGGCCAGCCCTTTGGTCACGTGAAGAGTCGACCAGCCGCTTTGCAATGTCCCTAAAAACAAGGTGAGCACTCGGGCCCCATGGCCCTAATGTTTCGACCCCAAACGGCTCAAACATATAACTTTCAAGAAGGTTGTTATATTTACGCCGTTTCAGGTTTTACGCACCTGCAGCAGCCGCCCCAGCACAACACGACGTGCTAGGAAGATGGGATGGCGCAAGGGTGTCGACACAAGTTGTATCCCACACCAAAGGCCTACCCAACTTCCACGGGATTATGGTCATTCCATCTGGTCTCTTTCCATCGTCACGTGCCAAGCCAATAGGTTCTAACACAGCTGGCACACCGGCGGAGGCAAGAGCACGACGGATGATGTCATTAATGCTGGCGTGCCGTGCTATCCGGCCTGCGCTCTTACAGCAGGAAAGGCCATGGTGACCGAGGCAGTCGACAACTGCACCGCATTGACAGCGATGCGGGGCCCCGCAAGGAGCGCCCAGACGTAGGCATGTAGCTAGCCGGAATGTAGAGTCACCAAGCATAGTACCTATGTTAGGTGACGGCAGTGCCTGAAGCCAGAGGCCCGACTCCCACTCACCCACAGCCAGCAAGCGGGCACGCTCAGCAGAATTGGTGGACGTATTAATGAGTTTATTCCGTACCAACCTGCAGAGCGGCTCATCCCACTGTCTCTGGGAAGATGGGTTCACGGGCCGAACCGTATTTGGGCAAGCCACTTTCCAGGCGTTCACCGCATCAGTCAAGCACGGCACTTCAAAGTCAACCAGTGACGAGGATAAGATCCTGTATTTGATTGTTTAATGTATCAGTCACATTAAATAATCAAATGTGTGTATAATTATTTAATATTAATGAGTCTGTGAATCTTGAAATAAATATTATTTTTTATTCTTTTTATTTTTATTCTTGCCGAAATGTTGTTAAATCACAATGGTGTCATTATTAGTGCCCAGGACTACTCGAACAGTGCCAACCAGTACTAACCTGACTTCTCTACTCCGGCTGCCTTCTCGCTGGACATTCAAGTGCGTCTTCTGTGCTATATCTAAAGCGTCTCCACTGAGCTCATTGGTAGCTCTGCAGCTGTATGTACCACTGTCATCAGACGTCGCGTTGTGTATGACTAGCACGCCGTGAGGAGTTTCTAGTTGCTTTCTCTTGCCCTGGAAAAAGAAGATCTTGTTACGACAGCAAAATCGACATCAAAAATCTAAATAATAATAATTATTATTATTATTTATTAATTGGACACAAACATTTGTTACAGATAAAAAAGATTTCCCTAACTCCTGCGCTAGTAAAGACTGTGTTGCAGAAGTTAGTGTCCTCCCCTTACTTGATCATTATACAATGTGCATATGCCCTTAGCAAATTATTACATATACATAGGTACCTATCAAAACTAATTTAATAAAAGAAAACAATAGACACAATAGACACAATTACAAAAAATAAAAATAATACTAAATACAAACAACAAATTTGCGTGGAAATTATTTGCTACTTACTTATTATAGTCTTTATTCTTGTATATGCGTGTGTGTGTGTTTGTTTGTGTGTGTGTGTGTGTGTGTGTGTGTTTGTGAGAGATGAACATGAATGATTTGTAAATGGATGTCAGCGTTTAGATATATATTTGCAATGCTTGTCATTTAACAACCTCTAAAAGCTTTTCAGTATCATCATACCCCAATGATTTCAACCAGGTAAGTACTGTTTTCTTAAAACTGTTATTATTTAGTTTACTTGTATTGAATAGTGTGTTGCATTTATTGTAGATATTTGCCCAAGTAGCACATGACAGCCGCATAGTGACTTGATTATAGAATTTTGTGACTACTCAAGGCTGTTTTAGTTTCCTGCTTAAGGGCTGTGTAGTTAGCTACGCAGCCCTTATAATTCTAATTTGGGCCCCAAATTAATCAGCCTTGAGCACTACAGTGACTGGTTAACGGCAGTATAATCATTGAAACAGCTGTACGAGGCCTGTACAATGGCTTATACAGCTATACAACAGTCATTGCAGCCTAAGATTCAGCTACTTTAATTCTCTTCAACAGCTCTTAGATGTTTTGAGGCTTTTATTAAAGTATAAATAACCAAACAAAAAATATTTTTTTATTTCTTTTGTGTATTTATGTGACAGATGACATTTATTGTTTGTTAAAGTGCGCGGGCGGACTATATTTAAGGTAAGATATTTTTAATAGTTTTCACGTTGGTTTTGAGTGTCCTGTATGTAAATTGAGTTGCGAGTACCATTTTACTGTAAATGTGTATAGGTAATTACATCAAATATTTCACGCGCCATCAGAATAATATCGCTTTAACGAAAATATTTCACAAGATTAAATGGTGTACGAATACTTAATAAATTTATCACTCAAATTATTGCTTTCTAACTTAATGCATTCTATTAGGAAATAAGCGGAAAATATATTGTTTGAATTAAAAGCTATCAAATATCCATGAAAACTATAAGAAATCATTTGGATATTTAATAATAAATCGTTTCTGTAATGCTAAAATGGCGTCAATTTGAATCCAGTACAAATTCTCCATAAATTCTTTTGTAAAGTTATTTACTGTACACTGGTGTTACCAAGTCAATGTACCAGCTTCTAGCCTTATTCTGGCTGGAGAAAGGATGTTAATTATCTTTCTTACTGTGTACTGGTATAAAGATAGAGCACACAGTAGCTTTTCAGGGATAAAGAAATCTCGACAGAAAACCATTTCAATATGTACATTGTTTGGCTTGCGAAATACCCCTGCAAGCCCAGAAGTTAGGTAGTTTTGCGCATGCTCCTCTTTTTTTTATTAAGTCTTAGACAGCGCCATGCATGTCATTTCGTCAAAACAACCGAAAAAGTACTAAGTACATACTATTGTTTGTTTTTATTATGACATTACGAAACAACAGGCAAAGTTAAACAATTAAATATTTTCTACTTTAATTCCACGATTATAAAGATAGATTTACAATGACGTATTGTGCCGAAGAGCTATTGTTGGAAGAGCGAACGATGAGAAACAGCTGTTCGGTCGGTACCTCGGTGATTCGGTCGGTGCCAGCCAATCTCGCTCGACCCGAGCGAGCGAGTCGCTCGCTTGCGCAGTTGCGCAGCGCAGTCGACGTCGCGCTCGCTGCGAACTCGCACGTGTCCATAACGGATTCATGGGATTCACCGACGTAAGAACGGTGTTTCTGTTTATATACAAATACTTTGTACGTCTGTTTGGCGTTGCATTTCAGTGATTACATAGGCAAGCTCATAGTGGTGCCGATTCCCTTGTTCACAAACTAAACTAAATTTAAGTTCAGTGCATCTTTTTCTTTGTATTCCATTAAGGAGAGGACAGAAGATAATTTTTATTTCAGTCCTGTCAAATTAATCAGCGCCTGTCATACAAGTTTAGACGTGATTAAAAACTTGCCTACTAAAATTACGTCAATTTACGTCAAGTGCTGTTTAATTTTACAGGACTACACTAAAATTTATCTTCTGCCCTTTTCTTAATGAAATAGAAAGAAAAAGATGCACTGAATTTAAATTTAGTTTAGTTTGTGAACAAGGGAATCGGCACCAGTGTCTCATTGACGAACATCGGGTTTGAACTTCAACTGTATCTTTCGGACCTGCAAGGGTATTTAGAGAGCCAATCGTACATAATTTACCTACAAACCTTCAGTTCATTTGATTTGTTTTTATTTTGCTTTTCCCTTTTTGTACTATATTAAGATTGCTAATTAATTTAATATTGTTTTCAGGAATAATAATGCCGTTTAAAATAATCAAAACCGTTGAAAAAGGAAAGGAAAGATTAACAATTGTTCCAAGTGGTTGGGAGCATAATGGCATTTTGAGATGGCCAGGAAAAAACATTTCTTTAAAATTGACAAAAAGTGAAAATTCCGCGCCTCTTCCAGACTGGACTAAAATGGAGTGCATAGTCAAACGGTCGTCTATTCCCACTTACAATAAAGCTGAAGAAATCCTTGAAACAATGTTGAACTGTAGTGATACGTCCGATTATCCAGATGATGAGGAAAGAGTAATATTACACAGCAGCGTTGATTACAATTCCAAGGCAGCTAGTTTGGTGAGTATGTTTGTTTATAATTAATTAAATAGAAGAAATAATGATCCAGATATGGGTAGGTATCGGTAGTTACTCTGTAACCTTGGCCACCTCCGTGGTGGCGGAGGTTCAGTTTAAGCGTGTGGCTGCATTTGTTGCTTCTGTATTTTTTTTATGGCTTTGAACGGTTCGTGCGTTTAGCCAATGTCACGTTAAAAGTACTAGGTATCTAGACAAATGGAAGTGTGGCAGCCAAGATCGCAAAAGAAAAGCAGTTAAATTACACTAAATTGAGATATAATTTTGTGTTAAGCTTTTCAAAGATTTTTTAAACAAAGCGAGCTTTAACTTGGCAAGTTAATTTTTTTTCAATCTGCACAAAAAATATATAGATAGATAAATAATTAAATGTATATTTAAGTGCTAGTTACAAAATAAAGTGGAAAATAGAAAGGTATTACTTACTTATGTACCGCTATACATAACGAATGACAAATACTTACTAGTACGTGAAAACTTGCCAAGTTAAAGATTTCTTTGTTTAAAAGAGTTTAAGAGAGATATTGACACAGTATTGATCCTTTATCTGTGAAGTCTTTCTTTGTACTGAACTTTACATGCATACATACATAATATCTCGCCTAGTTTTCCCACAGAGGTGTAGGGTACCTATAATACACCCGCATTTCGCCATGTAATAGGGGGTGAGACTATTGCTATCAAGCGGGCATAAATCCAGACTCCGGGCTCCTACTGAGTAATTCCAGATGGAAATATTCAATAACACTTTGCCCGACCCGGGAATCGAACCCAGCAGGATCTAATGCTCAGGTAGCGCTTGCGGTCACTAGACCAACGAGGTCGATGCCTAGTCCAGTTGGTGGGATGTACGTTATCTCGTATGTATGTTATCTTAAATATAAAACCTATACTAACTGTATTGTTTTTTTATTACTACCTGTTCACCTGAAGAGATGTTCTTGCTTTCAGATGATTCAACAATCAACCATTTCTAACGTTGCAGATAACGTAAGTAGTTCATAACTCATTTGTAGTTGGTGCAAGATGAATGCAAACCGGGTCGTTGAGGCCCGGTAGTGTGTTAACTTTTTTTCGAAAGACACTTTCGACGTGTATTCATTAATGCGCGTAATCCATGTCTACTTATGGCCGTTTTTATAATGCTATCTGTAGATCGATCCCCGCCTGGAACCAATCAGGTAACGGAGTTTGCAATCTCAGATAGCAAACTGGGCCATTGATTGGTTGCAAGCAGGGATCAATCTACAAATCGCGTTATAGAATACGGCCGTATATGACAATCGTGGTACTCGCCTCTGTACCGCGATACTAAGATGAGTTGGGTTTTATATCAATGTTCGTACATTAATAAAGTGTCGTTCACAAAAATAGTTTATCACACAACCGGGAGCCAATGACCCGCTTTGGTTTTTTTATTATATAGCTTACACCAACTAAACTAGCCATGCAGGATAAAATCGAATTAAAGATAGATGTGTAGATTATAGCCGAATTCTTGCAAAAATTGGCTACATAAACTGTGAACCAGTTGTGTCGCGATAAAATGCTGACTCATACACACACATCAAGCTATCCGAAACTCAAACTTTCCCAATGTTGTTGAACCTAATGCTTTAGCGATAAAGTTTAAAATCTACTAAATAAATTTGACAGATTGTAGTAGCTTGATGTGCTGGCGACTGTACATGTATTAGTTAGTTGCAGTTTTATATGAAAAGTTTTTATGTATAGTTTCTAATCAATTTAATGTAATTTCAGAAATCTCATCAAGATGTTGTGCAAGACAGTGAAGTGATACCTGTAGGAAGTAGCGTATTTCAGATTATTACTAATGATGATGACATTCAACTAAATAACACCGACAAAATTCTTAAAAATCAAAAAGAAATACTAGATAATCAGAAATCCATCACGAATAATCAAAATATAATTCACGAAACGCAGATACAAATACTAGAAAAACTAAAAAAAAATAGCCGTCAAATTTCTGACGTAACTGTTCTTATAGAAGAAAGCTTTAAAAGGCTTGCAGAAAGCAATCAAAATTTGTCAGTGGTTAAACTTGATGAAGCCAACTATGTTGAGTCGGAATCTTTTATGATTAAACCTATATCGGATGCCAAAGAATTAAATGAATTAGAGCTAAACTTATCCGACCACAGACAAAAGCAAAAAATGCATTTGCAATTCGCACTTTTGTGTAATAAATCGGATGGCAGTGGTATCAGTTGTGCATATAAATTGCTGGACATTATGTTTACAAGAGAATTTCTCTGTAAATGTTCATGGTCAGGGGGCAGTAAAGGACAACAAGTAAAAGTTGCATTGAAAGCGTACAAGAATATCCTAAATTTTTTTTTCAGTTTAATTAATTCTTGGGATTCAACATATACGCATGATACGAACGAAAAATTTTTCAAGACAGTGTTGAAAAATTCAGGGAAAAGATTAGAAATTAAAAACCTAAGAACTTCCACGAAACGCACACGCAAAGATTCAAGTAAGATCAACAAGCGATCAAAAACAGCAGATGTGAAGGAAATCGTCGAAGATGGAATTAAAGAAACGATCAGTGAGATTATCTCTGAAAATAATAATCAAGAACCCGAAAGCGATAATTTGCCAAACTTAGATGTTCAAGATCAAATTATCGGAAATGTAGACTTAGAAGAAGAATCATTGTGCTAAAATATAATTTTATAAAAATCTTGTTTCTGTACTATTTTGTTTTATGACGCTTTTTTATTTCAAACTTTTCGCAATCGCCTTACTAATAGTTAATGTGCCATGCTGTGATAGCATATATTTTGTGTCAAGGCTAAATATAATAATGATTGAGATTATTTTATTATAGGTAATAGCGTACCTAATCTGGTGGGAGTGATTAAAAAATAATTCAGATTAGGAAAAGTAACATATTTTCTTGATTACTTATGTTGCATTCAGTTCTATTTTTGTTTTTTGTGCTTTGTGGTGATCAATACTCGTGCCTTCTCTGTATGAGAAGAGGTCTTTGCCCTGCAGTGGGAAAATAATAGGCTGGTATTATATTACATTATATCACCATACAAACAAAGTTGGGGTAGTACCATCGGCAGAGTTGTGTTGGCCTATTTCTTTTTTGTGTTAAGATAATGGCATAAGGTTTTCCGTACGCAAAATTCGCGCTGAGTCGTGGAGTTGCGGACACCAGCCCGTTATACCATAGGTACCATACCATGGAATAAGGTTTTTTTATTATAATATCGATACCAAATCTGGTGGCTGTGATTAAAAGTAATTTAGATTATGAAAAGTAGCATTTATTCGTAATAATGTTGTATTTCCACAAATTATATTTCATATTGATTAAAAAACAGTGCGTACAAATTTATAAAATGATTTTTTATTTTTCTTATTATCCTTATTAAGATTGTATCATTGTTCACCAGAATTACATACACATTACTTGAAATAATAGTATTAAAAAAAATCTATTTCTATAATTAGTTACAAAGTATGTAAAAGAGGTATGAAATATAAGTAGTTTTTATGCTCAATACATACAAATTTAAACTTCACGTCCAGAAAGTGTATTTTCACTTCAATACGTTCTGCGTTAGGCCGTTTTGCTTTAAATATGTTAAAAGTAGATGACTTCACTGGGTAATCAAAAATGACCATTAAACCTGTTATTTTGTAGCCTATAATTAAATTTTCTGTATCAATTGACTTGACTTCAATGATTTCACGATTACTTGTCATAAAATATTTATCTTTAGATCTCGCTGTAAGTATGAAATTTTGAAAATTAATTTTGGGGAAACTTTTATTATCCTTGGTAATGAAAGGCACCTCAAACTTCTTTTCGCCTTTTCGATCAGTAGCACAACATTCACTGAGTCGTTTTGCTACCTGCGAAAGTGGCCTGCTACCACTTCGCAACATCCTTTTAATCAAATGCAATTTATTTTCAAAAGGATAGGCACTGAATGTTTGAAGAGACCCAAATCTTTTAACCTCATCAGTGACATGAAGTAGATTATGGACATTGCTGGTCACGTAATCTGCACCATAAAAATCCTTGTAATGCTCTACAAAGTATTGAAGCAGCTCTTCTGACAGTGGTAATAATTGATTATAGTTATCACTTGAACAAATTGTAATGGCACAATATAAAAACAAAAAATGAGTTAAAGCATTTTTTGCTAACACATCGGGAAGTATAATAATGCTCAAGTAAAAGAAAAATGATCTGTATTCAGATGCTTTCCAGTGTGCCAGACAGTCTAATCCCCTTACACATCTGTGTATTTCAGAAGGCAGTTGGCAGTTGCTGAAAAATATATTGACGATGTCTATGTTTTTAGCAGACCATTTTGTAATGTATTTTCCAAAGTTGCCGTCCCTCCACCCTACTAGTAATCTTTTCATGACACCTAAGTCTATTAGGTGCAAAGAATCAGCCACTGGAAACTCATTTACCATATCTATAGGAAGTTGCAGCAGCGGTGAATCGTATTTGTGATGTTGTCCATAGAGTTTATTGCGGAAGCCTTCATCTGTTCTGCTAGAGCATTTCATTCCAGGAAATACTACAGTATGGGATCCATGAGAATACTCTCCCACAGTTACGCATTTTAAGCAACCATGCTTGCCATTAAAATTGCAGACCCCTGAAAAGTGTAAACCTATATAAAAGAACGATCGGTGCTCTACTCACAACACGGCGTGGCTCGATCTTACCTCAAAATAAACATTGAATTGTGCCTTAGGTAATTTTCGGTGGTTCTGCTGTTCAACGACAAGTTAAATCATATGATATTGAAAATTAGACAAAAAATGACTAATGGCTTACATTTCAATGTTCAATTTTGATACGTGCTGGTTGGTACTGCGCCGTGCAGCGGGTGCTTGATCATATTCATAATACTAGGTAGAGTGACAAACAAAACAATTAGGTTTTACATTAGGTACCTTTTATAAAAGCTCTAGCGGGTGAATCGCAGACAAAGCATCTAATCTTGACAGTTATACTCTTGTTGCTGGATAGACGGATCCCTTCATTCAATAACTGTTTCATTTCCGTGACGAAATCTTCAAGATAAATATCAAGATTTTTTGGTTTTCCGACACCATAATAAATGCCAATAATAAATGGTTGAGCGCTAGGAATTTCAAAGACATTACCTAAAATTGGCCAGAATTCATTTTTAGAACTCTTATATATAGGCAAGCCGTCGAAATTTATGTTTAAACTAATACTCATTATGTTTTTGCAAACGTCTTGCCAGTTGATTAAAATAAGAGTAAGTGAATTGATGAGCCCATTGTGCCAGTATTCACCACCAGGTTCGATTGTTTTCGTTGTAATTTTTCTGTCTGTTTGTAGAATCGTCCTCGGATCTTTGGGCAAAATATCCTTAAATCTGATATTTACAATTTCTGCCAATTCCTTCAATGCATCTTGTGCAATATTTCTTTTTATAGCCCATTCTTTAATGCTATTTTTAAATTGTATATTTTTCATAAATATGCATTCTTCCTTGTCTTCATCCGTACTTAATTCAAATTCGTCTCTGTCGGAATCCATTAAATGTATAGAACTCTGTTTGTGCTCCAACGACGCTTTCTCTTTACTGCAGCTTGGTTCAAGAAAATCTTGATTATTATAAGCATTAATATTTTGTCCGGAACCCTCACTATACGAAAGCGACACTGGCTTGTAAATATCAACTGCATCAATATTTTGATCAAAATCTATTTGTGCGGAACCCTCACTATTCGTAAATGACACTGGCTTGTAAATATCAACTGCATCAGTACTGCTCCTTTGCAATTCGTCCATAGAAGCTTTAGCGTATTCTTTTAACAGTTTTCTTTTTACTCCACCAGTTCTTTTTCTTTTATTCCATGGTTTTAAGTTGTTCATTTTTTATTTAAAGTGTATACGTAGTATAACTCTTGAGATCGCTTCGCACGTTATGCATAAATAAATCAAATCTGACGTAATTTAAACACCAATAATCTAGATTAACTCTTAAATAACGCCGAAAGCTATATAATAACTGTCAGCTACACTTTATGCATTGGCATTACGATAGAGTACACCTACTCCAACTTACAACTCAGAGTGTTTAATGATCCTCTTATAAATGTAACGGCATTTGTAGAAATTCATAATCCACTTTTAATCAGCCATTAACAAGCTCGTTGAAGTAGAATTAGAATAGAATTAGTGTATACCAATTAAAAGTCAGTGGCATTATTCGATACTTTAATGCAGCCCGCACCATTACAAGAGAGGTGAATGTTTCGTATTAACCAGTCGTTAACAAGCTTTGGACTTCTAAACCAGCTAGTAGTATTTCATGTAGCCAAAAGCTGGACTAGATCATTTTAAAATTCTACTTAAATGTTTTTAGTATACTTTTTCGCCATTATCAAGTCATTAGTCAGCTATGCTGTTTAATCGTGTATAATCTTTCCTTATTACAGTCTAAAGACTCGCCCTATCCTTTAGTAAATCTGCATAAAAGCTGTAGACTGTAATGTAGCTTGTTTATGACCTAATTCATCGCTAATGTGCTACTTGGGTGGGGCATGGTAACTGAAATGCCTTTGTCCAAATGCTGTTTTCTGAGGGGGCACCGGGCAACGCATTTTTCTTTTATTTTGCGTAGTTAGGTGTGGTAGACATTCTCTATGGTAACGTCGAAAAATTTCGTAAATGAAGGTTTTTCTTACAGATAGCACACCGGCTAGTTCATAGACTGCGTTAGTAGGATACCTAAAGGGTAAGGTAAGCAGTACTTTCAGAACAGCGCGTTGGGCTCTTTCTGCATGTATAAGAAATGTTTTACCGGCATCACCCCAGCCACATATGCAGTATCTAATGAGGCATTCGCAAAGTGCTTGATAAGTTTGGATTAGGAGGTCCTTATCACCTAATGCGCGGAGATTTTTAAAAATGTAAATTAATTTTCTGATTCTAGCTGTCAATGCTGTAATCTGCAAGTTCCAGGTAAGTCGATCGTCTATTATTATGCCCAAGTATTTTATGGAATCAACTCTTGTAAGAGCCACACAATCACAGTTAGAATAATCATTGTTGCGGTTACAGGGATATGTATGCATTACAAGTTTAGAGTTCGGATAGGGTTTACCCGAAGCTGTTTTACTAAAACATACATATTTCGTCTTTGAGGTATTTAGGGACAACAGGCTATCTTCCAACCAAGCTGAGACCTTAGCGAGACCATCCTCAGCTTTACGAAATACAGTGCTCCAGTTGGTTCCGTGGAAAGTAAGGACGGTGTCGTCGGCAAACATACTAATATCTATATTGAACAGGGCAGCAACCTTACAAAGTTCATTAATGTAAATAATAAATAGTGTAGGACCAAGGATGCTGCCCTGAGGGACTCCAAATTTATAAATAGACTCGTTACTCATAATATTAGCTACTCTCACACATTGTGATCTCCTCGACAGATAGTCTGTAAACCAGTCTAGAACTACAGCTCTCATGCCAATGTTCTCCAGGCGCGTCAAAAGTATTGGAATCGAGACTGTGTCAAATGCTTTTTGGAGATCCAAAAAGACTCCTAGACATTTATCACCCCCTATCTAGATACGACACGATTTTTGTCGTTAATGCCAGCACTGCGTCTTCCGTCGATTTTTTTTCCCTAAAGCCGTATTGATGTTTATTATATATATATATATATTATATTTATAGTTCATTTTTTTCGAGGTATCCTACTACTCTTTTATTGACAATTTTTTCAAGTATTTTAGATAACGAAGAGAGTAGAGAAATTGGTCGGTAGTTAGATGGTTCATTTTTATCACCAGACTTGAAAATGGGGCATACTACCGCTTTTTTGAAAGCTGCCGGAAATACACCTGTTTCCAGACTAAGATTACACAGGTAAGCAATGGGTGAGGCAAGAGATGATATATTTTGCTTCAAAATTTTTGCGGTAATAGCATCCCAGCCTGGAGCACTGTGCATTCTCAGTCCCAAAACAATAGCTTGTACCTCATGTGGATCCGTAGGTGCAAAGGACATGGATTGTAGAGGTGAGTCATCGTTTTTTGCTTTGCGTGCCAGATCTTGTTCGCGTGTACACATTTTATCTAATATTTTATCAGCCAGGGTACCTCCTATTGAGGTGAAGAAGTCATTTACCCTGTTGAGGGCCGCTTTAAGAGAGTCAGCTATTCGTAATAATTCATCCAGAGGTTCTTTAGTACAATTAATGTCACAGATTTCTTTTATAACTTGCCATGTTTCTTTTATATTGCCTTTGCTTTTATAAAGTTTATCTTTGTAATATTGTTTTTTTAGATTTTTAACTATATAGTTGCATGTGTTTTGATATCTTAAGAATTTTTGTTGTTTTTCTACATCATTAGGTGATTTCTTTGCGTCATTATGTAGCTTGTCTCTTTTTCGTACACATTTAACAACTCCTTTTGTTATCCAGGGTTTCAGCGGTTTCAATCTATTTGGGATTTTTATGATGGTAGTATTTATTGTGATAGTATTTATAAGAGATTTAACGAATAACTCAGAAGCCAGGTTAGAATCAGTAATCCTGAAAATCTCTGACCAAGACATATTGATAAATATTTCCTTAATTTTATTATAATTTATTTTCATTTTATTACTGTCAAATGGTTTTTTCATAACATTAGATTTTTTTATATATAATAATATTGGTGAATGGTCTGTAAGTTTTTGTTCAAATACTATGGTTTTACACGGTGAAGAGCACTTGACCATTATGTGATCAATACAAGTATTAATTCGCGTAGGTATAGTAATGCCCTGTTTTAGTCCGTGAAGTGCAATTAGGTTTAAGTAATCATGTGCTGTGCTTGATAAATTTTCGGGCATGATATTTATGTTTATGTCACCAACTAACATTACGTTTTTTGTACTTGTGTTATTTAATATCTTGTCTAGAGAGTCTAAGTAAGTGGTTGAAAACTGGGGTATCGGTACGAGCAAATAATTGTGTATTCAGGTTTAATAGTCACAACAAGACAATTACCCTCTAAAAAGTCAGGCTCACAAACACTGACCCCTATCACACTCCGAACATAAACAACTACACCATCATTCTGATTGTAGCTAACTTTTGTCCAATACTTGTTATAGTAATGCATATTTGGAGGTGGGTTATCGTCATTAGTCCAACATTCCGTCAGCACGAAAACATCTACAGGAATACTTATAGCAGAAACAAAAGCTAAAAATAGATCAAAGTTATTTTTGATACTTCTTATATTTAATGTAATTACTGTTAACGAGTCACTAACCGCGTCATAATTTAAAACTTGAGAGCAAAGGCTTGTATTACTTAAAGATAGGCATTCTACCTGGCCTGTTGCCTCCACCTCTGAGGCTATACAATTCTTGTTACTATCGAATTGTTAGTATAATATATCGAAATGTCCTCATATTAGTCCCAGTTTTATATAGAATGAATTTATCTTTAATTAGGCGAAGGGGCTTCAGCATTATTGTATTTTCTTCATTTAAATATAATTTATAACATCTAAATGTATATATCGTGTTTCTAATTAATTGTTGCTTGCATGATGATAAGTATATGTGAATGTAAGCGTGATTATGAATATAGTGGTTTGTATAGTTTATATTATGTGTATCTATGTGTTTTATAAAACAGTATTGTTTAGTTATAAAGTTGTTTAGAATAACTGAAAAATAGCATATAACCTCCATAGTATTTAAAAAACTAGAATATCTTTGTTGAGACAGATAATAGTAAAAAACATGCAAGATTAAACATAGTAAACAAAAACATAACCATAGTCATATTGCCAATCTAAGCTTATCTAAGTCGGATTCGGTATGTATGCGTATTTGTGGATCTTCCTCCCGTCTGCGAAGATAAACTATGCCGTGGGATGTCCAGCAGAAGTTAAAATCATGTGCCTTTTGAAACTGCCTTCCCATGTAGTAAAGTCGTTGCGCTTTTTTTGTTAGAGTTTCTGAAACATACACCGGCTGAACAGGAGATTGTATGTTTAAATGCGAGGTGTTGAGTTTTTCTTTATTTTCTTTTGATTTATTAAATTTCCGAATGCTTGAAATTACTTTATCTTTAATAATTACGGTATTAAAGTCAATTCTGATTGGGTAAGTGTTGTCTCTTGATTTTATTCTGTAAATGTCCCGAATATCTGATTGGTCAACGTTAATATCAAGCGTCTTGCCCATACTCACTGCCATCTTGCAGAGATCATCTTTCGTCTCGCCGTTTAGTTTAGGGACATTCTTCAGATCAAGGACTGACGCTCGGGATTTACGCTCAAGTTGGTCGATTTGTTCCTCCAGCTGGTGTATATATTTTTTATCCTCCTTGCGTTCCGTTTCTAAACATGTTATACGTGTAAAGAAGTAATCGTACTTGCTGGACATAACTTCAACACTTTTTTTGAGTTCAATATTCTGCTCTAAAATACTGTTCATCTTTTGCAGTAAATCCTCAAAACGGTTCTCTTGTTGCTTTAGAAAAGCTGTAAATACGCTTATGGTTACAGTATCCGCGTTTAAATCGTCCCCGTCGAACTTCCTCTTCTTACGTTCAGTAACATTACCAGCTATTACTGAGAGATCAGGCGCGGACACACATTGGTGTAGCGGCGACTCTATCGCAGCGGAACACGAGTTGACTTCAGTAACGGACGACGATGACGGTGGTGGTGCAGGTGACGCGGGGGGCGTACGTCTGAGTGGCATTGCCGTTGTTCACAAATTCACGGCTCGCAGCTCAGGCACCAAGGTCAGTAACGCGAGATAATTATAATTGTCGCCGAGTCGAGAGAAACCCTGTGTTTTCAAGAGTTCCTGGGTGGTTATTTATTATTATAATTCAATTTACTTAATTGATTGAAATTGTCAAAAAAACCTCCAAAATAAAATTGAGAAGAGGAAATATCTGGTAATTTACTTGCGTGTCGATTGCACTTCGGTTTATAATGTTTTATAGAACTCAAAAAAGCAAAAAGAATGACAGTTCACTGGGTCCGAACCGGCAACTTTACATTCCAGCCGTTAAGTGAGTCGCTAAGCCACAGCGCCTACTAAGCACTGTCAAATGTAACCAAATTGCTAATCGGTTGCTAAAAAAGTCCAGTGTTTAATGAGCTAATGACCGTTAATGACTCAAGTCTTTGTTTTTGAAGCTCACTCACTGCACATTCACACTGTTTACGGAAAGTTTTAAAAACGTTTTTGTTAATAACTCGAGTAAATGTTCATGTATCAGTATAATTTAAACACTGTTTTTTATGTATTAATGTCCACCACACATTTATGTTATTTCTTTTCAATATATTATCTCCACTTTTACTACACTTTTAGAATAAAATGCTTCGAGCACACAATAACGTGACTGTTCGCAACAACGTTAGGGGGGGGGAATGAAATGCTTCGTATGCCTATTATGTATTTACTAGCTGCTGCCTGCGACTTTGTTCCCGGTATTTTTTGCCTTCGCGGGCTTACGCAAGACAACCCCGCTAAGTTACACTAAAGTTTAGCACCCACGGAAGCATAGAGGACAAACATACAAATATTATTTTTTATTTAGGTATATGAAAAGTACTACTAAGTTACATGCTCCTGTTAAAGGGTATTAGACCCATTTTTGAAAAGTATCTCAATTAAATTCTGTAGTGCAAAAATGCCACCAAAAAAAACACAAAATTTTTATTCAACGATAAGTGCCCTAAAAATGCATCTAAATTTTAAATTTTCAAATTTCGCGCGTAGTTTGACGAAAACGCTCATGTTGTGTTATTATATGATAATTGAATATAACTGCAAAATAATTAAAACAATATTTTGAAATAGGTGTAATATTAAAAAAATTACGTTGGTTACGAAAATAATAAAAGTACAAAGCTTATATACTTACGCCAATCGGTTGACTGACAGTTGACAATTTTTTGTTTACACAGCCGTACGGCGTAATAGCATGGCGGCTATTATTTCATAGTGTTACAAAACAGATTAAAAAAACTGAAAACTTTGTGAATTGGATTTAAAAATCTATTTTTTTTAATTTATGAACTAAAACTAACATTTTCTGACTGCTTTTTGCCTAAACTATCTCAATAATATATTTATAGATTTTTTCTTATATAGAGTAAAATACCTTAATGCGCTGAAGATATTTGGAAACTGGTGACTTCAACTGAGTCATGATTCTTTGGTAGTATAGTCATAGTCGTGTCATTCGCCATTGTATCATACTGAATTCACACCTGTTGTTTTCTCTCCTTATTTTTACACATTTTTATTTTTTTTATTTTTGCCCATGTGCTATTCTGATGTATAAGCTATATTACTGTAAAGTCTAATCAAAATCCGTTCCGTAGTTTTTGCGTGACAGAGTAACAAACATCTATCCTAACAAACTTTCGCATTTATAATATTAGTAGGATAAAATAGTAGATTATATGACAAGGGAGCAAAATAATATTTTTACGGCGAGGGCGCTATTTTGAATCCAGAGCGAAGCGAAGGATTCTAGAATAGAATTCCGAGCATAGCGAGGGATTCTAAAATAGAATCTTAAGCGTAGCGAGGGATTCAAAGTACATCGCCTGAAGAAAAAATATTTTTGGTCTCGTGTCATATACTCTACTTTTCATCTCCTTCTATGAGAAAATATTTCTCCCGGGATTTAGTAGGTATTCAGTTTTGAATGGCCTTATTAGCTTCTATTGTTATTGTTTCAGGAGTTGCACTGCAATGCACTGTCACTTTCAGAACTCGACGTAGAACTCATTTTTTTTGCAAAATACAATAAAGCCCGTACCGATTACAAGAACAGGGAAGTAAATCGCGCGCTTTTGTTTTTTTTTTTTGTTACCGCGCCTCCCCGTACAGCCGTACAGTCAACACTTGCAGCCATTAATTTATACAATTTGCGTTCGATTTCAATGAACGATTCATGTTCCAAATTAAAAACTCATTACTGCCCGCTAAAAAGTCTAGTGGAGAAAAGAGCTACTTTGCTCCAGCTTATAGAGGAACACACGACATTTTTCGAATAAAAGGGATGAAAATAAATAAATTGCCTAGAGATCAATTGGATACTATCATTTAGCTTTGAAGGAAACGGAGTAGTAGGGAGTTGATACCCTACTGCACTGGGCTGGTATAGGTTAGAGCCCGTTCTCTCTCACAAAGAGGCACGATTTCCAGCAGAGCAAAACACAACATAAATGCTGGTTATGTTGTCAGCTAAACTAATTGAAAGTAAAGAAACATAAGTGGAAGCTAGAGTCACTTTCCTGAACCGGGAAATAACAAAGTTCTTATAAAATAATCAAAAGATAATATTTGAGACGTTCAATTTGTTAATGTTTGCATACGTCGAAGTGTTTTCCAACAACGCATATCTTGCGTCTATGTGTTTACTAAAGCTATTACTTCACTACAATCGATTCTATAAATTTGGCATGCCTATAAATGTAAAATATCTAGCAAGAAATTGCCTGTAATACGGCTATTTTTATGCAAACAAGCAAACGTCCCACCCACAGATATAGATAGACCTAGATAACGTAAGAGCAACTACTTCGCGTGCCTAGTTTCGTGCCTAGCTGACGTACAAAAATCGTAAGTAATAAAAATATAAAGTTTAAAAACTAAAACCCGACCACAACAAAAAGTGATCTAAAAAGTACAAAACAAGAAAATATTTCACACAGAAATCAAGACATAGGTACAAAATGGTCAAGGTAAGCCGTGGTTGCATGCCTGTATCCCATATGAGTGCGATGAACATGAATATAATGGCATGCAACCACGGCTTACCTTGACCATTTTGTACCTATGTCTTGATTTCTGTGTGAAATATTTTCTTGTTTTGTACTTTTTAGATCACTTTTTGTTGTGGTCGGGTTTTAGTTTTTAAACTTTATATTTTTATTTAAACCATTTTGGAGTCACAGCTAAGTATTATATATTTAATAGGTACTAGTGAACCCCTTTCCAATGATACTAAACACGGTATGCGTATCTTACTTTATTTGGTAATCTTTCCTTTTTTTACAATAATTTGTGACAAATTACCACTAAATATTATATAAATTTGAAATGTACTAGTGAACCCCTTTCCAATGATACCAAACACGGTATGCTTGTCTTCATTTTTTTTTTAATATTGGTTTTTTTGTCCGCCAGAGGGCGCCACATTGGATTCGGTGATACGTCATATAGCCTATAACCAGCGGACGATCAAGACGCTTCTAACGATACCTCATTTGTTCAGTTCTGATAAGTAGTTTAGGAGCTATGAGCGTACAGATGAACATACATACATACATACATACATACATACATACATACATACATACATACATAGCCTGTCAAACTCATAACCCTCCTTTGGCTTTGCCGTAGTCGGGTAAAAAAATAAAGTAAACGTTTCCTTCCATGGGTAAGTCATTTTGTGATTAGTATTATGCGTAATTAATTTAAAAAAAACCAATTATTTTTAATCTGATACCCTCAGTAATACCTGGTAATACCAAATTTAAGAAAAACAAAACATTGTGACGTCTTAGTAGGTAGTCAAAAAATGGCACGCTTGGTTTTTATACAGATCGTGATACTTGCGTTATCAAGGGTCTATCTATATCTGTGGTCCCACCTGATCTGGGGTCACCTATGGAAACCTCCAATAGCGAAGGGATCGTAGGTATGGTCCATCCTAAATAAAAGGCAGTAACGTTTCACGTGCCTATAATACACCAGCATCCTTACCCTTCAAACCTCAACACACCTACGCTATTTAGCGGCTGTTATAAATAAATTATACATACTAATATTATAAATGCGAAAGTAACTCTGTCTGTCTGTCTGTTACGTTTTCAGGACGAACAAGCTGCACCGATTCTGATGAAATTTGGTATGAAGATACTCGATACCTGGGAAAATATATAGGGTACTTTTTCCGGGACTTCGTCTGCATTCGCAATCAAAAGGGCAAAAGCTAGTATAATATAAATAAGCTTAAGGGGCTATTAACGACTTTTACAGATTTTAAACTGACAATCACGTCAAAATGTGTAGTGTAATTTTTTTTTTTTTTTTTTTTTTTTCCCTTATCCTAGTGTTCATCAAAAGGATGGACCCTAATCTTATTACAATCTAGCCTTGTATATAGACTAATAAGTAATTTAATTAAAACCTAAACTGTTATTTTGTCTTTACTAAGAATGTGTCCAATGGCACTTTTCTTATTGTTTCTATTAAGGCGAATACACTTCGTTCTTGTGTTTATTTGGTAACACTTGTGCTACATAACACTATTCACTTTCACTAACACAAAACACTAACTCGAACGGTTTTGTTCTTTTTAGTCTTCTCACTATGTCCGTGGGGTCTAAAAGCTGGATCGCCTCGACGTTCACATGCTGATGAAGTCTCTGTTCGTGAGCTTCTGCAAATTTTTGTATCACTTTTTCGATGAACTCAACTTTTAGGTCCCGATGGAGGTCATCATTTCGTATGTACCAGGGTGCATTTACAATTTCCCGTAGTACCTTGTTCTGGAATCGTTGGATGATTAATTTATTGGTCTGTTTGGTGCAGCCCCACAGCTGAATACCATAAGTCCAAACTGGCATCAGGACTTGTCTGTATAGCAACAATTTGTTTTGCACGGACAGCACGGAGTTTCTTCCAAGCAGCCAATACATTCTTTTGAACCGTAGGTCGAGTTCATCTTTTTTCTTCTTGACGTGGGCTTTCCATCGTAGCTTTGCATCAAGGGTCATACCGAGATACTTGGCTGTATTCTCGTAAGGGATTTGTTTGCCATTAATATAAACTGGAAAATGCTGTTGCTTTTGGTTTGTAAAGTCTATGTGTACAGATTTGGATTCATTTAATTTAATCCTCCATTTTTTGGTCCAGTCATAAACTTGATTAATAGCCATTTGAACCTTTTCTACTGCTTCTTCGTGGCTGTTTCCAACGGCCATTATGGCTGTATCATCAGCAAAGGTTCCAATGGTATTGTGTTCCGATTCAGGAATATCGCAAGTGTATAGTAGGTACAGGACCGGACCTAACACACTTCCTTGAGGTACGCCAGCTTTTATTTGTTTTAGTTCTGAATAAGCGTCTTCTTGTCTTATTCTAAATACTCTGTTTAGAATGTAGGATTCTAATATATCTGCAAACTGTTTCGGTAGGAGTCTCTTCAGTTTATGTATAAGGCCTTCATGCCATACTTTGTCAAACGCTTGAGCTACGTCTAGAAAAACAGTAGAACAAACTTTCTTGTTTTCTAACGCTTTTTCTATTACGTTCGTGATTCTGTGCACTTGATCGATCGTTGAGTGTTGTTCTCGAAAACCAAACTGGTGCTCTGGTATAATATTCCTATTTTCCATTATTGGTTTAAGCCGTTTGAGTAGCAGCTTTTCGAACAGTTTTGACATAATTGGTAGTAAAGAAATCGGTCTGTATGATGTCGTTTCGTGAGCCGGTTTCCCTGGTTTTGCTATCATTATTACTTCAGCAACTTTCCATAAATCTGGTACATATTTAAGCCTCAGTGCGGCATTAATAAGAGTTGTTAACTTAACCAGACCATTTCTTGGTAAGTTATGAAGTATTTCCCCTGTTATTAAGTCGTAACCTGGTGATTTTCGTGGGCTTATCTTATGTTTTATTTCTCGTAAGACTTCGTTCGGTGTTACTAGTTTGATCGCATCTGCATGATCTGGCATCACTATATTACTCAGGGTGCGGTCTTCAATGATGTCCCCCTCGTTTGGTTGAAATATATTTTCAAGGTGCTCTGCAAACCTCACAGCTTTTTGCTCATTAGTAAGTGCCCATTGTCCGTTTTCACATTTGATGGGAGGGATTTGGGCTATCGGCCTCTTTAAATGTTTAGTAGCCTTCCAAAGGGAGTAGTCCGTCCTTCGGTCGTTACTTAGTTTCAGAAGGTAGGATTTGGTTGAGTCGTCTTTATAGTCCTGGATTAGTCTTCTTAATTTTTTTGTAAGTTTGTTTAATTTTCGTTTGTCATCAGGACACCTAGATTGATGCCACGTTTTTCTTTGTCTTCTTTTCTCCACGATGAGCTGCTTGATTCTGAGGGGGTAAATATTTCCCTTCGTCCTTTTGTTGAACTCAGGTGTATTTTCCCACGCTGCTTGCTGAATGTGCATTACGAACTTTTCAACTTCGATGTTTAGATGTTCGGGGGTTTTTAATGGAGCTTTAAGGTCTATTTGATCATTTAATCTGGCTTTAAAGCTCTCCCAGTCCGTACACTTATTGACAAGAGTGAGTCTGTTTTCTTTGTTTAAAGTACTCTCGCTAATTTCTAAGTAAATTGCAGAGTGATCTGAGTTCAAGTCATAGCTTTGTTCCGACTTTGTATAGCTAGTTGATAGACCCTTGGTTACGAAAAATTCGATTAAGTCCGGTATTTTATTTGGATCTGTTGGCCAATAGGTGGGCTTGCCAGTAGATATAACGTCACATTTTAGCTCTTTCATGGCACTCAGTAGTTCTTTGCCTTTAGTAGTAGTGAGTCTGGAACCCCAATACGTATACTTAGCATTAAAGTCACCGCCTTAGATAAATCTATTACCAAGGTGGGCCAGAAAACAATATAGTGGTCTTTTTTTATCATGTACCGTGGTGGACAGTAGATGGCACACACTGTTAAGGGGTATTTTTTGGTTTGTAGACAAATTGCCACTGCTTGAATATCTTTCTCTTCGTATTTAACAATTTCATAGTGCTGCAGGTTTTCTTTAACAATAACGGCACTTCCGCCTCTTGCAGTATTGTCTGGGTGTAGTGCATGGTATACTTTGTATCCTTTAAACTTAATATGACATTGCTTTGTGAAGTGCGTTTCTGATATCAGGCACACATCAATTTTTTCTATTTCTAGAACTACTTGTAACTCATTCTGATGTTTTTGTAACCCATTTGAGTTCCACGCCATAAGTTTGAGTGTATTATTCATTTTTTTTGTTTGAGAAGTAGCAGTTTTGTTGCTATTTTCAATTTTTTTTTAATCTCGTCGAATGATGACATTAATTTTAAGATTTCATCCAACTTTTTGTTGCTGTTCATATCAGCCAAAGGCGCTTTCGCTGTGCCTCTTGTAGTTACTTGAGCGTATGAGATGTTTTTACTTGTTTGGATCGTGGTTTGACTTGGTTTGAACAGGCTAGCGTCTGCAACTCTTTCGGCAGGTGCACTTTGCTGAGGGTTCATATTATTTTTGTTCGATTTTTTCAGTCGTATCTGCTGTATTTCCTTGGCTACAATACATCCCCTGTAGTTAGCCGGATGTGGGGCTCCGCAATGGACGCATTTTGGCTTCTCTTCTTTTGGTTTTCTGCAATCCTTGGTGAGATGTTTACCTGTGCATTTTACGCACCTCGGTTCTTTGGAACAGTACTTTTGCGTATGGCCGTACGCCTGGCATCTTTTGCACTGAGGTACTAGTTTTGTGGATTTTAAAGGTTGTATTTCCACATTACATCCTAATATGTGTTTTATGTTAAATATTTTGTTAGTTTCCTCATCATTTGAGAATGTCAGCATGAACATGTTGAGTGGTTCTTTGGTTTTCCAACTCAATTTGTTGACTGCTTCTAGAATCTTGTAGCCTTTGCTGCGCAAGTCTTCGACTACTCTTTCCGGGATGCATGTGGAATGCAATTTCTTTGCCATTACTCTTATTGGCCTCTCTTGCTTGTTTTCATATGAGTGCCAAAGGCAATCGTTATCTGAAAGGGCTTTTGAAATTGCTCTGTAAGATTCTTCGTTTTTGGCATTTACTTTTACGGTATCTCCATTCATCATTTTGATGCTGAACGCGTCAGCTGATTGACTCTCACATAGGAAATCAAAGAATTTTTGGTAATTCTGGATACCATCCACAACAATGGGTGGTGGCAAAGGGGTTTTGGTGGGTTTTTCATTACCTCTATTTACGTCTCTTCCGTGTTCATTTTGGGTATGTTGGGCAGGAGAGGTGTTCAATTTTCTTTTCTTCCTGCTCTTTTGCCGTATCCACCCTGTTTCTCGAGCGAGTTCTTCTTCGTCCGTTGTATATTCAACAGGCGGTGAAGAAGTCTCAATGGCGGTTGTTGCTGATTTCGGTGCGTTTTCTGTTTGAAGTTTCAGCTGTTGCTGGAGGCTTTCTATTTGACTTTTTAAGTCATTTAGGTTCTGTTGGAGCTTTAGACGCTCATTTTTCTCTTCACAATAATACTTGTACAACAGATGTTCCGTCTCTGTTTTTAAGCTCACTCTGGTATTACCCAGTGTATCCATTTTCGAATCCATTATAAGATTTAAACGAGTATTAACTTCGCCTTAACAATAATATTCGCCGTCAGCCGTCAGCATTAAGCAATAACTAGGTCATTGCGATGCAGCCGACTTGACGGCGTTATTTTGATGCGTAAGCACTTAGTACGCGCGCGATCGCATGCAATGCAACACAACTGTTCTCAGCGAAAATCGAACGCGAATGTAGTGTAAATGATTTGAAAAAAATATATATGGTAGATTAGAACATTCTCTTAATCATTTAGTATGTGAATATTTTTGATTATATTCATATTAAATAGTTTATTTAACTTGTGAAGTTGTGTCTGACGCAGACAAAACATTGACAATCATACACAATCTACTAGGTATAATTAAACGAAACTGTTACTATCTTACAGACAATTTCATTATCTATCTTTTAGTATACGCCTTCTTTTTAAGTTAAAGAATACTATCTTTTATTTAATTTTTTTGACTAAACTCTGAAAGTTATGGACGCAGCGCATACGATTCGCTGGTCGCTTAAGGTCGCATCATGTTCCTATAGCTAAAAGCTAAGCTAGTCAGGACCTAGCAATCAGTAGGTTTTTAATTGCAACAGTTAAAATAGTTATTTCTGCGCTACAAACATTGCCTATGTTTGCTTTCAACAAAACGAACTTCGTTAAAAATATTCGCTTATCGGTTCACTGTTCAAAGGGACCACAAGTACACTGAAACATGCTTTGATTCTGTGAAATACAGGATAAGCTAAACTTTGTTTACCAACTATTCACAAACGAGGCATAAGAGCCTTCTGGGAGTCTCGGATTTCTTTTGAAATACAAGCTTTTGTTTCCTATAAGTTTGTTGTAATATGAACTCCTGACCATTGTATTATCAGCAACAATATTGTTAAATCATCAGTTAAATATTTAAGTTACTAAAACTTTTCTAAACTTTAATACGGTTTGGAAAGTCGATCCATAGATTAAAACAATGATAAACGAGTATCGATGAAGCGAATTAATTCTAAATTCACTTATCCGATACAGTAATCACAGGATTCATCTTTAATATCGTGTGTTGGAATAAATCTATTGATAGTAATATGTCATAATAATTGGCTATTGCGAAGCCGTCAACTCAACACTCCGGTATGTTGATATCCCAAACAAACAATTAGACTAAGTAAGTATAACAAAGTCGTATTTTTTAGAGGTCAATGCGCAATGCCTTACCTTGGACCCTTCTTTCCACCACGTCAGCACAACCGGTGGTTCTGAAGTGGGTTCCTTACAATGAAGGATCACAGTATTCTGCACGGGAGCGATGATTACCCGTTCCTCAGCCGTAATCTTATTTTGGGAGTAGATCAGCCTCGCCACCGTCAGACGAGCTGGCACTGACGTCAGACTGATAGCACCGTACCATACAATGCACTGAAACAAATGAACAATAACATAATATCATCAAGGCTGTGTTGTATTACAGAACACCAACATTTCGCCATTAATACGATGAACCTTTTCCCATCAACCGGACACAATTACATAAAGAAAATCCTAAGTACACAGGTCAACACATCAAGCTACAACAAGCTGTCAAAATTCTTTAAAAGATGTTATACTTTACCAAAAAAGAATAAGGTTCATATTTAATTGGGATTTGCCAGTTTAGTATGGCTTGATGTGCTGGCGTCTGTACTAACTCTTTGCCCGAACTGAACATTAAAAATAAAAAAAAATGTTCATAAAATGAAAACTATTGGGCCAAACTATGTTAAATTTTTATGGGGCCAAATGGCAACTATTCCGCATCAAACTAAAGAAGAATCACGTAAATCGGACCATAAATCTCAGCGTAATCGGTGTACCTACATACATAAAAATTAAATTAAAAATTTAAAAAAATCCCCAACGCAAAACATAAAAGCGATTATGTAAAAAGTAAAAAATAATACTTTTGTTGAGCCATCAAATGTTTGTTCGTTGAAATGGCGCTATAATGTCGCGGCGGGGTACCGCTTAAGTAAGTCAGTCCCTCAATTTCATTCACTGTCTATTAATTTACCAGCATTTCCGACCAATTTGCTTCGATATTATCAATTTTTTGTTGCTAATCTAGTTGTTAATCTTGTTGCAAATCTAGTTACCATCAGTTCGTTATTTTAGATATTTAGTTATTGCTTTAAACTTAGCGGTACCCCGCCGCGACATTATAGCGCCATTTCAACGAACAAACATTTGATGGCTCAACAAAAGTATTATTTTTTACTTTTTACATAATCGCTTTTATGTTTTGCGTTGGGGGTTTTTTTAAATTTTTAATTTAATTTTTATTTTAAATTTTTTAAATGTAATTTAGTTTGGTTTTGTGTGGTCAGTGTGGTCACCTATAATAATATGTTTGAAAGCAAATTAAACATCCGGTATGCGTCTAAGATCCCTACCGCAGCAAACAAAAGAGCTGATAACTTTAAAACTGCTGAACCGATTTTGATGAAACATGTCTAAGAACCATCGCTAGAGAATCTTCTTTCAAATAAAAAAAACCGCATTCAAATCGGTTCACCCGTTAAAGAGCTACAGTGCCACAGACAGACACACAGACACACACCCCTCTTTTTCGTCGGGGGTTAAAAAGAAATACCAATTGAATTGAGAACCTCCTCCTTTTTGAAGTCGGTTAAAAACAGGTCATCATGCTCAGAGTCGTTTTTGCAAACACTAGAACAACGCGGTAGTCAAGTTCCAAATATCGATTCCATAACTACTAAATGTTTGAGCTGAAATGTCTGACTGCTGATGTTTTAATCAAAAGTTGTTGGTCTACTTTCGACTCTTTTTAGTTCAGCAATAGAAAAGTAACAACAAAGTCGAACTTAGCAAATGGGATTGATATTTGATATTCTCTTTTTTACCCATACTGATCCTATCAAAGAAGCTTTTAAGTTTATTATTATAATTTTTACGAAACTATCAACAAAGACTGGGTCTCAAATAGCACTTCATAGATACAATTTGAAGGGCAGTAGAGTCACAGTAAAGATATCTATACAGTATTCTATCTTTATACAAACGGTCGGAACGCGAGTCATACCTACACTTTTTAAGTTAGTAGGGAAATTAGTATACCGACAGTCTCGAATGCGCCTCAGTGGCGAATATATTGTGTTGTTTTTGGTTGCCTTACGCTTTTGTATTAAAATTGAAAATCTATAAAAGAAATTTGACAGATTGTTGCTCTAGCTTGTGCTGGACTCTGTATCTACCTATTTAGTAAGATTTACATTATTATTTACTTTTTAAGTTTGTAAGATTTTGTAGTCGGTAGTTAGAGGTTTTGTCAGCTGTGTTTTGCATTTTGGTTAATTAAGAAGTAAGTGTTGAAGGCAGAATAAAGGGAAATATTTTATTTTTGAGACGCCTTGAATGGCTGCGACTGAGGCGCAAATATCTTTCAGTCTCAAAATAAGGGTGGTTTTTTTATTAAACTTCTAACCAAAAACATAACATGCATATATATTGAACACCTCCCATTTCATTTATCTATTTCATTTTTTTTAATTAAATGAAAAATATGATATACCTATATTTACAATCACAAAACTAAAAGGAAAATAAAACACTACAAATTTATAATCACAAAACTAGAACACACACTAGGAAGAAATTAAAACACTGTACGCGAGACAACCCTATCGCACGTTAAGGTACCGCTCGCATGTAGGTAATTATTTCAAGGACAGGGCCGAGTCACAATACTGTATAGATATCTTTACTGTGGTAGAGTCCTTTGCCCTGCAGTGGGAAATTTCAGGCTAAAAATAATAATAATCTAATTCAGACGATCCATGTGATTCTATGTATTAATAAATTCACCGGTTCTTGCTTCAGAATCCAAATTCATCACAGTAATTACTTTTTCAAAAACTTTACGAAACCATCGCCAAAGACTGGTCTCAAATAGCACTTCCCAGATACAATTTGAAGGGCAGTAGAGTCCTTTGCCCTGCAAGGGGATATTTCAAATAATAATAATCTAATTCAGAAGATACACCTGATTCTATTAATAAATTCACCGGTTCCTGCTTCTGAATCCAAATTCATTCCGGTAATTACTCGTAAACTGCCATAATCACAGTATAAGTATTAGTACTACCCTCCGCCACGACACGCTCCGCCTCCCTCTGAAACCGTTCCTCACCTCTCCCCACGTCGAACGACTAGCTCTGGAAATTGCGTTTTTGTTCGCGCGGCGCGCAGACGCGCACACTCACGCACGTATCTGTATACTCTATTATTTTAGTATTACTGTAGGCAATTATATCGTTTCATTTCTATGGAGTGTCGCGGGTGTGCCATAATCATGAGCTAATCGCATTATAATCTACCACAGGTGTACCACGAGCACTGCTGACTATTCCCTCTAGCTTATCCCTTAGTCACCTCTTACGACACCCATGGGAGCACGGCGTACTCATCCGTAACCGACCACCACATGGGGACGGAAATCTTGTTTGATATATTGCCTTTTAATGTGAACAGGTTTTGGAGTTCCGGATATTTATTTGATCTGTTTCCTTATTCACAAATGTGTTTATTTAAATGCCATATTAAATATCTAATATAAAAATCTCGTGTCATAGTGTTTGTTATCGAACTTCTCCGAAACGGCTTGACTGATTTTTATGATTTTTTTGTGTATATTTGGGAGGTCTGAGAACAACTAGCTAACCTAAAAAAACTAGCCTAAGTAGAAAAAAAAACAGCCCTCGTAGGCTTTTTTTTAATTTATGTCCCAAAGCAACGTTTGCCGGGTTAGCTAATTGTCATTAAAAAATGCTGAAAATAAAACTTACACGGTCGATAATTGCAGTAAAATAAAACATTCGCAATTTTTTTTTGTTGTCTTCGGCTGTCGATCTATATTTTTTTCATCAAGATCTAACATTGTTTCAAATTCGTTTTTGTTTTACTAACATAGTTGGTAAATACATTATTACAGTGGATTTCAGTTATTGTAGCGACCATTTCGCTATAGCGACGTTAAATCTAAGTCCCTTGAATATAAGGCATACTTTAGTACTAAATTCATGTGGCTATAGCGACTTCGGATGTAACGCCGAGTTCGGGTATAGCGTTCTTTACTTTTGCCTGTAACGACTTCCGGATATAGCGACGAAATTAGAGTGGTCCCTTCATTGCCGTTATACCCTACATCCACTGTACTAGCTCTTAGTATTTTGAGAATAAATGTAATAATATATTTTAGCTCTAATATGAACAATGTTATGAATAAGTCCAAAAACTCACCTGAAACCAAGTAGTTTCCATATCCATCACAACTTCTATCTCCATCTTAGTACTCCTTCCTGGCAAGCCTGGTAGAATCTTCCTGCCGTCTCCCTCTTCCACTTCTGTCCAGTTATCGCCATCCCTGTCCTTTTTTGACCGCCACACGAACCTCTCTCCTGGCACGTTCACTTCGCACTCGAACGTCACTCTGTCTCCGAGGGGAGCTATCACCGACTCGGGGTATTTGGTGAACCTCATCTCGAGTACTGAAAGGAAATGTTGATTGTTTATTTTATTTGGCAAATGGGGATTTTTGTAGTTGGCAAATCTATCGAGCGGAAAGTGGTTATAACTCTCTATAAATATCTGCATTACAAAAAAGATTGTTGATGCATTTCCAGAGGCAAAGTTGTAGCTGACGTGATTCGTGAAAGTGCTTGTAATTCTACTATCGCTCAACAAACCGAAATCCAGCAATTCAGTAGATTTTAGTAGAGGATATCGTGAACCGGTCAAAGAGATCATAGACCGTGACAAAAGCACGAATATACCTACAATACCTATACATATTACATAGAATACCTATGTTATTTGAAATAATGTTTGAAAACTAACACAATTACCTAGGTACGGTATGAGAAATTAAGTTTGAATGAAACATCAGCGACTTTAAAGCTTAAAACATACATAAAAGCCAGCTGCCACATTTGTACGTAAGTAAGTAGAGTAACTAAGTACCCCTCACACTTTAAAATTCCTTCGAAAAAGGGGATTATCGGTTGATGATACTGTCCGTACCTGATATCTGAAACCTAGCAGTGAAACTGGCAAGTAGACACCTTCTTAACTACTTAGTCCACTAACAGTAAGAGGACAAATATTCTTAAAATTGTAGCCAAGTTAAAATGATGTAGGTAGTCGCCGCTAGGACTGGGATCTTGGACCATAAACATTCGATATTTTACGTCATACTGCAACTTAGCCTATTGCGCTTGGTTCAAGCTTCGAATAAAAGTAATAAATTCGAAATGAAACTGCAACAACAAAATCCACTGAAACCCTCTATCTATACTAATATCTCAGATTACGATACAAAATGCAAATAGACCGCGCGGAACACTGAGACTGAAGCCAAAAAAGCAAATACAAATTCAAAAGTGAATACCTTCAATCTCGAGATTTGTGTTCACTTTTGAATTTGTGTTTCTATTTTCATTTGTTTTTTTAACGATACGTCAGTACAGCACGAAGCGCGTTGTAAGTATTCGCATTTGAATTTGTATTTGCTTTTTTGACTTCACTCTCAGTGTTCCGCGCGGTCTATCTGTCTTTTGTTCCATAATCTGAGACTAATATTATAAAGCTAAAGAGTGTGTTTATTTAGTTCCTGTTTGAACGTGCTATTCCAGAACTACTGGCCAGATTCGGAAAATTCTTTCGCTAATAAAAGGCAACGTTAACCCTGTGTTTAACCTATTTTATTATCAAATAAATTAGGAATCCGTAAAGATATTCTCACGGGAAAATTTGCGAGCAAAAGCTAAGTTGAACATGAATACAAAACAAACTGCGAATAACGTCTGCAAAAACTCGTTGCAAATTGAAGAATTTTGAAAATCAAACGAATATTTTCACATCGTTTATCAAACCTCAATAGACACGTAATCAGTAATTCTCAAGATCAAAAGGAACACAATTAGAATATTTTTTTTATTTGCATACCAAAAGACTGGCCATAACAATAAAAAAAAAAGAAATCTTGCCGTTCTTGATAGGTACCTTGTTACCCACACATTTCGATCTCGGATGACGCATCTGACTCCAGCGGACTAAGCCCATAATAATAAACCAAGAATACCAATTACGACCTTATGTTATGCCAGAATAAGCTCATATTGAAATGCATTCAGTAATTGAGATGTTACATTTTATTTTTCTTTGTTGTCGGGCACCAATTTATGTGATTTCAGTCCCGTCAGTCATTGACCGTAACTTTACGGAGATTTTTTTAAATTTCATCTCGTTGCCGAGTGAATAAAAATGCTGTTCGTACGATTTGTAAAGGTGATTTTGTATTGAAAAGCTCGTGGTTAAATTTATTTCATGGTTATTAGCCGTTTAATGTTTCAAACAGGAATTTATTACAAAAGCATAGGTGCTTTTGACCTGATGAAGGGATAAGTACCCAAGCACTTTTACTCGTAATCGGTACATTTTTGAAACATACAAACTATTAGATGCAACTAGGAAAGGTTTTCAACTCCACTTAGAACTTTTTTAAACTCAACGACGGTTTTCGTGATTCACACTGCTCGCTTGGTTCTATATTTTATAATAGATAATAAAACATCTATAATTATTTTATAACAGGTATATAAAAATTAGCGACATGCTAACAACAGCCAGTCTCTACCTACACTATAAAACATGATTTATTACTTGCCGCAAGCATTATTACATTTTTAATTGATTATAATCTTGCGTAACTATTAATTGGTTAGCAAAAAAATATATAAAGCTCAAGAAGTTTAGAATAAATCTGAATAAAATTAAGATTTAGTGTCTTTAAGACGAAACCATGATTCTTGGTGTTTCTTGTCACAACAATGCAGCCGAGATCCTATTTATGATAATTAATACAAAACATAAACTTGCACTTAACACGAGGTGCTTTTGGTCATAACCTATTGCTGCTACGTCTTTTCATAGTTATTTCCATACGTCCTACATAGAAGCAAATTCCGTTACAACCTATTTCAAAACTCCATCATCATTGACAAATGGTAGCTGCAATATGCATCATGAAACGCAACAAGTGACGTTCACGTGCATTCCGATGGAAAACCGGTTCGGAGCACATCACTACGGAATTTGATGGTCTCTGAGATTGTCAATCACTAGTGACTATGGAAACCACGGAGATTTATTCAAGAATTCACAATTTGTATGGACATATTTATGTGAAAGAAACCTCAAGATCCCGTTGGATGTGTTTTGTGAAGGTAAAGTCAATGTACCTACTAGACAAAGACAGATGAAGATGCACTATGGTGGTTTGTTGCTACACTATGCTACTCGTACGTTCATCAAATTGTTTACTTAAAATATCTAAATCCAGATCCTCTCTGAATCAAAACCTAACTTTAATTCAAAGAACGAGGCCACAGGCTTTTTAGCAAAATATATGCGTCTGATATTGCATCAGAATCATCGTCACAAAATAACGAGTGAACAATATTATTAATGCACATACCATTTCATATCGTGTGGTTGTTAAATTGACAGTCCAATGTTTTATGGTATTGCATTTTTAATAATGATTATCATGCGAACAGAATAAGCTCTCGCACTCAACATTATTTCAATAAAGATAAGTGACAAATGCAGTGACATTTTAAATCGTTCAACATGTTTGGGTTTTACCTCGATTTAATAACAGTATGAGAACTTGATGCTTACAGAAGGGGTTGGTCTCCTGTATAGGTATATTATATTACTCTGTGGGGTTGGTCCACACTAGGTCTAGATACAGATAAGGTTAAAAAGGAGAAAGGGAGGCCTTTGCCTTGCAGTGGGACAATACAGGCTGAAAATAAAATAATACAGTTTGGTTTTTGCTACTAAAAAAGTATAGCCTGTTTGAAGACCTCGATCAACATTGATCGGTGATGCTACCCTAGAAGAAAAAAAAATCAGCCGTGTTTACACTTCACTTCACTGCCGTCTGATCATTATCTTAGACCATAAATAAATACAACGAGTCTATCGAGGTATGAAATTGAAAACACTAATTGTATTCAGCTGCATCGGGTTAGACTGGAAGCCGAGCCAAATATAGTTGGGTAAGGCTAGGCAGATGATGGTGTCCAGGTATGAAATTCACAACCTAATTCTGGTTTATCAAACTGGGCACATAGAATATTCTTAGATGGGTTCTGCGTACAAAATAAACCAAACTAAACTAAATGTATTCTCAGAAACAAATGACAACAATTTCTAAACTTGACTCAAAACGTCAAACACTCCGGTGTTGGACGTCTAATCAACTGCTAGTGACCAAATCCAATTTCTGAACAAGCCGTTTCGAATCAAAACTAGTTCTTGGCTGCCGCCCGTCAGGAATGAACGGAAATACATGAAAAAAAATATAACAAATCCTAAACGAGTAGGTGGTACTAATGACTTCACACAAATACTTGGACAATATAATGACTAGTAAGCGTAAAATTTGTTCGGCACACACCCACACAAACAAAGTCAAAACTTATTTGGGTTCCCTTCGAAACTGGATGGGCTTAGTGACCCTTTCGTAAAATATAAGCTGTCTGGCTTATTATTATGTAAAGTTCTACGTTTTACGTAATCAAGACATAATACAAATGAAGTTGTTCAACCATATTTGGTTAACATGTGAACAAAATTCAATATGCGCAAAAAGTTTAATGCAAACATAGGTATTTGCATTTCAAACAAAGTGTTTCGTTTCGAATAATCGAAAAGAATATCAAGTGGCATTTATACATATTATTATTTACCTATGACCCTAATATGAAATAATAAACTACAATATTTGGCTGAAAACTCAAAGCAATAGTAAAAACAAAAATAAATTATTGTCACGGAGGGTTCGATAGATTTTGTTTTTCTTTGTGTTACCTATTGGGACCTACTCTACCTACCTACTGTCTCTTTGCTACTGACTATTCTGTGCTACAGCTACTAGAAACGGAGATAGAAAAAATAATATGATAGAATATGGACCCATAATCTCTGAATATTTTTTATCCTTTGGCCGTCATAAGCCGATGTCGATGTGTGCGTAGCTACCTGCGGTATCCGGGAGCTTGTCCTGCCTGCCTGTTACAATTCCAAAATAGACAAAAAAGTCTTATCGTTTTACACCTCGTACATCACCATTAATCTTCCTTTTCACGCCATAGTTGGCCTTTCTGAGCACGCAATGATAATCAAAAGGATTTAACTTTTAGATTTCTTATGAATTCGTTGCAATAGGTGGCGTGTACTAACGTGATCCAACAATTTGTTTAGAATAGCTACTTTAATTTCTATAATATGATATGTTAATCTGCTTTAATTATTAACATCTAGTTTGTATCTAATTAAAATTTGATGTAGGTGGGTGCCTGGGCATAAAGTTTTCAATATTTTCGTAGATATTAACGCCCCAACTATTTCAGGCTTAACTATTCTAAAATCTGAGAATATTGTAAACTAATTACATCTGCTTTTGATTACATTATCTAATGAGGACGTTGAATGTTTCAAATAATAGTACATTATGGTACTAGTGTGTAATGTTGGTGATTACCGCTGAGGCGCCATTGAGACCCGAGCCGTTAGGTGAGGGTCTTAAGAAAGCCGAGGACGGTAGTCATCAATACACACGTGTATCATACGACGTTTTTCAACACACTTGTGAAGAAAAGAATACTTAAAAATCATTTTCAACAGTGAAAACGAGTTGTGAAAAACATTCGCAATAGCGGGAAACATTAATCAGCTTTCCTATGCGCGCGCATCAAACAATGGCGAGCGGCCATAGACTAAAAGAATGAGGTTTCTTTTCGTGGATATAGTCACGTACAAAATGGGGAATTCAAAATTTCTTTATTACAGAGAAAACAAAAGTTATATTTGAGTGAAAATTGTATTTATTACAAACGTACAAGTTGAAATCATCTATTTAAATACGAAGTTGCATGAAATAGGAAGCAATAGGTACATTAATTTATTTGTACTATTGAACACGATCTATTTTGTATCCAAACTTTTTTAAGATCAAAGCAACTCAACCAATAAAATAAAAAAAAACCCCTATAACTCACTTGTGAATAATAGCAATGAAAAAGTCACAGTTTGATTACAGGTGTCATTATGCGCCTAATTGCGGTGAAATTAGAGCCATTTTATGAGCAAGTGTGTTGAAAAATAATATACTCACGTGCTATCGCTGGCACGAACATCGCCGCCAGAAGCAGCTGAAGATGCAACGGTGCCGCCATATTGGCAACTGCAAAAAAAACGAACACAGTCATTATAAAAAACGAAAATAGTTGTTTTAGGGTAGAGGCAACACAGTTGTTAT
Source organism: Charanyca ferruginea (assembly GCA_947361185.1). Lineage (NCBI taxonomy): Eukaryota > Metazoa > Arthropoda > Insecta > Lepidoptera > Noctuidae > Charanyca > Charanyca ferruginea. Next base: position 34,992,015 of record OX376056.1, read on the forward strand.
TCCTGTTATTTGTCAATTCAATGACGAAGTTTGTAATTCGAACGTTTCAAATGTTGATCAATATTGTTTTTCCTAATTATACCCCGTTTATTAGACGAACAAATATTGGTGCCAATTCTGTTGTGCATGAACTAAACAAATTTTAAACTATTTACATCTCTTTTCTCTGCAATAAAACAATAAAGAGACATATATATTAATAAGAGCTGAAAAAAGTTGATCTAAAATGTTCATACAATTATAGTTGTCATTTCTGAACTTATTGATTAAAAACACTGCGAAGTTCAAGCACAGAATATGTAAGGCTGCGGCGCGCCCATTCAAGGGAAAAACTAATTTGACATCTCTAACTTAGTTCTTGTTTGTCGCCGTCCTTTTGTTCAGCTGCCTGGTAGTAAGAGATAAAAATAATGCCTAATTTTAGTTTAGTTTGTGAACAAGGGAATCGGCACCAGTATTAAATTGTCTAAATATTTAAAAAAAAACATACACATTGATCCTTGCAAGGAAAAATTTGCAAGGATCATAGGTTTGTTTTTTTATTTCTATGGTAAGGATGGATGATGGATGGATGGATGTTTGTTACTTTGTCATGCACAGAAATAGCTAAAAAGTACACACATAGATATTAATCTAGATTAACACATACTTTTTAGGTTTAATTCTGAAATCTACGCAGAAGAAGTCGCGGGCAACAGCTAGTCTATACTAATATATTTATATATTTTTAATATAACTGCTAGATAAGTAAATAGTATATATATGTCGGAGATGGTTTATTAATCACAATTGTGGGTGTTAACTAAATTTGTTATGATTTGTTTCTTATTGTTAATTTATGTGATTTTAATTTATGTGATCAATTATTGTCTATTATGTCGAAACATGATTTATTGTGTGGGCACACTGATTTGTGGTTACTTTATTTCGCTAATTATTATCGATGGTTTTATTCAAAACAATTGTTGACACATTACTTTGAATGTAAAACGAATTACTTTATGAAATCACTATTGTTTATTCATGACAATTATCATTGTGTTATTTGATTACAGATCTTATTAGATTCAGCACATTTTAGTGTTTTGTATCAAGTAAACGCGTGACGCACTTCCGTGCGCATGGACAGACTTGTATGGAGAGGTTGCAAGGTGGGGGGCATCGCCTTATAAAAGAGCGTGCACTCCGTAAGTATGGCAGTCGATCCTCGGATTCGACTCAGTAAAGAGTTCCTGCTCCCGACAATACTGTCGGTTTACCTGGTACAGCGCTGCTGTATATTCACATAGCTGTATAGGCTTGCTGCTAGCGAGCGATACACTTTGTATTTGGGTGGCTTATGCTACTGTACGAACTATGAACCTTAAGGGTTTGTTCGTTTATCATTGGGTGGCTTATGCTACTGTACGAACTATGAACCTTAAGGGTTTGTTCGTTTATCATTGGGTGGCTTAGGCTGCTGTACGAACTATGAACCTTAAGGGTTTGTTCGTTTATCATTGGGTGGCTTAGGCTGCTGTACGAACTGTAAACCTTAAGGGTTTGTTCGTTTATCATTGGGTGGCTTGGTCACTGTACGAACTGTGGGACCTTAATGGTCTGTTCGATTAACTGTATTGTTGCTGTACCTTTAACTTACTTTATTCTTGTTACTGATTACCATTTGTATTATGTTTTCTTTACTAATAGTGTGTAATTGTTTTTACAGGTCTTGTTTATCGATAATGGGATAATGGGAACGCCTATAGTCCTGACGATGTACTATACCGCTCGGCACTCCTCCTCGATCGCACCTGACGATCCGACATATATTTATTTATATTTTATATATTTTATACTAGCCTCTGCCCGCGACTTCGTACGCGGATCCTGTTGCTTATGCCAGCGACAACGGGGTCGGCAAAATCGAAGATCTGAAACGTCTGATGTCGAATTCTAAGAGCCGGGGACGGGAAAACAACGGGATGCGCGAGATGATTCGAGACGTTCAAAAAGCACAATTTTGAATCATACCTCCGATGGCAGAATATGTGGCGTAGTCAATCATAGGAGTATACGTAAATGAACTCCGTTCCTTACCAACCCAAGGAAGGTCGCCATGACCTACGGCTATATCTTGAGACACATCCGATTCTTCAGATGATATCGACATTCTGTCCAGAGAATGTCGAAGTCGATCAGAATTCATACGTTCGTTGCGCTCTTCTTTTGTCTCTTCATGCCGTACTCCAGCAATTCTTTTTCTGTCACTTTCTAACTGATTATGAATATTTTGTTGTGTGCGTGTTGGGGACAATCTATACTATAATATTATAAAGCTGAAGTTTGTTTGTTTGTTTGGTTGAACGCGCTAATCTCAGGATCTACTGGTTCGAATTAAAAAAATCTTTTTGTGTTGGATAGTCCATTTACCGAGGAAGGCTATAGGCCAATGCGAAGCTGGGTCGGGTCGCTAGTGTATGATAATCTCGATCAGCAGTTAGTCGTGCATCACGTTCATCATTCGATTCAAAAGACCTGTTAGTAGATGTGCGAACACGCTGAGAACTCAAGCGTGATTCTGTATCGGTAAACGTTTCCGAATCGCGGGACAATGCATGTCGCTCACGATCAGCGGACAGTCGCGCATCACGTTCCGCAGCAGATGCGTAGATACGCTGAGAACTCAAGCGCAATTCTCTATCCGTGAACGTCTCCGACTCGCGAGACAATGTATGACGTTCACGATCAGCGGTCAGTCGCGCATCATACTCTTCACTGGGCTCTAGAGACCTGGATGTAGATGCGTAAATACGCTGAGAACGCAGGCGTGCTTCGCGATCTGAAGAGGTTCCCACGGAGCGAGTTGCAGCCTGATGTTCTCGAACAGCATCAAGTCTCTCCTGACGCTTTCCGGTAGATTCTTGGGATCTTATGATCCTCAATCTTTTAGCTCCTTTGGAACATTGGGAAAGATTTGACCTCTTTCTAGGCATGGGTCTAGTTTTATTGTAAAGAAGATACCTGATCATTTAAAATCTAAGTGACTGCTCCCCTGCGTTACCGGGTAGGCTACCGTGTCACGAAGATAAATGGAAAAAGAAATTAGACACCCAAATAACATAAGCCCGAAGGCATTATTTATTCGATAAAATAGAAGCGTTTTACCTACCAATAAAACGCATATTAATTTACTTACCTTATTCGAAGCTTATTTAATTTGAGATAGGCACTACGTTTCCCGCCATCTATATCCGTCTCTTTCTTTCCTGTATCCTTCTCTTTCCAACCCCACCACCTGGCAGAGTGGGGGCGCACTGAGTGAGCCGCCATCATTATACCTCATTGAGTCGAAAATCACCAGGCATACTTTAAAGTATAAGCTTCGAATAAGGTAAGTAAATTAATATGCGTTTTATTGGTAGGTAAAACGCTTCTATTAATTTGACTTGACCGTTATTCGAAGCTTATTTAATTTGAGACCTGTTTGTTATCGCCTGGTGGTGGTGACATGGACGCCAATGTGAATGATTTGTTAGCAAAATAAGATATAACTATTACTGGTTATATTGACCATTTAAATTTAACAACTGCATCTTGATTTTTTTATTAAGCAGAGAAAGATAAAAATTCACTTTATTATGTGAATTTTTGGTTTAATTAAGTCATTGTTTCAACTTGATTAATCAGAACAGGGTACAACTGTCCGCTTATAGAATTTACAAAAAGTATTTTGGGACTTCCAATTTACTCTCGCGAGAATATCCACTAGTGGGAAATTGCCTAGCCAGTATTTTGAGACAACAGCAGAGCGGAAACTTCCAGGCGTTGCAGCATACGCAAGTACAGGCTTAATCCACCCTGATATGATTGTCTTTGAAGCGGCTTTTGCTTCACCTCTTGAAGAAATGAACAGATTATGGATCTTTGTCGAACCTCAGCGATTTTTTAAAACAAAACAATTGTTTTATGTATTTATCCAATAAAGTGGATCTAAATTATTGCTATCTAGATTAGTAAACAATTTCCAACCCGATTGCCTGTGATCCGAAGAATCTGTCTTTGAACCGAAAACAGGCCACAAGGCGATAAAGTTAGTACTTTGAATACAATGCTCCAAATCAGTTTTTAGTAAAGTCGAATCGTGAATTCTTCGACCTGTACATAGGAGTAATAATGCCGCAGGACATCTTTGCATTTGGAAAGAAATTAGGTAAGCAGCTGCTAGGCTATCATGTACCAAATGTATGGCTAAGATTTAACTGGTTTCTCTAGCACTATGGATTTTAAAACGTGTTTTACTAAAATAAGAGAACTAATTCGGCCAGTAATGTCTGGACTGCAAAGAGTGAAAATTACGAATTTGTGCAAGTGAATCGTATTATATGGTAATTTATTAACCAGATAAAGATCCGACAGGAATATGGCTACTTCTCTACCGTTAGGATAATGAGGATTAATTTGGTGTTGCTCAGATTGGATTAGCCATTTTTTCCCAGCAACATCATAAGTCTTTAGTGTGGAAGGCCGCCAAGACTTCTTCAATAGCTTTATTTGGCTATCATTCAAATCTTTTAGGGTTTCGACCCACCCCCACCTTTCCATACCTCGAGAATCATGTCTGCGTCCTCGGAAGTGGGTGTCCCGTCGACATGTCTATTACGACTTGATCGAGATTCCGAAGTGTGAATGAGGCTGCCAACGCTCGGGCTTTCGGATCTGCCCGCCAATATACTCGATCCCAATGCGAAACTACTAACAAGTATATCCCGTGAGCCCTGTTTAAATGGGATAGCACTTTGGGAATCAAGTACGGTGACAGAAAAATCTTCGCCAGTTGGAAATTCCACTGTCAGGAGAAACGTCGTGAAACAATGCTTGACGATCGTTCAGATCCAGTGACGCATAATTCAGTACGTGTGCTCGACTGGAGGCAAAGAGATCTATCAGAGGGGTGCCCCATTTGGCAAACACTGTCTCTGTGGCTCTGGCCAAGAGATGCCACTCCGGATTGACCCGAAGTCTCGACAAATGGTCCGCATAACCGTTGTACAAAATATTTACGTGAATTTGGTACTCATCCAGAATTTGAAAAACTTGGTATGCTTACATCAGTGGTGTGGATCTCGTACCCCCTTCGTGTCGTTGGAGATATGCGATAACAGTTTTGTTGTCACATTGAATTAGTACTGTGCTCCGGTGCAGGAGCTGACAAAATCTTGTAACACCTTTAAGATGGCGAGCATTTCTTTCTGGTTTTCGTGACCTACCCACAAACCTGTCAAATGAATGAATGGCTGAAGGGCGTTTGCAGTTCTGAAGCCACCATTTTGTTGTTCCTGGCTCCGATAGGAATTAAATGCCATTTCTGGTCTGATCTCAACATTTCGTTAAGGAGGTCTAATAAAGCCCGATAATTGAGTCGGGCTCTTGGAACGGTAAAGTCCCAAAATTCAGAAGTCCAACTAAGCTCTGAACCTTCATGAGCTTTGCATGTTCTTTGTCTAGCATTTGGGACAGCTTGACTATCAGCGACGTCAGCTTCTCCTTGGGGAGTTGCTTTTGATTTGTCCAGGCGTTCCACTGAACGCCTAGATACGAGTTTTTGAACCAAGTCAACACAGATTTCTCGTAATTTATGATCTAGCCTCGTTAGACTAGATCAGAAACAGAACCGACCAGAAACGGATGTTTCGAGAGTCTGAATGACAATATTTACTTGATCCTTTAGACTTTCCTCGTGTTGATGAGCAATCAGGAAGTCGTTCAAGTACACCAGTAGTCTTCGTTTTCTGAACATTTGTGCAATCCAATTCGCGACTGATGCGAAGGTCTTGGGTGCATTACTTAGACCAAACGGTAAACATGCAATTTCCAATTCGATAGATTAGGCGTAGGAATTTTCTGTGGCTGCGAGCTACTCGAAAGTGAAAGTAGGTACGCTTGTGCGAGATCTATTTTGCATCGCCAGGCTCTTTGCTGTTTGAAGTCTGGCACACGAAAAACATTCAGCAATTTGAATTTCGTTGTTATCACGTATTGATTGAGGGTCCTCAAGTGGGCCGAACAGTCGTCGCTCTTGGGAACTAAAAACATTGTTGACAGGAAAACTTGGGGACAGATGTGCTCGTTCGAGGACCCCTTGATCCTTCATTTTATCGATGACAGTGGTCATCTCTACTGAGTAAGGAACTAACGTACTCATTTTTTGTGTTCCTTGGATGGATCATTGGAGGCCTTTGACGATAGGGTATGCGATACCCTGATATCATTTTGAGAATGACTTTTAGAGCTCCAAGTTGTTGCCACTGAGTTAAAAAATTTGCTAGACGGCCTGCTTTGCACTGCATCATGTCAATATTTTTGACGTTTGACGTGTCTATTGATGTTGGGCGGAGACGGTGCTCGTTTCTGCCCAGCCTTGGATTGATTTCGGTGCTTGGGTTGGTTCCGCGAAGAAACTCGTCCCCGAAAAGGTTCCCGATTATTCGGTGCGACCGAATGAGTGCCGTGTCCATGATAGTGTGATTTATAACCAGCTTGCGGAGGTGGTTCAGTTTGACAACAGCCTTGCACATGGCCTGATCCATGTTGACAACCCTGCGAGGGCCTTTTTCGGTTTGCGTACTCCTGCGAGGAGACGCTAGTTTTGTGTGTCTCTACCTGCGAGGTGGAGTCGTTAGCCTTCCTTAGCGGCCAAAAACATTTTCGCACTCCACCCCCTTTTTCTAAAGCAGCTGTGAATTTTTCTGCGTTGAATAAGTTTGTGTATGTAGGAGGAATCTTCCTAAGCGTAGATTTCACCAATGGCTCCTTTACCTGTTTGATTACACAGTCCCGACGCATTTGCAATATCTCTGCGCGATGGCCACAAACAAGTTATAATAAATTTACAAGTTCTGTTAACTTATTGTTAATAACTTCATAATCTGGGGTTAATTCTATAGACCACTGGACAAAATCAAGCAATACCTTCTGAAGCGACTCCTCCTGCTTTAAAATGCACATTGTTAAGGCAGAAAAGGCTTTATCAGCGTATGTCAAATGACGGGGAGAGTGGAAGGCTGCACTTCCCCATTTATATCTCAATATTCGTAAAACCCGGTTCGTGATTATACGCCTTTTGAGTTTCGGAATATCATTCCAATTACTAGTATCCCAATGTTGTAGATGACACAGCAGTTTCAAATGGAGTTCAGAACTCTTCGGCACAGAAGGTTCTTTTAAATTTGTTTGAATATTAAAAATAACTTCATTACGGGCATCGATAATCGAGGCATTACCACCTAATTCTTCGTAAAGATTACGACTAACACCAGAATTTATAGAACATGGAATCGTTACAGTAGTGATCTCTAGTTTGAACTTGACGCTTATTATCACGAGCATACAAAGATTTACGAAGATCACGTACCTCTTTTAATAACTTTCGATACTCCTGTTTCGAATGTCTTCGTTTTCTTCCCCTCCTCCTTTTTTCATGACGATTCCGTCGATGCCTTTAGGAGCGTGATGAAGACGTATCGCTCTGGGAACTATTGAACGCGACCTAGACCGTAATTTACGTTGCATACCAGATGGTCCTGGTAATGGTTCAGTCACTTCCTTTTGTATGTAATTATTCCTATGATTCATTTTAAAATAGGAAAGCGGCTTTAGAACACACTAACACACTAACGGTAAAAAACCGTTAAAATAAAAGTTCAAATAAAAATATGTGACTACATTTAACCAAATAAAATATCCATTCTAAAAAGCCGATGAAAACATTAAAATCATTCGGCTACACACTGAGTACAGCCACACATAAATTTATCTTGTATAAAATTACACAGTATCAAATGTAGGTAGGTATTTAATTGTAGACCAAAGGTCTTAAGCAAAGTATCACTGTTATATGAACATAAAATTACTCACGTGTAGTTTTGTAGGTATTTTTCCCATTAGGGCTACACACTGAGCTCAGACACTATTTATTTTGTAAAAATTACACATTATAAGATGTAGGTAGGTACTTAATTTTAAACCAAAGATCTTGGGCAAAGTATCACTGTGTTATAACAATATAAAATTACTCACGTGTAGTTTTGTAGGTATTTTTACCAGTAGCGCTACACAGCACACACAAATTATCGTGTAAAAATTACACATTATAAGATGTAGGTAGGTACTTACTTAATAAATTGTAAACCAAAGTTCTTAGGCAAAGTATCACTGTGTTATAGCAATGTAAAATTACTCACGTGTAGTTTTGTAGGTATTTTTACCAGCAGGGCTACACACTGAGCACAGACACAATTTATCTTGTAAAAATTACACAGTATAAAATGTTTTAATATTAATATTAAATTACTCACGTGTCTGTTAATAATTATTTTAAAATAAAATTGAATATTGTGGTAACGTTAATGTTAACACAACCGTTCGCGGCGGGAAACAAGACGCCAATGAGGTATAATGATGGCGGCTCACTCAGTGCGCCCCCACTCTGCCAGGTGGTGGGGTTGGAAAGAGAAGGATACAGGAAAGAAAGAGACGGATATAGATGGCGGGAAACGTAGTGCCTATCTCAAATTAAATAAGCTTCGAATAACGGTCAAGTCAAATTAATAAAAAAATAAATGGGAATTTTGGCCAGTAGAGTCAAATTTTCAATGATATACCATCGTCATCAAAAATCAGTCCTAAACTGTTACCGCCTTCACCGCGTGGAGGTACTCCCAGCTTATGTTATTTTATAAGATACAGTGAAATTAGTGATAGCTTTGATTTTCACATCAGATGTTTCTGATCTTCGATTTTTATAAGTCAACAGGAAATGCCCATCAGACCGAACAACTTTTGCTAAGACGTCATTCCTATATGTGTCATGGTGTAGCTGGGTTCTTGGAGTTCCACATCAGGTATTCCAGATCTTCAAATTTATTCTCTCAGCAGAAAATGCTCATCACGTGGAACAATTTTTGCTATGGTACCATTTTTGTATCTCTTATAGTTCAGCTGGTCGGTTGCGGTTCTGCATCAGGTGTTCAAGTTTCCAAAATAAATTATAGCCTATATGTTGCCCAGACTAATTACCTATACAACAAAAGAAAAATCATGCAAATCCGCCCAGTAGTTCCGAAGATTAGCGTGTACAAACAAACAGACAGAATTTTTTTTTTGGATTCGTGCTCTATTACTGTTCCTAAACACCCCTCAATTATTTATTTTTTAATATATTCAATGTACAGACACAGTTTTGTTACTGTTTTATTATATGTATAGATAAAAAAATAAATGGGAATTTTGGCCAGTAGAGTCAAATTTTCAATGATATACCATCGTCATCAAAAATCAGTCCTAAACTGTTACCGCCTTCACCGCGTGGAGGTACTCCCAGCTTATGTTATTTTATAAGATACAGTGAAATTAGTGATAGCTTTGATTTTCACATCAGATGTTTCTGATCTTCGATTTTTATAAGTCAACAGGAAATGCCCATCAGACCGAACAACTTTTGCTAAGACGTCATTCCTATATGTGTCATGGTGTAGCTGGGCTCTTGGAGTTCCACATCAGGTGTTCCAGATCTTCAAATTTATTCTCTCAGCAGAAAATGCTCATCACGTGGAACAATTTTTGCTATAGTACCATTTTTGTATCTCTTATAGTTCAGCTGGTCGGTTGCGGTTCTGCATCAGGTGTTCAAGTTTCCAAAATAAATTATAGCCTATATGTTGCCCAGACTAATTACCTATACAACAAAAGAAAAATCAATCAAATCCGCCCAGTAGTTCCGAAGATTAGCGTGTACAAACAAACAGACAAACAGATAAACAGACAAACAGACAGAATTTTTGTTTTTGGATTCGTGCTCTATTACTGTTCCTAAACACCCCTCAATTATTTATTTTTTAATATATTCAATGTACAGACACAGTTTTGTTACTGTTTTATTATATGTATAGATATTTTATATTATAAAGCTGAAGAGTTTGTTTGTTTGGTTGAACGCGGTAATCTCAGGATCTACTGGTTCGAATTGAAAAAATATTTTTGTGTTGGATAGTCCATTTACCGAGGAAGGCTATAGGCCATACATCGTGCTATAGGCCCATGCGAAGCCGGCTCGGGTCGCTAGTACTAAATAAAACTGCAAGCAGGAGCACCAAAATAAAAGTATTTTTTGCCAACAGGTTAGGACAGGTCTATTCGCGGCATTAAAGATCTTAATCATTCATATTAGTCATGGCCTCACCGGGGCGGTTATAAGTTCATAGACAACGAATTAGGATCGATCAACTCGTTATCTTAATTATTATTAGACGCTGCGAGTTCTATAATCAATTTCCTTGTCGAGTAAGTAGGTTCCACAGTGTATCTTACTAGAGCTTTGTGACAAGAGAATCGGCACCAATGGTGCCGATTCTCTTGTCACAAAATTCTCTAAACTAGACTAAAAATCACTAAAATTTAGTTTATTCCTGTCAAACGACGATTCCTATTCTGAAATTGACTAAAGTGACACATCTAAACTATTTAAATATAGTTTGACAGCACGTGGTTTTAGTTATTCAATTTAGAGAAAATGGTAATTTTGCTATTCAGAATTTGACGTTTTCACCTAAAATTAGGAATGTCAAACCAAATTAAACTATTTTTTAGTCGTGATTAAAAAGGTGTGGAATAAAATTAGTTGTCATAAACTAAAATTTACTAGGCTTATTTCTTAAGTTATTCCTATTTCATAAAGAATTAATAAAAACATTTAACATTATGGAAGCGTACGTAATTGCAGCTGTTGTCGATTCGGCAGAAAGGTAATTAATTAAATTATTGTTCTTCACAGTTAAAGGGTTATACGAAATGCATTCGTGAAAACATAGAGGATTTTTGTACTGAAAATTATGATTTGGATAAGAAGTAGATAAATCTGCTTCCAGATTGTGTGAATTATGACATAATTATTTTTTAGAAACTATCAAGAAAGAATCCAATTAGAAAGATTTCGCGACCATTCCAACCCGTTCGAAATGACCGAAGGTTCAAAAAAATATTTAGACTCCCTAGATCGGGAGCTCTGTATTTGGTGGATACGCTACGGAGTCCTAGGTTGGATGAAGGATATCTCCCCAAACACATTAAGGTTAGAACAGTTTTGTGTCCTTTATGTAGGTACCTACCTTCTTTTGTATCTTTTCCTAACCACCTTAGACACTATAATTAGGTAAGGGTGTGTAGTACTTAATTTCTTAGAGGTAGGTACCTATCTAAGGAATTACTTGCTATACTTTTTTATTGGTCTGAGTTGCTATATTACAAGTTTCTAAGAGTTACAATTGAGAGTTTGTGATTTTTATGGATAATAGGTACTTCTAGTCATTTCTTAGTATCTACCGGCATGTTAATACAACTCATATATATTCGTATTCAGATCCTAGCTGCACTCAATCTGTTTGCCCAAGGCAGTTATCAAACAGCTGTTGGGCAAGACCACATACTTGGGCTCAGTCAGCCATCAGTGAGTAGGTGCCTTACTCAAACAGCAGAGGAAATTTTAAGAACTTTATCTCCTCTTCACTTAAAATTTCCCATGACCCTTGAAGAAAAGGATGTAGCCAAGACAGAGTAAATTGATTTCTTATCAAAGCATTTGTTCCAGCTAACAAAACTGAGAACTACACCACTCTTATTCATGTATCACTTTGTTTGTTTCAGTTTTTTATACCTATAAAACATGCCCAACACATTAGGAGCAGTAGATGGGACGCATGTTGCAATTGCAAAACCTCCAATCAGTCATCCTACTGCTCCTGGCAACCTTTTCTACAATAGAAAGGGCTATTATAGCATTAACTGCCAGATTGTGAGTATGAACTACCAAAATTTTATTTAACACAATTAATTATCATGATGAAATGTTTAATAAATTTTTTTTCAGGTATGCAGTGCGAGGGGCAAGATTATTGGTCTGAACCCAAATTTTCCAGGCTCCACCCATGATGCGGCAATTTGGAGGGCATCTCACATAAATAGAGTCCTGAGAAATGAGTTTGTGCATGGGGAAAGATCCCAGTGGCTTCTGGGTAGGTCATTAGTAAACATTTATACCTACTGGGTATCTATTAACTAAGTATATTATAAAGTTTTATTTATTGTAGGAGACAAGGGGTACCCACTACAGCCATGGCTCATGACTCCCATTATGGTGCCCACAACTGAAGCGGAGACTTCTTATAACGAGTGCCACGCAAGGGCAAGGAATGTGGTGGAAATGTGCAATGGGCGTCTTAAGAATAAATTTAGATGCCTGCACAGGCATCGCTGTCTACATTACCAGCCAAAAAAGGCAGCTAAAATTATTCTGGCATGTTGCACCCTATACAATATGTTTTTGGAAACATGGGATGGTAAGTGTTCCTACGTAGGTTGTTTTTTAATATTATGTAATACTTCCGTTTCATTAAGGTTTAAAATAAATCATTTTTGCAGATGAAGAAGGTATTAATGTCACAGAGGACAGCGAGCAGAGTGCATTTGTGGAGGATACCAGCAATACTGATTTCCTTGCAGAAGCAAGGGAAATTAGGCAATCACTTGTAAATAATTTTAATGAAATCAAATAATTATTTAACTATAAATTTTTATATTTTCTTTCAATTAAACCTATCCTTAACCCTAAACAAAATAATAAACAATCAAATAAATAACAACCATAAAATAATTAACAATCGGCAAAATATTTACAATTAAACCTATCCTTAACCCTAAACAAAATAATAAACAATCAACTAAATAACAACCATAAAATAATTAACAATCGGCAAAATATTTACAATTAAACCTATCTTTAACCCTAAACAAAATAATAAACAATCAACTAAATAACAACCAAAAAATAATTAACAATCGGCAAAATACTTACAATTAAACCTATCCTTAACCCTAAACAAAATAATAAATAATCAACTAAATAACAACCAAAAAATAATATTAACAATCGGCAAAATACTTACAATTAAACCTATCCTTAACCCTAAACAAAATATAAACAATCAACTAAATAACAACCAAAAAATAATTGTGTCCCTTCGTCCAGCATACTCACCATGGAATCCTGATATTTCATGAATGTCAAAAAACTGTTCTGAAATAGTGCTAAATAGTGCCCAAAGGAAAAAAATAGTGCTCTTGTACTTGCGAAGTTATAGCCATAGTTCGATGAGTATGCTGGACGAAGGTTTCGCCCAGCATACTCACCTCCGTCCGGAGAATCTGTATACGCTTCAAACATAATTCATACTTCAAAAAATAGTTCCCAAATAGTGCCAAACGGTGCCCAAAAAGAAAAAACAGTGCTCGAATAACTTCGGAGTTATAGGCTTCGTTCAGTGAGTATGCTGGGCGTAGGTTCTACGCCCAGCATAACTCACCTCAGTGCGCGAATATCGAACGAGCTATAGGTACAATTTACGTCTCAAAAAATTGTGCTTGAAATAGTGCCCAATATCAGTCCAATTTTTGCTTGACTTTTGACCTAGAAAACCATTAAATTTGATTGTAAACTTCTACATACATTACATTGAGTACAGTCGAATACAATATTATTAACTTTCTTTCTAACAATTTTTGTCTTGTGTAAATTATTAATTGTCTATGTAAGGGAGTATTTACTTTAGAATCGCAATATTATTAATTACACATTATTTTAATAATACTTTATAATAATATGATTAAGCCTTCGCGCGTCGCATGGGACCCCGGTAGCTAGGAACAATGATATTATATATTTTGTCTAGATCACGGCGCTTGAAGGATTAAGATATCAAATGAAGTAAATCATGCATGAAAAATAAAGTTT